>PUFA01000161.1:2714712-4072068 GCA_003508835.1 Eonycteris spelaea | reverse complement strand
CCTGCCCCCTGGAGTGCCACTAACTCCGGGGCAGATCAAAGGGGCAGAAGCCGCTGGAGCCGCCAGCCCAGCTCACCTGCGGCCATCACCCCGGCCGCGAACTTCCAAGCGCAGCCCGGCTCCACCTTCTTTCCAAGGTTAGCCTCGGATCAGCCAGCAGTGCAGGTGCCAACAGGTAAACTGCAGGTGCTTACCTGGACTGTTTGATTAAGGTTGGAAAATGCGCCAAAGTGGTTTCTGGCTGTGTCCACGAAAGTTTGCCGGACGATTTCTAACCAGAGGAGAAACAACACATCAGTAAAATGCACGCAGAGACAAAATGAGGTACAGACGCAGAGGCGTCACCAGGACACGTGACCCTATGCTGAGGACAAGCTCCCCAGATTTACAGCCTGAGAGAGAAGGCGGGGATGGTCCGGAGTCCTAGGGAGACACGAAATCCACCCTGGGAGGTGCCATCAACTCCCCGTCCGCCCGTGGGGCGCGTGCTCTCCCCGGGGTTGGCGTCCGACTACTCCTCACACAGCTGTGCGGAGGGGGAGGTCTGAGCAGACGCGTGCGCACGACCCGCCTCAGCAGGCAATGGCGAAGCGGGCCTGCAGGCTGTGTCTGCAGAGCCCGATCCCGTCGCGCGCTCCGGGCGCTGAGCTGCGGGGGCGCGAGGCGGGGCGGGACCCTCACCCACGGCCTTCTGCAGCATTTCGAGGGCGGGGTCCACCAGCGCGTCCAGGTACTGCCGCACGATGATCTCGAACGTCTTGTAGTTGACAAACCCCAGAAGCTCTTTGCCGCGATACTGCTTTTCGTATTTCGAGATTTCTTGGTGAATAACATTTTTAACTACAATATAAAACAAACCACGAAATCACCAGGGGAATTCTAATACTTCCACAGACATTTTTTTTTTTAGGTCTTGTTTACCCACTGTACCCTAAAGCGACATTTCCAAGTGGAGTTCTTTTCATAATGAAAAACAAAACAAACCAAAACAAAACATGGTTTTGAGAATGACTTTCAAGAAACGAAAACTTTATTTATAAAAATTTCAGGTGAGAGGTGTTACCCCGAGAGAGAAGTTTAGCGTTTATAGTTGGCAGAGAAGAATGCGACCAGTTCAATGAAAACAGAAAGTGGCACATTCTTGTCACATGTACAGGTCGCTCAAGGGCACAGCCAGACCGCAGGGGAGGAATCCTAGTGAACAGTGCTGCTTTTATCGAGGCCCGAAGTGAGCAAAGCTGTCTATCTCACACAGGTCACACATGCGTGAGCACGTATGCGCGCACACACACACACACACACGTGTGTGCCCCACGGCATCGGGCGGGAGCAGAGGGCAGGGGGAACTCTGCCCGGCGGGGCAAGCGTGTTCCGCATTCGGTCTCGGGTGAGGGGTGAAGAGAAGGGGAAGTGGGGTGAGGAGGAAGCTGGGAGGTGGGGGCGCTTTCTGCTGATGGCGGGCTCTGGTGTGGATCCCCGAGAGGCCCGGCTCTCCGCTCACTCTCTGTGAGCGGGAGTGGCTCCCGGTCTTGGTGTACAGGACTCGGCTTTCAGGGCGCTGTCTCGGGACTTACCTTTTTGGGTGTTGGCTGTGAGGACGTGGACCCAGGCTCTAAACTCGTCTCTGAGTTTGTTGTATAAGCGAGTCTCTTTCTCCTTTACCACTTCCTCTCCTTCTACCAGCTTCTCAATGTCCCGATTAAACATCTTAATTTTCTGAAAACGAGATTCAGTCGTCAGTCTGTGCCTCAGCCACAGAAGAGCTGGGGCCCGGGGCGGCAGCGTGTGGCGTTGGGGCGTGGGGCGCCCCCCACCCCCTCATCTCCCAGGTGAGACGAAGGGGGACAGAGCGGAGCTCCCGGCGGGACACAGGCATTGAAGCGCAGGTCCCCTCCTGCAGCACGGTCACCAGGAAGGCAGCGGCCTCGTGCAGGGCCCTGGGCCTGCAGAGGCCAGTCCCCGCGCCCGAGTGTCACGCGGAGGCCCCAGTCCTCACCTCAATCAGAAAGAACATTTTGTCGCTGTCACTGCTGGGGATGTGCTCCCGCACTGGCGCAGCTCGTCGGTGGCACTCTGGTGGCTCTCCCTTATTTGACTTTCTAATAACGGGAGCGATTTCTGAAAACAACGATAGCAAACGATGAAACTCTACAGCTTGAAATGAGCAGCTGGACCGAGGGCTGGGTGTAGGGACGGGGCCCACGGGACAGCGCTGGAGGGGATGCAGAGCGCCTCCTGTCCTGTGAGCCGGCGGCTTGGAAGGCCTGTGGCGGGCCCGGGGCGGGGCTCGCACGCAGTGGGGTTCGCTGCAGCGAGCCCGGCTCGGGCAGGCGTCTGCGGCTGGGCTGTGCTTCTGCTTTTCGTTGGGTTTGGCTCTGCGCTCTGCCTTTTGAAAACAAGTGCACTTGACACAATGTAACCTTTCGTTAGCAACATGTTCTGTTGGTGATCGATCCCTTGAGGGTTATAAGCTGATAAACGAGACTTTGGCGGAGCACGAGTCTCGGTGTCAGGCGGGGCCCGGCGGGAACCGATCAAGGGTGCTGACGACGCGAGACAGGACGAGGAGGAGGAAGGACGCGGAACGGCCCCGTGGACGGTGGTCTCCGGCCGACCGTGGTTCCGAGGCCCCGCGTCTCAGTTACGCCCCCGCTGCAGTGAACCGCATGGCTTTATTGCCTCCTTTTCACAGGAGGGAGACTGAGGCTCGGAGAAGCAAACATGTCACCGCCCGGCTGCTCAATGGCAGAGTTTCGATTCGCACCCCGCTCACCGCCTCCAAAGCCCGTGCCGCTGAGCAGGGCAGGTAAATACACCTGAGCGAACAGCAACCCCGGTTTCTATTTCACCGCAAGAGGTCGCTGCAGCCCGACGGCCAGGATGGGTTCCCCGGGCTTTAGGAGTAGTTCAGTTCCCCAAGGCGACTCTAAATGGCAATAACGTGGCACCAAGATGCTAATCAGGTCTCGCCGCCTTTTTTTTTCCTTTTTGGACTGTTTGATTCTACGGGTAGAAATATATTTTTAAAACTTTTGCTATTTCAAATTATAATTACCATAATTGAGTTTTGATTGAGTTTTGATACCAATTTTAAAAATTAAGGTAATAAAATTTTTAACTTAAATTTTAATGTAAAATATTTACATGTTGAGATATACACTATCAAAAGAGTTATCGCAATGCAACATCTTTTTGCAAAAAAAAAAAATGAAAAATGTTTTTCTCGTGAGACCTGGTTCTATCTTTTGGAGCCCTCTTCTAAGAAATGAGGGGATTTCACTAGAATCGGTGCTTCTCAAAGTGTGTTCCCGGGGTCACCTGGGAGCGTACGAGTGCGAATTTGGGGGCCCCACCCCAGACCTATTGACCGGGAGCCTGCGGGTCCGGGGCCCAGGAGGGGGAGGTTTAAGTAAATCCCCGGGCGTGTCCTGCGCGGCCGCCGCCCTTTCAGAAGCGCCGCCTCCTTCCGCCGCACACTGGGGGAGTCTGTGCTCCCCAGCTCCGAAAACCCTTCGCTCTGGCGCGACCCCCAGGCCCTGGGATCGCCTCTGCTCCGGGGTTCACCTTCCATCTGCTCAGGCTGCGCAGCCTCGTGCGCGAAGGTTCCGCTGAGGCCGCCCAACGCCCGGCTTCCCGAGAGCAGAACCCACGCTTCTCCCGTCGTGGACGGCACCACGGGAAGCGCCTCTGCAGAGCTGCCCGTTTCCGAGATCGGTGAGAACGGAACCCAGATCTCGTGCGCGTGGGAGGCTGGGAAAGCGTCTCTCATACCGGGACGAGTTACCGACCCACCGAAAGCAGAAAGCTTTGCTGCCTCGGTCTGGCGCCTTTTCGTGCCGCTAAACTTTCAGTGTTTCCTTCCTTTTTCTTCCCCCAAAGTGACGAATTCGCCTCTTTGCTCCTCCCTGTCTCCGCAGCTCTCCCGGGAGCCTCTGACAGGGACCTTCCAGAAGTGTCACTGGTTTGCTCGTTTGGGCATTTCAGTGGGGCGTCCCGAACCAACCCGTGGCCAGGGAGTGACAGGTGCGGGCGGCCATTTTCACAGCCTGCAGCCCGACCCTCGACTCACACTGATGTGCGTGATGAGCTCGACGGTGAGTCTCTCCGCCAGACGGGGCACCGTGGCCTTTCCTTCCTCCAGGAGGGCTCTGCAAGAGAGGACACACACGAGTTCCGGAAGGCCCACGGGCCGTCTTCCCCGCCCTGCCCACTGGGCGAGTGGGCAGGTGAGCTTAGCTCCCTGGGGCCACACGTGCCACCAGAAAATCCTGGCAGTGCATGAGAAAGACAGTTGCGAATTGTGGGACGAGCTTAGACCGAGGCAGGCACGATGCTAGGAAAGTGACATCCACTTTCTCTCTTGATCATCCCAACAAGTCATCTTTGTATCTACAGGAAAACAAAAGCAAACCTAACTCGGACGTTCGGCGACGCGTCCAAACTAGTATTTTATTTCTTGTAATAAATATTTATTCCAGAATAGCCTGAGAAAGGAGCATCCCATTCTTGATTTGAAAATACATTACACAGCTACAGCTTACTATGCTAAAACACTGTGGTGCCGGTATAAAGACACATGTACAGAACGGAGCGCCGGGAATGGACCCCATGCTGCTGGTCAGTCACGGTGCCAGGGACACACGGTGGGGGAGGGGCAGTCTCGTCAACAAACGATGTTGGGGAAACTGCACATCCACGTGCACAAGAATGAAATTGGGTCCTTGTCTCATACCGTACGCAGAAGTCAACTTAAAATCGATTTGGGCTTCAACGTACACCCTGAAACTGCGAAACTCCCAGAAAAAAAACCACCGGGGAAAATCCTAATGATATTGGTCTCAGAAATGATTTCATGGAAATGACACCAAGGTCATAGATGAAAAGGAAAATAGACTCAAAAATAGACTAAAGTGGGAGTAGACAGAACGCTTCCACACGGCGAAGAAACGATGAACAGAGGAAAAAGCCAACTACAGAATAAAGACCATTATTTGCAAGCAACATATCTAATGAGGGGTTAATTTTCAAAAAATATAAGGAACTCCTTCCACTCAACAGCAAAACCACAACAACAACCACCACCACCAACAAGAACACCCAAAACCCAAACCTAATATCATGTTTTTTAAAAAGGGCTAGGACTTGGATAGAGATTTCCTCAAAGACATACGAATGGCTCAGTGCCTCTCATCATCAGGGGAATGCAAATCAAAACCACAGTGGGATACACTTCACATCTGCTAGGGTGAATATTCTTTAAAAAGGAGTGAGGGGGAGAGAGGTGTTGCTTGTGGAAGATGCTGAGGAGTTGGACCCTCGTGCACGGGTGGCGAGAACACGAAACGGTGTAGCTGCTGTGAAAGCAGTCTGGAAGCTCCCCCACCCCCAACATTAAAAGCAGAACTACCGTGAGATCCAGGATCCCACTTCTGGGATCTATCCATCCATCCCAGGGCCGGCTGGTGGCCGCCAGGGTGGGGGAGGGGGCACGGGGAGGCGCCAATCAGTGGGCACAGAGTTTCAGCAGCGCCAGATGGGTAGAATCTAAACATCTGCCGAACCACACGGAGTCTGGAGCTCACGGTCCCGTGTTGTCACTTAAAAGGTCGTAACGAGGGTCGGCCTCATGGTAAGTATGCTGTGCACAATAACGGTAAATTTGAAAACCGTTTGCACAACGCTCACTGCATGCCAGGCACCCTGCTCAGGGCCCAAAACTGTTAACGTATTTCAATGTTGAACGGCCAGTTACAGAGACAGAAAGGCACAGGCACGGAGAGGTGAGCTGGCCCTCCTCCCTCCAGGGCCGGGCCAGGCAGCCGGGCTGCAGACGCGGTCCTCACAACGCAACTTAGGAAGCACCCCGAAGGGCCGTGTTTCTCTGCTGCTCCGAGTGCCTCTCGTGCAGGGGCTGAGACCCGGAACGCGGGAGCTCGAGGCCTTGACCTTGGACATCCAGCATCAAAGCACTACAACCTGCTCCATCAAGACCTGACTCTCCCCAAACTGCAGCAGCAGTTTTCAGAGTGTGACCCCGGACGGGAACAGCACCTCAAATGGAACCCAACAGAAACACAAAGGTCTGGCCCTTGCCCCGACGAACCAGGGACCTGGGACACGCCGCCAGCTGGACGCGAACACACGGTCCCGGCATGCGGTCCGGCTGCCCGTCAGGGCCGAGAGCTCGGGTGTGGTCATTACCCTCGCCCCAAATTCTGGGTCCCCGCTGTGCCTCTCCTCACAGCGGGAGTGACCTCCCATGTCGTTCAGGGCTGGCAAGCTCCTGTCTAGGATGGAAGGGCGGAGCGCCAATTCCCTGGGGGACAATCCCAGTGCCTCGACACTGCAGTCTCCACAGGATAATTCACCTGCAAGAAAACCGGCTGGTGTGCACCTCTCACGGGCTGGAGAGCAAGCACCCTGACGCAGGTTTCCGTTTATGACGGTCAACCCGAGGTCTGTGTCGGGTCTCGTTCCCACTCGCCGTGGGTGTGACCTCACTATCCTTGTCGACGGAGGTGGGAAGAACCTCACCCGCCGGACATACGTCTCCAGATTTTGTGGGCGTCCGATGAGAAAGCAAGTGAAAACATTTTGGGAACCCCAAGTGCCTATGCTCTATAGAATGCCACCATTAGAATCCAGGACAACAACGATTTGCTTAAACAAGCCAAGGAGTTTAACGCCAAAATGAAGACAGCGGCAGGGTGCTCTGCGTCCCGAATCCCCCTGCGCAGTTCGGTTGCCGTCCCGCACGGAGCCGGCAGATGGCGCCGGCCGCCCCCGAGCCCGGTTCCAGGGTTGTCTTAGGGAGTCCCACCTGAAATAGGGGTGCGTCTGGAAGAACATCATTTCTTTCCTTGTGGCCTCGGCCAAGCTCAGCCTGTCTGTGACCTCCTGCTGGCCCCGGCACCTCACGATCATGTAGCCCTTCTTGAGGCGGTATGTGAGATTCTGCATCACGTTCACGATCATTTTTTCGGTGCCCCTGTCCACCAGGTCTGGCTTGGTCAGGATCCCTGTGAGAAGGTTAAAGAAGGGCACAGGGAAGGTCAGCGTCCTCCCAGACGTACTTGAACCGTGCCCCGGGATCCTGTTTCTGCCAAGAGCAACGACGTCTCCTGTCGCCTGGCTTGCTCAGCGCCTGAGTGAACAGAACAGTCAGCCATTCACCCCACAGGGACCCTTCCTATCTGTCCACTCGCTCACTCAGTCCATCAACTGCCCAGCATGGTTTCCCCAACCAACGGTTTCTGGGTGCCTGCTGTGTGCCGGACAGCAGTGCGGCATGTGTCACCACAGCTGACCGGCTCCGTCCCCCGGGTTTCTAAGAGTCTTTGCTGGCACGGAAGCCCTTGAGCCTCTCTCCGCTCTGTTACCGGACGCGGTCATTCCAGAGCGTGTGTTTACACTCGCTCAACGCACTGTGCGACACAGGCCTTCCTCACCTTCCTGACGGAGGCAGACGCCTCTGCACCTGGGCTGGCACAGGAGAGGCTCGTCCCCTGGGCGGGAGAGTCGGCAGCCCAGAATGCCCTCCCGTGGATCCAGTGATTATTTAGGAAAGCCTGGATAGTGGTGCTTTATGCCGAGAAAAAGCAGTAAGATAAAAACGGAGGTTTGTGATTGGCATCCCCACCCCCAGCTGGGGAGAGGGCGGCTTCCACATGCCCCATGGAGAGAATCAACTCTCGCATCGTTTAATGTCCCAACGATTGGACCGCAGAGACGAGCACTGTCAGCAATTTTCAGGTGCTTTGACCTTTTTCTCTACGTTAACTCATTCCTGAATACACTGCACGTACATACTGAATTAAGCAGACCACCGGAGGTGGTGAGGAGGTGGCAGTGAATGAGACTGCGAAGTCCCTGATTTCCCCCCACCTTCTAGTGGGAAAAGCCAGACAATCTAGTAAGGTACGAGAAACCAACAAAAATATCCGATACTGATCAGTGCTACGCAGAGAAGTAGAGCCGTGCGCAGAGTCAGGCTGCGGGGACAGAGGGGCCCTTGGGGAAGGCAACCTTTGGGCCGAGATCCGAATGAGGAAGGAGCCAGCCCCGGGAGGGTGGGGACAGGGCGTCCGGGCACGTGGGTGGCAGGGAGCGGGGACGGCTGGGCGGTGCTGGAGAGTTGGTGGGCAGCGCGGAAAGCAATGGGAGTCGTGGTCCAAGACCTGTGCCGAAGCCACGTCACACACGGCTTTGCTGCCCAGGAAAAGGAGTTTGCAGTTTGTACCTGTGAGATGCGACCCTTAGAGAGTTAGAGCAGAGGGCGAGGGCGTGGCCTGACGTGCGGGGCGTGGCCTGACGTGCGGGGCGCGCCTGACGGGCATGCTTAAAGGCCAGTGGCGATGGCGCAGTTGCGGATGAGGGGAAAGGTTAGGAGACCAAGAGAAGCGTGCTGTCCCGGCAGGGGACAGTGGAGGCTTGGACAGTGGAGATGGACAGCAGTGGACAGACTCGGTATCCGCTTTCGCAGCAGCAGCATCAGGACTTCAGATGAATTAGACGTGGAGACAATAAGGAGAAACCAAGTGTGACTCAGGTTTTCCTTTAAAACCAGGCAGGTGGCCATGTGCTAAGGTGAGGTGGGGACCCCTTGGGGAGGAGGAGAATTGGAGTGGGGGCATCAAGAGCGGTGTTACGGTCACGTTGAGTTGGAACCTTTTAATGGACAGCCGAATGGAGACCTCACGTGGAGGGCAAGGTAAGGGTTCCAGACGTACCTCCGGGAGCCATTGGCATACACGTGGGATTGCAAACCAGGGACAGGTAAGACCACCTGAGGAGAAGGTGGTGATGGAGGGGAGAGCTCAGAGCCAAGTTTTCGTTTTCGATATTCAGAGGCCAGAGAATTGAAGAAGGAAGCAGACAAAGAGACTGGAATGTGACTTCCTGCTGGCCAGTGAAGGAGGAGACCCAGGGAGAGAATGGTGACCCAGAAGCCAGCAGGCTGCCATGCCGCAGGACAGAGGAAGCAGTCAGCTGACCTTGGCTGACAGGTTGGGAAAGATGAGGACAGAGACGTGACTGTATATTTGTCGGTCTGGAGGGCACTGGTGACCTTGATAAGAGCCCTCTCTGTCACATGGTGGGGACAGCAGTCCAGTGTAGCTGGTTGAGTAGACAATACACATGCAGCCATGGAGAGACAGGGAACCAGTCAGCAGAGTGCCTGCAAATATTTTTACTCACTGTTCTTTGTGAAATTTGTTATAAACACTACGATATTATTAATGATTTTTTTTCTATTTTCTACCATATAGATAATTCATTCAGTTTCCTTTTTTAAAAATTGTGGTAATAGACACATAACTCACGTGCACAAGAGAATAACAATTCATGAAAATACGAGGCTTCTCCCTCCACTCAACCCTCAGTTATCTTATTTTTAAAAATTATTCATTTTTTTTAACTGTGGTGAATTACACGTAATGTAAAATGTCACGTTCAGCCATTGTCCGTGAACGGTTCAGTGGCATCAAGGACCTGCTCAGGGCCGTGCAGCCACCACCGCCATACATCCCCACGGCCGCCTGCACCACGCGGAGCTGAAGCTCTGCCCACTCAGCGGCTCCGTCGCTGCTCTCTCCAGCCGCCCACCCCCAACCATCCCCCTCTGCTCCGTCTCCGCGAATCTGACTACACTAGGCATCTCACGTAAGTGGAATCACGCAGCGCTGTCCTTCTGTGACCAGCGTATTTCACTCAGCATCGTGCCTTTAAGGTGGTGGCACGTGTCAGAATGTCCCTTCTTTCTAAGGCTGAATCATACACTCCACTGATCGTGTGTACTCTGTGACTGCAGCGTTCTACGAACATTAATAAGAAGTATTATTAAATTTCCGTAGCGCTGTCACTATCCAGATGATGCTACCTATTTTGGTCACCAGTAAGACATCCCTAGAAACTCCGGGCTGTGAGAAGAGGAAGCATTTGGACTTAGACTGACTAGTAATTCAAAAGGTGAATTTCCCCCGGGGTTCAATGTGTCGAGGTGCCTGCAGGTGTCGCCCTTGGCAGACAGTAAGACACCATACCTGAGGCGAGTGCCAATACTTACTTCTATCCTTAGGGGTCCTTGTCTGGGGAAGACCTCTGTGGAGAGGGAGGTGGGAAGACTGGTGAAGTGATAATGAGTCATAACGTTTTAAACAGGAGCGGCCCCCACTGGCCGAGGAGCTGCGGGGCGCGCAGGGACGTTCCTCACGGAGCCCCCCAGCGGCCCCACAGGTGGGTCGGTACCGTTTTACGAATGAAGGACTCAAGGCTGGGAGAGGTTAAACGTGCTGCCCATGGCCGTGGAGCCAGTAGGTGGTAGTTTGTGCCCGGGCGGTCTGTGTTCTTAAACCAAGTCCCCTGTAAATGCCTTCTGGGGTGACATGTTTTCAAAAAGAAACCGAAGGCACCCCAGTTCCCCAAGGAGAGTTCTGTTTGAACCTGAATCCTACGGTGTGGGGAGCGGGGTGCAAGCTGACAAGGTCCTTGCGGTGTGTGAGGGCACCAAGGGTTGCCTCGCCTCCACGGGTGCTCCTGAGAATGGGGCCTGGGAGCTGATGGAGAACCGAGCGCTGTTGAAATGCACGCGGTTAAGCAGGTGTGTCGGGTGGGTGGGGTAATCTCATTGTAGCGCGCAAATGTATAAAGGAAGCCGCACAGATAACACGCTCTCTACCCCGTCATCCGTGGATACCGAGCCCCTGACCCCAGCTTTCTGTCTTCTTTCTCTCTCAGTCTCTGCCCCCCTCCGCCCCTTCCCGCTCAGGGTTATTTTCCAGGGCGGCGCTGGACGTGGCCGGAGCTACCACTGGCTGGACGCGGCTCTGCGGACACACGCGCCGCACCGCGAGCTCGTTTGCGCGTCCGCAGCGGCCTCGGGGGGTCTTTCCCATGCACCCCGGGTCCTAGGAGCGTTACCCGGGAACGGCAGGGCCGATGGGCCACTTTCTCCTGTCTGGGCCACTGTGGGAGAGCAAAGAAGGCGGGTCCCGTCCCTCATCCAGAATAGAGAGGAAGGCGGTGGAGCAGCACAGTCCGGAGCCCTTGGACCCTGACCCTAGTCTGACCCCGACCGGAAGCGAAGGTGCCCGGGACCGTCTGCGGTGCGCGGAGGCGCCCGAGCCCCGGGGCTGCTGCCGGCGCCGCGCTCCGATCGAACGCAGGGTGTGGGCGTCTCCAGCAGCGGACCCAACTCCAGAAACGCACACAGGTGAGGACCACCGCTCCCCCGCCCGTCCCCGGTCCTCCGGAAGGCGGTCCCTTCTCACCTATGGTCCTGTCTCCCTCGGGGTCCACCTCCTGAGCCATGCTCAGGGCCTCCGTGGTGGCGATGTCCACGTTGCAGGGCACCACCACCAGGTTGATGGTCTGCTGCCTCTGGATGTACTTCCGGATGAGCGTCTTGATCTGAGGAGGAGCATGTCCCTGGTCACCTGACAGCGCCGGGCGGCGGGTGTCGCGGGGGAAGCCGGCGTCCGCCGAGCGGGACGCAGCGTTCACACGCTGCTGAGCCCTTTCTCTGGAACGCGCGCCCCTCCGGACCGAGGGAGTTAGCTCTCCGTTGACGTCCCACTTATCCCTCAAAGCTCATCACTGGTACCCCGCCTTTCCCGAAGAACGCGATTCTTATGGCCCGAAGAGACCACGCCTTCCTCGCCAGACCCCTCCTGGCTGGCTTTCCAGATTATGCCTTCTATTAGCCTCAGGGGCCCAGCAGTGCCCTGTGGCGGTCTGTGACATCTTCCTGCCGGGTCCCGCACAGCGCCCGGTGTGGCAGTGCCCAGTGCCTGCTCACCCCTGGGCTCTGGACCAAAACTATCTTTACATGCCTAGGCCTACTATTAATGATCTTTCGGCATTAATAGTATCTTAGAATTTGTAAGCCAAAGAGAGGTGTGGGCTACATAAGCCTTGAAATACCAAATTTCAATCATATTATTCCTCCCTGAAAAATGATACAAACAAACATGGCAAAGGCTGGCACGTATTGTCGTATCTTTTGGTACAATTCAAACGCAATTTGTTTCCGATGTCCCATCTTACAATTTCAAGTTGCCCAAGAAGATCGCAGAGCCACAGAATAGGAAATTTGCATCTCATAAGCACCAACTACATCAAGTGAGCAATTAATCCCTGGAGTCAAATAAAAATGACAAATACAAACGGGCCCGAGACCCGTACAAAAATCCGAGCAAAGTTGTAATCGGCCCGTATGAGCAAACTTTAACGCTGATTGTCCTTACGTTGAACATTATTTCCTTACTGGTGCTTATTGCCTGTGCTGCACCCGGGTGACTGTCCTGCTGACGTCTGCAAGGGAACAGATCATGTAATCCGGATTCCCCACCTCAGCACTAGTGACAGTAGGAGTTACTCTTTGCTGTGCGGGCTGTCCTGTGCACGGGAGGATATTAGGCTGTATCTCTGGTCTCTACCCACTGGACACTGGGATCACCCCCTTTGGCTTAGAGAGGTGACTTGGATGCTCTCCGCTGGGTGTGGGCGCCGGGTGCGGGGCGCACAGCGCTTGGGGTTTGGGGAGCTATTGGGTGCCGGGTTCAAAGGTGCTGAAGGAGAACTGACGGGAGGGGCCGAGGATGGAGGGGTCTGGGAGGAACACCCTGGGCCCTCTTACCAGTTCTCACCCCGCCGGCTCCCCTCTACCCCAGCCTCTGGCAGCCACAAACAAGGGCAGTTTGTCAGTTTTCCCCTCAAGTCCTAGGTGTCCCCATTGTCCCACGCAGTTTGTCCTAAGGGAACATACTTTCTTTGTCCCCGTGAAGGCTGTTTTCACACTAAGAAACTGTCAGGGAGAGAGGAAACCCAGGAATGTAAATGAGTGGAGAAGCTGGTCTAGAAGCCAGTCACTTGAGAGAAATACTGGATGAAAGTGAATGAAGAGTTGTTAGTCGTTTCCTTTTAGGGTAATTCTGCCTTTGTGAATAACGAGGGAGTTTTAGCATACTTACAAAGTCTTTTTTAGTTAATTGTTTCATAAGGTCCTATTTTTGCTTTCCTACCCTTTCCTACCCTTTTTAAGCGTAGTTTATAACAGAATCAAATTAGAAACAAAGGAACTGGCTAACCCAAAACGACTGCGGATGATTCAGTCGGCCTGGTGATTATGGACAGCCCCTGCCAGGAAATAACAAGGGTCAGACACAGAACGAGGCCCTTCCGGTCTAGCTTGCTGACTGCCACAACACAACACATTCTTGCTGTAATAATTTAAATGGGAATTTTAAAGAGTGGGAAAGGGATATGAAACTCGGGGCAGGATTGTTTTCCTCCCCAGGTCGTTTGGCAGTGTTTTCACACACCCCAACGTCCTCATCGAGGGTCCTTTCCTAGAGCTGGCCGGGGGCCCACTCGCGCCTGCTGGGCACGCTGTCACAGCTCGCTGTCAGTTCTTAATCAACCCCAGACTGTGCGCTGTGCGCGGCAGGGCTAAGGAGCTGGCGATGAAGTGGAAGTGGAAGAGCGGAGGAGGACCAAGCCCCGGAGGGTTCTGCACCGCGCACGAAGGCCGAGCGTCGCGGCTGCGAACGCGCACGCTCCGCGCACAGCCAGTCCGTTCCGGGTGGAACTGTTCACGATCACAGGGGCCGGGTCGGGGCCTCTGGACTGCAGCACAGGACGCCGGAGTGGCAGGAGCTGCCGCACGCTGCGAGGCCACCCCAGCGTCCTTCCTGCACTCCGGAAGTCCTGCCAGTTTGACAGATGAGGGTAAGCTACGGGGTCAGGCACCTCACTCCGTAAGGAAACGCCCCCAGAGGCGGAGAATGGAGGTCTGGGTGCTGAGAAAGTGACATTGACCTGCCCGCGGTTCTGCCCGGACAGCAGAGCTAGCAGAGGCCCCGCCCCCGGGGCTCCTGGGGCTGCCACACCCCGGTTTGGCTACAGTTAGGTTCCCAGCACTGCCAGTGTCCCCCATGAAAGGGAGGAGGGCAGGCAAGTGACCCCAGTCCTAGGACAAACAGGCTCATCCTCTACCCTCCCCCACCCCTCCACGCCCTGGACCCCATCCCTGCACCTTCCTTGTCTCCTTGGTTTCCCCTGAGCTGGCTTAGCAAAGTTTGACAGGGCTGGCCTGGGGACAGGCCTTGCCTGAAAGCCACCTGAGACTCAGCATCCCAGGGAGAGGCGTCCTCAGGCAGCCTTAAGTGGGGAGGTCATTGGCAGAGAAGAGGAACCCACCAAGGTCACAGTCCACATACCGATGACCTTACACAGTGTTAATTTTTAAAAGATTGTGGCTAAAATGGCAGATTTCATGTAAAGATCCACATTTCTGGCTTCCTTTGAGCATCGGGACAGCTGGTGACAATGGGCCCACATCCCCACATGGCAGTGAGCCAGGGCGTGACCTACCCCAGGGCCTCCACTGCCAGAGTCAATGTCCCTGTCTGTACGACCAGCCAGGTCCGGTGGGGCCCCGAGGGGCGGCCCAGCCTCTCAGGTGGAGGGCCCACGGGAGCCTCCCCCGCCTCAGCGGAGCCCGCCCCCCAGTTCCAGAAGCCTCACCTGCACCCCGATGTCCTGGGGCTGGTTGCCCACGGCCACCCTGGCAATGCCGGGGAGGTCGATGAGGGTCAGGTCGGGGACCTCGGGCGAGGTGATCTCCAGGCTGATGAGCTCGTGGCTGATGCCAACGCCGTTCCCGGCTATGATGTTCTGGGCTGCAGAGCCCGCGGGGGGAGAAACCCAGAGTCCTAATGAGCCGGCCATCCGAACGCGCTCGGAGACCATTACCACGCATGCGCGGCCCTCCAGGTGCCTCCCATAGCGCTGGGGGCCAGAGAGGCAGGACAGAGGGTGGGGGAGCCGGGGAGGGAAGCAAGGGCTCAGCACGTGGGAGAGGAAGCCCGTGAGGGGGCGCAGCCGACCCTAACACCGCCCGCACAGAAGCCCACCTCTGTGTATTTCCTTCTCCACCTGCGAGGGGACCTGGATCTGGAGCTCCGTGTCGCGGTAGCTGATCCTCCCCTCCACGGGGCCTCGCACGAGAGCTGCTTCTTCAGCTGCAGCACCAGCGGACACCTGGTCGTGATTCCTGGGAGGGAGTTTCCCAAACACCCTAAGTTTCCTTTAAAATGAAGTGTCTCAGGTGCCCTGCGATCTTAACCCCCCAAGGAGCTGCCTCAGTGTCCCCAGAAGCCTTGTCTAAAATTTCTGCCTGATACGACCCCCGTCGCTCAGGCCCAGGCCCTAGGAGCACCTTGGGTGGTGGTGGTGGGACCTGTGTCTGCCTGGGTGACTTCCCAGGAGAGGGGGGATGGGAGCGTGTGCGAAGCGCTGGGCTCTGCCAGGAGCCTCAGGAAAAGGCAGTGAGAGCCCGGGGAGAAGCTGGACGCCCGGGGACGGCCCGAGGGGATGCGAAGGGAATGCTACCTGGAGGCGCAGGGAGGGGCCGGGAGACCCTCCCCATGCCATGGGTTCTAGGAAAACGGAACCGGCCTGAGCTTTGGGCGCCGGGGACTCCTGTGCTGTGACCGAGCCCTGCCCGGTAAGACAGGACTGTCTCCGCCTCAGCCCGGGTACTGGCCCTGAGGCACACGCCTGTGCTGGCATCGGGACTGCCCACTCCGTCACGCCTGTCCCCCAGATGCCGAAGCCAGGGCGGAGAAGAGGAGGGCCTGTCCCGGACTCTTACTCCCCTGCATCGGACGCCTGACTGACAGGGACCTCACAGGGCTGCCTGCACTCGTGGACTGGCCGCCTGCGGCCGTGAGGAGCTCGGGCCAGGCGCCTGGCGTGAGGGCTCCTGTTGGGGGGCTGAGCAGGCCTTCGCATCCGCACGCCTCCTCTGTGCTCGGGGAGTGGGCCTGGCGAGGCCGCCGCCGGTTCTGGGTTTCTGGGGGGGCCCTGGGTTCTGGCCATGCATAGCCACGGACAGTGCTGGCAGGCGGTGGAGGCCACCGAGGGGCCAGGACAGGCCCCCGCGACCCTGGATCTCTTGCTCTTTTCCTTGATAATCGCTTTACTACATTGTACAACGGCTTCTTTACACACACACTGAAATGTTTTTTAAAGGAAGACGTGACCTGTCACACCATGGTCCCGCTGTAACGGCTCCTCAAAACGTTGAGAAGTTCTTCAGAAGGTAGAACACGTCCCTGACACGGGTTCAGCGTGACCTGATTCAGGGCCGACGACGGCCGTGGCCACGTGGAGGTGGCTCGGGCCACGAGGCCATCCTGGGACGACCAGGCCCTGTCCCCCAGGCCGAGCACTGTGGGAGCCGCCCGCCCGAGATCCTTCCCAGAGGCCTGTCTCTGATGCCGCCGGTGCCCCGTGCACACTCTGCAGCCTGCAGGTGGCCGGTCGCTCCGCGGCGGGCAAAGCTGGCCGGTCCGTCCGCGCTTACCGCTGCCTCTGGGGAGGGCTACGCCCGACAGGGCCTCCAGCACGGAGCTCTTGCCCGAGCTCTGGTCCCCGATGACCACGATGGCGGGCAGGGCCAGGTCCTGCTCCACGCCCAGGGCCCGCAGAGAGTCGATGAGGTCGATGCAGGGCCGGACCTTCTCCTCGTAGTGGCTGAACAGGCTGGTCTCGGGGGCCTGGGGAGGCAGAGTGGCCTTCACACCCAGGGCCTCTGGGGGCCCCGCCGTGGGGAGTTTCCTGCAGAATCCGGGCACCTCCCTGGGCTGAGTTGCTATGGGGTGGGGGCGGGGAGGGAGGGTGGCTGCTCCCGCCCAGGGCCGCTCTGCCGACGCGGGGCTGTGGGGCTGGGGCGGGGGGCTTGATGGAGCAGGGAGAGGGCTGGAGAGGCGGGGGCTTCCAGCCCGAGGGGGCCGGGGACCTGGACCCTGGGGCTGCCGAGCCGGGGGCCAGTGGGGACACAGGGGGAGGGCTGGCCGTGCTTCCAGTAGCAGGAGGAGCTGGAGGAAAAGCTCCTGGAAGGAGACCCCGGGACGTGGAGGAGAAGCCCCCAGACTCATGTCGAGGAAGGCCATTGCCGTGTCTCTGGTGCTTGCTGCTGGGGACAGCTGGGGGATGTTAGCGGTGCTGGTGAAGGTGGTGGCTCACCACAGCACTCGCCGCCTTCCCTCTGGCTGGCGGCTGGAACGCGTCCTGCCCGGGGTCCCCGCTCCCACTGACCTTTGTGTCTTGTTGGCTCACGTCTTCTCCTGGCAGCGGAGGGGTCAGCGTTAGCGAATTGAAGTTCTTGGAGAGGTTAGCGGGGTCCTTGTCTCCCACCGGCAGGTTTGGGGGGAATTTCATTTGCCTTCTTGCGGCAAGGGGCAGTGGCTGTGGCTGGAAGAAGCTCATTTCTCCTTTCGGACAGTGTTGGGCGGACCCCTGATTGTGCCTCTGTTGCAGCAGCAGCTTGTGGGATTTGGGCATTAGCCGGCAATCGGCCGGAGGCGGTGGGTCCTTCCCCGCTGCTCCTCACCTCCAGTCGTCCTGACAAGTTCTGCAGAGACACAAGATGTCACCAAGTGGTCCCCACGCGGTCCACCTTGCCAGCCCCAGGACAGCCCGCTCCCTGCACACGGACACGGGGGAGCCCCAGAGCCCAGCGTGGGCCCCTCGTCTGCAGGGGGGCTGTGGGCGGCAAATGGATGCAGAGGACAAGCGGGGTCCCTAGGGGCCCCGGGACTTGGGGCAAGGGGCAGCGGACTCCACGTTTCCACGAGAGAGTCTGAGTGTCCCGCTGTCACTCCTGCTGGGCTCCGTGACAGGAGACCAGTAGGCAGCACTGTCGGAAACAGCGGGGTACGGGGTGCTGGCCTCGCTCGGCCTGCCCCAAGGCACGTGTTTTGTTCTGACACGTGGGAAGGTTCCGTCGCCTGGAGAAGTCAGGCCTGGGACCCCAGCCTCGACTCCACTCCACCGACACAGCCCCGTCCCCTAGGAGCAGACGGATGCAGGGATGAGTGGCGTCTCCTCCACGCTCATGTCCCCTCAAACTGCGAACGTGACTGTGTTTGGAAAAAGGGCGTTTGCAGATGTGAATATGCTGAGGATTTGGAGAGGAGCGTGAGCCCCAAATCCAGTAAGAGACGAGCAGAGGGGGCCAGGAGACAGAGGCCTAGACTCCACGACGTGGCCGAGGCCTCGGGCAACTGAGGACGGCCAGGAGCCCCCAGAGTTAGGAGGGAGACGCGACACAGCATCCCCGGCACAGCCCCCGGGGGCGCTCACCCTGCCGGTGCCTGGAGCTGCAGCTTCGGCCTCCAGGCTGTGCGACGACCCATTTCTGCTGCTCTAGGCGGCTGGGTTGGGTTCTTTGCTGTGGCAGCCCGTCCTCAGGACACTCACTCTGTAGTAGCGACCCGAGCTCCAGGCCACGCCGCCCCGTTCGCCAGACCTAGCAAAGCCCATGCTGTCCTCTGGCCTGGATCTGCGCCACCCCTTGGTCACGCCCCTTCCTGCCTTCCTGGGCTCGGTGCAGTGTGCGCGGGTCTCGCCACGTCCCGCCCTTTCTACACGTTTCTGCCGCCCTGATTTCAGAACGAAGTCTAGAGTCAGTGTGGCCCCCACCTAGCTTCCTATATTTAGAGGGTATTTCTCCTCTGAATGCTAGCAAAGGTGAAATGTCCTCTTTCCTCCAAACGGCAGTGCACGGTCACGGCTCAGTGCGAGTCCTGGCCTGCTTGAAAACTGAGGTGTCGCCCGCCCCTTCACCCGGCCCGTCAAGGAGAACGTACTGAGGACCTGGATCGTTACGGGCTGGATCGTGCCCCTCGCCCCACCAGATGAGGATGTACGAGTCCCCGACCCCTGCAGCTCAGAATGTGACATTGGAGAGAGGGCCATTGAGGCACTGATAAGGCACAACGAGGCCATGAGCGGGTCCTGACCGCCTGTGACTTGTGTCCTTCTGAGAAGAGAAAATTAGGACCCAGCGCTGACCACGTGGTCACACGGCGAGAAGACAGCGTCTGCCAGGAGGAGCCTCAGAGCAGCGAGTCCTGCCGACACCGGGATCTCAGACTCTGTCCTCGGACCAGGGGTCCCCATGCCCTGGGCCGCGGGCCGGGACCGCTCCACCCATGAGGAACCGGGCTGCACAGCAGGAGGTGCGTGGTGGGCACGTGAGCGAAGCTTCATCTCGATGTGCAGCCGCTCCCCGGCGCCAGCATCCCCGCCTCAGCTCTGCCTCGGATCACCGGGCATTAGATGCTCCTAGGAGCCCCGGTCCCTGGTGTCACAAAGGCTGGGGACCGCTGGCCTAGCGGAGAGGGGACAGTCTAGTCCTGGCACCCTTGGCCTTGAGGGCGAGGAGGCTCAGAGCGGAAAGCGTGCAGCGTGCCGTCTCAGCGGCCTGTGTCACGCTCCTTGGTTCCTGGCCGCTGAGGGGCAAGGGGCTGGCATCCACCACAGGACCTCGAGCCAGAACCCTGGAGGAAGAAGCGGCGCCGAGTGTGGGCAGAGGCTGGGCGGCAGAGGGGACCATGGCGAGGGCAGGAGGGAGACAGAGGCGGGCAGAGTCTGGACAGAGGGACAGCTGGAGGGAGAGGAGAGACGGGTTTGCACCGGGGCCTCCGCCTGTGTCCTGGGTCGCCTGGGCACTGCTGGCCTCCGTCCTGGGTGAGGACAGAGCTGGGGGACGGCGGCAGCGGAGGACCAGCCGTGAGGCCCAGACGTCTCTGCCAGCCGGGCCATGCTCCATGAGTCGGGAGTGCAGCCTGAGCTCAGTCTCCCCACGTTCCGCCCAACTCAACCCTGCCGTGTGTCTGTCCACCGTCCACCCAGTCCCGCGAGGGCCGGAGGCAGGAGAGCCTTCATCTCAACATGCACAGCCAATCGCTGGGTCCACGGGACAGCACCCTGTCTGCTGAAGGGACCTCCAAGCTGAAAAAAAAACCCTGGCGACCCGCGGAGAAGCCCCACGGGAGACTCAGGTGAGAAACAGGATGGGCAAGGTGCAGCCGCAGCCCCGGTGAACAGTGGTAGCTTGATAACGAGGAAATGCAAAGCCACGCGGGGTCTGGACACACAGCAGGACGCCACCGGCGACCCCAGATTTCAGAAATGCGACCTCGAAGGCCAGCACTTCGCCCCAGCTTCTTCCTTGGGACTGTTTTGATCCTTTTGTGTTTTAACTTTCTGCGGGCTTCACGGAGTCCCCGGGGAGTCTCGGCGTGGCCTGGGTCCCAGCCCTGTGTCCATCCCCAGGGTCTGCTGAGGGGTTTCACAGCCTCAGAGAGGACCGTGCCGCAATTTACAAAAACGGCCCCTTGCCCTGGCACACGTGCCGAATCACCGCGGGCCTGTGGGGACCTTGTGCCCTCTCGCGCTAATGAGGAATTCGTTCCTCCGAGAAGCAGAATGTAACACCAAAAATCTGGTCGGCTGATTTCCACAGGGTTTCCAGGGCGGATAACACGGGCTGTGGCTCCTCACTCTGTCCTCCCCTGCACCCCGCGGGCCGGCGAGGGGTGGGGAAGAGCTCTCTGTCTGGGGCCTGGAACATCTGCCCAAACTGACCCTATGTCCCGGCGACAGGGTGGCCTGGATTTCTTCCTCTGCTGCTGGTGGCACGACCGAGAGGCCGCCGCAGCGTCCAGAGGTGCCTCCCCCGGTAGGGGGTGCCAAGGGCGGCGGCACGGAGCAGAAGCTGGGAAGGCGCGGCGGGCTCTCCACGGGTCTCGGAAGGCAGCCCCCGCCCTCCCACACCCTGACCTCCGACTTCGGCCTCCAGAGCTGGGAGACGTCACGTTTCTATTGTGTAAGCCACGCAGTTTGTGGCACTGGGTCACGCTGCCCAAGGACACGAATCGTCCGCGGTTCGTCCCTGCTCTGTCCCCGAATGCCACGCGTGGCTGGGAGACGTGGCTTCGATGTCTTTCCCTCATTACAACGGAAGGCGTGATCACGTGACACGGGGTCACGCGCCGGCAGCACAGGTCCTGTCCCCTCAGGAGGTGGAGTGCTCCAGCAGGGGCCACCCGAAGCCCCCAGGCTTTGGGGCTCCAGTTCGACGCCACTTCCCAGGAGCTCCCCTCCCCAAGAAATCACCTCAGTTCTGACACCCTCTACCTGGAGACAGCACCTGACTCCACAGGTCAAGGGCAGGGCTCCCCAGCCACGCCTGTCCCCGCCCCCACCCCGCCCTCCTCCGGTGCCAAGGGCGGGTCCAGCCTGTCACCTGTGTTCCTGACCCACTTGGCTGGAGGTCAGAGGTTCTGCCGAGCCCCCTGCTTGAGTTCGTGGTTTCTCAGCAGAGGCCAGAAGCTTCTGTGCGGTCCTCACTCCCCCCTCCCCCCGTCTCCGCGTGGCCGCCGGCCTAGAAGCTTGCGAAGCCCCTTCCTTCTGGGGTTTCATGGGGGCTTCAGTGCACAGGCACGACTGATTAGATCATTCGGCCTTTGGTGATGGGTGCAACCTCCAACCCCCTCTCCCCTGCCCAAAGGTTGGGAGTAGATGCCTTTCTGATCACCTGACTCGTTCCCCTGGCAACCAGCCCCACCTGGCCAGTGCCTTTGGCCCCACCTGGTCAACATAACAAGAGCCAGCAGTGGGCAGTCCGGAAATTCCTCAGGTCTGGGCTCTGAGGGAGGTCCGGAGTCTGCTTAATCCTTTTTTTTCTTTTCTTTTAACAATACTTGTACATTCTGTGGTGTGATCAGCACCATAAATCTAGTTAACATCCAACCCCACGCACGACATTCGTTTCCTCGTGACGAGGGCTGTTCAGATCCCTTTTCTTAGCGACTGTCACACACGCAAGGCCGTGTCGCTGATGCTGGGGTGCGGTGCGTGGCGTGCTGGCTGCGGTCAGTCTCCGTCAGCCTCTTAGCGTAAATCGCAGAGCCCCAGAGCGCAAAGTCCCGTCACGTGCGGAGGCCAGTGCTCCGGGGACGCTGAGCCCAGGTGTCCCAAGAAACTCCTTTTTGTAGCTACGGGGCCTCTGGCCCGATTCCGGCAGGGGGCCACCCTGAGCACCCATGTCCTTTGTAGAATGTGCCCTTGGGGGGGTCTTTCCGAGGGCCGCACGGGGCATCCTCAGAAATTCATCTTTGTGGCCCTGCCTCCCGGACCCACCAGGGTGGTCGGGAAGCACTTGGGGAAGTCACAGGTGTTGCCTCAGTCCTGTGAGCCACCCTCCCAGCCCGGCCCAGCTCTTACCTGAGCGCCTCCGAAGGAATGGAGCCAGGCCCCCAACCAGGCGCCTCGCCCTTTTTATCGGGTGTGCACACCACCCCCTCAGGGCTGTTTCCCTCTGCCCAACAGCCGGAGAAGTGAAACCAAGTGCCCTGGCCACATATTCGCAGATGACTGAACACAGTGATCCCTGGGGGGGCTCGTGAACAGGGAAGTGTCTGGGTCCACCGCAGACAGAGACCGGACGCCAGGACTCCAGGGTGGGTCCCTAAACTGCACAGCTAACAAGTTCTCATGGGAGGCTGGTGTGCGGCCACCCTTGGAGACCCAGCGACTTAGAGCAGTGCCATCTCGTGGGATCTTCCGTCTTGTGGGAACTTCCACAGTGGTGGAAAGTTCCATCCTGTGCTGTCCGATGTGGGCCACAGGAGGCCACTGAGCTTTTGACATGTGTCTGGTGCAACCGAGGACCTGGATGCCTTACTTTGTTTCATTCGAATTAACTTAAAGAGCCACTGGACGTCCGGGGCTCATTTCCGACCTCAGCAGGGCACGGGAGGGTTACTGAAGGGTGGGAACTGAAAGTTCTCCGATGTCCCGCTGGCTTCATGCCTGAGCCACACCAGCCACGTCACCCTCTGTCCCTTTCTCCCCATGTGAAGTGCTGAATACCCAGAGAAAGGAATCCACAGCTCCCCACAATAACTCTCTTGTGCATCGCTCCCGTCACACTTGGGGTGGTTCCCCAGGCCTGGAGAGTCCGCGCTGTGCCCCATGCTGTGACCGGAAGAGGACGGGGCCCAGGTGGACGCCGAGTGCCAGTCTAAGAATGCAGAAGTGAGCCAGCCCAGGTACATGCAGGAAACCCCCAAGGTGTCTCAAAGCTCCCCGTAGCACTTCCCGCTCCATGCCTGGGTGCGGGTGATCTAGGCACCCCCCCCCTTGGAGCAGAGAGCCCCGGGACCCCCGGCCTGTGCAGGATAGAGAAGCTGGCGTCCGTCTCGTGTCCACCCCTATGACCCCCTTTAAAACATTATAAATCAAGAAAAAGTAAGCCCAAGCTCCTCTTCGCTCATTCATTTTACTTCCTGCCCTTAAAGGAGGAATTTAGAGGCGTAAAGATATTTTTAAAACCCTGGGATTAGGGGGTCACGGGGTGAGTCCTCGGGGTCTGTGTGGGCAGGATCCAACACTGACCACATGACTGCTGAGTGGGGGATGGGCAGTGCTGGGATGGAGAGAGGAGGTGGCCGCCACTCCGTAGTGTGACGGTGCTTCTTTGTCCACCAATGTCTCATGTCACCGGCAGGGGACACATCTACTACTCCAGGAAAGGCACAAGTGAAGGGTTAAAAGAAAACCACCACCTTCAACTGAGTAAATTTAAAGATCGAACTGGCTTTCTCTAACAATCTACGGACAGGGCAGCACCCCAGCCAGCACATAGAAAGGAGCCCCGCATTGGGGACCGAACGGGGGGCCGGCGGGAAGGGGTCCGTGGGGTGGGTTCTCGCCGCGCTAACCGGGGAACCCCCACGACCCGCTGAGGTTGCCTTTGTGGGAGGGACTGAAGTAGGGTAGGGACCGAGCCTTGGCTTGGCGACGTGGGTTTAGTACAGGTGACTCCATGTGGGGCCCGTCGTTTCTCTCTTGTGTCTTAGCAGAGGCCCCTTTGAAGCCGGACGGGGTGATGCCTGCTCGTGTGGAGGCAGCGGCCGCGGCCGGGGTCCCTCCATTCCTTCCCAGGCGGCTCAGCTCCGCAGCCTCTCCAGGCGGGGTCGGCGTCACCCTCAGACTCAGACTTCCACCACGGGGTCCCTGCCACCGACAGATGGTGACCAGCCCTGGGAAGGAGCACGGTCAGCTGCACCGAAGCGCAAGGCCATCGGCGCTGGGGTGCGCCCGCCCTCGGTGGCCTGTCCTTCCGGTCTGTGTCCCCAGTGAAGCGGAGGGCACCGTGGCATCCCGTGGACAGAGGACAGGCCATGGGTCTTCTCTGCGTGTTTGTTCCACCAGTGGGTGCATGACGGGGTGCAAGCCCACTGGCTCCTCACTCTCTGGGCCCCACCTGCTCCAACGGGGGTGATGTTGGTGACCCTCGAAGCAGAGTGGGTGCCAAGAGTGACGAATGAGGGGTCCAGCCCCGGCTGGCTGGGCGCAGGAACGCCGTGGCAGGCATCCTGCATGGTGCCTGCTGGGGACTGGGCTGGGGGCCGGCAGGAGACAAAGGCCACGCAGGGGTGGGAGCGTCTCAGCTGGTGACACTGGGTCCACACTCAGGAACAAGCTCTATTATTCATTTTGTGGTGTGAAAAGTCCAGGGATCTTGGTGATAAGACTGTTGTTGACAGCGATCAGGAAAGGTCCCATGGGGCTCGCCTCCCCCCAGGGCAGGAAGCTAGAGGCCCCTGTCTGTGGCAGCCCAGCTGCTTCCGTGCCCAGCTGGCTGTCCTTTGGAGCTGGGGGTGGGGAGGGCTGTGGGGAAGCTCCTGCCGGCTCCACCCCACAGATGCCAGAGGGAACTCGTTGCCCAGCAGGTTTGTTCTTGGTAGCTTGCTGTTCGTTCTTTCTTTTTCTTTCTTTGTTTCTTTGTTTCTGTTTCTTTGTTTCTTTGTTTCTCTCTCTCTCTCTCTGTCTCTCTCTCTCTCTCTCTTTCTTTCAAGTCTTTACTTTTTAGATCAGGTTAGGCTCACAGCACTACTGAGCTGAAGGCACTGAGCCCCCATACCCGCCCCGACCCGGCAGACAAACCACCGCCCCGCCGTCGACATCCGTGACAGAGGGTGCACATGCCACCGTTGATGAGCCTGCAGCAACAGGTCCCACGTCCTGGAAACCGCAGTGTACGGGGGGCTCACTCCCAGTGCCGCGCGCTCTGCGGGTTTGGGCACGTGCGTAACGATGCATCCACGCCATAGTGTTACAGCCGCCTTGCCCTGGACGTTCTGTGCTCCCCATTCAGCCCTGCATCCCCCCAGCCCGGGCTACTGCTACCCTGCGCATGCCACATCCTGCTGCTTTTCAGCGGTGGGGCAGATGCGCCCAGCTGGCCTCTTTATGGTCTGTCCCCGCATTCTGCACATGGCCTCTCCGCGCCGTGTCCAAAGTTCCCCTTTGCATGAGGGGGGGCCAGGCCAGCCGGGGGCCACCTTGCTCTAACTTACTAAGCCTGCAAAGAACCCCTCTCCAAATGAGGCCACGCTTTGAGGTGCTGGGGTTAGGACTCAACTGACGAATCGCGGGGGCGCAGAATGTAACTCACACGGGCGCCTGAGCCAAGGGGCCATGCGCTCGGGAGGAGGGCATCTGCGGGGAGGAGACCCGGATCCCTGAGGGACCACGGTCTGGGGCCGGAGGCCACGGGCCCCTCCTCTGTGGCGCTGAGCGTGGATCCGCTGCTCACGCACCATCACTGTGTTCGTGGCTCCCACGTGCTTTCCCGTCCTGTGAGAGCCTGTGCCCCCTGCCTCCGAGGAGGGGGTCCACATCGTGTGCTGGCAGGGGCTCTGCATGGGGGGGGGCGAGGGTGTCCGCCATCTCTGGCTTCCCTGCCTGTGGGGAACCCTCCTCTGGCCTGGCTCCCAGGCCTGGGGCCCAGCCACAGCCGACCGGGTGCCCACGGGTGAGCCGAAGGAGAGCCCAGCGATGTGGTGGTCCCCGAATTCTCGGGGGCGAGGACGCTGAGATTTGGAATGCCATCCCCCCGCGTTCCTGACGGGCCCTGCTGGGAACGGCTCGAGCTCGTCCATCGGTCCCGATTCCTCCGTCCTACTCGTGAGGAGGCTCAGGGAGCCAACACGAACCTGCCGTCGAAGCCCCCTCGCTTTTCGTCGGTCCGGGCTTCGCAAGACGGGTAGCCTGGGCGCTTGGCAACGACTCCATTATCTTAACCTGGGATCAGAGGCATCTCGGGGCGCACTGCTCCGCGCGTGGGCGTCTGGGCTGCGTGGCGCCGACGACGGGTCTCCTGGCAAGGCTGCACAGCCGTCCTCCAGAGGCCAGACCCTCCCTGCCCTGCCATTAAACAGGGGCCCCCCACCCTATGAAACGGGGACCCCCTGCGGCGAGGCGGGGCTGCGTGCCCTCCCCGCTCTCCTGGCGGCAGAAGGCGGAAGGCGCCTAAATCTGGGTGACGAAAGGGCAAGTTCAAGTTCACGGCCCGGCAAGGCTGGCCACACCCTCTGACCGCCCCTCACCCTCCCCGGGAGATGAGGGTGCGCTTGGCGAGAATGGGGTAAAGCTTTCTCCCTGTAGACCGGTCTGGACCGCGGATCAAACTCAGACCTGATTCCAGAACGGCTCCCCGCCTTCCTTCCTGCCGGGTAAGATCGCCACCACATACGTGTTGGCACCGGAGCGCCGTGTGCCCAAGCTGCTACACGACTAGCAAGCACTGGCCGGGTGACACAAACCCCCTCGTCGGCAGTGGCTGTTGCATCAGATTCGCGGGCCATGCCATGACGCGTTTGCCTATTCTTCTTATTTTTTTAAAGACACATTTATTCAGGCTGCTCGACATCAGTGTGGCTCTTTTGGTACGCAGCCCTCTATCTGTACCTCTGCGGGCCAGCCCGAGTACCTGTTCTTTGCTTGATTAGAGTGGTTGATCTGTGCAAAGGAAAGAAGAGATGATTATTTGTTAACCAACCAATATTTAACATGCCAGCTACGACCAGAGTCCTATAACGAGAATCACGCCCTAGAACGGAGTTTGCTCCAGCCCGCACTGGGGGCTTGATTTCCTCTCAGTGGGCTTCGGAACGCTATTGGAACCAGCTGTCGATGCAATTCCAGAACTTTCTGTGATGCTGGAAGTGTTCTGTGGTCGACACTGTCCAATAGGGTAGCCACGAGCCACGTTAGGCTATCGAATACTTGAAATGTACCTAGGGTGACGGATGAACTAAATTTTAAATTCCATTAGATTTTAATAAACTCGAATGTAAATGTGAATTTGGCCAGGGGCTGCCGTACTGGCCTGCAGAGCTCTAATGTTTCGTTTTCAATTCTTGGCAGTAGGGCTATTTTTCTTTTTTTTTTTTTTTTAGGGTAACTGCAGAATTCCTAGCTCAGCACAGGTGTGTTCAGTCCTTTATGCCCTCAACCTTTCACAAGTAACGGAGCACCTTAACTCAAAGCCGAAAAAGCATAATATGCATTCTTCACTTGGGAATTCTCGTTCTACATCCTTTTTTATGTAATAGCTCTGAGACATAATTTGTGTACAGTACAAGTCACCCGGAGTGTATGATTTAGTGGTTTTTCGTGTGTTCACAGAGATACGCAACCATCGCAAGCGATTTCAGGACATTTTCATCCCCCGAACAAGAAGCGGCACACGCGTCACAGCCGCTCCCCCCCGCCCCACAGCCCCAGGCGCCCCTTGTCTGCCGTCTGTCTCTGTGGCTTTGGTCTACTACGCTGGAAATTTCACAGCAGCGACCTGAATAGCACGTGGCCTTTTGTGTGTGTTTTTCTCCACTTAGCCTGTTACTTGCCCCTTGTGGCAAGGATCCGCGCTTCACTGATTTATGCTGTTAAAGGACATTCCTGTGTGCGGCTGTACCACCTTTTATTTTATATGTATATATATTTTTTATCCATTAATAAGACATCTTATCCACGAGCAGCCACTTTTCTGGCTATTACGCCCGGTGCTGCTGGGCGGGGTCGCGCACACGTTTTTGTGTGGCCACGTGTTCTGCGTCTCCTGGGTGGACGTCTACGAGTGGGGTTGCGAGGTCACGTGCTAGCCGCCGGCCTTTGTGAGAACGTGCCGGATCGTTTCCCAGAGCATCTATCTGAACGATTCCGTCTCCTGCAGCGGGGTGGGAAGGCTCTAGAGTCTCCGCCTCCTTGTCAATACTTCTCATGACGTCTTTTTCGCCATGGCCACCCCGGTGATGGCGAGCTGGCACCTCACTGTGGCTCGGGTCCGCGTTTTCCCGATGGCTAAGGATCCGCATCTTTTCATGTGCTTATTGGCCACCTGCAGGTCATCCTCGAAGAAATGTTCATTCGGAGCCTCTGCCCACTTTCAATTGGGTCATTTGTTGTTTAATTATTGAATTATAAAAGTTCTTTACATATCCTGGGTACAAGTTCTTCACTTGCAAATAGTTTTTCCCATTCTGTGGGTTATTTTTTCATTTTTTTAGCGTGTCCTCTGATGCACGTAGGCTTTAAATCACCGTAAAATGTAATTTATCTATTTTCGTTGTCGTCTGTGCTTTTGGCGTTGTATGTGAGCAGCCATTGCCTATTTCAAGGTCCCTTTTGTGGTTCTGTTTTCTTCTAAGGGTTTCGTGGTTCTAGCTCCTACAGACAGCTGCTTGACTCGTTTTGACTTGATTTCCACATACAGCGTGAGATAGGGGTCCAAATTCATCCTCTTGCATGTGGGCACCCCGTTGCCTCAGCACCACGTGGTGAAAAGACCCCTCGTTTCCCGTGAAGCGGTTGTTGAAGACCACTTGACCAGAAGAGTGTGGTTCTATTTCTGGACGCGAGTCCGTTCCCCCGGTCGACAGGTCTGCCTTCCGCGATCACTGCAGCTGGGCAGCGAGCTTCGACTCTGGGAAGTGTGAGTCCTCCGGCTTTGTTCTTTCTCAAGATTGTTTTGATTATCTGGGCCCCTTGAATTTCCATGTGAATTTTGGGACGAGCTGGTCAGTCTCTATTGAAAAGCCAGCGGGCGTTCGGACGTGCACACGGGGCCAGCGGCCACCTCCTCATGAAAACCGAAGCCGTGGGTCCACCCTCCATGAGCCTCGGAGCCCCCGGCCTGGGCATCCGTGCGCTTGAAGGAGGCGCGGAGTGGGAGGACAGCTGGGGGCCCTGTGGGGGAGAGCGGAGCACGTACTGGAAAGGCCTGGTCGCTCCCATCGCAGGGCTCCCCGCTCAGGTCCTCGCCGAGTCCCCGAGTTCCTGTTGCTCTCGCTTAGTCCTCACTGGCTCCGATCGGATAGGTACCGTCTCATCCTCTTCTCACAGGGGAAGGCTCTGGGGCACAGAGAGGTACAGTAACTTGCCCAAGACCACACAGCCAGGCGGACAAAGCGCAGTGGTATACGAGGGGTGGAGAAGGTGACCCACGTTACCACGTGGAGTCGGCCTAGGAAACTCAGGGGCACCTGGAGCGCATGCCCAGCCATACCTGCGGGGCCCTGAAGAATGACCTGGCGTCTGCGTCATTGCCCAGATCAGGAAACTGAAGCCCGGAGAGGCGACGTGTCGTGCGCGGGATCACACGTGGTTCCTGCTGACCCGATGCTGGACATCAAGCCCCATCTCACCCCCCTGCAAGGCCAGGCGGTGGTGGCCCAGGGAGCACCACGACCCAGAGCCCAGGGAATGCCTCACTCATTAGGACAAGCCCACAGGGCCGGGTCTCAGCTGGACATGGGCCATCCAGACCCGACCATCAGAAGTTAGTGGCCTGGGCGGGGGCCCCGGGTAAACGCTCTGACAAGCTCTGCAGCACTGGCCTCTTGGCCAGGGGAGAACATGGGAGTTACAAGGCGAAAACAGGCTTTTTAGACGCATGCTGAAGTAACTACGAATGCCCGGCCTCAAAGGGCTTCGGCAGAGGGCAGCGGGGTGGCTCCAGGGCTTCCCGCGGGTGTCGGTCACCTGTTTCCTTCACCTGGGGAGATCCTGCCAACAGGGAGAGGCCCCGCGCCACCCGCTTTCTGTCTGTCCACCGTGCCAGACGGAGCCAGGAGGGGACCGGGGCCGAATGTCCTAGGCCGAGGTCATACGCCGCCTGTGGCAGACCTGGCGATATGTGGATCTCTGCCCCCGGGGAACCTCTGGCTTGAGGAAGGCAGGCCCTTGTCCCCCCAGGACTGCCGGGCGGCGCCCTCGCCCCTGGGCCTCGGCTCTCCCCCCTCTCCTGAGCCTCGCGTTCGGGCACCAGCTCGGGAGAGCAGCACTCTCTCAGAGAGGCTGTGCCACCGTCCCCAGAGGCGGCAGCTTAGGGGTCCTGCCACACTGTGCCAACTCTGAGCTGGAGCCGTCACAGGAGGCTACGTAAATGCGTCGGAACGTCATCCTTTCGTGGTTTACTTTTCATCAATAAAGAAAGGACAGAAGGGACTTCAAACGGATCACGCGACAGGTGGCGGCAACACCTACCGTTCGGGTTCGTTTGGTGCCCGCCCTGTTTGGAGCACTTCACGTGGGCAGGCTCGGTCCCTCAGAATCACCTTCACGGGGAATATGGTGACCGTCCCCAGACAGAGCAGAGGGAAGATGCTTGGGACAGACGGTGTCGGCTACGGCTGCAGTGTGACGGAAAACCCACACCAATAGCTCGCTCGGAACCTTCCACTTCTAAAGAAATTTGACACTTGAAACTTCAGTCAAGTGCCTCTCTGCTGCTGATCGAGTGAGGAGGCTTCCAACCCTCATGTGATGAACGTGGTCCCTGGCACGGCCCATCGCGCTCCTGCAGGGTGGACGCTGTGGCTCTTCCCAGACTTAGGAACAAGGACCCTCAGGCACAGAACCCTGAGCGCAGAAGCGTGTGGTACCCCACGGCCACCTGCAGCTGGCCCCGCGTGGCACACACCTGCCCGGAAATCTGTTTTAAGATGGCCATGTGGTGGTCACGTCGTGAGGTATGTGACGTCGAATCACAGTGGATCGTACCCCCGAAACTCATGTAACGTCGTACGTCGACTCCACTTAAAAAGAACGGCAGCTACCACTCACCTTTTCCCTCTGGGTTCCGGCGGGAAGTTCAAAGCCTTTTGCTGCAAGGAACACCCAGCTGGACCTGAATTTCACGTTCCTGATTTCCTTACTGCCGAGTGCCTCTATGGCCCCTCTGGCTTCCTGCTTCAGTCTGGGGAGCAAAGGGGAGAGCGTCTCGTGTGGGGACTCCTGTGTGCAAGTCACTCTTAAAGCAAGTCACTCCTGGGGTATACACAGGAGGAAAATGGCACCCGCGCTGCTGAGTAATGTCAGATTTCCAGTGACACATGTGATCCCGTCCAAGACTCGTTAAGACTCAATTTGGGGCACAGAGCTTTAACTCTGAGCTCTGAAAAGCCCTGCTGTCCTCAGGTTCAATCACGCCTGACATTCAGCTAACACGATTTCCAGCCCTTGATGACTCGTTGTTTACTGACCACAAAATAAGGCGGCCGAAGTTGTTACAGGAAACTGAAATCGAAGATCAAAACCATCCCTTTCATATTCAGAAAAGTCTATCAGAAAAGAAAAAGAAACCTAAAAAAACCCTGAACCACTTCAACCATGGTCAGAGATGCCATGTAGCGTAAGCTGAGGAAGGGGCCAGAGAAAAGAAAAAAACGAGTTCAGACTTTTCAAAACAAGTTACATCAGAGTTTTTCTAAGGATGTGTCAAAGAACTTTGGTCTAGTAAGAAACTCCATTAAAAAAAAATAGAGTCTGAGGTCAAATGAATCTGGAAAATGCTGTGTTCAGGAGCCTCATCCTGGAAATTCAAGGTCACGCAAAAGAGTGCTCGGAGGTTCTTGGCGGTTTGGCGGTGGAGACGCAGGCCTACTCGGGAGAGCACGGGTGGAGACGCCCTGCGCTCGAGCAGCTTGGCTTCTCCCTGGGGAAGGCGCTGTGCGTGCGTGTGTGCGTGTGCGTGTGCGTGTGTGCGCGCGTGCGCATGTGTGCGTGTGCGCGCATGTGTGTGCGCGCACACGTGTGTGCGTGTGTGTGCGTGTGCGCACGTGTGCGTGCGTGTGCGTGTGCGTGTGCGCGTGCGCGTGTGCGTGTGTGTGCGTGTGCGTGCGTGTGCGTGTGTGCGTGTGCGCACGTGCACCCATGCGCTCTTCCTTCTTGTCTCCTCAAACAGACATTTTCTCAGTTTCAGTTCATGTTTCTGTAAGTGCCACCGCGTGGGAACGGGGGGCTTCCTGCCTGTGTCATTCTAACTATGCTCTGTGGTGGCTCTGGTTTGTGACCTGGACGTCTTCCTTGGCTTCCGGGACGATGCGCCCTGCGAGCTGGTCACGTTTGTAGACACGTAGTCTGCTTTGTCGTGATCTCCTTCCCTTTTCCTTCAAGAAGCGTGTTGCCGCGTGGGGTCCTGTTTTCCCCTCGAGGGTGCAGGGAGGGCCCCGGGGAGGCCTGGCTGCTCTTCCCCCCTCCCCCATCGCCATGACAAAGCTGCACACACCCACCTGCTGCCGCCATCATCATGGGTCGCCATGAAGAGCAGGGACTTCTCAGGAGCATCCTGAATGAACTTCGTCATCGATCCGGAGTTATCTGTGGGGTCGACGCAAACCAGAGTTAGGGTGGCTGCCAGCCGATGCTTGCCCCCCGTGCTGTGCCACGCTGCCCTCGGCGTCTGTGTCTGCTCTGAGTCCCCGGGTGCCTAGAGCTCATCTCCCGGCCCTGCGAATGGCCCTCTAGGTCTTTACTAGTGAACGGCCACTGGGCTGCCGCAGCCGGAGCCTCTGAGGTGAGCGGCATGATCAGGTCATAAAGGTTCTCTTGACTGAACTTGAGACCAGCAACGACTCGGGGAGCCTGGCGGGCGGAGGTGTGGGTGGCGGGTGGTGTTCTCTGCAACCACGAAGGGTGCCCGACCCCACGTGGCTGGCCGTGCTGGATGGGAACAGCCCAGGCACTGGTGTACCAGACAGAGAGGTGGGGACCACAGAGGGCTAGACCTGACCTGGCCCAGGCAAGTCTTCGCTGGAAGACCTACCAGTGCCTTACAGGAAAAGAGAGAAAGGTTAATCCCAACCCCACTATTCTCCACTGGGGTTTGTTATTTAAAGTTACACTTAAGTTAGCTGCACTTAAGTTAAATGCATCATTCCTACAGAGTTGCACCCAGGCGCTCCTTATTACCCATCCCCATTATCTTCACAGAGACTCGTTTTAAGGGACGGTCAGTGTCAAACACAAGTAAAAGGGGCTGGAATAGCCTGACGCACAGACGCAGCCAAGACCCGCTGGTGGGAACCGACGGGGGTGCGGTGGGCACGGGAGCGGGGCGCCCGGCCCAGTGGGGTCCGGACACACGACAGTAACCCTGACGACATTCGGGCTGGCTGCTGATTGCATTAATTTTCACACATTTGATTAAAATATATTTTCTCTTTTTCCTTATCCAGTGAAGAAACAGAAGGAGAAGATCCAGGACAACTTGATTAGAGACTAAGGACTTATGGACGACCATTCTGGAATACTCAGAAGAGCATCTGGCAATTTTCTGAGTAGACAAAATAAGAATGTTTAACTTTTTTTTTTTAAATCTTAATTTATGTTTATAATTCATAAAAATTTTAACAGGAAAAGAGTTTTCTTACCACCTTCATACATATCAAAATACTGTGTTGCTATCACTTCCCCAGTCACATCTGAAAATAAAAGGAACAGTTTTTAAGAGGAAGTTCATCAGACTCAGGGTGCATTTGTGGCTCTGTGGGTCTCACGATGGCACCTTTCTTCTCTCCTTCTAGGAAGCATGGCTGCCGTGATGACCTGGCCTGTTTAAGGGGCTGTCCTCTCCAAAAGGATGTCTTCAGTGGGGTCAGAGAGACAGGGTTCCCTAGCTGCCCTAGAACTTTCTTCCTGTCTGCTTCTGGTGAGATGTGATTCTGTACTTCCCCGGGGCACCTGTCTCTTCCCACAGAGACGCCGGAGCCCCCAGCTCGGCCCTTTCCACTTCGCACTTTTGGTTCCCTGCTGGGTTATCATACGGGCATGTTTTGTCTGGGGCTACAGCCCCGCCGTCCCTGGATGGGGCGCTCAGCTTGCTCACAGGGACACCGCCTGGAACCCCTTCTCAAACCTGCTGCGGTTCTTACTGTGGGCGCCCTCTAGTGGCAATCGTGACGGAGTACTTTTCTCAGCCCTAAGAAGTGGCCAGACTGTGACAGGTCTCCTGTCACTCAGCGGCAGGAACTAGCTGCTGGTGTCACCTCTGCTGGGCCGTCAGGAATCTCAGAGCAGACGTGAGGCTCAACTCCAGGACAGCCTGTGGCCCCAGGTCTGCGTATGTGGCTTTACTCTTGCCTTCCGCCTGGTCTGCCTTCGTTTTTTTTTTTTTTTTAAGTCTACTTATGTTTGGTTTCAGTTTTTATTTTCCTTTTTTTGTAGGAACCATAAATAATTTGTAAAGCGAGCCATTGTAAAAATGAACAAATATTTACTTTTAAAATGCATTAAAATATAAACCTAGACTAGGTCGTGTGCAAAAAAATCATCGAAAACCCAAGGTACCTTTGAAAATCCCATCACAGAGCTGTTAGGGAAGTTTGAACAGAAACATTTGATAACTCACAATTGACGATGGCAATATTTATTCCTCTCCCAACATTTCCAGCCTTTTCTCCGATGAGCCTGAAATGCAAATAAACGTCAGGGTAAGGCGTCGCTTCTGAGGAGCGGCGAGTGGTCCTCGCTGGCCTGTAAGACCTTCTCCTGTCGCTTACTGACCCCTCGCAGCTATGCACCGGCCCGACCCAGCTCCCTCGGCGGTCACCCCCACACGCGCTCCACACACATCTGCCCCCCCGAGTTTCCATAGATGCAGTCCCCCGGGGCATCGGGAAACTGCATTTAATCTTCTAATTCAGACACACGCGCGGGGAGAGGGAAATCTCACGTGTGTCGAGCATGAGCTCTTCACTGCCATCTTTCTCCGTATCCCCAACCGCGTCGTGAGCGTGGCGGCGGGAGGAACGCTTGCTCGCCGGGGCCGCCGCCGCCCGGCACTGCTCGGGGGAGGGCGACTTGGTTCTCGGCAGTTAGTTCAAAATCGAAGTGGAAACGAAGTCGAGTTTGGAAATCTATACTCAGCCGGACTAGCGATTGCTTGCGAGCGGGCCTGAAGACATTCTGAACAGGAAGGCCGGACAGTTGCCTCGCCCGTCCCTTCCTCGGGATGTGAGCGGAGGGCGCGTCGCAGCGAAGGAGGGGGGACGTGGAGAAAGCGGAAGAAACCGTGTCCTAGAAGTGGGGGCTCCGACTCCGGCGGCGAAGGGCCGTGTCACGGGAACCAGCACGCCAACGACCAACGAACGAAAAAGGCGAGGGGCGTGAGCAGCGACATGGCGGCTTCCGTCACGAAGAACCTTGGCCTTGGTCACGTTATCAAGAAATAACAAAAGTGGCGGCCACGCCGTGACGACGCCCCGACACCAGACGCGGTGACAGAACCAGAAGTCACGCCTGTCCCGGGCTCTCTGAGATGCTGACTCCGGCCTGACACGAAACCCAGGCCCTTAGGGCTGCCAGCGGGTGGGCTCGTGCGCAGTGAGCTTCCAGTGACAAGTCACGGCGGGAGACCAGGCGCTCCTCATCCCGGGCCGGCAGCCGAGCTGAGACCTCAGAGCTGAACTTCCCAACCCGTCTGGAAGTCTCCCTGTTCTCAAGCGGTTTGTTTCTCCCTCAATAAAATATCCATATCAAGTCAAACCCTGCATTTTCTTTTGACAGTCACGGTAGTGTACATGCTGGATTTCGACCAAACCGAAAGGCTGATAACTCATTCTGGACGAGGGCGAGGAGAGGCTTCCTCCCCAGTGTCAGGGACACCCCGCCTCCCTTCCTTGCGGTAATCATACGCCACCTGAGCATCCTTAAACTAGGTGTCGTGGATTGCACTATGTCCCGGCAAAATTCAAACGTCGGAGTCCTAACACCTGGAACTCCAGGATGCGAACTTATTTGGAGGAGGCAGGGCCCTTCAAGAGCGGATGAGGGTAACAGGAGGCCTGTCGGGTGGGCCCTGCTCCAAGCTGATGGTGTCCTTTTTAAAAGGAGAGATTTGGGCCCAGACGCACACACAGAGAAGGTGAGCCAAGGACAGAGGCCTGGGCTGGTTTCTCCCTCGCAGCCTCCGAGGGAACCAGCCTTGCCGACGCCTGGACCTCAGCCTTCCAGCCTCCGGACGAGGAGAGAACGAGCTCCTGGCGTTTCGGCCACCCGGTCTGTGCGCTTTGCCATGGCAGCCCCAGCAAAGACACGTGCTAGGCTAGCACAGTTCCACGTGCAGGACGCGGTCAGGCGTCGGGCCACCGACTCCGCCGCGAGGCGAGGCAGTCACGCACACCTACATCTGGGAGGCATGGGCCCCTAAGGGAGACGGCATCTGCTCTAACCGCGGCCCAGAACGGAAGACGGAGCTGTGTCAGCTGCGCCTTGCTGTTCCCGCGGACCCGACCCGACGGGCTGTGCCACTTGTTCAAAGAAAGGGTACGAGACATAAACTAAGGCTGGTGCCACCCGCTGCGAAATGGCGGCTCGACCCGGGGACACAGGCGACAATCCACGTCCTCCCGAGGAGCAGCGTGTGGCATTCTCAGCCCCGTCCCCAGGCTCCCAGCCTTTGCCCTGCACCCGTGCTGCCGGCTCAGCCGCGGAGGGGCGGAGGGGCAGGAGCGAGGGGGGCGGCTTCGCTGTCCCTCTCCACACGGGTACTCACAGCTCGTCTTCAAAGCAGAGTTTGGCAGGCTTGTTCCTGCCGCCGCCGCTGAGCGCCCGGTAGGCGTAGCTGTTCGGGGGGCACGGGGTCCAGTGGTCACATTTTTGCCTTTTGGGGGCTGGGGCTGTCAGGGACAAGGACATGACCGTGAGCCTCGTGTGAGGGTCTGTCGGCGCCCCCACCGCGTGACCCTGAGCGCGGCCGCTCTGCTCCACACCCGCACGTCCCATGGCCGTGGGGCCCAAACAGGAGCGGAGCGGGGGCCGCCGGCTTCCATTAGGGACGGCGGGGACTCCCGTGACGTTAATTCAATCTGCTTCTGTCTTAAAATAACAGACGTGCAAACGGGAGAGGCGTTCGCTAGGCACGGCAGGTGTCGAGGGGTCGCCGGCGCGGCTCCCGCGGGCCGTGGGGCCGACACCCTCGGCAGCAGGCTGCGTTTTCACTGCGACGAAGGCCTGGGCCGGAGGGTGCCGGCGGCCAGCGGTGCAGCCATCGGAGGAGCGACGGTGCAGCTTCTGCATTCACACGCACGCGCACATGCACACATGCACACGTGCACACATGCACCCGCGCACGCACACGTGCACACAGACATGCACATGCACAAAGGCACACATGCGGCGCATATGCACGCACACGCACACATACACTCACATGCACCACTGCGCAGGACGCAGCACGCACACACGCACACGTGCACAACAGACACGCACATGCCACAAAGGCACACACACGCCACACACACACATGCACACTCCGCATGACGCTCCCTGACCTCTCTGGCCATGGCTGGCCCTCTCATTTTCCTCGGGCCTGAGGCATCGAGCTCCTTCCCCGCGTGCGGGAGTGATCCCTGAAGCCGTCTCTGCCCAGTGCCCCTGCCTTCAAGGGGCCAGCGGTAGGGGTGGCCGAGGGACGTGCCGTGAGCCCGGCTGGCCTGGGAATCGCCTGTACCCCCCTGTACTGTGCATCTCTATGTTCACATCACCCACCAAGTGCTCTCCCTGCTCATGTCACAGGGGGGACTGTCCGCTGTGAGTCCCCAGGAAAAAAAGTCACAAAGGGCTGTCACGCCTACAGTTTGCCTGGGGACGTGGCTGTCTCATGGATGACTATGCTTCTCAGGTTGAGCGCCCACGGCACGAGGCACACCCAGCGGAGGGGTGAGCACACACACGGAGGAGCAGACACCGACGAGGTGAGAGGCGAGCCGGGAAGGCCCGCTGGAGGGGCCGACCGCTGGGTGATGGCAGAGCGGGCCGCCGGGCGGGCCGCCGGACGGGCCGGACGGGGCTGAGCTTCTTGGTGACTCCAGGGAAGAGGGCGGACACCAGCCTCTAGGCCCAGGAGGGAACAGTTCTTTGGGGATGTGTACCCCAACATCACCCCTTCACTCCTCCCTCCTCCCACCTGCCCCGCCCCAGTGCTAATCCACTGCCCACTACTCACCCCTGCCGCCCACCACACGGCCCACCATGCTGCCCAGCCGCCCTGCCTGGGTTTCTTTCCCTTGGGACTCATTGGTCCCTAATATCCAACAGTTTCCTTTAAATAAAATTCTCCTGAGGGCAGGGATGTGGTCTGTTTTCCGCCGCACCCCCAGGCCCAAGTCGAGGGACACGGCTGCCCCACCAGCACTGGCTGAACACACAGAGGGACCTGTGGGCAGGCCGCAGGCAGTGTCAGGGGGTGGCCAGCCCGAGGGGAGCTCCGGTGGGGTGGGAACTCAGGACATGCAAAGCTGGGCCAACGGCCCAGGGCATTGGGAGGCCAGCGGGTTTTAAAGGAATAAATAAGCGGAGCAGAGCAAGTGACGAGTGCGAGGCGAGGCCATGAGCACGGCTGGCCGCAGGCGGAGAGGGCCCCAGCTCAGGTGGCCTGTCTGGCGGCCTCGCGGTTCAGTGCTCTGTGCCTCAGTTGCCTGGGCTCGCTTCCCGTGGTGCCCAGTTCTCATCTCACACTTCACCCTGCTGGAGCGGAGCCGGAGGGCACCTGTGCCTGTGGTCAGGGCGTCCCGGGCGCGCCGCTGTCGCGGCTGAGAACGGCAGTCCCGGGCGCGCCCCCTGCTGTCGCGGCTGAGAATGACACGAAGTCAGCCTTGCCGCAAGGCCCGCGCGGCCCAGGTGATACGGTCCCCTTTTCACTCTCGTGCCCGCCTGAGCACTAAACCACGAGTCACGGTTCCTTCGCTCGCCTCCTCCCCTCAGCATCATCAACGGCAGATGGCCAGTGGGGCGCAGCTGCGGCTGGAACCCCCTTCCCGGTCCGGAGCCAAGCGGCAGAGCCGATGGTCTGACACTGACCTTGGAGGACGCGTCTCTCCCGGAAGCTCCGGAGGCTGTAGACGGCACTGGACAGGGGGGCGTCAGGGATGAGCTCCGCCAGCAGGTACCCCGAGTACCAGGTGCACACGGAGGCGAATATAAAGAGCACCGCCTTCAGGACGCCTGGGGGCAGACGAGACGGCGTGGGTGCCCAGGCTGGGTGTTGGGTGCCGGGCGTCCCTGCCCCACCGGCCTTCCTGCATGGGGCCAGCAAGCAGGATGCTCAGAAGAGGAACCGCTCCCGGGTTGGGGGCGCGGGGCGGCGAGGGCCCAGGGCTGCTGGGGGAGCCTCAGTGGCTCGGCCGGCTCCGCGCACACCTGGTGTTGGGGGTGGACGGGAGCAGGTTACAGGAAAGCGACCTGACCATGTTCACGGCCACACATGTTTTCACGTGTGCTGTTGGTTTGGGTCTTAGAGCTTCCTCAGAGGCCGATGTCAACTACCCATCCAGTGGCCTCGTGAGTCCCCACGCCCGACAGAGCCGCTTCGGGCCCCAAAGCCCAAAGCCCAGGCTTTAGCGACCATCAGCCCTGACTCTGCTCCTGGAAGTGCCTGAGACCTCCAGGGGAGGGAAGGACGGAGAAAGGAGAAAGGAAAGGAGGAGGGAAAATGTTGGGAAGGAGCAGGGACCCCCGCCCGGCTCCACGCCCTCCTGGGGCTTCCCCACTTCTGGCCCCTCTCAGGCCAAACACCTGAAAAGCACGGTCCTCTCGGTCCTCTCGAGCGGCCCGCAGGCCTCACCGTGCAGCCTGCGGCTCAGCGCAGCCTTTGGTTTTTGGAGACGAAGCATCCGCGGTGCTGCTCAGAGCCTCCAGCGCCTCCTAGCGGCCGGTCCTGGACCCTGCACATGTCCTCCCTGGGCGACACCCACACTCCCGAGGGCCTCCCGCTTGTCTGCGGGGTTCCCCTCTAGGGCGCAGCTGGCCTGTCCTCAGGAGCCCAGGGTCACCCAGACCATGCCCCGAGTCCGTCGCGTGCGCCTGTCCGCGGGTGCTAGTCGCGTGCGCCCGTGCGCATGTGCCCGTCCGCGCGCGCCCGTCCGCGCGCGCCCGTGCACGTGTGCTCGTCGCGTCTGTCTGTCCGCGTGCGCTCGTTCGCGTGTGCCCGTCTGCGTGCTCGTGCACCGTTCGCTCAGGCAGCTGCAGAGCGGCCTGGCCGCTTCCGTTACCCCCTCGACCATGTGGTCTTTTTTCAAGTGCATATTTCAACTGTCAATAATTTTTTTTCTATTTTCTAAGACACGCGGTCCCTAAGAACGTTAGCACGGTCATGCAGAGGTGGCTTCCTGTTGCAACTCCCTGGACAGTCTGGCCGCTGCAGTTTCTAGGACTGGAGGTTCATCTGGAAGCGGGAGGAGCCCCCACAGAAAACGAGGGGACCCGCGGGTGCGGCAGGTCCCCTTCCTGGAACTTGCGCTTGCTCTGTGCTGTGGCCGCGCTGACCTGCCGTCGCCACTGCCCTCCCCAGCGGCAGACCGTGTCCTCGGGCCACAGGGCACTCGCCTGCCATCTCCCTCGCCTCCTTTTCAAGGCTCCCCAGCACGTTCTGTGGCTGTGGCCTGCACAGGCCCCCTGTGCCCTCCACACGCCTCGCTGGCGTGGCACACCAGGGTCACCCCCTCCAGGACTGCGCCCTCACGCCCGGGACAGTGTCTGGGCCGCTTGCTGTTCCCGAAAGTGCTGTTGGGTACACATAGTGAGCAGGTGCGTCGTCACTGCTGGAAACCCAGAGTCAGCACGGACCACGTCAGGTTCAAGGGGAACCCAGCCCACTCTGCCCTGTGTGAGTCAGACGGCAGCCGGACTCTTTCGTCCAGATGTCACATCTGAAAAAAAAAAAAAAGTTGGCACACCAGAGAATAATTCTCGGAGGACCTTCCAGTTTTTGGTCACACGTGAGATCTCTGAGCAAAGAGCTGCACTCGGCCTGGAGGAGACCGAGAGGGGATGCGATGCTGCCTGACAGGTGCGAAGGGAGACAGGAGTCTGTCAGCAGATGAACAAGGACACATAGATGGAAATGACAGGGAAGGAAACGAAAGAACAAAAAGCCCATGGGGCCTCGCGAGTAGACCGTACGTCAGGCTGGCCCGCCTGCAAGGCAGAGACCTCCCATCCCTGCATGTTTTTGGGGGTCCTGGGAAGGCTGTGAAGTGCCTGTGTCGGGTGGGGGCTGCAGCCGATCACCTCCAGGCCGGGGACAGCCTGGTTTTCCGTGGTGGCTGGGAGAAGCCAAGACCCAGAGTCGGAGCCACTCAGGGTGGGGGGGGGGTCCCGCAGCACAGAGGGGGCACACGCTGGTGGCGAGCCACCTGCAGCCTGTGCACGGGTCACAGAAGCATCTCAGATGCCAGTGGGAGGCAGGCCTGGGGGACAGGAGGCGGGGCACAGGAGGCAGGGGACAGGACCAGGCAGGCAGAACCTGGCAAGCTGTGGCCCAGCCCGTTTGTGGGCCAGACACCTGCTCCGGGAGCTGAGTCCCTGGGGGTGACCGCGGAGCAGGTGGGACACAGGTGGCTGGTCAGACCCTGGGTGGTCTGCCCTGGTGGGCGGGGTCCAGCAGCCTGGGGAGTGGGGAGAGGGGAGGAAGCACACGGAGTCCAAGAACTTTCGTGACTCTGTAACCAGCCTTCTCTCATAAGGTGATAAAGTCACCATCGGCTCACAGACATGTCCCCCACGTGCTCCCACCACACAGCAAACGCCAGTTCTGAGCAAGGGCTGGAAGTCAGTGGACTTCCTCCCCGAGACCCTCAATCAGTGCGCGTGTGTGTTCATGTGTGTGTGCCTGCGTGTGCATACGTGTGCATATGCCTGTGTGCATGTGTCCTGCCCTCTCCCACCTGCAGATTCTCAGGGGCTCGGGCTGGCCCTGGAGGCTGACGCCGGGGAAGAGGGTGACCTCCAGCCCACTTACAGGGAGCCAGGCTACCGGTGGGGGTGGCTCGGGACACCACACGCCTCCAGCCCAGGGGCCTGACCAGGGCACTTCTGAACCCAGAGGAACATACTTCCACTGGCGGGACTTCTTTCAACCGTAGGGACAAGGACCAGGTGGAACAAGGAAGCTATTTGTCACTGGCAGCTCGGCCAACGCAAGCCAAACCCCCCGCTCAGGAAGCGGCTGAGCTTGCACCCCGGCCCCACCCCCCCGCCCCGCCGCCCCCTTGAGAGGCCAGGAGGCGGGGACGAGCCGCACTGGGGACTCAGCTGCCTGTGGCTCCAGGCTCAGCGGGCCCTGGCGTGCACTGTCCTCACGGCCCTGTCGACTGAGGCTTCATGGCCGAAAGGCTGGGACGTGCCAGAGCTGAATACGAGAACGGGTCGGCCAGGCAGCCCACCTTCCCAGGCTGACGAGCCGACGCCCTGGTTCTGTGCTTCGGGCAGAGGGTGGCGGTCGCTCGACATGGCATCTGTTCTGTCCGAATGTCCCCCCGCCCCCCCCCCCCCCCGCCGTGCGCTATCTGCCTGGGACAGACCTCGTGCGTGACCAAAGCACCCACGGAAATGTTGCTTCCAGGAACTGTGCCAAACCTTTAGCTCATCAGATCGAAGGTGACACGGCTCTGAGTTTCTGCGGGTGATTTTTCTCACAACCACACAGACAGCTAAATGCACCCTGGTGTGGCGGCAAAGCTCAGGAAAGGACTTCACAGTTCGTGAGGGAGTCATGGGGCCGGGCGGGAAGAAGGTGCAGGCGGGGGCAGGCGGCTGACAATAATCGCGTTTTCCACTAAGTAACATGCAACAGGATGTTATAGGTGCCCGACAGAGAAATCCCGAAAACTTCTTCCATGATCGCTGAAGTAGAAGTCCATTCATTTACCCTACAATCCACACGAGGCACCCAAAACCGTTCATAAATAATGGCTTTATAGAAAGCACGACTGTTTTACACAAGAAAACAAAAAAATCTTAAAATTTGTCTTTTCCACACTGTGGGAATGGAACAGGAAAGGTGGTGTTTAGAACTTTCTAGAGCGTGACCACACGACCAGATACCAGCGCTTGGAAATGTCAGTCTTAGAAACACCTCATGAAGACCTGCCACCCAGACACAGGGAAATGAGGCAGAGAGAACTTTCTGATTTTCTACGATACGCTGCCTTGCTTCCGGAGGAATCCAGTCTCAGGTGACCGAAAGAAAACAGCAAAGGCAGGAAGGGAGTGTGCGACCCAGGCGGGGTGGCTAACCGGGAAACCCCGGAACGCCCTGTGAAGACAGGCGGGCAAGCAACTGAGGACAAAGGCTAAAGTCGGGAAGCAGGCACCTGCTGTCCCAGGAAGGCGCCCCACCCCCTCTTAGCGCTCCTTCGTTGGGTCCTGGAGCTGCCTGTGCTCGGCCAGTAACTACTTTCCAGCTAAATGTCACGCTCGTTGCTCCCCTCTGCCATGCACCCCAGCTGGCCAGATGGGACAGGCAAGGGAACCCGAGGCAACCCGTAGGACTAGCTGCTCTGAAACCCCAGCCGGTTCGCCCAGATGGACTCACTCCCCGAATTCCTGACCCAGGTCGCAGAGAAGACTGGCCCCCCAGGGCCAGCCCCACCTTCTGGCTCAGTGGGGCGCTCCCCGGAGCTCATCGATGAGCGATGAGCGACTCTCCCTCTGCCCGGTCCCCACCCTGCTCCCGCGGAGGGGTTCGCACTCACGGGCAGCCCAGGGGTGCATCTTGCAGGCGCTGCTCCCCGCCCTCCTGCCCATCAGCGGCAGCTGGGGCAACCTTGGTACTGGGCGCAGGGCTGGGCAGTCACGCCCTGGGGCAGGCCGAGGGCGGAGACTGACCAGGCAGGAGGGGCTGGGAGTGGAATGAGGAGGGGGAAGTGGAAAGGGGGTGCCAGCAGCCAGCAGCCCGGCTGGTGCGGGCGGCTGGGTTTGGGGCCCAGGTGGTGCCCGGCGTCGGGCCCACGGGCTCCGGTCTGTGGCCCCACTGGGCCCTCTCCCTGCCTGGCGACCGGGGACACAGAGAATGAGCAGGGTTGGTCTGCAGCGAGGACACGGAGTCCCTTAACGATTGGAAGCTTCGGCTTCAATTTAATGTGTCACAAGGGGAAATGGCCGCCAAGGTACAAGGTGAAGTCAAAGCTGTGTCTCAGCAGGGGACAAGGTCCCAGGGGGCGTGGCCGCCCCTGAGGCTCTCTGCTTCCCTCCAGGTGGGCCCACTGCCCTAACACAGCCGGCTCTGGTTTGGCCTCTTGCGTCCTCCTTTACTGCTGGGGGCTGATTAGGGAAAACGTGGCCGAGACAGTGGCCGGGCCCCATGGTGAGCGTCACAGCTGGGCAGGTCCTCTGGCACAAAGGCCAGCGGTGCCAGCCGGGGTCAGGCTGCTGTCTGGAGCAAGCTTCCCAGATGTCCCAGCTCCGCACGGGACCAGCTGTGCTGCAGAGGGGGACATTTCCAGACACGCTTCAGGGTTACAGCACTTTGGGAATCCCTGTCGTCACCATGGCCAGCCTGCCAACGGCAAGTGCGGGCTTCAAGGGCAGCCGGTCGCTTTGGTGGGGAAGGGATTTCCGAAGAGGCAGCGTCCGCTAGACGCATCCCCACCCGCAGTGTGGCTGACCCCACGCAGCTCTGCCGGTCGGTTTCTCCTCTCCCTCAGAGCTCGGAGGCCTCAAGGACACAGGGACACCTGTCGCCCTGGGGCTGTCGCAGCGGGGCTTGGCTGTGACCCCCCGCCCCCCTGCACCACCTTCTTTGCCTGTCAAGAAGCTCCTAGGTGTCTGTGGCTGCTACGCCACCTGCGCCTGCCCCTCCGCGTGCGCTCGTGAGCGTGAGTTGCTCTCTCTCTCCCTCTCTCTCCCCCCCCCTCTCTCCCTCTCTCTCCCCCTCTCTCCCTCTCTCTCTCTCTCTCCCCCTCTCTCCCTCTCTCTCTCTCCCTCTCTCTCCCTCTCTCTCTCTCTATCTCTCTCTCCCTCTCCCCCCTCTCTCTCCCCCCCACCACCTCTCTCTCTCTCTCTCTCTCTCTCTCTCTCCCCTCTCTCTCCCTCTCCCTCTCTCCCTCTCTCTCCCTCTCTCTCTCTCCCTCTCCCTCTCTCTCTCTCTCTCTCTCTCCTCTCTCTCCTCTATCTCTCTCTCCCTCTCCCCCTCTCTCTCCCCCCCACCACCTCTCTCTCTCTCTCTCAGAAGTGGCTGGCCCCAGAGTCCAGTTCCTCCAGTGTCAGCAAATTCCTAGACGTCAAAGCATCAGAAGACAGAAAATAAAGATGTAGTTAAAACACCCAGCTTATTTGTCTGAGATTTGTATGCGAAGGACAGCAGGGTTTTTGTTTTTTTTTTTGTTTTTTTTGTTTTTTTTACCACGATGACACTTCAGACCTTGTCCTGTGGAATGTCATCCTGTGTGGTGATATCTTCCTTTCCCCCTGTCCTATGATTTCCCTGATCTGTCCTCTCTGGGCCCTGTGCCTTCCACCCAGGGTTAAAACTTTAAGCAACAACATGCAGCTGATAGGGCTGTTTTGCGATAAAACGTCATCATGATCTGATTTGCACGGCCAGAATTCGCTGTTCAGTAAACATTAGCTCCGTCCTTATTCCCCTTACAGCATTTTGATTTTAGCATGTGCCCTTTTTAATTTCTAAAAATGATTTTCTTTTCAATATACAATTTTTAATCTGATAAAGACAGTCGCATAATGGTTGAGATCATGGGTCTTGTTAATCCGACAAGCTGGCTTTTTAGATCTGGACTCTGCCACTGACAGGGAGAGCCTGCAGACTTTGTGACCCGGTTTCCGTCCTGTGGGTCGGCCAGGTTAGACAGGCCAGCTTCAGAGATGCGTGTTTGGGGATTACCTCCAAGATTTACTAGACATGCAGCGAGCATATTTTGCAGACTGTGTTTTAGAGAAGAACGGAGGAGTGGTGTCTTTGGCTAGTTGCTGGGATGTAGTTTGACGACGTCACACACTTGCTAAAAGCTGCCTAGAAAAGCCACACAGAATGAAAAAAAAACTCACAGACTTCACGCCACTAAGTTTTACAACAGCACCACCTAGTGACGAAAACACAAAATCATACCTGCAATGCTACCCACAGTTTACAGGTGGCGAAATGTAATCGCCGAGCATAGAAAAGAAGTGAAAACTCAAATCACATCATCTCCTTCATTATTAGAAAGCAAATATCCTATTCTGTTTCTCCTGTAACTATTGCTCCATCTCGTAATGGTTCAAAAAAATTGTTTTTTTCTTGTCTGGGTCCGGTCAAACAAAAAGTGCCCAGTTAGTGAAAGAACTGTATTTTTCAAGGATGGGTGTGGCAGCTTGATGATGTCCACCTCCGTTAAGTTGATATTTGTGCTTCACCCGATTTGGCACGCTCCTCTCTGGGACTGACCCACTCGGCTGGACACTCATGCTTCTGGAAGATGTGAGTCAGCTCGGCAGGGTCCCCGGGCAAGGCAGTGCTCAGAGAAACAGGTTTCCTTTTGCAGGTAAACAGAGCTGGGTCTACTCCCAGGGCAAATGCTTTTCTGGCTGTTTTCCTGGGTATATGACTAGCAGCAGCTGGTTTCTAGTCTGTAGAATCCTTGCAGGGTGGTGAGGGGAGGGGGCGGCACAGGTGCCCATCTCTGGACAGGGACGGACACCCCGCCCCTCCTCACGCCCGCCCAAGTGCGCTTACCGTGTGTCTCCACACCCAGGACGGTTCCCATCCCGGTATGCTTCATCCTCCCATTTTCGGTATATTTTACACCTTGCAGATTGAGCTTGGACTCTCCCTCCATTCAATTTTATCCTCGATCCTTTCCAAGAAGCTACACGAAGCAGCGGAGGTAAGTGAACCACGATGCGTCACAGACTGGAACTTCGGAGACGTGGCTTGAACTAAGTACTAAAAAAATTCCAAACTCAACACGTTGGAAGTATTATTTATTCAAAGAAGCCAAATTCGTTTCCTTCCTTTTCAATATACTCTTACACTGGTGGAACATACATGTATAAAAGTACAAGTATAAAAATAAGATTATTCCAGAAAAGTCCAGCTTTGATGTGCACAGCGATGTGGATGCTGGCTACAGAGCCACTTATAAGGTGAAGTCGATACCTCTTTACTCTAACCCTGGGTCCTATCACAACTTTAAATCCACACGGTCCACTAAAAATAGAGGAAAATTCCAAAAGGGACATATAATCTTGAGCACTTTCAAAAAGTGCCTAAGTAACACTTAAGAGTTATATATTAAGGCTGTTGAGATACACACATTGATACATTTTGCAAAGTGTGGCTTCTAGTGTGTTTTAGAATGCAAGGTTTGAAGATCTTCATCCAGCACAGAAGTACCACTAATCCAGCAGCAAGGTCCCCTTTAAACAACAACCAAATGAGTGTCTGCTTTAAATGACTAAACACAGGGATTGTAAACTTTAAGCATATTTAACTGCACGGATTTACAGAAATCGTAGGAAATACAGCGTTTCAGATTACAAAAATTCAGCTTTGTTACAGGACAAATCTCACCCAGATCTTTGCTTTCATAGGTACTAATACCAAGACTAAGAGAATTTCCAACCTCACTGATAAGAACATTACATCTGCAATTAGACAAGTAAGAAAACATTTCCAGGTTGGTACCGCTCGCTAGCAACAAAGAACACAAAACTGTATAAGAAATTGGAAGAAAGAATTTTTATTTTTGGTGATTTTCATTATAGAACAACAGAGTCTTAATTACCTTTGGTCACTTTTTTTTTTTAATCTCAAAAAGATAATCTTCTTTTAATGTTTTCTTAACTTTCATTCAGAAGCAGTAACTTCCAAACTGTGAAGCTCATGTGAAATTGTACTTCAGTGAAGATAAAATGGAGCTGAAACCTTTGTTAAATCGGGACAGTCAACAAGCCCACACAGAGAGCATCTAACAGAGAAAGAAACGAGGCCTGTCCGCTGGAGACACTCACCCTCTCGTGATATTCTGACCCGTGCCTGCAACGTGAATAAAAATACGTGTCTTCTGACTAAACGAAGAAAAATCTGTGGAAAAGCATCCATGGCGAAGGAGGTTAGGTTTCAAAGGAATTCAAGGTTTCGTTCATTTTGGGGGGGAGAGGACGGCTGAGCTCAACTTGCACAAAATCCATTTTATGAACTTCTAACTTGTAATTATATCATTACACATCTTTACTGGCAAAAGATTCTCCTCCGACTGACCTGGGCCGGGTTTCACCTGTGCAGAACCTACAACGTCGACGTCAATCCGCTGCTCTCACACGAGTGATTTCCCACCTGGAAAGGGAACTGACTGCCCACTCCCCTCGCCGCCCGGGGCAGGGGGCAAACCCCACTCGGCAGACACCTCGGGGCCAGGCAGGTGTCTTACCATCACACCCGTCCTGCATCCCACGATGCTAACCATGGTGTCCCAATGGCACCTGGAGGCTTTCTAAGGGACACGAAGAGGCTCTGAGCATCAGACGTCAGGTGCCCTGGAGTCACTCTGGCTGTGGGCTGAATCCGGGTTTATTGGGAACCCTTATGTGCCTCTGGGCCCCGGCTGGTAGCTACGGGGCACGCTTTAGGACCATGTGCTGTAAAATCACACAGCATGATGGGGTTTAGAAAACACTGGACATCTGCATGAATGTCTACCATAAACCCAGAGGAATCTCAGGGGTAGGTGAGAAGACACTCCTGATTGGTGGACGTGTGTGTCCTCGCGACACTCATGCTTCATCCAGCAACGAAGGGGACCTGAGCTTTTGCAGGCACCGATGTCGCCACGAGGCCTGGCTCCACATTGCGCAAACGTGGCTGACAGCCGTGCCAGGCTGTCTTCCCCCGCCCAGGGTGACGATCTCAGACGCGGGGCGCCTGCCCAAGGCCAAAAGCTGTGGTTCTCACGCACAAGACCCCCCCGGGGAGCCTACTGCACTGTGCCAACTCTGACGAGCACTGGGTAGGTTTGAAGACAGCATGGATCTGCGGGGGACGCTGGTGGCCCAATGGCCACACTGACGTACAGCAGCTCAGAGGCTGACATGAGGGAGCTGGTCCCCCCGTGAGCTCTTCTTTCGGGAAGTGTCTCTGGCAGGTGCCCCAGAGTGAGGCCCGGCAGCGGTGGGCTGTCCCATCACCGGCGTGGAAATGGTCGCGTCTGGTTGCTCTGACTCTCGGTGTGTCGACCTGGGCGGCTGCTGCCAGGAGCCCTCCTCAGACGCTCAGACCCCAGAGCGAACTTGGCCAACGTGCCTTTGGCTCCAGCTTCTTGACCCTGCTCTTGACCTTCCCAGGGCACAACCTTGACCTGCAGCGCGAGGACCGTGTCCTCCTCCGGAGTTCGGGCATCTCTGCTTTTGTAAGAACCCACGTGTTCTAAACGCGATGGCAGAGCGAGTTTCCCTCCAACAAACTGTCACTCGCGAGAGCTTCCCGTGGAAAATTCCTGAAAGGCGGGCTGTGCGAAACCCTGGGGGTGAAATGGGTCACCCATGACATCCCGGGATGTCCTCAGCTTGTTCGGATTTTTGCGCCAATCTGCGGGCAAAGAGGTTTTTCTTCCTACCCCACCTCCGTTCCCAGATTCTAGAATTTTCCAAGTCCCAATCATCCTCCGGGTCCTGTTTCTTGACGTGGCCTGGACCACGCACAGTGCAGGGGACTGGCTCTTTTCACTTTGTGATACTGACATTGGGCACATGACTCTGGCTAGAATATTCCCGAAGCTTGGGGTTCGCAACTGCGTAAAATCAATGATCCCCACCCCAATTTATTCAGCAACTTTAATTCCTAAAATTAAAACTACTTTCCAAAAAGGCAAATTCTGCCTATTTTGTTACATATTTTCGATTACTTTTTATTTTCCTCCTTCGCTCTTAAAACGTATTTTTCCCTGTTTGCTATTTAATTGGTAAATGGCTTTAAGTTCAAATCTGAAATTCTTAAAACCCACCAGAAACATATACAAAATCACGCCTGTTGTGTGTGGTTTCCTTGGCATTAAATATCCATTTTCTCTCTTGGCAAAACTGTAATTTCGCATTTTATGGCGTTTCGTTGTTTTTCCTAAAAGAGGAAAAAAATCTTATTGGCACATGTTTCCTCCGAGCAATTATGTAATCAATTCTAATAAGTCTGCACAAGAGAACACACACTGGGATTCCGCCCAATTATTTGGTTTCCACTAATGAGGACGGAGGCTGTGAAATGCGATCGTGGTTGTCGACGGGTCAGGCTGTCGGGCGGTGACTGATTTTCAACGCCGTGGAGTGGCGTGAGGCCAGAACGGAGAACCGGACCGCACACGTGGGGGCCTGGGGATGGGACATTCGGGAGCCTTCGTTCTCACGGGGACCCTGCTCGATAAGGAAATGCTCCTTCCTCGCCTCTTAAACGAGAACACGCGACCCCCAAATCGCAGCTGCTTTGCCAAAGCCCGCGGAGCGAGCGCTGGGGTGCTGGCAGCGACTTTCGCGATTCTGAACGGTGACTCACCCCACACGTACTGCCAGCCCCCACCTCCGCGCTTCGGGAGGAATCAGGCACGGAGCCTTCCGAATGCCTGGGAGCGAACTGTTTTTGTTTTTGTTTTTGTTTTGTTTTTTTTTATACGAAGTAGGGTTTGGTCAATGCCCATTCCTTCGTGTGCTCTTGGGAAAAAATTACTCAGTCCCCAACTCATTTCCTGCTGTTTTTCATAAAGGGTTTCAGTTGCCGAAGACAGGACTTCGGTTCAGGCTTCTGAGAAGCCCATCAGCAATATGAAGCATCACCCTATTTAAAAACACTTCCTGTTCCTACGGAAGCATTCGTTTCCCAGCAGAGCGTTGACCGGGTTTTGACAACATCCTAATGTTACGTTGCATTTTTCAGGAGAGAGCCGTCTTCCAGCGTTTTCCACCACGTGCTGTCACCAGGTAAAAAATGGCAGCCTCCAAGGGCTGCTACTTCCTTTCTCGTTCAGGGCCGGCCTCCGGGAAGGTTTTCCCAGCTAAGCCTCAATTTACACAACGCGGGGAGGTGGCTCTCACTCCCAGGGTTTTGACTCCAAGTCCAATTTCCAGCAGCGAGGCACGCCAGGAAAATGTCCCACATTCAATTGTCTGTTTCAAGCTCGTTGCTAAATTATGCTTTTGTAATTTAAGTATTTCCATTAAAATGTCACATCCAATGACATCAGAGATGAAAAGCTAGAGAAATTTGATATGAAATACAGAGAATTATAGCGAACTTCATTCAATCACCCTCGCTTGAAATCTAACTTGCTATTATCATGCATTCTGGGAAGAGTGCCTGCGAATTGGCTGCAATAGAAATGTTCCCAGCTCAGAAACCTGTCAAGAGAAAAGGGGAGAGAAGAAGCCTGTCCACAGAAACCCACGCAGCACTAGCCAGGTCCTACCTGCAGTCCCCTCCTTCCATTTCAGGGGTTCGGATTGTTTGCAGCAAGGAGAAGGCACAGTCTCAGGCTGTCACCTTCATCTCTGTGCCGAGTGGGTCACAAAACAGGACCCAGTGACAAAGCCACTAGGACCGGAAGAGAATGAGACGTCCAGAGATTTCTAGTTCTGAAATGCGTTTAAAATGATGACCTCGCCAAAGCTGAGACAGACATAACAACACGCCTCCGATAACAGAGTTTCGTCTACCATCCCGTCCCCAGGGGCTGTCCCACCATGCTCGAACTGTATTTTGAAGAACACGGAAGATGGATGAACTTCTCTGCAGGTATCTGCGCGAGCTGGGGACTCTTTTGGGACAACCGTGATGTGTGTAAGTGACCTCGCATCTCTTGGCACGCTCATCTATTTCTCAATGTGGAGGGAACCCCGGGATCCCCTGAGCGGAGCAGATGACTGCGACATCCACATGTAGCCTGTTTTGGACACAAATAACACTCTACCTGGTGGAGAGAGTCACAGTTAGCCTTCCAGTGGAATTTATTACACGTCCAACTCCCTGCAGTAACAATGCAAGGTGAACATTGAACTTGGCACATGAGCAAGAGAGAAGGGACCCTTCTCCTAACTCCATCGGATCATCTAAGGCTGAGTGCGTTGACTTAAAGGTTTCTGCTTGTCTCTGGCAAAGGCCACAAAGGACAGCAAGAGGGGTGTCCCCAGAGAGGGCAGCGGTACACATCCGAAGGCTGAACATGCCAAGGGAAGACGCGTGGGGGTCCCCTGCTCCACACACTTATTTAAGCTGATTCAGATGCACGTGCTTGACTCCAGGGGCTTCTGCAAGTGGAAACGCACTTTCAAAGCCTGGGAGCCACCGAAGACCCCCCAAGCCCTCCGCACGCCTTGCGTCGTCCTTCCTTCTGGGTCAGAAGCATGGGCGTTCAGCCGCTCCCCAGTTCCCCCAAAGGGTAGCGAGCCACCTGCCTCCCGAGAAGACCTGGGAAAAGATACAACTAGCTAGTGAAATGGGATCGGTTTTCCTTATTAAACGCTGTTCGTCGGTCTTAAGTAAGCGTACGCCTATGCAGTGATGACCAGCTGGCTGGCGGGACTTCCTGGCATGTGATTCGGCCCTGTTGCGGCCGGCCTGTTGGGATGAGGACTCTTTTAGGTGATGGCGAAGGCCGGGGCCAGGCTGCCTGCGCAGAGGTGGCTTCCTGTGCTTGTGCCGACGCTATGGCGGAAGCATGGCGTCCACAGCGTGGGCTCCGTCCGCTCCACCACGACGGGCACAGGCCTCCGTCTTCAGACGAGGCCCATGAGAACCACTGGGGACGATCTCCTCTGAGTGGACTTTGCTCCCGTGCAGGGCACAGACAGGCCAGAACGGGGCCTTGCTGCTGCTTCGGACTCATCGGGCCCCAGGCCGCCACTCCCGCCATCGAACTTCGAGCCTTCCTGGAGCGCTGGGGCCTGGTTGAGGCCGGGAGCAAAATGCCCTTAAAAGCAATTAGTACACAAAGCTTCCCATTAGCTAAGAGGAGCTCTAAGCTGTGTGGACTCACTTCTCCAGAGACGGGACGGAGGAAAACGAGCCATGGCTTTTTATTTGGTGGCTCATCTAGACGGGTTGGTCACATAAAGCCTGAAGCCCAATTCACTGTTTTGGTTTAGAATGAGGTGTTTTTTATTATCATTTTCTTGGAAGTAGGGAAGAAGAAGGAAGCTTTAAAACCAAGAATCAAAATACAGCGACTCTGGACGGCGTCTGGGAGCAGGACAGACAGAGGCTCAAGACTGACGGACACAGCAGGGAGCCCTGCCTCACAGCCCCTGCCTGCCGCACTCGAAATTCAACGCTCTTAGTAGGTGAGTTCGAGGCGGCTCGGGTCCCGGCCTCGCTCGTCACTTCCAGCGGTGCCGGACGAGAGAGGACTCGTCGCTGACGACCTCGGGGTCTCGCGGGAGGTGCCGACACCGGAACGGGAGGAGGAGCAGGATGACCAAGGTGAGCAGGATGACCCCGCACACGCTCATGAGCGTGTAGGAGACGACCCACAGCACGGGCTGGGGCAGAGGCAGGGCGGGGACGCAGTTGCTGGCTATGTCGTCTGTTGAGAAAGGCCCGAGATTTCAGACACCGGAGCACCTGCAATTTCTGAGGAGACAGAAGGGGAAGAGTGACAGCTGTGAGATGAGCGGCCCCCTCACCCAGGACTGAGGGGACGGTTCTGTGCTGCGCCAAACCGAGCGGGGCCCGAGGGCGTCTCCGTGGCGGCTTGCCGTCGGAGGGTCCGTGTGGAACCTGCGTGGCGGGAAGCGACGCGCAGAGGGCACGCGGGGAAGCACCGGGCGCTTCGTGGGCGCTGGAGGGTGTCGTCGGCACCGGGGCGGGCCGGCTGCGGGGCGGTGCGGGGAGGAGGGGGTGGGGCAGTGCTCTCGACAGCTGCCCCTGCCCGTGTCGGGGCGACTCCCGCGAGCCGCGTCCCCGCGTCCGGCGCCCTGGCGGGCTCTGAGTCTGCACCGCACCCCTCCCAGTGGTCGTGTTCCGAGGGCCCTTGCATCGTTCTCCACAGTGGGTGCACCAGATGAACCAGCCACCCCGCTTCTGGGCGTCCAACCACAGGAAACAAAGCCACTCTGCACCGCGACGTCTCCGGCAGCATTACTTACCACAGCCAAGCCGTGGAAGCCACCTAGGGGCCGCTCAGCAGATGAGTGGGTAAAGAAGGTACCGGACATATACACAGCGGACTACGACGCAGCCACAGAAAGAACGAGATCTTGCCACGTTGTCTTTGTGACAACAGAGGGGAGCAGCTGTGAAAACAAGCGTCTGGCCCACGAGCCTAAAGCATTTCCTACTTGGCCCTTCGTGGTAAAAGCTCGCCAGCCCCTGGGCTGTAGCAGAAAAATGCAAATATTTAACAAGCATTTACAATAACTGAAGATAAGGCGACTCTGTTCCAAAGGCAATACTTGAGATATTGACGGTATGCAATTTGAGAATGTCAGGACATGAAAACAAGGAAATAAAAGCATACTCAGAGATAATCGATACTCATGTTTTAAAGTGTAACCTTTTTGCTACACAGCAATGTTTTCAACAAAGATGGGACCATGTAGGACACGCTGTTTTGTAAACTATATTTTCATTTCATGTGATGAAAATCTCTTCATGTCACGTAATTTTTCAACCATGCTATTTTTAGGGCAACAACAACAAACATAATATGGATGCACTAGATTTGCTTTCCAATCCTAATTTATGACCCTTTAAGTGGTTTTCGGTATTCCTACCGTCACAGACGCTGATGTCTAAAATATCTTGTACTTAAACTTTGCTCATGTTCTTAAGTTTTTCATAAGTTCCTAAAAGTAAAATTGTGGGTCAGGTATGGTCCCCCTTGAAGCATCTGGATCTATGATGTCAAAATGCCCGCAAGAAAGACCAAGCCAGTATCCATGCCCACCAACATAGTATTCCTATAATTTCTATTTCTATAATTTCTAATCTCGATTTCTATATTTTCTATAATTTCTATTATTTTTCTCATTGATGTGTCAGAATCCTGTCTATGGCAAAAACTCATGTTGTCAATGTCTTTCCACAGTAGGTCCTTTTCTTTCTAAAAATGTATTTGCTTTATAAATAGACGTTTTTACAAATACAGTTATGAGAGCGAAACATGCTTAGTGCAAAGGCAATAACCCAGTAAGGCATCAGGAAATTAAATATCACTTGAAACCACATCTGCTTCAAGGTGGAGTATGAGGGACAAGATTTACCCCCCACCCCACCCAAAATAACTATTACAAAAAAACTGGACAAAACGTGTGGGGGGAAAAAAAGACAGCAGATTTTGGAAACTGAACAAAGGGAGACAGATGGGAAATGGATGGAGTGAGCCCTGCAGCTGTCCAGCTTACTGACTTGGGCAAGTTTCTGGGTTGTGGCAAAGAGAATGGAGACACAGGTGGAGGCCGGGACCCTCCCCAAGTTAGAGTGTAGGAAAAGCTGCCGGAGTTTCCAGGACGAGGAATGGACAGGTGACAGCTGCACAGACAGAAAATCCATGTCTCCAGAGGGCGTTTCTTGAGCCTTCAGCTGAGTGCTGACCAAAAGGAAGGAAAGGAGAGAGAGAGAGAGAGAGAGAGAGAGAGAGAGAGAGAGAGAGAGAGAGGAGGAAGGAAGGCAGGAAGCGAGGTGAGGGGTACATTAATTAGTTTGATTGTGATGATCATTTTATAACGTATGTCAAAACACTGAAAGCTTCCAGTCAAGGTGGCAGATATGTAAATGCTGTTCTGACCTTCTCCCACTATCATATCAAAACGACAACTAAACAGCAGAATAATCATCACCGAGAATCACCTGAAGACTAGCCAATCAGAGCAGTGAAAAAATAAAAAGTAAAAAAGTTTTTAAATGACAGTAGTTTGAGGACCCTCTGGGACAACATCATGTATAACAACATTCGCATCATAGGGGCACCAGAATGAGAAGAGAGAGCAAGGAATTGAGAACCCATTTTAAGAAATAATGATGGAAAACTTCCCTAACCTGGCAAAGGAACTAGACACACAAGCCCAGGAAGCTCAGAGTCCTAAACAAGATGAACCCAAAGAGGCCCACACCAAGACACATCATAATTAAAAGGCCAAAGTGTAAAGACAAAGAGACTCTTAAAAGCAGTGAGAGAAAAGCTGTTAGTTACCTAAGGGAGCTCCCATAAGACTGCCAGCTGATTTCTCAACAGAAACTCTCCAGGCCAGGAGGGATTGGCATGAAATATTCAAAGTATGACCTAGGAAAGCTACCATGTAGAACTGAAGGACAGATAAAGATCTTCCCAGATAAGAAAAAGCTAAAGGAGTTCCTCAGCACCAAACCAGTACCACAAGACACGTTCAAAGGACTTAAGAAGGAGAAGGGGCAAAAAGAACAAACATATGAATAATAAAATGGCACTCAGTAGGTACGTATCTATCCAAAGTTACTTTAAATGTAGATGAATTAAATGCTCCAATCACAAGATATAGGATGTAAGGAATATAGTTAAAAAAAAAAAGACACAGGATGGCTGAGCGGATAAGAAAACAAGACCCTCACACGTGCCGCCTACAAGAGAGACACTTCAGAAGGAAAGACGCACATCGACGGAACGTGAAGGGGTGGAAAAAGGTGTTTCATGAAAATGGAAAGGGAGCAAAAGCTGGAGAGCAATACCTACGCCGGACAAAACAGACGTGGAAGCAAAGGCTACAATAAGAGACAACGAAGAGATTCCACTCCTGAGAATTCAGCCAAGGAACCCAAACGCTAACTCAAAAGGATGCACGCACCCATATGTTCACTGCAGCATTGTTTAATAGCCCAGGTACGAGAGCGGCCTCAGTGTCTACCAACAGATGAAGGGTTAAAGAAGAAGTGGTACGTATGTGTGCACGCGTGTGTATGTGTGTACGTATGTATATGTGCGCACACACACACACACACAGTGGAATAGTACTTAACCACAAGAGTGAAGCCTTGCCCTCTGTAACTACTTGGACAAACATAGAGGGTGTTATGCTCAGTGGAATAAGCCAGACAGAGACAGACAGACACCACACGATCTCACTCACATGTGGAATCTAAAAACCAAAGCAAGCAAACGAACGAAACAGAAACAAACTCCAGGGACAGAGAACATTTTGATGGCTGCCAGAGGCGAGAGGCCTTGGGGGATGCATGACGAAGGGGAACACACTAAGGAGCACAAATTGGCAGTTACGGGACAGTCATGTGGGTGGGACAGTCACGAAGTGCGCGTGAGGAGCAGAGTCCATAGCATTGTCCCAACTGTGGATGGTGCCAGGCGGGCACCAGGTCAGGGTGATCACCTCGTAGGTTATATAACTGCCCGACCACACGGTTGAACACCTGGAACCAACATAATATCGCATGTCAGCTGGATTGAAAAAGTAAAACTTCTTAAAAGAAGAATCAAATAAATAATACATGGACCTTTTATTTGTCAATTAGACCTCGACAGAGCTGCAAGACAGGAAGAGACGGCTCCAGCCCATCCTCACTGTAAATGCGCTAAAGGAAGCTCTTCCGGCGCAGACCAAGGACATCAGAGAGAAAGCCGGACCTTCGCGAAGGAGTGAGCGCCGCCGGGGGTGGAGGCTGCACGGGCAATTACAACGCCTTTATTTTAAACTACAAATACTTAGAGAAGACAATAGGTTTAAAGCGAGACTCACAACGTGCTGGGCGGCTTATGACGTACGCGTAAGAGAAATGAATGACGGTGACGGTGACGGCATTGGGCACCGACGGGCGCCCTCTGCTGCGGGCTCTTTCACTGTGGGACGCGGCGGACTAATAAATCAGAGGTGCAGGCGATAAACCCTAAAGCGACCACTAAGATAACACAGCAAAGAGTTACAGCTAATAAGCTGGCCAAGGAGATAAACAGAAATAAAAACACTCAATCTAAAAGCAGGCAGAACAAGAGAGAGGGAGGAAGGGGGGGGTGGCTTCGGAACAGCTGAGACAAAGACGAAGCCAATAACAAGACAGTCGAGTCACATCAAATGCAGGCTGAACCGGGGCTGGCCAACTTTTTCTCTAAAGGACCAGATATAAAACATGTTAGGTTTTGGGGGCCATATATGATTTTTATCATCTAGTCCTTTTTATGTTTTACGGAACCCTTTAAAAATGTGAAAACCATTCTTAGTTGAAAATAGGCTAAACGCCAGATTCGGCTGACAGGCTCTTGCCTGCCAATCTGTGGTCTAAACGAGAAAGCAGAGAGTGCCAAAGCACGTAAAAACTAAGACCGACGATGCGCTGCCTACAGGAAACCCACTCAAACCCACTCCGATCCGTTAAAAGTCAAAGGATGGAAAAAGATGCGTCACGCCGATGGGAATTCGAGGTGGCCCAGAGTAGCAGTGCGAATACCTTATGACACGAATTGTTCACGTTATCCCAGTTGTATCTTAAGAAAGCTGTTTTAAAAACGCAGAAGAACAAGGTGGTCAAAAAAGTCTGTCAGAGAACAGCACACGTGATATGATCGCAGTTAGGTTAAAAAAGAAACCACCAGCCCACGTGCTCTCAGTCCGTGGGCTCGACTTCAGCCTTCCTCCAGGGGCATGCCGGTGGCAGACTTTTTCATGCATTTTTAGAATATATGTATTTGTATTACAATGTACAATAAAAACAGAAAAACCCCAACGAAATCAAATTTCCCTCAACACAGACGTGTTACTTTTAGTATCAGAAAAGGTATGCGTTTTTTTAAAAAATGTTTTTGAAGCCTCGTACCAACTTAGGTCGTCAATGCGCCGTACAATCCGGAACAGCTGTGTCTTCGCACTGGGGGACTAGCTGCTCACTGTTAAGGGAAGGCTGCTTAAAACGACTTCTGTGGGCTATTCCTAGGAATGCCATTCACTGGACGTTTATTATATACACCACTATCTCTATGCTCCTAGGACGGATTTTCGTTTTTCGTATTGCCTTTATCTATGAGACGCTGGAGTAAGCAGTCCTGAAGAGCGTGGACCCTGGGCCAGGCTCTTGGGGTTCAGACCTTAGCTCCCACTTCTGAACCGTGTCACCGTGGCAAAATCATTTTACCTTCTCTGTAACCTTGGTTTCCTCATTTGTATGCGGTGATAATAGCTGTGCCTACAAGTCACGGTCCTGTTTGGATAATGAAGTGAACGGAAGTTCAGCCCTCAGCACCGTGCCTGGGGTAAGACTCCCTAAGAAACACCTGTTAACACACTGTTGTTATTTTAAATTCTTTCATCAGTGTCTCGGGTTAACATTTTAATTATGCATTTTCACTATCTCGTTCCCCAGAAGGTCGGATCCAGTTGATAACGAGCAGCTGAGGAAGACATGTCAACTATGACAATTAAAATGGTTGAGTCTTTTTTTTTTTTTTTTAATCATAATATACAAAATAAAGGGAACTGTCCTTCTGGCACTGAGGTGTTTTCTGACCAGGAGTGTCCTGGAATTACAGGACAGGCGTTCTGGACACGGGGCCATTCTCTTCCCCAAGCACCTGAGAGCCACGTGCAGTCCAGGACCTCAGGGTTCTCCCACCCCGCGAGGCGGCTGGGCTGCCCGACCTCCGCCTCCGGTGCCCTGCGGCCGTGGCATCTTTAGCTTGTATTCGAAGCAGAGACAGGGACACATCTCCGAAACTGTTCTTCTCAGCTGACTTTCCTATTTTTAAGCACGAACGTGAACCAGATGATCCACTTTCCACCTGAGGCAAAGGAGACTCACAGCGGAAGGCCTGCCACAGGCCCTAACGTGTCTCCAGTTGTGTACGCTGAGATCTGCACAGCTCTCGGGTGCTAAATGTCTCAGTCTATAAAAAGAGACGGGTGGTATTTCAGAAACTTGGGGCGCATTAAGAGAGTTGTCAGTTTTAACACTCCATTATCTTCCCAGCTGCAGGGCACTTGGCCCGGGCGACACAGATGCTCCGTCTTCAATATCTGTTCCAGGTGAGACTGTGTACGGGAGACCCAGGTCGACCAGCTCCATGACACATCGTGACTGCTCCCTTGTTTGTTTGGCTCTGATCTGAGACTAGAATAGTGACTCTCCCCAGGGGTGGCGGCGGCGGGGGGCTGGGGGGTGGTGAGCTGGAAAGAGGCAGACAGCATAACAGATGCATCTGGGATTTTTTTTTTCCCTTAAAATACCCATCACCTTTCCACCCACCGCCATTCTGATCTATCCTGGCTGAAAAAGGGGATGGGGATGTGGACCCCGTGGACTTAAAAAGCTCCCAGGAGCCTCTTCAAAGAGCTCCCACTTGCCACTTTCTTTCTGCCCGTCCCAGCCCTCACAGAGAAGCCTCGTCCTGCAAGGCAGGGATTGTCTGTCAAGCACGGATTAGTATGAAGACCAAAATCAAACACGGGGAGAGAGGGGCTCCAGTCAGGTGCTGGCTGCTGGCACAAAAGTGGAACTTCCTCCAACTATAACACAGAGAAATGAGAGTAAAATATAATTCCCAATGTTTAGATGTGTAGTTGAGCCCAGAAATACACACTAGGGCTGGGGACCTAACACCCAGGTGTTTGTGGAGGGAGGAGGGGGCGGAAGACTTGATCCTGGCACCAAGGAGCTGAGATGCCCATGTCAGCCTGGTCCATTGGTGGAAGGAGCTGGAAAACTCTACCAATTTGGAAGGTTGACTGTCCAAGGTCTGAGGAAGACAAGAAAGAATCTCTCGCGAGGAACGGCGCCTCCAGACTGTGCTTCGAGATTCCATGGCTGGGATCTACCTTTACACAGCGCGGCGGAGAAATCCAGAAGTTCTCACGGTCTGAGCGCGCTCAGCAGGAACACGTGCAAAGCTGCTTTTTAGCAACAAATTCACAACCCAAGGTGCACCGACCTCCCCCAGAAGGAAAAACAAACACAACACTCCCCTAAAGATAAGCTCACAAGCAAAAATTGCAAGCCAAGTGAGGAAAAACAAAACGAAACCCCACTGTGAGAGAATAGTCGGAAGACTCAAAAATGGAATTAACTATCCATAGATGATCAAAAACTACAGCCTGCTGAAATTATACCATGGCTATGTTTAAAGTGATTGAAAGCTGACTAAAATCCCATAAGACTTTTTAAAACTAAACGAGCCAATTCAAGAGTTCATACAGGAAAGAAAACTAAGAAGGAGTAGGAAGGAAGTTTTTAAGAAAGAAGAATAATGAAAAGAAACAAATACTATAAGAGACATCAATGCCATGGAATAGAAAGTCCAGAAATAAATATATATATCTCCCAAATATTGGACTGGAATTTGGTAGGCAATAATAGTGGGATTTCAATTAGTGAAGAAAAAATGAATTATTTGATAAATGAACAATGGGATAGTCACCTTGGGGGGAAATGTTTTAATCTACCCATTCTATGCCTTGAATAAATCTCAAAAAATTTCAGTGAGGAAGGCCATTTAATATGTGACAGAAATCAAAGAGCCTTAAAGTAAAAAGATTGATATATTTATATACATAAAGTAAACATTTGTATATTGTAATCCATTATAAGTTCAAATACATTTACAACTGAGAGAAAAATTATAGCATTTTTCCTCTGAATAGTTAATTTTTCCATTACATAAAGAGCTCCTACAGATGAATATAAAAAACTAAAAACCCAACAAAAAAATGGAAGAAGTATGAGTGGATTGTTGTGGAAAAGAAAAAACAAACGCTCTTAGAAATATAAAAAGAAACTCAACCTCACCCGTATAAAGTAAAACGAATTAAAACGACACTGAGATAATTTTTTTCACCTCAGACTGGCACGTACCAAATCATCTAAACATTCCATTTCTGGAAGATCCCACTCTCTCGCACAAGGCTGTTCATTGCAGTACTGTTCATAACTGCAAATATTAGAAACGAACCAAATGTTCATCAAAGCGAGATTGGGTAAATAATCTGGGTATATTCACACAATGGAATGCTATACAGCAGCCAAAAAGAGTGATCCAGTACTTGTCACATGAAAAATCTAGAAAATGTAATATTGAGGAATAAAAGCAAGTTGGCAAAGGATAAGCACCATATACTAGCATTCGTATAAATTAATAAAACTACCAAAAACCCAAACTGACCAATCCGTGCTTTGTTCCTAGCGTGTATTTCTAGGTGTACGGTGGCGAGCTTCCAAGATGACCCCCAGGTATTTACTCTCGTGCGGTCTCCTCCTCCATCTACTGATAGAACAGGGCAGGAGTGAGAGCATGTCACTTCCAAGGTTGGTTACAAGAACTCTATGGCTTCCGTCTTGGGTGCTCTGTTGAACAACACTCTCTCTCTCTCTGGGGTCACTTGCTCTGAGGTGACCAGGCACCCATCTTGGGGACATTCAGACAGGCCTGTGGCCAGGTCCATGTGGCAAGGAATGGAGGGCTCCTGCCCACCACATCACTGAGCTTGGAAGTGGCCCCTGCAGCCTTCGGATGAGAGACCTTGGCCTGGCACTGCCCGCAAGGCCACTCCTGACCCTGGTGACTGCACGTGGTCATGACGTGCAGCTAACTTGGGGGTTAAGTTGTTTCAGAATCATAACTAACCCAGGGTGCTTTTAGCCGCGCACTGAAATTATAAATGTGTGGTAATTATGAGAAGGACATACACCAATTTCGGGATAAAGAGTAACTGTAGGGAACAGAGCAAGGTGGGACTTGGCTATACTCATTTTTTATTTCTACGATAATTTTTGAAGCAAACATAACCGAAGGTTAGCATTTGTTAAATCTGGGTGTTCTATTAAGTGTATACCTAGTAGATGATTCCCTGTAGTTAAAACATTTTCTTTGCTATTTAAAACATGTTATAAATTAAACAGAAACACTTTGCAAAAAAAGGCAGGGTGTGCCTTCCATTTATTAGGGTGCCATAGACCGCTGCCTCGCTCCTAATTGCGGCCCCAGGAAAGTAAATTACTTTCACGGCTCAATGATTTGCACTGGAGAGGACACAATAAGGGTCTATTCCTACCGCTGGTAAAAAATTCGAATGGTTAAGTACCCAAACCTTAATGTATTTTCAGAGGCTGGCGACAGAAAACTTAAATGAGAGCACCTAACAAAGAATTCACGATGAAATCCAGGAGAGCGTCTTTGCCTAGAGACGCTTAATATTAAACTGTTTTCAACAGCAATTCACGCAGGAAACAGACGGTGGTCATGCTCCCTGCGGTCCTAGCCCGGGCGGACAGCATCGTGGCTGTTGCCATAGTAGCCTCTACTTTGATGGTATTTAACAAGAGAACAGAAATTGTGGGGGAAGTTGCTTCAGTTCTTAGATGCCCTGGGTTAAAAGAAGTCAGAGCAGGCACAGCTGAGAAATACAGCAGTGTTTCGGGTTCCACAGCCCAGGGGAACGCGGCGAGAGGGGTGCCCCTCAGTGAAAACCCAACCGGCCGGAGGAGTTAATGCCCACCTCGAAGGTACGCAGTGGCTCACGACCAAGATTTAGAAACCGACACGTCTCAAGGACCTCGGGTCTGTTCGCTAATGGGTCGAAGAAGAAACAGTGCAACATATCAAATACGCACGTGGGCTTGGGTGACCTTATCTATATAGACCAAGAGCAGGCTCCATAGTCCAGATGTGATTTTTCCTTTTCCTCTCTCTCTCCCTCTGTTCTCCGAACCACTATTTTACTTTGCGGGAATGACAGTGTGTTGGAGGGACAACACGCAGCGTCACCTGCCTGCTTCAGTCACCAGGGTTCCCATTTTCAGACCACAATTTGGGCGGCACGAAGGCATAACCGAACTCTCCCCCTTCCGAATAAGCCGGCCGTGATGAGCGTTTGGCCTGCATCCCTCATCTCCACACGCTGCTGCTGGCTTTCGAGCAGAGCGATGGTCTGGCGGCTGCTGATCAGCGTGGCCAGCGAGCATCCTCGCGTGTCCTGCAACCATCTCTAAGGCTGAAGCTTTCCTTCGTCCAATCCATGTTCCCTCTCCTTCACTATCTGGTGATCCTGTGTCCCACTGCAAGGCCCTGGTTTTCTCCTGTCTGGCCTCCTCCTCATCAGTTCATTTTCAACCACGTTTGCTTCATTGTTCACATTACGGCACAACTTCGGGGCCGCGTTCTGTTGCTGATGCTGACCAACGCGGCAGGCTTTCCCACCCTCTGCAGAATTTCCCACCCTCCGCGGAACTTCCCGCCCTCCGGGATCTCATCTGGAAGCTGGAACTCTGCGGCCGCTCCCTGGCCCTTGCACTGTCCCCCATCTCCGCAGATGGGTCTCTGACTCGCCTCTCCTTGCTAGCTCGGTCCTCCACCAAAGCCTGAGCAGTGGGAATACTCCGTTTCAAGCAAACTGTCACATCCGAAGACACTTTCAAGTATAAGGAGTTTAAGTATTCTATCACCGTTATCAATTCTCCTGGCTTCTCTGAAAACCGCCCCAAGCCCCAAGCTAGGCGTCACAGACTAACACGCCTGTGCCACTTCATGCCATCTCCTCGAAGGAATGCTATGAGAAAAATGGGTTCTTTGGTCTCATTCTTTTAGGATTAAAAAAACAACAACAACCCAGCAATGACAGGCATTTACTTCTTGTTTTATAACAGGGATTTCTCTGAGGGAAAAAACATACACAGCTTAGCTATAAACTGTCTTCTTTATTCATTCCACTTTTATTGTCAAAAACTATATTCATCCCCCAGGCTCCAGGGAGTGTTTTCGCTCCCGGAATGATGCGCCTTCGCACGTGTAACATGGCAGAGAACGGTGGTGCCTAACACTCGTCGAGCATTTGCCACACGCCAAGCACGGGGCTAAAGTTTCACAGAGATCATCTCGCTTTTCCCTCTCAACCATCCCACAGTACATCTTACTGGTGACTTTGAGCACCGGTGATAGGCATGCGTGAAACAATCCGACAGCATCTGACTCATCGAGAATTGCTCATTGACACAAAGCACCCCAGCTAGGCCTCCCTGTCCCATGCGGGGGTCACTCACCTGCACAGGGGCTGGCTGCAAAGCCCACCCGCTTCCGGGCCCTGTCAAAGACCACGTAGAAGCCCTCCATCACGGTGGCACGAGCACCAGCGCGTTCGTGGAAGGCGAAATGCCGAATCGGTAGCACTCGTAATTCAGGCCGGCCCCATCATGGGCTGAATGTAAAGCTGTTCAAGAGGAAAGAGCCAACAAACAAGAAAAAGTATGAATCAGGTGACATCGTGCAACTGTTGAGGCCACAGCAAGCTCAGGACCCTCCGAGGCGCTGCAGGGAGCTATGAGAAAGAAGATGCCGCCCTGCCATCTGGAAGCTGAGATCATAAGCATGGTGGCAGACATCACCGAAAACGACAGACACACGCACACCACCTGTAACTGCGCACAGGCGCTCCCGTACAGAAGGCGTCCACCCACCCGGCAGTCATTTATCAACCACTCGATGTGGCCCAGACACTGTCCTCAGCACTGGAGATACAGGAGGAACAGCACGTGGTCCTGGCCCAGGGAAGCGCCCCACCTGTGCGGCAGGCGGGTCCACGAACGCTGAGCGGGGAGCCCTCCTCCAGGCCCCGTCCGTGGGTGACGCGGGCCTGCTCACTCTCCCTCCCGCATAACTCTCCTTCTTCCCTTGACGTCTGGTTGCAGGTCCTCTGTTACCCCTCCGTCCAGGCCGGCAGTCGGATGCCTGCACGACGGTCTGTCTGCCTGTGAGCCCCTCTTCGAGGCTGGGAGTCCCTAGTCCTCACAGTGTCACGGCCTGGGCACCCGGGGTCCACAGGCCGGGAGGGAGGCCCGAGAACACGTGTGCGACCAATGAGCTGGCTGAGCTTGTCAGCGTCAAATGAATCAGACGACTTCTCATGGGGATTGAGTGAAACTAGGAAAGGGGGCGCCCTTAGCTGCCGCCGAAACACACGCACACACACATGCAGTACACACATGCAACACGCACACACACACATGCACGAGCACACATATAGGCACACAGCGCACATGTGTGCACAACACATGCACACACAGCACACACAATGCACACATATACATGCACACCATGCACACGAACACACATGCAACACACAATGCACACAAATGCATAAACATGAGAACACACAGCACACACATGCACACACCACACATCACAACAATGCACACAAATGCATAAACATGCGAACACACAGCACATACATGTACACACCACACATCGCACACAATGCACACATGTACATGCACACCATGCACACGAACACACGCGCAACACACAATGCACACAAATGCATAAACATGAGAACACACAGCACACACCACACACAATGCACACATGTACATGAACACACACATGCACACATGCATGCACACACAAATGCGTGCACAACATACATGCATACACAGACACATGCACACACATACGCACACAGTGCACACACACATACAAACACACGAGCACACACATGCACACGCATGCACATGCACACATGCACACACATACACATATGCACACGTGCACACGCACACGGGCCTACGTCTGAGTGAACTCAGTTCAGAATAAAACCCAAACGATTGTCACGCATGGTGCAGCTGATGAGGCGGACGCTAACGTGACGTGAACGGAATTTGCGCCTTTCCTGTCCTCCCGCGTGTGCCCAGCTGACTCCCAGTACGAGTTCCAGACTGTACACTTGTAACGTGTTGGGAAAGCTTCAGAATCGCTGAATAAACTGTCTGCCTTAAACTGAAATCGCACAAGCAGATGAAGCGCTGGTATTTAGGCTGAAACTACTTACATTTGTAGGGTTATGTGAAAAACAAAAAACCGAAAACCAGAATTTGCCTGTGGGCTGGGGACTGACATTTTAACAGGCCAGACAGGATGCAGCCCATGCGTTTTGGAAAACAGTGCTGGTGACAGACGGAATTTAAGGTAATTGCCTGGGACGCCACCTTTTCTGTACCGGCGGTCGCTTGCTCACCTATTCCTGCTGGCGGCTGGCGGGTCCTCTGTAGGGACTCCATTCCACAGCCCTGACTTAGGAAGGGGCCGCGTGGGCAGAGCCGAGGTGTTAGGAGAGGACGCAGCGCTGTCCCCGACAGGTTTGCCACCGGCATAGGAAACCGGGAAAACGGTGGGGCGAGGAGGTTTTTAAACATCGAAAATGTGAGCACGTCAGTCAACGACCAAATACCTAAGTCTCGTAAGTGAGAAGAACACTAAACCCTCAGGCAGAGATGTGGGAATGAGACGCGATCCTCCCAGACCTCCCTCGGTGTCCCACCCCCCTCCGTCCCCAAGCCAGAGCTGGCCCTACACGCCGCTGACAAGGCCCAGTGAACCTTCAGTTTGGATGGCTGTCACCCGCCCTGGGCGCGATGGATTTTCCCCTGATCGCCGTTTTTTTTTTTTCTCTCCTGCTTCATCTGTGTTTCTGACTCTGCCAACCACCTGCATGGCATTTATTTGCCATCACGCATTCACCTTTGTCCTCGAGGGAGGTTTCACCTCTAGTTACACACTGCACCGATGGAATAACGTCCACATATTGCTGTTTGACAGACCAAAACGTGATCATAGAGAGCACGCTGTTTTAAAGAGGCTGAAAACGTCATTCTTTGCAGCGCTGTTCATCTACGGGTACTGCAGTTTTCTGAAGATGTCTTCGGCAAGCGGCATTATTTCTCCTTTATATGCATCTAACATATCTCTATCGGGCACCACCCGAAGGGAGGGTGGGCTTTAAAACTCACAGTTCTCCTCCTCAAGGAATTACTCATTTAGCTGAGAAAGAGATAGAAGCATGTGCGTTCTTCCTGAAAACGGAAGTCAAAGGGCAAAGGTGATAGCATCGAACATACCCTAAAGGTACGATCCCGGGCCAGGGGCGTAGACTGGAAAACACGCGTTGTGAGTGCAGGGCGAGCTCACAAACGGGTTATTCTGCAGGGCGAGCTCACAAACGGGTTATTCTGCAGGGCGAGCTCACAAACGGGTTATTCCGCAGGGCGAGCTCACAAATGGGCTCTGCCGCTCCGCGGAGCCTCGGCAGAAGACGGTTGCGTGGGCTGGGTCTTCAAGGATGAGAAGACTTTGGATACACGGATGGAGTCAGGATGAGAGGGTATTTCAGGCAGGGGAGGGGGCGGAAGCGAAGGTCAGGAGACGGGAGCAGGGATGAAGCACAGGAGGACAGCGACCGATGACAGGAGGGTCAAGGGTGTAGCAGGAAACAGGCTGGGGAGCAAGGGAGGGTCCAGTGAGGAGAGAGGGGCCGCCATTCTTTAAATGGTGGCTTTGAAAGCTGTGGTTTAGGAAGATTAACCCGGCAAAAGGTTGGAGAGGAAAACAGAGTGGGAGCCGGGGATGCCCGGGGGCCACTCTCGAGGTCCCCGGAGCAGCGGAAGGGACGTGAGTGGTGTGAGTCAGGGCCATGGGACGGACAGGCTAAGGAAGACGAGCTTGGTCTGCTGAATTAGATGCTTCGGATGAAGAAGGAATCCATGATTTATTGAATGTGGAAAAAACGTTTTCGTCTCTGAGAATCGAATTATTTATTCATAAACGAATAAACAACGTATCATTGCTGTGGCAGATGCTGCAAAAATGCCCTTGATTCTTGCCCTTTGCTCGTGGCCACACCCTTCTGCGGTGACTTTGCAGCTCCCGCCGTTGGGAGACGGCGTCGACCCTCCCCTGCCCCAAATCTGGCCGTGGCCTTGTTTGTGCAGCCCTGTGCTACGGGTGACGGCCACTTCTGGGTCCACACAGGCCTCAGAAGCCCCGGGCGCTTCTTCTCGCTCTCGGAACCCTGCACCACTGTGTGAGGCCGTGCTGGGTGGTGAGCGCCCACGGGCCCATCACTCCGTTGACCCGGCCACCAGATGCATGAGTGAGGCTGTCGTAGGCCTGGCCCACCACCAGCTGACCGGACACACGTGACCCAGCCCGGCAGAATCGGCGGCCTGCCCAGACCCGTGAGCAGGAACACACGCTCACGGTTACGGCCGCTGGCTTGCCGGGCTGCTTGTTACGCAGCACGATTGCAAAGCCAAGCATCGCTATCCGATACAGGTGCGGCACCCCACCGCACGCATCGGCCATGGGCCGCTTCGCCCTTGCGGGCTGCACGGCACAGACCGACGCCCAAACCGGAGCGCGTACCTGAGGCAGGAGAGTTATGCGGAAGGACCTGCTGGAATTCTCGTCTCTCAGGTAGATGGAGATCTTAGGGAAGTATGACCAAGGCGCTTCGGAATTCGTCCAGCATGCCAGCTGGGACCCCGTCCAGAAGCCGTCAGAGAATTCTGGAATCTGGACAGAACGAGATCACGGGAGAAATGAGTCGTCTGGCGCCCCGGTGGGGAACAGCTCCCGGCTCTCTTTGTCACCTGGCCGTGTGCCCACGGGGATAAACAACGTTTAATTTGGGACGCGCGGCATAGACATCGGTCCCCTGGGAGAGTCATGGTGGCCGCAGAATAACAGCTATTAGGGTCCCTGAGGCGCGGGAGGGCTCGCTGGCATCAGGCGGCACCCTAAGTGTTTTGCAGCAATAATTACCTTAAGCCTCGGACGCCGCCGGCGGCTCAGTAACATTACCCCGTCTCCTTTACAGATGAGGAAACCAAGGCACAGGGGGGCGAAGCAACGGGCCCAAGGTCACGCGGTAGTTGCAATGACCTTTTGTAGGGACGCCGGATCCTAAATGCGGCCCCCCAGGCCCCTTTGGGCATCACCTCTCCTCCGAGCCCCCTGTGCCCAGCGAGGCTCCTGGAGCAGAGCCCCGCAGGCTCGCTCTCCTCTGAACATCTGCCTCCTCCCTGGATCACAGCTCGGAGGCTGCCTCGTCCAGGAAGCCCTCCCTGACTCCCTCCCACAGGGGTGGGACCCGGCCACGTATGCCCCGTGCTGGAGCAGTTCCAGTCCCACGTTTACCGGCGTGATAGGTTCCCTCTGTTCCCCGCACTAGGGTCTGAGTCCTCCAAGGACAGCATCCGCCTCCGGTCCTAACACCGAGCCCATCAGAGACACGCAGGAAAGATCCGTGGGAAACGTGAGCGGGCAGGAACAGGGCGAACACCTGTGCCTGGTGTCGGGCCCGGAAGGGCGACAGCACCCACTCGAGGTCACTAGCTGCCCCATCCGTAAGTGCTGGAGGTGCCTTTTCTGACCCCTCCAGCGGGCGCCCTGCTCAGGGCAGGGCTGGGGCATGTGGTGGGGACGGGCAACGACACCCCTGACCGGGAGGAAGGGCGCCGTCTGTCGAGGGAGTGCCCTTGAAGAGGAAACGCCTGAGCCGAGGTGAGGGGCGGGCGGGCGGCAGTGAGGTGTGGTGGGGGAGGGAGGGCCGAGCAGCCCCCCGCCCCCGAATGACACGGATGACGGCCATGGAGGCTGGTGCAGAGGGCGGGAGGGGGCGGGAGACAGGCCGGGGGAGAGCCGGGTGCTCCACTGTGCATTTATCAGAGGCCCGAGTGCCGTGGCACGTCAGGTGCCGTTAGGGCGTCCGAGTGGGGTTTTGGGGGGGTCACTTGTTCTCCCAGGCCGAACCCTAGGGGCTGGGCTGGGGGTAGACGGCCACATTCCAGATCAGTGACGGGTGGGTGGGAAGTGACAATGTGGCTGTGAACGGCTCCGCGAGGGGCCGACGTCACGGGCGGGCGGCAGGGCGGCCTCCGCGGGGCAGGGCCCGGCCCTCGGGGTGAGCCCGCCTCGGGACAGGGGGACGGCGGCCACAGCTGGGAACGGCACGCGCGCGGACGCCCGTGGGGACTCGCCGAGGACGCCTTGACGCCTGAAGGAAGCAGCGGGTGGCTCCACGCTTACTCCGCGGGGTCTGGTTCGCGGCTCCCACCCCCGCCCAAGGCACCTGAGCCTTCACTGCCAGGTGTTTCCTTTTTGGCTCGGCGGCCCGTGGACTTGACGACCGCCGCGTCCCGGACGGGCGCCCTGTCCCTTCGCTTTCCTTTCCCCACCTGTGTCCTCGTCACCTCCTGCCGCTCTCCCCACGGCAGGCTCCGCCGTTTGAGGTTCCGGGTCGGGCGACGCGAGCCCAGGTTTCGGGAACCGCGGGTGACGAAGCAGCTGCTGCACGTCACGTGTCCCCACCGAGCGTCCTCCGAACGCGGCCACCTGGGCCGAGGGGTGGGGTGAGCAGCCCGCCTTCCCCCAGGGTCAGGGTCAAGACTGTCCAGGAAACGTCCCCCCCGACGTTTGAAGCCACGTTCCTACCCCTCAGCGCTGTCTGGTCCCCTCTGTTGCCCCAAACGGGAAAGTTGGGGTCACGCTGGGAAGACCATCAGCCAGGTCCCCGAAGGTCATGCTGTCCTCGATGGTGATTCTCACTGGGCTGCACAGCATGCCACACGCTAATTAATTATTACATTGGCCGATTGGCCCTTGTCTCTTTAGCGCAGGAATTAAAATCCCAGCACAGCTGGAATGAGGCCAAAAGGACGTACGACGGATTTTTGGAGTGTTTTTGAGGGCTAGAAACATATTCCCGGTTTACTATTTACTTTACTGTAGTCATATTACCAAGTGTTCTTTTCTCTTACATTAAAAAAGTACTACACCAACTTCACTATTGTTCGACACACTAAAAAGCGTTGCACGCTCAGATCCAAGACCTCTCAGGTTAAAAGGAAGGAATTATTCAACGTTCAAGAGCAAGACCGTGAACTTAGTCAATAAGAGTTAAAAACAAGACTAAACGCCCTTCGGCGTCCTCGGTTGGGGGCAATCGCAACACGGGGCCACGCCGCCCGGCCTGTGGCCATGCCCCTGAGCGCGTCGGGTCCTGAGGACTCACCAGAGACGTGCGGACCACGGCTTCGACCACCGCATCGAACACCTTCTGGGGCAGACGCAGCAGCGTGGTGCCGCTGTCCACGATGGCCTTGTCCGCGTTGTACTAGGGGAGGGGAGGGAGAAGGCAGGTGAGTGACGGGGCAGGTGAGTGACGGGGCACGTGAGTGACAGGGCAGGTGAGTGACGGGCGCATGAGTGACAGGTCATGTGAGTGACAGGGCGCATGAGTGACAGGTCATGTGAGTGACAGGGCGCGTGAGTGACAGGTCATGTGAGTGACAGGGCGCGTGAGTGACAGGTCATGTGAGTGACAGGGCGCTCCGCGGCAGCGCACGGCTCTGTCACGCGTGAACTGGGGCAGGCCGCGGCGCCTGCTTCGTCCGACAGTTCATTCCGTATTCCCAGGGTTCGGGACCAAAGGTCTCTGAGCCCAACGGTCTCACTTCACAGGTGAGAAACGAGGCCAGAAAGGGAAGTGACGTGGCCGAAGTCAACAGCCCTCCCAATGCTGGGCTTGTCCCTTATTCAGAGAGGCCCACGTTCGCCTGTCAAAGAGCCCCAACCGGCAAAGAGGAAAGACCCGTTTGTCCTCAGAGGGGGAAATGACAGATTAAATGCCATTTACACAAATCGTACAGTCACTTGTTACGCTGCCAATGAAAGAGAACTAGACACATTCAGTAAGACGCACACACACACGCACGCACGCACACGCACATGCACACACACATGTGCGCGCACACACATGTGCACACATATGTGCACACATGCGCATGCACAGGCTTTGTCAGCACTTCCCTGCCTCTGCCGTTCCCCACGCAGCTGCGTGCGGAGGATGGAGGGCCACGGGCCCCTCCAGCCGCTTGAGACATCGCCCTGTGGACAAGGCTGCCTGGGAACGCAGTGAGCGGCGGGCAGGTTACTTTCCCCACATTCATGAGTCATAGGGCCAAATGCCCCACCAGTCAGTTCAGGAGGAAGGAAGGGTTTGTCCTGGTGGCAGGTGGCAGAAACGAAGCATTCTGCGGAACTGAAAAGTATCAGAGTATTCGTATTCTCTTCAAATGTAAACTTAGGGTGTTTAGAATCAAATTCAAGGTAAATCTGATCTACTTTGTCCCTAAAACGATCACTTTTTTTTTGTAAGAAACGTATACGAAAGGCCTTGAGGAAATGGAACTTGGTGAGATCGGGTTTTGCTGTTTGTTCTTATCGGGTGAGCAGGAAAGACCCAAAAACCTAAGTCTCAAACCTCCGGGTATGTGCTCACCCTCTAACTCACACACACACGCTGAGTCCGTGTTTCATTTCAGGCCTTGGATTCTACCACTGGATTCGTTAATGGCTGACAAGTGCCTTTTGACAACAAACAGAGTTGCGGGCTTAGGGCTGAAACACTATCACAGGGCAACGGACCCTCGTCTGTCAAGTGTCCCTGCGCGCGGCGGTGAGTGGCACCTGTGTAGGACACTGTGGCGGGTTCTACGGTGAAAACGAAAGCAAGTGAGGACCGGCCGGGGGCCTGCGGCAGGAAGGTGACAGGATCCGGTGGTTTTCAGAAGCCATCCTGAACACGGTCCAGCACACGGAGGCCCCCTCAGGGCCTCGTCATCGCAATGCCATCATGTGCCACCAATCAGCCCAAAGGCAGTGGGGGGGGCGGGGCGGTGAGCGAGGTCAGCGAGACCTGGGCTCGCGGCGCCGCACGTCTGCCTCCTGCCAGCACCCCGAGCCGCTCGCGTCCTGGGAGACGCCGCTCCTTCCCTGAGCGCCGGGCTGCGGGGGGGGGGGGGGGGGGCGCGGGGATTTGCTGGGAATGCGGGACGGAGCGGATCATCTGATCTTGGCTTCGTTTTGTTCATGCTTTAGTCTCCCTTCCTCGCCTCACACTGATAGGAGCCGCCGTGCTGCATTCCCTTCAGAGTTCAAGGACCACCGGTCAGAGACAAACGGTGGGTCCTCGCTCGCCATTTGACGCTATGTTTTTCCCCGTTAAGCAAGTGGTGGTGAGGGAGCATCATTGTTTTTTTTTTTTTTTTTTTTTTTTGGGGGGGGGGCAGGTCATTGATTAAACTTGTCCTACAAAAAGGCCTGTAACGTTTCATGTCACGACTCTTTGCTTTGTCCCACAGTGTGCCATGTTCAGGTCCCAGCGGTGAGGGCTGGGTGGCCCGGACGCACCCAGGCAGGCGGGCGCGAAGGGCTCGTGGCGTGAGTACCTCTCTGCAGTCCAGGTTAAGGCTCTGGCCTCCGATCTCCAACTTGAGGATTTCTATCTGATAATACCACTCCTCCTTAATCGGGGTATACCAGATGTCTCCTCTGTACAAACTTGGTTCAATCCCACCCAGGACCTGGGAAGAAAACATTCACAGGTATGAGACAGAAAAACGTGTGCAGGGAAACAAGGTACACGGCAGCGTGCGCACGAGGCGGACGTCACTGCAGTTGGCGCGTTCACTGGGTTGCGATGAGACGAACAAATTCGTGTGCTTGAAAATTACATGGGGACATTTGGGGAGCCGCACAGGCAAAGGTGGTCAAACAACGCCCTGGCCTAACCGAGATGCTTGGTGGTTCCCCTTACGTAAAGGAGGCGCATGCGACTCCAGCATCACCGTGTTGGGATTTTGCCCCCAAAGAAACGTGGTAGGACAGGGAACCACGCAGATCGATAACCATTCGGTCCCTCGGAAGTCAGAGGGTGACCTCCCACCCACACGTGCCTGTGTGGCAAGCAGGACAAAAGAGGTTCCCCGCGCGAAACTGCATTTTGCAAAAGATACAAAACCTTGCCGCACAGACCCTAGCCTGCCCTGTCCCCTGAGGACGGGGCAGAGCCAGGTGCTGGGAGCAGGTGCGTGGTCAGCAAGGACCTGAGCTTCTCGTCGCCCGTCCACCGGGATGCGCGGGCTGCAGCCCCTCCACAGTGCCCACACGCTCGATGTGGTTTCATTACAAACACTCGTGCTGTGTGCGTGTATGTGCGTGTGTGTGTGTGTGTCGAGATAGGGGATAAGGATGAACAGGTGTCCGTGTCTCCACATCAAACGTAGGAGACCACAGGCACCCCCTTTGCCTTCCTCTCCAGAGTAAGGCCCCTCCCTCGTCTATCAGAATCCGTTAGTTACCTTTCCGAGGAGAATCTTAAGGAGCTCTAATGGAATTTGGGAAGCAATGAGCATCATCTTTTGGATGGCGGGAGGATGAGGAAAGGTGAGAATGGCACCTGATTTCCTCCGTTTCGATAGGTTCTATAATGAGGCTGATCAAAACTTCGCAGTCTGCCCACGTGTCTCACATCTGTGTCAGGGTCTAAATACAACAGACCTTTTGCGTCTTTGAGGCTGAAGGGTACGTACGCACCAGACTGCCCCCGTTGGTGCCGGCTCCGGCCACCCGCAAGCCCGCGCCGCACGTCTGCATGGAGAAGATGTTGGGGATTCTCGCTTGGGCCACGAGGGAATCGAAGAACGTCTCCAGAGAACTCGACGGCTGCGGGGGGACGAAGAGGGACAGCGTGGTGAGGGGCACCGGGCAGACCCCGTGGTTTTCCTCTACGTTAAGTCTTCTCATCGCTGAGGCATGAACGAGCTTAGGAATAATGGGGACGCCAACCCAGGGGCCTCCGGCAGGACCCGCCCCCCGGGCTTGCTCCCTTTCGCGACGGCCGCGTCATGAAAATGAGGTGGGGTTTCGGAAGCTGTGAGGATGCTGTGGCGTTGATTGCCATGGCCGCCTCGTGAGGCGGGTGGGAGACGAGGAAGCGGTGGCCAGGACACCTGGGGGGACACCTGGGGGGGGACACCTGGGGGGGACACCTGGCGGGGGACACCTGGCGGGGACACCTGGGGGGGGACACCTGGGGGGACACCTGGGGGGGACACCTGGGGGGACACCTGGGGGGCACACCTGGGGGGGACACCTGGGGGGTACACCTGAGGGTTCTAAGCCTAGACAATCCGGAGCAAGCAGAGAACAGCGCCTCCAGGGACTGCAGCCTCAGGAAAAGCACATCCACCTCCTGCCTGAGAGGTGGCTGACCCGTGGCGACCGTCCATCTCAGGTCCCGGACCGTGCGGCGTGGCCGAGCTCGGCCACCTGTCTACGGAGTTCTGGTAGCAACAAAGGGACACGGACGGCCAGCGAAGAGCTCTGAGTCGGGGGTGGACCAAAGACGCTGGTGCTCGCCAAGGAAAGGAAGGTGCGAGACGCGTGTTCGGATTGTGGCTGTGACCGCCGGGAGGTGTCCGTTCGTCGCCGTGGGCTGCACGGTCCTGATGAAAACCTGACTGCAGGGGCAGCGATGCCACAGGCACATCAGCCTCTGGTCCGCTGAAGGCGCCACAGCGTTCATTACCGGCAAGAAGCAAGACGAGGGTTCTGGAGGCGGCGGGGGGACCCGGTTGTCAGACAGACACGCCTCTTCCGAGCAGTTCGCTTGCTCCCGCTGCCTCCTCAGCGCCTGGGGCATCTCGGCACAGACGCTACGCGTCACCTTTGCCAAAGCCCCTGGTGCGCGGGTCAGGGAGACGCGGGCGTCTGGGGCTGGCGGTGACGCAGTCTGCCGCGCTCCAGCCGCCCGTCGTCCTGAGAGGCGGCAAGGGAAGCCCTGCCCAGAACGGAAACCTGACCGTGCGATGTGCTCCTTAGTCTCCTCCTCTGTAAGCCGGGGATGGTGACAGGCTCCCAGAGCCGGCCTGGGGCTTCAAGGGGTCGGTGCCACGTGAGGGGCTTGGAGCAGTGCCCGGCACACGGGAAGGGCTGTCATTGCCCTGTCGAGCCGTTCCGCAGTGGGCCTGTGCTCCGGGATCCCTCTGGAGCAGCGGTGCCCAGCCTTTTTGGCACCAGGGACCGAGCTCCTGTGAGAATCTCACGCCTGATGACCGGAGGCGGAGCTGAGGCAGTGATGCTGGCGCCGGGGAGCGGCTGCAGATACAGACGAAGCTTCACTCGCTCGCCCGCCGCTCCCCTCCTGCTGTGCGGCCCGGCTCCAAACAGGCCGCGGACCAGCACGGGTCCATGGCCGGGGGATGGGGACCCCTGCTCTAGAGGATGAAAAGTGCACAGTTGCCTGGGACCAAGAGCCCTGGATTCAGAAGGCGTGCAGCCGGACCAGGGCCCCCGCGGTGGGAGACCCTGGAGGTGGTTCTGACACACGTGGCAGGGCCCGGGATGGAGCGGGACCACACGCCTGGCCTCCCTGAGTGCTCAGTCAGCGCGCTTCAGAAACCCGTCTGGGCCAGCGACCCCAGTGGCCCGGTCTCCTGTCCCAGCTCTGCTCCGGCACAGCCTGCTACTGCCTCCTTGACCCCGGGCACGGGCCGCCGATCTTGGAATCTCACAGACGAAAAGATTAAAGTTCTATGAAGAGTCAGGCCCCCCAAAAGAGGCTCGAAGTCGTTTATTCTCACCAAGTCTTCTATCTTGTTAATTCCAGATCATTTAGCTTTCCTCTACCGTCTTCCCAACAATCATAAAAACGGTGACACATCTTTCAGTTTCAAAGTCGCATGAGGATGAAACGCTTTGCCCAAGGTCGCGTTGTCGGTATTTAGGAATCCGAGTTATTTCCGGTCTGCGGACGGGGCGGGTGGTGCACGGGGCGAGGGAACAGCGCTGGCCCTCACGTCTCTCAAACGAGCACAGCGTGGCCTTACAGAGTCTGCCCGAGAATCATGTTCTCAGCCTTGTATCTCATGGCCGGCCATTCTTTATCCTGGAGAATCTGCAGGGTTGGGGACCTGTCTGCCCGCTGTCCCCCACCCCCAATCCCTAATCTCAACCCCCTCCCCACCCCGCACACACACCGTTTGCTGGCACAGCTGAGCTGGAGCAAATGTCTTTAAGGGAAGAGAAAACAGGTGTGCCCTTTGGGATCCTCAAGGGCCCAGGGGAGCTCTCGTCACCACGCCTGCCACTCTGGAAACCAGGCTTCTTTGTTGTTTCCCGCCAGCTCCGGCTCCAAGCCTGACCCTGACCGAGAGGACCAGGCGTGGTACCTGACTCCAGGCAGGAGCGGTGACCTCCTCCCGCTTTGCTCAGCTGTGCCCAAAGGCTGCCTCGGGCACAGCCCGTGTCCAGCCCACCTGCCTCTGGCAGCGTCTCCCGGTGGAAACTCCCCAGCTTCGGGGAGCCTGCCCCCACTCCTACACCCCAGCAGGACTTCCTGTGGGTCGGCCCGAGGACAAATGTTTGGAGAACATTCAACTCTGTCTTTCCCTGTTTGGTGACGGTTCTGATGCTGGCGGGAGTGAGGGAGGCTTCAAACTTTCTCCTTGGCACATCCTACTTCCAGTGACCCGCTGTCCCCAGGGCGGGCTTTCAAGTCGTCCATGCTCCGGCTGCAGGGGTCCCCTTAGGGTGACCGGGAGCTGTGGCAGGCAGCACAGGGCTGTCTCAGCCCCTGCCAGGCTTCCAGCGTCTCCGTAGGCTGGCTCCATCTTCCCACAAACGTGTGAATTTAATAAATGTCTTTTCTTTTAATCCTACCCTAATAAGAACTCCTAGACAAACACTGCAATCTAAGTGATCGGATTCTATTCACATTTTAAAGCTACACAAGGAAAATAGATAAGAGCAGAAGTGGAACACAAAAGTGATGCTTGCGCAAAGGTTTAAGGAGTTGTGCCATTTACCTTTAGTTCTAAAAATGCTACGAAATATATCTGTGGCCACTGGTCTGTCCCAATCACGTGACTCTCACTAGGCCCTTGGGCCCAGGCCCTGGACTGTCCGGTGACAGGTCCTCAGAACCCCCGCCCATACTCACATGCTGGGTTATTCCTACCTTAGCCAGGGCAGCATAAGCAAGTCCGAGAATCCCGTTCCATTTAATCCCAGGCAAGAAGAAATTCTCCGACTCAAAGATCATGGCGACGTTGACCACGAAAGAACCATTGAAGCCTTTCGGGATGGTGACGACGTCCTCCCCCACCAGGCCGGCCCAGCTCCCCTGCGTGTACTTGACGGTGACGTCGAAGCCCTTCGGCCGGTACGTGCTGGACCTGGAGGGGGCAGAGGACAGGGAGCACCGTGCTCCGCCCGCGGTCCGTGTCGCTCAGGGCGGCCCTCACGGCGGCAAAGACAGCTGCCCGGCTCGCGGGTGGGCCGTGAGCAGCTCTCGACAATGACCGGAGTCCATGTGGACAGAGCGACAGTCCCACACATCGTAATCGCTGACCATCTGGGCGACAGCCGTGTCTCCCACGCCCCGTGTAAGAAGTCCTGAGCTTCTTACCGCGTGGACCCCAATTTAGCATCTCCGCGCCCCAATGCAACCCGAAGTCAGGAGCTCGATTGAACTGCGTGAGCCGTTGGGGCACAAGCTTTGCGGGGACCCTGCACTGCTGGTTCGTGACACAGGGAGGGGCTGGCAGTCTAGAAGGACGTGCCATCAGCTTGTGCCAGCCACGGCCTGGGGCTCAGGTTCACGCCATTGATGTGACTCAGAAAGACCAAGCCACACCTGCCACTGTGATGAGCTTCCCCCTTGGGGCCCACACTGGCCCAACGTCACTCGGGCTCCCCGCCCCTGCCAAGCTGGTGCTACTCAGGGCAAAACGTGGGGGACGAAGCTACAGACCTGCTGTGCCACGGGTCCCTGGGACACCGTCTGGAACCCCACATGCACAGAGAGCCAGGGGCAGGAGGTACACACACACCACAACACGAACGAGGTAAGACGGTGGGCAAGACAGATGGGACGAGGCAGACGACAGACGAGTGAAGGAACACACGAAACCCCAGGCAGCGATCAGAGCCCTCAGGGGAACCAGGCGAGGCGCAGGGAGGAGAGTCACCCGGGCCTCCCCGAGACGCCTGCGTGTGCGGCACCTGCTTGAAGACGATGAGCCACGGGGAAGGACATCCTGGCGAGAGGCAGCAGGCGCCAAGGCCCTGGGCTGTCCACTCCTGTCAGGTAATTCTCACGCCCATTCGAGTCTGAAGACTCTGTGGGGCCATAAGTAGAAAGGAGCCCAAGGGACATCTTTTGGCACATATCTGGGCATTGAAACCATGTCCCCCCAGGAACACGATCACATCACCAGATAATTCTAGAGTGTTCTTGTTTGCCTGCAGTTTCTATTTCACTCGCTTTAACAGACAGTCTCTGAACACTGCTCTTGTGAAGTCCTTATTTTAGAATTACGTCAACTAGCGCAGTCTCCTTTGGGGTCAGGGAGGAAGTCAGGTCAGAGGCGACGGGACTTTTTTTTTGTTTTTGCACATCTGGGAACTGTTCAAATGTTGACAGTCCTTAATGCAGTAAATTGTACGTCCGAGAATCTGACCCTGAGGGGACGCCCCGGAAGCAGGCAGATGGTCATGTTCAAAGACAGTCATTATGCTTTACTGATAATAGAAAAAGTTGGAAACCACTTAAACGCCCGATAAAAAAGGAAATTGGCGAATTGTGGTCTAACCATACGGCAGACTACCACACAGCACTGAAAAACAGTATTGACTAAGAAATTTTCAATGATATCTAAAAAATAAAGGTAAAAGAAGAATTTATATATGTGTCAGAATCATCTTCGAGGTAGTTTATCACCCCCGAGAATGACAGCTGCTTCCTCCGCACAGGGGGGTTTCGTTGGGGACACTCAGCTTGTGGTTAGGCCCGCCCACATTTTCTGCATCTATAACTTTCATGATCAGGGAAGAAATTGTTTACTTTTTAATTGTGGAGTATAAAATGTAATTATTACATTTCATATTCCATCACGAAGTTAGAATTAACTAAGTTTCTCTAAAATTAGTTGATCCTCACTTCATAATGGAATATAAAATGTAAAGAATGTTTCATTTTCATGTTTGCTTCCTGTCTGAGCTCACCCAGCATGATCTCAAAGGGAGCGCAGCATCAAGAGAATGTTTTGTGTGCTCATCACCTGACACGGGCAGGTACAGATGGAAGTGAGCGTGGGTGGACCCTGGGTCCCACCGGAAATCACACCCATCGAGTACACAGCCTGGTCACGGAATCGTGGGCCCCTGAGGGCTGGTGACAGGCAAGCTTTAGCGTCGGTGGGAATCCAGGTGTGCTTGGCACACGGTAGGGGTCACGCAGGTTTATGTTGAACAGCAGTGAAAATGCTGAGCTATTCAGTCCCTTTGGACAATGCGGGTCTTTCAACAAGTTCAGACTTGATTGGCCACGGAAGAGGCTAGTAATTCTGAAATGCTTGCAGAACATGACGGAGCACAGGGTTGGCACACTTTTTCTGTAAAGGGCCAGGAACACAGTTTTAGCTTTTGTGGGTCACATGACTCCCATGACAAGGACTCAGCTCCGCATGCACAATGAGGAGGCGGTCACAGGCGACAGCCACGTGGCCGTCCCTGGCCGTGTCCCCATAAACTTCACTCACGACGCCGACGGCAGCTCTGATGGAACCTGTGGGCCCTCGTTTGCTAACTCCTGATCTAGAAGATCAGTTATTTTCCCCCAAACGGTCTAAAGAGCCATGACTTTCTTTTGAGAGGTTGTTTTATTTCAGCTGGGTCCAGGCGTCTGCCCATGCTAACGAGAAGAGTCTGAACCTCTATGTTGTGTGTCTTCTATCGTCACCTGACTAGGTTGCCAGCCCCTCGGAGGAGGGAACATTCTGGACATTTTGGTGCTATCTGCAGAGCGATGGAAGGTAGCTGGAGTTAGACGGCCCAGGGTGCAATGCTCGTTCACCTGCTCCTTAGCCGTGCGTGACCCTGGGCCAACTTAACGAACCTCTCTGTGCCTCGGTGTCCTCGACTAGAAAAACGGAGATGATTTAGTACCATATCTCACTCAGTTAATTTTGAGGATTAAGAATTAATATGGTAAAGCATTTAGAACAAAACTCTGGGACATAGCTAGCATGCAGCAAAAATAGCTACTGTCATTACAATGCTCTAATCACTTGCTGCCTGAATTCAATGTACGAACTACTATTAGAAAATGCAGGATTCATATTTATATAATGTCTTATAAACGATATGTGTCTAACCAATGTACTGTATACTTGAAATGAATTAAAAAATTTTTAAATGGTAAAAAAAAAAAAAACGTGGCTATAGTGTGACTAAAAAACTGAACTACTACTATTTTCCATCAGTTTAATAGCCACACGTAGCTAGTGGCCTTGCAGAATGCACAGTCCAGATGACGTGAGGACGAGGAATCCTGAGCTCCTCCTCGCGGGGACCCTTGAGCCAAACCTCACAGCGAAGGCCCGGGAGGCGAGCTGTGGGCAGCCTGCAGCGTGGCTAACGCACAGTTTCCAGCACCCAATTAAAATCGAGCACGTCCGTCCGTCCGTCCGCCGTCGCACGTTCCAGCGTCCCACCGCGTGGCACCGAGCGGCTCGCTACGGCTCTGCACATTCCCCAGCCAGGTCGAGAGGGGGCCCAGGTGGCTTCCCCTCTGCGGCGTCCTTTCTGCGTGCTCGGGAGCGGCAATCCGTCAGCGGTGTGGGGCGCAGGCAAAAGTCCGCCCACGGCAGCAGAGTTACTTAGAATCGGATTCAGGAGACGGTCTGCCTCCCGTCAGCGGCCCGGGGAACGCAGGAATGAAAAGCGGAATCAAGTGAACCGAGGAGAAAAAAGTCCGCAGAGCACTGGGTTGTCGGAGGAGAAACCCACTCTTGTTCGGGGAGAACGGGAAAGAGAAGGAGGGAGGGCGGAGCTCCCGTCCTGGGGCGCCGGCTGCTCCAGGTCACCCCGCCCAGGCGAGGGCTAAAGAATGGTGCCAGGCCTCCCCGCGGGCGCTTCAGCACACTGCGGTCTCGGAGCCTGCCTTCGGGGTTGTCGGCCTAGCGCAGGTGACCAGATCCCCCTTCTGGACCCTTTCATGGTTCTGGAAGTGACCGGACCACGGGACCAGAGCGGGTGGGGCCGCTGACGGCCCAGGGGATGCTCAGTTGGTGCCCAGCCCAGCAGCTCCCCAACCTCAATGATGGCCAGTGCTGGTGGGCGGCAACAGGCACGTCCCCTCCTGGACACGCGCCAGAAATTATCTAAACATCGGGCAAAAGTGTCCGTCATTGTCACATGGGGACGGGAGGCATTTGGCCTTGGGGATCCAGTTCGGCCCCCTTGGGGGCCCCCAGTCACTCCCCCACATCCTAATTCCGCTTACAAGCATCAGCTGAGGAGAGAAACTGCCCGTGGGGATCACCCCAGGTGGAGCTTGGGGGAGGGGGCACTTCAGTGGAAATAGTCTGAATTTCCTGACTACATCAGCAGGTCAGAGGGATAAGTTTATTGGATCTGTCATCAAGCCAACTGGCTAGAGGCCATTTTATTGGCTAAAAAAGAAGCGCATCTTAAAAACACACCACCTTCTTTCTGCTGTGGCGTAATTCATTGGAACTCTCACCGCCGTGAAAAGCAGGCTTCTGACGGGAAGAGCTGTACGCGAATGACTAATGATACGGCCTGACGACTCATTCTGTAAATCAAAGAGATTTTGTCAAAGAACCCAGCCAAATCTCCAATTACTGGAAAATGTTTCAGGGAGCATTAAACCTGAACCCAAAGTCTGGGGGACTTGAATCGGAGGCTCACGAACCCACCCGGAAACCTTCTTATAACGAAGGGAGATCAGAGGGGCAAGCAAATGCAGACACATCACAGGGCGGGCAGCTGCGTCTCAGAACAGAAACCTTCGTGAAGAGCTGAGAAGAGACACGTCCTCTGGGCTCCCATCAAATGCAGCGGTGGACCGCGAATCTTAGATAACCCGCGTCAGGCGACAGCACTCGGGAAATGGGTCGCGCATAATTCACACAGAGTAAAGCACGTTCGGAGTTCGTAACTTTACAAAGACAGATCTGAGCTGCTGTAAGCCGGTGGGACGCGTGGAAAAAGCAAGCCGAGGAAAGGAGAGAGGAGAACGTCAAGGTGAAGGGAGCTCGGCACAGGGTCGCGGCCGACAGAACGGGACGTGCCCGGCACTCAGAGATGCGACGCTGCCATCCGATTCGGCCAAGAAGAAACCTGACAGCCCTGCTGGAGATCGGTTCTCTTTGAAAAAAGGCCGCGTCAGAGCGGGAGGCCAAACAAAACGCGAGTGACCGTTTCTCAGGTGCTAAGAAGCTTCCAGCGATGCCTGCCGACGGGGAGGTCCCGCTGAGGCTGGAACGCGTAAGTGCCCTTCAGTGGGCTGCATGCAGCTGACCACGCGGGAGAAAGCCCAGCAGGCCGCCCCCTGCACATTGCGGGGTTCCCTTATTTCTTTTCACTTGCCCACGGAAGGGGAACTCGATGGGAACCGGGGGAGCTCAGAGAGCTGGGAGGGAGCCCGAAGCCGGGGGTGGTGGGCGGGAGGGTCAGCCATCACGGGTGCTCTCTCTGTTCCCAGGAGTTCCCACGGGTGCAAAGGAGCCAAGAGAAGCTCATTCTCCGAGTGTGAAAAACGGGGGCGTGTGCCACCTGAACACAAACCGGGCCAGCGCGGCGGGCAGGGACGTGAACACCCGTGTCCTGCTGTGCCTGGAAGAGCCGCGTGCTTCGGCCAAACACCGAGCGAGGCGTTTGGCGGGCTGGCTGTGGTCAGTCCCACGCTGTATTCCGTGTTTGTGATGCCGACCGTCACTCGCCCTGGAATGCTACCGCGCCCGTGTCCACGTGGACGAACGGGGACTGGGGTGGCGACCGGGCTGTGACCCCTGTCAAGCCCCGGCTGTGCCAGAGAACCACCACGAGCTACGGGGAGGGAGTGACCGTCACGGTGTCGGACCTGCACGTTTAACCGAGACAGCAGTTACACACGGCACCCGCCTTCCGCCGCACGGCGCGGAACTGCTGTTCCTCCTGCGTCGCATGTCTGCAGGTGTGCGAGGGGGCGCGGGCTTCCCGCGGGGAGGAAGCCTGCCAACCCGTGACAAAGCTCTGGCAGCGCCCGCGGTGGGCGTGGGGAGCTGGGGACGTGCACCGACGAGGCTGCTTTGGCTGCTTGGCTCCAGGGCGCTGTGAAGGATTCCTCGGGCGCCCCGAGCGAGGTGCGCCCAGCCCCGGGCGCATCGCTCACCTCTTAGCGTCGAAGTACGAGTCTATGTAAGCGTGCGGGGCTCCGCCACGGCGAAGTTGCTGCTGCCGGTGTCCACGAGAATCTGCAGCTTTTTTTTTAAGGGGAGGAAAAAAAAAAAAAAAGAAACCATGAGGTCACGTGCATAAGCAAGATGCTTGAGCCATTCTTCTAAACACAAAATGCTAAGAACAAGTTATGACTTGGGAAAAAAAGTTAAGTCAATTAGAAATTTGTAAATAGCTGTTATAAAATTGATACCTGAGCAGTCCAGTAAGAAGCCCGGGGGCCTGGGTGGCAGTGGGGGTCCACGCTGCCTCCCACATGTACCAAGCCTGAAGAAAATAAACACATCTAACTGGCATTTCCTTTTTAAGCCACTGGGACTAGCAAGACAGAGCCTCTCACCAGGGCTGTCGTCCGGGTTTGCCACCTGGCCGGGGTCACCTCTTCCTGCCTTCCTGATCTCACCGGGAAGCCCTGATCCAGCGGGACCCCCCCCCCACTTCTAGTCCCCTCCTGGAAGTGGGTTTTCCCTCATCTCCAATGCACGGCACCTGGGCACACCTGTCACAGGTGCCATTTTTTAGTTTTAATGAGACATAATTTACATAGAACAAAAACGCAGGCCTTAGATTTTCCACCGGTGTGTTAGGACATGGTGAGGCACCAATCCAAGACGCCGAAATTTCTATTATTCCCCAAAGGTCCTTCTATGCCCCTTGCCAGTCAAGGCGACCACTTCGTGACGACTGTCACCATGGGTCGGTCCCTGGATGTCACATAAATGCAACCGTGTGCATCTTTCTTGAGTCTGGTTTCTTCCGCTCAACACGTTTTTTTTTCAGATTCTCATCACGTTGCCGTGTGTCTGCTGGGGCAGTACGGCTCCTTCGCATGGACGTCTGTTTCTCTCGATGGGCATTTTGGTTGTCTCCCGTCTCAGGCTATGCTGAATGAAGCTACCGGGGACATTCCCTGCTAAGCCATTTTCTGAACAGAGGTTTCTGTTTCTCTTGGGTGCAGACCTAGGAGGGCAGCTTGTCTGGTCATAGTGTAGACGTGTCTGGAATGTTTTTAAAAACTGCCGAACCGTTCTCCAGGTAGATACAGCAGGCTACAGTCCCACACGTGATGTGCCAACGGATGCTCCACGTGCTTCGTGTGCTGCGTGTCTTTCTCACGAGGGCCGTTCTACTGCGTGTGGGAAGCTCTCTCGTTGTGGGTTTGACTTGCGGTTAGGTCCCCAGTGACCAGTGACTCTGAGTGGTTGCCCTGCATTTCAATGGTTTCACCCGTCTTTCCCCAGAGAACAATGGTGTCCAAGGGTAGGAAGAACGTATTATCCTTACCCGCAGCCTCTACCCCAAGGCCAGACGCACAGCCAGATGTTTACAGAATAAAAATATCTTTTAAAAATAAACACAGGCTATGCAGCTATAACCCCAAAGGCTGAAAATCAAGTTTATAAAAACTAGACAAGGAAATCAAAACAGAGACGTTTTTCCCTAGAGGGAGCATCACTTTGGGTTCCTGCCTGTCCTGGTCTTGCGACCACCCACCTCAGCTGCCTTGCTGGGCGCAGCCCATCGCCCCTGGGTGCTGGAGCTTCCTGGGGTTCAGCTCTGGAACCACTTCTGGACCCCCTGATACTCTCCTCTGCCATGACCTCACTGAGCCTCAGGGCTTTAAATGCCTTCTAGGTGCTGAACCCCAATCTATCTCCACCCGGTCTCCCCTCGAAGCCGCAGGCTGTCCCCACTCAACGCCTCCACCTGAAAGTCTAGCGGCCATCTGTGGGGGTCAAACCGTGTCCCCCAAGTGGACACACCGAAGTCCTAACACCCAGTACCTGCGAACGTGACTTGAGGTGAAAACGGGGTCTTTGCAGAGCCATCGAGTCGGGACGAGGCCGTCAGGGTGGGCCCCACTCCGGCACGACCGGGGTCCTGGTAAGAGGCAGAGCCCCGGGAAGACACAGGAGGAGGAGGGCGCCATGTGGTCACAGAGACTGGAGAGACGCAGCTACAAACCAGGAGACGCCAAGGCTTGGCGGCCCCCGCGGGGAAGTGCAGGGGACTACAGGGCGGGGGCGGCAGACAAAACGAAGAGACGGGCATGCCGCTGTCCGCATCTCCGCTGCAGGGAACGAGTCCCCACGCTGACCCTCCCCCGAGGGGCCCGCGGCCACCGGGCGCCTGGCGGGGATGGAGTCCGTGTGGAGCTTTCAAAACCGCGCTACGGGTTCCGCTTGGTGACGGGTGACGTTCATCAGCCCGACTCTGCGAACCGCCTGGATTGCTCACAGAAAGGGGCGCCGCGCCAATCTGCAGGTCCTTATGACGCAGGACAGGGCACACTCCCCCCGAGGGGTGGGGGGCCCGGCCCCACACCGAGAGCAGAAGAGGGGCCTTTGGCGGAGCGTGAAGAAAGAATTCACACACAGAGAAAGTTTATCAGAAAAGAGGTGACGCTCCTCTGACAGAGTGTGGTCTCCGCCCAGAGGCAGAGTGAGCGGGGCCGAGAGGCTTGGAAGGATGGTGAGTCGGGGTGGGGCAGCAGGTGGTCTGCGAATGCAGCGTAGGCAGCATCCTTTAGTCCCCGTGAGGTACCGTCTGAAGACTGCTTACTCATCTCCTTTGACGTGGGCATGCAGTGAGGCAGGGGAAGGGTATGTCGTGGGGAAAGGTAAGAACACGTGGAGTGAAAGGCCTGCTGGCCGCTCCCAGCCTTGAGGGTTCACTCCTGGTTCCTGTCCCCTTCACAGTGGGGGTGTGGCTGTTAGCACCCCAGTGCCATCTCCCTTTGCTCTGCAGGCTCCTCCCGGCCTGCCTGCAGCCCGGTCAGCCCATCGCAGTCTCTGATGTGGCTTGATTCACATGTTAATTCTCTCGCCTCCTCCCTACGTGACTGGGATTTTGCTGGAGAGGAACTGGTGATGCTGCAGGATTTTCACATGCACCCACGTCGGCACAGGTGAAAGCAGGTGGCGATCGCCCACTGTGAGTCCATCGGCGGCAGGTAAAGTGTTCCCGTGTGGCGGCGGAGTTCTCGTTCTCTCTCTCCCTCCTTCCTCCCTCCCTGCCTGTCTCTCACTCCCCTTTTCGGTGGCTCTCCACCATATGATCATGCCTTATTTTTGAAAACTCCTTCAACTCAATTCTTTTCAGAGTTGATCCCATTCACATCCAGTTCTATACATGGTTCTTGATCCGATCGCGTCCTGTGTCACGTTTTCTGTTTCAGTCCTGCAGTTCGGGTTTTCCGGAGGCCTCGGCAGGTAGGCGTGACTGGTCACCTCACTGGCCAGTGGCCACTCCAGTTCCACACCTCCTCCCCCACCCAAGGCGAGGCTGAAAGTCCCAACCCCTTCATCAGGCAGGGTTGAGTCCCCAGGTTCTGGGGCTGATCCAAAAGCCAACTCATTAAGGTCACGCAGGTGTGGCTGACAGGAACTTGCTGTAAATAACAAAAGACACCTTTATCACTCGGACCAGGAACTTCCAAGGGTGTCAGGAACTCTGCCAGGAACTGGGACAAAGACAGAACACACATTTCTCCTTATACATCACATGGCCTGGACCTCACCCAGCACCAGAACCAAAGTTCCACAACGTGGCCTGTCAGGTGCCGAGGCTGCTGCCCGGACGGCAGATGCCAGGCCCGGCTGCCGTGAGCTGACACAGGTAACTCAGGCCCTGCGTCCTCATCACTGTCTGTCCCTGACTCAAATGCTGGGAGGCAAGATGAGCTTTTCAACCTGCTCGGGTGAAAGCAGTAGAGAGAAAAGGAGAACTTCAGGCCTTTCGAAGGGGGGTGGGGCTGTTAGGCTTATGAGCTACATCAAGCACCCCCAAGAAATTGTAGTGGAAAATACCTTTCCTCAGTCATTAATAGTCAGAGGTAACAAAAGCTGAAGATCCCTGGACCAACGTCCTTCCTGGCCAGCGAGGAAAGCATGCCGTTTTCATGTGTTTCCCAGGCCCTTGGTGACCACACACCCCGCAGCCCAGCTGGACTGTGGCCGGGGCCCCCAGGATGGCATTCCACATCCACACCCCAAGCTCCTTCACCACGAGGCGTGGTCGAAGACAGAAGGCGATTGTTCCTGGCACAATGGCCCCAGTGACAGGGGACGGTCTCGGAAGCCATTGCTTTCTTCCTTCCCGGGTGTGGAATTCTACCCACCTCTGCGTCGTCTTAGAACCACGTCCGTTACACACCCCACTTGCGTCACGTGGAGCACGGCCCCCGTCTCACTGAGGCAGGGCACGGAAGGCAGAGACAGTCACCCTGAAGCACGGACGACCCGGCTCGCGCCACAGAAGCCCGCTCTCAAGAGCACTCGAGTCAGGGCCACAGCTTGGCAAAGCCGGCTGGCCCCTCGGTCCTTCCTAGAGCACATGGTTCCAGGAGACAGATCGCTCCCATGAACGAGGCAGCCGCCAAGCCGGGCCCGGGACGAGTACGTGGGGGAGCGGGAGACGCTCCGGGTCGGGCTGCCAGGACTGTGGACGAGCCAGCACACTCGCCCGCTGCACGACGCTGCCCAACGGACATTGCTCAGGCTGGTTTCTGCCCAGAGCCATGGCGCCCCGTTCTGCAAGTAGTCTCGACGGAGAAAGGAAAAAATAAAAAATGCCACTTGCCGTACAATTTCACCGGACCCACCGCGAAGTGAGTGAGACCCGAGGGCTCGGTGCAGGCTCCCAGACCCCTCGGCCCGCCCCGCGGGCCAGCAGCGGCGGCCTGTGCTGCCCCTTCATCACGAGAGCCTCCAAGACCTCCCCTCCCCCCCGCTGCGTGGTTTCAACCCCACGCACCTGTGGGAGTCTAGCCCCGGAACACGTCATTCGGCCCCGGAAGGGACACCGAAAACACACACACGCAGTCTCAATTCGGGGACTGGGCTGCGCGTTCGCAGCCCAGCCGGAAAGGACCCCGAGGAAGCCCGTGAGAGAGACGTCCACCACCCGCCACACGAGGAATGTGGAATGCAGCCTCGCGTCTTAAAGTGTGTCGAGCAACAGGGGGAAGCGCTCAGAAACGAAACGTTTAAAAAGGGGGCGCAGCAGAGGGGGGAGATGTGTCCTGACCCCGCCCCCACAGTTAGGGATCACCGGGGAGAAGGACGTGTCCTCGGGCCTGTCCTCAAAGGCTGCCTGTGATCCTAGGGGCCAGACCCAGGAAGCCGCAGAACTGACTGCAGGGATGACAGTGTGAAGTCCTTGCTCGTTTTTAAACATAAAACAGTGAAACCGCCAAACACCGCCTCGGGCTCCTGCTTGCCTCCGCCTCACGGCCGAGCACCCACAGAGCCCCTGCATCTCGACCCTTCCCCGCCCCTCCTCTCCACCGCCAAGACCGGGCTTCCACCTTGCGGCTTCCGCGACAGCCAAGTTCACCAGCGACCTCACCGCACTGAGCCCGTGGGCTCCTCCTCACGCTCCACGCTCCCTCCCGCCTGCGAGGACCACCGGCCTCTGTGGACCCGTCCCTCCCTGGGGCTAGGGGCGCCCCCTTCCTGGCTGTCCTGTCACAGGCCCCTCCTTGGTCTCCGAGGGAGACGACCTTCCCTTTAACTATCCTCTTGAAAAGCCTCACACGTCATTTCTGAGGATTCTTCATTCCCAGCCCCTGGCACATCACGGAGTCCAGCTGTCTTCACCAAACAACGTCCCCAGCCCAGGGCGCCCTCACGAGCATGTGGCCCACATGGGGTTCCCCAATCCTTCTCCAGCACCTTGGACAGCGCCCAGGGCTCAGTAAAGGGTCACTGAATAAGTAAATGAGAGTCCTGAGCGAGAGAGACTTCCACTGAGTGTAGACGACGTAGAGGGTTGCACATCTGTGGGGAAAGGACTGTGTTTCCTCGTCTATGCAGCAAGTGTGTATGGCTCACCCTCCAGTTACGCACGAAATACTGAGAGGGCAAAAGGACTTAGACCAGGGGTCCCGACGCCCCGGACCGTGGACCGGAACCAGCCCGCGGCCCGTTAGGAACCGGACGCGCAGCAGGTGAGCTGCGGGGGCGAGCGAAGCTTCCTCTGTGTCTGCGGCCGCCCCGATGCCGGTGTCACCGCCTCGGCTCCGCCTCAGGTCACCGGGCATCAGAGTCCTCACGGGAGCACCGGTCCCTGCTGACAGAAAGGCTGGCGACCGCTGTCTTGGACGAGCTACTGTGAAGGCGAGCAGACGTGCGGGAACCCTGTGGCCCCAAAGCAGGAACTCTCTCCTTTGGCGTGCGCCCGTCTCTGACGATTTCCTCCGGCCCCGCAGCCCCGCCCCAGTCTTGCACGATGAGGTTTCAGAAACAGCCTGAGCAAGGACCACTGTGCCCACGTCGCAGGTGACAGGCGGGGGGACGCTGGACGTGTCCCGACGTGCTCGTCCTGCCCCCGTGTGCAGCGGGCAGCGCCGCCTCCTGGCGACGTGGCTCTTTGGGCTGCTGAGCAGTGAGGGCGCGGGGCCTGGGGTCAGGCGGTACTGCCCCAGGAGGAGCATGTGGCCGGGCGGGCTCCCTGCGTCGCTCTGCTCTGCATCTCTGAAGGTGGACATTGGCCACGCACGCGGGCACCTGCGTCAACCGCAGGCCCGCGGCGAGGGAGCAGGGCGCGCCAGGCTGACCAACGAGCAGCTCTAGGCGGGAGCTGAGAAGGCCGCGGTCCGTCCTCGGTGGCCGCCAGCACAGCACACTCCGTGGCTTCCCAAGAGCCTCTGGCCAGGGCAGGGCCCTGCACGGTCCACGTTTACAGCAACGTGTTGGCGGCCAGTCGGGACGGGACCGCGTGCCTTGCTCTGCCCAAAGCTTATGCGTTTTTAAATTGGAACACTGTATAGGGTCTTATTTCCTCACTTTGTTCCGTTGCCCTTGGGCACCCTCGCTGGCACCTTTTCTTGTCTTCCACACTCTCCGATCTGCCCGCCTTTTCTCTCAAGGAGCTCCTCTGAGGCTTGAGGACAAAGTCCTCTTCTCTTTCTGATGGTCCCCATAGCGACAATGGGAACCTACCAGTCCTGTCCCCAAGGCGGGGTGGGAGTGGACAGAAGGCAGACGAGGAAGGCAAGCCTGCCAGGAAGCTGGAAGAAACGGGAGAGTCCGCCAGGCACTCAGTGACAGAACCGCCTGGCCTCCTAAGCATCCAGGATGACCAAAGCCAGAAGCAAAAACACAGCAGAGGTCGTTGGGGCCCACGCACTGTTGGCGCTCACTCCAGCTTCTAGGGCTTTCTGTGGCTCTAGGAGCAAGCCCCTCCAGCGTCCAGGGCGGGTAAAGGCCAGGGAGTGGACAGGCCTGGGAGCAGTCCTCCACCCCACAACGGCTGATGGATGGAGACCCTGCTCCTCAGGTGAACAGCTCTGGGTGAGCCCGTGGCCCCTCCCGGAAGTCGGAGGACCTGGCCCCGTTGCCCACTGCCCCTCCTCCTTCCTGCCTCGCTTCCCGCCCCCGCCAGTGTCTCAGGCGTCGGGGGAGACAGATCAGGGAAGGTTGACGCAGGCAAACCTTGCCTGAGGTGCCCAAAGACCAAGTCTCCTTTAACTCAGAGACGCTGAATGAAAAAAAAAAAAAAAACAAGAGTGTTCGGAAAAGCTAAGAGCTGCCCAGGGTCTGCCGCGTGTCTGTCTGCCACCGGCCGGAAGCCGCACATAGACCGTGCGTGCCCCCGCCGCCCGGCCTCACCCTCTGTGCAGGCCTCGGCTGTCGCCGTGCAGAAAACCATTCGCTAACTGCTGCAACAAGGCAGAACGGTGCATTAGAGGGAGGAACCGGGTTACGCGGCTCATTCGCGGTTAGCACCAGAGAGCGCTCAGACCACTGTCTCTTTCAGCAGGTTAATAGGAAAATTAGCAGGTCGTTTAAATAATGGCTCATTTCACACACGGATTCCTGATGCCATTAGTGGCCCATCTGCTGAAGTCGGCCGGCCGAGAAGCCACGCCAGCCTCGCTGGCCTGGCCCGGCCTTGCGGGTGCTTTGCCCACAGTGACCCACGTGATCATCCCGTCTCGTTCACCAGGGGCGTTCAACGCTCCAGTTCCAGAGACGCATCTCATTTTCCTAAACACATCTTGTCGAAGACAGCGATATAATTGCCACGTGCCACTTTCCCGCGATCTGAAATCAGGGTTGTCCTTATAAAGGGCAGGCGACGTCGTTCTCAGGGGCTTACGCTCACAGACAAGCCGAGCCTCGCCGAGGAGCCTGGCCGTGCAGTTCGCGCGGGCTGCGTGTGTGCACACGCCTGTGCTTGCACCCTTGCACCATGGGCCCCACTAGGCAGACGCGTGTCAGGAGCCGCGTGGATTCCCGGGCTCCTTCGGGAAAACCACGGCTGCCCCGTGGGGGGCGGGGCGGAAGCAGGGATCCATCGCTCGGTCCTGGGACATGACTCGCTCCCCACGGGTGCTCAGGGCTGGGCAGGCGAAGCCTGGCTGCAGCGTGTGAGGTCGAGGCGGAATCTGGGGTGCGGGGAAGGTTGGTGTGGGGTGCCTGCTCATCCTGAGTCATCCCACATCAGAATCCTTCTGGAACGGGAGCTGTCGCTTCCTCGGCTGCTGGAACCTGTCACGGGTGGTGGGAGGAGGTTTCTCCTGCGCGCTGACACTTTTCCAGCCCCCATCCCTGTCGGGGAGAGTGGGAGGGTCACGGGGGAGACCCCGTCACACACCTGCGGCCCGCTCCCCTGAATGCAGTGGTGGTACCGTCTATTCCTAGGATGAACTTGCTTTCAAGTTCGTTTTTATCTACAGGCCCGGGGTACACCCTGCACCTCGTCTCTCAAGCAGAGCAGCATGAAAAACCCAGCTTACGGTGTGTTGGGCCCGGATCCCAGCCCGGCCCAGCATCTGCTGGCTGTGGAGCATCAGGTGAACGGCCGCACTCTCGGAGCCTCGGGGCCCTCTCCGAGGAGTGGGCCGGCGGTGCTGCTCCGAGGAGTCCCCGCCCCGGCCACAGGCGTGGCGCGCGCGGAGCGGCGCCCGGCACACCCAGACGCGCTCGTGTCTTAAACAGGGCGGGCGGTGTGACTTGTCGTTCCTCTCGCGACAGGGCTGACTTCTCTCGCGGTGCCACACGCGACTTGCATGGCCCTGGCCCTGCCGCCGGTGAGGCCGGGATGGGCGGGACCACGCGCTGCAGCCCCGGGGGTGACCCGTGGGCGGACGGCGTCTGCGCTGGGGCGCTGGGCGGGACAGGCGGCCTCCCATCCCCGAGGTCTCCGGCCCGGGGTCAACGCTGCTGTCCTCGCCTGCCTGGCCTTCCTTCCCCGCTGGTCAGCGGCCACTCTGCGCCCTGGGTGCCCGAGGGCCACGCCCGTCCCTCGGCCTCCACTTCGTGGATCTGCGCGTCCGCCTCTTCTCCTTCTGGAATCTTCCTGCAGCGGCTCACCTCTCTGTGCCCTTCCCCTCCTTGGCTGTCACGTGGCCGCGGGCCCCAGCGCGGTGTCCAGCTCATGCCGAGTGCTCGGTGAGGGCGCGGAATGAACGAGGGGCCCCGACGTCACCGAGGCCGCCCGGCCCAGAGGCTAAGTCCGGTTACTGTGGGCTCCCTGGCCCGGGCTTCCCCTGGGTCCGATGCCCTCTGTGGGGTTTGGGTGAGTCCGGGGCGTCTCGACCCGAGCCTCCTAGGTGCTAGCAGGGACAGTCTCACAGCGGCGGCGGTGGCACCAGCCCACTCAGGAAAGGAACTCGCCCTCCAAACGCTGGGCCTGCGGACGCACCGCGGACCAGCAGCCCCCTGCCCCCCCACGCGCATGCGCGCCCCTCGGGGCCCCGCTTAATACTCCGAGGTGCCAGCTGTCCTTTCCGGCGGCTCAGACTCGAGAGACATCACACGCACGTCCCGGGGGTGCGATCACACGTCCAGGGCCGCGCCTGGACCAGGGACCCGCAGAGCCAGGGTCGGCCCCTGGCACCAGCTCCCCCCTGGGCTCAGAGCTCACGGAGCGGCCGCTGTCACGCCTGAGAAAGGTGTGCGGTGGTTTGCCACGGGGTGCATCATCCTCAGGGATCACGACCTCCAGCGCCTGGTTCTCCGCCCTTGGGCAGAGAAGCCACGCCGGGACTCGGAGGTGAGCAGCCTCACAGGAGCCAAGCTTCTGGAAGTCGGAGCTGGACGCCAGGAAGCACTTGTTTGTGAGGGGAGGTTCAGTGACAGGCAGGCTGGAAGCTTCCAGCCGCAGGACCAGCGCCCCCCACCCCACCACCCCGCCCCCCACTGTAGGCAAAGCCAGGGGGGACCTGGGGAAGAGCACAGGGGCCACGTGTCCCCTTAGCCAGCTGTGGGCGGTTCCCTCAGCCCCCAGGGCTGCTCGGTCCACCTGCTGGCAGGATGCAGCCCTGCGGACTGAGAAACGCACATTTAAACAGTCATGAGTGAGTCACAAGGCCGGGACTTGTTCTCGGAAGCCAGTAAAAATAAGGACCCCTTTCCAGGGAAAAGAAGAGTCACGCTAAACTGTTTCTCAGAAAGCACCACTAAAAAGGACAAAAGCAGGGTTGTCCCCATATTTTGGTGATTGCGAGGATAAGTAAGGAACCTTCTATTGACACAGGGGGCAGCTAGTCTCTTCTTCCCCAGAGAGACAACTAAAGCCCCTCCCGACCCACTGCAACCCTCCAGAGATCTTAGGAGATGTCATTTCAGCTAAACATCGGCCCTTTCTACACATTTTCCCAGATTCTCATCAAAGGTGTAATGTCTTAACTCTCAAGATATTTCTGGAGTTTCACTAAATGTTCCCTTTTGCTTAAGAGATCTGAACTTATAGAAAAAAAAATGGGATTGATTTCACCCTGGCTCATGACATTCAAACGACCGTTTTTAGTAAATGTTTGAAAATTAAAAAGAAAAAAGAGGGAGAGAAAGCATATAACTCTTTGCAGCAACAGGCAAGATGTTCAAGTTACTCTTATTATGAAGTGGTGACTACTCGCTCTTATTCTAGGTAATAAGATTTACTTCTTTAAAATCGTGGCAAAGTACGTGTAACATAAAATTCACCCTCCTGACCCTAAGCGTACAGCTTCGTGGTGAGCACCTGCACCCGCTGTTGCGGCCTCCGGCACCTGGTCTCCAGGACCCTTCACCTTATAAAACCGAAGCTGTCCCCACTGAGCGCGTCCCCTCCCCCGACCCTGCCATCGTCCTGACTCTGTGGGCTGGACTGCTCGAGGGACCCACCGAGCAGACTCACGCAGCACTGGTCTCTCATGACTGGCTTAATGTCCCCACAACCTATCCATACTGTGGCGGGTCCTTCCTTCAATGGCTGAATAACCATCCACTGTATGAATAGACCACATTCTTAAAATCCGTTCGTCCATCGCGGGACAGAGGTGGCTATTGTGAATCACGCTGCTTGGAACACGGGTGTGCAAATATCTCTTTGAAATCCCATTTCAAGTCCTTTTGGAAGGTCCCCTCCCTTTGATAAATACTTGGTAAGCTGCTACCACAGCCCTGGGCTATGGGACGAAGACAGCCCAGTGCCCCTAACGGATGGACTTCACCCCCTAATGTTCAGGCCAAAGACCAGCCTTCTCTGTTACGATGGTTGTCAGGCTCTGTTGCATTGAGTGAAGGAGAGGTGAGGAATAAAGCACAGGTAACTAGGGATGATTTATTTGAGGTTTAGACACCGAATCAAAGTTTAATTTCCCAGCTCCTTCTGCCGCCACTGAACACACTTTAAAAAACAAAATGATTCTACAGCCACGCCGCCCTGAACACGCCCGATCCCATCTGATCTTGGAAGCTAAGCAGGGTCGGGCCCGGTTAGCACTTGGATGGGAGACCACCTAGGAAGACCGGATGCAGTAGGCACAAAAAATAAAAAATAAGGGATTGTAAGCTGACAAGATCCTCCAAGATCCTCGCAATCCGTGAGGTCAACCAAGGGTTGCCTCGCCTAAAAAAAAAAAAAAAAAAAAAAAAAAGAAAATGAAACAAAACTCTTCTCTGTTTATTGCGCTATTCGTCAAGGTACCATGACCGATGCTGACGCGGTGTCAGTCACGAGAGGCTTCCTCGTGGGGGGACGGAAGGTCTTATCCATGATTCTGAATTGCGCGTACAGGTGGCTACTCGACTGAGCTGTGTTTAAAACTCGCCCGCCGCGCGCGGCCTGGCGAGGTCGGCCTCTCGAGCCCCTTCCGCGGGAACACAGGTGCGAAGCCATCGGGGACGGGTCTGAAAGCAGACAGCGTGACCTCAACCCTCGGTGTCACCGGCACCGAACCACACCGACGACTGCGTGCGAGCCGGCGGACGGCAGTGGCCCGTGGCCCGAGGGTCCTCGTGCTTTGCCCGCGTGGGACACGGCGGCCTGGCCTTCTTAACACCCGAAACGTTACTTCCATTTCACCTCGTCTCCTCGTGCGCGGAGCCGCTCGGCCCACACGCGGACTGCGTCGCACAGAAGGGCCATTGTTGCCTGGTTGGCCACTGTGCTCATTTCAGGCCACTTAAGAAACAGGCGGCTGCTATGTGGTTTATAAAAGCCTTTGGTATTTTGTCCTTGTGAAGCCCATGAGAAAAATAAAGGCATTATAATGGGCATATAGAGATCAAAGAGACCATTCTCTGCTAAAAATATTCTTTAAAGCCCTTCCCAGTAAATTTCTCTCAGGAAAGACCTTAAATCTTCATTGATCTCCACGTTTTCATGGTGTCCAGATATTTGGAAAGAATGCTACCCTGGGGAGAAGCGACAGATGCAGCCCCTTTACTGGTTCTATGCCCGCGAGAGAGACGTTTTCTTAATTAGGGTATAGAACAGTCACATGGACATCTTCCAGAGCATTCCTGAGATGAGAGAAGAAACTAAGACTAGGCCAAAAACAAACAAAAAAAACCCCAAAAAGGCAGCACATTCACCTCGGCAAAGTCTCCCACGTGCACGTGAGAGACTCTTTTACACCTTCATTAAATACTTTTGGTGCAGCGAGGGGAGACAGACAGCACCCGCCCTCGCCCAAACCCAGCCCCGGCCGGGGGCCGGCCCGCTGCCCCGCAGGCCGGCACGCCCCCGCCTGCCCGTCCTTCTTCTGAGTAATTTTTCATCTGCTGCTGCCGGGGTCCCCTCCCCCCTGCTCACACACAGGCTGGTACAATTCTCACCGTGAGAAATCCATCACACACCTGTCGTCACCCCGGCTCTGCGCCCCGAGCCCGGCCCCACTTCTCTGCATCCTCTAGCAGGGAAGGCCCTCGAAAGAGGTGACTGTGTCCGCAGTCCCCAGGCGCAGTGGCCCCTGTGCGCACGAACCCACCGCCCTGTGGAAACAACGCTTGGCCGTGTCACCCCCAACCTCAGGGGCCAACGCGGGGGTTAGACCTTCTCGCCCTGGGGCCATCGCGGGATTCGGGCAGCCCATGACTCCCCTCCTCCCGCGTCCCTCCCATCTCCTGGCTGCTGCTTCTCCTCACGTCCCCACTCTCTGAGTTTTGGGGTGTCGGAGGGCTCATCCTCGGAGCCCAGCTCCCCTGTCTGGATGACTCCACGCGGTTTCCCCTAACTCCGTGGCTTTACCCGTGTCTCCTCTGCACGGCCGACTCTCACACTGAGGTCTCCACCCGGGACCTGTTGCTCAGATGCCAGACTCCAGACTCCTGCTCGGCTGCCGCCCGCCTGCTCGCCTTGGACGTGACGCAGGGCATCGTAGGCTGGCATTCGAAACCAGTCTCCTAGCTGACCTCCGACTGCCTGGCTCTCACCGACAGCCTTCCTGTGCCTCCCCCCACCCCCACACAGCTCACCCACCACGCTGCCCACAGGGACTCCCTGGGCCTCCTGGGAATGCAGGCTCAGGGCCTTTGCACCGGCTGGCTGCTCCTTCCACCTCTAACAGCCTCCCCCACCCCCTTCTTCAGGCCTCTGCTCCCTCATCGGGTGCCATTCCACAGAAATCGGCGACACTCCCCTCCTCCCGGCCTGCCTCTGCCCACCGTGTCACCACCATCCAAACGCAATGCCTTTCCTCGGTTTGTCTGTCTCGTGGCCCTGCGAGTCAGAGGCTGGAAGGCGGGACTTCCCGTGACTGCGGCTGAAGGCTGTGTCCTCTACGCCTCGAACGCGGCCGCGAGGACTAGTGCACACGGGCTACTCACTGAGTGCGTGTGATCACGTGCGAATGACAGCAGCCGCCTTCACAAAGCAAGACCCGAACTCGGCTACTAGATGAGATTCTATTAAGAAGTATAAAGGTGAAAGACTTGAAACGGATGTTAGGGATCAGTTTTTGGCCACCGGGATCACTCCAGAAACTAAACGTGTGTGTGTGTGTGTGTGTGTGTGTGTGTGTGTGTGTGTGTGTGTGTGTGTGTGTGTGTCTCCTCTCCAACAGGAGCACGGAGCCTGGAAGCCATACGTCAAACACGGTCCCAGGTGACGAGTCCTAGCCAGGCCCAGGGCCACCGGTGGGTCCTGCCTCCCGTGGTGCGGCACGGCCGTACAGAGCCACCCATGGGTGGGCAGGTTTGTGCTGGACGCCTCTCGTTCCAAGTCCCGGGCGTTCATTTTAGAATATTCTTCCTTTCTCAGTGTAATTCAGATGGGTTTTGAGGACCTGCCCTGAGCTCTACCTTGGGACGAGCAAGTGGGACCTGGTGTCTGCCCTCAGGGAGTCTCACAGCTTCTCAGGGCCCGTTAAAGTCACTCTCCAGACTCAGATCACCTTCCAAAAGTCCACTGATCGAGCGTCTAATGATCAATTTCCATGCACGTCAGCTAAAAATCGCCTGTGCCACACACACCAAACACTGGGCCGCTGTCACGCCTGCCCGTCTGGCACAAAGCCCCATGAATGCCGTCCTCAGGAACAACTGTACGGCGCGATTTCACAATTCCCCAAAATGTTAAACACTATATAGAAGCCAACAAAAGACAGATTTTTTTTAGCACGCTGTTACAACCCTGGGCCACCCACCCACTCAGGATGTCAGCATCCAACCTCAGTTTTAAAAGCATCACGGTTTAGATGAATCACTAACAACGATCCTAAAAGCACACTGGGCTTGCTAGTTTGGAAAATATCGATCACACTTCGAAGCTACCCAATTAACGCGAATGCTCTCCTCCACCGCCCAAACGGATTCCCTCAGAAGCGAGTGTGAGTGCAGATTTGTGGGGGTTGGGGGGGGGGATGCACTGTGCCATGCCCCGAATCCTGATGTGAAACAAAGACTCTCGTGGCTCACTGCAGAGCGTGGTCACCACGTGGCATGCTGCCCATCGCACCTCTGGGCTCCGGGACAAGGGGAGATTTATTGGCACAGGCTGCTCAGTCTTCCACGGACTCCCTGCCTGGACGAGCTGCCAGGGCTGGAGGTCCATGGACTGCAGAGACACAGGCGAGGTGTGGGGGTCACAGCCGGAGCCCGTGCTCCCCCGAGCCCCGGCGCTCCGAGTACTCAGGAGGGCTGGTGGCTGGAAGGCCGGGCCCCCGAGGACACACTTCAGAAGACGCCGTAATTATCTGCTTCGTCTGAGTGTCACGATTTTGCTCCAAGTGGATGTGTCTTGATTTGTGAAAAGCACACTTAACTCTATTAAACGTGTTTCTCTGTGGTCTACGGTTTGTCTGACGAGGGCGGGTGGCTTCTGGGACGGGGGGTGCTCAGTGTGCGTCTGTTATACGAACATCTATTTATTGCAGAACAAAAGACTTAAAGGAGCCAAGCATTTTTCTGGTCCAGAAAATAAGGCCAGATGGGATGTCACAGCCCGGGGACGATGCTAACCCAGAGGGCCCCCTCGCTCCTGCCGACATGGAACGGCCGGGCGGGCGGGGATGGGCAGCGGGGGGGGGGGGGGCCAGAGCTGCAGTGGCCGTGCCAAGGCCCCCGTCAGGCCCCGGGACCCCCGTGGGGTGTGGTGGCGTGGGGCGGCCAGCCATCACAAGCCCCGCGGACTCGGGGCCTAAGTGACAGACACCCGTCCCCGCACGGTCCTGGGGGCCAGAGCTCCGCGGTCCAGCGCCTGGCCGGGCCGCTGGCCTCTGACCTCTGACCTTGGCCTGCAGGTGTCGGCCCGCTGCGCACGCGCAGCTGAGGGTGTCCACGCCACGGCTCACCAGGAAACCAGTCAGAGGGGCGTCGGGCCCACTGCCTCGCGTGACTGACATGTCCTCGCCAGACCCTCCCTCCAAACGCAGTCCTATTTGGAGGTGTTGGGGGTCCGGACCTCAACGTGTGAACTGGGGGTGGGGTGGGGTGTGACTCAGCCCATGGCAGGGGACTGGGCCAGCGCAGACAGGGACAGGGCCAATCCAAGACCTCCTGGGCATGGGAACATGGAAGACACGGCGGCCGAGACAGATTCAACGGTTAGGGCTCTTTGAGGCTTCTGCACTGGGTATATCCACCACAAACCGACCGAGGTAAACTGAGGCCTGATGCATTTTCATCCAAGCACCCACATCAGATGCCCGCTGCTAGGTGCTGGGCAGGATCTCGCTGCCACCCAGAGGCACCCCGAGCACCTGTTCCTCCCTGACCTCCCGCCCCCCAGCCCCACTGGCCCCCACCGGAAGAAGGTGGGGAAGGGCTAGGATGCAGCAGGAGGAAGGAGCCGGCGCTGGGTGGGCCTGGGCGGCCACCCGCTTCCTCACATACACAGGTGGGAAAACACAGGCAGACACCAAGCCGGCCCCTGACTTCTGATATTTTCCATAAAAAAGTGGGCAGTGCCCAGGCTCAAGGGGGTGTACTTCACACCCGCTAATAGGAAAAGGGGCTCACACAGGCCACTCGTTGGCAGTGCGTGGTGACCACTGCTGGGAGTTGACACTTTCGGGTTAGACAAGGTCCTTAACGGCTCACTTCTGTCCTGGGACCGCTCCCGCAGAGAGTGTCTTACAGACGGCTGCCCAGTTCCCCAGGAGGCCACGTGCCAGGGACAGGCTGGCGCACGAACAGATAACGAGTGACTATTCACTGGGCGTCGGTGCTGCTCCGAACACCGCCCTGACCCCCACGACACGCTGGCACCACTCGGCAACGGGCAGTGTCTCCTGGACCAAGTCAGGTCCGCCCTTCCTTACGAGGCTCTCGACTTCAGACGGGCGACTCGGAAAACCTGTCCCATCAAGGCAAACATTCCGCGTACTCCCCCTTGACGTGCACGGGTCTGTGACGCAGGCGCCAGGCGGCAGCGTGCGAGTGGTCTGCGCGCGTCGCCTGGCACCAGCCCACCCCGCCTCTGCCCTCACCCACCGGGCGGCCTCGGCGATGGGGCCGGCGGTGCCTCCCTTTGCTCATCCGTGAAATGGGACAGTAAATGGGAAATCGTCATCTTCCCTCACACCGATCGGCAGCTTAGCAAACTAACCAGAAGGCACTACTGATCTCTAGTTTGTTGTTGTTTAAACTAGCGAGATTCTTTGAAAGATTTTTACATGGCTGATAAATGGTTCCAGGTTAAGGGTCAGCAGTGTTTTGGTAGACAGCAAACCTCTATCGTTATCAGTAGTGGAAAAGGCAAATCATGATGGAAACAAACACATCATCTTCCCAAAGACTCTCTCCACAGAGGATTTTCTTTTGAAACAGTTTCTAACTCGGTACTAAAGTACCAGTTCAAAGGGACGTGTTTTAACTGTGTTTGTTATTTTTCCAATAGTTACTAAGTAGCAGACTTCTGCCAGCCACTTGTGATCACCAGGAAAGTCAGCAGCTCTGGGATGCTGGCTTTCTGGAAAATAAAGGCCTGCAGCTCAGCTCAGAGGCCTCGCGTTTTAAAACGAACCAGCCCCACCAGGTGCTGATGGCCTCGAGCTGATGCCACGGGCTCTGAGCGAAGGGACATGTGAGGGAGCAGAGGGCGTCTGTGCGCGCTGAGCTGCAGAAGTCACCCCGACTTCGGCGACCGTTGTCCCAAAGAGCGTCGAGAGAGAACCCCCTGCATGTGTCCACCCGCTTTCTCAGGCGAACGGCCGCACACGACACGCTCTTTGCCCACCCGGCGTTCCTCCCACAAGTTCTGTGATGGTCCCTGGTCCTCCCCCCCCCCAGCTGCCCCCACCCCCGCCTGGAAGTTCTGTGACAGTCCCTGGTCCTTATAGCTGCATCCGAGGTGCAGGTAGGTGTCTGTCCGCTTCCTTTTGATGAACATTCCGGCGTTTGCAGTCATTTGCTATGACAGATCAAGTAATGGTACAATAACAGACTTGCAAATTGCTTCTCATATTTCTTTCCCAGGCTGACTTTTGTGCAAACTCCTCGAAGTGGATTTCTGCATCGTGTGGTAGTTGGCTGGATATTTCCAACCTCCCGTCCTTAGGATTTTGGAGACGACAAAGTATGTCACTCAAACATTGGCTTCACACCAGCTCTGCAATTGTTCTTCCCCATCCTTGAATGACGACGTCTCGGGTGAAGCCTATGTTTTCCCAATAGCTCTGTGGGGATCCGGTTATTTTTTTGGTATTTTCAGTCCAGTCCCATCTAATATCAACGCTGGCATCCGATGTCACGGGCCTGTCTTAGACACAGAGACCGACAGTGGGGAAGGGGCTGCATTCATTTCTCCGTCCCCCCCCCCCCCCCCGGCGCCACTCCCGAGTTCTCCAGGACAGAAAAGGAGGACAGGAGGAGTTAGGGGACAGGCACTCTCGTTGGACTTCACGGTTGGCATATTCTGGGTGTGGCTGATGGAGACACGCTCGAACTTCCCCTTGTGGGGTACGCAGTGGGCTCCCCAAACCCACCACGGACGACCCCACGTGCAGCTTCCTGATGTGTATAAAAACCCCAGCGGCCACCGGCCACTTAGGTTCCCTGCTTGGTCTCTCGTACCTGACACTCTAACCCAGAGGCAACAAACGTTTTCTGTGGAGGGCGAGGCGCAAGTAAGGCAGACTTCGGCCATCATACGGTGCCTGTCGACCTGTCGACTGACTTGTGATGGGGAAGCAGTGACAGACGACGTGGAGACAAATCAGTATGGCCGTGTTCAAATGAAACTCAATTTACAGAAACAGGCAGATTTAGCCCATGTGCCTCAGTTTACGTATGCCCGTTCTGCCCTGCACGGAACCCTGGAGTGGTCCTGTCACGTGGGGCTCCTGTTGTGGTGACCAAGGCTGAGATCTCTGTGATGGAGTCCATTCCTGCCCACTGGAAATACATGCCTGGCCAATAACAGCAGCAAGACACTAATAAAAGACTTTCAGACGCATCGTCCTCTTCTCTGGAGATGCCAGGGGAGAAAAAGAAAAGCAAACCGCCTTAAATGATTTCTTTTAATTATTAAGTGATTTTTCTCAAAAAGTTATGCTGGTGCATCATTTAAAATGTTTTTGGCTGGAAGTAAACAGAAGATTACAGATTGAGAGTCGATCAAACAAGTGGAGATTTGTTTTTCTCCACATCAGGAAGTCTCTAGAGATAGTTGGAATTAGATCAACAGCTCGAGGAACACCAATGTCAAATCCCTGCTGCTTCCCCTGAACTGCCACTCAAGGTCAGAGTTGGCTGTCCCCATTCAAGGCCTGGCATTTTCGTCAAAGGCAGGAAGAGGGAGAGATGATAAGTTTCAGCCACACTCGCCACTTGTGCCGGGAAAGCATAAGATTTTCCTGAAATCCCCCAGGAGACCCCAGTTTAGGTCCAGGTCCACAGCGGTCCCTCAGTCACAAAGGAAGGTAACAGGCCTCCGGCCAGAGAGAAGCCTGGCGACAGGTAGGAAGGTGTTTCGGTTTGATCGCCCGGTTGAAATACCTGCCTGGGATCAGGTGGGAGAATCTTTACCCCTGCCATGTTTCAAAACCTAGACACGGAAATAACGACAATCTGCTGTACACCCTGCCTACGCTCAGCCCTGAACTCCCAACCGGCCTTCGAAGGCTTCTCTTTTAAATATGAACAGACAGCCAACAATCACCGGATATGTGAGGAAAACCTCTAAGTGAGACAGAGATCATCAAAACACCCCAAGAAAAAGAATTCAGAGACAACAGAGAAAAGGCAGGAAGCAGAAAGAAAACGTCCCCCCCCAAAAAAAAAATCATAATCAATTTCCTTAGAGCAATAGAAGATACACAACTTTGAAAACAAGAGTCAGGTGCAACAAAAAAAGAAACATTCGGAGAAAATGAAAGTTTGCATGGCGAAACACACACAGAGAGTAGAGGTAAAGACAAAGAAATGGGGAATGGGAGAGATGAAACTTAAGAAGGCCCAGCATCTGGACAACAGGAAATCTCAAACGAGAGCATAGACATTTCACTAGAAAATTCTCAGAACTGAATGTCATGAGCTTCTAAACTGAAAAGACTCACCAAGTGACCAGCATTAAAACAGAAACAAAACACGCGCTAAGACATCACCACGGAAGTTCAGAAACCAGGTCTGAGAATCACATGTACGAAATCTCAATATCTCAATATCTTATACACAAAGAACCGGAAGCCACAGTTGCATTGGGCTGGTCAAGGGCATCAAGGTAGAAGATGATGTGAACACAGCTCAGGCTCCGAGGGATGGGTGGGGAAGCTGCACCCACCCACGGGGATCAGCCCAAGGTGATGCTCAGGAGCCCCAGGGAGTGGGGAGGAGGCCCCAACGTGGCACAGGCTCTGCCAAGCACTGGAGCTCCCCAAAGGGTGAAGCTGGGTTGGAGCAATGGCAGAGTTCAGGTGTGGCAGGACCCTGTGTCCTCGAGGGCCGGAACACAAACATTGGGATTTTCTCTGGCCAGCGTCATGGTTCACAACCCCCGGACAATGAGGTGTGTGTTCAGAGAGGCGGACACAAGCAGGCCAGCCCAGGCGGACGGGAGGCCTCGTCCGTGGCCACGCAGGGGCTCCACCCTCTGCAAACAGCCCAGCACCTGGCCCGCAGCCTGGCCAGCTGCACGGGCACCGGTGTGGGCACAGTGAGCCAGAAGGTGGGGTCTGAGAAGCCGCCCATGTCCCAAAGGGTTAATAAGCCAAAATGGAAAGGCTGTGCGTATGTACATACACACGCACATACACATTCACTGATCGGAGGACCGTAGCAGATATTTCTTGCGTTTTTGGGAGTTGCGTGTACAGAAGAAACGATGTCCTGTAGCACACAGACATCCCTGCACACGGAAGGCGTGGGAGCTGCACTTCCGGACACGCGGTCTGTGGCCCCACGTGTTGGGGGACCCCCAGGGCGGGGTGCTGTTCCTTCGTGGCTCTGCTGCACTGTTTTCCACCTGCGAGGCGCCAGCCAGTCGAGGGGCTTCGAAAGTCCTTCTGTTCAGAGCACTCGGCCTTCGCAGGAGGTTTTATGTTAACCTCAGCCTCCCTCCCCACCCCCAACCATTTTCTCTCGCGTGGTACCTACGTGAAACATCTTCCTCTTCTAGAAAAAAGTTCAAAGTACACACAGCAAGAGAGGCACAACCCAGACTGACTCACCGCTTTCGTGAGTTAGAGTCTGGGCCTCTTTGGGCACGACGTCACGGTGGGGCTTTCAAAGTGTCTTGTGACTCCTGGGCGGAAATGACGCTCTCACACAGATTGGGGGTGGGGAGTATTTGTTTGTTTTTTGTTTTTTTTTTAAATTCCTCAAATGTTAGCCGAACCTGTGCCAGCCACGGCCCCAGGCAAGGACGCAGGGGCCACGGCAGCCTCTGATGCCCACCCAGCGATTCTGACCCCAACACCTTCAGAGTCACACTCTTGTCTGTGACTCTGCCTGGTGGCTTTCTCTGGCTGCAGGACCACGTGTGCTAAAGAGTTAGCACACCCCGCCACCCCAGCAGCCGTCAGCCCAGGACTGACAGGAGCTGGGCGAGCCCAGTCTAGCCCAGTTCTGAGACCCCCCCAGGGGGACAGAGCCCACTGCCACGCCTGTAACTTCCCTGTCGCACACACCTCCCTTCTCCTGCCCCCTCGCAATACCCACGATGCCTGAACCCGCCTGCTGAACTGCCCCCACACACCCCTGTCTCCAGTCTGCTTCTGGGGGGCCGAAGACACTGCTGGGAAGCCGGCTAAGTGGGCGCCTCCACCCCGCCCACCCAGGCACTCTGAGTTTAACCTTCCTTTTTAATTCAGAAGCTCTCCTGGCCAACCATATTTAATTCTTCCCCATACACACGCACAGACTTTACGTAGTGTAGTATAATGTTTTCACACTTGTCGTAAGGCCTTTGTTCTAATAAAATCTACCCCCAAAGCACAATTTTAAGTAAACAAAAGAGGAGCCACCCCTCAAGCCGGGCGTGTAGGGGGCACCCCCATGGCACACGTGCGTGCTGTGTACTGCCCAGGTGAGGTCTTCACCTGCCCGGCCCCACCTGGGAACACAGTTCCGCCAGCCTCTCAGGGCTGGGCCTCTTCCCACGGGCCACAGCCCGGACCCTGCCTGCACGGAGGCCTTCTCGAACGCCCCTTTCTAAAGCGGTCTTTTTTTTTTTTTTCTTTTCCTGAATCCATACTCGTTACCAAGTTGTCCTGTCTTCACAGCACTTATCTAAAATTCTGTTTATTATTCTCCAATCTCCCTTCCCTACAAGCACGTAAGTTCTATAAAAGCGGGGCCACCTTTGTCCAGGGCACTACTGCCCCTGGGGCTGCACACGGGCACGGCCTGCTGCAGGTGCCGGATGGAGAAACGGAAGCTACTTGCTCTTTGACTCTAGTTCAGAATTCTTCCTTCTCTTTAGTCCCCAAGTGATGTTTAACTCTCCTGAGGCCGTTCTGTGTCTGGCAAGGAGAGCCTGATGTTTGGACAAGACAGGACCATAAAGATCTGGCGACGAGGGGTCAGCAGCTGTCCGCGTGCGGCCACACCCCGTCATGCCCCCGCAGACGCTTCTAGCAGACGTTCTGGGCGGCTGCTCCCAGGCTAGCCGAGCGGGTGTGTTAGCAGGCTTTCTCGCCCTTGGCACTGTTGACGTTTGGGGGCAGGTAATGTAATCGTGTGTGTGTGTGTGTGTGTGTGTGTGTGTGTGTGTGTGTGTGTGTGGCTGGAGGCTGTCCCGTGCGCTGCAGGATGCTGCTGATGAGCATCCCTTGGCTCCAACCATTAGATGCCAGTGGTACCAACCACCCAAATGATAACAACAGAAATTGTCACCAGAGAGTGTCAAGTTCCCCAGGGCCGCACCTTCCCGGGTTGAACATCACTGAGTTAGACCCATCTGCCGCCCCCGGGGCAAGCCCTCGTCTCACCCCTTCTTGAGAGGGCTAGGAAGCAGAGAACCCACCACCACCATGTGTTTTCCTTGCTTTAGCAAAGGTAACTACTGTCTCATCGAAGGGAGGAGGCCCCCACCCCAACAAATGTGTCACTGGAACCTTTTGTTACAGCTTCAGATTTGCCCTGCCTCTCACGCTCAGAGACACGGGCCACTAATCTCCAAACAGCAGCTGCCCGTCGGCAACAAGGTAGCCTAACCTGACCCGCAACAATGTAACCACAGAGGAGGAAGCCCCGGAACTCGGATGTCTGCTGAACCCAATAATCCAACTGGTGCTTTGTTCAAGTGTCTTTTTAATTTTTTCACCTTGTTTTTCCTCATTTTTATTGATTTACACATTATTGCCCCGTGACAGATTGGACATTTAAAAGGACACCGTTGGCAGAGATTCCGAGCAGCATGGCTCTTGGGGGTCGACCCCCAGGGGCAGACGCACGTCCTCGCATCTGGGAACACAATCTCCTCTTCACAGAGACATCCACAGGGCAGAGGAAACACGCGCTCTGCACGGAAAAACTCCGGCAGGGGAGGGTCTGGCCTCTGCAGGGGCGCGGCCAGGCCGGCGGCTTCGGTGGGGAAATGCAGATTCCGAGGCCCCAGTGCAGCCGGTCCCACCTGGTAAGTCAGAGCGACTCCTCTGTAAGGTGCTCTCAGCCCTTCCCACGGGGTGGGGGGGGCGGGTATGGTGGAGCCCCTTGGGGCCTGGGAGCCAGCAGCCTCTGCTCCCCACAACCCTCTTTCAGCACAAACCGGATTCTGTGTTTTTCTCACAAATAAAATGGGTTAATTATAATCATGGAGTGTCAGGGTTTGTCGAAGGGACCTCGGGCCCCCTGGCCAAGTCGCCTAATTTCCAGCCTCGGTCACGGAGCCTCTCAGAGGCCGAAGCACTGGCTCCCAGCACCACGCAGCACACCTGGGGGCGGCATCCCAGCACCTCGTTCCCAAATGTCTGCGCGAACCGCACAGGTCTGCCTGCTCCCCAGGGGCTTGTCCCATTGGAAAAAGCATGTGCATTTCCCCAGGAAGCAGCTGGTGCACCGGGCAGGGCCCCCACCTCCCCGAAGGAGCAGCACATCCGCACCGGGCCCCGGGGTCAGGGCAGAACATCCCGCCCCCTCTGCTCCGGGGAGAGTTTCTGACTCAGCCCTTTCCAGCCTGTGAGGGGCTGCTTTGCGGGCTGTCTCCTTTGGCTTCGGGCAGGGGCTTTGCCGGGCTGACAGACCGCTGCCCAGGAAGGCCATTTATCCTGCCAGGTTTGGGGGGGGGGGGCCGGAGCTGTGCCGCGGGAGCGAGGCTGTCTGTCCTCGGGAGGCCAGGACGAAACTGTCCCCCTCTGCCGCCCTCCGTCTCCTGCGAAACGGGAGGAGAGGCTTCCTTCCGCCGGCCCTCCGCGAACCCCTGGAGGGACCTGCCGGCCCCAGGCGTCACCCACTCCGCGCTGTGACAGTCCTCTTCGTCTTCCCAAGACGGCAGCGTCAAGCGCGTGTATTTCTAGGTGCAGGTACATGACGTGCTGAAGGATACAACCCCCAAACGCCCGCCCGAGACCCGTGCTGGATGAAGTGGGCATCGCCGCCAAAACGGACCGACCAGTTTGGTTCCCTTAACGCGGGTCTGTCAGCACCACGAGAGCATCTGTTCTCTCTCTGAGAGTTCCGGAAGGAGGGCATGCTTTTTTTTTTTTTTTAATTGAGTAGCAACAGGCAAAACAACTAGTCCATCCGGGCCAGGACGGAGGGGGCGAAGGCGGGGTGAAGTGACGGGCGGCCCCACTGTGCACCGCACACATTCTCCGTGGCCCGGGAAGCCGGCCCAGGCCAGGGACGGGCCCCAGCGCGCGGCCGCCCGTGCGTGTGCACGCGTGAAGGCGTCGAGGCCGAGGTGGCCCTTCCGCCTGCCTCGCAGGAGTGTCCTGTTGTCCGGGGGCATCCGTTGTCACTGACATTCAGTGAGCGAGCCCCTGTATCAACATCCAGTCCAGGCCGGGCGAGCAGGCCAGGGCGCGTGCGGAGAGGGATCCGTGACAGATGGCGGTGGCGCCGCGTGCAGGCAGAAGGCCCGCTGCTCGCTGTGGAGGGAGCTCGCAGGTGGCAGAGGGTCTGGCCGCCCTCGCCCAGGACCCGCCGCCCACCCTGCTGCACTCCGCACGGGGGCCGGGCCAAGTCAGAGCCACCAACCCCACCCTCGCCGAGGGGACCCTGCATCCAGGGGCCAAGGGCTTGAGCTGCTCCACTCAGTGTCTGACGTACACAGCACATCCCGGGGCGCACGGCCAGACAGCACGAGGACGGGGACACGGCGCCGCGAAGCCTCTGGCCTCGCGTCCGGCGCCGCGCTGGGCGGCCACGGAGGAGAAATCGCTAACGCAGCAGCTCGCCCGAACCCGCCCCTTTCGGGTTTTAGTATGGGGGTGGGGGGGGCGGTGAGGGGTCAGCAATCGTTCTAGGAGAAAACAGGAAGCCCAGAGGAAATCAGACAGAAGGCGACACGGGGCTGGGTGTGGCGGGAGGCGAACTAGTGTCTCACGTCCATGCGTCTGACGCAGAGGGGTCCACGGCGCCTCACAGAGCCCCTCCAGCAAGAAACGCAAGCTTCGCGCCGCCTGGTCTGGGGTCCCCACCCCGAGTGTTTGTCGGTCGCTGGTCCTCAGATGCCCGCGGGCTGGGCTTCTGCAGGGGGGCTTTTCCCACGTCACCCGGGAAGTCTAGCAATTCTAGAATCCGTGTGATTCGACAGGAGATGTTGTAAACTCGTAAGCGATTGCTCTGCACTGAGGAAACTGACACAGAAATCCAGGAAAGAATCCGAAACCCCCCCTTCTCTGTCCACCACCCTGTCCCCGAGGGCAGCGGTCCCTGACCTTCGTGGCACCAGGGACCGGGGCTCCTATGAGCATCTAACGCCCAACGACCTGAGGCGGAGCTGAGGCGGGGATGCTGGCGCCGGGGAGCGGCTGCGGATGCAGACGAAGCTTCGCTCCCTCGCCAGCCGCTCACCTTCCTAACAGGCCAAGGACCAGCACCGGCCCCAGTCCACGGCCCCAGGGTTGGGGACCGCTGCCCTGGGGCGTGATCGTGTCACACAGTCCGTGTCAACACAACACCGAAGCCACCATTTGCTAGTACTGCCTGGAACAAAAATTATATCTGCATTCCAAATTAAAATGATTGGCAATTAAAAGATGAGATAGAATGAAAAAAAAGAAATCCACAGAGCGATAAGCTTAGAATGAACTTGTTGTGCGTTTAACTGCGCCCCCCCAAAAGACATGCTGAAATCCTCAACCCCGGTACCTGTCTCTGCAGAGGTAGTCAGGCTAAGATGAGGTCGGACTGTATCGGGGTGAGCCTAATCCAGGGACTAGTGTCCTCGTAAGAAGAAGTAAATTTGGACGGCGACGCACGTGGGGGGAGAAGGTCACGTGGAGATGGAGGCAGAGGCCGAGACAGGCAGCCGAGAGCTGAGCAACACCGCACGCTGCCGGTGCCACCGGAAGCTGGAGGCGGGAAGGACCGGCCCCTGCTGGAGCCCCAGCCGGAGCAAGGCCCTGGCCACACCTTGCTGTGGGACTTCTGGCCTCCAGAACTGAGGGACAAGGCAGGTCTGGCTGTTTTAAGTCACCTCGTTTGTAGCGACTTATTACAGCAGACCCAGGAAACTAAGAGCTCGAGGGTCATCGACCGATGAGAGAAGAAAAGGCCCCGATCGTGGTCACGTGCGCAGCGCGACCAGCAAGCACCCCGGACCCCGCGAGCATTCCAGGTTGCTTCCGACCACACCACATGCCACCCACGGACGAACGAGGGCGGTTACGTCCAAAAGCCCACGTGCGCCCGCTGGGCAGAGGCGCAGGGCTCAGCCTGCGGAATGGGGTGGCCTGGTGGCCAGCCCAGCTCTGACACTCACCTGTGTGGCCTTTGACACGGCGGCCTGAGGTAGCAGCTTCCCCCACTGAAAATTAAGTCAAATGTCACACGCATTTCACAGGGCTGTTGTGAGGATTAAATGAGGGGATCTGTGCAAAACTCCGAGCGTGGTGCCCGACACCCCAAACCTCTGGAATACAGGTTCGCTGGTCACAGCACCGGGGCGAGGGGCTTCTCGGGCTCTGTCACTCCAAGCTGTTCGGAGCGGATGTCTTGGGGTGACCTTTCGCCGTCCCCCAACGGGGCCTCTGATGCTGAATTCTCTCTCTCAAGCTCGCTTCGACCTTCTTATGCTTTTAAACCCTGTAATCTTTTCTTTTTCATTGTCCTTAATAGTTTACCATGTCAGGCTTGTTGCATCCAATTTCTCCTGGCCGTCGCCTTTTTCAGCCTCACCAGCAGTGAGCTTAATGTAATTTGGGGACACCGATGGCTGAAAAAGACAAAGTCTCAAATTGCATGGGCTTAGTTCCTATTTTCAGTCCAAAGGCTTCCAAAAAATTGGGTACTAAGAAGTGATAATCAAGCTAATGCACCATGATTAAAATGTGGGTCCCCAAAATGATTTCTTAGTTTTTTTTAACATTCAAATGTTTAAATATGAAAGTCATTTGGCTGTTTTATCCATATTAGCGGAGATGACAGAAACTCTTTCAACAGAAACCTCCCAAACCTTTCCGAAGCCATTACAGGGTCTATAGGCCCAGACCTTTAGTATCTTCAGCTGGATTGATTGTTAGCACAAAAGTCTTTTTTCATAATGGAGATGACTGTAATTATAATCACTTTAGAACACCATTATTATTATTAATAAGACCAAATTGCAAGGTTCAAGCAGATGTTGGTGCTGTGCGGTGAGAAAGTGGAGGCGTAGTGGTACGAGACACCCAGGCCTCATCTCCATGCCAACGTGGTCCTGCTCTCACCCCGGTTCGCGTCAGACGCCCGTGAGGCCGTGGAGAGTGGAGGGCAGCGCGAGGGCCCCTGGGCCTGGAGGAAGGCACTCGGGGGAGGAGCGCGCGTCTGAGGACCGGCTTTCCCGGAGGAGAACCGCGGTGTGCGGATCTCTGGTTTCTATGGAACTTTCTCCCTCGCTTCTTCTCCATGCCCTGAACGAGAGGAGACGTGGGGGGAGGGAGGGGCGTGGCGATGGGAGGGACGATCCAGCTGCGGTCACCCACCAAGTCTTTACCACCTTGAGGTAAGGTCCAGGGAGCTTCGGATGGAAAGGATTGTGCGTGGGAGGCCCGAGGGAGGGAGCAGATCCTGGCTTCTTGAGTCCAGCTGCCTGGGTTCCATTTCCCGCTCTCTCTCTTTCACGTCCTGCTGCCTTGGGCAAGTCCTTCAACCTCTCCAAGCTTCACCTTATACCCACCCCCTAAATGGGTATAAGATGAGGTCCTTGTGAAGACCCCCAGGACCAGAGCTTGCGAGAAGGAGCCTTCCCCCCGATCTGTGACCATTACTTACTTCTCAGAAAATTCTTGGTTATTTATTGCTTGAACTGACAGTTCCACTTTTTCTGTCCACCTAAGCAAGTTTTTGTTTTGGCTTCAGAGGATGCTCAGAGAATAAATGCATGACTCTTGGCCATGAACGGAGAAAGGAAACTCATTCTCAGTTTAGAAGTCACCCCAAGGCTGGTGGCCCCTGGGCCTGCTGTAAACACCCTGCTGGTGGTCAGAGACACTTTACAGGGTGACGGGGAAGAAACGAAGGTGAATGTCCTGTCGCTAATACCGGAGAGTTTGCAGTAGGCATTCGGAAGGATCGTACACAAACACAGGTTCTGCTATAAAGCAGCTTATTACTAAATCAGGCCAAGGAGACACAGAATATTTCATTTCCTGTCAAATGTAAAAATTAAATCTGGATGGTTACCAGCAGCCTTCCCTGGAAACACGGAATGTTTAACCGAGAAATAACCTTGAATGATCTACTTCTTTAGCCAAGGTAAAGACATAAGCATTGGGTACTCAGTACAGTCCTGTTAATTAAACTCCTCGTTTTAAAGTAAAGGTCACTGAATTAATTAATAAAGACAAGCTATTATTTATGAAAGGTGTTTTTGGTTTGTTTTTTGCGAGCACGAGAGAAAGATTTTCCAGTCCTTCAGGCTTTGTTCCCTCCCTCTTCAGCATCAGGACTCCTGTTCACACAGCCAAACGCACTGCACTTTCCTAGACTAGTCCCGCCCACTCCAAAGGGGAAGAGAGCTTTTCCCCATCAAGATGCACATCTAGGGCGTGCTCCTTAGGCCACAAGAGACGTTCCTCCTCAGTATCTCGTGAAATCTCGTGAAAGGGAAAACACACAAGGTTCTCACCAGCAGCACGTGTTCCCACGTGGTGGCTGGCTTTCAGCAACCTCAACATCCTGTGGTCTAGTTAAGCCTCCTCAGCTGACTCTCCGCCCAGCACTGGCCTCCAGCCCCGCCCGCCCCCCCCAACTGGCCTCCAGCCACCATCCACCCTGGAGATGGCAGAGACAATGAGATGGAAAGCTGCTAGAATCAAAGTTCTGAGCACAATACAGTTTTTGATTTTTTTTTTAAAAAAACTAATTAAACTAGTATAGAAGTTATTCAGTAGAGTTTCTTTTTTTAAAAAAAGAATTAGCATGGCATGTCTTTCCTCTTAAGAAAGTCTTGAATAATTTAATTAGAATTACACCAAAGTCATGAGTCTGTTCTATTTATGGGGGAACCAGAGCTGAATTAAAACCCAAATGACAATGTAAAAATAAAGTATCTGCAGACGGTGTATTCAACTGATAAGAAAAACCTGACTGCAGATCACACTGAGATTAGGGAGTTTGGAAAGAAGGAGGTGGTGGGCCAAACCGACTTCTGGGATTTTGTTTTTCTTAAGATTATTGAGCCTGGGGACATTTGTTTCTTGCTACAAAAAAAAATGCTAATAAATGAAAATCATAATAAGAGACAAAGAAAGCGGTTTGATTTTATTTTGCATTGGGGGACCACTTGGTGCCCAGGAGCCTCTCGCTCAGGCCGCCTGGCCTCCAAGCAGCTGTACCGCACTGAGTAGTTTTCACGCACACACGTGTTCAAACATTTCCCTCCGTGCGGAGGGGCCGGGCAGCTGGCCCGGCCGGCAGCGAGCCGACTGGCTCCGTCTCGAGAGGACAGCAGCTCCCTCCCCGGGCAGCTCGCCCTCAGACGGGCTCACGCGCATCCCCTGCGCAGGGTCTGCGCCCCGGGAGGCAGGCAGCAGCCGGTCAGCGATGAGACAGCAGCAGGGAGGGGGCGAAGGGAGAATCGTACCACCAGGTGACTCCCCGATAACAGGAGCCGCGCGCCCACGGCCCAGCGCGCTGTCTCCGGAAGGAGGTGTCTCCCGTCACCCCCCCCCCCCCCGAGAGGCAAGTTACAGGTCCCCTGTCGCTGCCCTGCCGCCCGGAGCGGGGCGCAAACAAGTTGTGAAGCATGAGCACCCCTACCTCCTCCACCCCCGAGCTGGCCCCCAAGCAGGGCAGCCGCCGCCCCGCGCCGCGAGCGCCCGCTCCCGGCCAGCGCAGCGCAGCGTTTTGCGTCGCCGCCCCCCCCCAAACCTGCTTTGGGGGCGCGCTAAACCGTGCGGAGGCGCCGCCGGCGCTGCCCCAAGCCCGCGGCTGCTGCCGGCGACGGAGGGGCGGCGGAGCAGGAGCGGGCGCCCACCCACCTACCTTCTGCGGGGGGGTCCCGATCAGCACCTCCAGGTAGTAGCCGCGGCCGGAGTCCCCCTGCAGGTTGTCCACCATGGCCAAGAAGTTGGCGGCGCCCGCGGCGGGCTCCAGCGCGAACGCCAGGCCGTCGGCGCGGGGCGCGGCGGGGGGCCCGGGCCCGGGGGTGGGCGCAGCCCCGCGGCCCGTGGCCGCGGCCACGCGCAGGGGCAGCGTGAAGGGCGCGGAGGCCAGCGCGGCGGCGGCGCACAGGAGCCCCTGGGCCAGCAGCGGCGGCAGCAGCGCCCGGGCCAGCGCGCCCATGCCGGCGGCGGCGCCCGCGGCGCGCGCCCGGCCCGGCCCGTGCTGTCCCGTCCGGCGGCGGCGGCGGCGGCGGCGGCGCCCGGCGGCGCGGCGCGGGGCTGCGGGGCCGGGCTGGGGGCGCACGGGCCGGCGGCGGGCGGCTCGGGGGAAGGACGGAGGCGCCGGAGCCGCCCCAGCGCGCGCCGCCAAGTTGAGCAAGTTGTCCGCCGCTGCCCCCCCTGGCGGGCGACGGCCGCCCCGCAAGGCCCGGCCCCTCCCCGCGGCCGAGCGCAGAGCGGGGCGCGCGGTCCGCCCCGGGCCGCGCCCGCCCGCCCTGCACCCCCTCGCGGGTCCCGCGTTTCCTCGGAACGCGCTCGGCCGGCGGCGGCCAACGGATGTGACGAGGCGCGGCTGCTACCAGGGGGGAAAGTTTCGGGAACCCTTAAAGGGACAGCGGGGGCCCGAACGGTCCCCATCGCGCCCGCGCGCGCGAGGCGGCCCCGCCGGCGTCCTCGGGCCCCGCCGCGGCGGGGGCCGCCGGGGGCGACTCGGGGGCCCGAGAGGCGGGTAGGGGGTCCGTACAGCCGGGAGCATCGCCAGGCGTCAGCGAGCCTGCGCCGCCCCTCGCCAGCGCCTCGCTGCCGCCCTGCGGCCGCCCGCGTCTGGCGGCCGCTCGGGGCGCTGCCCGCGCGCCGCCCCCGCCCCCGCCCGGCCGCCCCGCTCCCCGACCCCCGTCCCCGCCCCCCTCCCCGGCCCCTCCTGGGCCTCCGGGCGACTTTGAAGAGGTCTGACGAGGCGGGCGAGCGCGCGGGAGCTGCGGGGACTTCGCAGGAATCCGGGGGCGCGGGGAGGCGGGGGGGCGTGGCTGCGGTCGCGGCGGCCGGAGCCCCGATTCCTCCCCCCCCAGCGCCCGCACTGCACGCGCCGTGCAGCCGGCAGCCGCTCGCTCGCCGCCCGCAGCCCGCCCAGCGAGCGCGGTCCTCCTCCCAATTCAGGGGTCCCGGGCTCGCGTCCCGCACCCACCAAGCCAGGTCCAGGCGGAGGCTGATCTAAGGACCACCTGCTCAGCGGCGGACGAGCCGGACCGCAGAAGTGCGCTCAGTGACTCCAACATTGAGAGTTCTTTTATTTTAGGTTCTAAGCGCGGGGAGGGCTGTTACACAAGCTAAGTCCATCGATTTTTACTGAAACAAGGAGTAGAAGCACCTTTCTGCCTCCTCCAGCTGAATTGTTGGCTGTCTCAAAAAAAAAAAAAAAAATCTTCAAACAGGAGGGAGGCTGTTCGCGCCTCACTGTAATTTCCAGCTACTTCTGCTTGAGATTTGATTTTTATCCCCTATGTCAGAGAGCGTCAGCTGTATTGATTTTTAGAAGACTTTAACTATAAATCACACTTTCCCCAAACTATCCCGAATTTAACAAGCCCCCAGTCACACAAAGAAGGGCCTCGTTGGGTCCCTTGCGATGACCCAGGGGGAGATAACCCATAAATCTGCACAGTTACTCCAGAGCCATGTGTTCCTAGGGTCACATCTCAAAACCAAGGTTGCGGAGGAAGTGTAACTTACAAAAAAAAATGTTATTTCTCCTCCTCAGTGTCCAGTCTTGGGTCCGACAAGCCATCCAGGCAGCCGTAGGAAGAATGTAACCTTATCAAAAGCAACGGAGCGTATTAAGGACATGGGCAAAGGGACAAAGGGACACCGAGACAGAGGGGTTCAACGTCAGAGACGTTTGCTTTTCTCTCGTAATTAAAAACCACAAGGGACATTTTGGAAAGCCAAGTCTAATTAAGGTGTGTCCTTCATGAAACTCCTGGCTCCATCTAGTGTGAGTCCGTGGGGGGTTTTTTCTTTGAAGGGGGTGGGTCTGGTTTGCAGGGAAGCTGGTGTATGACGATCTAGTCACAGGGGAGCCTGTGTGGTTTGAATGGGTGGCAGAGCTGTCTCATCAGAATACGAGGCGCACCGAAGCCACTTGACAGACAGCCCCGGGGGGCTGGCCCTGGGTGGGCTCTGTCTTTCTCAATGTCTCGGGGTTCTTGATTCCTACTCGGAGTCCTGCTGTGGCACTGGCCAGACCTGGGAAGCAATTCGACTGTCCAGGTGTCTTCATGGCAACCACCCGTGGCTGTCCTCCTGTGGGACACCAGTTTTCCTTCATATCCTTCTCGAGGCGCTTCTCTGAGGAAGAAGCCACATCCCATAGTCTCGGCAGGCAATGCAGGGGGGAGGGAGAGAGGGTGAACCTCTCACTCCCAGATGGCACCCCGCATGCTCTTCAGATTGGCCCATCCTCCCTCATTGCACCCATAGCCCCCCGCATTCTCCCCCTCACCCTTCTTCTCCCTGCCCCTCCGCCCCTCGCTCCTGCCTCTGCCAGGGCCGATGCCCCGTGTTCAGCCACACACTCCCTTGCTTCACTCTGGGAGACTGAAGCCCAGCAGCGACATGGGCCGGTCCCCCTCGTGAGCTCAGCATCCAGCACATACCGGAAGGTGAGGAGGGGTCTCACCTCCAGCCCAAGGAACCAGCCAGGGCTTGCTCCCAGACGTCCCTGGCGCGTGGCCTGAGACGCTGTCCTCACTGTGTCTGCTGGTGGTCGCTGGCTCCGACCACCAGCTCTGACTGCCTGTGTGGTACCAGCAGCTCTCGGACTTGTGTTCCCAGGAACCCTTTAGACTCAAAAGTCGGGGACCCCAAAGAGCCTTGGTTCATGTGGATCGTGGCTATTCATAGTTACCCTGTGTTTGGAAATAAAACGGAAATTTTAACACTATGCAACAATTCATTAAAAAAAAAAAAAGGTAATGAACCCATTACACAGCAGCATAAATAACATTTTAATGAAAACTGTCTTTTCCCCAAAAGTTAGTGAGAAGAATGCCGTTATTTCACATTTTTGCAAATCTCTATCTGGCTTAATACAAGGCAGCTGGATTATCATATCTGCTTCTGCATTCAGTCTGCTAGGAAGCCTCTAGAAAATCCTCCCCACCAGGCGGGAGAGAATGAGCGTGGAGAGGGTATTATCGCAAAGACGGCTTTAGGCTGAGAGCCCCTTGGAGAACTGCTCTTCTGTACTGTGGTTCTTGGGTTTCTACCTTCGTATCTTAAGTTATCGTCAGGGTATCGTGATTCCCGTGTCTCGGGCGCTGTGGCAATAACTGAGAGACAAAGGCGAAAGAGCAGACGCTTCCGTTTGCAGAGGAAAGGAGCCCGGGTCCGGCCACCCACCCCTCAAAAACGGCGCCTTTAGGGCTATTGGTTTGTAAGCTGGTTTTTAAGAAACAAGACTCAGAAAGGTCCTCTGACCCTCCCCTCTTTCCTGCCCAAGAGATTCGGAGAGAACAACCTGCTCCAGGAAGGGCAGCTTAGCGAATCACCTCAGCATTAGACAGGAAGCGCCTGTGGGCACCCCCACTCCGGTGCCCCCTGTCCCACTGTTTCTGGGTTGCTGAGCGAGAAGTTCCCTGCCTTGCGTGTTCCACGACCTGTAAATTGCCCAGTCTCGCTCCTGAAGTCTAAGTAAGACCCCTTCTGCCACGTCTTTTCTCCTTTGTTCAAAAAATGTCATATATATAATGTCACATATATATGTATACCCAATGTTGCCGCACTGCCTTGGGAATTTTATGCTTACGTGAATTCCCCATGCACGTGTATTAACGTTTGGTTTTCTCCTCTTAATCTGTCTCTGGTAATTTGATTATTAGACCAGCTAGAACTTAGAAGGTGGGGAATGTAGTATTGTTTTCCACCCCTACAGACTAGATCAAGGGGCACCCCCCTCCCTGTCGGGGCTCGGCCACCTGCAGCCCAGGGGAGCTCATCAACCCTGCCACAGCTCCATTTCCAACCTGGCTCCTTCTCCGAGTTAAAGAGGGGCTTCCAGCTTCCACGACTCTCTCTCTTTTAACCTGTCTTGGTCCAGCCCTCTGCAGGTTATCGGCCCATATCTCCCTCCCCTTAAAGTCCACACTTCCAGAAAGTGCTGCCTGCATTTTTTTTTTATCTCAACCTCCCCTCCTTTGCTGGCTCCTCACCCTACAAAGCTCCCCCCAGGGAATATTCCATACTGGCTCCCCCACTCCTAGCATTTTCCACCCTGGGGACGTGCCTGCCTCTTTCCCTGGAGGCCCCCTCTTCCACGGGTCTGGGGAGGCTCCAGAATTGCTTGGTTTAAAAGCTCCCCAAGTAAAACAGGAATTGGGGCCTGGGACAGATGAGATGCAGGTGTCCGAGGAAGAGGTTGGGTGCCCTGGGGATCCCGACTTGATTTAGAAACTTCAGTGAGTATTGCCGAGGTCTTTCCTATTTAAAAGTCTCTTCCTCGCTGTGTTGACTAACAACGCCTAGAAACCACGAGCATGTCTCCTGCCCAAAATAGGGTTTCTAAACCCTGCTCCCTTCTAAGCCGGGGCTCCTGGAGAAGGAGCCTCACGGGCCTGGGGCAGACAGTCCACCAGGGAAATCTGGAACATCTCCTGGTGCGGGAAAGGAGGAACACCCTCAGGGTCTGAGGTCCAGAGCTGGGGCAGAGCTGGGACGGTTTAAACAGCATTAAAAGCAGTGACTGCGATGCTCAAAGACCTTGGTTACACTTAAACCTGTTGGCTCATTATGTTCCTTTAAAAAGCGCGTTCATTACCTTTGAAGAATGTTAGGGAACCCAACTCATTTTTAAAAACTGGCAGAGAAAGGAAAAGAACTGAGCACTTATTCTCTTGACTTTCCTGTGCAAACTATACCTCAGTGAAACCGCATAATTGATGGGCGGAACTTTCTCTTTATAGAATTACTGCAGCTAACCACACGAAGAACGCACGATGGAATTAGGATACTTCCAGTCACACCCCGCAATGAGTTAAGGGATCTGGGCACTGAGCACACAGTCAGGGCTGACGAGATCACACACAAAAGGAGAGAGAGGACCCAACGTGGAAGATGGACGTCCACGCGAGTCTGCCGAAGCCTCCCCACCAGGCCGCGGCTGGCAGCCGCGTCCTGGGGGCCGAACCTGGCACGCCGCCTGTGCTGTGAATATAGCTTTATTGAAACGCAGCCATACCCATTTGTTTAAGTAGTTGGAACAGAGACCTCATGTCCCTCTAAACCTAAATTATTTACCGTCTACCCTTTTACTGCCAAAGTTTGCCAACCCCTGCTCCAGATCACCCCGAGTTCCAAGACCCTGATCCATCGATTGCGACATAGAGAGCCTTATTTGGAGTCTGATCTGAAGAAAACGAAAAAGTTAGTTCTGAGGCCACGAGAGACGTCTGAACACTGGTTAGATGATGTTATGGAATTTTCCTTAACATTTTTAGATGTAATAATGGTATCGTTGTGTGTGTGTGTGTTGTGTGTGTGTGTGTGTGAGTGTGCACATACACACTTAAGCGTTTGTATCTAGTGGTGACACATGCTACAATGTTTGTGAATGAAATGAGTCTTGTTTCAAAATAACATGGGTCGGTGGGGGACGTGGCAGGCAGTGTTCTCAGTGAAACACGTGATCCTAACAATGGCTCTATTCGCAGGCGCCGTCAGCATGCCCACCTCACGGATAAGAAACCAGGGGCAGAGGTGATCCTTGCTGAGCGGTGGGAGTGGACGTGAGACCTGACCCTTAGCTGAGTACATCTGGGATTTGGGGGTGCTGCTCTCCCTGCTCAGTTCCGGGATTTGGTCCGAATGTAGCTGCATGAACAGTTCCCACGTCTCATCCCGGACACTGAGAGTCATCGGTCAGGTTTCCATATTGATCCGCCTTCTGGAGTCTACATCATCGTCGTCATCCATATTAGTGCCGGCGTAGGCAGCGTGGACATCAGAGCTGCTGGCCGCAGACAGCCTCATCTGGCTGCACGGGCGTCTTCTTTCTTTAAAGTGCCGCGTGTATTCTGGTCGCCGCCTGAGAGGCTTCTTGCTTCCCCTTCCTGGCTGAAGTCTGCAGGAGGGAGAGGGTGGGTGGCAGCGAGCAAGGGCGTCCGATCTGACAGGGGCCATTTGGAGAATGGACGGTCCTTTGTGTGGGTTTATGAGTCTGTTAGGGGAAAACAGCAAAAGAGTGAAGGAGGGAAGGAGCGAAGGAGAAAACATAAGGAGGAAAGGGCAGGAGGAAATGCAAGCCGGCCGGCGTGGGGGTGGGGGGGTTGGGAAGCTGTGTCCCTCAGAATAGTCCCTCCCACGGGATTCCTGTGCTCCGTGGGGGTTCAGAACCCTAGCTGGTTGGTCCAGTTTCATTCAGACCCATTTCATCCCCCCCCCCCGGAGAGAGAAGCAGTGTGAGCCCCCAAAACCAATTCCCCGTCAAGCTCAGGGCACAGAACCCCACCCGAGCTCAGCATGCAGAGGCTCCCAGTGAATCTTCCTGCTGGGGGTTGGTGGGGTGAGTGGGGGAAGCAAGGGACCTCACGGGACAGGTGATCAGGCAGGGCCCATCTGTGTGCAGAGCAGACAGCCTGGCACTTGACCTTTGGTCACCCACCATGGGCAGCCTGCTACGTCTGGTCCGGCAGGGCCTCCGCGGGCAGCTGGGACCTGGAGCCCACGTAGGAGGCCACCATAAAGAAGCGGGGGGAGGGGGGGGGCTCCGGGCAGCAGCGGGATGCCCGGGCTGCCGACTCTTGCGTGGGCTCTTCCAGCCTTCCCTTTGACCCCTCACAGACACTCTGAATGTCCCCAGCAGAGAGGCCGGGGTACGTGAGCAAGCCTGTGGTCGTGCGCCCGAGCACACACAAAAAACCCAGAGAGCCCTCCAGAGCAGCACGCACGGTGACCTGCAGCCTGGGCGGGCATACACAAGGCCCGTGGCCCTCACAACTGGCTCAAAAGGGCGGCCACCCCTGCTGGCCGGTTCTTAGCCCTGCGCCCTGCCCCATGCTGCCCCTGCACCAGCCCCAGGGGGAAGCATGTCGGCTGACCCCGCCCCCCAATTCCACTGGCGACTCTCTCCCAAAGACCCCCACTAAACGGGATGCAGAGAGAGCCCACACTAGCTACCAAATTCATCGGCCTTAGGTTTTACCTTGCAAACGTGTGCAGACAAGGAGAGGGTCTCAGACTCTGGAGGCCAGCCGGCAGCTCACGGAGGCCCCCTGAGCAGGGCGGGTGTGGGGAACGTAACATAGAGTCCTAGCACTCCCCCCCCTCCTGCTCCCCCCCCCCACCGGCTCAGGAAAATTTCAGAAGCTACTAAATTAAGGAAATAAGAACTTTGTTGTTGTTGTTGTTGTTAAAAAAAAAAGTGAGCAATTGGAGCTCAAGAAGAATTCTTGGAGATAGAAAACAATTTCTGCGAAGGAAAGGACTCACGAAGGCAGTAAACGGCAGCAAGGACAGAGCTAAGATCTGACTCCATGAATCCAGCTCCCCGTAATTCAAGGAAGAGTCGCAACCCGGCGGGCAGGGGCGAAGATGTGGAACTTTCTATTTAGACGAAGAGGAATCAGATCTTTTCTCCTGTCACAGGCTCAAGGAAGAGGGGTTGGAAACGGGGGAGATGAAGCGATCATCAAGAAACCGGAAGTTTTCTTGAGCTGAAGACACGGGATGGAAATGCTCCCGCGACGCAGGGTGGAGTCTTTGAGAGGGACCTTAAGAATTCTGAGGATAAAGAGGAAAAAAAGTTTAGACGTGTGTCCGGCTGGCATGGGCTCATCTCCCGAAGACTCTGTGGCAGAAGACAGAAGGGCGACCCGCGGCGGGTAAAAAGCGTTAGTCCCAAAGTTCCGCCTTTCCTGCGGGAGCGAATACAGCACAGTGCCCAGAAACGCGCTGTTTCTGCAGCAGGTCCTGCTCGCCAAACGCTCCGACCGAATGCAACGAAACGCATCGGGAGGAGGGGCTTAAGGCAAGGGAGGGGCAGCGCGTGAGAAACAGCAACGAGGAGACTGGGACTCAGAAGCGAACCCAAACGGCTGTCGATACAAAGAAAGGCTCGGGACGACTGAGGAGAACGGGTTCTTGCGATGGACGTCTGGTGAGGTGGGGCGTGAGCGAGCGACAGGGGAGCAAAGCCTAGAGACCACCCAAAGAACCCCCCAGGGCTGGTAGGATTCTGGGTACGCACATGCGCACTGGGCAGTTATAGAGCAAGCAGCCAGGTGTCAATCAACATGACCTCACTTGCCAGTCACCTAGGAATGCGTTTGGAACCACCCACCAGGGCCCAAACATGACACAGTCATTCCCACGTCTGGGCCCTTTATGCCCTTCTGGACTTTTTTTTTTGTGATAGTTACAGTGCCGGGACCATGTGCCGCCTTGGGGCATCCTTTGTCTTTCTAAAACATGCTTTTAATGAAACTGTTACATCCGAATGACCGTGATTCTTCACTGCCATTCGAGGTGGAGCAGAAGGAAAATGCCAACTGCACGTCTGCTGTGCCGTCACTATTGCTCTCCCTCCCCCCTACTTTTGGGGCGACACTAAACTCCCGTTGGCTCCAACGATAACGGTTTGATGCAAAAAAAAAAAAAAAAAAAAAAAATCACCTAACAACCGAGAACCAGAATTCCAGACTGTTTCGGCAGGCTCTTTCAGTTGGGGGAGCGGAGGGGGCCCGCCTGGGCAGGGTTGGGCTGCATCCGGATGACGGGGGAGAGGGCGTGGGGGGAGGCTGGCTGGGAGATCCTCCTGCTGCTTGCGCCTCGGCTTTCCCGTCTGCAGAATGGGAGATGCAGCGCACCGCGCCGGCTGCTGGGAAATTGAGGCGTAACAGGTGCAGTCACCTTACAGGGAGCTGACTCGTCGGTGCTCAACAGTAACGGGCTATCATTTCCACGAAGAACAGTCGTTATTACTGGTGATGATAGGAAAATACAGGTTCAACCACATTTAATTGTTTTCTAATTCAAAAGCCCAAGACTTCAGTTATGGCGTTTTAACGACGCCCTGGGACCCCTTTCTGTGCACCGTTCTGGGTGTGGAGTGCCAGCCCTGCTCGTCCACAAAACGCCTGTACCCGTGGAGTCCTGTGTCCTGTGTCCCTCAGGCCTGGGGAGGCGGGCGGTCGGGCGGGACAGTCCCCTAGAGAGGTTTGCAAGTGGAGCCCGCTGACCTTGGGCTCAGTTTGGCTTGCAGGGTGGGGTTTGTTTGCTTCTTTTCCGAGGCTAGGGCTTCTGCCCCTTGGGTGATGGGGGCGGAGTCCAGGGTCAACAAGAAAGCACCTGACAAGGAAGGTCGTCGTGAAAATTCTCCCTCGAGTGGAGCAGGACGCAGACCTGCACACAGGGGGCGAGGGGAGGTTAGTTTTGAAATCTCAGACACAGGAAGCGAATCACAAGCAAAGGCCCTGGTGCTTCCCCGTCATCAGGGCAGAGACGATGTCCCCAGCGGCCCCGCCCACGGGCCCGGGACCGCGTGCTCTTACCTGGGCCATCCTCCCTTAGCATCCCTTGGAACAGCGGGGCTTTTGGTCCTGGAGGGCAACCCCGCAGGCCAGCACCTGTCTTTGGGACTTCCTGGGCGTGGGGGAGGGTCGAAGGAGGAGGCCTCCTGGTAGAAATTTATCTTTCAGGGAAGTGTGTTTACAGCCGGACAATCACCGTCCTAACAGTTTCTGTTTGCCAGACGCCATAATCCAGGCTCTTACACGCTGTATCTCATTTCTCCTTAAGCGACGGTGGGCAGCAGACACCGTCGTCCCCAATGCACGCGTGTGGCAGCCGAGACCACCCAGCGACGTGAGGGACCTCGCCCCACGGCGGGGGGAGGAGACGCCGGAGCCCAGGGCCGGTGCTGCTGAGCCAGCATGCAGCTCAGGAAGATTTGGAGGGCGACGGGGTTCTGCCGGCGTTGGCTTCATCGGTGTTTTTAGAGTCTTTTCTTTCATTTGGTTATGAAAGAAAGAGCTCCCGAGCGGCCTTGCTTTGGGAGAACAGCCCCGCTGCCCCCGTGGCCCGGCAGCGTGAGTCCTTGGGCGCGGGCCGTGGTCCGTTCGTGAGCCTGGTGACTGGGTAGCGCACTTGCCCTTGTTTCTGCTCGGGAGTGTGGAGGCCACAGTGTTCTCCTTTTTCGAGCGCTTTGTGATAACTCCGGGCTGCGGCAGGCTGTACTCTAAGCTCAAGGCTAAAAAAAGTAAGCATATGTCCTCGACGCCCCGCTGTTACCACATTGGACATGAACTTGACGGAGTCCCTTGATGGAAACTAAGTGTGAAGCCTGGGATGAGCTTCCACAGCCCAGGGAAGGCCGGTCAAGGGCGTGACAATAACCTCGGGCTCCCAGCCCGGGATGGATGGGGTCCGTGAGGCCTCGGCTCTGTCTGGCCCAAGGCCTCGGCAGCATCTGCTCCAAGACTGACCGCTGCCCTCAATCCCCACGCCCCTCCCCTGGTCCTCCCGGTCTCTCAACCCCTCAGCGTTGCTGGCTGCAGTCCTCTGTCCCATCTGTGCCCTGCGGGGTCTCACCGGGGCCCGGCTTGTCAGTGCAGAGTGCCCGCTCAGCCCCCTCCTCAGCTCCCTCTGTGGCCTCTGCCTCCTCCCCATCCTTCCCATCCTTCCCCGTCCTCTGGGATTTCTAATAGGAATCTCAGGTTCGACATGGAACTTCTGCCCCGTTACCCCGCCTCCCCGACCCTCTCCCCACCGCAGTTAATACCCCACTCATCCGTGTGCAGACCACAGATTTGGGGGGCCGCCCTTGACTCTCATTTCTGTCGCACCCCACCTCCGATCAACAGGCATTATACTGGCTCTACCTTCAAAACTTACCAGAAACCGACGACCGATTTCTCATTCCTTCGCGGCCACCTCGTCAGAGCCACCACCATCTCCCACCTGCCCTGGCCTCCGGGGGGGGGGTCCCCTTGCTTCCTGCAGACCTAGAAGTTTCCTCTGTTGCTTCCAGCCACAGCGGCCCGCCCTCCCGCCCACCTGGCCCCCAGCTCCCTGACCCTTACCTGCCCCACCCTTTTTTGTCTTCCAACCCCGCCCCCTCCCTGCCGTCTTTCTTTCTCTCTTTCTTTCTCCCCAAAGTGCTTGTCACTTTAAGGCAGACCACATACGTGACTCACTCCCTGCGTTCACCGTTCACTGCCGCTCTCCTGCACGCCTCCCGCCCACAGCCTGCGAACTCCACGTGGGTGGAGGTCCTTTCCTGCTGCCTGTCGCCGGATCCCCAGTGCCTCGAACAGAGGCTGGCACGCTCCAGGGCCTCAGCGCCCCTTTGTCGAATGAGTGAAGGGAGGAAGGGATTGCAGGGTCCCCCAGATTGCCCACTGGACCCCTCTTCTTTCCCAGAGTCCAGCATGTCCCAAGGGCTGGGGAGCCCTTTGAGGCCCCTCGGCCGCTGTGGTCGCTGCCACCGCGGGCTGCTCTCACTGCACTGCTGGGGTCAACTCAGCCCCGCCGGCCCCGCCAGGGCCCAGAGATGCTGCTCTGGTGATTGGGGGGGGGGCTGCATCCCTCCTAGCCGGGCGGAACTGGCCATTAAGCTGTGAAAATGGTGGTGCCTTGGGTCCGACAGGAGACGTGGGAGACAAGGAAAGGCGGGAGGGGCCAGCCGGGGACTCTGAACATCGGGTCTGGTTTCCTTCTGCAGATGTTAACAAGACTATCCGAATAAATTTATGTCATTTTTATGTCATTTTTTAAGCGTGCAAGCACTGAAACGTCTCATTTTGGACAAAAGAATGATGACATAAGTTTCCGTCGTTTTTGTCACTAAACATTTAGGGTTCACGTAACACTGTTTTCCCACACTCATGTGAATTCCAGTTGATTCGCAGTTCACGTGCGTATGGAACCCTGTTCTGAGGGACATTCCTTTTTAAAATCCCTTTATTTCATATATTTTATGCCTATTTTCCATATTATATATGTTTTGTGCTAAAATGGCAAAAAAGTCATGGTCTTTTGGAGTTAAGATACATAAACTCTGAGAATACTGTTTTTGTGAGCGGATCTGGGTATGGACATTCGGAGTAAATGGTTTTCCATTGTATTTCCAGCCACAGGGCACAGAGGGACAGATGCTCGATTTGGTCCCAGCTCTGAGCTGGGAGTGTCTGCTCTGAAGGGCACAGGAAAACAGTGCCCTGCGGCCCAGTGCCTCCGAGGTCTGGTCTTAACCACTCATGGCCTGGCTCGTCTCCTCTTCTCTCTCTTCCTTCCCTCCTTCCTTCCTTCCTTCCTTCCTTCCTTCCTTCCTTCCTTCCTTCCTTCCCTCCTTCCTTCCTTCTCTTATTTTTTTAACTCCTTTGTTCTTTCCAAGGTTCCCTTTGGCTCGATGTCTCCCATTGGCCAGGCACACTGACCCTCGCAGAGGGCCTGCCCCACGGAGAGCAGCTTGGGAGGCGGGCTGACATTCGCGGGCACACATTGTGTACATGGGTGTGCGTGCTTCCCCTTTACCCAGTCATCTGCAGACCACCCCCACCCCTCGCAGAAGAGGGCACTAGGGCGCCCGAGGGTTAGGGAGCCGCCTGGCGACTAAGCGATGGGTCGGTAACTGGTATGAGATGAGTTCGTATTGGAGGGTATTTTGCAAAGTGTAAAATCTCACGTGAACTCAAAGAACGCATCCGCTGTGCTATACGTGTGTCTCTAGAAGGTGGGACGACTAGTAATTCCAGAGCCTGCGTGAAGTGTTTCCCTGCAGGAACTTTTCGTTGTTGTTGTTTGTTTTCTAAATTTATTTTTCTAATGGTGAGATTGATCAATGAAATCCAGTACGGTTCAGCTGTATGTTTTAACAGTAGGGCATATATAGGTTTACACTGTGTGTTCCCCTCCCATAGTTAGATTTCTTTCTGTCACCACATATTTGACCCCCTTTACCCCGTCTACCTCCCCCGCCCCCGCCCCGCTGGTAACCAGTCGTCTATAGTCCATGTCTGTGAGTCTCTGTTTGTTTGTCCTGTTCACTTGTGGCTTTTAGGTTTATATCCCACATGTAAGTGATATCGTGTGATTTTCAGCTTAAGTACCAGCCCTGCGGCTGGCCCAGGCCTGCCTTTAAGGGCTTCGCCAGCAGGGTTTGGCCTGGAGCTTAGACTCCAGCCCTGACTCTCTGGACGCCCGGGGGCCCTCGCCTCGTGTCCTACAGGCGGGGAGAGCCAGCCAGGCCCTCTGGGGCTCGGCAACTTCTGCTCCTTCCCCGCTCCCCGGACCAGCCCCCCAGCCCTGCCTCTGGTTGCTGAGAGCCATCTGGGGGCGTGTCTGTCCGCAGGTCACACCAGCTCTGCCCCTCCTCCTGCTTGAGAAGCACGACCAGCTCCTAATGCACTGGGACTGGCCAGTCCCCAGCCACCTCTGCCCTCTGCATCCCACACGCACACGTGCACATGCACCGCACACACATGCAATACCACACACAGACCACACACACGACACACACACCACACACACCATGAACACCACACACCCCACACACATGCCACCACCACACACACACCCCATATGCACACACCACACACACCACACACGTATACCACACACACATGCACGCACATCACACTCACACACCACCCGCACACGCACCCGCAGGAGCAGATGACCCGCAGATGGATTGTGAGCCTGAAGCCCCCACCATCTGCTCTTGGTGTTGGGAAGGTTCCCGCACTCCAACTCAGGGCCGGCAACTCTGGACCAGGAGGTGAGTTTGTGGGGGCGCCGGGGCCCTGTGGACGGGGGTTCAGGCATGCCCCCCACTTATCTGCGGCCACTCCCAGCCCCGCCCTCCAGATGCCCCATTCCCGAAACAGCAGCTCTTCCACGGAGCTCGTGTGAAACGCCCTGCATGCAAGGAAAGCGAGCAGTGTTGATCCACGACGAAGCCGCCCACCCTGAGAATGCACAACCCCTGGATCACAGGTCGTCTGCAGACACCTCGCGCCCCAGTCACGTGATCATGAGAGGAGCAGGTTGTCCGGTCCGGCGGCCCTCGCCGAGCACGCCACCTTCTCCGTGGCCCGTGGCGTTGGTCCCTGGCAGGAGGGGTTCGCCGGGTCTTGTCTGCGCTCCACGTTCAGAGTCACAGAAGCGGCTGAAAACCCCTCAAGTGGCAACGAGGCCCGTTTAAAAGCAGGTGCACTGGGGCAGTCCCCGGCACATGTGCACGTCCTCCAGGGGCCCCTGTCCGCAGACGGGGCCATCGGACGCGGGGGCCTTTGACGCGCTGGATGTGGCTGTCAGATGGGTCTGAGTTAACTTTAGTCCCCGGTTGATGCTCCTCCCCTTGAGGCAAACTTTTGTTTGTTGTTTGTTTCTGGCTAGAATATTTTGAAAACCAAACCAAACCACACCCCGTGTGTTGGTTAGGGTATGCTGGTCGCTTCTGTCTCGCCCTCCTTATGCTGGTGTGTGGCCCTCCACCAGGTGACAGAGGGATTTCTGCGGTTTCCGGTCACGGTTTCCGGGCTTTGTTTTCAAGGATCAGCGGAGGAGGGAATTTCAGCAAGTGAGTAAATTCCCAGCAGCCAGGGGCCAAGGAGCCCGAGTTCCGGAACAGAAAGCTGAGTGCGAGAAGCCACAGTCTACACGTCCCACAAAGCCGCTTATTCTCTTCCCCGCCAGTGACTCACCCCGTTCCTCACTAATGGGGGTGCACAGCCCCCCTGCCCCCCGCCAAGCGCCTGAGCCTGTGGGAGCTGAACTCCCAGGCCCTGCTCAGCATGGAGCCTGTCCGGACCGGTCAGCCCTCTGGGCGCCGTCCCCGGCACTGTCCAGAACGAGGACCCTCGGCCTGTGCTGTCCCTGCACAGCTCCTCGAGGCCGCATCTGCTCAGAGCTGGGTGGAAACGCCATTTTTATGCTAACTGCATGAAGGACCCGTTGGTCTATGGGTCTGTTGGAGTGAGGAGCTTTGTCTCCTGGCTCAGCACGCCCACGGAGGAGAATGAGGAAGCTCTCAGAACGCACAGCCCCCGGGGAACCCCTAGCAGCCCGGCCTGCCCCCCGCCCCTGGGAATATGTCCAAAAGTCATCGGCTGGGGGGTGGGGTGCCTGCCAGCTGGCCCTGCAACCCTCTCAGGTGTCACCTGCTCCATTATCCTCTCTTGGCAGGGTGTTCCCGATACAAAGGCGACTCTGTAATTTCATTCATCCAGCTGAGCGGGACCCATTGAAAACAACAGAGAGCAGGGAGACGGGTTTGGGCACCTTCTGTCTCACGGGTCAGGAGATAAGCGGCAAAGGCCTCGTGGGGGGATTTGGACCTAATGACCTGTGAGTGTACCTGAGGCAGGACAGGTGTCTGAGGCCTAGTTCTGCTTCCCAGCCTTCCCCGGGCCAGGGCTCCCCATGCTTCTGTCCCCGGCCCAGGGAGGCCCCCTGCTCAGGTGAGTCCAGGCTTTGAGGGAGAGGAAGGGTAACGTCAGGCCTCGCAGGGCCCCTCTGTGCTCTCTGCCCCCTTCCTGTTCTTCCGCCTCGTCCCTCTTGTGGTTGTCATCCCGTGCCCCTCACGCCGTCCTCCCTTACCCTCTAGGGTGCGACTTTCCTCCGAGGGTGGAGCTCGGGCCTGGCCACCTCGCACCCCCAGCTCACACCACCACCGACAGCTGAACAACCAGCGTCAGAACCGCCTCTCCGAGCTCCGAGTTCCGTGAAGGTCCCGGCTGCACGATGACCTTTGCTCCTTACGCTCGCCACACGGAAATGAGCCGGCCCTGGACTATTTTTCTAAAAATGCATTCACGAGGTTTAAAAAAATATTTTGTTTTTTTTTCCCCAGACATCACATATTTGAAAAAAGGTTTTTTTTTCTTGTTGTTGATCCATATCACAATAAAACTTTTTAGGGGCTTACGCGATCCACACCATTCCTTTACTGTCAGAGGGCCTAGGGGGAGAACGTGACTATGACAACACCAGTTATCCTCACGCTCTCGTTACCAAAGGGCGAGAATAAATACCTTGCAGTTTTACAGCGCTTTCGAGTAAAGAAACAAAAATTCACTTCACGTTAGGATCGGGCCGTCTCGGCCACCTCACCAGGTGGGGGAGCGAGAATTATTCCCTCTGCCTTCCACCTGCAGGAAACCGAGGCTTGTGGAAGCGACGTGACTTGCTCGGAGCCACAGACAGGGGAGGGGGCTGCAGACGTGGTCCCCAGGAGCCCAGGGACCCACGCGTGGAGGCCCGCGGGCTCATGAGCGCAGCAGAGTTAACTCAGGGAGCCGCTGAGTTGCACATTGGCTCGGGAGGGAGGGAGGGAGGGAGGGAGGGGGAAGGTGGGAAATAAGGCGAGAACTGCAGCAGGCGTCCTGGGGGGGGGACCAGCTGGGGACAGTGAGGTCATCTTTTTAGCTTGGCCCTTGCTGAATAAGGAAGACCTGCTTTATCCCCAGGGTCACTGAGCTCCCTTTGAGATTTGGGGTGGGGGAACCAGAAAAACCAGTTTCGTGCCTGTACACACCTTCTTCTCGGTCTACACTTTTCTAACAGAACGCTGCTGTAACACTTGTCACCTCTGCCCGGTGGAGCCAGCGAGGCCCCAGGTGCTCGGGAAGCCGTCCTCATGCTTCTCAGCGCCTTCTCTGTAGCCCCTTTGTCAGCCGGGTCCTGCCCATCGTCATGGTCCCTGCGGCCTTCACATCTTCAGGCCCCAAACTGCGCTCACTAGGGTTACCAAAGGGCTCCACTCTTCTCCCCCGTTTGCTTTCCCAGGTGATGACGGCACAGTCACCTCTACTCGGGGAGAGCTCGCCCCCACTGCGTCACGCTGCCCCCCACGTTTGCGTCCTGGCGTAGATGCTGCCTGCTGATTCACACCGCGGATTTGCCGACTTGGTTTTTACGAAGGTCAGGAAGGTCGCATTTAAGTGGTAGTCTACTGTCACACAGGAGGGACTTTGGGTGAAGTAGCTCATCCTGTCTTGTCCTCAGCTTCCTCCTCGGTGAATTGGGGTGAATACTCACAGGTAAGCGTGTCCCCTGGGCTCCTCCCTGGTGACCCCCTTCCTAGGCTTCCTCTTACCCACACAGTAGCCTCAGGACTGAGGACCCCCGAAAAACTCACACTTTATTCTGTGAATCATTTAACAATGTCAACCTCACATAAAGTGTGAGGAGAATCAGAACCCAGGTCCACTCCGTTTCATTGGGTACGAAAGGAGACCGTGGCTTTTGGACCGTCCGCCACCCTGGCGGGTCATGTGTAGGCGTCGTCCGCTGGTTAGATGGAAGGAGAGAAGCTGGACGTTTAACCACACGTCGGAGGGGAAGCCTCTCCGAAGCGCCGGGCAATCCAGGCTGGGAAGAGCTAGGCGGTGGAGACCTGAGACCCGGACGCCTGGAAGGTTCTAGACCAGACTCCAGCACTGGCGGACCAGCATTTCATCCTGCCCATTTATATGGGCGCAGGAATGACGTTTGGTCCTCTGCTCTGAAGTTGCGTTTGTCAGATGAAGGTGGCGGTGTAATTCCCAGGACTGTGATTCGATGAAGAGCTTTAGGGCTGGCGAGGCCCCCCGCAGCCCCAGGCAGTGGAGACACACCTGAGCTTCCCTTATTGACCACACGGGGAACAGCCTCTCCTCACCTGGAAGAGCCTTTTATAACCTGTCAGACTGTACTAGCCACAGAAGGCTGACACTTCTCAGTCATGCGAAGCCCTTCGCTGGGCCAGTTACATCTGCGGGATAACCGAGAGGCTGCTCCCTCCAGGGCAGTGTGGCCGTGTGTGTGGCACTCCTACCACCATGGCTGTCCCCGCAGTGCTTGGCTGGGCGAAGGTGATGGCCCGCAGGCTGGGCTGTGGCTCTAGGGCAGTGTCAGGAACATGGAGGCCCCCAGGGAGGCCTGCCCTCTGCCCCTGCAGGACGCCAGCGGCCCCCTCTGAGCCCCGGCTGCAGTTGGTGGGCTCCGTGAGGGCCTGCGGTGCTTCCGCTAGGGCCGCCTTACAGACGATGAAGCCCCAGGGGCCCCAGCCGGTGGCCGGGTGCTGGCCGGAGGCGCACATGATCCACGGCAGGATCCTCCAGGTGCCCACCAGAGTCCTCCCCCTTTAATCAGTTTCCCCCAAGGGGCTTTTAAAGACACCCTTGGCCAGACTCCCCTGGGGGGCTGGGGGCTGGAAGGGCCCCCACACGCAGCGCTGCTAGGGCAGGACTGGCGTTGACTGGCTGCTCAGTGACCCCCGGTCTGGGCCAGGCGAATGTCTGGTGTTGCGTTCCCAGCCGGGCGGAGCAGCGGGGACTTTATCTAGAAATCAAGCTTCTGGCTTTTGAACGAATATATTAGAGAAGAAGAAGAGAAGCCTTTTGCTTCTGAAATGAGGTCAGCAAGTTGGGTTTGAATGCCTCCATTGAACCTGCTCTAAGTGTCGAGTAAGAATTGTTATGGTTGTCTGTGCCCTGCCTGCCCCTCCCTGCCCACCTCCCCAAAAAGGCCTAACCCAGGGGACCTGGAAATCGCGTCTGTGCGGGTGTAATTAGTTGACAGGAGGTCATACTGGAGTAGGGTGGGCCCTAAGCCAATATGACCACGTCCTTATTAAACGGGGACATCTGGACAGAGACGAGCATACCACAGGAGGGCAGAGATCGGGGTGACACATCTACAATGCATCGACGGGGAACCCCAGGGAATGCAGGAGCCTGAGAAGCTGGGGAGCAGGCTGGAGCACGTGAGGAGCCGGCTGCAAGCCCGTCTGGGCTTCCACACTCCGGAGCTATGAGACAGTGAATTCCGTTGTTTACGCCTCTCGGTCCGGGCGCTTTGTCACGGCGGACCTGGGGCGTTCAGCTGCGAGGGGCGAAGGGCCAGTCCCGGGTTCTCTTGTCCCTGCCCCCAGGGAGGCTGGGCGGTGTGAGAACCTGCACTGCTTTGGGCGGGAGCTGGCTGACCATTGCTTCCACTGTGGCCACCGGACACGGGGCCAACAGGGTGCAGCACGCTCCTGCCCTCAGACCAACCCGAGGCCAGAGTCTGGGCGTGGCCGGGGCTCCTGGGCGTGGCCGGGGTTCCTGGGTGCTGGGACAGGGGCTCCTGAGCAGGGACAGGGGCTCCTGCTGGGCCAGGGCTCCTGGGCGGGGCGGGGGCTCTCCCCGGCAGGGACAGGGAAGACCCCTGTGTGGCAGAGGCCGGATGCCGCGTGCTGGCTTCTGGTCCTGACACTTCTGGGTCAGGGTGGGAAATCCCCCACGCTGGCAGGTCCAGATGGGCCTCTGAGCAAGATCTCTTCGGAAGAAAAAGTTCTGTGGTGGAAAAAATTTGCGCACAGTTGACCTTCCCCGGGCGATGCGACTTGCCTGGGTCGCACTGCCATCTGTCTGCCGGCCTGCCTGTCCTCCGGTCTCTCTCCTTCCATCCTGCTTGTCCCCCCAGAGGTCTGTTCCAGTGGGCGGAGGTGGCTCTGGCCAGCCCCTGCTTCCGGCGGGAGGCCAGGCTTGTTTTCGAGACTCTCAGCTCTCTTTCCTCCCAGAGACGCCTGGGAATCTAATTCCCCTTCTCCCGTCTCCAAATGAAGACACAGCCGACCATCCTCCCTGGTTCCTTTTCCCACACCGAGCACCACGTGCTTCTCAGGGGGCGGCGCCCTGGGGCTGACAGCGAGCTGTTTGGGAATCAGGTGGGTTTTTATAAACATAAATATCGAACTTATCCACGAAGGAAATGTTCGTGGTGACCAACTGTGAAACCAAAGACACGGGAGACTGCGCCTTCCTGGCGTTCAGTCCTGGACCGGCGCCACCCTGCGCTTCGAGGTGGCGGGAGAAACCCTCCGCCTTCCCCAGCCCCCGCGCCAGCCGGGACCTGGTCCGGTGGGCTGGGCCGACGCAGATGGACGCGGGCGGAGGGTGCCTGTCTTGGAGTCACTGGAGTGGCAAGTGTGGAGGAACCTGGAGCACGGGCCCCTCCACGCATGTCTGTTGGTTTAAAGTCGCCAGAAAGAGCCACACACAATCTGAAGGACAAACCAAGGGGATTTGGCCGTGGGCGCAGAGGATTCTGGAGGCTGTCTTCGGCCTGCCTCCCACGAGCAGAAGGGCCATGGGACCGGCCGTTTGACAGGCTGGGGGTTGAGGGAGGAGACTCAGGCTGGCCGGCCTCACGATGGGAAGCACGTGCTGGTGGGACACGTGGACGGACCTGGAGCAGAGGCCTCGGTGGGGATCCCGGCTCCGCGCTTGGACAGCGTGTGGCCTTGGGCAGGCTCCTGAACTTGAGCTTTGACGTGTCACCTGTAACATGATTATCATAATATCGACCCGCCGGTTGTATCCACCCTACACGAGGCACCTGGAGCAGGGGCAGCCCTCACACGTGTTTGTGAAATGAGTATCCGAGGCCAGCGGCAGAGAAGCAGCCACCCAAGAGGAAGAGGACGCAGGGGCTGAATTGCCCAGGGCCACAGCCGGTGGGTGGCAGGGCCTAGATGCGAACCCAGGTGAGTCTAATTCTCAAAGGACGTGGGGAAGAAGCGCCCTGTGGGGGGACGGCAGGTAAATTTACCTGCCTCACAGTATTTGCTCCCTGCCTGGTTCTCCCGGCACGGGAGGGAATATCACGAGTCTCACACGTGGATGCCTTCCCCTGCCCAACGCCTCTTCCAGGCCCTGAGCGAGAGCGCAGGCTGGAGGAGGAAGCCCAAAGCCCACCTGGCAAGAAGGTTGTTTTGGAAAACGCCGGCTGCCGGCTTTCTGTGCGTTTCCTTTGCTCCCTCAGCCTCTGGGCGAGGGCTGGGCAGCAGATGGCCTTGATTTCTCCGGGACTTCTTTCTGAGTCAGTTTCAAAACACAAAGAGGAGGAGAAACACTTGTCCCTTTTCACTTCTGATGGCTTCATATGCAGACACAATTCAATTTTTCTTTCCCTCTAATAAGACATTTGGAGATGATGGTGCGGGAATGGGGAGAAATTGGTTTTTCTTAAGGAACTTCTCACCCCGACATGCACAATCTTTCCTACACTTTTCACTGCTCATAATTCAAGAAGCAGGTGGGTAGGTTTAAGAGTGTGTATGTGAGTGTGTGTGTGTGTGCGTGCATGTGTGTGGCAGAGAGAGACGCATTATGTAGGGAAGTTCATAATGACCATAACTCCGTGAGAGTAGCTCGCAGAGTCAGGGGTTTTGGGTCTGCTCCGTCCTTAGCTCATCGAGATCAGCTAGTTCTCATCCCACTGATTAATCGATTGATCGAGCAACTCAAACACTTGTTGAGAGCCCACTATAGGCAGGCTCTGTGAACCCAGAGATACACAAAGCAGGGAAACAGCGTGCCCCCCTCCCCCCCTATCCCGGGCAGCTCAGGGCAGAGGGTGGGAGCACAGCAGGAGCCACACCCCCAGGGGAAGGTCAGGGACTTGTCTGGAGCCCTCCACCCACCCACCCCGCCCCCACAGGCTGTTTTCTTAGAGTCTCTGGGTCTGGAAACCCCCACTGCCACCTTCCCAGAGATTTAGATTCACTTGGGTTCAAACCTAGGCCCTGCCACCCATCAGCAGGGGCCCTGGGCAATTCAGTCCCACCTCTGAGACTCAGTTTCTGCATATGGAAGATGGAGGTGACACCTGTTCACGGGGCTGGTGGGAGAATGAGAGACTAGAGATGAAGTGCCGAATCGGGGGGCTGGGGTGCAGCGAAGCCCCAGCAAGTGCCCGGCGTGCTCACGGGTTACCCTGGAGTCGTGGACCCCAAAACCAAGCTCCGGCCAGGCCTTCGGAGCACAGGACAGGCCACGTGCCTGGAACCTGGGGCCAGGTGATGGAGCCGTGGCCGCTGCCCACCTCAGGCAGGTGCACCGGAGCCGCCGTGAAGGGGCTGTGGCCACATCCCACAGGCGGCCCCTCACCTGCCCAGGCCCAGAGGCCGGACGAGTCAGGGAACTGCGTGGAGAGCCAGCTGGACCATGGAGACTCTCCTTCTGAGAGACGCCCGGCTTTCGTGGGTCGGTGTCTGTGTCTGCTTATCCGGGAGGCTCTGCACCGGCGGATGCTCCATAGCCCAGCTGCCCTTGCCTTAACGGGAGACCTAAGACTTGGGCTGCTGAGGCCCCGAGATTCACCACCCAGACCCGGGCAGAGCAGCATGTGGGGGGCGTGGGCTTCCACTCGCCAGCAGGCAGGCCGAGGTCATGTGGGCTTGGGGTGCTGTGGGGAGTGTCGCAGACGGAAGAGCCCGTCCACCTGCTGAACTGACTGGCTTACTGGCAGAGTTTAAAGCTGGGCACCCCTACTCATTGCTTCTTCCCTGAAAAAGGGGTACAAGGATCGCTCTGCGGTACTTCCCAGCTCGGGTGCCCATGAGTCGGGCCATCCCTTCTCGTGGAATGTCCCCAAGCTGGGCAGTCAGTGCAGGGGCCACTGGCATTCTGTCCTGCTCCCCTGACAGCAGGTCCCCAGCCTGGCCCGGGGTGGCCCCGATTTCCCACGACAGGCAGAGTCTGTGCCAGGTGGGACGGACTGAGACGGTCACCAGGGGGAGCATGCGTCCGGCGGGCCTGAGCCTGGCTGGGGTGCAGAGGGCCGCCCTCCTCAGAGTCGGCCCTCGGCCCGGGTGCTCGCACGCCCGCCCGCTGCACCTCCCGCCACTGCTCGGACCCACCTGACACGGAGGTCGTGGCTGGAGCCGCTCATGCGCCTCTAATGGGACGATATTTACTCTCTGGGGACGCGGCTCCATCAGACCTCATTCACCGTGCGGGAGGCACCTGCCTGGGCCTGTGGGGCGGAGGCGAGGCACAGCACCCTCGGTGTGTGGGGTTCTGGAAGGTTCCAGAAGTGACCAGTTCTGGGTTTTCAATGATCCCAGAACAGCCACGCATCACCACGCGACCACCATAACAGCGGCACAACACAGCTGTGACCTGGGCAGCCCCTGGCCAGCGGGACCTGGCCTGGAAGGCTCAGTGGCCCCGACGTGAGTCCTACGTGCTGAGCGTGCTGAGTGACCACTAGTTTGGCTGACAGCACCCTCAGGGGCCTGAGCTTCTCCCAGAGCAGCTGGAGGGGCGAAGGTCACAGGAGTCAAGATTAGACTCTAAACAAAGTGGAGACAGCGAGGGAAGAGGGACGAGGGACGAGGGATGAGGGAAGAGGGATGCCCCAGGGGTGATTCCACTTGGGGACGAGGGGCATCAGGACCTGGCCGTGCTCTGTTTCGGGTCCTCTGATCTCGCCTGTGCCTTGTGCTCTTTCCGGGGCGGGTCCGATGGGCCGCACCCAGCCAGCGCCCCTCCAGCCTGCATCCCCCCACCCCGCCCCATCCCCCTTCCAGCCTGCACCACAGGTGGCACCTCCCAGCCACTCCTCCACCCGCCTGGGGTCTGAGGCTGGGTCCCCTCCAAGGGCTGCTCCCAAGTGGGGTTTCTCAGCCTCCTTGGAGGCCTGTGCTGACGATGGGGCAGTCATTTGTGAGGCCCTGTCTCTGTCCGCCCACCCCCGCCCGGCCTCCCGCCGTCCCCTGTCCCTCTGTCTGCTCCCGACAGTGCCCACCACTAAGGCAAAAGCTGGCACTCTGCCTCCGGCTCTCCCTGAGCTGACCCAGCAGAGGAGGCCACAGCCACCAAGACCTGCCGCTAGGCGGGATCTGGAGGCAGCGTCACTCAGACTTCTCATTTAACTTGCACCGCGACGTGTCAGGTAGCTGTGCTTGTCACCAAGGGAGAGACTAGTTCGAGGACCTGACTAAGTCCCCGAAGCCAGGGACGGAGGCAGGACCGTCCATGTAGCCCGGTCAGCACGGGCCGCTCCCCGGGAGCGAGGGAAGGAGTGTGTGGGGGCAGGAGGTGAGGAGGATCCCTGGACCCCACATGCCACGAGGCTCTCCGGGTCACCGGCATAGGCCGAAAACCTCTGTGCGTGTGACGCCCGTGTGCGTGTGTGCTACGCACGTGTCGTGCTGGTGCACGTGTCCCTTGCAGCTCGGAGCCCGTGCAGTGTGTGCCTCACGTGTGGTCATGCCCGCCGGGGGACAGATCGCACTGGCTTGCAGTCACACGCCCCGCACTCGGCGCAGCTCCGGTGGGCAGCCGCTCCGTGCCCGGCGTTGCCCGAATCCGTGCATAACCTTTGCGTCCAAACGCCCGCAGAATGAAGCTGGTTGTGAAGCTGCAAACGCCATGGTAACCGTCCCAAGACAGAGTTTCTCGAGGGGACTGTGAGGCTTCACTGTGGAGGACGTAACCTGTTGCATGGAGCGCGTCCAGGGTTGGAGAGAGGGCACGTGCTCATGGGGCGTGTGACCCCCGAGGAGCGAGGGCAGGAGGCGCCGGGCAGGCAGGAGCGGGGGCGTGTGCCAGGGCGGCTCGGCGCTGCTCGAGAAGTTTACATCCCATTCAGATGGATGGAATCACATCAGGTGGTCACAACCGTAATGGGGGGACTAAAACGGACAGTGGCAGAGGGCCAGGGAGGGGCGGGCCGCCAGGCAGACCTGACCCTCCAGGGAGCTGACGTGATGGGTGACCGTCTGCCGTCGAGGGGGTTTTGGGGAATAAAGGTGCACATGCAAGGGCCCGAAGGAGGAAGACACATGGTGGATTTGGGGGGGGCGGGGAGGGAAGACCAGGACGGTGAAACTCACGAGAGACAGTGGACAGACCCGGGCTGAGCTGGCCCTGGGATCTCGCTCCCCGTGTGGTGGGACATCACGGGAGGGTCAGCCCGAGGAGAGACCTGGCTTTACTTAGCCGTCCAGGGTCGTCCTGGGGGGGGGGGCGGGGGGGATGGGAGACAAGGGAAGAGCTGCCGCCTTGTGCTCCAGGGCGTCTCCTCACGCTGATGGGGAGGGGAACGGAGGACCCATCTGGGGACATTCAGCAGCGAGAGCTGTGGGTCGTCTGATCCACTGGACACGGGAGGCCGGCAAAGACCACGGCCCTAAGGCTGACTCGGCCACTCGAGCCGGCGGTTCCGTTCATGGAGATGGGCAGGCAAGTGGGCAGGGCCAGGGGCAGCGACATTTCCGTCATGTTCAGGGACCTGTGACACTCGTCACTTGGTTTGGGTTCCCTGCTCCCTGCGTGTCTGCTCTAGTGACAGCCCAAGAGCTCAGGCCCTGAGGATGGTTTGTGAAAATAAGGTAAAAGGGTAACAGTTTTAGAAAATTTCTCATTTCTCTACTTTTCCCAACACCAATGCTCGCTGGTTAGTGCTGCGTGATCACAGCAAGTCCAACCGATTGCAAGAAGGAGCAAAGGATGAAAGGGAGGAGGAGAAAGACTGGCCCAGCAGGTGTCTATCCACCTGCAGACGGTTGCCTGGAGAAATCGGCAGGTCCTGCTTAGAGCCTTTGAAAACGGAACGCAGATTGCGGCCAGCGCCCAGGGAAAACAGCCCCCCACACGAGTCTTTCCCCCGTTTTGAGCCGCAGTCACCAACGATGACTGCTCACTGGCCAGCAGATGTCAGTATGATGTAGGGCAGGCCGGACGCTGCGTCCAGACAGATCTGCTCTGGGGAAAGGTTCTCAGACACCATGGTCCCCGAGTCTAAAGAACCATCTGGACCTGCAAAACCAGGGGTCTCGGGTTCTTGCCTTGCAGAGTATGAGAAGTGTTTAAGGAAAACCACTTCCCGTTCCAAAGAAAATGCAAACAATGGTCAAAGTTCTACAGAAAATAGAAAGCAAATATTTCCGTATGTTAATCTCATCCAGAGGCCCTAAGGCTAACAAAAAGGAAGTCTGATATGATATGATATTCTAGAACATTCTAGAAATACGTTTGTGTCTATAAATGACGTCTGCAGCATATTATTGATGTTTTTTTAAAAAGAGACTAAATTAGTGTGTGTCATGGAATCCTTTTATAAAATGTACATTTAAAAATTAAAATATTTTAATTTAAAAATTAAAATAAAGATATTTTGCACAAAAATAATAAAGTTCTTAAAAAGCAAATGGTGTGGCTTCTCTCATGCAAAGTGTCACACCTGGAAGCATTGTTAAACTTTCTTCATGGTGACAGGAGTTGCAAGCTGGTCATTCTTTCTTGATGTCCATCCCTCTCTGAAGCTACAAAGGAAGTAGATCAGTTACCGCCTTTAGAACTTGTCCCATATTTCTTGTTCTTAGATTTTTCTAGAACTTGCCCCATATTTCCCGATCTTAGATTTTTCTAGCCCAGCACAAGAGGAACAAACGCTTGAGAAAAGTTAGCTGAACAAAAAGATGAATATGCTTTAATCATGACCCACAGGAGTTTACACCCCGTGGGGAAAAAGACATACACACGAATAATTGTGGGAGATGCGGTTAGTGCTGTTCTTTGCCTGAGACACTCTGCTTCCTCTTCCTCCTCACCTGGCCAACTCGTGCAACTCTTTTTAAAAGTTTAGATAATTTCAGTTGCTCAGTCTTCAAGTCCAACGATCTTTTCTCCTAAGGTCTCAAAGCTGGTGTAAGATCCAGCCAGCGAACATTTTATTTTATAAACTCGATTCTACACTTCTGACTTCCAGCACCGTGAGAGGACAAACTTGTATCGCTTTAAACCATAGTCTGTGGTGTGTGTGTGTATTACGGCAGCCACAGGAAACTAATAGAATGCCTATAAGTAGTTGTTGAATGGCAGAAGTGGATAAAGTCCTCAGGAAATTGAGGTTGCTCAACATTAATGCCTTGCTGATAATTAGCTAACAATTCTTAACGGTTTTTGATAAGTTACGTATAGAACAAAATGAGACCCCTTCAAAAGATGCTGAGCTGAGAGAAGCAGGAAAAGATCCCAAGATGTGGACTGCGATGAGGGGTCTGGGATGGTCATGTCCTCCTGACATGAGAGTCAGGACGTTCCCTGCATTGGTGGAAATAATTCTTCTCCACCTTCTGTCTCCCGAAGCGCAGCTCAGCTCCCAGAGTCAGGTCGGGGACCTTCAATGCGAACGTTGTAAAGTCGTTGACTGTATTAGTAGGCGTGGAAACTATTGTCCAGAAACATTATATTTCATAGATAAGTTTAAGTGACTTGAATAAACGCACCCAAGATGGAACTCAGACCCGGGCCTTTCTGACCCTCAGGCTCGGGGCCTGAGCCACCGGGCAGCGTGGTCGTCACAGGGAAGGCAGCCTGAGCGGGCATCGTGGGGACATGGCCCCGCGTCACCCAGCTTTGCCTGATTGGCTACTGAGCAAACGCCGTCCTGATCCCTGCGTCTTTACATTCGTCCTCTCCAGGACTAAACTACTTGTCTATTTTACTTCTCAATTGTCCTTCCTTGGGAATAAAATCTGGCTCTGTGAACATGCGCAGAACTACTTATTCACATCCCCGGGCCGGGCCGCTCCTCAGCTCCTCTTTTGGTACCCACTCCTCTGAGAGGTGCTAACACACCCACCCCAGCAGGCGAACCAAAGAAAAGAGGCCTTGGGGCTCTTTGCAGCCTCATCTCTCTCTGCCCAGAAGAGCCCGGTAGTTTACGGCTCAAGGCGACACCCTGCGAAGGCCACGGCTCTGGCTCTTACCCGCCTCTGCGGGTGGTGGGTGCCGTTCTGCCCGTCTGTGGCAGCTGCCCCTTGCTGATGCTTCATTTAAGCCTGGGTCCCTGCGCCAGAAATGAGTCTGCTTTTGTCCACGCTGCCTCCACTCCCCGGGCTCAGCGTGATTATAAAAAGCTCTCTCTGCGCCAGGGCACGTAATTCGAGACTCACACGCCAGTTGCCACTGGACTGTCATCACGTCATGGCATCGGTGCACACCGCGTGAGTTTTCAAGCGCAAGTGGCACATGCCGGCTTGCCAAGGCCCGAGACTGGTGCCTCGCCTGAGGCCGTCGAGTTTCTGCTCCTTGGGTCACTCCGTGGGTCTCAGGCCAGATTCCAGCCGTTATGGAACTTCACGCGCAAGATTCAAACAGCCGCCTGGAGAAACGCGGGGAGACGTTCTGGAACGTTGGAAGTGGGCCTTTCCTGGCGTAGCTGCGAAGACGAGGGGCAGACCGCAGAGCGGGGAGTCGTCCGTGACTAAGCTGCACGAGAGGCGCCGCTCACTTCAGCGGACTTGTCATGTGCTTGGACGCGGACCGTAATGTTAACACGCGCGCCGAAGATTTTATTGAGGGTGTCTTGTGGGGGACGCATGGTCCTTTAGTGCTTGCTCTAGCCACCCGATGCTGGTCAGGTTGTGGGCCATATTTCTGGCTACAGTGAAAAGCAAACAGAGCTATTGCTAAGGGGATTGTCTTTGCTCGATGTGTGCTAATTTCCTGTTAGCATTTGAAATCGAGCTTTTAGTTTTGATTTGGCATTAAATATTGGGTACCCTCCCTTCCCTCTGAAGGACAGAGAGACCAATAAAGCAAAAGATCTCACGTGGACACCCGGTGAGCCATCTCCAAATCGAACGTGAAAACACAATTGGTGACACGTACTCTGTGGAAGATTTCCATTCGAAAAAAAAAGCAAGAGGTGTGCTTAGACGGACGACCCGGTGCGTTTTTCCGGCGTCCATCTGGAGGGCGACCTCCGTCCGCTCTCGCTCTTGGGCGCGCGGCGGCTCCACGGGCCGCGCTCCTGGGGGAGCCGTCATTGGGCGCGTTAGTTCATTCGCCGGTAAATCGTCAGCCTCCTCCGTGTGCCAGGCTGTGCCCTCGGTGCTGAACGTTGCACCCCAGGGGCTCTGGTTTTTACGACAGCGGGAGCCGTCGGGCGACACTTCCTGCCGCATCTTCTCTGGACCGTGGTTCGCTCTGGCGCTTCTGCTGCGAAGGCCCCCGAGACGGTCGCCGCCGCGTTGAGCCTCGCGCACCGACACACACGTGCAGGGCCGGGCCGGCCTCGCCCACGGCTGCGTGCGTCCTGCCTGCGCATGCGCGTGTGCAAGCCCCGCCTCTTCCCTCGCCTTTGTCCATTTACGCATTCCTTCCTTCCTTTCTGTCGTCACCCTGCACTTCCATTCGCCCCTTCTCCACACGCCGCCCTCGTCTAGCGATGTGCTCAGTGGGTGTCTTTTAAACCGAAGGTCATCTTTCTACAAGGTGTGCTCCTGTTCCGTGGGTCCGTGCTTTAATGTGACGTCGATGACGAAGACAGCGGCCTCTCGAGCCACACAGCTTGGATTCGAACCCGGGCGCCGCCGCGGACCGCCTGGCGGACTGGATCCCCTTGCGTTGCCTCTCCCGTCTGTTTCATCGCCCACGAGGTGGGGCTGCCAAGAGCGACCCACAGCATCGGACTGTTGTGGAGATCACATTAGTTAGCATGAGTGAAGTTCTTGGAGGGGCGTCTGGTAGACAGTCACTTCACCCAAGAGTCAGCTGCTGGCGTCACTGGCCTGTCTTTAAAGGCGGGCTGATCTTCCTGTTCCCCACCAAAGCTAGAGAGAGAAACACCGGTTACTTGATTAGCATTTGCTGACCTGACGGACCCCTCGTTGTTGCTCACCAGTTGTTGTGTGGGGGACCCTGGGGTTAGCCGCTCAGCCCCCTGGCCAAATAAGTGACCCCTCCAGGCAGAACACAACTGAATGACATTCCCTGAGCAGGGCTTTTGGGCAGGACTTCTGTGCTTAGAAGCCTGAGTCCGATGGGGACATGGAAGCCACAGAGTGGGTGAAACGGGAGGTTTGATAGAAAGAACTCCTGGCCGTGACGAAAGAGGCGCAGTCAGATGGAAGAGGACGCCCAGGAGGACAGAGCCGGGAGCCAGAGCTCACTGGAGAGGGTGCGGCTCGGCCACTGGGCGGCAGGAAGGTGCCCCGTCTGGAGCTGCTGGGCAAACCACAGAGCACTCCCCGGCCCACAGGGGACGTGGGCCTGGCGGCACACGAGCCCTTCGAGCACAGCGCTGCGGGGGACGGCAGCAGGGAGGCTGTCCCCAGGCTGAGGCTGCACGGTCTCGGAGGACCCGAGCCTGCCGCCTGTTCCCCGGGCTGCCCTGATGCCCACGCCTGGACCCACCGTCCACTGGAAAGAGCAGGAAGCCTCTTGCTTTTACGTGGCCCTCCAGCTCCCTCTACTGTACATCCTGCGAAGGAGAAATGCTGGCAGGAATGTCGTGGACGGTCACAGAGCCTGAGGTGTGGAAGGGCGTGGGAACCGAACAACAAAAAGGCCGTGTAGAGTGAGAGGCGACAAGCATTTCCCTGAGATCAATGGGAATAGCCGTTTGGGAATCATTAAATCAGGTAGAAGCCCGAATACTATTCTGATCTGGAGACAAAGGTGGGGGTGTCTGTGAGGAAGGGCAGGGGACAGTCACGACCGCAGAAGGGAGGCATCGCTCTTGGCGCAGAGAACGTAACGCAGCGACCCTAATTCTGAACGGTGTTTTTAAGTCAGTCCAGCCGTCATAATATCTGCTTCCGTGTTATCCTTGCGAACGGTCCTTTCGGATCCAAGGTCGCTCAGGCCCCACGAGAAGGTTATTTTGCCCTGTTTTAACACCCCAAGGCTTGCGGCACGAGGCGTGCAAGGCTGTGTCTCTGGGATGGCGGCTTGGCTCCACGTTACAGCTGTTCGTAGGTGTGTTCATTGTCGAGAGACGATAAATCAGTGCCGTCCATTCACGATGGAAGACGTCGCCTGGCTGAGTCACGGGGAAACCCCCATCTGCATCTGACACTCGGCCCTCCTGGAAAATTGCTAGACTGTGTCCAATGTTATTGGGCGCCTACTGTGGGCCAGACTCTGTTCTGGGAGCCGAGGGGTCACAGCGAGAAAGACGGGTAAGGGTCACATTGTGGAGAGGGAATTAGATACATCAGCCAATGCACGGGGAATGTCAGGGGATGGTCAGCACGTGTTGGACAAAACAGGACGGTGGCTGCTCAAAGGCGCTCCCTCCGAGGCGTGACACCGAACGTGCGGCCTGAGCGTCGGAAAGGGGCCTGCCAGGCGAGGATGCGGGGGGAAGGCTCCCAGGAGCAGGCGCTCGCCCTGAAACGCTCAAAGGCACCCTAGAAATCCCCAGCCTTCGTAATCTACCGACCTTTCCATTTTACAGATAAGACAATTACGCGAGTTGCTAACTGAATGTATCACTTTGCGTATATTTATGTTCTATGTTGACGTGCATTAGAACGACAACGATAGCACTTCAATCGTGTTGCTGCGTTTCCCTGGCGATTCTTAGATTTTTCCGGGAGACCATCGATTTGCGGCTCAGTCTCGGGTCTGCTCACACAGGGTCTCCGGTGAGAAAGGAGGGGTCCCCCCCCTTACATGTCCTTCACCCCACGCTTCTCACAGGCAGATGTCTGCTCCTGCTTCCTCTGTCTCCGCTCCCTGCCGGTCTCAGAGGTGATAAGCGCTGTGGCTCCTTCGCCAGAGGCTCCATTCGGTCCTTTTCTCCTAGGATGAGCTCCGTGAGTCAGGGCTGTCCCTCACTGTCCCTTCCATCAAATCTTGGATGCAGTCAGTTCCTGCCGCTCAGACAGGCATCACATCACGGAGAACGCAGGAGCGGACCAGCTGTTCCGAGCCAGCCTGTGAGAGGACGCCATGCTGGGATGTGTTACCCCATCTGGGCGTGTCAGGGACGGAAAGGTCATTGCTACAGGGATGCCTCGGCCTCAGCCGCTGGCAGCTGGGTGACACATCTGTGGGTCAGGTAGCAGAGTCACTCTTCCACGTGTGCTCCGGGCTGGTCCACGATCAAGCAAAATGAGCCCCTTTCTTTCGTGTGTGTGTGTGTGTGTGTGTGTGTGTGTGTGAGCCAGTGGCATCATTTTATTTTCTGTCCCACTGGACTTGTTGACACACACACACACACACACACAAATAGTAAGGAACGAATGGACAACCAGAATGTGGCGCATACGTACAATGGGACAGTATTCAGCCTTAAAAAGGAGGGACGTTCTGCCACCCTCTACAACAGGGTTGAACATCGAAGGCATCATGCTGAGTGACGTAAGCCGGTCACAAAAGACAAGCACCGTGTGAGTCCACTGAGGCGAGTGCTCTCAAGGAGGCGAAGTCATGGAAACAGAGGTGGGACAGAGCGGCGGGAGCCCGGGGCTGGCGGAGGCAACGGCGAGTGGTCGGTGAATGGGTTCAGAGTTCCGTCGGGGGAGACAGAACGTTCTGGAGATGGATGGCGGTGATGGTTGCACCGCAACTTGAATGTACTTCACATGGCTGAACGTGCACTTAAAAGTGGTTCTTATTGTTTCAGTAATAACCCATCCCAATAACCCCCCAAATTGTGTTTATATCCCAGAGCTTTCTCCCGAGTTTCCGCCCAGCTGAGCCAGCCTTGCCCACGAGACACCTCCATCGGGTGCGCCAGGAGCTTCTGACTCAGGTGTGTTCAAAACGGAAATGGACTCCCCGCCCCCTAAACCTGCTTTGCCGCCCAGAATTTCTCTCTCCAGGAAAATGGTAACATCGTCCGTCAAATTGCCCAAGTCAGAAACCTGGGTGTTTTCCTTGGCTTCTGTCGCTTTCTTCCTTACTTTCCTCGTTCAATCTTTTACCTCCTGGTGTTGTTTCTAGAAGAATCTCTTGCACGCATCCGGTTCTCCCCACTTCATGACAAGTCCCATCGTCACCCGTCTTGGACGCGGGTCGCCGTAACAGCTCCCGACTGGTGCCAGACAAGAGCCCTCCCAACGCGCCCCGCCCCGCAGCCAGAATGGTGCATCGGAGATGCGGATACGGTCATGTCTCCATCGGGCGAAACCCACCGGGGTGCCACAGGCCCTCGTCCCCGCTGGGGGCCGCCCTGCTGTCCAGCACCGCCTCTTGCCTCTGGGTCGCTTAGCCCTGTGGCGGCCGACTGCTCACAGCCCACGGGCGTGGTGCCCGGCCCTGTTCTCATCTGGTTCTCTCCCTCCCCTCGTCTCTCTGACCGCTGAGCTAAGCCTGGGTCCTTAGCCGTCGGCTTCGTCCCTGCCTGGGACGCCCTGTCCTTCCTCGTCACCGTCCTTTATTGACCGCCGCCGCCTCTTGTCGTCCATCCGTCAGGACTGAATACGTTTCCCGAGCCACTTGCGCACACTTCCTCGGAGCCTCATGCCTCGCTGCGCCTCTCTCTGATTTGTCGGCTTGGATCTGCCCCCCCCCCCCGTTTGTTTGCCCCCGTTCTTGGTGGTTACCCCATGAAAGGCGTTTCCTGAATGTCCAGCGAACGGATAAATGATGGTTTGTGAGCGTTAGATGGCGTACCACCCACGGCCCGCACCCAGCTCATCCACTGGGGTTGCCAGCGTGCGCGGGGTTGTGCTGTGAGTGCCCTGCGGGCGGCTCACTTCACTCAGCGGGAGGTCCTCCAAGTGCATCCACGTTGTCACGTGGTTCTGTATTAAGGCCGCCAGTGGGACGGTGGCTCCTCCCAGGGGCGGGGGGAGGGGAATGAGGGGTGTTAGTGCAAGGTGCGGAGGCCCCAGTGTGCAGGGGGTGCGAGCCCTCGGGACCCGCCGCACAGCGCCGTGCCTGGAGTTACGAGGTCTGTATTAGATTCTTAAAAATCTTGCTAAGAAGGTAAATCTTATGTCACACACTTCTTGTCTTGCACAAAATTCCAGGGGGCAGGAGGACGCTTGCGGCGGTGACGAGTGTGTCTGTGGCGGTCACGGGAGTGGGCGCACCGAACGCGTCGAGTCGGGTCCGTTAACTGCGTCCGATTTCTGTCCGTCAGTCGAGTGGTTTTACAACATCAGATACAGGCAGAGGGGCTCGTTCCTGTTAAGAGCGATGCCGCTAAGCCTGAGTGCACCGAGGCCAGTGCGGGACGCAGTGGGTGCAGGAAGGTCACGGCAGGACCGTGCCTGCCGGGGCTGCTGCTCTCGGAGGGGGTCAGGGCACGCGGCAGCTCGGCCGCCTGCAGAAATGGTGCAAGTCGTAGCTGGATGCAGGGTCCTGTCCCTCGTGGGGAATGTCACCTTGTTTTACATCAAAGCATGTGCCAGCCGCTGCTAGGGAGACGCTGAGGGGTCGGTCATCGAAGGAGACGCTGTCTCTGGCCTCGGTGAGGGGCCGACCCTTTGACCTTCACGGCACCGGGGCCTGTGGGAGTCGGAGGTCGGGACGAGGAGGAGGAACGCAGAGATTCGCTTTTCGGGAGTTTACGGACACGTTTAAGCCTTTTCAGGGCACTGTGTGGAGACGCCCCGCCATTCTGTTTGTTGACTGACAGAAGAAATTCTGTTCTTGGAGGGACTTTGTGCGCCCCTCCTGTTTCATCATCTGCAAAGCGAGGCTGTTCTCTCTCCGTCTGAGAGAGGCGCGTGTGGAGTGACAGGAGCCGTTCCTTCTCACTGGCGTGTGCTGGGCACCCGGCTGTTTCCTGTTAACCGCAGACCCCACAGCCCAGGGCAGTGGAGCCACACGTGCCTTAGGCCTCAGGTGGGACACGGAGCACCTGCTGCCGGGCGGCTCTGGGGCAAGCACCTCGGTATCACACAGGTGTCTTCAGTTTCGGTTTGGGCCGGAGCCAACAGGAGGGGGCATTCGGCAGGGAGACGAGCTTGCTCTGGGCGGTAGCGTCGTTAATAGCGGGAAGCAGATCCCTCCACTGGGGAAGGGAGAGGCAGGCCGCAGGCCCTGGGACCAGGCCCCAGGGCTCCAAGCCGCCCCAGCACGTCCCACCGTGCCAAGCAGGGTGCCCCCGGCTCCTTGCCTGCACACTGGGAAGGTTACATTTTCGACCTCACCGCCTGGCTTCCGATTGGCAAACAGTACACGCTCGCTGTCATCGTCACCCACCACCATCATCATCATTACCGTCAGTGAAAGCGTGAGAAAAACCCAGCTTACGTACAGCCCGTGGGCTCGCGAGCATCACAGATCTCTCTGCGTGCTGCTGGGTGTGACTTTTCTCGGAGGTGAAAGTAAGTTTCACACATCATCGAAGCAGAGCTGATTAAAGGCTCTGGCGCGTCGCAGGAGACAAGCGGCTGCCCCGAGTCCAGCAGCAGAGGCGCAAAGCCGTGCCGGGCACACGCAGGAAGCCTGACCCTGGGGACTGGCCTCGGTGACCGTCTCAGCCCTGGGCCCTCAGAGCGTCGGAAGAGACACACTGCGCTCCGGGGAAAGCAGGTGGGTTTGGGCGGCAGGTGTCTGCTCAGACACTGAACTTCTCCGTGCAGGCGGTTGTTTTTCTTCCTTAAATGTGGTGGTCGTTTTACTTGCATAAATGTTGATCTGTTGTCTTACTGCAAACTTATTTCACAAAACTTGCCTTGGAGGCGAGTCACGGCCTAAAAGCCCCCACACGCGCCCTGGCCTTGCACAAAGCTCCTCCCCGCCCTCGCTTTCTTCGTCCCTTAACTCTACGATGGAAGAAATTTCAATCAGAGTTTGAAGTTAGATGCACGCTTCACACTAAATTTAGATGCAGAAATTAAATAGGTTTTTGTTCTAACAAATCCCAATGGAATCGTTCTAATGAATTCAAGTAAATTCCCATCCAGCGCCGTGCGGGTCCCACCGAATCCTGCACCGTTTCGCATCCGCAGGGTCTGTCGTGGGCCTTCGTTTCCTGGGGTCCCGGCCACCTTTCCCTTTCTCCACCCTTTTTCTAACTACTTCCCTCCGCGCCTACATCAGTCTCGAAAAGTTTCTTTTATTAATTTAATCACACATCGTAATCACCTTTCAACACCTTTACGTACGCATCGTTTTGAGAACAATCGCATTTCGGTTCACGTGCGAATGAAGGTTTTTCCCATGACTAACCTTGTGAACAGTGACGCACAAAGCTGCAGCGAGCACCCCGCCCACCGCGTCCTGGCTCACTCGCGCTATTGTTTCTTCAGGACAGAAATGACGTTATTCTGACAGTGTGCATGCGGAAGCCTTTGGAACGGACTCATTTCTCTTTAAAATGGTTGCGTCCCTTTACACGCCCACCAAGAGAGTGTGAAAATGATGATTTCCTTACAGCGTCACCATGACACAAGTGTTCTCACTCTTCGAATTTGAGGTCAAGCTTACTTTGAGATATTTTATATATTTTCGGCTACTGTTGTCGGTGGCTTTTCATTTTGCAATCAGTTCTGTGTATGTAATGTTTGTATACTTAATCTGTGTCTTGCCCCCTTTGAATCTGCTATTGGTTTCTCATAGTTTTATTTTTTTAATTTTATTTATTTTTATTTAGTTATTTTTTAGGTGAGGCAACCAACCCTTGGTTGACCTCACAGATTGCAAGGACCTTGTCAGCTTACAGTTCCTTATTTTTAAAATATTTTTTTGCCTACAGCACCTGGTCTTCCTAGGTGGTCTCCCATCCAAGGACTAACCAGGCCCAACCCTGCTTAGCTTCCGAGATCAGACAGGAATCGGGCTTGTTCAGGGCGGCATGGCCATAGACTAATGGTTTCTCATAGTTTTAAAGTCTATTTACTTAGATTTTCTAGCCAGATGTTGCATGAAAATAGCTCCATTTTTATTTCTTTTATTCTAATATTTACCCTTTTTATCCCCCCCCCTTGTCTTATAGCATTGATTAACACATTCAGAGCAGGGCTCTCCAATAGAAATGTCTGCAATCATGTGAGTGCTCTACACCTAACACCCTATGGGTGTAAAGGAAACCATCTTGTGAACATACATGTCAACACCAACAGGAAGTTGCAAATTAGTAATTCAAGGAACAATCATGGCTTTACCCGAAAACTCTTTGGCAGTGTTAATTTAGATTAGTTTGACATCGTGATCGGGAACCATGCTAAAAGGTTTCTACTGTTCGGAAAATATCACACTTTTTCTGGGAGACAACTTTTCTTTTTGACATGTGGGGAACATGATGGAGAAGGAAGTAAGGTAGGCGCAGAAAGGGCGGGGGCGGGAAGGAGGCAGGAGAGGGGGGAGGGGACATCGGCGCCGGAGTTCTGCCTCGGTGGGCTTTGGCAGGTGTGGGGACAGAGAACACCCTCACCTACCAAAATTTCCCCCCGGGCTCCGACGTCTGTCCCCACAGAAAGCGAGGGGAGCCAGGGGCTCGGTCGCCTGTCTCGCCACTTCCTCCTGAGTCAGACGTTCTCAGCTCCGCCCAGTGCTCCCTGGGGCCCACCGATGCCTTTGGAGGGCGTGGACCGCGGCCTGCTCTCCCCAGGCGTGGGCCACTTTCCTTGCTGTTGCTCTTTGCCTGGTCACAGCAGGGAGCTTAACGAGGAGCCGACCAAAGCTTGATTCATCAGCAGCCCACGTTCCGGGCCCTGAGTGCGCTGGACGCAGCGTCTCCGTCAACTGCTCCGCGCTGTAACGCGATGGAGATGATGTCTCGCTTTAGGGCCTCCGGGCTCTGCAGCCCGGTGAAGGGCAAGCGGGAGTGGGGGAAAGCGATTCAGGGAAGCGGCCAGCCGGCGCCAGAGGGATCTGGAGAGTCAGAGGGGCCTCCTGCGCGTCTGCTGCGCCGGCTGCTTGAGCTGGCCAGGGTCCACGGTTGGGGTCCCGCTCTGCGCCTAGCAGGGTGGGTGCGAGGAGCCCCAGGGGTGAGGCATGTGAGCGCGCGCTGCGCCCTCGTGGGACTCGGCAGAGTCAGTGCTGACGCCCTGGGCAGACGCGTCTTCGCAGGTGGCCCGCGGCACGGAGCGCGGCGGGGCTTCCAGCCTCTGGAAGTCGCCCCTCCCCCGCCCCACCTGTCCCTGCTGCATCGCGGCCCCACGGCGGCGCGCGCCTTGGTGTCCCTCCCCGGCACGGCCAGCTCCAGTCCCCCGGAGGCCGCTTTCTGCAAGGCGGGCCCGGGACCCCCTTTCTCTGGCGGGGCCCCCTCTCCGCTCCTTCCACCCCTGTGTTGGGCGGAGGACCCCGCGTTGGTTTCCACGGTTCTGGTTCGCCCCCAGACCCGGGGCCTCGTGGCCGGTCCTTTCTGGCATCTCCGTCCCCCAGTCTGAGGCCGCGTGGCTCCTGTTTCCTGGGCTGGAGCCCGAGTCGGACGCACGCAGCTTCTTCCTCTTCACGCTTTCGCCTCCCGTCCGCCGTCACGGCCTGTCCTGCAGGGTCCCGCATCCGCGGTGGCCTCTGGCCACCCCTTCCATTCCTGTCGTCGTCCCCGTGACCCGGACCCTCGCTGCGCGGCCCGTGGACCCAGGCGGCCTCCGCCCCGCCCTCCGTCCTGACCCCCGTGGTTCGGCGCACCTTCCCGGCGACAGCTCACAGTCCCTCGCTCCCACCGCTTAGTGGCTCGCGTCGCCTGCTAAAAAGGCTGGGCTGCCCGGCCTTCCGCTCAGGTCTGCTGAATTAGGCCACGGTCGCCGAGTCCGGGCGGGTCCTTCACCATGTCCACCCAGGCTCCTTTCCGGCCCTTTCTCCTGCGAATCTCTCCCCAGTTGCCCCGGGCAGTGACATCGCCCCTTGGGTCCTGCTCAGGACTCGCCTGGCACGTCCTAGAACATCGGGGGACGGGCACAGGAAAGACAGTGCACTCACAGTGCCACGTGGGCATTTGCAGCCCGCCACCTGGCTGTGGGACCTTAGGAAAGTCGCTTTCCTCCACTGAGTCCATGTATCCAGCAGCAAACAGTGTTATTCCTAGCGCCGCCGAAGGGATTGGGGAAGGCCGCGGGGGAACAGGGCACCCAGCGGGGGTACAGGGCACCCAGCGAGGGACCGTCTTCCCCTTATGGAGTCTTTTGTTTCTTACTTGACATTATCATCGAGGCATCTCGCTCTCCTCTAAGGGAAAGTCCGTGTGCAAACGGCTTAGCCCAGAGCCTGCCCGGGCAACTAACCTTAATCGTCTTGTGGTTGTGGATATTGTTATGGCCCGGTGTAGGCTCTATGATCGAAGGTTCAGCTTCGTTTCTCGTGGTTAAACGAGAGAGAGGTTAGATCTTATTTGAACAAATACAAAACTTCAGGAGTGGCTAGGAATCTATCAGTGTTTTCTCATTGGAGTATTGGCATTTGAATTTCTGACTTTAACTCTACCTGACTTTCTTCTTGAACTTTGCTTTAAAAAAAAAAAAAATCATTAGGGTGGATAATGAGCCCGAGCTCACCTGAAGTGCCATCCCAGCATGAAGCCAAAGCTAGGTCCCCCTCAAAGAATGAGTAAGCGTATTGCTAGAATTGTATAAACACAAAATGGTCGTGTATAATTTAAACAGAAACACCAACGTATGTGGGTCCAAAGACATTTTCTTCTAAATTCTCTGATTCCCAAGGGCCAGGAGAGGGATTTTAAACAAACAAATGTTTGCTGTGAAGATACAGATTATCTCAATTTTATTAAAAAAAAAAACACCAAGAATTTGAGGCGATAACTGTTGTCCTTTTTTCGGACACGGTGCTCCCTTCTGTCCAGCTGGTCCTCCAGGACTGAGGGCAGCAGCCTCAAACCAACCCTTTTTGAGGTTGTGGTCAGCAGAATAATGGCCCCAAAGATGTCCAGGTCCGAATCCCAGAAACCTTACCCAGCAGATGGAACTGAGGCTGCTAATGCGCTGACCTTACAATAGGAAGATAATCCCGAATTACCGGGGGACCCGCTGTAGGCACGGGTTACCTAGGACGGGACGAGGGGGCCAGGCCCGCAGGAGCCGCGCCACCCTGCCCCTCGGGCTGAATCGTGACCACGACGCTAAGCGCTCAGTCACTGTCTCTCGTCCCATCAGATTCTAAGTGTCACCAAAGCGAGGGTAAAACCTCCGGGTGGCAGCGGTACCAGCGGAGCTGGAGCGCGGGGCCTGCGTCGCGCCGTTGTCACTGCGTGAAGGAAGGAGAAGGCACGGAGTCCGCTCCTCCGTCCCGCCTCCGCCCGCCCGTTCCTCCAGCCGCCGGTGCGCGCGGTTCCCATTTCTCAGCCCCGAGGGGCCCCCGTCCTTCAGGACTCAGCCTCGGGGTGCCCCACGTGTCTTCCTCGACGCCCCTTCTCCATGGGTCGCGGAGGTTTCGGCCCGGGGCCCCGAGCTCGGTGGCGCAGCCCCACCGGTGGGAGGCACCGGGGAATGCGGACGCCTTCCGCGTGACCGGGCAGGGACAGCCCCGGGGAAGACGTTGGCCAGTGCCTGGCAGCGCTGTTTCCGGATGATTCCGGCTCACCCTGTGGGGCTTCTCCCCGCAGCTGAGAACCCCTGCAGCAGCCTGGGCGTGTCTCCTTAAGCTCCCAGAGAAAGTCCTTTCCCAGCCCCTGTCCCGTAAGAATGATCCCGTTCAACCTTCAGGCACAGTCACTCACGCATGTGACTTCCGTCTACTGTTTGGAAACACAGCAGGGCACGGCACGACCTTCCGTTCACAGCAGGTTCTCGCAACGCGGCGATCTTGGTTTTGTTTGTTGGTTTTGTTTTGTTTTTCCAGCCAAAGAGATGCGTGGCTCCACCTAGCATCCACTTTCTCAACCAGGTTGGATTTCAGATACCTCTTCATGATCTGACCCGCACCGTATGCCCAAATCCTGCCTTTTGTGTGTGTGTGTGTGTGTGTGTGTGTGTGTGTGTGTTGTTTTGTTTGTTTTTGTTTTTATAGCAAGCTGGGACTGAGCCAAATTCAAGGGCCTGATGGGTCTGCAGGATGAACGCGTCAGTTGGCAGGAGCTGGGGCTTGGGCCAGTGCTAGCGCGTGGAGCCCGCTGTGGGAACAGGGGGTGTGACCTGCGGGGGGGGGGGTGCCTCTGCTTTCCTACTCACTCTGCCTTCTTCCTGTCCCTCTGTATGGCTACTTTGCTTCTTCCTAGTTCTAAGCATGGGAATGAAGTTCTTTCATCTTATTTTATTGAGGTTACTCTCTGCCCAGATTGTCATAGTCATAATTACAGTGTGTGTGTATGAAGAAAGAGAGAGAGAGAGAGAGAGAGAGAGAAGTGTGGATACAGGGTACATAAAGAAAGCCTTAAGTCTCATTCTAACGGTGAGGAGGGAGCCACTGCTGTTATCAGCCAGGCTTCTTTGATTGACGTGTGTCATCGAAGTCAGTTAAAAGGATTATATGCGGTTTTAGTAATAATATATTCTTGTTTAGCCATGAACCCTGCATTGATAGCCAATAAAAGGTTATGTCAATGCTTCTGGAAAAATATTTTGTTTTAATAACTTCTTTTCTTTTGGGGGGGGCGGGGAAAGAAAATGAATAATAATCTTATTTCTACTTATTTTATGAAAACTATCATCTTTTATGTTGACCCTAGAATGATGAGTTTGGCTACATGTGTTTCTGCTCTTCTGAAGCATAGAAATCCAATAATTAGTGTGCTGCTTCTGTATTTACGGACGTGTTGGGCCCAGCGGTGTGGTGAAGTCCCAATGCGATCTGGGATGTTGCTGAGACTTGGTGTGCTGTGTCCTGCGCCCATCCTGTGGATTAGATGAACTATCATACACCCTATTCATCACTTCCATATGCACAAAGCTAATGCATTCCTGATGGTTTTTAAATTGCACTTGAAAAGCCTTAGTGTAAAAACAGTGATTTTGTTTAAAGCGGTGAGTCCAATCTGCAGAGCAAGGCGAGTTTGAGGCAAGCAGGCAGGGGCCGTAGCGAGCATTATTCTCTCTTGACCCAGGAGCCCCTCACAGTGACCCCTGCCTCCCTCGCAGGAGGCCAGGTTTGATTCAGGCTGCCAGCGACCGACTGGCTCTCAAGGTCGGTGATACTGGGGATTGTGACAATGGCGGTGCTTCCGGCCCCGGGGAGGGGCGGGCTTCTGTCTGTGAGCCGCATTGGCTCCTGCTCACTAATGCGCTGCCGTGGCAGAGACCCCTCCTCATGTGCCAGGAGCCCTCTGGTTCTTCCGCGCAGAGGCACGGAGCGACGGTGAGGACTTGCACCGGCCCCAGGGCGATGCTGGGGAAAGCGAACGCCCCGAGGCTGCTTCCCACACGGGTTGGAGGCAGCAAGACCAGGCCTAGGAAGACATGTCCTTGTCTTCGCTCCTCTGACCTGTAGGCAAATCGTCACCTGCACATTCGCCTGGCTTGTTTGCAGAGGCCTGGAAGACTGAACTTTGTGATTTTCTAGAGGGTGTCTGCCAGATGTGTGCTGCGTTTCCAGAGCACGGTGGCGGCCCCTGGACAGCAGTCACTGGCTGTGGTCACGAGGGACTCGGCATGTCTCGGCGACGTGAAAATGATTTAGTTAGTTATCTGGTGACCGTTCTGGCTGATGACAAGAGTATTACGTTATAACAGGCGCACGTTTGGGTTTTCTAAGTCATGATTTTTGGTGTCATACGGAAGGTCTGGAAGTCACACGTGAAAGCAGAATCATCAGACATCGAGATGTCAGGGCCTGACCTCCCCTCAGTCAGCTTAGAGAGGTCTCGGTGCCTTTCCACCTCACACACGTGTGTCTTGGATGTAGCAGTACTCATAAATGTTACACAAGGGTCCCCACACAGCCATCCGTGGACCTCGTCTGTTACAGGGGGCCCAGCTGAGGGGCACAGAGGCTGTGTGCATTCTGCCTGCAGAGTTTGGTGCAGGAGGCCCAGAAGGTGCCAGCGTCCGTCATGAGGCCTGAGCCCCGCAGCAGAGGCTACCGGACAGGCGATGACTTACGAGCGTGCTGGAAAACCAGCCCTTCCTCTCTGTGCAATGCGGCCAGGGGCACACTCGTCTTCCCAGAGGCCCCAGCCCTTCTCGTTACGTCGGCCGCCTGACTTTCTGTTCCCGGGATGGAGGCTTTTGCACGGTGTTTCTATGCCTTTAGCTTCCGGCATGGTAATTCGCAGGACATCGATGTTTGTTTCAAGGATAGATGGATGAATGAATAGCCCCAGAGCCCGAAGTGACAGTCTCCTGGCTGACTTGGCCAGTGAATGCTATTGCCAAACTGCTGGGTGTCTGTGGCAGCTGAATGCCAGGGACCGCAGCCCAAAGGTCATGTCCAGGCATAGACTTATGTATTACGTGAGAATATGCTGACTGTCACGTGTAGAGTCTTTCTCCTGTCTACCTGATAAGTGGTGCTCGTTAATGTTCCCTAATCCACCTGTCTTGTGTAGGTGTGTGCAAAGGACAGGGACCTTCGAGGAAACTCTTCTGGAGACCTCATGCTGTGCCCATCCAGGGAGAGTTGTGGACACTCAGCATGACCTGTGAATGGGGACGATGGTGTAGACATACGCTAGGGTTACCTGTGACGGTCGCGTTGTGAAAACAGCTCCCACACGAAGGAGCCAGTTCTCCAAATCATGCAAGAAACGAGGGGCCCTTTCGGTCAGAAAGGATGGCGCCTCTCCTTCCGGCGGGAGATGGCGCCCAACGCTGGATCTTAGGCTCCCAGCTTCGATGACCCTTGAGAATTTGATTGGCGGCTCCCATGAGGCAGCTTAAACTCGCCTTATTCTTGTTAGCACTTTCACCCCGTTTTGGGGCATTGGGGACCCACGGCTTACCTGGTCAGCATCCTGGACTAGCGTCAAACTGGAGTCGGATTTCCTGCCTGAGGCGGATGGATGTGTAGAGCTGTAGAAGCGGGTGGAGCAGGTGGGAGTTCTGTGAGAAGGCTGGGTCCAGCCACGGGTTACAGCTCTGCTTAGTAGTCCTGCTCTGGAGAAACACTTGCCCGTATTATTGATTATATTACATCACAATATTCTATTTCTATTCTATTCTATTCTATTCTATTCTATTCTATTCTATTCTATTCACCTACCTGCCGGGTTGTCAGTCATGGTGCATCACCCACTTTTGGCCACACGGGGGCGCACTGCCCAAGCCCAGCCAGTCACCTTCTGCCATTCCCTGGATCCAGGGGCTGGCAAGGAAGTGGGCTTTTAGCAGAAGCTGAGCCTTTTGAAATCCTTCCTTGGAATCTTCTAGACTACAGGTTGAAGGTACTTTTTTTTCCCCTATTGGTTCGTGAATTAGAAGAATGTTGGTCTGGGATTACAGCAACTACTTTCCTGTCGTGACAGCCAGATTGCAGACAGAGCAGGGAGAAGCCAGCAGACGCGCAAAGCCGGGGAGGGAGGGGGCGTCTGGCAGTGCTGAGCCCCGACTCCAGCTCCTACACGCACAAGCTAAGAACAAGAGTCTCTCCTCACGCTTCCCTTCTCAAAGGGAGCTGCGTTTATTGGTCAGCATTCTGCAGAGAGCCGGAACCCGTGGGCTTGTGGGTCTGTCTGTTCGTTTATTGTAAAGAATTGGCTTACGCAATCATAGTGGCTGAGAAGACCCGAGACCCGCAGGCTCGAAACTCAGGAAGAGCTGATGTTTGTGTCCTCGTCAAGTTGGCACATAAGACTCATCATCAAAAGCCCACCCCTTGTCAACCTGGCATCCACGTGCATCTGCTTAACCTATGCGTAATCTCCAGCTATAAATAGAAATGCACACGAACGTATTCATAACAAAATAAGGAGGAAATATGATTTCCGTCCGTGTTTCTGTAGCTGGTCACGTGGTCGTGGCTGGGGTTTGCGACCACCCTTTCCCACAGCCCACTCTGCATTCCCTTTGCCCTCAGCCCGCACCTCGCTGCCTCTCTCCCTGGAGGGGTGACCAGACCTTCATTCTTGAAGGGTGTGCGCCGTGGACAGGCCTGCCTGGGGTGGGTCGTCGTAGTCTTTTACTGACCTTAATCACAGGGCATGGTGATCCTAAGAGCCAGCCTACAGGATCTTCTGTATTCTGGACAGACAGTAGTCCCCCGTATCCATGGTTTTTGGACAATGCCCAAATAAACAACTCATCAGTTTAAAATTGCGTGCCTTGTGCGTAGCGCGATGGCATCTTGTGCTGTCCCGCTCGTCCTGCGCGGGATGTGACTCGTCCCTTTGTCCAGCATCTTCACGCCGCGCGTGCTCCCTGCCGGGCAGTCACTCAGCCGCCTCCGAGCGACGGTCACATCATCACTGTGCTCGTGGCCTGCGTGTTCTGTTTACCTGTTCCTTCCTTGGTGGACACTTGGGTTGTCGCTGTCTCCTGGCTGCTGTGAGCATGGGTGCACGGAGCTTCCCCGGCTTTTAACCTGAGATGCGCGTGGTCAGAGAAGGGGACCAGGGAGACCTGGCCTGAATCATGACATGTTGGAGGTGCGGGGGGAGAGGTCGGATGCAGAGCCAGGTTTCCAAATTGGAGACCTGGTGGACCTGAGGTCGGAACGTAAACAAAGCATTCGAGAGGGGCCACACCATTGTAGTGAAAACCAGGGAGAGCTTGTGGCTAAGAATGCTTAGACACACTAAACCTGGGGCGCAATGGTAGGAAGACAAGGTCAAGGATCAGGGTAGACGGATGGCCCCCTCGGAGTTCGAGAGGGATGAGAGGTTGAACAAAGCACCTGGATTCCCCGTGGAGACACCGTGGTCAGGCAGGACCTAAAGAATCGTCCACCCAGAATGCTATAAAATCTCTCTCTGGAACAAACCCCCAAATGACTGATCTAGACACTGGAATTTAGATCAGGCAATTATTAGTCCAAAGCTATCAATGGTAACAGCGATTATTTTATTAAACTCTTACTCCGTAACAGGCAGTAAGAAGTGCTTTACCATCCTTATCTGTTTTAATAACCCAGGAAGCTCAGGCACCGGAAAGAAGGGTAAGTAACTAGGTCGTGGTTATGAGCTGGCAAGTAGCAGCTGGGTCCGAGTGCAGACATCTGACTCCTGCGCTGGGCTCATTCTTAACCATCGCACTGTCCTGCGTCACTTACTGACCCACAACTGAAAGATCACTGGAAATAGGCTTGGCCACCTGGGGTCTTTCTGATGGCAAATACTTTTTTTTTTCTCTTTCAAATAGCATTAGACTAGACACTTGGTTCTGAATCCTGGCTGTACATGGAATTCATTTGGGTCTTATCCAAATTTCACAAGCCTGGGCTTTACCCCAGAACAATTCTGAGCCCTGCGATTTTATAGACCCTATTCTAATGGATAGATGGGACATGCTTTGATAACACATTGTCAGTAAAAGACGAGAATCTATTCTCACATTGTCAGATGCCATTGTTTCATGCTGGGTCCTTGGTACCCTCAGGGGTACCCACAAGAAGAGTGTTGAGGATCTAGGTTAGTTAGTTGTTAGTTAGTTATATATATATATTATACACACACACAGAGACACATTATAATCAGGAGAAATACATGTATCTATCTATCTCAGTCATCGCTCTTACTTTGGGGGAGATATCCTTTTCTTCAGAATCTAGATTAAGCCATGTCCTGGAAATAATCACAAAAAAAATCCATGGAGCACAAAAAGAAAGTTTCTTTTTATTAACTGAATTTATATGTTCTTCTTAAGGGAAGGAGAGAGGAAATATGGCTTTTGCTTGTTTTGATGAAAGAAACGCCTTATTTATTGGAGCATCAAGGTCAAAATCACCTACGAGGTAGAATTGCCCCCTAAGGTGGCAGCTGGAGCAGGAATTGTCTGAGGCTTGAGGAGCAGTGAGGGTGCGCAGGGCAGATTCCACCGGCTGCCTTTACTATGCCTTGATCTGTGCTCACCAACCTAGATGTCTTGGTCTTCGCTTGGAAGGTGATGGTTAAGGTTGTGGGTTGCCTGCATCGCTCACTCACCGGGAACAAGTCTAAAAGTGCTTCCATGTTGATCGATTTAAATGCAGCCCCGTCCTTCAGAGTGCCCGCTCACTAAGATAGCGGCCAAGCGGGTAGCTCCTGGCTTAGGCCTCGAACATCTGGTGGCCTTTGCATCAGATGGCGTGTAATTACAGCAGGGGAAGCTGACAACTGGGTACTCAAGGGCTGTTGTTTAATCTTCTACCATATGTTCCCATTTAACCTTTCTTCTCTCTCCCAGCCCCGCTCCCCGCGCCTATAGGAAATACCTCAGGCTGCTCGGGAAGGCTGGCCCTGTGGGGGTGGCCACCTGGGTCCCTCCTAGTGTCATCAGGCTGTCCTGAGAGGCCCACAGGCTGAATGGTTCGCAGCATAAAAACAGACCGTCAGTACTCAGATGGTTCCCATTTAGCCCTTCTCCCATCCCTTGTACTTCCATGCTTTGTTCAGAAATTCAGGAATTCAATCACGATGATCATGATCGCGAAGGCAAAGAGTCTTCCAATTCAATACGTGTAACTGGAAAAATACCAGTTCTTCCTTCATTCTAGTGACAGCTGCATCTTTGTAGCCAGTTCTCGATGACGTCTTTTGTGCACGTGTTAGTGGACAATTAGTGGGTGAACGGGAGCAGGGGGTGGGGTGGTGTTTCAGGGCCAGACGCGAGCCATATCTTCTTGGGTGGAGGATGTTGGAGGTGCCTTGTTGGAGGTGTGATGCTCACAGCAGGAAGGGGCGGAGGAAGCACACACACTGCTAGGTACGAAGTGGGCTGTTGGGTGCCAAGACTTCACAAGCATCTGAGTCACCTTTATACTGTCAATCTTCCATGTGGTAGGTGCTTAAAAATGACAGGTATAACAGATCCGAGGAGTGAAATGGCCAAAATGTAAACAGGTGATTAAGGAGGGGCGGGGGGGGGCGGGAAGGATCCGAGCATGCAGTCGGCAAAGTGAAGGCTCAAACCCGCGTCCAGCACCCTTTCTTCCCCTTTCCACCACATGTCCTTGGCACATGACCTTGGCACCGGGTAGTCTCATAACCAAAAGCTCATCGCATTGCTCCTCGGGGAACAAAGATTAATGATAGATCATTCTTGTGTTTCACTTATAATTCTGGGCTTTACGTAGAACTGAGATGTTGGGCAAATTGAATAATGAAATAAGCGTCCCCAAACCTGCCAAGGACACAGGACCGCTACTACATTGTCTTCGGGGTTCTTGGGTTCAAGGCGTGGGCATTGGAGACACTAGCCAGGGCAACAGACGTCACCGAGATGCACAGGACACCAAGCGTTCACAGGCCACCCTTTGTCTAAGCCCATCTAATGCTGCATTGGCCCTTGGTGGCAGCCTCTTGCCGTGGCGTGGCTTCTCTCCCAGGTGGCCAGACTCTGTCCACTGCTGTTGAGCATTTTCTCACCTGTGCCCTTGGAAATCTCCGTTTCCGGCCCTGGCGGGCTGAGTAATAGCCCCTCAAAATACCCACCTCCCGATCTCTGGAACCCGTGACCATGACTTATATGACACACTTTGCACGTATGATTAAGTTAAGGGTCCTGAGATGTGGAGATTATCCGGGTCATCGGGGTGGGCTCTGCATGTGAACACGGTGTCCTGTAAGAGAGAGGCACAGGGAAATTTGGGAGAAAGAATAAGAGAAGGCCATGCGGCCACAGAGGGAGAGATTAGAGCGATGTGGCCACAAGCCAAGGCAGGCCTGCAGCCACCAGAGGCTGGGACTGGCGAGAATCAGATTCTCCCTAGAAACTCCGGGAAGACGGCAGCCACGCCGGCACCTCGATTTGGGCCCAGTGGTGCCACGTCTAGACTTCCAGCCCCCAGAACTGTGAGAAAGCAAATTTCTGTTGTTTAAAGCCATCGAGTTTTTTGGTAATTTGTTACAGCAGCCACAGGAAACTAATACTCTAACAGGAAGTCAAGAAACGTTGGAAGTATTTCTCTTTTTTATAACTACATATTTTGCCATTTATTTATTCCATAACACTTGAATTGAGAGTCCACCATATACACACACATGCGAAGTATGGGCTACATGCTGGGAGGTAGAGGCATAAAAATGGCGTAAAATACATAACATATGAATCGATTAAATTGCTAATATTCAATCATTTTGACCTATAAGGTGATAGTTTCATAAGTTCATTGTAATACTTCTTCAATAAATTTGGCAGATTATATTTTCAAAAAATGGCCGCAAAAAATCTCCTTGATACTCTTCCTGTCGAGAGTTGGGGGTGTCTGCATTTTCCTCCCTGGCATCTGGGCGGACGTGTGGCTGCGTAGGAATGGTGCCATGTGCCTCCCAACCTGGGTCATCAAAGGCCGTGCAGCCACCACACCCGGTTCCCCTACACGCTCAGCTTTGCACACCTGAGCGGGCATGTAGGAAGGCCGAGGCCACCGAGCTCTGTGGAAGCCCGAGCGACAGGGAGGAGCCATGTGTCGGCGCTCTGGCCAAGTCTCCCGCTGGATGCCCGTCGGCCATCAGCAACGACCTCTAGACATTGAGTGAGGTTCTTCCAGAAGAATCCTGCCACCAGCTGTCAAGTCACCCCCAGCCTCCAGGCTCCCCGCTGAGACTCAGGCTTCCTGGAGCACAGACACCCCGGCCACTGTGCGCCCCTTTCTACATCCTGCCCCAGGAAACTGCGAGCATGATTTATTTCAGCTGCAAAGTTTGGGGATAATTGGTTACACAGCAACAGATAACCAAACGGTTTGTTTTCTTAGCTGAACAAAAGGAGGCACGTTGACCTTATTGTTTTATGTCGAATAGGAAAGGAGAAAAGGAGAATCCTGATTAAAAGCCGATGACTCGCGATCTCGGTTTCCTTTCTTTGGCATTAAAGTGCTTACAATCTGAGGGATGAGACCGATCTATGCAGAAGTGGCTACCACAGGTGAGACGCGGTATCAGGCACCGTGGAAGCGAAGCAGCTGAGACGCAGACGTCCCCAAACGCAGCGGCGAGAGGAGGCAGGAGTCGACTTGTCTGCCGCGTGACCCTTCCGAGGAGCTTCCCTCCAGGCGGATCCTCCCCCGACGGGAGCCGGGTCCTTCCATCTCGCCGTTCCGCGGTCCCCAAGGGCTCACTGGCCAGTGGCTCCACATCCCAGCTCCAGTGGGAGAGAGAGAAAGAGGCCCAGGGCAGCCTATTGTTTCCAGGTGAAAGAGGCTGAAGCCGCATAGCGCATCGTCTCCCCGACGCTGAGGTCACGCCTAGCTGCAGAGCAGCGTTGGAAACCAGAGCCCCCTACAGTCAGCCTGGTGTTCGCCACGGCTGCGGGCGAGGCTCACCCTTTACCCCTCCCCACACCGGCCACCCGCTTCTCCCTGCCTCCCTCAGAGCCCCGGGCTCCAGGGGGTTTGTTGTCTGTTCTTGAATATCCGTGCATCATGTAGCAGAAGCAGCCGAGGACAGAAAGCTTCCACGTCTCCACCTTCCTGACGTTGCTCGCGGGGGTTTTATTTGTGTTGCTTGGATGCCCATTTGTACCTTTACTTCTGTAGCTGCTTATTCGTGTCATGGTTTTCTCTAGAGGGTTTTCAATGTTTTATAGGGTTTTCTTTTCGTTAATTCACAAGAGCTCTCGTATTTGTTGTATATTAACATGCTGTCGATTTTCGATGTGGTGACTATCTTCTCCTTGTTTGTCATCTCTCAGGTAACTTTGTCTGTGGTGTTCATCGCTTAACAAAAAACCCCTTAATTTTTACATAGTCAAGGGGACCATTAATAGATCATTTCATGGTTTGTTCTTTTGGTTCCTGTTTAAAAAGTCTTGTGCTGATTTTGAGTCATGAAGACATATTCCTATAGCTTCATAATTACCTTTGACTTGAGATTTCTAAGCTGTTGGACTTTAAGTCTTTATGTGGTGTGTTAGCTGGGAATGTACTTTATTTTGCTCAACGGTGATGCAGTGTCTTGCAAGTGTCCCACTAAGCAGTCGCTTCTCCCCCCTTTACTCAAGGTGCTGCCTCTACCATCCATAAAGTTGGTGTGGAACGTTCCAGGCTCCTTCAGGGCCTTCGTTGGTCTGTTTGTCCAGATCTTACTGGACCGTGTTGCTTGTATTACAATAGTTTTCTCGAGACAAGTTCATCTCGAGTCTTAGCTTTGTTCTTCATTTTAAAAAATCGGTTAGCTCTTTGTGGATCTTTATTCCTTCATACTCATTTTGGAATATATCCAGCCGGATAAGCGATCTTTTGATCTGTCTGAAATATACAGATTTGTTTCGTAATAATTGGTATATGTGCTATTTTACAGGGTACAATAACCTGCATTTACTGCATTACTAATTTATACCAGAGACATGGCGTACATCTCCATGTATTTAGATTATTAATATGTACTAATAATTACCTTTCTTTACATAGAAGTGTTATTGTATTCATGTTTAGGTTAATTTTTTTAAAAGCGTGGGTATCAGTTGCGACCAGATTTCACTGGGGTGCATTCTCGTGAGGCCCTACTGCCATGTGCCGTCACAAGGGTCCGTGTGAACGTGCCCTTCTCAGCCAGAGCCTGCATGATCACTTGTATTTCCAATCTTCCTCTTGGATAGAGATCTTCAAGAAACTTAAGAAGCTCCAACCAGATAAAATGAATGAACTGCGCCCTGGGATTCCATTCCAGACATGAACTCTGCCTGAGCAGAAACATTTAAACCAGCGAGCCCCCAACAGCGTTTCCACACCAGGGAGCTCTGAAACCTTCGTGTTGCTCATCAAAATCACACGTATTAAGAAGTGAGGGAGCCTTTAAGGAGTGTTGTTTCAGAGAGAGACTCAGGGCTCCTCGAACTTCTTCATCGCCGTAATTTTTGCAGCAGAGGAAGGAGAAGTTATACCATCAGAATGTCTAAGAATGCAGCTTGGAGTGGTCTGAAGCCAGTACGGATTTTTATTTTGAAGTCCCGTGTTTTAAGAGTAAAATTTTATTTAAAATTTTAATTCATCTCCCGCACATGTCGTTACACCTTTCTAGGCATAATGCAGCATGAAGTGAAATGACTCCACAGGGGTCACGCGACATTTACCCCGCGGCGTGTGTACCCCACTCCCACTGCCCAGGGGCCGGGCTGACGAGAGCAGGACAGTGGGTTTTGTTATACTTTGCTTAGGACTGTCACGGGCTGAACTGTGCCCCCTGAAAACTCATATGTGAAAACTCTGACCCCTGGTCCCTCAGAATGTGACTGTCTTTGGAGACGGGGCCTTTAAGGAGGTAATTAAGTTAAAATGAGGCCGGTAGAGTGGTCCCTGATTAAACATGACTGACGCCCCTATAAAAATAGATTAGGACACGGATAAACACGTGAGGACGCGGGGAGGAGGCAGCCGTCTACAAGCCACGGAGAGAGGCCTCAGGAAGAACCAGCCCTGCCGACACCTTGATCTTGGACTTTCAACTTCCCAACTGCGGGGAAATAAATGTCTGTTATTTAAGCCACCAGTTTATTTTATTATGGCGGCCCGCGCTGACTAATACAGGGACAGACTTGCAGCATGAATTTTTACGAAGCCACGTCTGCAGCCGAGCGGTTCTCCACCCTTCCTTGGCCCGTCTACAAACTGTTGGGTTCTTGGTGGGAAAGAAAGACCCGTGAGCGCTGACCGTGGGCAGAGGAAGGACGAGGGAGTGCGAGGTTACCAGGTGGTCCAGGTGCGCTACCAGTGAATGGGGGACAGGAACGCTCTCTAGAGGCGAAGTCATGACCTTCTAGAGAATTCTGAGGAAAGGGGGTATGTGGTCACATTGCGGTCATGATACTGGAATTAGAAGAGTGAATAGCCGGGCTGCTCTGTTGGGGCCAGGGCTGGGGTGGCAGACTGGACTCAGAGGCAGCACGACCACTCCCGGGAAGGGCGCGGGGCAGCGCCGAGCCCGGCCATGGATGGAGCACAGTCAGATGCCCCCAGTGCCCCAGGGGGACCGTCGGACCAGGGAGGACCACGGAAGCTGGATTTCCCAGCCCGCACACAGCAAGACCTCGATAAGATCTAGGTGCGGCTTGTGGGGAGCCTGGCCACTGGAAGACACGTGGCCTGGGAGTGTGACAGCCACTTGAGCGTGGATGGGCTCCAGCGGGGGAGGGGGGACCTGGTCACAGGAACCTGAGAAGTCATGAGAGCAAAGCAGACATTCGGCCATTTGCTCACATTGGTTCAGCAACTTTAAGGAGGGCACATCTTGACTCGGGCACTGGGGAACATGCTGGAAGGTAAACCAGCTTGTTTCCAGTCATGTCAGCTACTGAACTGGGACCTACTCTCCTTTCACTAGACACAGGATGATTCTGGAAGCTTGAGCTGGGGCCTGGCCTACAGGAAGGGGAAGAAGCTTCCGTGTTTGGAAGTCAAAGGATGAGAGAGAGAACAGCAGGCAGGTCATTTACGGGGAGGGACTTACAGCAGTTTTGGGGCGAATTTCATGTTGAGGACCAGGCCCGTAAAGAAGCGCTCTGGATGTGGACCCCCTGACTTGACGTGTCTACAGGATGGGGGAGGTCGGCAGTCGGCAATATCACAAAACTCAAAGCTGTGAGATTTGAAAACAAACAATTATTTTAGCAGAAAATGAGAGACCAGATTCAAGTTTTCTTGTTAAGAACGCGTTTCTGAACAGCTGAGTGATTACTGTCGTCTATTTAAGGTTACAGATGGTTTCTAAATGCTTCTGCTTTCTTCAGAAATTCTCAGCCTCTTTACACTTGTCTCAAAGATTGGTATAACATTTCTAATTGGATCACAGCGTTTACGACAAACATTTCTTGAAGGCCCACTTGCTAAACGCTGCGGAGTGAAATGCATGACAGCTTCTGGGTCTATTTTAAGAAGAGACGGCGATTTCTCTGATTCGGTATTGTTAGGGGTTTCCCCCCATTGCAGTCACTGTTAACTCAACATGGGAAAATCAAGTCCTGATTTGATAAGTTGTCTAATTCTGGATAAAAGAGCAAGTTTCATAATTTTCCCATAAAAATGGTATTCTGAACTGACTTTATTATTTATTTGAGAGATTTTTTTTCCTGAGATTAAGTCAAATGTCCCCGAACCAGAGTTGCTATCACATCTCCCTCCCCATTAAATTGGCTTTAAAACGCAGAATAGTGACAACTTGTGCCTTATTATCCTACATAAATACGATGAGGTTTTCTGTTCTTTTGCAGGAGAATTACGTCTCTTTTGAGAATTCTCCGGTTTTGATTTTTCACTCAGAAAATTAAGCGAACAAGGTCTCGGAGCGGCTCCCCCAGTCACGATGTTGCCTGTTACACACATTTGTGCTTAACGTTTCGTTTCAGGTCGATGCAGGCCAGGTCCCCGCCCCCCTGCCCAGCCTCACCTCATTCTGCCCTTGCGCCTCACTCCAGACACCCGTGCTTTGGGGCCACCTGGGCGTCTCCGTTCTTCCAAATACAGTCTTACATTTCTTGTGATCTTTGATTCCGTTTTGATTAGTCTCATTGGATTAAAGTTTCCCCAGGACCATCACAGACAACAGGTGGGCCTCCGAGACACTGAGGCTCGGGTCCAGAACACCCCAACAAAGCAAGTCACGATCTTGTGGCTTGTGGAGGGCCTCGCCTTCTGTCTACAAAAAAAATGCAGCATCCGTGAAGTGCGATAAAGCAAAGCAGAGTAAAACCAGGTGCGTCTGTACGTTTTCCTTCCTTGGTGGGCCGTTGCGTTTTTACTTCTGTTTTAAGCGAGCGTAAATCCATTTGGACTTATAGATATAAGCCTAAATAGATACGTTCCTATACAGATATGTTCATATTCTTCTTGCTAAATTAGAATCCTCGAAGACAATGACTGTTATAGGTAGGTAGGTAGGTAGATGATAGGTAGATAGATAGAGGTAGTGTAATCAATACAGACATAGACATCATTTAAGATGCAGGTACAGAAAGAGATATTCCCTATTTGGTACAATGTGAATTTGCTGAGGATGGGGTCTTTTGTCTGTTTTGATTATTACAACACTCTCAGCATCCAGAAGCCACCGGTTTTGGGTCAAATGCCCACCAGGTGTGTTCACCTGGCACCCGGAGCTATCCCTCACGCCCTGTGTGCTTGCTGGGCTGCAGCCCTCTGGCCCTCGTCCCTCCGCGCCACTGCAGCGTGAGCTTCTGGAGGGCACATTTATTTCCATGTCCCGCATCTCTGGTACGTGGGACACTGATGACCTCCATCTACAAGGTACAGATGGGTACAGAGTGTCTCTGAAGAACCGCAGGATAAAATGGCGATCCGCTGTAACTCCCACGGCTCCACCTTCCACTCCTTCATGCCTGGGCACGAAGGTCTTCTTAGAGATGAGGTCCCCCTGGCCCTGCCACCCTAAAACTAAAGCTCGTGGGCTCCCCACCCAGCACTCTCTCGCCACCTTTATTTTCCTCCAGAACGTTCACCATGGCGCGGTAGGCTTCCTTGCCTCCTTTTCCCTCTCCTGTCCCCGTGGGGATCAGGGACGCTGTCCACCTGCCAGGTAGTGGGGGCTCAAATATATTTGTTGAGTGGTTGGCAGACTGAAATATGGTATCAAAATACATCTGAGGAATCATTAAGAGCTTTTAATGCTTTATAAAGTAAATATTTAAAAGCACATAAGTAAATAATAAAAAAAAAATCCCGTGGCATTGATGCTCTAGATGTGCCCCTCTCTCTGTAGATTGCGTTGAGCTGGGAAATTCGTTGAGGTCGGTGAGGGTCCTCGGCAATGCACCGTCCGCTCCACCGGATGGAGCTCCCGGCCTGGGCCCCGCCCTCCCCCCCCCCCCCGCTCCCCCAATGCCCTGGGCAGTCTGAGATGGGGGCTGGCAGGAGGCTGGGTCACCAGGACACGATGAGTAGGTCCAGCGACTTTGCACAGTGGGCGGCGCCCCCAGCGTGGGCCGCACGGTCTCGCGGGTGTTCCCTGAACGACGCACTCTCCGTCACTAATGCAGCCCCGCGCGCTCTCCAGAAGCGGGGTTCGGGAAGCAGAGGCGGCGGCTCGTTCCGCCGCGTGGACTCGTCCGCATTAAATGCGGGGCGGGGTTGAGAGTGGCTGTCACACGCGAGACGCGGGACTCGGGGCTGTCGTGTTGGCAGAGGGGTTGCCGCGGGCGGGGGTGGGGATCGCGCCCCGCGAAGGAGGCGGCCCGGGTTCGAGGCGGCGCGTGTCTCAGCAGGTGTGCGCCGTTGCACCCGCTGTGAGCACACGCGGCGGCGGGGACCCCCGCGGACCCCTCCAGGCGCCGGAGTCCAGCCTCTGGGCCGCCCAGGTGTAGGCCAGCCGGACGTGTGGCCGCAGAGCGTCCTGGAAGCACCTGCTGAGGCGGACGTCTGAGCAGCGACGTTCCACGTGACCTGTGGCTTCCGGCTGATACTCGCCTTCAGCCTGATTTTTACAGATGCTGCTGGCTGTGGCTTTGACAGATGACGCATGTGAATTCCCATGTACAATCCGAATTTACCAGAACCTTGCCAAATTCTCCTGGATTTTAAAAAAAGACGATCCTTCCTTCTTTCCTTCCTTCCTTCCTTCCTTCCTTCCTTCCTTCCTTCCTTCCTTCCTTCCTTCCTTCCTTCTCTCTCTCTCTCCTCTCTCTCTCTCTCTCTCTCTCTCTCTCTCTCTTCTCCCCGCTTTTAAATAAATGGTACCATATTTCAGGGGCCACGCATTAAATTTAGAGTTTGTAGTGAAGGAAGAAACTGAGAGATGGTTTGGTATTTTTGGTATTTTTTCTTTTGATATGTAATACCTGTTCTAAAAAAAAAAAAAGGCTTGTGTAGTGCGTGCACACGTGCACACTCTCAAGTGTGCCCTTGCCACACCCCAAGACCGGCCTCCTGCTGATTCTGTGACCCACGGTCTCACATTCGGCGTCAGCTGGGGCAAGGCAGGCTCTTGGGCTCAGCGGCACCCTGAGACTCACGCGGCAGCCCGATTTAGCCCGGAGCCTGGGGCTGGGGTAGACCAGCAGCTGCCCCTGCCTGGTACCGCTTCCCCTCCCTGCCTTTGCTTCCCTTTCCTGTCCTCTCCTTCCCACCTGCTCCCTCCCGCTCGGTGACCTTCCGCCTCCTCCAGAGACAGCGACACAGGTGGAGGCAGGGAGATGCTTATGTCTCCTCTGCATAGACCCCGGGGACTCTGCCTTCCTGTCGGACGGGCCTCCTGGGTTTTGGGATGCTCGCAGTTTGAGTAACCGCATGTGGGCGACTGCCCGTGGCGTCGTCTGAGCTCCCCACACCTCTTTTCTCCGCCGTGCAGAACACCCGAGTCCCTCTTTCAAGTCGCCTTCACACTCTCCGAACCGTTGAAATCACAGGGCTGGGCATATAGGGTTCTTCAAACCCCTGATGGCTCCATTTTGGGGGACATCGCGAGTCTCTCTTTTACATTCTGGGGAGAGGGAGGAGGCCGATTGAGAGGAGGGACATGGCCCACGATGTCCTTGACCACAGAGGCCCTGCCCTCTTTATCGCTTCCGCGTCACGTGACCTCATCACGTGGCCTCCCCGCCCTGGGGCCATCCCTGGGTACTGACTGACCCCTCGGTGGTCCAGGCCATGCGGACCCCGTGTTGACAGGGGCGTAAGAAGCATGCGAGGAGATCAGGTGCACATTCGACTCGTAAGCATAATCTGCTTTTCACTTTGTTAGTTCTCAAGGGCTCAGTTTTACTTTGTGGACGTCATTTTTATTGCGATAAAATACAGATAACGTAACGGGCACCGTTTTAACCATTTTTAAGCGTAGCATTCAGAGGCGTGGCGTGTGCTCGCATTGCACAACCAGAGTACCAGCGGTGTGTCCCCTTTCACGCGTGTGTTCCAGTAAACCATGTCCTGCTCTCTGGCAGTCGTCGGGGATGTTTTGGGGCAGGGATAGGTGTTCAGAATCAAGCAACTAACATGGCTCCACGGGAAACAGCCGAAAGCTGGTGAGGGTTGAAGTGGTGGATTCCACCAGGCCGGTTACCCTCCGCTGCCAGCAGAGGACGCCGGTGAGCCAAGCCGTGGGCGAGTCTCGCCAGGTCACACAGCTTGCAGCTCCCAGCCAAGCCCAGGGAGGCGGTGGTGGAGCCCAGGGAGGCGGTGGGTGGAGCCCAGGGAGGCGGAGGGTGGAGCCCAGGGAGGCGGTGGGTGGAGCCCAGGAAGGCGGTGGGTGGAGCCCAGGGAGGCGGAGGGTGGAGCCCAGGGAGGCGGAGGTGGAGCCCAGAGGGGCGGTGGGTGGAGCCCAGGGAGGCGGTGGGTGGAGCCCAGGGAGGCGGAGGGTGGAGCCCAGGGAGGCGGAGGGTGGAGCCCAGGGAGGCGGAGGGTGGATGCCCGGCAAGTCGGCGTTTACCTAGCGAGCAGCTCGCTGCGTGAGGGATGCCGGAGTCACACCACAGTCAGCCGTTTAGTCGTTTCAAGTAACTTTTTTTTCACCAATTTTCATCAGTGAAAGAAAATCATGGAGGAAGAATGAGAATCCTCCCCTCGCTTCCGGGGAGCTTCTTTCTCGGCTCCTCATCCCTCTCGCCCCAGGGGGCAGTTAACAGCGTTGTTTGGCTGTTTTACGCAGGATGGACAGCTCTTGGGGACAGCGGGGTCAGGGAGAGAGACCCGCGGCTTATTGCTGACCTCGGCGTGAAATTGAATTTGCTTTAGAGAACCCAAGGCCGGGGGTCATCTCGGGGGTCATACCTGGAGCGGCGTGGGGCGTGTCTTCGACTCGCCGCCGCCGGCGAGTGTCTCTCTGCGACACCCACGGCCGCTCACCACGCTCCGTGGGGACGAAGAAATCGGGGCTTCCGGTCTCCCGGCTCCCAAAGCGGGTCCCGCTGTGGATGGCAGAAGGCCCGTCCGCGTGCAGGGAGGGGTTAGACCGGACAGCCGGGTCCTGTTGTCCACAGGCGGCCAGAACACTTCCAGCGAATTACCCAGAGTCCATGGAAGAATTCGTTAGAAAATAAACCCTTGGCAATTACCGCCACAGATGGTCAGCTAAAAATGGACGGATGTTGTCAGCAATGAAAGTCCCAGGGACAACTTGATTCTTTTTAAACCCGATAACCTAGAATTAGTTGAGAAGGAAACTCAACTTAAATGCAGAGAGACAAAAAAAAAAAAAAAAAAAAAAAATCCAAGCCAAGAAAAGCCATGATCCTTAACAAACCTTTACTAGAAAACAACTCATTATCTAACAGATGAAGAAGTGTTTTTTCTCCTCGACCTATGAACAATTTCAGGAGTTAGAGACAAACCCACAAAACAAACCAACAACAACAAAAAACCCCAAACCCAGCAAATAGCAAAAACCTATTCTGAGTTACTCTGATTCATCCTTTTTTGAACCACACTTTAAGAATCGACGTACTTCAGTGTTAGCAAAAATGCACAGAACGCTGCATTTCTCTCCCTGTCCTGTCTCTGGCTGGCAAAAGAAGTCCTTTATGCAAAGTATTGCCTTCCATCCCACCGTCCGGGGCCCTATAATTGGGGGTGCTGACATTTCTCTGACCTCCCGGCGGAATAATTACGCGCTCCAGTTACCAAGCAACGGGAAGTCAGGACCGGGAGCAAGAGAGACCTGGGCGGGCGGGGTGGAGGGAGGCGGCGGCGCCTGGAAGAGCAGCTTCCAGACGTGCGGGCGGTGGGCTTCCTGCCACCCAGGCTGACGCGCCCCGGGTGGCTGCTTCACCACCCCCATCCCCAAGACGGGGCGCTGGCAGGACACCTCCCTGCCCGTCCGGCGTTGTCCAGAGCATGTGCTGCTCACACAGCGGCCCTTTCACGTTGTCATTTGTTTATGACTTTTCATGTGGTTAAACACACACACAGAGACACACACCACACACACACACATGCCACACACACGCCACACACACCACACACACACATCCCACACACACACGCCACACACAGCCACACACAGACGCCACACACCATGAGATCCACCTCTTACGAATTCGGGGTTCGGTGCAGCATTGTCGCTGTAATGAAAGTGTCGTGTGGGGGGACGTCTCCAACGTGCTTGTCTTGCACGACTGCAACTTTACACGCGTGGCCAGCAAGTCCTCGTCCTTGCGTCCGTCAGCGCTGAAGCCACCGCGCTCTTCTCCGGTTCTGTGAGCTTGACAACTTCAGACACTGGGCGTGAGGGGAATGGCGTCTGTCCTTCTGGGACTGGCTTGTTTCACTTCATATCAGGGCCTCCCCTGCCCTCCCCCCGCCCCTGCAGTGCCCAGTCCTGGGAGGGGACACCGCCTGCTCGCTTCTGCGGTGTGAGCCCCCACCAGGCGGAGTGGCTGCGGGCTGCGGGCTGCGGGGAGGGGCTTTGTGGTTGACAGGTTTGTGATCCAGACCGCACAACCCCTCCGAGAAGAAAACACAGAACCGGGAGACTGCGTCTCCCTTCCAAACTTTGTCTCCTGGAACTGAATCGCTCCTTAATGGGGCTTGTCAAGGACGTCCCAGGGCTGGAGAGAAGAGCATCACGCAAAGTCGTGTTTCTACAGTGCGTCTGCCCCGAAATGCAAGTGTGTTTGGGCAAAAAACCCCCAACAACCCAGATTATAAACCAGGTCCCAGAATGCCAGCCACAGCTATGCCTGGTGTGGAGATTGTGCGGTTGTGAGTGATTCTTAATTATTTTAAAGCTTTTCCACATTTTCCTAATCTCCTACACTTGACAATACTTTTATCTTAGTAATTATAAACATGTAAGCACGCATAGATGTATGCGTACATGTGCGCATGGATCTATGGGCATCTATGTCTATGTATGTATACATGTGTGTGTTGTATGTGTGTTTACATGCATATGTGTGTTCATGTTGTGTGCGTAAAGTCCAGGGGTCTGCTCTCCGAAAGGTGATTCTCTTTGTAAAAATGAGTTATCACATAAATGTTCTTACTCTTTCAAGAGGAGAAGTAGAAAAGGCACGTCTGAGCAGTGACCCGATCTGCCCTGGTCACTGATGGGGACCGATCACAGGATTCAGAGGGTTGGGGGACCGATCACAGGATTCAGAGGGTTGGGGGACCGATCGCAGGATTCAGAGGGTTGGGGGACCGATCGCAGGATTCAGAGGGTTGGGATTCCGTGCGTGGCCCTGTCACACACCAGCTCGTGCTGTGGCCATCGGGCTGAGACACAGTCGTCAGCCGTCATTTGGGAAATCGAGAGCCGACACTTGCCACATTCTCCCTCCGCCGTTAGCTGAGCCCGGGAGGGAGGTTCTGGCACCGGGCGCTCCAGGTGAGAAGGCAGGCACAGGGCAGGCAGGTGGCCCGGTGGAGCCGCCCGGACGTGAGCGGAGTCCAGGAGCTGACTGGCCTCCAGCGCTCACGGTCTCACCCCCCGACTGTCCTGCCTCTTCAGGATGAGGGGACGGGCGGGGGGACCCCCACAGGGGTATGTGGGAGGCTTAAAGAATACATGGTACTGGAGAGGCCCTTGGGTCCTGAACAGCACATCAAGATTCGCTATTTAACATACATTCGAGACGTCGGTGCTTTTAGGGGAGTCCATGTTGGTGGTTCCCAGGCCCCGTGGGGGGGGCGCCTTTGTGGGACCTGGCTGGGTGTCGGGGCAGGTGGGACTTTACTCAGACATGTGATTACCTGGTCCAGGTCTCTTTCCATCAGCCGCGTCCTGTTGTCCTGGCATCGATCCGGCCTGTGTGGAAGTGAGCGACCGGGAACACCCAGGCCCCGGGGAGAGGCCGAAGCGGGCGCGGCCCCCGCAGAGGACCCCGGGTCTCGCCCTCTTCTCTGTGCTTTCCCTGGGGCCAGACCTTGGTGCTGCGCTGGCGTGAAGGTTTAGTGCATGTGTCCTCAGAGTGGGCGGGCCATCGGCTGACTGACGGCCACAGGCAAGATGGTGGCTGTGTCAGTCACCTCGGCGGCTCTGGCTGGGGGGCTGACGCGCAACAGAGCTCATCGTCCCCTGCTCCGGAGGCGGGGAGCCTGCGATCAGGCTGCCATCCTGGTTGGGTTCTTGGGGTGAGGGGGCCTCCTCCCGGCTCACAGACGCCAGCTTCTTCCTCTCACGGAGAGAGTGAGCCAGGTCTCCCGTCTCTTCTCCTAAAGGGCGTGAACCCCCATGACCTCATCACCTCCCAAGTGCTGCCTCCAAATACCGTCACACTGAGGATTAGGGTTTCAGCACGCGTATTTGGGGGAACACAAAGATTCAGTCCACAGTAGTGGCCAATATAAAATACTTCCCTGGCGGTAAGTTTAGAGAAGTTTTATGTTAATAATTTTAACTAGCAAGCAATCCAGAACAATAATGGGAAAGTCAAATTGGTATTTGTCTGTCATAGACACACACAGAAATGCCTGTCTCTTTAAGGACACAGCCTCTTCAAAAATTATGGCGAAATGGCCTTTAGACACATCGCATTGGAAATAGCAGCATCGACCAAGCCTTGAGCCACGTGGCAAAGAGAGTTTTAAAAGAGGCTCCCGGAATCCTGACCTCTGGCCACCTCCAGTCACCACGTGACTGCAAGTGGTTACAATTACTGGAACATGCTCCTTCTTTCTAAATTGAAGCTGATTCTAACAACTTTGCTCTCTTTCGATTATCATACATAATAATAATAATAATAATAATAATAATAATAATAATAAAAAGACCACTTTGCAGCCACTCTCCCCTTCACGAGCTGTGCGGAATCTGCTTGGCCGCAGGCAGTGATGTCCTGTGGGGCCGCGTGAGGGGTCTCTGCTCAGACCTGAGCGTGCGCTTATCCAGTTAACAAACACTTATTGAGACACAAAGAGGAAGCAAATAGAGGCCCCTCTGCTTCAAGACGCTCCCCGCCCTGTGGAGACGCCCACAGCCCTGAAAACAACTGCTCTGTGCGTGTGTGTGTGCGTGTGTGTGTGTGTGCGCGCACATGAGAGTTAGAGGCAGCCAGGGCTAGGGTTGAACAGAACCCTTTTGGTACTAAATGAGTTTCTCCAAGGCTTTGGAGCTGTCCTGGCCATGCCAGAGCTGAAAACGAATCAGGTTTAAATTATGTACAGTTATAAATTTCCCTTTTCCCCTTTAGTCTGGTTTTGCTCATTTCTGATCTCATTTCTCACCCTCATGTCCATCATCGAGCCTGGCATCAACTTAGAAGGACGATGTCTACAAAATTAAATTCACGAAGGCCTTGGCAGCTAACTCCGAAGCCGGCCTCGGTGTAGTCTCGACCCTGGGCTGTGGCCAACTGGTGTCGCTGGTGATGAGGGTGCAGAGCAGAGTGGAGCACCCATTCCAGGCCAGCTTGTCCACCCTGTCTGGCAGGGCGGGAGGGTGGCAGGAGGCTAGCTGCATGGAGAGACTTGGGTGTATTTGGTTCTTCTGGGACCCTCATCCCTGAGTCTCGGATAAGCTGGGCCTGCAGAGCCAGCTGCCCTTTTAAGTAAGTGGGCCCCGGGGGTGAGCAATCTGCTAAGGACCAGGGTCTCAGGAGCCCATTCCCATCATCTTTTCACTCTGCCGCGTTTCCTAGGGCTTGACAATCGCCACCCTCCGTGTATTTCCCTCCTTTTTTTCCCTCTCCGCAGCTGAATAATTTGGGTTGCGTAAAACTGAGTTACAAAAGGTGATTGTTTTGAGTCTTTGGGGGAGTTGGCTACATAACTGTCCTTTTAATTCCCAAGAAAATTGCTTGTTCTATACAAAATCTACTGTACCATTCACTTCTCGACTCTCTATTCTGACACGGCTCCCTTTCAAACGCGACACGCAGTCTGTAAGCGCGAGCCAAAACACTGAACTCCCTTCCAGCATGGAGACGCCTGAGAGTTTTCTTTGAATGTCGGTACCTCTTTGAGGCAGGAAATCACCGTCAAACTTCTTGCTGCCTGGCGGTAGTTAGCTGCGTTCTTTCTCCCATTTTTTTTTTTTTTTAAGGAAATATCGTGCCAGGTCCATTTCTAGAAATACATCTATATTTAAAAACCATTATCTTCAAAAATTGGCACCAGAAGCCTTTGATGGCACGGCAGTCCCGTGGAGATGGTGGGGTGCAGGTTAACGACTTCCCGTTGTGCGGGGTGCTAACGACTTTCCGTGGCGCTTGGACTTGGCGCTCTCGGTTTATTTTAGAACGCTTTAGTTTGGTGTAATTACTACGTTTTCTGAAGGAGTTTCTGTGTAATTACCACATAGTTTATTTCGTGGTAACTATGCAATTAACTTGTCCCACTTCTCTAAATGGAAAATACTATAATCCTCATACAAATGGTTTGGATGCTGGTTTTCTCAACCGTACCTTAAAATATCTTTTTTTCTTTTTTACACGCGCTTTCTTCCTTTTCTCCCTTCCCTTTCTTCAGATAATGTACCTGGTTTTAGTTCATTATCTTTTGCTCTTTTAAGCCGAAGAAAAGCAAGATTGCTAAAATGTTATCAGGCAGCCCCAAATTATCAAGTAATCTATTGGGACATTAAAAAAAAACAACATAACAATGGAGTTTAAATTATCCAAACAAATGAATGCTGGGTCAGGGTCTTTTTAAAGGACCCGTTGAGATCTGATGGAAATCAGGTCGTGAGCCCAGAAGAAAAACATATTTGTCTTTACTTCTGGATATGTCGGAATTCGCTTGAGAGGGAATTGGCCTGATTTGGGCCCTTTGTATTTCCTGCTGTGAAGGTGACGGTGGCGTTTGGAGAACATTCCTTGTTTAAAACACAGGGTGGGGAGATGGAACTGGGCCGAAGAAGAGGCTTTGAAAAGTGAAATTACAACCTAGGGGGTGATGGACAGTGTCAACCCACAGATATTTTCAAAAGATCATTTTGCTTGTGTTTGGCTGAGTGACTGGTCCGATGGCATTCATGTGGCTTATTGAGACGACCGATGAACTAATTCCTGAAAGCGAATCACTTTACCTGTCAAACCGTGGGCCCCGGGGCCGGCCCTAGACGTAATTCTCAGTCTGCTCATCTAATAAATCCATCTGCCCATCCATCTAGTCAAACATCCGATATGCACGGACTGCCTCGGCTCTGGGGTCAAGAAGACAGATGTGCTCCCTGCCCTTGGGGACCTGTTACAGCCCACTTGGGGTGGTTGTCGGGCGTCAGCGATCAGAATGCAGGGAGAGGGCACCAGGACGGCATGAGCGGCGAGGCGGGACCACCCTCCCGCCTCACAGACGTCCTACCAGTCGGCCCAGCCCCTCCCCATGCTGGGCGCACGTGCTGGCTGTGTGGTCCCAAGCGATGGGACTCATAAGAGCCCGGTCCCCATGGTGCTTCCTGGGCCCCTGGACACAGAAACTAAACAGACGGTGACATGAGCGGCAAGGCGGTGGGGGGTGGGGGGAGGACAGAGAAGGCAGGGACCGTGCCGAGTAAGGGGAGCCTGCTCCAGGAGGTTCCGTTTCAACAGAGACGTGAATGAAGTCAGGCCATGCACCTCGGGAGGATCAGGGGCACCGTGGTCCCTGAGGCGGGACCGGCAAGTGGTACGGTGTGGAGGAGGCTCTTCTCGGAGGGATGCGGGGTCTGGACAGCGGGGAGCCAGGGCGAGAGCCCTGGAAAGGAGGCCAGAGAGAGGCCGAGCCGCGGAGCACGTGTGACCGTCGTAAGCAGTGCGGGTCTTTCTTGCTTGTCTACTGGTCTGTATGATTTTTGGTGTGGGATAGAAAGTCATGGGAAGATTTTGTGCGGGGCGCGGGGGTGGATGAGATCTGATTTTCTGTGTTTTAAAAGGTGGGGAACGCTCTTTGGCTCTAGTGTCAAAACCAGACCATGGGGGATGCCAGAGGGAGAGTGATGGTCATCTGTGCAGTGTCTGGGGGGAGGGGTGATGGCGGCTCCGCGGGCGGCGGAGGCTGTGCGAAGTGTGAAGTGCTTCTGGGTGTGTTTTGAAAACACGGCAATAGGCTTTGCTGCCGAGTTGGATGTCAGGGGGCAGAGGACGAGCCGGGGCCAAGATGGTACCTAGAGCTTCGTCTGCAGCAACCAGAGGAATGGATTTGCTGCCGTGGGCAGGCTTCGGGGTGCAGGCTCGTCCTTGGACATGCTGCGTCTGAGAGGCCTGTTTGACATCCAAGTGGAGATAGTGACCAGGCAGTTGGACAACACAAGCGTCCAGAGTCGGGGAGGGCGTCTGAGCTGGGAAAACAAATCAGGGAGTCGTCAGCGCGCAGGAGGCGTGTAGAGCGGCGAGACTGGGCGAGCTCACCAGGGGAGTGAGTGCGGGGAGACGAGCCGGCGAGGGCTGAGCCTGGGGCCTGCGACGCCCAGCCCAGCGGATGAGGCCGTGAAGATGCGGTCAGGGAAGCGGGAAGAACCCCGGCGTGGCCTGACGTCCAGGGAGCCGAGGGCAGGACACGTGCACGGGGGAAGGGCTGACCGCCACGTCAAAGGCACTGAGAGGTCAGGGCGAGGCGAAAACGGCCCGCTAGGCTTGGGGGTCACTGTCATTCCCGGCGACGGCGTCTCGGGGGCGATGTGTGGGGACAAAGCCTGAACAGGATCGGTTCCAGGAACCGGAGGCGACGGACGAGGTCGAGATCTCTGAAAGAGAGGTGACGTCGCAGCGTCTGTTCGCGGTGGGGGAGGGACTTCCACGAGGAAGGGAGCAGCTGACGACGCCCCCGGGGCGAGCCGGCTCCTGAAGCAGACGTGAGGACGGGACCCCCAGAGGGGGCGTGAGCAGAGCCGGGTGACAGGAGGCGGCGCAGGCGGTGCAGAGGCAGCGAGCGGGGCTGAGAGCCGCGGAATGTGGGCACAGACACGAGCCCCGGGAACGGCGAGAACACGGGTCCCGCCCCGCCCTCCCCGCCCCCCTGGCCCCCCCCCCGCCCCCGGTCCGGGGGTGTCCAGAAGGCTCGCCGCCCCGCAGGAAGCGTGGGCGGAGTCTCCTGAGATCCCTTCCAGACTCCGACTCCGGGACAGTGAGAGAATCGACTTGTGCTGTTTTAAGCCACCAGCTTTGTGGTCATTGATCCCACCAGCCCCAGGACACGGCACAGCGCTCCTGAGGACTTCCCCGGTCTGAGATCCGGGTTTTTGGAGCCCTGGTCCTGCCCATGCGAGCCTCTGGGGAAGCACTGGACCTTCGGCCGGGCGCTCGCGCTGCGGGGACAAGGGTGGCCTGGGAGGGCGAGGGCGAGCGGCCACGCCCTCCGTGTCCCCCGGTGCAGAGGCTGGTCATGCCACGTTGTGACAACGGTCACAGTAAACGAGCCATTTCAATGGCGTTGCAGTCATGACGGAAGGAAGCAACGGCCTCCCCTCGGCGCTCTGCCCTGTGCCTCAGTGACCAATGCATTGTCCCCCGCCCCCCATTTCTGCCCCCCCCCTTTTTTTTTTTTTTTACAAACAGAAGGTCTGTGGGATCCACGGGGCAGACTCAGGAGTCAGAGCAGCCAGGTCGAAGCATTTCCACGCAGCTCGCTGGGATGTCCACTGTTTTCCTCGATTCACGAAGTGGGGGCTTGTCCGAGATGACCCCGAGAAGGCTGCCATCGAGCGTCATTTATGTCACTGCTGCTGTTCTTAAACCAGTCGAGGCCGTTAATGGCCATTCCTCTCTAGTGGTTTTGCTGCTAAAATCAACGTGCTGCCCTTCTCCGGGTGCGTCCTCGGACGATTTGCCGTGGCTGGCGTTGTAGAGCTCGGACCCCCATGTAGATGGCACCGGTCACCGGTCAGAAAGAGCGCTGACCAGCTGGGCCACGAGCTTGCGGCAGGGTGCGGGTGGTTGGCTTCCTTCTCTTCTCAAACCTTCTACGGCCAGCTACTGCCCCGTGTGGCTGGAAACAGACCACGGTGTCGCACACGCTCTCGCTCACCCATCAGCCGGGGAGCTGCCACCCTAAAGTGAGAATTAAGACGTGGTCCACTCGTGGCTCGGCTAGAGGGGTGGCCCGTCGGGGGCTTCGCGAAATGCAACATGATGAGGCACGTTTGCAGTGGTTGTTGGGCGCGGAAAGGCTCCGATGGAGTCCGTAAATGAAAACAGAACAAAACTAAAAAGCACACAGTGTGGATGCAGAATGGAGAGCCCGAAGGGAGCCTCTGTGGGAGCGGAGACTTGGGTGCTTTGTTGGCGCAGGAGGGAGAAAGGCCCTCTGGGCAGCATAGTCCCTGTCCTTCGCCTCGTGAGGCCTACGGCAGGGCGAGGGGGTCAAAGCACACGGTGTAAGTCATTGACGGAGCATTCTGGAATGGCAGCCTCTTTTGTCTACGAGCACAGGAGACCCGGAATGACAGGTGACCTCTGGGCAGGGCTGTGGTGGGAAGCCCCCACGGCGGGAGACAGACGGGCTACCTCAAGCAGGGTGTGGAGGCCGCCTCTGCAGAGAGCCACGTCTCCGGGGACAGTCGGTGGCTTAGGGGCCTCCGTAGTGCGACCTCCATTCAAATGCCCCCCACGTCTGCGCCCAGGTGGGGAGTCGGTCCCCACGTCTGGGTTTCCAGGGCACCCCCCTCATTGTCGTGGGTCTGCTGTTTGCACGTCGCTACCCTCGTGAGGCTGCAAACTTTTCTTTTTTATTATTTTGTGTTATTTACACCTATAGCACCTGGTCTTCCAAGGTGGTCTCCCATCCAAGGGCTAACCAGGCCCGACCCTGCTTAGCTTCTGAGATCAGATGAGATCGGGCTTGTTCAGGGTGGCATGGCCGTAGACCATGGACTGTGGCTCCACTGGGGGGGAACTCAGGACCTTCTGCATGTGAAGCAAACGTGCTAACCACTACGCCATGTCCATGGCTGCAAACTTCTTAGAAGCTGGGTCAGCAAGTCGCTTAGGCTGCATCCCCAGCGTGCCTCTCTAGGCCTGGTCCACAGTCGATGCTCAGTCAACGTCGGATGCCTGAACCAGTGGGATTCTCCAAGTCAGGTACTGGCAAACTTGGCCTTTGGACCAAATCTGGCCCCTAGCCTGTTTTAGTCAATAAAGTTTTATTGCCACCCAATGGTACTCATTTGTTTATGTTTGGTCTATGCACCCCACGAAGGCAGAGTTGAGTAGTTGCTACTCTATCACTCACGATGTCTGAGTATCTGCTCTCTGGCTCTGGGCCTCTTTATTAAATGTTTACTGGTTCATGCCCCAAGCCAACTGCATCTTCGTTTGGCAATTGTATCTTGAAGGAAATCACAGTGATGTACTGAGAATATTTTGGAAATTTCCTAATTTATCCCTTGAAATGACCAGCAACAGCCTTAGCCACATACATTCAGGGTTGAGAATTATCCTGAACTGTTCCCTTTATGCAAAGCTGGGCTGTCCTTAGAATCTGAAGGATTTCTTGCACCCACTTCAAAGTCAGCAGGGCCAGCCCTTACAAGAAATACCGAGAACAGCTTTCTGAGTCCAAATTAATTTCTTGTTTTCTTTGTGCACGCCAACTAATAGATACTTCTGTGGCTATTAAGGACACGTTGATTTGTATTTTATTTTTCTGGTGCCTTCCTCTTTGATCTGAGGTCAGGAATGGTGGCGAGATTGACACTTTGTGAAGGGAGGTGTGCGTGCGTGATTCCGGCATTGGGGGAGGGGCGTCGTGGGAAGTGAGGAAGACAGCGGAATTAGTTCAGAGTTGGGGGTCCCGGAGGGAGAAAGGCCGGGGCACTTTCTCAGAGCTGGGATGTCATGTGGGGAGAAGGCAGCAGGCGCTGGGCGCAGGAAGAGGCACAGATTAGGGTCACAGGAGAGAGGGTGCCACAGACACTTCTCTCCTCCTGGTGTGTGCTGGGGTCCCCTGCCGAAAACAGGACCTTCCTACCAATTGTGCAAATACCTCTAATCCAGTGGCTCCCAACAGGGGGCCGATTTTCCCTCCTGGAGCACATGTGGCCATGCCTGGAGACGTTTTTGGTTGTCAAAACTGGGAGTGGATAAACATTTTTGTCACCTGGTGGGTAGAGACCGGAGCTGCTGCTACACGTCCTGCAATGGACGGCAAAGGCTGCCCTCCGCCTCACGGCACTTGCGCGCAGGGAAAGATCGCCCGGCTCCACACGTCCGCGGCGCTGAGCATCAGAAACCCCGACGGAACCTTGGCAGATCCGCACACTTCCTTTGTCATCACGAAAGGGGCTTGGAGAGAAACACGGAAAGGTACCCACTTGGCTGGGGCCTCGTGAGCATTTTTGCCTAGGAGATTGCAAAGCAATTAGACGGGGCAGGCACATTCTGTTGTGGAAGAATAGGAAAAATTATCTTGTCATTGCAGGGCAATTATCCTATGAATATTTTGGCAGCACATTCTGGTTTTTTCTGTGTAATTGCAATTAGCATGTAAGCGATCTAGCACTTCTGGTGTGTGTCATTCCTACCCAGAAAAATATATGACTAATGCTCAGGTGACAGCTACCCATGTGTGACATATGTCTACAGAAGAGGCGCAGAAATGGGACACGTTGTTGGCTTCTCACCCAGCACCCGGGCTCTCACGTGGTCACGTTTTTAGGTGAATCCTAGTTCAGAATGTACAGAGGGGGCTTGACCAGCAATGGTAAATTGTCCACGTTGAAAGTGGTCATGTGAGGGTGTGATTTTTCTGTCTCTTTGAAACACTTTCAGATCCAAACTGACTCTTTTGAAAGTCCAGCTCAATCTTAATGGCAGAGAATATTCTATCTCTGCATCAACAGAATAGTCCCATACGTTAGAACGTTCCCATCTGGATTAAGAAATAATTCTTTTACAAATGCAGATGTCGTTGTCCCTGTTAGAAGTTTTAGGGGCATACAGTTTCCTTTCATGCTTAACTCTGGTATAGTTCCTGTCATTGTGTGCATTTGAGTATCTACTAAAATAATAATCCATATTCTGAATTTTCAGTAGTGATTTGCTAATTTTCTTCAATTGGTAAGTTTTCTGAAAATGTTTTATTTTGAATTGGATTTGTTTCCTTCTCTGTAGCCAGTTCTGGCGGCAAAGTAGCGAAGTTATCTGTGGGTTGGGATGTTGGACAGAGCTTTGGTTAGACATGTCTCAGTGGAGGGTCCTGGAGTGGCAGGCGTGCCCAGCTCCCTGGCTGCAGCCCTGGCTTGTGCTAAGCCTGGTTCCCCTGTCTTGCACATAGTTGAGAACCAGCCTGGTGGGGACCCCCCAGCTCCGCTGCCCGTCCTCTGGATCTGGGAACTCAATTTCATGACAGTCCCCCGACCCGCTGTCCATACGCTCCGGTTTGGCTTTCTCACGGTAACCACCCTGGGGGGGTAGCGCAGCATCTTTAAGTCACCCAAGCTCACTTGGGCTGGTTTCTGACGACACACATCTTCATCTCCTGTCACAATCGGCCGCCAGATGGCACGACTGTTTCTGCCGTTTCTTTGTCACGCCCCCTGCGTCCGCGCACTCCCTTAGCCACGTGACCTAAGGCGGGTCTGGGCTCCAGGCAGCGCGGCCTGGAGGCGGACTCGCAGCACAAAACGCCAGGAGACAGCATCGTCTTCTGCGAGAATTTTCTTCATTTACGGGAGAGAATATCATGTACTTTGCTCTTGTGGCGCTTTTTACATTCTAGGTTTTGAAAATCAAAGGAGACCGAGGGGATCAGCTGCGCAGACAGTATGGCTAGCCACTGATACTTCTCTGCTTTAAAGTACACGCATCATCTCGCCTGGTATGCTCTGAGCATCACCTGGTTTCCAAAAACAGTGTTGCACACGGTTTTTCAGAAGCGTATGGAATATACCAATGATAACTGTGCAAAGTGCCATGTGCACATCGGATGTCAGCTGGAAAGGACGGCCTTCGTCACACGCGTCCACGGTGGAGCAGAGGGCGGGAACCTCACCCCGCCCCGCGCGAACCCCGTTCCCGGGCGCATCCGCCAGCCCTCGCCCCGCGGGCTTCCTGCTTCCTGTCTGATCGGACGTGGCGCCCCCGTCCCCGCTGTGCCATGGTTTCCTCGCGGTTGCGGCTCAGATGCTGGTTTAAGAGTCTCGATGATAACGCACTTTGCGCACAGCCGTCGATGAGAGCAGCGTGGGGCTCGTGACCCGCGCCGCGAGCACTTTCATTGTTCCAAACACAGCGACACAGTTCCCGCCCCGATTCGGCGTCCCCACGACCTTAGGCTCTCAGCTGCTCGTGCCCTCCCCTGCTGCCGCTGTCGCCACTGTCAGATCGCGGCCGGGGCCCCCTGTTTGTGACCCGCTGCCTCCGGGTCCCCAGATGTCAGTAACGTTCGCTCACCTCCTCGGGCACTAGCGGTGTTCAGGAGACGTAGCCCGGTGCCTCGGGTTTTGTTGCTCACGGTCTAATGCTCGGAGTTAGAAACGCTCGCAGCTTCCTGCTGATTAGTGCCCACCCGTCGCAAGCTTTTGCGGCCTTGTGCTTTTCCTCAGCCCCGAGGAGGAGACGCACCTGCTCACGGTGACGGTGACGGCACCCTGGTCGTCCCGCCCACTGGGGCAGGTGCAGCCACGTTCTTATCCCTCTTGGCCCGTCCATGGGAGTCGTGAGGACTGTGGGGGGACGGCTGGCCTGGCTGATCTCACCTGTCACATCTCGAGTTATTTATAAAATAAAATAAAGCTGTCACCGCGGTTAACTGTTTTGTGCCAGTCCAAGTTCGTATAAAACAATGTTTGTGAGGACAGCATTTTGGTGTCCTTGAGAAAAGGACACCAGCTTCCACCTGGCTGCTGTGGACAGGTAATAGAGATAAGATCCGGGTTTAGCTAAACATTCTTTTTGAAGCAAATTAGCCATTAATCAGTAAACCGAGAACCCATCTCGGAGGTAGTTAATAGGTGGCTTGCAAGGACTGACTCTAAGATAGGAGTCTCTATCTACAGGAGCTATGTGGGTTTGCTCCCCACACACCAGCTCAGGCCAATGACACCCCACTGAGAGCCTCTCCCTGCACACCACGGGGCATGCAAACCACGCTCCGAGTCCTCTCTGCACACCACGGGGCATGCAAACCACCACGCTCCAAGTCTTCCCTGCACACCACGGGGTGTGAAAATCGTGCTCCTAGTCTTCACTTTGTCTTGGCCCATGTCCACTTTGGGGGAAATGTCATTATATACGTACATGCGCGCGCACACACACACATAGGTATATTTAACTGTTATTGTTAATATTGTGACAGTATAATGGAAATAAATGGTTAAAACCACCAAGTCAAAGCTACACATCAAAACCCGGGTTGTGCTTTGCAAAATATGAACTCAGAGCGTTTCTCATTGGCACCCACACAATCACGGGTGTCAGGAGGAGAGTGGGCGATCGAGTTGAAACGTTTGCTTCACAAATGTTTACCTCTGTGTTATCGTGAGATCACGCTCATTGTAGAATATTTCAAAAGTAGAAAAAGTGGGCAGAAGATAAATAAGTCACCCGAAAAGCCACCACCTCAAAACGACCTCTGCTCGCATTTTGCATATTTCTTCCAGCTTTTTTCTGTTTTAATATACTTTTTCTCTTTTTTTAAACATATTGAGAACAAATGCTATATTCATCCTAAGGGCAAAATCGTGGGCAGCAATCAACGAAAATAAATTCAAATAAGGATGAATGAAAATTCTGATGCTTTTGTTCAATAAGTATTTTTAACAGGTACCAGTTTAAGGAGGCTTGGCTTAACATAGTTTAAGGAAGAATATATTGTTTACTTTTAGTTGATTGCAAACGTGAATGTGGGGAAATATCGCCAATTGATCTTACAGTTAATTGAAGAAATACGGTGTCCAGACAAGGCAGGTTTGTCTGGAGCGTCTTTGACTGCGCACTACGCCCTGGGGACAGTTTGAACCTGTCTCCAATTGCATATATCTATGAGAAAATATTTGTTTACTCACAGACATGTAACTACAAGTATAATTAGTATTACTTTTATGCGTTATCGTTCAATTTTACTATAATATATATATTAAGTACATACATATTAATTTCATGCAATGTTTATTATATTTCTTAAATTATATTTCTATAATAGAATAGATTATATAATATAAAATATATCACTATATTATAATGATATATAATTAAATTATATGTTAATGCAACTATAGTAATACATTTATATAATATTATTATATAAATAATTATAATAATATTTAATATTATATTAAATATGTACTTGCTTACATTAGTAGATATATATTAGATAATTATAAATAAGATAGGTTGTGATATATTTTATATATAATACCATATATACTATTTTATAAATAAACTATAGTTACACGTATGTAATAATACACATGTATGTATCAATGTATATGACGGGTAAACATTTTAATGAATAAAAGTTGCCATATTTATTTCCCGCGTTCTGACTGATCACCTGCAGTGTTTGTGTTTGGAATCATTGATCTAATCTGCGCTTGCCTCTCAGCGGCTCAGCATCCATCACTGTAACTGGCGATCGCAGCGGCGGTGGAGAGGCCTGGGAGCTGAGCTGCTGGTGGGGCCGGGGGACAGATGTGGAACTGGATCTCCTCAGCAACACCAGAGACTGGAGACCCCCTTGTGATCCAAAGTCCCTGCGCTCTTGGTGCCAAGGGGCGTGTGGCAGACTCGTCCCCTCTTGGCTTTTTCCCTCCTCGTGACCATCTTGCATGTGTACGATGTGACATGCACGTTGTCCCCGAGCGCGCCCAGAACACGGAGGCCAGCTGAGCCTCTCCTGAGACCAGAAGACCAACCGGAGACATGAAGGACCGGAGCGGTCCCAGTTAGCTGATTTGTGTGAGCATTGCAATCATTAGGACAGCCACGTGACCAAGACACGTATTTCAAAAAACCACATTTTCATGTCTGGCCATTTTGGGGCATGCTAGGGTGAGGAATTGATATTCTGAAGCTATGTCTTGAGATCTTAATAATATGTACTCCAACTCTCACATGCGAGGATAACACATGATTTCGCCGTGGAAGGGCATCTGGCAAACCTGCCAGAGACCCAAGCACTGCCGAGTCGTCACCTCCCCCTTCTGCACCTACCATGCATGAACTATGACAAAGATGCTCGCAGAGCCCACCTCCGTCACCCCCCAGCCGGCGGCTGGCTGTTGTGGCCATTTATTCTTCCAGGAAGCGTTCCATCAGTGCATAAGAGCTATTTGCTGGGACAGGGAGCAGACGGCCACCTGGGTTTCTGCAAACGGGGGTGCCGGGTGGTCAGCAGCGTCTTCTCTAGCCAAACAGTTTGCCCCAACACACCGGCTTCCTGGCCAGAAACCAGCTACGAGCCTCGGCAAGGTCACAAATTGTTACGTGTCATGGACGCTGGGGATTAGGAAGAACAGAAAACGGCATTCTCGAAGGTGCATGTCATCCCTGTTATGTCTCCTTAGTTATGTGGCCTCCTGGGAATGTCCCCAAGGTCATATAATACCAGAGGCTCAAGGCATCTTAAAAATAATCTTATTATATCATCTCATTTGGCAGAAGAGGACTTTGAGGCTGCAGATGGTCACAGCGAGTTGGTGGGAGGACCCCAACCCTGCAGTTCGCTAATTCCATCTCCCCATCTGTATGAGGTCACAGTGGGAACAAGATGAGAGGTGATTTGCATGACACGTCCAGAATTAACAGGGCAATCTGTAAAGTAACGATCCCTCCTAAACCAGGACTAGAATCCGGAATTCCTGAGTCATGAGCCAGGTGCCTCTTCAAAGCCACAGCTTGGCATTGCCCATCTGGCCAAGGCTATGGGCTTGACCTGTGGCCGTGGGAAACGCTGGTCACAGCTCTGAATGACACAGTTGCACTATCTTTCTAAAAATCACTGCTTTTCCATTTCATTTCTTTCTGCACAGTCATTTGTGAAAGCCCTGAATTCAGAGGGAAAATGCCATTGGTGAGTTATGTGAGTCAGTACGAAATTTCCTTTTAATGAGATATGAACAAAATTCTCTCTGTAATAAACAAAAAGAATTGTGTCTAATTTCCCCCTGGTCTCTTTTGTTAATTGGGCTCTTACCATTGAAGCCTTCAGTGTAGGGAATAAATGAATAACCGGCTTTTATGCACAGCCTCCTTTCATTATGTACAAGGGCTCGAAATGTACAGTGGACTATTTTTAGATCTTACATTATGATATAAAAGATTGCTTACTGCTGGTGATGCAGGAAGCAAATTGCATTGCTGATTCCGCCTGGTGTTTCTGTGTGGCTTGAACGAGCTTCCATTCTTGCTGATTCATTAGGTCCAAGAACAACTTGAGTAAAGTTGGATACTTTTTAACATAGGAGATGGTCTCAAACGTTTCCAGTATTAACATAGGAGATGGTCTCAAACGTTTCCAGTACAACTTAAGTTCAAATTCTGCTCTGGCCACTCAAGGCAGTGGTTCTTGGGTGAATCAAATTAAAGTTTTCTCACATGATCCCAGCTGGGGTAAAAACCACAGGAAGTGGAATGTCGCGTAAGAGGAAGGAGCAAAATCCTTGTGATGTTTTTGGCCCAAAGGTGGGTTCTCGGCACCCTCTAGTCATCCGGGAGGCTCATTAACACGCAGATGGTCAGGCCGCATCCAGGGCTTCTGCTCAGGGCTCTGCGGTGCGGCTTGGGAATCTTCTTTCTGACAAACTCCAGACCACGCTTTGAGGACCTCTGGGGACACCCTCCGCCGGCGTTTGGGGACCCAAGTTGGTCCACAGCCTGCTGCTCTGAGGCCACCGCTTCCCTGCCCACCCGGAGGTCACTGCCTGCTTCGCGAGGGCTGAGTTTACTGATTTACGGAGTCCACCCCGTTCTTTCTTGGTGATGCCTTTTTCTTACCCAAATATCCCTTTCCTGGGTCAGTGTAGACAATTTTATTTTCCTCTTACAGTAGAATATGACAGTGAAGGGCATTTTGTCTTCTGATGTCTCATTTTGCCAAATTTTATTTGCTTCTTTAAATACATCCATTCAAGGCATTGAGTGATGGGTTCAAACCAATTGATCCCTCCCGTCCCCACCCCCCCCAATCGGGAGCCCCTCCCCCTCCAGACAGCTAACTCCGTCAACTTTGGGGCAAAGCTCAGGACACAAGATGAGTCAAGTTAATGATCTGACGCAGTAAGGCTTGAAGCCTAACGTCCGGTCTGGGGTAGGCACAGGCCTCCTCTCCCCTTCAGGTTTCCCGGTCCTGCCTCCTGTCTCTAGAAGGTGCAGGTGCTGCGGGGAAGGGGCAGTGTTGAGGCCAGAGAGCTAGTCGTTGGCCACAGCCCCTCGAGTGACAAGCTGTCGACCCTCTCAGGGTCTGCAGACATCCAACCCCCTCCCCCAGCCAGCGGCAGGACGTTTCCTGCTGTTTTCTAAGGAGAAAGGCGAAGTCATTTCTGGACTTGGGAGCTTCTCCTTCCAAATTGCCGCAGCGTCGGCCCGCGTCAGAGCTTTCTGTCCTTGCACAGCGCCGCCGCACCAGCTGTGGAGATGCAGCGACACCTCCGGCCGGACGAAGGCGTCCAGCCTGCGTTTAGCAGGCGTGGCTTCTGCGCCGCGTTTGGAAAGCGGCGCGGAGCGTGGGCATCAGGACGCCCCACGAAGTGGCCAGGGCGCCCTGCATGTCAGGCAATGGCCAGCAGGTGGGGCAGGAGAGGCGCCCGCCAGCGGGAGCCCCGCTGCTGCAGGCCGCACGGAGGTGCAGCCCCGAGACTCCGCGCCAGGCTCCCCTGCCGCTGGCTCGCGCCCGGCCTGTCGTGTGCATGAAGCCATCTCGTCGCTCTGACCGCCGGGCTCGGCCAAGGGCGGAACAGGCCCGGTCCATTCACCCACCCGCCTGCAGCCCCATGCCCCGGCCTCCCACGGCCCCCCTGAGCCGCCGTCCGTCCTGTCCACCGGCCCGTCCTGGGGCGGCTTCTCTTTCTGCGCGTCTTCCCTGCGCGTCCGATCCCAGCTCTGTCTCGTGAACATTTAAAGAGCGAATGTCCACGAAACAACACAACTGCCTCTAGGGAGGAGGACGTTGTGGCTGATTTTTTATGTGCACCTGACTTGTGGTCAAACAGGATGGTGATAGAACGGCGCCGAGCCAGACCGGCCACATCGGATAAATGCCAGCACAAGCAATTAAGACGCACCGTGTCGTAGGGGCCCCCAGCGGCGCTGCCCTAGTTCGGGGGCTGTCTGCGGCTCAATTATAATGGCTCCTTTCAAGAGGCCGTTACCGTCAGCTGGTCATTGTCACTCTGGGCAGCGGCATAATTGGCTACGGTTTTGCTTCCTGGGAGTTTCTTTAATTTTGTAAATGCTGATGTTTGTCTTTTTAGAGGCAGGTGGTTAAAATTAGCCATTTGTTCTTTCACAGGGGCAGGAGATGATTCAGATGCCACTGTCGAGAGATGCGGCACACTCCTCAGGCTCGGAGACTTCTTCCTCCTCCCGCAGCCCTACCCCCTCCCCGGCTGTCCTCTCCACCCCACCCCACCCCCGCATCCCTGCCCCCTCCAGCTGTCTGCCCTGTGTCCCAGCCCCTCCTGCCCCCTCCAGGTGCCCCCCCCAGGAATCTTGAAAACAAACCCCGAGCTAGACTCTGCACAATTAAGACTGTGCAATTTCCCGAGTATATGGGCAGAGATTGCTTTTTTAAAAGAAATTCGGCGTGAAGTTCAGCTTCATTACCATATTCCTTTATGCAGGGGTCTCATGTTAGGGATTTAAAGCATTTTAGACTCTCTTCAATAAAGGGCCAGTAAGGAGATGGGGAAAACTTTTCAATCTGTGATGAGGCCAAATATTTTAAGGATATGATTGCTTCCGTCTCGCCACACATTTAAGTTCTGGAGCAACGCAGATGGCCGATCATTGTCTCCTTCACTGCCTTTCATGTGAGGGCCGAGCTGGGTGGAGTCGGATTTCTCCTGGTGTTTCTCCATTGGCTGGGGTTCGTCTTGCACCGTCTTTACTTGACTTTGGAATCCCAGACCCTGCATTTGGTCATCCACACACAGTCCTCTCTCTGTGCATTGTTTTCTGATTTTTGCTTTACAGCGCACACATCTCCCCGCTCTCCAGCTGTTTTCCCTAGCTCCTTCCATCTCTCCTTCATTTTCTCCATCTGATAAACTCCTGCTTGAGGGTTCACAGGCACAGTGAGTGGCTCCGTGAAGCTTCCTCCGACCCGCAGGGCAGAACCAATGGCCAGCTCATGCTTTCCTCTCCGAGAACTTGTGGTTCTGTGGGTCAGTGAGCCATTTGCCTCATGGAAGTGCCATGGAGCAGAGGCTGACCAATTTTGTTTAAAACTTTTTAAAAGGAAAAGGAAGAAAAAAAAAGAAATGTCCACAGCTACTTAGGAGAAAAGAGAGTGACCCTTAAAGTAAAGAGACACAGGTAACTAATAAGGACCTAGGTTCACGTAGCACCAAAGTGCCTTGGAAATGGTGTCTGGGGTCCCATCTCCTCTTTAACAGGGAGAAAGCTTTTAGTTCAGTGCCTGGCACATAGTAAAGGCTTATTACATGTTAGCTATGCTGATGATAGCTATGGTGAAGAGGAATAAGACACAGGTGAAGATGAAAATGAACAAAGAGGAAGAGGAGGGGAAGAGGAAGGAGAATAATAAGAAGAAAGTGATGAATATAGTGATGATGATGGTGATGATGGTGGTGGTGGTGGTGGTGATGGTGATGGTGATGGTGTGATGATGATGGTTATGGTGGTGGTAATTATGGTGATGGTGATGGTGATGATGATGGTGATGATGATGTTGATGGTGACGGTGATGATAATTATAGTGATGATGGTGATGATGGGTGGTGATGATGGTGAAGATAATAGTGATGTGATAATGATCACATGCAGTAGTTTCTTGCCATCTGTCACAACTCTAAATCCCTCTTCTTTAGGCTTCGGCCCGCATCCAGTCTCCTCACCCAACTTCACAGACTTCCTAGGACTCTCTCCTTCACCCGGGCTGCTCTCCACACCCCACACAGACCGGACCTGTTTGGTCCTACCTCCACGTCCTGGCCCAGGCCACTCTTTAGCTAGAAACTCTCCACTCGCCAGACTCCACCCACTATGTAGATCTTATCCTTCTTCAAGATCCCCATGCAGGTTCCAAATGCTCTTTTTCTAATGGTTCTAGGTCATACTGACAATAATAATAATAGTGCCGGGAACTTAACTTTCTTACTCAATATACACACAACCCTGTGGCATGGTCTTGCCGTTTTCGGTTGGGAAATGGAGGCACAATGATATTCAACAACGTGCCCAAGGTTACACGCGGGCAGGCTTGCTTTAAACTTTGTTTCTCTGGCACCGAAACTCTAGCTTTCACTCCATCGTATGCGTGACGTACTAGGCTAGTGTATTGGATATATCAGCATGACCGTGTACACCAAGACCTATTACTGCCATATGGTAATTCAGGTCACTACGTAACGGTGACGTGCAGGGCTACTGCTGAATATGTAAATGCAGAAGGTTTCTGTAGGGATAAACGAAGGAATCAATACCCACACATACAGACTCCTGACAGGTATCGGTTTAACATTTGGCATTGTTCACACCAACATATTAAAAACGATTAGTGCAGTGACAGGATCTATCCCAGGAAATTAGCACAGCCTGCCCACAAAGTAACCGCCTTCTAGTCCAGCCTTGCTCTGTCTGGACACTGAGCAGTTGCCTGTGAGAACCGTCACACACTTCCCAGCATCTCTGCAGGACCGCCACACGGGGAGGAGAGGCCACAGAGATGAGAAGATTTTCCGGAGCTGACGCAGCTAGTAAATGGGTAGAACGAGATGAACCCCAGTCTGCCTAAGCCCTGCACACTTGCCACATGGCAGGTCTCCATCCACGATACTGGTGCAAAGTGCAAACGTGACTCAGATTGGGGTCAGCACTGCGCTTGGTCCGACGCTCGTCAGGGGTCTTCAAAGAGACAGAGCCAATGGGCATCTCTCTCTCTCACCATCTCTCTCTCTCTCTCTCTCTCTCTCAAAAAACAAAACAAAAACCAGCGAGAGGAGACTCCAGGGAACTGGCTCCTGTGATGTGGCCCTGGCAAGGCCCAAAGCCGCAGAGCAGGTGTCCCGGTCTGCGTCAGAAGGCTGGGGCTTCTGGAGACCCAGGGAGGCGCGACGGTTCAGCACACATGCAGCCAGGCAGGAGAATGTACTCAGCCAGGTGGAGGTTGGCCTTGGACTTTGTTCCCTTTGGGGCTTCCATCGACTCAACAAGGTCTACCTACATCAGCGCATGCCACGTGCTCTACACATCTGCTGGTCAAATGTTGATCTCATCCCGAAACGCCCTTCTAGACACGCAGAGAATGATATCTGACAATTACCCGGGCACCCCATGACAGAAATGGACACATGACGTTCACCACCACACTACCAAGTTAAAAACAACAACAGCAACAACAGCAGCAGCAGATTCTAGGACTATTGGCCAACGTTTAAAATCCAGATGACGTTTGCAAATGATCCCACGGATGTGGAGGGGGACCTTTTACCAGGTCCCGTATTTTCTTCCGTTTTCTTGCTGAATGCCACCAGTCGCCTATGGGGGAGGGTTATCATTTCCAGTTTACTGAGGAAGAAACCACGCCTCAGAGAGGGAGGGAGCGAGCCCCAGCCCACAGGAACTGTGGAGAGCACAGGACAAGGCAGGCGGCATCTGGAAATTCATCATTAGAGACTTAGGATTTGCCGCGTGAGGCCTTACTGCCTTCTCCGTGCGAATGCCACTTGCACCTTGCTTCCATCTCCTAGGGCGCCCATAACAAATGACCATGCACTGGAGGCCTGAAACCATGGAAATTTGTCCTCTCACAATTCTGCCTGGAAGTCCAACGCCAAGGCTGGCAAGGCCATGTGCACTCTGGAGGTGCTAGGGAGGGTCCCTTCTTGTCACTTTCGAGCTTGCGCTGGCGTCCCTCGGCTCGTGGAGACGTCACTCCAGTCCCGTGCCATCTCCCTGTATGTCTTCACGTTGTCCTCTCTCTGTGTGTCTCTGTCCGTTTCTCCTCTTCCTCTAAGGACACCAGCCATCCTATTTGGGGCTCATCTTCAACCAGGATGACCTCATTTGACTTGATGACCTCTACAAAGACCCTATTTTCCGATAAGGTCGCATCCACAGATATCGGGGGCAGACCTCTGACTCTGGGGGGGAGATGAGACTCCCCCCACCTCATGCATGAACCGGCAGTTTCTCCCGAGATTCGGGTTGGCTGCTGGAAGAGACGGGACAGAGACAGGAGCATGGACGGCAGCGTCCCGCCTGCCACAGTGCTGGAATTCACTGCGCCAGCTTATTCATAGCAAAACCGCACCCATCATCCTTACCTTTACCTGTCTGACAGCGTCTTCGGCCGCAGCCCCGAATGAAATAGCCCCCACGCGTGATACTGCACACTCACTGATGTTTAAACTGTTTCACTCTCAGACTTGGGGCTATTCACAGAGGAAATTTTAGTGAGTTGGGGAACAATTCTCCAAGCTAGCCGGTAGTGATTTTCCTAATGGCCTGAGAACTCAGGACGAAGCTCGTGTCCCGTTGGTGGCTGATCAGATCCACTTAGCGTGGGCTCCATCCTTCTGCGCCAACCCATCCCCACAAGGTGGGCCGTCTCGTAGGCCCCGCTCACTGTGCTGAAGGCATTTCGCAGGCCTTAATTGCTGTAGCAAACTAATGAATGGTGGGAAAATAATGAAACACTGTGAGCCGTGAATACAAAATTCGCCTCTTTGGTATAAATATACGCAGAAGCCTATGGAATCCTGAGTGAGTAGGTTAAGAGTAAGACTTGGTGACGTCACTTTCATCAAGTATTTTTCTTTTTTCTTTTTTTGTCTGAACTCCCTTTGGAAACATTCCCGTTAGGATAAGTGCCAGAGTTAAAAAATTTATTTCCTTAAGGTAAATGTGTTGAAAGGTCTTCAATAATTAAAAATCCGGGCTGATGATGGAATTCGGTTTGAAAACTCTACATCCTCCGTCGGTGGCCTCTGTGGACTCTGCCGTGGCCACCACATGGCTCAGCATGAAACATGACTGGGGGGCCGGCCCCCCCTTGGCGCTCCCCCAGGAGGCGAGCCGGAAGCTGTTCATCTGTGACGCATCTTAAGGGATAACAAGCAGGGTGACCCCTCAAAGTCCCGTCTTCGTGAATGAAGGGCAGTTCCTATGACTATGATCTTGCTTTTTTCTTCGTCTTACCAAAACATGAAAATTGCTATGTTATATTGAATGAGTTTCCATGGTATCATGATAAGGCAATTTTTCATTCTGCAGCTTGGGTTCATTATTTAACTTGTCAATACTGCTCCTCGTGTGTGTCATTCATTTTGAAATCCTCAGTAACGTGCAGATAGGTGGTTACCTGGTCTTTAGAACTGCTCTTTGCTGCACAGTGTATGGATTTGGGTCGGTTGTTAGCTCTTCTCTCTGGGAGCAGAATGAGGATGTTTTAAGTGTCTGGCGACAAGTTTTCCTCAGTACGTGCATTTTAAAAGGTGACCTTGGAAACCAAAAGAAAGAGTGGGTCGTCACAAGGATCAAATCAAGGGTGGTACCCCCAGGAATTTGAAAGTGCGTATAAACCCAAGGGCATCTTCAGTCACGCACGTCCGGCAAAGGTCCTGGTAGGTAGTGAGTGCTTAAAAAAGGACTGCAATTCACGAATGGATCAATGAACAGATTTGGTGTGGGGAGGGGTTAGCAGCTCAGGGCTCGGATGTGGAGCAGGGTGCTTCCGGTTCGAGGTGCCCTGCGGGAGCAGGGAGCAGCAGGGCGGTGCAACTGAGCGAGTATTTCTAAGGCGCCTGCTGTGTTCAGGGCGCTGTGCTTGGCGTGTTGGGAGAGAGGGGAGTTTTGTAAGACACAGCTGCGAATTTGAGCCAGGCACATCTGAAAAAGGAGGTGACAACACCACCAGGCACACAAATATGCTGCCGAGGGGTGGGCACCAAGCGAGTGCGCCTGCGCGGCACACGCGGGCCTTGGCGCGTTTTCTCAAACTGACGGTGACTTGTACTAACGCTGCAAAACGCATCTCCGAGGATCAACGATGCTCCTTCCAGAACTCTCCCCCGATGCGCCGCTATTTACTTCGTGCCACATCTAGTCGTATGCATGTGGGTCCCCGGCACAGCTCTGTGCGTCTCAGGAGTGCAGAAGTCCCCGTGTGGCCGGCATCTTAGGTCTATGGCGTCAGAGCACACAGCAGGGACACATGCAGAACACACGGTGGGCGAGGCTGGGGGTGCACTGGAGGCTTACAGGAGGTGAGGGGCGAACATTTCCGGGGGCTCATGTGCCTGGCACCTGGCATGGTGGGGTCTCATTTCAGCCCCAGCTGGTCTCATGCCCCCCCCACACACACACATGCACACACACACACACACACACACACACACAACAACTCCTCTCTGAGTCCTGTTGTTTTTATATAATAATTATCTTTTTATCTTGGAAAAATATACACAAACTAAACTTACCATTTTAACTATTATAAATTAAGCGTTATGTACATTCACCTTGTTGTGCGATCATCACCATCCACCCATTTCCAGGACTTTTCTCATCCTGCAAAACCGAAACTTTACACCTATTAAAGAACACCGGTGAAAGTCCTTTCCCAGTCCCTAAAACAACTGAGATAAAAATACGAATAGAAATGCATGTAAAATGCACAGATGTCAAGTGAATAACTTGATAAATTTTGCACATCTGTAAACGAGGTAAAACTCTCCAGGCTGAGACGTAGAATACATTCGCCATCCCAGAAAGCTCCAGAAGGATCCCTCCCGGCTGACATTCTCCCACGAAAACTGCCACTCTGAATTCTGCCTGTTGCGTGAACTTCGAAATAAACGGGCTCGTGCAGTGACCACTGTTAGATCGTGACTTTTTTATGACTTTTTCCACTCAGTGTAATGTCTGTGAGCTTGATCCAAGCTGTTCCGTGGATCAGTAAATTGGTTCTTTCTTTCGGAGCGATATTTCTGTGAACGGAGGGACCAGGGACATTTGGGATGTCTCAGTTTTCAGGTTACTCTAACCACGGCTGCGTGCCTGTACCTTTGTGTGGCCATGGGTACCCGCTTCTCTTGGTAGAAGCCCGGGCGTGGAATGGCTGGGCTATCGAAGTCCAGGTGTCTGTCTCCCTGTGGCAGAAGATGCCACACCATTTTCTGAGGCGGTTGTGCACGAACGCTATCACCCGCCGGGTGTGAGAGAGAGTTCCAGGTGAGCCACGTCCTCCTCAGCATTTGCTGACAGTTGCATCCTTTTTCCTTTTTGCTTTCTTGGCGAATGTGCGGTGTGCTCACTGGGGTTTCGTCTTGCTGAGAAGTGATCACATTCAGCCTATTTTCTGTGTTTGTTGGCCAGCTTCACATCCTTTTTGGGGAGGAGTCTGTGAAAGGTGTTTTCCAACCTTTAAAATCTGATAGTTAGTCTTTTTTTCAAAGTTGACATAGATAGACGTTCCTTAAATATTTTTGGCAGAGGTCCTTGGTCAGATATATGACTTGTGAACATTGCCTTCTACTCTGTGCTTTGGTTTTCACTCTTTAAAGGGAGTTATTTGACGGACAGGGATTCTTAATGTAATTGAAGTCCAATATATCTAGTGTTTATTTTGTAGTCAGTGCTCATTGGGTTGGATTTAAGAATATTTCGCCAAGTCATAAAGATCTTTTTGTGTGCTTTCTTTTATAAGCTTTGGAGTTTGGGCTTTCATACTTCTCCAATTACTGTTTGTGTATAACATGAGATCTGAGGTCAAGGTTAATTTTTCCCTCACGTTGATAGCCACTAGCATTTATTGAAAAGATCGCCATTTCTTCACCAAAGTGCACGGTGCATGTGTTGTAAGTCAGGAGACTGTGGATGTGTGTGGATCGTTTCTAGACTCTCTATCCTATTTCAGTGGTCTATTTGTTTCTCTTTGGCCAATATCAAAATGTCTTAATTAATGATTTTTTGTAGTATTTCTTGAAATCTGTAAATTTTCTAATTTGGTTCTTCTTCTATCTTGTCTTGACTACCCTAGGTCCTTTGTCCTTAGAATCATCTTGTCAATTTCCACATACTGCTGATATTTTGGTTAAAAACTTACAGACTAGTTTGAAGAGGGTAGACATCTTAAAAATATGAGCTTTCTCATTTGCTATCATGGTATACTTCTCTATTTATTTAGGCTTCTTTAATTTCTTAATAATGTATTTTAGCTTTCACTATAGTGATCTTACATAGATTCTGCTAGATTTATTCCTAGGTATTTAATTTTTTGATGTTATTGTAAATACTATTTTTTTCCTTCCGGTTTTGACATAAATTGACATAAACACTGTGTAAGTTGAAGGCATACAGCGCAATGACTTGACACACATACATTGCAAAAGGTTCACCACAGTAAGTTTCGTGAACGTCCATCACCTCAGAGAGCCGCGTTCTTGTTCTTTGTGATGAGACTGCTTAGGATTTCCTCTCTTCGCGACTTTCAAATGCACCACGCAGCAGTGCTGACTCTCATTGTCATGTTGTACATCACGTCCCCAGGACTCATTTATCTTATAACTGGAAGTCAAAAAATACGAGCTTTTGATGGGTTTCAATGAAAACGTGTAATGGCTTAAAGCCCACAGACCCAGAGTTAAAAACTAATTTCACTACTACCCAGCAGGGAGGCTTGAGCAAGTCTCTTACGCTCTCTGATCCTCAGTTTACTCATCTCGTGAAGAACTAGCTATCTTGAAACGACCGATGAGTAGGTAGCAAAATCTCTCTTCTCTGGTAACACCGACCCTACAACGTTATGATGTTCTCAAGGTCTCTGTCATTGGCTCTCCCAATGTCACCCAGCCCTGATGTTGGAGATCTGGAGTCAGCATGGCTCCCAGGGGAAAGACTTCAGTTACTGCCATCTTATAAACGTGGAGGCCAGAGAGACATGACCAAGAGGTGGGTATGTCATTTCCACAGGGGGAAAAGGGGCAGTGACGTCATACCCCAGGGGAACTCAGAGATAAAGGGAATTCGGCTGCCCCTGGATTATACTACAATACCAGGGCAGAGATATGTAAAATTATTTTAAAGACTAAGGCTGCTTCCCCATCTGAGAAAAACTAGTCTTGACTAAATGTGTAAATAGCATTTTTTTTGTAATTTATTTAAAAATTAATGTTGCTTTAGAGGCCGGGGCTTGAGTTTTGATTCACTCATTTTCCAGCTTTGTATCTTGGGGCACTTTACCTGCCTCAGTTTCTCACTTGTAAATTGAGTTACAACAGTTCCGCCATGGTTGTATTTTGAGAGGATCAACTAAATGTCGGTACCAGACTGAAAAAAACTCAGACTCGGTTCTGCTCGGCAGTTACTTTGAGGAGTCGTAGGCCTTTGGGGATTTGGGGTCTAGGAAAATGCACCCATTAGTCCCTTTCTGCACATTTCCTTGTAGAGTGAGAGATTCTCTCTCTGCGAGAATCAAATGGTCAGATCTCAAAAGTGGCCGCACAGCATGTGTGAATGAGTCTGTTAATTTTTTAAGTGTTCACCTTCTTGGAAGGGAGACTGGTTTTTCTGAGCTGTCACGTTCGCAGTTCCTGGCATGGAAGCCTCACTAAGAGCTGCTTCTGGCAGAAGCAGCTTTCTGCCTCGCCACCCCCGTTTAGGACCCACTTAGTGCCCAAATGTACGGGGCCAACGTTCTGCATGAGTTCCTCCTCTAAGTAGACGGTTTCCTTTGGATCACAGTAATTGAAACTCCAGCCCCCTGAAGGGGCTGCTGGAAACTGCATGCTTGGTGGACAACCGCTCCCGGAGCAGGGCAATCGTCGGAGGGGCGGTGCTCTCCGGGGCGGTCCGTTATGGAAAATCAGCCTTCTGTGGATAGCTCGGCTGTCCGCTTCGGTTTGGCCACTTCTATTTTCATCCAGGTCTGATAAGGCCCTTGCTTCTCCCTCTCCTTTCTCCGCATGTCCATTGGGGTGCACCATTTGGGGTGCTCAGTGCATCGTGGGGATGACGTAGTAAGACCTGCCTCCTGGCCACACGCGGACCTGTCCCCACATCCCTCGCCTCAGAAGGCGGCTGGGCGGCCTTGGGCCTCACCTCCCATTCCGCCCTCACATCCTGCCCCTGCCCCGGGCCCCGGTCCTGTCTCTCCATGCTGCTCACCGCCTTTCCAGCTGCTCGGTGAAGAATGAGTCTCCCACGCCCACCCTTTGCATCCGACCTTACTGAGCGCCATTTAATAAAAACCATTCTGGGTCTAAACACCAGCATTCCGTGTCTAAAGAGAGGGAAAGGAAATAACTTCAAGTTCAACTCGGAATACGATCGTCAGTTACGTTAAGTTGTGCTTCACTTCCAGAAAGACACATTTAGAAAACACCCCTCGTTATTTATAAAACCTGGTGTTCCCCGCTTGGCGGGGCTGCTCTTTACACCGGATGCCCCGGGCTGCCCGCATTGGGGGCTGGTGGCTGCCCCCCCCCCCCCCCGCTTTCCCCTTAGGAAGCTAAAGGCAGGTCTCACACTTTCACCTGTCATTCCCGGTAATGGCACTGGCTGCAGACAGGCTGTGGGTCACTCCCAAGGACTCAGGAATGGACAGGACTTAGAGCCAGAGCAGGGACCGGCATGTGCCAACCGCTCGCAGGCCCCGCGCAGAATGCACCTGTCTCGGCGTTTCCGACGCAGTGGCTAAGCCGAGCCTTCGTGCAGAAGCAGCTCCAGGTTCCCCCCGGGGCAGACACGCTGGGTGGCGGAGGAAGAAGGCGCCTCGGGCAGTAGAACATTCTACGGTGCAACAGGAGGAAAGCAGGGAACCTGGCTGTTTCAGGGCACCTCGGAGAAGGAGCTCTGAGCCCGAACCTTTGTCACAGAGACACCACTGCACACGGAGAGACAGACTTTTCTGTTATCTTTAATTTTCTTTAATTCCCAACCCGTAGCTGACTCTCAGGAGTGACTGTTACACAGTTTCACACACGGTGCAGTGGAAGGATTTTTGAGGGTACCCAGCTCGCCCCCCCTCAGTTTCGAGATAAAGAACAGAAGCCCTGGATTGGCTACCTGGTTGCCTAGCAACTCGATGACGACAACCAGGCCTTAAGCCTTCTCCTGAGCATGTCCCTTTCGAGGTAGGTCACATGGCCTCTCTGGGCCCTGGGCAGAGGCAGTCACCCGGACGGGGAGGCTCAGGAGGAGCCGAATGTCCTGCGCGCCCTGGCGCTCACATGCCTGCACGGAAAAGCGGGAGAGGCTGCGCTGCCTCCGGTCCTAGGCTGGGGACTCGGCTGCTGCGGGAAGCTAAGCCGAAGCGTTTGTGGCGACGTTCACAGGGTCGCGGGTGTCCGGGGGTCTCTTCTCAGTAAACCCGGGGCCCGGGTCTCAGAAGCCCCAGAGGGGGCGGCCCTCGACCCCGCCTGCGCCTCCGCGTCTTCATGCGCCGTGAGCACCTCGCTCACCAGGGTTTAGTGGCGCAGGGCACAAACTCGGCAGATATTAGCTGTGTTTATTGTTGTTCGTTACAGAAGAACTCGGTCTGCAAACTCCAGGACTGGGGACACCGGGGTTTTCTGAATGACTGGGGAGTTGGGAGACATTCTCTTCTTCAAGGACACTTGGAGGACATCCATATCTACATGCTTGCGAATGGGCCAGACGGTCTCTCTGGGGCCTCTGGGCCTCTTGTTTTTAGATAATATATAAAATGTTTTAAAGAAAGAGATTTTATATTGCCAGGGCTCTTTTTTTTTTTCTCTGTATTTTAATCAGATATATGTGGCAAATAAAAGATGTTCTGTTCCCTCATCTAGAGGATATTTGGAAGAGTAAAATAATTCCAACTTCTGATTTCCTTAACCCCACCCCATTCCACCCCCAAAGAAACCGTCAGTTTATACGCCCCTCCTTTGCCAGAGCTCAATCTTAAATCATAGAGTCAGGTTATCAATGTTCGCCCAGAGGATTGCAGCAGAGTCATTAAATCTTATTACAAAGTGAAGTGCAGAAAGTAATTGCACATATTTGTAAGTAGCTTAGAATTGATTAAAAATGCATAAAGAAAAGCTGCAAAATTCTCCAGGCCCAAGGATTCGACCTCCTCAGGGGAGCTGTTGCAGCTGTTCATTCTCTGGGTGACCTCTTTGCGTCCCCGTGAACGCCAAGGACGCCCCGGAAGCGAGCCTGGCTCTGCAGCCCGTCTGAGCAGAGCGCCCGGCGGCGGGGAGAGGTTGCTATGCCTTGGCAGGCCCACAGGGGAGCGGAATTCGTGTTTCCTTTGTGATGCATTAAAGAAAGCTCATCACACGGATCAGATGGAATCTTACCCCCAGCTCATGGCCCTGACCCGAGGCTGCGTGTTTGCAAGGCGGCATTTGCTACAAGGGTGGTTGGAAGGAGAGAAATGGAGACAAATCCCCGGAGAAAATTCTGGGGGAAGGCACCCACAGGCATGCGAAGCACAGGTGATTAGCTGATGTCCTTGTCCTCGAAGAATTCATGGGCTGTGCCCTAGATTTCCCCCTTGCGATACATTCTAAAGAGAAAACATTTTATACTATTTTATCCTTCCTTTTCATTTCTTCTCGTTTAAATGGAAGTATTATTGACATTTAGATTAGAAACCCTATGAGCTCAGCTGGATGTGCCTTCCTGAAGTGAACCCCTATAAACAGCACCCAGATCAAGACATAAAATGTTTGCTGCTCTCACAGCATTTGTGCCCCCTGCCAGTCACTACCCCCCTTAGAATTACTATAGACTGGTTTTTTTTTTTGTATTGTGACCCTTATGTACATTTGACTACAGATTGATTTTAAGACATGACTATATAACAATGTATTTAAGTACAGTTTTGAGGGCCACATTCTAATTTGGCTGCAAACATGATGACTGATCGCAGACTCCCACCGCCGTCAGAGTTCCCGTGACTAATGTAAATGCCACGGACTCCCTCCGCTTACCCAGAGTTCAACACCTCTGCCCCTGGAATGCCACCGCGTCTCCTTTTTCTGATTTACTGCCATTGTTTGTTTGTTTGTTTGTTTTCTGGAAATTTACACCTATTTCTGAAGTCGAATTGAAATATTCCACTCAAAACCATACCTAGGTGGGTAGATATATTTAGTCATCTCTTAAAGTCAGTATACAGTCAAATGTACAGTGTGAGTATGTTGATAAAGATCTGTCACTCATAGCAGAATGTAAATTCCTTGGGGGCAAGGACCAGATACTCAGTCCTACTAGTCTGGAAATCTTATTGGTTCAGCAACATACCTTGAACAAAATGGGCACCTAAGGAAGTGTCATTGAATGGAATTGTCTTATTTTAATTGATTTTTTTGGAAATTAACTAAATCTTATTCTTTTGTGGGGAGTTGATTATTTAAAAAAAAAATGGCTTCAAGCTCAGAATGAGAAGCTGAGCACGTATGTTTCTTTTCTCTTCTTCCAAAATCCTATTACAAGAGAGTAAAGGAATACAAAATGAATTAGCTCATGACCATAGAGAGAACTGGAGGGGAGGCATCAATGAAGGACAGCCTTCCTGTTTCCTGGAGGTGAAGTCACAGGGACCTAAAGCAGGGGGAGAAAGGTCCAGAGTGGACTAGGACTGGAGCAACTCCCAAACTGCACATCAGTCTGGTAAACTCCCGAGGAGGCTTTGAATGCAGAGATTTTGAGGGTGGGAGTGAGATGCAGGAAGGTTAGCCAAGAGTTGAACCCCGACAAACCCCTTCCTACCCATTGAGCATGGAACAGCCAAGAGGCAGATGTTTCTCCCTCAGGCAAAAAGGAAAAGGGTTCTTCACTAAAGAAACTGAGCAAATGGTCTGAGAAGCTGCCAGGCAGCCGGCAGAGCTGGTGCCCCAAAGCAATGCATTCTGGGGCCCTGGGTTCGGCTTCTTTCTATCCGGCTCCTGCTGGAGTGAAAGCTTCCCGGTGAGGGCTCCTGGCTTACAGACAGAGCTCGCAGCTCCGCCCCTGCAGCATTTTAAAATAGGAGAGGACAATGGGGGGGTCATAGACATTGAGGAGAACCTGCAGGGTGAAGGAGAAAGGCAAAGATAAACAAGCAGAAGACCTGGGAGGAACAAATAACTCAAGGAATAAAGGTGTATTTTAAAAAATCCTAATCGGTGCCCTCAGAGAGATTTGAGATGGTGTCAAATCCATAATCCATAAACAGGATTTAAAAAAAAAAAAAAGACCATTAGAACAAGATGATCTCTTGGAGAGAAAAAAAAATATTTTCAAACTGTAAAATTCAACACAAGGTTTAACAATGAAATTAAGGAAATCTCTTATAAAGTAGAACAAAAACAAACAATAGAATAGAAATATGTGTAAGTACTTAAGAGATAGCAAAGATGAATCAAAAAAGTCAATGGACCATTAAGAGCATTTCCAGAGAAAGACCAAAGAGAAAACAGGGGAACCAGTTTTTGAAGGACTATTAGAAGTTTATTTTCTAGACTCGAAGAAGGCTCATGTCCTTGGGCTGACATCATCCTCCAATCCTAGCATAATGCATGACAAAGATGACACTGAGGCGCCTTATAGTAAAGGCTCAAATCAGAAGATTCTGAAAGCCTCCGGAGGCTAAGAGCTGGTCACCTACGATGGGTCAGAGTCAGACTGCCTATGGAATTCTTAGGCTACGCTTAGTATTTCGAGACAAGGAGGAATGTCTTCTAGATTGTGAGGTAGGTGATCTACAGCTTAGGATTCTAAATTCAACAAAATTACCAACTAAATATGAAGACAGATTATGCAAAAACCCAGAAGGTTTATTTCCAAGGCAACCTTTGTGACAAAGCTATACAAGGATCTGCTCCAGCAAAACAAGGAAGTAAACCAAAGAGGAAGACTTAAGCTTCCAGGAAGGATAGATTTTACCCAGATTGAGAGTTTTGGAACAGAAGTAGAGAGAGATTCATCTAGAGAAAAGGGGCTCCAAAAAGAGAAGAGAAGAAAGAAGATTCCATGTATTTGAAAATGTCCTCGAAACATTAGATGATTATAAGGATCTGATAAAAGCAGACTTTACAAGATAGATAGATGATGATGATGATGATGATGATGTGATGATGATGATGATGATGATAGATAATAGATAGATGATAGATAGATGAGATGGTTAAGTGCTCCAGGAAAATTAAAATCCATACAAAACAGAACATTCACTATAGTTTCTGCTTTTCTCCTCACTATTTCAGAGTAAGGAGATAAGTGTGTTCCGACCACTGAGGTTTCTTGGACATTCCCACTGAGTATCAACAAATGTGACACAAGGAAGGTCTATGCACCTGCGGTTATGAAGCTCCCCGGAAATGTCCCCGTTTCTCCCTAATGGCTGAGGTTGTGACTGGGGATTAAGGAACGGGTTTCTGTGTGGCCTGTTTCCCTCCCTATCGTCATCGGATCGAGGCCACGTGACTGCTTTTAGGTATCTGTCTGGCTTTGTCTGTCTCCTTCCTTGTAATTGTACCTGTTCTCTAAGCATGCAGCCTCTCGCATGTGGCTCTGCTTCCCATAAAGCTGCATCACCTATATGGGGACAGTCCTAAGCCCGCAGGGCAGAGCTAGTCCCACACGCGGAGGGAGAGCCCACCTCCTACATTTGGCTTTGGCATCGGAGCGTCACTGATGCGATGCCGTATTCATTTGTATCGACCGGGCTTTGTCTTTGGGAAATGTCACGTTCAACATAGGAACCAAAAGAGGCAATCATCCAGGTGTGTTGACCGATGAATGCAGCTGTACCCTGGCAGTGAGGTGATGAGATGCGGTGCAGGGCGGGCCTCATGGGTTTTACTGCCTCTGTGTTTTAGCCATCTGCATGATCAAATGTTCTTTCTCGGTATTTAAGATGGGTTTTTGCGAGGCTAAACGGTTATGTGTGCCTATAGCATAAAGCATCGTGCCCATGATTTCTGTTTTCTACATGGGGGGAATCTCTAAGTTCATCCGTCAGGACCCCGTCGTGGAAACTTGGATCTGCTTGTTGGCTCTCCCTGCAGGACACGACAATGGAGGAGGATGAGGGGTCGGAGCGCTGACACCTCTCCTCCCCCGATGCAGGATCGTCCCTGCCTCTGACAGTGAGGGCAGAATGGGGGTGTGGGGCATCTGGCTAGCGCTGCACGAGACAGCAGTGTGGGGTGGGGAGGGGGCTTGGACTCTGGGGCCGCGCCCACCCCCCTTTCCCTTCCTGGCGTCTGGGAGCGCAGAGTGTGACCTGCACCCCGATTAATGCATCTAAATCCACATATTTTAATTACGTTTTAGAATATGCATGTTATTGTTAAACAAGACAAAACAACCAGACACTTCAGAAGTGCATTCGAATGCCATGCACAAAGGACAAACGTCCTTACTGTCCAGGGGCCAGCCCTCCGTGCGCTCCCCTTCTTGCTCCGAACCTTCATTTCTTCTGCAGCATTTCTGCTGCTGACAACATGTCTAAATCTGGAGGTGGCTCTTCCCCAGTGTCCTCTGTCACACGTGCTGAGTAAGACCTCCTCCCGGGGAGCCACCTTGCCAGCAGCTGGCTGGCTCTCCGCTCCTGGGCTCTGGCCAGCATCCCGACCCTTCACCAAGACCAGCAGTGCGCAGGGCTGTGCCCCAAGGGGACATCCGGCCACCTCGCTGTGGGCGGCTCACTGTCCTGCTGCCTAGGATCCAAACCACACTGAATGATTTTCCTGCAACATATTTCTTAAAGAAAGGCGGCTGTGTGTGTGTGTGTGCACGTGCATGCTGCAATGAGTTGGGAAATACACAGACACACAGACACACACACACAGACAAAACATCCCACAAGCTCCCAAGAAAAGGCTTCAGTTCCCTAAATGCTGAGCTCCCAGGCAAGGCTTTTGGGGTACAAATACCATACATTATGCTCAGGCCAAATACTCAGTTGATTTCCAAAACACACTGATCCCCCCAGAACCCCCCATTTTGTCCCTGTCCCCGGCAGTGCCCAGTCCGCCTCTGCTCCGCGGACTGAGGACGTCGGTCTGCGCCTCGCTTTCAGGGCACGATGACTTATGCGGAGCCGCAGTTCTTCATGCTCCCTCCCTCCTCGGTACCGGCAAGAAGGGCTGGGAGAAATCGGGAGAAAGCACGGCCCTTTCTCATCTCCCTGTGGGTAGAGCAGTTTTGGGCCAAACAACCCGGTCCCTACCAGTTTCTGGGAAAAGCCTGTTCTCTCCGACTGATGGGGTTTTAATACTCGAAGCGGTAGGCAGAGGGCGACCCCGGATGCAGGGGCGCCCCGCGGAGGGTTGGCGCCTGGTGGGTGCTGTGACTAAGAGGATGAACCGGGGTGCACCTGCGCTCATAGTGGTGATGAGGGCGACGATGATGATGACGATGGCGACTCGCTCACCGGAATCCGCAGAACCGGGCGAAGGACACAGCTGCCCCTCTGAGTTCCCCGAGCACCTTTGTCTCCTGTCTCTCTCCGTGAGCATCCGTGAGCAAAGGGGGACAGAGAGGGAGGCTCAGTCACTTTTCTCCAGCCTCGTACGGAGGCTCGTGATTGTAAAACAGGCTTATTAGATTCGCCGCCGTTAGTTTTCTTTTTTACAAAAGTGACAACTTTTTTTTTCATAAAATAAAGACAAGTGAAGTAAAATAGCATTCATTACCTCCCCCATCAATAGGCACTCTCGTCTCGTTTATACAATTCTCAACACACACACGCACACACGCACACACACACACACATCACTAAAAGTGGCATCATACTGTGTAGTTCTGTAAACTACTTTCTCACCTGAGGTTGGAACACTGATGCTCCGGAATGTTCTTCCGCGACACTGTTGACATTAGCGACCATCTTAGGGATGGTTCGTAATTTAATCGGTTCCTTAGTTTGACATCTAGTTTTTCAGCGTGAGAAATGAGTTAGCACAGTGTCATGAGTGATGCAGCCCGCACTCTGCTTTGGCCGCGGTCCCTAAACAACGAAGGAAAGGAAAACAAGATCGGGGCGCGCGGCGGGGTGCGGCCTGCTTTCTTAGCTAAGTCCTCGGGCTGCCCCCCGCCCGCCCCCCGCACCTCACCACCTGGTCTCGCTGCCAGTTACCTCGCTGCCTTTGTCGCTGGGACCTGGCCGGGGAGGCGGAGGACCTGGCGACCCGCAGTCAGGTTTTCCTCCACGTGAGTCACTTTAAATCAACCCCCAGCCCTTGGGCTGGAATCCAAGGGCCCCCGCGAGGAATGGAGCCAACGCGCCTTCATGAAAAATAACGACCTCGGTGGGTGCCGTGAGCCCCGGGATGCGCGAACCTTTACACTGATGCCCGTTGGATGGCTTAGCTCCCTGAAGTCCTGATGCTATCGCTAGAGGAGGCTGGAGGTTTCCATGGCAACTGAAATGCTACGCAAGGCCTGAGAACAGGGTGTCACATGTGGTCCACGCAGCAGAGCTGAGGAAGGATGTGGTCCTGAGACAGGAGACCCCACCTCTCCTGCCTCAGCGGGGAGCTGGCCCTCGGCATCCCTCCTGCCTCCTGGCCAAGAAGTTTGTCTCTGGCGCCTTCCTGCCTCCCCTCTCCCTTCCTCTCCCCTCCCTGCCTCTCCCCTCTCCCCTCCCCTCCCTCTCTCACCCAGCCCTGCTGCGGCTTCTCCCAGTCTCCCCTGGGCTCTGGAGGAAGCCTCCCACGGGCCAGGCCTGTTCGTCCTCACCTGACCTGTGGCAGGCTGTTTCTCTGCCACCCCTTTAGGGACAGGGGGTGCAGACCTGGAAGGATTCCCATGGTGAAGGCCGTGGAGAGCCAACACTCACTCGCCAAACGTCCTGCGGAGATTTCCACAGCCGAGCCAGGCGCTCCCTGGCTTTCTCTCCCACCCAGCCCCCACGCATCGGACCACAGGAGGGCTGCAGACGAGGAAAATTCACCAGCCAGGGGCGCTGAGGTCGTTCGCGCGTAAGCTTTCTTGCTTGCACACCGATTTCACGCCCTTCCCTCGCTGCGCATTCGTGCGTCATCAAAGGGGTGAAAAATCCACAAACCGGTGGGTGGGGAACAAAAGAACCAGCTCTTTGTCTCCCCAGCTCATGTCTACCTAGAAACTGGGGTCTGAAAGGAGCGTTTTCTAGTTTCCAGTCAGCTTGATTATTCCCTTAAGTCTTCTTTACGAAGACTCCTTCTAGAACTCGGGTCCTCGGGGGAAAAAAGTCTCGAGTTAGCAGCCATCAGCTGGAGGAGCGAGCGGCCTCGTGGGACTGGTGTGTAATAAACCCTTCGAACTGCTTCCCAGCGGCACAGACGTTTGGGAGACAGGGCCAAATGTCCCCCCCTCAGCAGACTTACATGTGATTTCTAGAATACCCTCTGATAGGAGCTCAGTAGCTATCTTTACATTTAGTTTCTATTTCGTTCCACATCTGCCAAAAACGAAGCATGGGCCTGATGGAAAATGGAGCACGTTCCAAAATGTGTCAATTGGGTGGCAACCTGACATTCGGGGAGGTGCGAGCCGCTGAGCTGGTGAGCGGGGAGGGGACAGTTCTTACGCAGGTGACAGCAGATGGCAGTGATGGTGAGCTCGCCCGAAGGCGGCGGCTAGCGCGGGCCTTCCAGCGTCTCCGGGTCCTGCGGCGTCTCGGCTTCCGGCTGCTGCGCAGCAAAGGGCCACCAGCCGGTGGCCTCGCACCGCGTGCCTTTCCTACCTCGTGGCTTGGGAGGTCAGGAGCCCTGGGATCAGGGGCCTCTGGAGCCCGTCTGCCTGCCTCGTCCAGCTTCGAGAAGTCGCCTGCGCGTTTTGGCTTGCGTCTCTTCCTCTGCCCTTGACGCCAGCGGCGCGGCATCTTCCAGCCTCTCCGCGCTCTGCCTCGGCCTTGGCTTCTGTCGTCACAGCGGTGTCTCTGTCCCCGCCTCTCCTGCTGCCCCCTCCAACCATCACCGCGATTCGACTGGGCCCACTCGGATAGTCCAGGCAAGCCTTCCAGCTCAGTCTCCCTCTCGCCTGGTAAGGTGACAGGGGACCTGAGCATCTTGAGGGGGCATTATTCTGCCCCCGCACCAAGGGTCAGGAATTGTCCCGAGGCCTGCCGCAGCAGGGCCGGGCACGCTGGACGAGATGCTTCCGGCCATGTTGTTGGTGGCCAGGTGCTGGGTGGCGTTCTGCCCTTACGACCTGCTTCCGCCCGGAAGCCGACCCTTCGATGTTTTAAAGACAGAGGAGGATGCCGATCGGCGATTGCATTAAGAAGTAAAGCTCTCCGTCCCCAGGACCAGCTGTCTCTCCATGACTGAAGGCAAACGGATCTTTAGAAATAGAATCCGCACTCCCACGACAGCCTCTTCAGGCAGCCGAGCGTCCCCAAGTCACAGTCCAGGAGTCCACGGTGACAGCTGTAGGCGCTGCTGGGTCTCCTGCTTCTAAGGGAGCCCCGTGACACATGTGCATGTGCGTGCGTGCGTGTGCGTGTGCGTGTGTGTGCGTGTGCGTGTGCGTGCGTGTGCATGTGTGCGTGCGTGTGCATGTGTGTGTGTGCGTGTGCATGTGTGTGCGTGTGTGAGTGCGTGTGTTCTTTTTTCCCCAAAACTCCTCTGGCATTGAGAGGACCCATCTGGAAGGTCGGTGGCCTCGTCACAGCGGAGGGCGCACCTGTGGCTTTGCGCTCACACCTGCTGCTGCTTTCCCAGCGCTGAGCCACCGCCGCCGGAACCGTGAGGGAGGTTGGTACCTTGGCGGCAGCGGGTCAGGTGTGGAATCAGGGCTCACCTGGGAACCTGAGCGCCCAGTCTGGCCCCTCAGGTGGGCAGATGTCCGTCTTTGTGGGGCTCTTGAAACCCCTCCAAGCTTACAGACACGGACGGGGCCCCGACTGAGCCCCTCTAGGCCATCAGCACGGTCGTTTGAGCTTCCAAAGAGTCCCCGCCGGCTCTCAGCACAATTAACCCTCTTCAAAGACGTGCAGTGAGAGAAAGGAGGTTCACTGTGAACACCCCACCCCAGACTGGGGCCCAGCGGGGCGGAGGAGCTGCACGGAGCTGGCCCGGCCAGCCCCGGTGGGACCCGGTGACGCTCCTACACCACACGCAGCTGTGCGCGAGGCTTCGCTCTGCGGGGCAGGACTTCCCTCCTGGTCGTTCCCGGGTCTGCCCCGCTCTGGGCTGTGGCTGCTGCAGCCCCGGGGCCTGGGGGAGCTCCTGGCTGTCTCTTAAGGGCCCCCCTTCTCCTCTCTGCGATCTGACCACTCAGGTGTGGTGGCTCTGCTCCTTCTGCCTTGCTCAGGAGGACATGGGGACACTCTGCCTGGTGCCACCAGTGCAGCCTTGCTAGGTGCCCTACCAGCCATCCTGTCTGAATGCTACTATCAAATTTTATGGGGATCCCCTGGCCTCCTAAGGCTGCCCCAAGCCACATCCTCTGGCCCCGCAATGTGGAGGACGCCCCCACTCTCTCTCCTCGAAGATACTCGCTGCATACACTTATGAACTAAGGTTCTTGCTGAAGACAGGATGGGTTTTGGCTTCCAGAAGCTTCTGTCTTCTGCCTGAAACAAAGAAATACTGAGGTGGGCCGCCTTCCTGAAGCAGAGGAAGAGGGTGAAGGTCCTTGATAATGTTCAAGTGATTCTGTTACGTAGAATGACGCAATGGGCTGGTGGTGTGTGGGGGGCGGGGGGTACCCCGGGATGTGTAGGGGCCCACGTGGGCAGTTTCAGTCCCGATGGGTGGGGAGAACGGGGTGGGTGGGGTGAGGACAGTGAGGGGGGGACCAGCTGTCAGGCCCAGGCTCTTGGTGGCCCTGCAGTGAGGACTTGAGTTCCTGAGAGAGGGTCCCTTGGGAGGAGGCTGGATTCGGGACCCAGGAAATGGAACCTAGACCGTGGGCCGGGGGCACAGAGGAGGACCTTGGTCAGGAGGCCCCAGCCAGTAAGTTGGGGTGCAGGTCCGAGTAGAACAGCAGAAGTCAGGGGGCTGGGCCCAGCCCCTCCCACCTGCATGGCTTTTGACGTACACAGCCACGTCCTGCCCTGTCTCAGACTCATCCCTGACACTTCGCTCGAACGCCCCCTGACTCCTGGAGCCAGGCAGCATCGGTCATTGCTCGCGCCACAGCTGTTACCCGTGGCTGTCCGCAAGGTTCTAACAGTCGCTCCTCTCCCGGACTTGACAAGGAGAACCTCAGTGTGCGGAGGTTGTCGGGAACAGCCGCAGGCGGAGGCGGCCTTAAAACCGTCCAACGTTCTTCGTCCTGTTTACTTACTCACCGTATCGAACCTAAGGAAATTCATAAGGAAGTATTAAATTCAGCAATATTTTCAAAGAATCGCAACCTGTAGCAAGTATTCAAACCCTGGGGAATGCTAGCGAGGATTAGCGAAAATCAGAATTCGGGCCGCCTGCCCAGGTTGACAACAGTATGAAAAATGACCAATTTAGGTTCCTTCTTCGGTTTCGGACTTTATTGGCCCTTGGAACACCGCTCATAAGATCTGGGTAAACAATGCCTCAGTGTAACAAGGCTTTGTTAATTTTTTTCAGCCTTTCTTCCCACCTCTGGTTTATTTTGGATAGCTTCTATTGCTAATTTTCAATTTTACTGACTTTTCCTTCTAATTTTTCTTCTAATTTTAATCTCTTGTTTCTCCCATTTAGTAAAATTTTAATTTCAGATACTATATTTTTAAAATCTCTCAAAGTTCCACTTAGCCTTTTATTTAAATCTTCCATTTCACTCATAATATTCATGTTTTCCTTCACATCTTTGAATATATTTATAATATTTATAGTCATTTTTTAATGTCCTTTTCTGCTCATTACAGCATTTCCAGATCTGTTTCTATTGATATATTTTTATCTTGGATCTTGCTCACATTTTCCTGTTGGTTCACATATCTAGTAGTGTTTTTATTGAAGTTAGACATTTTATTTATGCTATTAAGTGCTGTGTCTTATTGCATTTCTTTAAAGAATATTGGCCTTTGTTCTAGCAAGCAGCTAAGTTGCTTGTAAATCTGCTTGATCTTTTCAAGCTCTTTTTTAAAAAAAATTGTGGGGTGAGTCCTGAGCAGCCTATCTTTAGGGCTCGTTTACCCATCTAAGACACAGCCCTTCTGGTGTCTGTAATGAATGCCCCGTGCACGCAATGAACCATCACTACCTGGCGCGTCCTTGAATAATTCCCCAGTCACGTGTGAGCTATGGGAATTTTTGAGTCTGTGGTACCATACATTTTTCTCTCCCAGTGATTATTCCTTGCCTTGTCTTGTGGATTTTCAACCTGAACTTGTGCAGATTCATATCCAAGGGGTCCCGAAGCAGATCTTTGGAGCGCGTCCTCTGCGCAGCTTCCTTCGCTCTGGTGCCCTGCTTCACGAGTTCCAGCTGCCACACGGTCCCTGAAACGGTCTCCTCCCTCAGCTCCACGGGTTGTCTGGCTCTCCCTTCTCAGTCCTGCGGTCTGGAAATTGCCCCCGGGCGGAGAGCTCATCACATTTGTTTCTCTTTAATCAGGAATCACAGTTCTGTACTGTGCATTGTCCAATGTCTGAAAATATTTATTTCATGTTTTGTCCATTTTTTCCTAGTTTGTTTTAATGGCAAGAATGAAAATACTCTATCACAGGCAAAAGCAGGAGTTTGTATTTTTAAATTTAATTCTTATAACCCTAAGAGGTTAGTGTTACTATTAACCATATTTAGAAAAACTTTGGCACTGAGAGTTCAGCGAATCGATTATATCACTTAACTAACAACTATTTAGCTCCGTATCAATGGTTCGTCCATTCGTTCAACAAATACTGAGCACTTTGTTCCATGCGACAGGCCGAACCCAGACTGGCTCACAAGCGTGTGTTGTCTTTGCATTTATTTTGCTTGCGATTTCCTGGTAACGCCCAGCAGTGTGTAGCCTAGTGTAAAAGGTAGATGCCGACTTGCTGAATTGATATTGGTGCATACCGTCGATGTCCTGAGGCCTCAGCTAACGTGAGGGCGGGGGGGCCTCCATTCTGGTTCCCCACCTAGTGCACTTCCACGGTGTTCCTCGTTCACGGTTGTGCACTGTTGGCTTGGTTGCTTCCCACGACGGGAGGCTTATTATCACACAAGGCAGTGCATCCCATTTTGGAATTCTAATTAACTGAGACGTTCACCAGCCAGCATATAAGTGGGTACGAGGCAGGTGGAGAAAGAGCAGACGTTAGGGAACCACAGAGCCATTAAGACGGATTTCACTCTTCACTTTCCCAGTGCCAGCTCGAGGGTTGTTTATCTTCAAGTCCCCTAGGTCCTGCCTTCTGTGTCCTTACTGGCAGCTGGATGACAGCTTGGCAGAATGCTGTACAAGGAACTCATGTATTCTGTGTGAGGGTGGGCGGGGGCTCGGCAGGGCCGGGTGACCTCTAAGCTTCTTCTGACATCTGAGAAACTTCAGATCAAGCTTTCCCCATCCCCACTTCTCTTCAGAAGCCTCATTTACAGCTAGACCTAAAAGGTCTAAAAGCTAATTCCCGCAATTACACCTTCCTACATATATATATATATATATATATATATATATATATATATATATATATATATATATATACACATACATACATTTTTGCTAAAATTTATGAAGGTTTTATTTAAAGTCTGTCCAATGTTTTCTGCACTGTATGATCTAATTTCATCTGGCTGTTTCCACATTTTTCTTCTTAGATTTCTGAGTCCTGCTTCCACCCCCGAATTCTATCATGTGCAGTTGATCGGGACTCTCAGAGCACTATTCTCAGTAGCTAAGGAAGGCCCTAGAAATCCACATCCCTATGTCTCCACTGGGGCCTTGGACAGCCAGCCTGGAAATACAGGGCTACTGTGGATATGCTGTGCTTGTAAACTGAGAAGTTTCTGAAAAAAAAAAAAAAAGTTCTATTTTAATAAAGCATTTTAATGTATTTTGGAGAAGACAACAACAAAAAAACTAATTGAAAATAAGGAATAAGATTACCATGAATAACATTCCTTTATCATAGCGATTTCAGGCTTTGAATAACCTTGTTAATTCAATTCAGCTATGTGCCTGGGCTAGCCGGGCTGAGCTTCATCCAAGGAGACAATGGAGTAAATTGGATTGCTCGCGGCGAAAGCACACTTCCTGTCCTGCCAGTCTGCTTTTCTCAGAGGACAACAGATGATGCAAACCCTTCGGCTTCAGCCATAAATAGACCACCTGCTCAACTAACAGAGAAATATATCTCACTGCAGGTACGAGCCTTTAGAATAAACAGCACTGTAGATTACTTTTCACATAAATATTTGCAATGGAACGTATGAGATGAAAATATCGATTGTCAAGACTGATAGTCCTGAAAATCAAATGAGTCTCTGCCAGGCCTCACAGACGAGCCTAATTCAATCATCCAGCTGGACTAATCACTGCGAAGCCCAATTTGCAAGTCTCCAGTCAAAGGTCTGCAAGTCTATCAGCCATTCTGGTAGAAAGATACAATTTTTGGACCGCTAAGTCTTTTAAAATAAGCTCCGATCTGGTATTTGATAATACACGAACTCTATGTGGTTAGAAAACTGTTTTCCCACTGGCATTCTTCCTGCTGAATTTAGGGACTTCGGCTGCTCGCACTTCCACTGACCATGCGTGTGTCTTAACCGCCCCCCCCCCCCAAGCAACTGATTCTATAAGGAGTTCCTTGATGCGGCTTTGATTGAATAGTACTAATTATTTTTGCTTTACGTTCTCTCCCTGACCAAGACGTATCCTGACCTTTTATCCTTTTTGCCCCTAATGACAACCTTGTACGTGAAAACAGTTACTTTTTGAGAGGGAAGATAACTGAAGATTACCCAGGTTCTTGGGTTTTTGTGTTTTTGTTTGTTTTTGTTTTGTTTTGTTTTGTTTTGTTTTGCTTTTAGAACCTTGTAAAGCATAGGAGATTCAGAGAACCAAACAAAACACATGCATAGCCTAATTAGTCACTGTAATGTTAACACACTTGTCACCAATATCCAGGTCAAAAATGACACTTTGATATTACCCAGAAGTCTCTCCATGTGCCCGTGCCAATCACACCACATCCCCGAAGTAACTGCTGTCCTGGCTTTTACAGTGACAACCTCTTTGCTTTTCTTGTTATAGTTGAACCCCCAGGTGTGAACCACTAGACAGTATAACTTAGTTTCATTCATTTTTGTCTTATTTATTTATTAATTATTTGTTTTAGATGAGGCAACCCTTGGTTGACCTCACAGATTGCAAGCATTTGTCAGCTTACAATCCCTTATTTTTTATTTTTTACACCTACAGCACCTGGTCTTCCTAGGCGGTCTCCCATCCAAGTACTAACCAGGCCTGACCCTACTTAGCTTCCAAGGTCAGACATTGGGCTTGTTCAGGGTGGCGTGGCCATGGACTGACAGTTTCTTAAGTCCGTCTGAATGTACAGGTTTCTCCTCCATCCCTTTCATCCCCTTTCTTGTCCTTGCAATTGACCTGTTGAGGCACCTGAGCTATGTGAACTGCCAAGCTCTCCAGCCCGGGAGTTGCTAGATGCACACTCACGGCACCACAGTCCGGCCTGCTGTTCTTCCTCTATAAGCCCTGCACACGGGAGCTGGATCTGGAGGCTCGATCAGATTGGATTTTGGGATTCGGTTCCTTCAGCAAGACTGGAGGAAGTGGCGGAGCGTTCTTTATCAGGGGGCACGCGATGTCTGGTTATCTTTTTTATGTTTGGGTTGGTGTTCTTTGCCTCAATCTGATAATTCATGTGTTTTGTTTTGTGGTAGGAGTGGTTTGCAAATTGGTGATTTCTTTTTCATTTGCTAACTGGGGTACTTTTATAAAGAGATAGTTCCTTCTGTCTACCATTTGGTTACCCAATAGTTTATTCTATATGTAAATAGGAATAATTTCCATACTTTCCCATTTACCAGTTTCCAAGATAATTGCTGTATTCATCCTCCTTATTTATCAGTGTTTAAAATAATTAATTGGTTCCCTAGCATTGTCCAAAAACGACCAATTAGCTTTTTAAAAAATATCATTACAAAAGAATTAATTTTAATACATTTGTTAAGTTTCAATTTGTGAGACTTTTTATACTTATTGAAGTTCAGATGGTCCTATCTTTGGCCAGTGGGAGCATTTTAAGGTTGCTCTTCATTTGACACGCTCCTAGCGATTTTTAATACCTGTCCCCCGGTTTTTGATGTGGAAAGATAATTTAGGCTTATTTTCTGCATATTCTATACCAGACTTGGATCAGCCAATTCTTTTTTTAAAAAAAGCTCTTATTTTTTTTTTTTAATGCGAAATGTTATTTCTAACCACAGTAAATAATCCAGTTTGAGGGGTGCTGATGCTACTGGGATTGCTCATTGTTTCAAGCCTTTAATGCCTTTTAGTGGGAACAGAGAGGACACACACACACACACACACACACACACAAACACAAATCTATGCGTGCGTGTTGACACTTTTATTGCAAATAAAACTACAACATGCTCTAATATGTGATCCAGCAATTATGTTTCTTGGTATTTACCTGAAGGAGTTGAAAATTGAGGTCCACAAAAAACTCTGCACAGAGATGTTTATAGTAGCTGTATTCATAATTGCCAAAACCTGAACACAACCAAGATGTCCTTCAGTAGGTGAACAAATAGACTGGTATATCCCGATAATAGTATATTATTCAGCGCTGAAAGGAAACAAGTCATGAAAAGAAATGGAGAAATTAATTGTGTATTGCTAAGTGAAAGAAGCCAATTTGAAAAGGCTACATTCTGTATGACTCCAACTCTATAACATTCTGGAAAAGGCAAAACTATGGGGACAGTAGAAAGATCAGAGATTGCCAGGGGCTGGGGCAGGGAGGGACAGATAGGCAGAGCACAGAGTATTTAGGGCAGTGAAATGATTCTGTATGACACTATAATGATAGATACATGTCATTATACATTTGTCCAAACTCATAAAAGGCACAACACAAAGAGTGAAACATAATGTAAAGTATGGACTCTGGGTGACGATCATGTGTCAATTTAGGTTTATTGAGTGTAACAAATGCATCATTCTGGTGAGGGATGTTGATGATGGGGGAGGGTAGGCTGCTATACGGAAATCTCTGTATCTTCTGCTCCATTTTGCTGTGAAGTAAAACTGCTCTGAAAAATAGTCTTAATAAAAAATAATAACTAACTATGGGGCAATGACCTAACTTTCCTATGCTACATCTGCATGTCCTTCCTCTTCCAAACTAAGGATCCAGGTCTCAATGACAAGGGGGATGGCAGACCTACACTCATGATTACCTGTTGGTTCTCCGGCTTCACACACACAGAAGTCTCAGAATAGCAATAATAATACCGTCACCGCCAATATACTTCCTGGAGTCATTAAACGCTGGTGCGTGTTCTCCCTATTTATCTACAATACTAGATCTACGTGTCAGCATATAGCTAGCTAATAGCATACACTCTCCCATTTAACCCATTAAAAATAAGCCTTTGTTATAGAAGGAACAATAAATTTAATGCTCATCACCTGGAAGACCAGGCTGGCCGTGGCAGGAAATCTGACAGGGAGGGAGCAAGCCAGCTCTCTGCCACCCCCAGCCCAGCTGGCTCTGGTGGTTTCCACCTTGGGACTTGGGAGACGCAGCTCTTGGAGCCCCAGCTTCTGAAATGTGAGTCTCACCACCACCTTTTCTCCCTCCTCCCTCCCTCTTTTTCTCCCATCACTCCCTCCCTATCATCCATCCATCCATCCATCCATCCATCCACCTACCTACCTATCATCCACCTATCGATCGATCGATCTTTCTAATCTATCTAATCTACCTACCTACCAATCTGTCATCTATCATCTGTTCATCTTCGTGGGTGCGTGTCATGCACTGTAAGTGGGCACACATCCATTTTTACATTTACACACACGGGTCCATCAGACGCACAGCTACGTCCATGCACCTACACGACAGCTTTCAGGCTGGCTTCCTCGGGAACTAAGACTGGACTTCTGGGGTCAGGCCAGTGACCCATCTGCCGCGCCGCCTGTCCCCGCCTCCCCCAGGCTTGGGGCCCGCTCGCCGGGGCAGCGCCGGGTCCCCCGAGGCCTCGGGTCCTACACAAAAACCGCTAAACTCAAGGGAAAACTTGGGCTTCCCTAAACAAAGTGCTTTCCTTCCCTGATGCAGACCAGCCCTCAAGCTGCACTGTCATATCCCTTCTCTACAGAAAAGCAATGGGTTGAAACACTGACAACATGCAGGGAAGTTCATTTTTTAGTTAAAAAATTCAGATAAAGCTCTTGGTTGGCCGTCAAGATCCACGTGGCTTCTCAAGCCGGCTGCCAGTTCCTTACAGCTTTCAGGAGCAAACTGGCCGTGAGTGGCACTTCCGGGGGGCGCCCCAGGGGCCTGAGCCGGCACTTCCGGTGGTGCCCTGAAGGACCTGCCCCCACGCTCACCGCGCCCTCGTCTTCAGTTCCGGCCTGTATCGTGCCCTGTCTGCAGGACCCCCCGTTGACTCCTTAATTCCTACTCACTCTCTTTCAAGAGGAAGTTCATTGGGGCTATTTTCTGTATTTTTAGCCTGTGAGCTCTTGCCTCGAGCTCTCTAGGTCCTCATGTCTGTTGATTGGAGACAAGAGTCCTCCAGTCAGCTCCTGAGGTCCTGCCCAGGCTCGGAGGAGGGAAGGTGGCTTTTTTTCTAATTTACTCTTTTGGGAACACGCATGGAGGCAGAGGTTTTCATAATCTCAAAACAGCCGCTCACCGTGGTGGCTCCATTTGTCTCTCTGCCTCAGGGTCTCGTAGCAACGTGGCAGGAAAGGCTGGCCTCGCGGGAGAAGCTGGGGTGGGTGAAAGTCAAGAGCTTCGCATCCTCGGGGGGCAGCTGCGACAGCCGGAGACTGGAGCCTTCGGCCTATGAAAGACGTGGAGACCTGTCCCCCCCACCACCCCGCTCAAGCGGAGTCGGTCCCTCTATTTGTCGCTCTCGTTTTTTTTTGTGCGGTTTGAGCCCTGACGAGTTTGTTCCTGCGGTTCCTGCAGAGGGTGACAGTGATGGCAATGTCGAAGGTACAACTCAGCTTCTGACCTTGAACTACCATTTATTAATCATTTACCAAGGCTCACTCAGCTGAATATTTTACTTGTGACTCTCGTAGCCATGTGCCTCTTTACATATGTGACAGTTGAGCAAACCAAGTCTCTTAAGGATTTAGGTAACTGGCTTCTGGCAAGGTCAAGTTTGTTCCCGGAGCTGCCTACTCTCAGGCCAATGCCCAGCCATGCAGCATTCCCTATAGCGCAGAGACTGGGTTGCATCTGGCGGTCCAGTGGCTTGGATAAAACCTGAGCTTTCCACTTACTGGCTGGGAGACCCCTTACCTCTCAGAATCTGTTTCCTTTCCTACAGAATGGGGGTGGTAAAGGGCCTCTTTTCAGCACAGTGCAAGCTGTAAATAATTAAGATATCACGGCTCTTAGAATAGCACCTGCTGCATGAGTGGGGTACAAGGACTAGGCGTGGTCGTTGTTTTGTCACCCCAAACAGGAGAAGAAAATTTCTTAGGGAGACACTGAACTGCATTCTTAGGAGTTTGTTATATCAATGTCCAGGTTAAATTTTTTAAATTATATATATATATATATATTGGTTTTTACTGTGCTCTAGGTTTTGATTGGACCCAGTATCTATTTTTCACAAAGCCCCCAGTGTCCAGGGCATAAACATGTGCATTGTGGTACTATGTGAGTTCCTACATGTCACATCTGCATGAATGGAGATAGGTCACTCGCATAGTCGTTACCCTGCGTTCTGGAGAGATAGAGCTTTTGAGAAACTATCTTTATTTTTACCGTGAACACATAGAGCCCCTGGCGACAAGGGATGTCTTTGACTCAACCCTCTCTCCTCTCTGGGCAGAGAACAGGCAGCCATGACACTCAGCGTCTCCAACTCAGACTTGATGCTCCCTCTGTGTTCAAGCCACTTCCATTGACCACACTCTCGTTCTCCTCACCTGTCTCCCCACCTCCCTGTCTGTCCTTGGAGTGGACCCGGGAGCCCAGATCAACGCTGAGAAGCTTCACATTGTACCCCTCCTGCCTCTTCTTTGCCTGGGCTCTCTTTGGGACACTGACCCTTCCAGGCTACCACCTGTTGCCATATTAATATGCTTCCATTTTTATTGGGTACTGTTATGGGCTGAATTGTGCTCCTCCTCAAATTTATGTGACTGTATTTGGAGGCAGGACCTGTAAAGAGGTGATTACGGTAAAGTGAGGTCACTAGAGTGGGCCCAAATGCAGTGTGACTGATGTCCTTCTAAGAGGAGATCAGGACACAGACACACACAATAAGTCTAATTAACAAAGATGATACGTGCATTCTAATAAGGAATATGGTACGTTGTTCATAATTAGGCATTCTTACTCTTTCATTTTTGAGAAAAGTAAGGGTGATATTCAGCATTTTGGCAATATAGTTTATAAGAATCCCCAATGAATTCGATGGGGATAATCCTTTAATAAGTGGATTTTGCCTTATATCCTATCTTGAGAATGAATTAAGCAGAGAAAAGGTATGTATAGAAAACGAGGTAGAAAGTTTATTTCAGCATTCACGGAATTTTTAAAGGAACCTTGCAACATCACGTTAATTTATTTTATCTGAGAAAGAAAATACCTTTCAATAATAAAAAAAAAAATCCCACTGTGTTCTCTTGTAACTTGAAGTGCCATATTTCCGAACCTCCAACATGGAGTTGTCTCCTGAATGTTCTACGGCTTTGGACAAGGATGGGCAAGCAGCCGGCCTCCACCTGTTGGACCCCTTGTGGTGGTAGGCACAGTCCCACATGCACAGTGGAGGTCCTTAACTTGTGTGCCCACTTCCGGATGGTGCATGGAGAAGGGGACAAGGTGACAATGACTTTCTTCTTACTCCCCTGGATGTGCCGGGAGGTGAGGCCGCAGCAGCAGGAGCCCAGCGGCGTCCGTCTGCTTCATACGATGGAATATCATGCCACTAGTTGCCCGTATGCTTCCGGTCAAGATGGCGGAGCATTACCGAGGTCTGCCCACCACCTGCCCTCCTGTTAAAACGTAACATCATGGAGTGAAGCTTCCTGCTTCAAACCCCTTGACACTCTCTTGTGCACAAAGAATAAAATCCGAAATCCTCCGCAGGGCCAAGGAGATCCTGTGGGCTCCGCCCTCGTCGGAGTCTTGGCCTTGACCTATTCATCCTCCATGTATGTGGTCCCAAAGGCCATCGCTGAGTTTCTCCAATGTTCTAAGCCCTTTCCAGCTTCAGAGCTGTTCTGTCAATAGAGAGGTCACCCCACCCTCCCACTCTGAATGATGAAGCCTGTTTCATTGCTTCCCGTTTTCCTATACGTTTCCTTTTTGGCTCTGTCTTGGTCATGAACATACATAAGTTTGTACGCTCATGCCAAATCTTTCCCCCCTCTAAACTGCAAGGTCCATGAAGGAAGGGTCCTGTCTGTTTTGTTCCCTGCTTCCCTCTGAACTGACACTCATCCTTGCATCTCAGCATTGTTGAGTTTGTGAGTTCCTGAAGCCCAGAACTGTTACCTGACACCTAATTGTGGCTTTAATGAAAGCTATGCACATTTCCTGAGCTTCTCATCTTTAGGAAAAGAATACTATCTCGGGACACTCTTGAGTCCTGCTAACTGATACTCATTAGCAGCTGGGAATGAATTTCTAAACAGTCTGAACTGGAGGACACACAAATCACCAGAGGAGAGGAAATTGCTCCTTAAATGAAGCCTGGTAAGGACATTCCCTTGACCTTGGGCAATTGTGAATTTTCCTTACATGCAAATGAGGTAACTTGATACCCTTCTCCTGGCCCCAGCAGTTAACAGTTTGACAAGACCATATACAGCTGTAAGGGGATGCCTGATATTTGTGTAGCATTTAGCTGTTTACAAATGGCAGCTTCCATTTGTGCTTGGATTCTGGGAAAGAACAGTTCTCCCACGTCCCTCATCGTGTTCAGCCCTATCTTTGAGGGCCTTTCAGCCAGGCTGTGCACTGCCCCCCGAGTCCTCCTCCTTTGCTTACCTCGGGTTTACAAACTACAGGCCATAAGCCAAATCCGGTCTGCTGTCTGTTTTTGTCTAACCTATGAGCGAAGGATGGCTTTTATATTTATAAATAGTTGAGAAAAAAAATCAAAGGAAGGATATTTTGTGACATGAGGAAATTATAGAAAATTCACATTTCAGTGTCCGTAAAGTTTTATTGGAGCCACCTCTATTTGCTTATTATTGTCTGTGGCTTGTGCTGTGATGGCGGAGTTGAGTATCTGTGCCAGATGGGGCCTGCCAATGTTTTCTAGGTGGCCCTTGGGAGGAAAAGTTTGTCAGGGCGCTGCTTGTGTGATGACACCCTCCCATGTTTTCTCTTGCCTGCTGGCAGCTGAGCTCTGTTCCCACCGTCTGCATCTCCGAGCCAATAGCGTTTCTCCCGGGAAGCTTTTGAGCCCCGCTAACTCGAGCCCCGTTTCCCTTTTCCTTGTGATCGCGGCCCCGTACCCCCGCCCACACTGTGTTTTTCATCCTCACACTTGCTACGGTCAATACTGGTGGGATCGGGTGGTGAGAATCCATCTTCCTCCATAGACAGTGCGTTTTGTGAGAGGAGGTGCATGTCTGTCTCGTTTGCCATCGTATCAGGAATGTTCAGCACAGCACAGAAATATTGTCGAATGAACGGTTGGGGTTGAATGTCGTCACATACAGAGGAAGAGAAGAGTTTTATCCACAGAAGGGGCCTCTAGGCGCTCAGCTGACCAGAACCTGTCTTTTGTGTCCCACTGCTCATGGTCATGGGCTGCAGGACAAACATGGCTAAGTAGATCCATGGGCACAACCCGCTCACTTTAACTCAGGAAATCTCCCAGGATTGAAAATCAGAAGCCAAGTGACCAATGTTTATCCTACTTGGTGGAAATCTTAAGGAACCATGGAGCAGGCAGCAGCCTGCAACCCCGGCAATGAGCTCAGATGGATGGGCACGTGTGGTTCAGACATCAGGGCTAAGTTTCCTGGACATTAAGAGGCACTTATCTTGGGCCCATTTTACAGATGCAGAATGCAGGCAAAAGAGTATTATTCTTATCTGGAGTCTGGATTAAAATCTGGATCTGTTTTTCCCACTGCCCCATAGTGGGTAAGTATCTCCTGAATAGGGTTGCATGTCAGTTTCCTTCACTAAATGCTGATTCCCAAAGTTTACCTAAACCATGACATTCTTGGTCAATGTCACGGTAGAAAGTGGGCTCCAAAGAAGAGCTGAGCGTAAGTCCCAAACCCCGCAGCCGCCGAAGACTGTGCGGCGCCTCACTTGGACCCCGGGACATGTTTACGACACAGCACTGTCAACATTATTCATTCAGAAGGTATTTTTCTCAAGATTTCCCTCGGGTCGTTCTAAAGGGCAAAGTAATTCTGAACCCAGAAGCACACAGTATTTATGGGGCCACCTCGTAATGGAAATAATGTCAGTGTAACTGCTCTGGGTCTCTGAATTCAAAATTGAGCAAGGGACACATGAAACAGACTTGTGCTAACACCAAATAATGCTTATAATCCACAAATACTGTGTACAGTAAGTGCGGCTCCAAGCATCATCAGCCGGACGACTCCCAATCAGATATTTTCTTTACGCTGCATTCCACCTGACAGGCCTCCCAGCTGGACACTGGTTTTCCTCTGTTTATGTAGAGCCCAGTTCCCGACTTACATCATTGTCCTTCTTCCTAAAGAGCTTACTTCATTGTTCCTTGTAGGACAGATCTGTCACCTGTGAATTCCTTCAGTCTTTGTCTGTCTGGCAGTCTTTATTATCCTTCATTCAAAAAAAAAACAAAACAAACATTGAACTCTATGCATTATTAAGGGAATATATTCATGGGACTGTCAAACTGTTAATCATATATTAGGCAACAAAGAACGCATTAATTCTCAAAGGAGTAATTCCAAAGACTACATTTTTTAAACAGAATTCAGTAAGATTGAAAATGGATATCAATATTCTTAAAAAAAAATCACTCAAACATAAACAGTTACATGTACATGTGGTCTGTATTATATGTATCATATATATAGATTATATAAAATCACTGTTTTTTGTTGTTGTTGTTCAGATTTTTCTTGTTTTAAGTATAAGGAAATCATTCATGCTCTAGATAGTATGTTCCATTGGTCACCAGTCAGGTGGGTACAGAGGACAAAGGGCTGGTCACTTCAGTTCAATTAAGATTATCTTAAGTCGGGGCTGGATTGCAATTTTAGCAAGTTTGTCCCCCTCTCTGGCAAATTCCGATTTCTTGGGTGTGGTGCTGCTAGTCTTTCACTTGATCCCCCTGTTCCAGAACATTCCATCCCTCAGAGATATTTTGCTTAGCTCTTAGCCCTTCACCTTGTACAAGTTCAGAAGGTCTGGCCAATGCCTTGACTGCTCAGATGCGTTTCGCAGGCCCCTCCCTCTCATGGGACATTGTCTCCAGAGGGAGCCCGGGGGAGATGCCACTGGGCTTCTGTGCCCGCTCCCCATCAGGCGTGACTTTCTTAGACTTTCTCTGATCAGAAAGTTTCTGTTTCCTCAGCCCTGAATGTCCTGTCCTTCAGAGTTCTGAGCTTAGCTCTCCCCTCATACAAGTTCAAATACGCTTGATGACTTGAGAGGGAGAGTGGCTTTGTGTTGGTCACAGAGCTTCTGACTCTGTGGGGACTTAGTCTCTCAAGCACTGCATTATAGTATAAAGTTGCCATCTGTGTCTGCATCCAGCATCCAGCACTGGAGCAGAGCTCAGCGAACGCCTCACGGGGAAGATGTGTGTTTGGGGGCGATGCGGGTCTCCAGCCCATCACTCCATCCGCAGGGGACTGCCCAGCATCTACTAGGAGCATCCCTCGCTTTTGCACTGAGCCTCGTGTCCAACTCACGTCCAGAACTGGCAAATACGCCAAGAGAAGGAAACAGGCAGCAATTCCATCTCACCGACGAGGGACTCTGGTGCGTCTGAGGCTAGTTCTAGTCTCTTGCTTCTCTAGCTCTCCGATCTGTTACAAACAAGAGCTGTGTGATTTATCCAGTTTGTTTGTTTGTTTTTTAAGAAAAACTTTGCAGTGATTGTATAGGTCTACCGTGTCCTGCTGCATCTACCTGGACTGAGAAGACAGATCATTATTATTTTAATAAGAGGCATAGAATTCTTTCAGAATTCACCTGAACATCCCACTCTAGTGTTAGATCTCAGCAGAGTTGTCTGATCCTCACCCGTGGGCTCATCAGATTAGCTGGGGATGTGCAATTATCTCCACATGCTGAGTGCTGGGCTGTCCAGAGGAGGAGGGACCCAGTATTTGTGTCTCCGACTTTGAAAGGTCTAATAAACACACATATATCTGTGGTTCTTGTGGGCATTTAAGGCAACACAGTGGAGAAGAACTCGGCATCATGCAGAGGAGCAGAAAGCGCAAGGGAAGAAATGGCACGAATCACACAGAGCCAAAGAAAGCCGGGCTGTCCTGTGGGGCAGTCGAATTAGAACCCAGAAAATTGCACTTTCTTTAGAAACAACACAACGAACAGGAAATATTCAGTGTAGAGTCACAAAGGACTACGTAGAGGTAGACCCAAAAAATGATACTAGAAATGACAAATGGGAGAGAAACTCAGAAACCAAAGGAAACGAGAAAAGTTAACTTTAAAAAAAATACATCAAACTATTTCAGCAGCATATGATCCCGATCAGGCCAGCGTGCTGCGGAAAAACCAGAAAACCACCACGTTAGTTAATTTCTCAGCCCCGGCAAGGACGTGAGTTGCGAAGCACCTGAGAAAGGCGTGAAACAAATGGTCCGTGTGACTTCGACTTGGTTGTGCAAGATGATGGCAGGTGGGCAGGGGCGTGACGGTGTCGTATTTGACTGCAAACGGATCTTTGTTCGTTTTGGGGGTTCCCCAAGGTTGAAATGCCAGCTGTTCAAAATATGGAGGCGCATTATACGCATGTATTTGTGGTGTGCGTGGGTGGGCGGGGGGAGTAAAGCGAAGCTGAGGAATTGCGCGCCGCTAGTTTCACACGTAAATAGGAGAAATTTCCTTTCCAAACACGAAGGACAGTAAGGAACCTGACATATGTGTGTGAGCTAAGGGGTCCCGAGTTCCCAGAGAATCTGATGTCAGAATTTCCTGGAAAATTCGGGGCACGCGGGGATGCCGGGTGGGTCGGCAGAGAGGGCTCGGATTCTGGGTGAGACGCGGGTTCCCCGCCTGGCACCACACTCCGCCGGGTGAGCGCGAGGCGACGTCCCGAGCCCCAGCCTCCTCGTGCGTGGGGCGGCGGTAAGGCCGGCTTCACGGCGTTTCCGTGGCCATTACATTGCTACGGGGTCAGTGTCAAGCCCAGTGCCGGGGACCTGCTGGGAATTCCAGAGCGATGGCTCTTACAGCCAGGCGATGCGCAGGGAGCAAGAACCGCCAGCTTAGCAGGGGGACAGTGCAAGTAGAGGGGAGGGGCAGTGGTGGCCTGAGAACTCGGGGAGTCACCAGGAGATGGGAGGCAGGGGGAGCAGAGCAGGGGAGGTAAAGGTGCTGGCTGTCAGGACGGCTCCTCGCCACGCCCTCACCTGAGCTGACTGCTCTCCTTGCGGGTCTCAAGCGGACCTTATTTCCTGTCCTTATTTCCTACAAATCAGCTGATTTGTAGGGCGTTCTCAAATGCTGCGCATCCTGTTTTCTAAATGTTTCGACGCTCAGGGGTGCTCACTCTTACTTTGCAAAAGTTTCTATTAGGCGAATCTGGTCTTTGGCACCACCGGTCTGTGACACCTGCACCCTCTTCCTACTGCCTGTCTCCTTCCCCCTTTGGAAGTCTGTCCCTTCTCCTCCGTCAAATGCTGATCCCAAAGAAAGCATCTTCTGTGCTGGCCCCCAGCCCTGACATTCTCTTTTAAGCGGACCCATACGATTGAGGCTGTTCCCAGGGGGGCATTTGTAGAATAAGCATCATTTTGGATTGCAGTTTCTGGTGATCACTGAAACGGGTGTTTACCTGTGGGAGTCCAGGAAGACCCCCACAGAGCAGCAGGGAACCACCGGAGGCGCCTGGTGCAGAAGGCCAGCTCCTTCAGTGTCCCGGTGACGAGTGCTGTGAGACGCACAGACACACAGCGTCGTATGTGCATTTAAGATAGCGCTTCTCAGCCAGAGCGATTTTGCCCTCTGCTGGACACCTGGCGATGCCTGGAGACGTTTTCGGTCGGCATGACTCTGGGTGGGGACGTTTGTCCTGGCGTCTGCTTTACAGAGGCGACCACGGCTGCTACACCTCGTACAACGCACAGGGCAGTCCCCACAATAAAGAATTATCCGGCCCAAACTGTTAGGAGTGCTGAGGTTGAAAACCCCTGGTGGAACAGACTTAAAGTTAACCCCGTGTGCTTGGCAAAGGACACAGCACCAACCACAGAACTAGAAAGGGCGAGAATTCCCTTGTGGACCCCATTCTCCCCCTTCAAGCCAGCCCCTCCCTCCCCTCCGCGGCCTGCGAGGGAGGCTGGGAGGGGGAGAAGGTAGGCTGCCTTTTCCCTGCGGGCGCTGCTGGGTTTCTAGTCATTTCATTAACTTTATCTTGAATGTGCACAGGAGGCCTTCTGGATTAGAGACAGGTGATCCTTATTCGTTTGGAAAGCAAGTAATGACCACACCCCATTCCTCCCTGCTGGGGTGACGTGGGACAGCCAGGCCTGTGTCCTACACACATTTCAACGTCTGTGTCTAGGTGAAGAATGAACGTTCTCTGCTCCTACACGGGAGGAAGAGGCAGCCGCCCCGCCTCCCTTCCCAGAGGCGACCCCGAGGTGTGGGAGAGGGAGGGTCCTGGGTGCTCATTCTAACTGTGTGGCAGGGGAACGTGCCCCTCCAGGGCTAGGTACCTCTCTCTCCAGGGTCCCCTCATGCCCTCTCCAGCCGCGAATCAACTTCCCAAGGCTGTGAGCCTCGGAAGCCACCCTGACGTATTTATGCAGAAAGCCCCAGCGCTGCCAAAATACACACACAGCTTCTCTACAGCAGCAGCTTCCGGGCCTCTGGGGACGGAGGGTGACTGAAGGGTTTCACCACCTGCCCTTTTCCTTCTGTGACCGTCCCTGGCGAGGCGGGCCCGCCTATCACACAGAAGGCCAGCAAGGCCACTTGTCTGGAAGGCATTCCCGAGTCACATCGCATTGGGGTTCTTCCCACCCACGTGATCAGAGTCTTCCCGACTTGGGCAGAGGCACGGGTTCAGGGGCCTCCTCCCATTCGACAGACAGACGACAGTCGGTGTGTTTATAGCTGAGGAGGAGCCACGGCCTCACGCACAGGATTACAGCGCCATGGCGGAGCTGGGCCCCTACACACCGCTGGTGGGGCTGTACCTCTGAGCAACGCCCCCATCAGTCCCTGGGGAGTAGTCACTGCACCTGAGCGACTGGCAGCTCCATGTCCCCATTGTGACACACGGGCGTCTGCCTTCTCTGGAATGTTCCGCCCAGCCCGTCAGCAGCCCCGGCTCAGCGCCAGGCAAGGACAGCCATGGCACACTCTCGGCATTGGGGATTACTGAAGATAGGGCCAAAGGTTAAGGCAAAGGCCTTAAGGGTTCTACGAACCCTTAAAATTGCACTACTTGGGGGTCAATGTGTTTGAAATGATTTCCAAGGGAAAAAGGCACGTTGCAGGTGGCTGCTAACTACCAGGCTAGAGGATACGAGGAGGCGGGGGTTTATACCTCGCAGGATAAAGCGTGGAGGCGAAACATAATCCAGATCAAGCTCTCGCTCTGTTTGGAGGTTCGAGCACTCACTGGGGAGACGTGCGCAACAGGAGACCAGATGCTGAGCCTGGCTCCGGTCATCCTTGCCGAGTGTGAGTGGCCATCCACGCCACGTCCATGTCTCGGGCGGTCGGTGACGAAGCAGGTCGTCAGATAGCAGCCGTAATGCCAAGACCCCTTTTGTCCAGAGAGTGACAGAGACAATGGCAGCAGCCTGCAAAGGGGAGCGATCCAGCACTCTGCTTTGTGATTCTGTCATGTGACGAGAAACCCATTCTGGATTTCTGAAAATCATACTAATAATAGATAGACATTTTCAAAGTGGATCCAATTTGCCGTAAAGCTCGGAGAGGACGTCAACCAGCTGCCCGCCAAAGGTTTTACTCACTGGTCTCGTCTTCTATGACCACTCAAGACGAAACTTTGCCTCCCCAAAACTTCCCACCCCTAACGGGTAGAAAAACCACTAAAAGGGAACCGTGTACATCTGCCCCTGGGGTTTATTTTCAGCCAGAAACTTCCCCTGTTCAGGCTGGAGGGCGAAGTGCATTCAGTGGAAAATTCTGAAAGACCGACGGTTCTGTTTCTCTGAGGGCTGCAGAGACATGGCCTTGCCCGAAGCCACTGGGAGGCGAGATGGCTTCTAGATTGTTCCACCCCACCCAGGTGAAACTTGCAGCAAGCACCGTGGGCCCAGGCGGAGGAGGCTGTTGAGGGCGGGGAGCCAAAGCAGCCCCTCTGTGGGCTGCTCGCTGGTCTTCCCTCGAGATCCCCGGTGGCCAACCGAGCCATGTCTGCAGAAGCAGAGTGTACACCAACCCAGGAGGAAGCTCAGAAAGGGCACAACGACCTCTCGGTTTCAGGAGGACACACAGCCTGTCGCCTGCACGCCACTGAGTTAAACGTATGCGGCGAGGCGCCCTGAGCCCATCCGGTAATTGTTAAGTGCTGAGCAGCGGGCTCCGAGAACCAGCCTGTGAACAAGACAACGTCCCTTTCCCCACAGAGTTTATCATTGAACGGAGAAGGGAAAAAGTGAAAGAAGGTGGCGACCGCCAAGTGTGCCGAGTGCGTGAGGAAGGCCCCGCCCACTCCGGGTCGTGGGGAGCCTCCCCGCGGGTGCTTCGTGGGAACAGGAGGGCGATGGGGGGGGCGACCTCGCCACGCGGACGAGGGGCCTGAGCCAGGGGAACTCTGCAGTGAAAATCGCTGAAGATTTGTCCTTTTGTCTCCTATCGTCAGGGGACCCCACGACACCCCTCCTGCCACAGCTGCGTGATGGGAGCAGTGTTTTCAAAAATAGTTCCCTCCTCCCTCCCTTCCTGCCTTCCTTCTTCCTTCTTCCTTCCTACTTCCTTCCTTCCTTCTGTCCGTCCGTCCGTCCTCCCTCCCTCCTCCTTCTTCCTTCCTTCCTTCCTTCCTCCCTCCCTCCTTTTCTTCTGCTAGGACATGTGCTTTGTCTTTCTGGAGACTGATGGCCGGGCCCCTCCCAGACCTGGAGCTCTGGGACCACTTAGCTGAGACGCTGAGACAGGAGCGGCTGGTCTGGTACCCAGGGAAGCAGCACTCACTACAAAATGGGTCTTATCGGGAGGCCAGGAGGCCGTTTCTCCCTCCAGGATGGGCTCCCTGCAGGCATCTGGGCAAGACGGCTTCCCCCTTCTCACCCGGAGACCTTCTGGTTCCTAAGAACAGAGGTCGCCCAGACTCAGCGCTCACAGAGACACAGAGGGTCTGAGGACACCAGACGAGGCCCCACTTTGTGATAACCCGTTAATTAAGGGGTGACAAATAGGTCACATTGCTATCCCAAAATACAGTGATTTGCAGAGATGCAGATAGCATACGAATCAGAATTCCGTGCTGCAAAACAGTCTCCCGCGGGTAAGTTCGGTGTGCTTGCCGGGACTCTTGTGTGACATCGGTGTGTTGGGAGCACGACCTTTGGTCCCTGCGTGTGGCTTCATATGCACACGTTTTCAATCAGTAATTTTGTGAGTCTTTTTTTTTTTTTTTCTGAGAAAGGTAAAAGTGGCCTGTTATGCCTATGGCTCCGCATTAATACTAGCCTTGCAAGAAATCTCATTGTCTGACTTATTTCAGAGTCAAAGTGCTTACGTTATAAAGAAGCTAAAATTTCACCTGTAGGGAAATTGGCACAATTTCTTCTTTGACTCTCCTCTGCGCCAAGCATAAAAAACGCGCTTTCTGTTTGGGTAATTTTGCACAGCAGGGACTTTAAATTATTTACAGCTTTCCTTATCTGGAACCAGAGGAAACACACGATTTTCCATGCCACAATTTATAGTCTGAAATGTTTTTAGAAACAAAAAAAAAAAAAAAAAAAAGAAGAGAGTAAGCTACTGATGTGCACGAGAATCGGAAAGAACAAAGGCTTGCCCCCCCAAACAGGGGTGTCTTGCTCTTGCTGTCACCCGGGCGGGTCTAAGGGGCCCGGGGCAGTAAAGACTCATGGGTCTAGACACTGCACTGTTCTCGGAGGCTTCTGCTGAGCGGTTCCCGCATGAGCCGCTGTGAACACGGAGCGCTTGAATGAAACCAACAAAACGTGGGTGTGACATCGGAAGCCGTGCTGGACGGAGGTGTTGGCTGGGAGGGCAGGGTCGCCACACGGAGGTTGGTCCGTGTCTTCTGGGGCATGGCCAGCCGAGGATCCATGTTTTTGGGAACTCAGTCCTCCAGTTTGCCAAGCAGAGCGTTTGGGCTCCTGCAGAGGCAAAGGGAGGATCACAGGGAGCTTCCTTCTGCATTCTCTGCTCGCGGCCTTTCGCCGGCCTTGTGCTGGCCCTCCCTGGGGACCGGGCACTGCCACATGTCCCCACTGCCACTGAAGAATTTCACATCTTGGCTTTGAATTGCTCTCCTGTCAGTTTAATTGGTGAGAATGAGTCCGTTAAAAGTCAGGGCCTGCACGGTTCGAGGGTCTGTGTGCCATTCTTCTCGGGCCCTCCTTCTAATTCTATTCATTGACTCAGGTCGACATATGACAACGATAACCATAACCCTTCATACTCATCGAGCAGGCATCGCGATGGATATTACAGGATTATCTTCCTTGCTCCTTACCTCAATGAAATACACAGGCTAACAGCAAATTTCACAGTGAGGAAACCGAAGCGCACCCAGGAAGAGGTGTCCCTAGGATCCAGACCAGACACTCTGCCTGCAGACAGCGCCGCCCCGACCAGCCCGCTGTACCGAGGAGCGAGCAAGCCCTCCGCACCGCGAGTGGTTGTTCGATGGAACTCACGAGGTGCTTCTTCCCACCCACGTTTGCTAGTAATACCGTGACCTTACTAATGGCAGAGAGCATTCATTGATGCTGTAATCTGCAGAATGCTTTCTCATTTCATGGGCGTTTGGGCCTCAGGACAACCTCCCAGGTAAGTGGGACAGGCGTCTTAGTCGTGTTTCATGGGAAACTAGCTTAACCCGGGAGCCTCTACCTAAGAATACTTGCCAAATGAGCAAGAGAACTAGACAGAGTGAACTGTGGAGCCATCGGATCCCATTACACCCCGTACCGGACCTGTACTCTGGGCCAGGAACTTAATTCCTCTCGGCTCGTGCTGTCCGACTGAAAAATAAGGATAATTGTACTAAATTCATGAAGTTGTTCTGAGCGTTACAGGTGGCAAAATATTCCAACCGTATTTATCAGAGAGTGTGACACTGGGAGTGACACTTAGTGTTCTCTTCCTTCTTCTTTCTGCACCACACACGAGCCGCGAGTGAGCACCGCGCCTCTATCCCAGGCTGGCGGAAGTGACTAATTCCAACTCCAGGAGTTGACGGGTTCAGAAACCAGGCTGGGGAGAAGTGACGGTGAAGATAATTAACCCATGTTTATAATTCTAGAGAGGAAGGAAAATTGTTCCTGGCTTAGCACACGGTCTGGGTTCCACTCCCTTAGACAATGCCTCTCTCAAGGTGGCTAATGAGAAATAAATCACCATAGGATCTTGACGTCGCTTCAAGAAAAAGGCAAGAAAAGATGGCCGATCAGGAAAATCTCAGGTCGAGAATACGGCCCGGAAGAAAGTTGCCATGGAACAGACGGAAATTGAAGCTATACATATCTTCAGAAAATCTGTGAAATCTCATTAAGTTATCAGGATCAAGCAATATAAAGCAACAAATAAAAATAAAAAAAATAAAAAAAATCAGACATGCGAGAACTCAGGGAAGAGAGAGAAGATGAAACATGGAAATAATACAGAGTGAAGAGTAAACCAAATTTTTTTGGTGTTTATAGGTTTTACCAGTAGGAGAGTTGGTTTGTAGGGACAGTATATCGTCATACAGCAAGCAGAAATATATACAATGTTGTTTAAACTATTTCATGGCATAGAAAAAGAAGGAAATCTTACTTAAAATTAAAACAAGATAACTTTGTTATGAAAGCTTAAGAAAAATAGTAAGAGAAACAGTAACTAAAGCAAATCTCAATTTGTAACAGTATCCAGCAACATGTCAGATAAAATAATACCAGGAAAATATTGTTTCCAAAATATAGTAATTTCAACATTAGGAAATCTTTTAGTAATAAGTCACCACATTAATAGAGCAAAAAAGAAAGTTTATAACCTTCGCCTTAGACAATGAAAAGAGTTGATAAATTCTACATCTCACATTAATAAGAAAAGAATATGTATATACTTTCTTATCAATATGAAATATATCCAACTCAAGATATAACAACTGAATGTAATTCATGATCTCTGTTTTTTGCCATAAAAGTCATTTTAGGGCCAACTGGATACACCTGAAAATGATCTAAGTATTATAATAATTATTAAGTTTATCTTTGATAATTGTATCTATGTAGAGAAATATCTTTATTTTTTAGAGAGCCATGATTTCTGCAATTTACTTTAAAATATTCTATATACATATACGTATATATATACACATTTGTATATATTTCATATATGTGTATTATATATATAGTGTGTATATGCGTGTAAAGTGAATAAAGTAGGATATTAGCAATGGTTGCATCTAGGTTGTTGGGTTGAAAACCATGATGAAGAAAACAGGAAAACATTATAAAGAAAGAATATGACAGACTCAGTAAATGGAAAACATACTCTGTGCTTGGACAGGACTCTGCTTAACAGAATTGTCAATTCTCCCTTGGTTAATCTGTGCATTTAATACCATTGCAGTAAAACCTAATAGCATTTTTTTAAAAGGAGAAATAAATAAGCTTTCTGAAAAAGAATTTCAAAATAAAATTGTAATAATTTTAATCAAAAAAAAAAAATAAAAAAAAAGAAAAATAAAAATCATAGACAAGATGAATAAATGAAAAAGAACTCCATAGATAGATCCAATTAGATACAAGAATTTAAAAACAGTATTTTAAATTAGAGAGGAAATCATTAATTATTTAAAAAAGATTGTAGATAACTAGATAGTATTTGAAAAAAAATGTAGAAAATATTTTCAATAGCTACAACCATAAATATACAAAAAATAAAGAAATAAAAAAGCTAAAAGAAAATACAAAATGAGGGATCCCTCTTGAAGTCTTACGTAATACCTGGACTGACAGCTCTGACCACAGAAAGCCTTGAGTTGAAGAAAACTTCACCACAAACAAATCCAAAACACGAATGACAATCTTGCAAAAAATGTTTGCACTCTTGAGCATGATCAGGTGGTTAATTTTGCTAACAAACCAATGAGAGAGGACATACGATAGATACGCCAGAAATCGAGTCCGGGGCATAGACATCACCCCGCTGCTTCTCGTGACACGGACGCAGATGGCTCCCAGACCCGTGGGAATACGCTCCTCGCAGTGGGGCAGGATGCCTGCACACGTGACCCGTCCGACTCTGCCGCCGGCCTATCACGTTGCCCTGCAGCGAAGCCGGCACCGCCCCTCGCAGGTGAGAGCTGTCCCTTGGTGCATTTGCTGAAGGTGACTTTGGCAATATTCATTATAAATTTTAATTATGTTAAATTATGTTTACTTATATTTATAATATTAAACACAATAAATATATCAATACTATTATTAACTACTAACATACTATTTTTATGTTATCAATTAATATTTATATAGAATATTTTCTATTTTATATACTAATATATATTATAGATTATATAATATATAAGGTACTAATATTCAATGGCACAATTTAAATGCAGCTCTCTCCCTGGGGAGTCTGCCGCGTGCCCACGGTGTCATTCCTCCGTCCCCGGTCATCCGTTCTCTGTCTGGGCTGGTCCAGCCTGGTGCATCCCGCCGCGGACTGCGCTCGGCCCTTGCAGGCTCCTTCCGCGACCCCAGCCTCACCCGCCGCTGTCCGTGCTCCCCGTGTCCTCGCCGACTCCTCTCCGAGTGGGTGACGGAGTGTCTGTCCGGGTCCGCGAGCCTCGCGTCCAGCGGCTTCGCTCCTCGAACCGACCTTTCTGTGCCAGCCGTGTGCTGGGGTTGGCTTGGACTGACGGGGGACAGCGGAGTGTGACATTTCCCAGTGCTTCCCAGTGAGCTGGATGTTGAATATCAAATTACGAAAAATTAATTGCTAAAAATTCAATGATATTCACGTACAAGCAAGTAAGTTATGCTGAAAAGAAATGTAAGAAACATTTAAAACTATCACTTCCCAGCTATTTTGCTACATGTTACTGTTATCTCTGCTCCTGAGCGGATTTTCGCCATGATAGCGCCACTGTGGGAACCCGGCGCAGCAGTGCGCCTCCCTTCCCGACCCTGCCTACAGCGGTGTCCCGTTGGCAGCCTGAGATCTGCCACAGGGGCGTCATTTCACTGTGAAATTGGCAAATGTCATCTATCAGAGCTTGATTTATTGCTTTGCCAGTTGTTGAGACTTAAAAAAGTGTTGGGGACATCTAGAATGTGCATTACATTCAAAAGTGCATCATGCCTTTCACCATTACAGTGAGAAAAACTCAAAAATTAGAGGAAAGGAGCCCAGTGCTTAAAAATTATTAGCCCATTCGGAAAAAAAAAAAAAAATAGGCCAGGTCATTGATGAGGGAAGCTCTGACACAGTCTTGATTATTTTACTTTATTCTTGGAAACAAAAGTATCGACCAAGTCAGAAATTTTATCAGCTGGAACACAGGTGCTCTATAGGTAGGAGAGTTCTGAAATCAATAAACACATACGGTGGGAACCAATTCGCTATGGGGAATCGGCGATAAAGTCATTATTGGTAAATAATTTGCTTTTATGAAAGTCAAATTCCCGACCTTTGTTCAGTCCTTGCCCTCTCTCAGAGGAGTTATGCGTTAGACCCTCAGGGGCCTCCTTATGTCCGCTCTTGTCCTTCCCGATCTTTGGAAATCTGAATGTGGTCCTTCATCTTTTTTTTCCCCCGTGAATATTTCATTGAGGGCCTACTGTGTGTGCTATTCTAGGGGCTGGATATAAGCGGCAGTGGAGGAAGCAGACATAAATTCTGGTCTTCATGAAGAGTTAGAAATGAATAAGTGCTGTAGAGAAAGTCTGAGTGGAAGTTGGGTTAGGGAGGGCAGGTAGCAGGTTCCTTGCAAAAACAAGAAAAATGCTAATAGTATGGCTCCATACCATGGCCCCAGGGACCTGCCCTGACTCTGCCCCCTGTGGCCACCCCTGAACCCAGTTGCTCCACCCTTGATCACAGGTCTCCCCCAACCCCACCCTGTGGCAGCTTCTCTGTCCCCACTCCCGGTTCCCACAGAGCCCTTGAGAACCCAGCCTGTGTGAAAGCCTCGGGCTTACAGTTTGCTTGGGAAAATAATCAGAATAAAAATCTGAAGCCTTATTCTTACTTCAAGTAAAATTTGCTACCTGCAGACAGTGATTGCTAGAGGGGAAATGTCTAGGGTGAATTAAAATGTCACCAAAAGTGCACGTATTTTAAACGAAGGAGGTGGAATTACAGTGTGCGGCATAATGACTATGTTACAGAAGTTTCTCCTGATGCAAATGAGCCTTTCTTTCAAGGCTGCCCCACCTGCTCTATGTAGAGTAACATGGCCAGCGGGTGGGCCTGGGACTGTCCTGGTGAGTGAGAAGAAGGTCCTTTCTCATCACAATGGCTGAGAAAATATGTTAGTTTTCGTTGCTGCTATAAAAATTACCATAACCTTAAAGGCTTATGACACAAATCTATTACATTGGAGTTCTGTAGATCAGAAACCCAGCAAGGCATGGTTGGAGTCTCTTCTCAGGGCCTCCCAAGGTCAAAATCAAGCTGTTGGTCAGGCTGGCTTTGGTCTGGAGGTTCTTGGGAAGGCCCTGTGTCCAGGCTCACTTAGACATTGGAAGAATTCAGTTCCATGCATTGTAGGACCGAAGTCCTTGTTTCCTTGCTGGCAGGTCCTCCACATCCTTTGTTTGGCTCATGGGTCCCTCCATCTGCAAAGCCAGTGATGCCCCATTGAATACTTCTGGGCTTCAAACCTCTCTATCTTCTTCTGCTTCTTCAAAGGGCTTGTGTGATTACACTGGGCCCAACAGGATAAGCCCGCATCATGCTTCTGTCTTAAAGTCGTTTGCTTAGTGGCGAAATTATATCTGAAAAGTCCCCTTTACCGATATATAACACATTCATGGGCTTACCTCCAGAGCCTCAATCATAGGGACCAAAATCCCATCTAACACACTCAACCCCAGGTCCCGGAGGCACCTGCCCATCCCTCAAGCTTCCTAAACCCTAGAAGGTCTCACCCCATCACTGCATCAACTCCAAGCCCCCAATCTCATCAGTTCTAAAAGACCAGATCCCGCTATCTACACCAGGTGCAGACGAGTCCTCTACTATACCAGCTTCTGGGCACAATTCTGCCCCATCCCAGAACCCATGCCACTGAAGAGACGAGAGACCTGCCATCAGCACGCAGTCGTAGGACAGGTGTGGGTTAACAGCCACAGACATTCCCATTCAGTATGGCAGAAAATGAAGGGTAAGACGGCACCAATCCGAAGCCATTTTGCAAACCGTTGGATTCCAGGCCGGGGAATAATCGTCCCTGGCTCTCTGCCCTGCCCCTGCACTCAGTTTTGCTCTGAGTCACCTTTCCTTCTTCATAACAGGTAGCGCTACCTTCAACCTGCTTCCTGCCAGAAGAATTGAGTGGGGTTGGGGCCCGACAGCCTCCTCTCATTGCATCCTCTCGCTGTCCCTTTTGGTCCAACCTGGCTGTGCTTCTGCTCATATGACATTCTCAAGAAACCTGTGGGCCTCTGGAGAATGTCACAGGAGTTTGCTCCATCGGACAAAAGACTGGTTCGTGGATCCCTCAACCAAAAAGGCTATTATCATTGTAAAATTAGTATATTAAATTTCCCACTTAGAATGTTTTCTTTCCTTTTGCAAAATTTTAGTCTGTAAATCAAGGAGTGAAACGTGAGTGCAGGTGTTCATTTGTCATAAACAAACTCAATCTCCAGAAACCTGATTTTAGGGAAATAATAGGAAGGAAAATAATTTGATTCCCTTTAGTCCTGTGGTTGCAGAATTTGGACATTACTGCAGCCACAAAGCCCTGCAGGTGATTTGCTATTTGTTTTCCACTGAGGATCGTTTCATGTTATGAATAAGAATATTATAAAATATCACTCACAATCCCACTTTGAGAACTGCTGGTTGAAGATAAATGATCACATATCACATATGTAAATTAAACAGACATGAAATAGATGGTTTCATGGTTGGCCGTGAATAGGTACTCTGAAATTCGAAATGAGTAAGCACTGAGCTGTTCATTCAAATGTGGAATATCATAAACGACAGTGAGTGGAGAGGCACCTAAAATCAAGGAAACACATTGCCATAATCAAGAATAAAGCAATAAAATTCAACAGAGGTAAGAGCAAGAAAGCAAGAAATTTAATGGGACAACAAGAAAAACATTCTAGATGCATCTCAATCGGGGCCGAGTCCATAGACATCATTGTTATAAACACTATTTTAAAGACAGTTCAACTTCCTCACCATTAATCATAATTCGTTAGGCTTAAGGACAATCGAGAAGAAAATCATAGATGAATAGAGCATAAGCCAAATATAAAAAATGCAAGAATACGTGTTGGGGTTTCAACAAACTGGTAACACTCACGTGTGTGCATGTTTTTACACACACACACACACCACGCACACACACACTACGCATCCTCCTAATGTTTGACTCTGTTATTTCTCTAGTGCACTTGGGCTGAAACCTGAACCTGGCCACAGAATAACAGGAAGGGACCATAATTTATCAAGTTGAACATTTATCACTGCATTTCAAGAATCAAGGACGACATTCAAATTAAAACCCTAAGACCAGCTTGAAGAGGATCATGATAATTTCTGAGATCCTGCTACTCAAATTTAGAGGCTCCCAGCCTTGGTGACAGATGACCATGGAAAGTACGGTGCCAATTAGCAAGACTATTTCTCGTCATCAGTACAAGAAAAGATACTCTTCTGAATTACTTATTTAGCAAGTTACGTGGAAAAGAAAATGCTATTGATAGAGTAAAATGGCTTTTCACTGCCTTTTCTGTCCCCCGCCTGTTAAGGATATTTCTTTCTAAGCCTGCCGAGGAGGAAGGGCAACTGTCAGGAGTCCAGATGCTCTGCACCAATTCACACAGGACGGAAGCAGGATTAGCTGGGGAAGAGGAAGAAGAGAAAGAGAGCAGAGCCAGTGAGGCAGTGCGAGCAGGAATTTGGGGGAGTAGGTGGGGGAAAATGTGTACCGCTGAACATCCGATGGATACCAACATGGCGGGTTGCATGGTGACCCCCAAAAGCCATGTCCGCCAGGGGCTTTGAAAATGTCATTAAGGGTCTCAGATGAGATGCTCTGGTTTAGGGTGGACCCTAGATGAACAACATGTCCTTAGAAGGGAAGGGGAGACAACAGACAGGGGAAGAAGACGATACGAAGAAAGAAGCAGAAACTGGAGTGATGCAGCTGCCAGTCGAAGACCACCGAGGACTGCCCACGGCCCCCAGAAGCTAGGAAAAGGGGAAGGAGCGACTTCTCCCTCAGATCCTCCGGAAGGAGCCAACTCTGCCCACACCCTGATCGCAGACTTCGGGCCTCCAGATCTGTGAGCGAGTAGATTTCTTCTGCTGTTTTTTACACCACCGAGTCTGCGGTAAATTGCTATGGCCGCCCTGGGGAACAAAAACACCACCATGTATGGGCTGGGGTGGGCAGGGAGAGAGTAAGAGGCGAGAGAGAGAGGAGAAACAAAGAAGTGCAAAAGGATGTCGCCTTTTAAAGGATTTTAGTCAATACATCGCTTTTCAATGTTTTAAATTTATTTGCTAAAAATATCGTACGTCTCTACTCTATGCCCGGACCGTTCTAGGCACTTGAGTCAAACATCGACAGCACAGTTATGATGCCCCTGGGCCTCACGGAACTCGGGTTCTATCTGAGTGTCACATCACCCTAAGGTGAGGACCAAAACAGGCAACTTCGTAAGAGTTACATTTTGGGGGCTTATTTCAGGTGCATTCCCGCCCTGCTGCTCTCTGAGGTATCATCAGCCTCAGCTGCAATGATGATGAGGACGCTGGGCAATTTTTAAGGACTTCCCTAAAGATCTAAATTGAATTTAATAATGATCTAGCTGCTGGACTGGGGCTCTTTGAGACTCTCAGCATATAGAGATGGTTCTTCAGGCAAGAGCTAGAGGGCCCAGGCCCAAATCAACCTTCCCTCCAAGCAGGCTAGCATTCAATAAATCTTGTATTGAATCATGTGTATTTTCCCAACAGGCCCGAAAGCGTTCAAAGGAATCAAAGTACATTACCCAATCATGTGGAGAAGCTGAATCGTAAAGCCTCAGATAACGCAGTAAGATTGATGCTGAGTCATAGACCTCTGTGCATGCTACACCTGTTAGTCTTTCTCATGCAGAAGAATTCTTCTATAAGAATCAAGCTTCCAGTCCTCTGCTTTCCTCTGACAAACACCCGTGTTTGATGGTCTCTGATTCTCTTTTGGGAATCACCCTGCGGTCAGTCTGGCTCACTCAGGTAGAGAGCACCTGCCCGCCCCGGGGCTGTGACCTGACTGGCAAAGAGGGAGGTCACGCCTTAGAGAGCGTCAGATACATCACAAACAATGAACTCAAGTTAAAGGCAACACGTTGTCCCCACGCGTGGACATGGAATTCCGCTGCAATTTATGAGGGAGCCCTTATTTTATGTTGTTTTTTTCCCCCCTATAAAAGCAAATATTGCATAGGAGAATATTAAAGAAAATGTGATCTCATGGATAAAGTATTTCTTATATTTTCTAATTTTAATTTAGTTCATATTCATTCATTCATTCATTCATTCATTCAGCAAATATCCGTTGGATTCCTACCAAGTGCCCAGCTTGACTGAGTTGGTTTTGATTGAATGTGTTACTTCTCACGCTTTTGGCCGCTCACTCAATGTTTCGGTCCTCGTTGGCTCTTTTTTTCTGTTTCAGTAGATGGCCCCATTTAGTTTCCTATTTACCGAGAAGTACATTGTTAAAATCTGAATTCACTTCTCCCACTTTTCTAAAGCAATAGTAATAGTAATAATTATTGTTATCATAAAAGGTCAAGCCGATTTAGTATATTCAAATATTAACTTTCTTGCCAATTTCAATGCCAGCATATTTTAAGTCACGAATATAAAAAGGGTTAAATGTGACAAGAAAAAAAAAAAAAAGACCTCAGATACGTTGTGCTCATTAATGACCATGGGAACTTGTTATAAAATCTTTTAAATTTTGAAAGGATGAAATATGTGGTTGGCAAGAAACATTTTTAAAAAATTATATGCAGTTATAACAATACGTTCAGCCAACTAATTGGGGACCATTAGCAGTCAAGAACCAACCTGATGTCCATCACCAATGCAACAGTCAGAATTAACAACGGTGACATTGTGCTCTCGTGGGACGTGGAAGGTTGCGATGTGAAAATTATCCTTCAACCCTGATCCCAAATTGACCCCTTAGAGAAATATTTGGTCAGGACTGTGCTTTCAGAAAGAAAGCAAATGCACTTAGAAAAAAATTGCAATGAGTTAGAGACAATGGATTTACCAGAACCGTGGGGATTAGGTGGATTTAGCTATAATTTTAGACAAAGCAAGGTTAGTTTCACGAGAGTCTCCAATGAGAGTTTTTAAAAGTTAAACAAAGCATATCAGTGTGACAGCGTTCCACACTGGCTGCCTGGCGATAAAATGAATGAGTGGCCTCAGCTCAGGACAATATAAGACCAAGTGAAATCAAAAGACGTAGAGTATGCCTAGGGTTTTGGGAGGAGTTTCACGTTTTTTGACTGGAATTACCCGTTTCCAGTAGAAGAAGCTGAATTTGCATCGAGTTCTCTGGTGGAAAATCAATGCAAGTGTTGGACAACGCAGGTCCAGGGGGACGCTTTTCTGAACGCAACAGAAACCATCTGCCTGACAGCAAAGCAAAAGGGAGATCATTTCGCCCGAAGTACTGAGATGGGCTGCATGTAGCAGCACCCCTGGGTGTCGACCTCACCCACACGGCAGCGGCCGGTCTTCGTGGCGCGGCCATCTTTTACGCTGGTTCAGTCTGAATTTAGTGTTTTCCTCTCGTGAAACCCACACTCCTGGGCCGGGCGTGCAGAGGCTCCCGCATTTGGCCCCACGTGAGCATGCGCTTCGATTCTCCCGGCGTGTGCGCTGCCGACAGGCGGGTCACCCTGCTGTCTCCTCCCTTGTCTTCCTGTCCCCTTGCTTGCCCCAGCGCCCACCGCACTCGTGAAGACCAGGAGCCTCTGCTGGTTCCTGCGGCTGCTGTGACAAGGGACCACAAACCACGTGGCTTAAAATGGCACAAATGTGTTCTTCGGCAGTTCTGGAGGTCAAAGGCCAAAGTCGGTCTCGCGAGGCTTACATCAAGGTCTGCTCCTTTCTGGGGACCTCAGGGGAGACTCCGTTCCTTTGCTGGTATGGCTGGGGTGTTTGCGTCCCCCTCGTCCCCTGCCTCCCTTTTGTAAGCACCCTGGGATTGCTCAGGACCCACTTAGATAATCCAGGACAATCTTCCCCTCGAAAGATCCTTAATGCAACCATGCTCGCCAGCTCCTTTGCTACGTAAGGAGACATGTTGACCAGGGATTAGGACGTGGCCACCTTCGGGGGCCATTCTTCTGCCCACCGCAGGGTCCACCACGCTCCCCGTCACGAAGCGTGTCCTGCCCCCTCCAGCCTGCAGGGTGCTCCTCACTGCCAGGCTCCTATGGCAGTTGGGATTTAAGGATTGTAGTTACTTGCCCTGCGCCTGCGAAGTTTCTGGCCTTTACAACGCGCACCGGCCACTGTCTGCTCTCAGATCCACCCCTCGGCCGTTCTGAGTTCTGCTCTCCACACAGTGATGGCCAGGTGGCCAACGACTGGCTCCAGGCTGAGTGCCCGCACTGGGAGGAAGGGAGAAGCCAGGGCCTCTCTCGTCTTCTCTCGGGGGTGCCGGAGCCGCCGGCACCAGCCACACAGGTCCTTGGCGGTGTGGAGTGTCTCCTACTTTTGCCCCTTCTCCTTGTCCCTCCAGCCCAGAGGTGGCCGTGGGTCCCCTGCGCTGCTAATCTCTGGGTGGCCTCGCGTCCCCTTCCATGCTCTTTCGAGTCTCCTAAACACGTTCGTATTTAATTCTCCAAATGCTATTCCTTCCGTTTAGTTATCTGATGGAGATTTTCTTTTCCTGGCAAGACCCTGACGGACATTCCTTTCGACAGCGGGTGTGAGGGGGGGCAGAGGCGGTGGGGCCTGCTCTGGCACAGTGGAGTGGATGGCACCCCGCACTAGAGGCTGAACGAGGCTGTGATCCTGCACCCCCCAAGATGCGTGGGGCGCAGAGGTGGGATTCTTCCCGAGGCTGAAGCTTGATGCACACTTGGTTTGAAGGACGGGAGGATTTCGGCCCAAGAGGTAGGAAAGAGACATTTCAGGAGCGGGAAGGGGTGAGCAGACACACAGAGGCAGGGGCGTGCAGGGGCCCCGGGGACAGCAGAGTGGCGTGGTGTGGCTGCAAGGTCACGTGCGGGGAGGGGTGGAGGAGGGGAGGGCGGTGACAGGCGGGCGGGGCTGCATGTCAGTTTCCCGGGCTGTTGTAACAGATGAACGCAAACAGGATAGCTTCAAATAACGGGAACTCCTCGCATTTCGGAAAGCAAGAAGGCCCACCTGGAGGCGTCCGCAGGGCTTCGCGGCTCCCGGCCTCCGCTGGTTCCCAGCCGCGCGTGACGTCCCGCGACACACTCCTCCCCCATCGTCCTCCGCTGTCCCGTGGCGCTCCCCCAGCGTGTCTCTGTCTTTGCCCCAAGCTTCCTCTCCAGTCGTTGGTTTTAGAGCTGCCCCGACCCCGGGCTGACCGCAGTTTACCTTGATTGCTCCGCAGTGACACTGTGTCCAGTCACACTCACAGGCGCTAGAGGTTAGACGCGGCCTTCTGGAGGACGGGACTCAGCCCGCAACGGCCCCCCAATGCAGCGCTGAGGCATGGATGTTTGGTGGCAGACTATGGTTTCAGCGGGGGAGTGACACGTGGGGACCATCGTCTCCTGGTACATTTTCACGATCACTTTAAAGCAACCCCAGCCTCTCCTTGATGAACAAAAACACGGCGACGCGGCGACCTTGCCCAGCACCCCGCGTCCGTGTGTCGCTTCCCCTCCGGAGACGCCTTGTCCATACTCGCTGTCCACCCCCGCTCCTTCCCCCACTGGAGTCTAGACTCTGTTCCCACCGCCGTCATCTGGCCACCAATTTGCCGATGGCGCCCCACTTTGTTGAGAAGTGTTACTTCCCTGTCCTACCCCACCTGCGGCTCACAGTCTCCAAAACAGAACCACTTACCGTGCCAGCCTTGCGTCCACTGTGGCCGTGAAGGGCCCTGCTAGTCCACCGGCTTTCAAACCAGCTCCAGGGTCCCCCTCAAGGGCCTCCCCTCACTCGTGAATGTCCTGACGCCCCCCGTGATGCCACTTCCCTCACCGGAATTGCTGCCCCCAGCTCCTGAACCGTTCCCGACCCTCAGTCTAGCCGCCCGAATGTGCTCGGAGGAGCCACAGCGGTCCCCCGTGACTGACTCAGTCACGTGACTCTCCTGAGCAAAACCTCTTCCTGCCTCCGATGACCTGAGAGATACAGGCCAAGCCAACCTGTTCCATTTCTCACCAAGCAGAGTGCACGCTGCCCTGCGTACGCTCAACGCTCACTCAGATCACATTTCTGTCCCCTAAATGTGCTGCTTCCCTTCCCTTCCCTTCCCTTCCCTTCCCTTCCCTTCCCTTCCCTTCCCTTCCCTTCCCTTCCCTTCCCTTCCTTCTCTCCTGTCCTCTTCCCTCGAGGCCCTCTCCCTTCCTGTCCACCCGGCCCATGCCCCCTGGTTCCACTTTCACGGGGCACTAAGAAGAGAGAGCAAGTGAAAAGCGGACCGTTGCAATGATCTTTCCGTAACTACCTACCCAGCTCCCTTGACTTCCCGTCACTTAGGACCAAACCCAGCTGCCCCCTCTGCTAACACCGCAGGACCAGGCCTGACGTGAATGCAGGACCAGCACCGGCCCGCCTTCCTCACGCTCACCGAGAGGAGATTTCCCAAATGACGGGAGCGTTTCAAATGCTTGTCAGATCCCAAATGGAGGGGCCAGAATTGGCGGTTCAAATAACTCTTTGATTTTCCTAGCCAGGAAGATACAATTTACATAAATGACAGAAAACGCATGAGCCTTTACATCAAAGCCGTTGTGTTTTGACATGGACCTGACCGTCTGTGCAGCGATTGGCTAGCAGACTCCACATGGAACAGTGCCTCCCAGTGAAATTCACCCCTTTGTGTTTTGGGGTAGACCAATGACGTCAATGCCGTAAAGGGCCCTCGGCCATCGCCTGGCCCAACCTCTCTGCTCTCTACAGACCAGAGCAGGTGGCTGTAGACAGAGCCGGTGGCTCACTCGAGGGGATTTAGCTCATTAAGGCAACAGCAGACGCAGGTCCTGGGTGTCTTGAGCTAATTCGCGTCATTCAACAGCATCATTTTAATTCTAAAACAGGCCGTTAATAATCATCCGATTGTGGGGGAGAGGACAGCATCTCCCATTCTGTTAGGAGTTAAGTTTACACTTAACATGGATCCCACGGGCAGCTGTGATTAGAAATTTAAAAAAAATCATATTTTATTATATTTATACCCCGTTTTATCAACATTTATGCCATATTGCCTTTGTCACTGTCATATTCATAGAACATAACATATTTCAGGCCTTTGCCTCGCTCCGACTTTAAGTGCGTTTCTCTCTCATTCTCTCTTCCCTCGCACGTGTTATTTGCATGATCCTAAAGCCATAGAGTATTACGATCATCCTCGAGACCATTATGTCAGCCCCGAAAGGCTCAGCTGCTTCTTTTCCATCAGCCGTTCCCTCTTTAGAAGGCTGGTTAGCTTTTTGACATTTGACAACAAAATTAGTCAGGCGCGTCTCACCATTTTTTCCAAAGTATAAGCCCTTGTCTAACCTCGAAAGGCAAACAGAAGAAGGCCCACCTGAGATGCTTGTGCGTGATCTCACGATCTCACGGTCTTACCGCGGGAAAGAGAGAGTGCTTGCTGCCTCACCTGTCAACACAGGTGGGAAGGGGCGGTGCCTCCTTTATCACCGGACATGACTTCTTCCTTCTTCCGAGAAGGCCTAAGACTAGGAACTGTTGTGAAATGGTGCTACCTCGAAGTGCCCTTTCCTTTTTTGTCCTTTGACTTCAAGCTGAAAGATTGGTGAAGAGTGTCTTTTTTTTTTTTTTTTTTTAAATTTGGAGGGCTGAAGTGAAGGGGGGGAGTGGGGGAGGGGCGGCCAAAACCTAGTTCCTGCTCCCAGCTGCGGGAGATGCTTCTCAGCTGGGCAGAGAACCAGACCTGTTTCGATGGAGAACGTAGGATGGGTCGTGCAGAGAGAGATCGCGTCTCATGCCTCGTCCCCGGAAGCGTATGTTAATCTCTTGATATGCGGAGCATCTGGGATTGTCAATAATTAAAAGAAAACCCAGGCCAGACATTTTTTTTCCAGGAGCTTGTGTAACCCCCGACATGCTAACACGTCCCATGCATTGGTTGAAACTAGACATGTTAGGTGTTTGGCGGGGGGTGGAGGGGGGGGCGGTGATGGCTGGTAACGTGAATGCACTAGGAATAACTTCCCGTTTATGCTCAGATTCTTCCGCCCCTGGGATTACGTTCCTCGAGCTGTTTATACAAGCGGCCGGAGGTCATGGCAGGTCTGGCGTCCAGCACCATCGTTCCTTCTGGTCTTGGTCAGCCCCTCACCGCTGCCCCTGGCCCTGCCCCCGCCCGTGTCATTCTCAGCGAGATCCACAGGGCCCCAGGACCCCCACAGGGACCCCGCGGGCAGCGCCTGCAGCCCCTCCTCTCTGCCGCTGGGACCTAACAGGCTCCATTTCTTGTTGCTTCCTTTATCTCTCCGTGGCGGGGCTTCGTTCCTCTCTAACGCCTCTAAGGAATGAAATTTGCGGGTGGCGTCTCAGGTCGGGCGGGGATTTCTCTCTGTGCTCCAACACGGCATTCGGCATTCGTAAGGAGATGTTTCCCCAGCTACAATTCTCGCAATGTTCGCATCGGGCTTGATGTGTAATGCTCTGTGTCTGTGGCCTCGCAAAGCCTCCTCGTGCGCGGGCACCGATGGCGGCTCCGGAGCTCAGCGCCTCCCAGCAAAACGGCGCCTCTAGCGGGCAGGACCGTCCTGGGCGAGCGCTCCCCGGGAGCAGTTGCACCCTGAATCCGTGATCAGCCCTAGAGCTTCTCAGACTCCCTGCCACCCTGTGCCACTTAGGCAGAAAGGATCGGGGACGGTACAAGGGAGCCCGGAGCTACCTCTGCGCCCACTCCGCAGTGCTGGCCGCGCTCAGGACTCCAGGACTCCAGCCGGGAATGGCAGGCAAGGACAGCCCCAGACCTTCCTCCCGCCCTGACACAGCTCGCCTCTCCAAGCGCATGAATCCCCCTCCTCAACCAGATGCCGAAGCTGAGTTAAGGCTAAGAGAGAAAAAGGGAGAATGGGAAACGCGCTCCAGAGCCCCGGGGCCAGAAGCATCCTTCCGTTCTGCATTTCCAGACATCCCGGACCATCCCGGAGCGTTAGAAATCGTGCACCCACTCGCATCGCGTCGCACTAGGCCACTCATGGTGCTGGGACTTGCTTCTCGCGGCCGACTGCCGGGCCGGCTGCTTCCTTTCATCGCTTGCATGCTGAAGTCCCCCCGCCCCTCGGCAAGGACACAGTTTTGCCTCCAACTGCGGACTGCTGCCCCCTTCTCCCGCTTCCCGAGGAGGGCTGGCTGTGGTCCAGCGCCCCGAGACCTCGGCCAACGGGAGTGCCTGCCGGGCTGGTCCCAGCGCCCCACGGGCTTCGTCCCGCACGGGGTTCATCCCGAGGCGACCAGAGGGCATAAGGAGCACGTCCTGTTTCGTTCCCGTGCAGTGATGGCTCAGTCTCCCCTGGATTGTAGGAGTCAAGTGTGCATGACCGTTACGCCTGAAGAGCAGGAACAGACGGCCCCGGACTTCGTCCACAGAGTGATCGTCAGAAACACATCTGAACCGAGGGCGGCGGGGGAGACGGTGTCGGGAAGATGCTGGTGGCCGAGCAGCACGGGCTCCGGGCACTGTGTCCCCCAGGAATCGAAGCGCTCAGGAGCCCGCCTGCCCGGCCCTGCTGCTGCCTCGCAGGCTCGAGGCTCCTCCCGCCCGTCGGCTCCGGGGCAGAACCAGTGGTTTGCCCCGTGGGGCTGCAGAGGGTAGGGACGCCGGGAGGAGAAGGGTTGGGACGGCGTGCTCCAGGGGCGGGTCCGGACCTCTGGGCATTTTGGGTCTAGAGGTACTTTCACATCGTCATGTGATCAAAATGATTTTCCTAATGCAATGTGAAGACGCCATTTGTTCCTTTTCACTGAGTTGGTATTTGCACTGATGGTGCAGAAGACACAGTGGGTTTATTAGTCAGAGTTCTCCAGAGAAACAGAACCAACAAAGTGTGTGTGTGTGTGTGTGTGTGTGTGTGTGTGTGTGTGCGCACATACAGAGAGAGAAGGAGAGAAAGAGTGCTCTTGGGGGATGATACACACATATACAATGTACATATAGATATTGATATTGATTAGAGAGACACACAAATAGATGGATAGACAGACAGACAGACAAAAGACACACACATACACACACCCATAAGAGGGATTTATCTTTAGGAATTAGCTCACGGAATTGGGGGCTGGCGTGTTCACAACCTTGAGGGCGGGCTGGCAGGCTGGAGACCTCGGGAGGCACTGACGTTACTGCTCGAGTCTGCAGGTGGCCTGGAGGCAGAATTCGCTCTTCCCTGGGGGAACCTCAGTGTTTTGTCTTAAGACCTTCACCTGATTGGGTGAGGCCCACCCACACTACAGAGGGAAATCCGCTTTACTCCGTGTCTACTGATTTAAATGTTAATCAAAGTAAAAAAAAAAATCAAATAACCTTTGCAGTGGCATCTCGACCGGCGTTTGATGAAACAGCTGGGGACCATGGCCCAGCCAAGCCGACACATAAAATTCATCATTGCGGTGGTTCAAACTGCCGGCGCCTTGGCACGCACGAAGGCCCTGGCATGGGGCTGCTAGCTGCCGTTGGGTTCTTCACTGCTGTGCCCCCGAGTAGAACAAAGAAAAGCAATAAAGGGTGAGAGGAAGGGAGCCAGTTTTGCTTTCACTGAAGAAGATCCTTGGTGAAATAATAATAATAATAATGATAATAATAATAATAATAAGAAGAAGAAGAAGAAGAAGAAGAAGAAGAAAGAAGAAGAAGAAGAAGAGGAGGAGGAGGAGGAGGAGGAGGAGGAGGAAGAGGAGGAGGAGGAGGAGGAGGAGGAGAAGGAGAAGAAGGAAGAGAAGGAGGAGAAGGAGGAGGAGGAGGAGGAGGAGAAGGAGAAGGAGAAGAAGAAGAAGAAGACTGAAGTTTATTAAATCCTAACCCTTGAGTTCAGGTCTCCCGACTTTCTGTGTCACAAGACGGGGAAGCAGTCCACTGCACGTCGAGGAACCACCTTTGTCCCCGGGAAAAGCGCTCGTGTGACTGAGCCGCTGGCTAGACTGGCCGTGTCTGGCTTTTCATGGCACGCCACCCTCACCTGACGGAACACCTGACTGCAGGACACTGGTTGCTCGGACCTCGGTGTCCGTCCGGCAGCCATTGTCACGGAGATGAACCTCCCGAGACACTCGCTTCACAGAAACAATGGCGGGTGTCTGTCGTCAGAGGGAACATTTGATCTTTGAGTAAAAACTAGAATGAAAAAAAAAAATTAAGCTTGACATTTTCCCAGCACTTACAGACTTTTCTGATGTCGTGTTAGCAACTGTAACTTCTTTGATGTTGTATGACGCGTAATTTGGTGAACCAGTATTTTCCGACGACCCACGCGTGATGGCCCCACAGCAGGCGTGGGCATGAGCCGCTCAGGGTGCGGGAGCTGGACCTCCGTGTACTGGCGTGTGGCAAAGCCTTGCTTCTGTCCTCAGGGCACTGCGGCAAGGTTGCCATCATTCCTGGTGTGCGGGGCAGGGGCGGGGGGGGTGCGGATTGCAAGGACAGGGTTCCGGATCCGAGGCCCCCTCACAAGGTCGAGGTGACTAGGGACTGGGATGTAGCGTTCGGGATTGTCGTAAGATACAGGAAACTAACCAGACCCAGTCTGGGCGGGGAGGACATTTTCGGAGAGGATGCTGAGTCATCCTTTTACCAAATCCCAGGACAGGCCAGCGGGCCCGTGGGCCTCCAGGAGGGCTAGACGCGGAGCCTCGTGCTGTCACGGTCCCCGTTTGCCTTCTTTGCTTCTCCCCGTGCACAGCGCCACAGCGTCCTCTTCCTCCCCGTCTGGCTTCCTCACGAGGCGCCCACATGTGGACAGCCCATCACTCACCCCACTACAGCGTGCTCCCAGGGTTCCAGTTTGAAACATTCTAGGGAAAAGTTCTTTTTGCCCTATTTGATTCCAATGCCAATTCCTGACTGATCGATTAGAGGCAAAGGTGTGTGTGTGTGTGTGTGTGTGTGTGTGTGTGTGTGTGTGTGTGTGTGCAGGGTCATGGGGTCCAGACACGGCCACTGGTGCACACGCCCGTGTCTGAGCCTCCATCCCAGAGAAGGGAGACTTGCAGAGAGCCTCTCGCAGTGGGCTGCAGGGTGGGAGAGGGTCCCCAGCCTCCAGGAGCTGGTCCCTCTCAGAGACAGATTGGGTTCCATGTTTCTCCCTGTGAAAGCCCCTTTGTGTTACCTCGGGATGTCAACTTTCAGCTTGTCATCGACTGGGCCACATGGAACTAAGAGGAAGGAAGACTCTGTCCCTGTGAGGTGGGAACATTGCGGGAGGAGCTTTGTGTCCCCTGAGACCCAGTACAAGGGTGGCAGAGGCACTTATAGAGATCCCCACTGTAAGGTCAAGGACGAGGGTCACTGGAGAGTGTTCAGCTGCCCTGCCCGCCGTGGGCTTCCCTCTCCGTTGCCAGCCTTTCATTTTATTAAGAAAGAATGAGGAGGAAGGAAGAGTTTCTTCACTAGGGCTGGGGCGGGAGCAAGCAGGGGACAGACCCTCGGAGTCTGCCCTGGTGGGACTCGGAGGCCAGTTAACAATGAATGATAAGCGGGAAGCAGGAAGTCCGAGATGGCATCGAGATGTCGCCCTGGTCGCTGTGGGGGCCGCTGATGCATTTGCATGAAGAAAGGGGAAGAGAGGCGTTTGAGGGGAAATTGCAAGTTCAACATCTCACATGCCTGGTCTGAGGGGGCTGCCCCTACCGCAGGAAATTCCCAGGTCAGCGCCCAGGGGGGAGGCAGAGAAGGGAGGAGAAAGGAGGCATTTTATCCTTCGTGAAAATCTTAATTTTAAAGTTTGCTGAAATAATTATTTTTCTGTTAGCTATGACAGCGGTACATGGATATTCCAGAACGTTCTTAGAATAGCGAGCGCCCTGTTTGTTCATAACAGCCGTATAAGTAGAAGAGGATTTTATCTCTCCTTTTTTCAAGATGGAGACAGTCGAACACAGAAGGCTAAGTAATTTGCCTGAGATCACACAGCCAGTCTTGGGTAGACGTGGGATTCGAACCTGAGTTCTGGCCCCGGGGTCTAACGTTCGCAAACACCGTGTGGAAATAAGCGAACAGGTGACACACAAACATAACAAGGTTGATACTTGGGTATTTTTCTCTTCTTCATGGGCTTTTGTTTCTCTTTCTAAGGCGAATTCTGGGTCACGCTGCGGATTGTTTAGTTATGTAAATAACTTGCTTCATAAAACATGACATAATTAACATTTTTCCATGTCAGCGAATACTTTTAAAGCTATGACCTCAGTGGCTTTTGGGCACTTTGTCCTGTGGGCGTGTCGTAGCTAATTTCACCAGCTCGGACTACGGGACATGTAGGCCGTTCCGTGGTTTCGCCACAGGAAGCCCCTCCACTCGCTGGCCCGTCACGCAGAGCGTCGTGGCGAGAGTCCGGCCTCCCGACCCTGCGAGGACGCGTTGACCTCCGTTTCCTCGGGGACTGCCCTGAGCAGAAGGGGGCTCTGACGGGTGTCGCTGACGGTCTGTGCGCTTCACATTTCTGTGGTGCTAGTACGTCTGAGCCCGAGGATGGACTTCTGCCATCGGCGACAACGGTGTGGTCAGCAAAAGCCATTCAACGACATCGTCAAACAAACTCTCGGCTCTTGCCCCCTCCACGCCTGACGGGCCCCACCCAGGAGGACGAGGACCAGTCCTCGCGGGAAAGAGAACATGTATTTCCACCCGCCCCCTCCCCAAACCGCCCGTCTGGGGACGCTCGATGTTGCCTGGTTCTTGGAGCATCTCTGGCGGAAGCGTCGTGACAGGAACTCACTGCTCGGGCGGCCGTCACCCAGAGCACTTTGCCCCTGGTGATGGAAACGTGCTCAAATCTGGCTCCTCAGGGCAGGGGCTCGGTTGCTGCCCTAGACCCAGGCCCTGGAAGGGCGTCTGGCAAGCAGTCAACACTGAACAGACACTGGTCAACTCACAAACACGCGGCCGTGCGTAGGCCGCCCCAGCCTCCTGCGGAGCGCCCGCGCCTTTGGCCCTTCTGCGTGACTCGGTGGTGGTCCTCGGGCACACTGTCCCCACCACGTGCCCGCTCCTGCGGGGCTTCCTGGGGAGCGCGTCTGCCCTTGAGACGTCTGCCCTTCCGCCTTCGCCGTGGCTGCCTTTGGACCGCTGGTCATGTCTTGCCATCAGCGCTGCCTCTCACCTGATGTGGGACAATCATGCCTCACGGACGTTTGCGAAGAACGCGGCTGGCAAAGCGCCTCTCACAACGCAGTGCAAAAAAAAAAAATTAAAAATGTCAGATGACGAAGCTTATGAGTGACTTCAGGTATGTCTCATGACTGTGAAGACGCTTCCGGCCACTGGCGGCAAACGTGTGGCCCGTGAGGTGCCGTGAGGACTGGCAGAGGGCGGCTGTCAGCATCATTTCCCCTGCGTTTTTTCCCAGGTGAGCACGAAGGCTTGTTGCCGTCGATTAAGTAATGCTAAGTCGAGTGACCATGAGCATTTCTCAGAGTGGAAACAGAGACATGTCAAAAGGGGGAGGGGTGGCCTCAGAAATGTCCAGGCACTGCCGGGGAGGGGGAGGCCTTCCTGAAGCCCGATGCGACATTTCGGGCGAGGTCAGCGTCTCACCGCTGAGTCCCACCTGCTGGGTCCTTGGCCCAGCTCGATGCCTCCCGGCTCGCCATTTTCCTCGGGCCGTGTGTGGCTTGGGGTCCTCCAGGAGGCCGGTCCAAGCGGAAGGATCACGCGTGAGAGGCTAACTGGGGGTGCCCGTGATGGATAAACCAGAGACGAGCCCCAGGCAGCTCGTAATGAGAAACAGGGGTATGGTCAGTGAATCACCACTGTTCCAGCGAAGCAGCTAGAACTGTGACCTTGGGCAAAGGATCCGAGGCTAAGGTCCTGTTACGGCTTGACCCTGACATCCATTTCCTCGGATGGGCTCCAAGGTGGTGTTTTATTACTTGGCAAGAGATGGGACCAGGCCGAAGAGACAGAGCTTCGAGGTCAATGACCCCTTGGGGAAGACGAGACAGGTGCCAATGACACTGTGAAGAGTCAGTCATCCTGGTTTCCCCGGGGTCGTGGTGCAAGTCAGGATCCCGCGCGCCTAGGATTCTGGTGCTTCGGGGTCCACGAAAGGAGATTGGGACACCTCAGTCCTTGCGACCGCTGAGGCCAAACGTGCCCTTAGGTCTATTGCGTCTGAGGGGCGACCACTGCTGGCACCATCTTTGAGCCCCGGAAGCAGCGACAGTGTGGCTCTGACGTGAGCGCAGTCGCTACTAGCCCCCTGGTGTCTGCGCCGTGGCGCCTTGGGTCCCCTCCCCTGTCCTCCAGATTCAACTTATTTGCTACTCTAACGTGATCCCAAACCCACACCAGTGATTATTATTATTATTATTAATATTATTATTATAATCATCATCATCGTCACTGCCATCCTTACGATAGGGTATAATTATAACATAGCACGGAGTAACGCTTTTCAAAGTGAAATATGAGAAGATAGTATGAAAAAGAGGCATGGAAACCTGAATATTAACTTCGAGATACCTTTACTGTATTTTGTTTCAGTCCAGCCTCAAATATGTGAATCAAAGTGCCCGCTAAAAAGATAAAAGAAATGGCTCACGTCCGTGGGCAGAACGCTCTGACGTACGGTGAAATGTAACAAGTTACTACTAAGCGAAATGAAAGCATACCGGGGACTCGTGATTCGGCACCCGGGCCATTCGCAAAGTTTTAAGGCAACATAAAAACAGTGTCCTGCACGTCCCCAGCTGACAGCCTTGGGGTGCGGTATCAAACACTCGGGGTCCTGCCTGGCCAGAGGTCCTGGATGGAGCTCACAGATGACGGCTTGATTCAATTTTCTTTACCCTGTGACTTAAAATTGCAGGCAGAAGTGGCAATTTAGAAGTCACTTTGAAAGGAAAAACAGAGATGTGTTGGACGGTCCAGCAAGCGTATTACATGTCTCAGGACAATAATGCCATCGCTGTGAAAAGTACCGGGGTTACCATGGGAAAGAACCTCGGGAAGCCCGCACCCCACATCTGCTGTTTGACATAACAGCTATTTTGTGGCTTAGGGGTTTTGGTGCACTTTGCTTCCAAATCACATAGAAGCTGTTTTTGATTCTTTACACTACAGTTTTCTCCTTCTTTACAGAGATGGACCTCTTAAAGGTGCAGGGAGCTGGTGACCCGAAGGGCAAGGGGTCATGAAGATGGTATATAATGATGGTTCTGGAAGGACAATGGGGACAATAAAAAACACAAAAGCTCCCTGTTTTCCAGATATATTTAAGATCGCAATTACTAGGGAATGGATGAGTCATGGGGTGATTTTCATAATCAATTTACGTAGGGACAGAGCAAAAATCTTGGGTGTTAATATTAGACTTGGGTGTTAATATTATATCATTTAGGAGCCTAAAATATTAGACTTGGGTGTTAATATTATATCATTTAGGAGCCTAAAATATTTTATTAAGAGCAACAACACTTGTTCTGGAATCTCACTGAATAAATGAATGGAAGTCGTAACAACAATGAGCCTGGGGAAAAGGGGAGAAATTATTTGTCTATTTTTTCTGTAAGGAAAGATTTGGTAAGCACGGAATGGATAAATAAAAATTTATGCAATTTACTGTGGGCTGCTTAAGAAACATTCTGTCGACGTTTTTCTTCCAACTGAGCAGATGTAGCTGAAACCCGCTGGAAGGTAGGAAAGGGAACCAGGCCAGGGTCCCGGAAGGTGATACTCTGCAGGTCTTATTTTCTCTGCCCTCGTGTGAGGAGGTCCATGGTCATGCGGAGTGACTCTGGAGATGCTTCTCCATCAGATATGTAGTCATTGCTCCTGGCCTGTGATATGCTTGTCCCTTAAACGTGTTATTATTTTTTGACAAGTGAATGGGCACTGAGTAGTTTAAAGCTAATAAAACAAACGCCCCCCCCTATTATAAACAGTGATTTTAGAAAATTCAGACAGAACATGGGGGGTGGTCAGCCCCTATTCTCCACCCCGGGGAGGATGGGCCTGGGCAGAAGGTTGGGACTGGGAGTGGGGAATGGCAGGAGGGACCCCAAATCCAGAAGCTGAGAAAGGGCGGCTTGTTCCCGGTATCCTGGTGTTCTCAGGTCAAAGCTCCATCCAACGGTGTCCAGTCGCCAGAGGTCACCAGGAATTTTCACATCCCCAGGAGTCCCGCAGAGCCCTACAAGCCCAAACCACCCCGGCAATAGATCACCCTGTGCAGACGTCCGCCAGCCGCACACAGGACCGGCCTGGGTGGGGCCGCGTGCCCAGATGCCCTGGACGGTCACTCATCAGCCTCGCAAGAACACCGCCCAGCAGCAGCAGCGACTGATGCCATTGGTTTATTTAAACACTAATTGTTAAAAGGTCGTTCTACTCTAGCATTCCTAGATTTAAAAAAATCAGACTCACCGTTCTGCCCCTCCCCATCCCCGGAAGCTGCTTCCAAATTTCTACGCCTTGTCCCTGGTCCGGTGTTTACCTCCATATTTCTCAACGACGGCTTAGATTGCGATTTCTTCAGTTCGTTCAGGGGCAGAAATGGTGGATCGTCTTCTTGCCTTTGGTAATGGGGTTCCAGGGTCCGACACCTTCTTCCCTCCCCCTGCCAACTGCTCCCCTATCGCCAGTCAAAACCGGGCCGCCGCCCTGCGATTCCACGCCCCTCCTCGCACAAGCGCTCCTCCACCGCAGGTGTGAGTCGCTGCATCCTCCTGTCCCTTTGTGTTCTCCACGACGCGCCTTGATCAGCCCTCATTCAGGCACGAGCGCCGTTCTGTCCTCTCCATTCATTCAGAAACGCCAGGCATCCTGTGAGCAGGCGGGCCGCTGGCGGGAACCTCCCCTCGCCCGCTGCGCGCCCTGCTCCAGCGTGGACCTCGGCACCAGCCTGGGCTTGGCCCCTGTCCCGGGTCCTCGCCCGTCGGTCCTCCTGGGGATGTCCTTTGCCCTCTCTGCAGGGATCCCTGCTTCCTGGGGGAGGCCATGGGGGTTGCTATTCTCCGTCACGCTTCCCTCCTTGGCTTCGGTGCCCTGAGTCTCCCAGTGGAATCGTTTGGAGAAAAGATTGGCCGGAGGGCACACTGTAGACATCGCGTCTATCTTTATCCGTCTCTGACACGCTGAGATGGGGGCGGCGGGCGGCCTTTTCTTCGGGGGTTCGGACCTTGCTCCTCTGCAGTCGGGATTGCCGTGGGAGACGTGACGTCCGTCGTCTGGGCCACGCCCCTCACCGCGGGGACCTCAGGGACTTCCAGCGGATCCACCTCGTCCCCGCGGTCGGAAATTCCATAATGAAGGTCTTTGGCGTTTTAATCCATTAATCCATTAATTTTTGTCCTGGGCTCTCAGTGTCTTCTCATTCCAAAAGCTCGTGTCCTGCGGCTCTGAAAACCTTTCCTGAATAATCTTCTTGATAATATTTTTCTCTCCAGAGCCTGTATTTTCCTTTTCGGAAACTCGCGGACTTCAGAGGGATTTCCTCGATTCCTGGTCTAATTATTTTTTCCCTCCGACTTTCCGGCCACTTCGTCGTTGCTGTCGTGGTCGTTCTGTCTGGAAAACTTGCGACACCCGCATCCTCGGGTCGTCCGCGGGTCTGAAACGCGTGCGCTGCCGAGTGTCCGTTTCCGGAGCTCGTTCGTCCTCTCTGAGGAATCCTTTCCTAGCCCGACGCTCTTGTGTCGCGGTTGAGAACGTTTCCGTCGTTTCTCTGGGGTCACTGGTGGTAAGAATTTTCTTTTTCTTTTCTTTTTTAAGTTTCCTTCTGCTTAGGTTGGAACTTTCCTAAAATGTCTGATAGTCCTTGGATGCATATTTTTGCTTCAGAGGGAGACTCCGAGCATTCGTAGGGAACTCTGCGTTTCATGCGTGGGGCGTGGGGGTGTGTGTGAGGACGGGTGAGTGGGCGTGGGGTGCGAGGAGGGGTGAGTGGGTGGGCTTGTCTCCAGGCTCGTTAGCAGGATTTCCACCGATGCCCTTTGCCCAGAGTGCCAACCCACCCCATCCAGAGGGTTCCTGGAGACCATGCTGATGCTCTCTGGAGGTTTACCTCAGTCTCCCGCGGGGATCTGGCAGACGGGTACAGCAGAGGTACCTGGGACAGCGCCTGCTCCGGAAGGTGCCTCTGTCAGGGGTTCCTGGTTGGTCCCTCAGCCGTCCCCGGGCCCTGCAGCCCAGTCGCTGGCTCTGGTTGACCCCTGCCCCACCAGCAGAGGCTGCAGCCTCTCTCCCGCCCAGCGGCACGCACCCACCCTGCCACAGCTGTTCAAAAGGCATCAGGGTCTGTTACCTATTGTCCTCGCCCTTCCCGTTATTTTTTGTCCTTTCGGACCCAATTATGTTGCTGTCATTTGAGTAACGTTCCTGAGGGGAGCTCGTGCCCAGCTCCCCTTAGCTTCTAGACTATGTGCATTTTTAGGCCTTTAGGGAATGATCCACGAGGATTTAGGCAGTTTCCTAGGAAACCGGAGGACTCTGAGCTGGGCATTCGCAAGCCACAGACTGGACCGGCCTCCTCAGCGCAGTGGCGGGCGGGCGGAGGGGCTGAGCCTCGCCCAAGCGCCCTGCTGGTTCGGAGCAGGTCACTCTCCTCCAAAGCCGCGTTCCCCGCCCGCTCACACCTGCGTCGCCCAGCCGCGTGGGCGAGGGGCGGGTGGTGCTCTCCAAAAGCCAGACACGGTGTGACGCTCCGCGCCGCCTGTTTTCAAGTTGATCACCTGTCTTAAACTAGGCACATTTTGAGTGCAATATAATATTTCTTCAGCCTTTTGAAAAACAGATGCTATAAACCATGTCAGGCCAGATTTCGATAAAGGACCCAGAGTGTGGCTAGCAGGCCGTTGCGCCTGCTCGTTTGGGGGCGGAGTCCGCATCCTGCCCGCTGTTCTTCCCACCGCACCGGGGTTCTCGGGGTTCTCCGGGCTACTTTAAGACCGCAGAGCGCCCCGGTGGCCAGAGGCAGGGGCGGGGTCCCCGCTCGTCTCCGCCCGCACGCCCGCCTCGCAGGCAGGGAAGGTGAGCGAGGCAGCACTGTGACCTGGGCCGCAGGGGAGGAAGATGCGCCCGCCCCGCCTGCTGCCTGGATGCGGAGGCTGAGGACCAGCGCGCGGGAGGCCGCGGGCTGTGCAGTCGGGCGCCGGGCGCCGGGGATGAGCTCACGCCTGCGCGGCGGCTCCGTGCACCTGCCGACCTGCCCGCGGCCTCCGGAGCTGACGGCGCACCTGGGCTGCAGCGTGGCGCGGCCCCGGCGCAGGTGGCGGGCGCGCGCGGGGCCCGCGGGGCCCGCGGGTCGGGCCTTCTCCTCCTGGTCCTGTGCCAGCGGAGCGGCCGCCGCCCTGCCGGTGCTGCTGCTTCAAATTTCCGCGACTCAAGAGCGTCATAAAACGGCCACCGAATGTAGAATTTCATTGTCTACCCCCTTTCCTGTTATGAGCTGGGAAAGAAACTGCCAGCCACTCTGTCCCGTTTCAAACTGGATTTGCTGGCAAAGCCACAGCGCAGTCTAACCTTCAGCAAAGGGCCTTTTTCTTTCCTCAGCCCGCCCGCCCCTCCCCCGCTGCACCTGTCCGCTGTCTTTCCCAACACTTCTGGGGTGTCAACTTCCCGCCAGGTCCGTCCTCCCCGTAGTTCAAAAGTGACAGAGTCCGGCAGAGGTTTTTAACTAACTAAGAGGTTTGTTGAAAAAGCCGAGGGTGGCGTCGGGGGCGCGCTCCACTTTGGGCTTAAACGAGGGCCGAGCCCTCACGTCGCGGCCTTAACCCGCGTTTAGGTTTTGCTTTTTGCAGTTGGCCTGAGAGCGCCAGCGATGAGTCCTTCCCGACCGCACAGGAGGTGAAATGGACGGTTTCTGGTCACTCTCCCTGAAGGTCGGTCTTTTACAGAAGGGCGCGGAAGCGCAGGTGTGAGCTCTTCCCAGCCTTGACGAGGACAGTCGTGGAGAAAGCAGCCAGGTGAACCGGTTTCTTCCCGTCCTGGTAGAAATGTACCGCTTCGCGGGCCTGAAGGGCTTGGGTCTCCTCGGGGGACAGTCTCCATCCCTTGCCACACACTGGGGACGTTCCTGCTGCCCCGGAGTGGCTCGTGCTGTTCTCAGGTGTTCCCTGCGTGTGCCTAGGGCAGAGAAGGGAGGCGGTTGCTGCCTTGGTCTTAAAGCCGGTCGCTGTCTGCCGGAGCTCTGCACTCCGGCAGCGAACTTGCCCTGTTCTGGAACCAGACAATGACGATTGCTTTGTAATTCATATATTTTCGTCACTTATGTTGCTTTCCTGCTGACGACGAGCCGTGGTGAGCCTGCAGCACTGTCTGCGCACTGCTGCGTGTCCCAGCCTCGGGCTGGCGCCCTGCAGGTATCCGCTCCTCTGATCCCCACGTGGACCTTCCGAGGCAGACGCAATTCTCCCCAAGGGACCGGTCCACTGCCGCTATTGGTGGGTAACACGCCCTCCTCACAGAGCAGGGGGATCCGAACACCCGTCATCTCAGAGAGAGGCTCAGGAACTAATCTTCCAAAACGAGCCCCGATCCTTGTATATCGCTGGTGGGAATGCGAAATTACGAGCCGCCTTGGAAAGCCGTCTCAGAGTTCTTGAGAAAGTTGAAAACTGAGTCGTCATATGACCCAGCAGTGTACAGCCATGAGGAATGGAAAACGTCACAGAACGGGTATGTGGATAGTCACAGCGGCGTCACTCACCATGACCAAAACGAGGCGACCACTCGGATGTCCACCAGCTGGCAAAGAGACTCACCGAACGTGGGGACCGACGTGACGAATGCCACTCAGCCATAGACACACGCTCCAGCGTGGCCGGACCTGGTCCCTCATGTCACACCACCCCTGTGACCGACTCGAAGTTGGCTGTTGTGCATAGCACAAAGTGATACGTGAAATGGCAGACGTGTTCCTATACTGAGCCTCTTAGTTTCTATGGAAAAAAGCTGCTGAACGCTTGTCCGGCTGGCACGGGCATGGAGAGGTCCGAAATGATAGGGCCTGAAGGAAACTAAGTGAGGCCACGTCCCCTACAACAAACACAGGGCCGGGTATTTCTTAACCCCCGAGAAACCGACCCGGAATATTTGATGTGTTTTTTAAATCGGTCCTTCAGGGTTTTGGCATAGGAAGCGGACTGTGTCTTATTGGTGGCATCGCTAGTTCTGGGTGAATTGCTCTCCGTCCTGGGGAGAGAGGCGGACGCCCTTCCCGTGACCATGACGATTATAACGGTCGGCCCGAGCTGGGCCTCAGGGCTGCTGCATGGGCAAAGGCAGGGGGCGACGAGGGAGACACTCGCCAGGCCTGGGACCCCGGGACTCAAGTTTCTACCTCAAAAATGTGCGTGGATATCAAATTTGCCCAACGATCGACTTTTCAAAATCACGTTGATCCTCATTATCGTATTTGAGAGATTATAAAATGGGCACCCAGGTCCTATGCACAGTTCATTCATTTGGGAGGAAAACCTTGCCGTTTAAGGTAAAACTCTGTTGCTGGCACGATAGTCTCAGGCAGCTGGCGCCTGCCGAAGGGCCAGCGCTGTGTGACGGGCTGAGCCACCGGAGGGACAGATTCTTCCCTGCGATGGTAGAAGGTTTCGTGTCGGTACGGAAGTGACGTGAAATGCTCATCTCCCCTGAGGCCCCAGCGGGAAACATGGCCGCCACACAGAAGGACCGAGATGCGGGTGCCCAGGGGACGGGATGACATCACTAGGGGTGGCCCCACAGGAGGCTTTTCTGCCGAAGGGGTCAGGGGAGTGAAGGACATAGCAGCACCCACACTCCCCAACCCTGTGGACGACACGACAGGATTGCAGACGGGGCGTGGGGTCACGGGACATGGGCACTAAGGAGAGCGTGGTGTGGTAGCCAGACCTCTCTCCTCCCGCCCTCCGGTCCCCTGCCCATGTCCATGTTGGCCAAGGCCACTGGAAGCCGGGACGTCAGGAAGCCTGGACGAAGCCGTCCGGGAAGTCAGCTGCTCGGCACAGAGGGCAGGGAAGGAGGCCGAACAGTGCACACAGTGTTGACTCTGCATCCTTGTTATATTTGTAAACTTACGAATAAAAATTAGTTGAACGTGCATTTTTATTATGTTTCTAAGCTTATAGTTTTAAGAGGTCGTGAGCTACTGGTATGACACATTTGATCTCATGGCTTCAGGGTGAAAGAAACATTTAAAAAGCAAAGAGCTTCTACGCTCCCTGAGAATGTTTGGTAAATATGGTCTGTAACATTCTATCTGCTTCTTGCTTATACATTAAAAAAAAAAAAAAAAAAACAGCTACGTCGAGTTGTAATTCCCATACCATGCAATTCACCCATCTAAAATGTACAATTAAATGGGTGTTAGGATATTCACAGAGATGTACAACCATCACCATGTCTAATTTTAGGGCTTTTAGGCCATCCCGAAGGAAATCCCTTACCCATTAGAAATCGATGCCCATTCTCCTCTCACCCACCTCCCCGAGCCCTAGGCAACCACTCATCTATTTTTTTCCTGTATGAATTTTCCTACTCCAGACATTTCATGTAAACAAAATCATACAGCACGTGGTCCTCTGTGACTAGCTTCTTCCACTCAGCGTAGGGCTTTTGAGGTTCTTCTATGTCATGGCATGCCTCGGTAATACTTCATTTCTTTCTATGGCTGAATCTCATTTTGTTACATGGATATACCATATTTTATTTATCTGTTACTCGATGTGTGTTTGAGTTGTTTCTATTTTTTGGCTATTATAAATAACGCTTCTAAAATATTCACGTACGAGATTGTGTGGACATAACTTCTCATTTTCTTGGAGAGACCTGGGAATGCTCTCTGTTGTTTTGTTAATTTTTTGAGGAACCGACAAGCTGTTTTCCAAAGTGGCTGTATAATTTTACATCTCCAGCAACATTAAGTGAGGGTTTCCATTTCTTCAAATCCTTGCAAACACTTGTTATGATCTCTTTCTAATATGTAGTGAAGTGGTATCTCATTGAGGTTTTTATTCGTATTTCCCTGATGACTAATGAGGTTGAATATCTTTTCATGTGTTATTGTCCATTTGTATATCTTCTGTGGAGAAATGTATAATTAGATCCCATTTAAAAACTGGGTTATTTTATAATCATTATGGTGTAAGAGTTCTTTACATATTCTGGATACAAACTCCTTATCGGATATATACTTCAAGAATATTCTCCTTCTCTGTGGGCCGTGTTTGCAATTTCATGACGGGATCATTTGAGGACAAAGCTTTTAATTTCTATCAAGTTTGATTTATGCGGTTTTCTTTCGACTTGTTTGCTCTTGATAGTGTTTCTCATTAGATTTTGCCTAATCCAAGGTCACAGAGATCTGCTTATGTGTTTTCTTCTACCTATTTTATAATTGTAGCTCTTACGTTTAGGTCTACAGTTGATTTTGAGTTAATATATTTTTTTTTGTCTATGATGTAAGGAGTGGGTCCAATTTCATTCTTTTGCATGTGAATATCTAATCGTTTTAGCACTGTGTGTTAAAAAGATTATTCTTTGTCCCTGGAGCGTCTTAGCCCCCTTATTGAAAATCAACTCACTATAGAAGCGAGAGTTTATTTCTGGATTCCCAGTTTTGTTTTACTGGTGTATATGTCTAGCCTTTTACCAGTATCACACTGTCTCGATAGTAGCGAGAAGCTCGCTCTGCCAGTTTTATTGAGATATAATTGACACACGATGTTGTATAAGTTTAAGGCACACAATGTAATGATTTGACATATGAATACAGTGCAAAATGATCACCACGTGTTTCTGGTTTACCAGCACAGCCCTGAGCAGAGAGGATGCTTTGTTGAAATGTCACCAGTCCCTTACGGGCTGGGTCATGTTGATATTCCCCTACCACAGGCCTTGAGAGAAGAAACCAGCGGCTTAAGGTCTGATTACCTGTCATTAGAGGGACGAATTCTCGCTCTCATCTGTCCGACTCTAAAGTTGATAATGTTAATCTTTATTTGAAGAAGTTTCTTTTGTTTACATTAAAGACAAATTTGTTGGGAAAATTTGTTTATGAAGAACACGTTCCTACCTATCAAAGCCATATTAATGAACCATTGCTACCTTCCCTTAAAAATTACCCATAGCAATGGATTGGATGATGGTTGGCGAATATGAAATTTCCAATAGTGATTTATTTGTATTTGGAGCACTTTGGTAGATAAAGAGAAAAACATAGAACTGATCCTATCATGTTTCACTCCTTTGCGCCCTCTAAGCCAAGGTGGATTGTGATGCGGTTATACTGCTAGATTTTTCCAGTCTGAGAACCCTGAAGCACAGAACTCTGTTAATTTACCGCATCCCCCTCCCCTGGCCTGGCACTCCACGTGTAGTGCCCGCTGGGGACAGGATGTACTTTGTGAGCTGGGCCAAGCCCCACTTGTGCCTCACTTTGCTGCGTGGTGGGTTCAGATCAGGTCGCTATTAAAAGCCGCTCGCATAACAGTCTGTGAATAAGAAAAGAGATCATTCGGCATCGGGAGATTTGTATTCCTCTTGTAGCGAAAAGGTCATCCCAAATCTCTGCTCACGGGTAAAGGCACAGCTTTGCGCCTCCCCCGCAGGTTCTAAGTTCTCTCCTCTGAGATGGATCATGCAGTTTCTTCTAGGAAGTCCAAATATAGAAAAAAGAAATTGAGTGAAAGAACACTTTGTCTTTGTCCTCACTTCTTCCTCTAGTGGTTGATCATGGAAACCCCCAGCCTAACAGGTGGCTGGGTGTGGGGCTGTGTTGAAGATGTGTTGTTAATGGATGAAACACGGCTCCGATGGGCGTCAGGGGGACGGGTCAGCCAGTTGCCCGCCCAGTACTGTGCTCGCCAGGACAAAGGCCGCTCCGTGCAGAAGAGAGAAATTCAGATGATTTTGGGCTCGTTACTTATTTTTTTTTATTAATTTATACACACAAATAGCATCAATAAATATTGAATAATTTAGTTTGCCATGGGGCAAAAGTACACAGACATTATAATACTTGAAAATATATGCAAAGTAACCTAGAGCCTTAAGTCACGGCACTGTAAAGGTTTGAAGGGACGAGTGTCTCACTCTCCTGGTGGTTAACGAGGGTGAGAAAGGAGAGAGGCAACTGTGTTTAATGAAATGCGTGTCTGGTTCTGTAATGCAAAATCCGTTTGTATTTTTCCTTTGAATCAACTCTGCTGTGAAGATCAAAGGCTTAGATATTTTAAGAAAAGTTCTCCGGCCTCAGGTTTGTGAAGAGTCGTATCCAGCTCTGTCCAGTGCAACTGTCTGCAGAAATGGAATGTTCCCCGTTTTCACCGTCAGTGTGACAGCCACCAGCCGCGTGTGACAGCCACCAGCCGCGTGTGACTACTGAGCGCTCGAAACCCGGCTAGCGCTTTAGGGCGTCTAGATTTTTAAATTATTTTAGTTTTGTGAGTGACCACACGTGGCTAGCGGCTGAGATATTGGTTCTGACATATTGGTTCTTAGATACTACATAGGACTATAGACAATAATTGCTTAAACCTGATTGTTAACTTTTGACGTTGACGACTTGTAATGGAAAATGTCCCATGTGCATAGTAAGATGAAATAACATTAATAAGGAACCTCTGTTAGATGGGAAAGACTATTTCACGAAGTTATGTGTCCTTCCCATGTCCTACCGCGTCCCCCTTCTCAGATGCAACATGGAAAACAGCTTCCTACCCCTTGCGGGAGTTAGTTGTGGATGCACGTGCAAACATGTCAATGCAAACACCTTTCACTATGTACGTGGAAACACACAGTGCCCACTGTTTTTTCCACGCTACTTCTTCCACTTCGAAACATCCTGGCACTCTTAACATATGAGTGCTAGGGCTGCCTCGCCTTTTTAACGGCTGTAGAGTATTCCACTCGTCAGGCGCGCCGTTCGGGATCTCACTGGCCCCAACGGTTGCTATTGCAAACATCCCTTTAACGATCATTCATCCAGTTACACCTTCGCATTAAGTGTGTGTGGCCGGCATTTTCCAGGATCCTAAATTGCACGGGAAGAGAACTCTCAAAGACGACAGCAGGATACAGATCAGTTAGGATTTACTAAGTTGCTCTCAGAAGCAAACCAGAGTCAGCATGCTTTCCATCTTACGGGTGCAATGCTGACCCGAAGCATCATGGGAGAAGCTGTAGTCATCCGTTTTGCTCACTGACATGCCTTGTGTGCCCGCAGCCCTGGCCCATGGAAGGACCTTGACGAATCTTTGTTAAATGAATAAGGAGATGTCCTAGTTACGGGTCACATTCCGAGGCCCTTTCGTCTGCTTTGGAAAGGCTCTGCGGAGATGGACAGGGTCCTTCGTCATAGGTTAGCACCTGCTAGTCATAGCTCTGACGACCAAAGAGTGTTTGATTTTTCACTGCTTCTCCCACTCCCGGAGTAATGTGTATTACCGTTGCCACAGAATGGTGAGAAAGAAGTTAAAATTCCTTACAAACACTGAGAGTCGCCCTTCAAAACTTTTCTTAAAAGTTCGTAAAATCGTTTGGACACTGGCGGTCGCCAGTCCCCGGACTGAGTCCTGCTCAGGTGCTCCTTCCTTGGCCGAAAGGACCCTGTCCTCTGTCACATTGGTGCGCGCAGGGGGGTGGGGGGGGCTCCTTCCAGGAGACGAGCGGAGACCGCGGGGTGGCACGGTTGACCCCGGCGAGGTGTGCGCGTGGCCTGGGACCCCACCATAGCCCGCCGCAGGTCTGCGTGGGCGCCCGCCGGCCTTCTAGAACCGCCTCCCTCCCTCCCTGGACTGACAGTTCTGCACGTGCTTCTGCCCGGGGAGCCCTGCAAACAGGCCTCTTTCTCACGGGCCGGCCCCTGGGGCTCGGCTTCTGACCATGTGGCTCAACCCCTGTGGGAGTGTGGGGAAGAGGACAGGACGCCGGGCCATGTCACCCAGGGCTTTCTATCACCAGGGAGGGTCAAAGGGGGCTCTCATCCGAAACTGGGTGTGACGGGAGCTGCGGCATGAAGCCAGGGGGCGCTGGGAGTGGGGACCACCGGAGGGACAAAGCGGGGGGGAGAAGGGCCCCTGCATGCATAGTGGAGGAAAGCGGCTCCCCCTGCAGGCTCAGCGTGCGCATCAGGCCACCCCTGGCCGGGACCCAGACCTCGCCTGGTTCCCCACCTGACTTCATTGGATTTCATCGTCGTCTTTTCGTTTAATTTTGCATAGTCTTATCAAGAAAATGAGAAGGATCACACCACCCAGAAAAGTATAAAGAAGAAAACCAGTTTGATATCCCACTGTCTGGGCAACCACCATTTGCGATGAGCGTTTCGATTTCGGCACTGCTATTTCCCGTGAACGAGCGCAGGTCTCACACGGTCCTTTTCCGAATCAACCCCTTTCTCTCTTTTAGTTATTTTCCTCCCTTCCCCCCCTGCTCCCCGCCTCAACCCAATGGGTCACAAATGTTTACATATGACGAGCACCATTTCCCCACCTTTACAAGATTGCTCACACACGCTCACACACACGGTTTTGGTTATTGCTTTACAAAAATGAGGTATTTTATATATTCCTCTACATTGTGCTTTTTTTTTTTTTCAATTACATGTGGTGGAATGTCCTTACGTTACTGATTTTTTTTTTTTTTACTGTAATGTTCCAATGTTTTCACATTTCAACATTTGTTTAGCATCTCTCATGGATGGCCACTCCGAAAATTTCCTTCCTTTTTCTTTCTGTTTTCTCAGCAAACAGTGCCGCAGTGGATAGAATTATATAAACAGCTTTAAGTACCAGTTATCTATTTATTTTTTATCTCAGTGGGATATATTCCCAAGAGTAGGATTGCTACGTTGAAGGGTAAGTGAATTTTTTCACTTTGTTTTTCTAAGTACATATCGCTGGAATCGGTTTCAAACAAAGCTATAAAACATCACACCGCCCCTGGCAATGTCTGGAAAGACCCCTCTCCCTGTGCCTCACCGACATTGGAGTGACCACTTCTTTCCATTCCTTTCGATTTCATGGTGAGAGGCAGGATGTAATTATCGTTTACGTCCACGTTGTGTTGCCTGTTAATGTGATGGAGCATTTTCCCAGGCTAACTGCTCCTGATTTCTTCCTCCGTGAACTGTCAGAGGCAAATCATGTGCCGTTTTCCTATTGACACGATGGAGTTTTTGATAACTGGTAAAAGTGTTCAGACTTTTATTGACGTAAGGCCTTGCTCTATCCTGTACGGGGGAATGTCCCCCCACCCCCAGACCTGGACCCCACTGGTTGTCTGCGATGTCTTGCCGTGTTTTGTCGTTCGGACAATGCCTGTGGTTGCCTGTCTTTTACAGCTTCTGGGTTTCCCTCGTGTGTGTACGTGCCCCCCGCCTCTACGTTAGACGTCCCTTCTCCAGGAGACTCTACGATCTGAATTGGTTGGGTGTAAAGATTTGTAAAAAGGTTTTGCTTGTTTCGTGTGCAAATTAAGACTATTTTAAGTATGTCTGAAATGAGATCAGGGTCTGTGTTTCCTTAGCCTCAGTTTTTCTGACACCTGAAAGTCACTGAAATTCTGTTCACGTACATCAGAGGGACACCTCCGGTTATTTACTTTTTCGCCCTCTTCTGTCCCGAGTCTCCCCTTTCCGTGCTCCTGATCCGTCCTGTCTCCCATCCCTGGCCTGTTTCTTCTGCTCTTTCGTTCTCAAGCCATGAAGCCTCACGGACAGCAAGAACCATTAAACCAGCAGCAGTAATGGCAGCGATTGCTTGCATTCGCTGGGCTTTTTGCTCCGCTGCCAAGGTGCTCGTTCTAGGCGCTCTCCCCGCCGCAGCTCGTCCAGTCCTCATGGAGCCCTGTGCCATAGGCAGGGCGAGCAGGGTGGTCTTTTGTGGCCAGAGACCAAGTCACCACCCACGGTCATCCAGCTCCACGGCGCCCTGCCAGGCCCTGAGGCCACAGTCTCTGCCTTAACCGCCCTGCTCTGGGCCAACGTCACGTGACGGGGATGTTTGCAAGGCGTGTTGTGTTCCCCTGGCCTTTCCCTCCTGCCGTTTTGGTCCCCTGCCCCGCCTCGTGCAGTATCTCCAGGGAATGATGGTGACCGTCACGTGCGTCATCATGTTCCTTCCAGGGGTGTCTGGTGCGCTGCCCACGAAGCCACAGGGCTGAGCTGTGGCTGGGGACGTGGAGGCCTGAGGGTCACCCAGTGAGCCTGGACTGCTTCCCCTCAGGCCCACACCGGGTCACGTCACAGGATGCCACAGCCCCGCGCTAAGCCCAGCAGGCTTCCTTCTCCACACTCAGACCGCGGCGCCTCCCGTAACGAGGCCCAGAGCACAGCCTCCTCGAACCCCTCAGGTCGCCGGGAATCTCGTGTCTGCACGGTCTTTCAAAAGCAGGCAGTTTGCAGCCCCTGGTTTGAGGTCCATTCAGACATGGAGGGCCCTGGCCGAAACGCAGGAACCCCCCGAGCAGCTTCCGTCCTGCCCCCCCCACTCCAGACTCTCTCCTCCCGACCCCTTCCCTCCGCCACCTCCCCTTCCCTTCGCTCGAACCCCAGGGGGCTGCTGCCATCCTGGCTCCGCACAGGCTTGTTTCTCTTTGAAGTGTTCTCCGCTTCTAAAGCCTATTTGATGCCAACCCCGCCTTGACCTTCTCTTCTAATTCAAATCCCTAGACTCCGTAACTGTCTTCATGTGAAAAATAACGTGTTAGAGTGCCCATCAGCAAGCCACCTGCCCAGTGGGGAGTAAAGAAATATTTATTTTGATGAAATGTTTATGCAAGTTGGATTATTTGACATGGAAGAAGGTTGTTTTTTCCCCCAGCATCTGGTTATCTTTTTGTTACTCCAATTCTGTTGGTCTCCGAGGAAATGGAAGGGCGGAGACGTAATCGGGTCTGTGAGGTCACACGGAGTCTCTCTTGAAAACCTAGTCTTCCTTCTCCTTCATCCGACAGATGTTCATTGAGCACTTACTACGCGCTAAGCATCGGGGTTGGAGCGGCGAACGCCACAGTGAAGAGGAAGATTAAGTTCCAGCTTTCGCCGAGGCGGGTGAGGCGTGAATGAGCGCACATGACTGTAAAGAAACCTAGAGAATATAAGGTCAGAGGGTAGATACCGACCGGGTAGAAATGCCACGGCGTGGGCTTGTCACGAGGACAGAGGCATTGGGTGGGGCCTGATGGCAGTCGGGACAGAGCCGGGGGCCGCTGATGGGAAGCGTTCCGTGTAGAAGAGGGGAGTGAGCTGGTCGTGAGTGAGGAACATGAGGGGCCAGTGCCGAGTGTGTGAGGGGAAGCACAGCAGATCTGCCCCGAAGGGAGGTGGCGCAGGCGGGGAGCTCAGGGCCCACGGCCATGGTGAGGACTTCGGGTTTTATGCTGTGATGTAGCAAACGTAAGTGGAGATTTCTGAACAGGACTTCCTGTGACCTGGGGTGTGTGTGTGTGTGAGTGTGAGAGAGAGAAAAGACCATGCTGGCTGCTTTATAGAGACTAGACTGTGGGTGTGAGGGTCGATAGAGAGGCACACGAAAAGCCTCTGAGAGATGATGGTGTTCTTGGTTTTGGTCAGTGGCTCCTCCGTCCACACAGGCATCCTAGATGGAACCGTGTGAGGGGTCCTGGTGGCTTCCCTACCTCCCTCACCAGTTCTTCTCTATGCCTTTCTCACTGCTTCCTGTCTATGTCACATTGCTTCCTCCCTGTCTTTCTCACCACTCCCTATCTCTCAATACTTCCTCCCTCTCTCTCTCTCACACCACTTCCTGTCTACCTCTCACCACTTCCTGTCTATCTCTCATCACTTCCTGTCCATCCGTCACCACCTCCTCCCTGGCTCTCCCCCTTCACCAGACCTACGCGTGTGGTGCGGGGGTTCGGGACGACTCCGCCCCTGCCCGGCTGGTGCTGCAGCACAAGTTTCTGGGCTTCCTGAGCTGCGGCGCCTCATCTGAGGAAGGGGAATGCCAGCGAGAGCAGGTATGTCACAGACGAGACTTGAATTTGGTGAGCACGGACAGTGCTTGGCATGGAGCGGGACACACCGTGGCGACCTCGGGACTGCTACGCTGGCGCTGACGGCCGCTGCCATCGCTCTGGCAGTACTTCTAAGTCCCGACCCCCTCACCTTGTAAATGCGAGTGTCTCCATCACAGAACCAGGCTTTCATCAGGTCTCAATCATTTTCTGTCCGGACTCAGGTCTTCTAATGGTCTCGCTGTGTCCCCTGCAGACCCGCGGGTCATTCTCTTCTGCTTCCTTGTCGCGGAATGTTCCGCACACACCCATCTCGTCACGTCACTTCCCGCTCCCCACACACCGCTGCTTCCTTCTCGCCAGGGGTCAAGTCCAGACACCTCCGGGCACGGTCCTTCCACACTCATCTCAATGTCCGCCATACGCACTCCACGACGACCACCACCGCCAGCTCGCGGAGTCCCGTGGGCCACTCTCCGATGGTGGAGCGCACCTCATCAGATTATCGCGCCGTTGTCTGAACCTCCCCCTGAATTGTGGGGCTGTGTCTCAGTCGTGTTTGTTTGTTTGTTTGTTTGTTTTTTCACTTAAAGCCTGTAAAGCACACTCAGCGGACGTGGTGAATTTTGGTGAATTTTATGTGTGCGTATATCCCTGTAGCTTCCACCCGGATCCAGACAGAGAACATTTCGAGCAGCCCCGAGGCTCCGTAGTGCCCATGCTGGCCCACACCTACTCATCTGTAAGTTCCCAGGAATCGCCATAGTCACTTTTGGGTAGCAGACATGCTCTAAACGTTGGTGGAAGGTCCTCGTCAGTTCACTGGAGGAAGACGTCGGTGGGCCTGCCCACGCTCTTGACCATTTCCGCCCATTGCAGTTCAGAGACCAGAGGGGTAATAGTGCCTGATTTCAATTTAATTAAAGCACCACAGCCAGAATGAGTCTCGTCAAGTAATAAATTTCCTCAGGATGTTTCTGCCGGTCCAGTAGTAGACAGGGACGATTCCGTGCCATGGTTCTCTGTGCGATCTTTATCGAAGCCAATTCCCATATCTCCTTTGATCATCTCGACAACCCCTTATGATAAGAAGAACAGTGTGACTATTTCATTTTTAAGGGAGAGCCGGAGACTCCCGGATAAAGTCAGAACCCGTTCTCTGGGCGTGTGTGCCAGGAGTGGGCCCCTGGAGCACGTGGCACAAGTGACAGGTGGGGCAAGACCCCGCAGTCCTCACCCAAGCCCATGCTCCTTCCTCTCAGGGATCCCTGCTCACGCCTCTTGCCTTTTCCTTTCAGGCATCTCGGGTCCTGTCATGGGTTGAACTGTGTTTCCCCCAAATAACACATTGAAACCCTAACGGTCAGTATCTCCCAATGTGACCGTATTTAGAAGTAGGGTCATTGCGAGTTGCGGATGAAGCCTTCCTGGATTAGCTAAGTCCCTCACGGTCCCTGCTGTCCTTATAAGAAGAGAGGAGGCACAGAGGCACACAGAGGGAGAAGGCCATGTGAGGACAGAGACCGAAGTGATGCGTCTGCAGGCTGAGGACCGCTGAGGACCGCCGGCCACTGCCGGAGGCTGAGGAGGCACGGAGGGGCCTTCCCTGCACGCTGTGGAAGGGCCGTCCCGCCAGCACCTTCGTTTGGGGCCTCGGTCCTCCGGCACTGTGCGGTAGTGAATTTGTTGTCATCCTTCAGTCATTCTAGTTTGTGGCTCAGGTTTTGGCAGCCCGAGGACACGAACGGACACAGGTCCCATTCCGGCGACTACTTGTCCTCTGGGTCAGCATTAACTACCCACATGTCTTAAGGGAGCGAGCCTTCCCACTGCGGCCACCGCCGACCTCGGCACCCCAAAGGCCTCCCCACTCATCCCCATCTGCGTCTGACCCTCTCTCTTCCCTTGGAACAGGCTCAAGTGCCACCGCTTCGGAGACGCTCGTCTTGATGCTCCAACAAAACTGGGGGAGTCGTCGATGACGAAACTGGTTGATGCTGCTCCCCAAATGTGTGTTGTTTCTTATTCAGCAAAATTCAAGTGGACACAGAAATGGCCTCTTTGACAGACATTTTCTCTTCTGCTAGGAAGGCTGCCTGCAGAGCAGCAGGAGGGCGGGGTGGGTGGGGGGTAGCAATTCCATAGGGAATGCCTTCAGGTGAAGGGCGATGGCTCTTCAAGAGGCCAGGTATTACATAAATTAGGAACACGGAAAAGAATTGCATTGTTGGAGGAGGTCATCGTGAGGACATGACTTCCGGCTGGCCCTGGAGCTGGAAGGAGCAATCGGAGCCTCTACCCCCCTCCCTGTCCCCCTCACCCTTCCTGTGCTAGGAGCCACTTCAAGGTTGAGAAATCTCCAGAAAGAAGGTGTCGCTGAGCTCATCTGGACGGTGTATGTGACCGGACCCCACTGTGGCCTCTACACAAACACTTCAGACTCTGGTGGGCAGATGTTGCCACCCAGGACAAGCCTCAGGCAGTAGGTTCCCTGGCTTATTGAGACCGGCACTTACCAATCTGAAGTGGCCTTTAGATTTCACCTGGGGACACCTGAGGAGGTTTCCAGCCAATGCACATTACACCTAAACGTATTTGATGAAGTCGGCTTTTTCTGATGTCTGCTCAATCGGGGTGGAATGGCCCTTTTGCGAGAGTCCCTTTTGCATGTTGAACTTGAAGTCTCGGCTCGATTGCCATTTTCTCCGAAAGACCTCCCCAAGGGTGACTATGAAGTCCCCTCTCTCTTCTAAAAGTCCACAGCGCTCTGAGCCCCTGTGTTAGAGCAGGCGCCCCATTCTGCCTGCTGTCGAGATCTGCGTTCTGTTCCGCCCATGTTCCCCGAGCAGGTGCAGGTGCCGGGCACCGCACCAGGCCTGGGGACAGCCCCTTGCACAGGAGAGATGCGGCGTCTGAGCACGGGGCTGACGAATTTCATGGGATGTGTTTCTCCACTGACGGATGTTCTAAAAATATTTGTGGATAGAGAGTTCGGTGCTGTTTGTCAGGCCCGTTCTGGCTAGTTAACTGAGTCGGTCCGTGGCAGAGACATGAGACAGAGGATCACAGAGGGCTGGCTGCATGGGGGTGGGACCTGTGCACTCGCTCTGGGACACCCCCACCCCCAGAAGGGCCTGCGCGTGGGGTTAAATGCTCCGTAGCTGCCATCTTGAAAATTTTAATGGGTAACATGAATTTTATTCCCGCATTTACGGCTCGCACACCATCCTGCCTCTGCCGCCTCCTCGGGAGGGGTCCTCGGCCTCCCTCTCTCCCCCTCACGGCGCCCCAGGCCCGGACCAGTGTCCGCGTCCCCACCCTGCCATCACCACTGCTTTCTGGCAGGACAGCAGCCGGGTCACGCTGGAAGAGGGGGCGCGTGTGTTGCCGTCACCCTTAGTCGGCCTGGCGGGAGGCCGGTGTGCACGCAGGGGGCACGCAGGCTGGGCGTGTGCGTCTGCATTCCAATGGAATGTCCCTGGCCCCACCTCGTCATGGCACAGCGCACGACTGACTGACGGACCCAGGCGACCCTTTCCCACCCTGATCCAGGCACGGTGCTTCCCAGCCCGGGGCTGCCGACCCTGGGGGTCCCCCGCCCACTGTGCATCTGGGCAGTGGCTTGTGGGAAACGGAGAATGACTGCTTCCCCCAGGCCTGGAGGGGGCGCAGCGCACCGGCCCAGTGAGGACGGCAGGCGTGGGCCACTGCTGAGCCGCCCGCACTCACCTGGGGTTATCCCCGTACCCACGGGAGCGTGGCATTAAATAGCAGCAACACCGTGGCAGGCAGAGAGAGACTGAGAAAGTCTCCCTGTGTGCTGTGCGAATCAGTACCTTTCATGCCCCCTGCATCCCTTATTTTGTGCCGGTCTCTGCAAATCATGCGGTGGGCCCCGCTCCCAGACTCATGGTGACCACAGCCATCACTCCAGACAGTGACCCCATGGTCGGAACAGGCCATTGACCCTCGCAGCCGTGCGGGTTAGGGACCTCGATGGTTTCCGTCTTGTGGATGAAGATAATGAGGCACATGTAACACGCATGAGGCCTGTCAGGCCAAACCGTGCTCTGGCCCTGGGCGTGTCTGACCCCAGCTCACGCGCCTGGCTATTCAGGCGGAGTGGAGCTTCGCAGATGGCTGCTGTGCAGTTACGAATTTGTGAACTGAATGTGTGGGTGGGGTGCTGGATGCGGGAACAGATGCCCCCCCTCGCCTGCTTTCCTGGACTGCATTTAGGGAAGACCAGCACATGGGGGCACCCCATGTGTGCAAAGCCAGAGGGCCCTGGGGTGTGTGACAGGGCAGGGCTGGGCTGAGGTCCTGAGTGGGCAGAGGCACGTGACCACCTGCAGCTGCAGAGTGACGGCGCGCACGCAGCGAACCCGGCTCAGCTGGCCCTTCCGTGTGCACAGGGCCTGGCCATCTTGTGCCCAAGTCGGGTAAAGCACCACCTTGTATCTGCCTCACCATTTCCTGTTATCTGTAAGCCGTTTGAGGTGCGTCATTCCCCTTTAGTATTTGGAGGGGCGCACGGAGCCCCGGCAGAAGACACCCAGTGCCCACGAAGCCCACTCATCTCCCATGAGACCTCCCCTCCGGCAAACGCCCCACCTCGGTCTTTCTGCCCGCCTCTGAGCATTCCACCTGAGATCCTAAAACGGGGTGCATCCCGGCCCCTTTGGTCATTATTTTGCACAGCGATGGAACATGGATGCACGAGCTTTTAAAACCTTTCATTTGAATATTTTTATGACTTCAAGAACCTTCCAGAACATGCAGGAAGTATTCTCATACCGGCTTTTCACAGTAATGTGGGAGGGGCTATCTGTTTGGAATTACTCAAATTATCAGCAATTTTGATCTTTTTTTTCCCACCATTAATTAAAAATTAACCATAGAGATCTTCACCGAAGCAGCAAAGACTGGGAAACGTCATTCCCTCCAGGCAAATGAACTGGACTTTTATGACAGTCAGTACGAAAACTGAATCCAGTCGCACGTTTTACTGAAGCTGCTAACATTTCATGGTCACCTCTGCTTAGCTGACAACCGTCCGGAATAGTCACCCCTGGCCGTATCTTATTTGCAACCGGCAAGGAAATAACTAAAAATAATCGGCTGTGGAAATGATTATTTAAGCCACTGAGAAATGCATTCTGATGACTGTGCGTGACGGCGCGGTGGCTGCGCTGTCGCAGGTCCTGCCTCCAGTTCGCCTCCAGTTCTCCGCGGCTGCTTTAAGACCGCAGAGCGCCCCGGCGGCCAGAGGCAGGGGAGGGGTCCCCGCTCGCCTCCGCCCGGCTGCTCGCTGCTCGCGCGCCCGCCCGCCCGCCCGCCCGCCTCGCAGGCAGGGAAGGTGAGCGAGGCAGCACTGTGACTCGGGCCGCAGGAGAGGAACGATGCGCCTGCCCGCCCGCCTGCTGCCTGGATGCGGAGGCTGAGGGCCGGCGCGCGGGAGGCCGCTTGCTGCGCAGTCGGGGCGCCGGGCGCCCGGGATGAGCTCACGCCCGCGGCGGCGGCTCCGTGCACCTGCCGACCTGCCGGCGGCCGCCTGAGCTGACGGCGCACCTGGGCTGCAGCGCGGCGGGCCCGCTCTGGCCGCGGCGTGGGGCGCGGCGCCCCGGAGCAGGTGCGCAGGAGCGCAGCGCGCGGCCAGCGCAGCCCTCGCCCCGGAGCCCGGCCGCAGCGGCGGCGGCGGCGGGCGGGCGGCGGCCCCGGGGCAGCGTGGCGAGCGAGCGGAGCCGGGCGGAGCGCGGGGGGCGAGGCCGGCGCGTCGCTCGCGGGAGGCCGGGGAGCAGCAGGGGCATGTGGATACTGGCTCTCTCCTTGTTCCAGAGCTTCGCGAACGGTGAGCCTTTGGGTCTGCGACGGATGCATTGCTTGTATGGGCCGGAGCGCGGGGGGGACTGGCTGCATGAGGGCTTTCCTGTGTCGCCCGCAGCTGGGCTCACGTTTCCATGCTCTCATCTGGTTTTCTTTCTTTATTTTTGAAAAAGATTATTATATTATTTTTTTTTAATTTCTTTTGGGACGAGAGGCTGGGGGTTGAAATCGCCCTGTGATCATTTAGAGCGCTAACCTAGCAAAGTGACAGCTCTGAGCTAACTCCAGTACTCGGCGGCGGCTGCCTCATTCAGAACAAACCCGGTGTGCTGAGGGGAGGAGGGACGGGAAGATGGGCGCCTTGGCACATTGCCGCCTCGAAGGGGAAGGGACGTGAGGCTCCAAGTGCAGGCAGGTGGAGGGGTCAGGTACGAGCGTTCGCCTTCAGGTTCAACGCTTTGTGAGCATTTAAAACATGTGCTTTAATTCTGCCCTAATTCGTCCCCAGCGGCGGCAGCGCAGGCTTTAAGAAAGCTCTGTCCTCCCCCCCACCCCCCACCCCTGCCCCCCACCTTCTTGGGACTACACTGTCCTCGCAGGCCTTTATGTAAAAATATGCACTCATAAGCATTACATCATCTGAAATGTGGACTCGGTTTTAAAAACACCTGCATAGTTGTAAAAAATGAAATCGGTGAATATTGTAAATACCCTGCTTTCCTCAGGCCCGTCCAGCGCTGCGTTTTGAGATGCGTTCTTCCTGGGCTTTTGAAAAGCTATTGCTCTTGACTGGATCAGACCCAATTAGTACGTGTGGCTGCACCTCGGCGGCCTGTCGCCGCGCAAATATGAACTTCCATGTATGAATGGCTCCCTCTTATTTGAGAAGAGGAGGAAACTGTCATCATCTGGCAGTGCCCGGGATTAGCTGCAGTGTCAGTTCCCATTTCAAATTTCGGAACACGATCTGCGTGAAATGTATGACTTGCTGACAGTTAAAATTAAAGCCTTAAGCAGAATCCCCTACCCATCAGGGATGGGGGGGAGAGAGAGAGAGAGAGAGAGAGAGAGAGAGAGAGAGAGAGAGACAGGAGAGGAGGGAGAGGAAGAGAGAGGAGGAGGAGAGAGAGAGAGGGAGAGGAAGGAGAGGCGGGAGAGGAAGAGAGGGGAGGAGGAGAGAGAGAGAGGGAGAGGAAATCTCGCCCTTGTGAGAAAATACCAGAAGCCCAGGGGAAGCTGTGAGGTTCCCCGAGGTTAGCTGCATAGGAGTATGTTTTCTTTGCCTGTCTGGATAGTACTTAAAGAATCAGCACACAAAGAGGACAGAGGACCACATACACTTCTTTGTCACATTAAAAAAAAAAAAAGGATAGCTAAGAAAAGGCAGAGTGGTGGGAAGGAGTTCCTGAAATTGACAGCACAATGGTACCCGCCTCTGTAACAGACCCTAAAGCGAAGCGTTCGGAACTTTCGTTTGGAGATGTCCCAGCAGGCGAGAACTGCAACAGGTTCTGACATGACACTTGTCTTCCCCAGAGGGCACCACGCCGCTTCCGCAGCCTCCTGGGAATTTATCTTGGGGGTGGATCTGCTTTGGCTGCTGCGGGGTGGGCGCCGGACCGGAGTCGGCCCTCTATGCCTCTCTGCGGGTGCAAACTTACAGGAAACGTAGAAACGCTCACATATGTGTCCCAGTGACACAAAGCCTTGGCGGCCTGTCTTACCCGTCAGTGTGGCATCTCCCCCAGACTCCTGGGAAAGGCCTGGGTTCCAGGGAGAAATAAAAATTTCCATCCTCTTGGGAAGTCTGGGTTTCAGGACGATGACAGAGGCTGTGTTTCTGACTGTCAGTCGGTCAGTACCTCTCACAGCTTCACAGGTAAAAATGGCAAAAAGGCGGTGGGAGAATTTCTGATACAGTCTCTGGCACAGAGAGACTGTAAATACGTGTGACTTTGAAAATGGCACTAAATTTATCGTAAAAGAATCATAGATAGTGAGAAAATTGTATGAAGCCTCAAATATTCCACTACATGGCAAATATATGCGAAGTATATGTATATGTAGATGTAGCAAGTCCTGTGAGCATTACCTTCTTTTACCTTTTTCAAGACATTTAAAGTTGACAATCACCATTATTGGTACTGTAATGAATACATACATTTCCTAGTATAAGATATAGACCATACATGCAAATGAATATTTTACATTGCTGTATAAAGTGTTCTGATCCTATCTACCAGGAGGCTATGGGACTCTCTTATGTAAAAATGTCTGTCTCTTTATATGATAAAGCATTAAAAAAAAAAAGCCTAACTGTAGAGCACTGAGCCCTTTCATTTTTTTTTGGTGGGGGGAGGGGGGAAGGGAGGTAGCTTTAAAGAGTTTTTCAACGAATGATGTTCAGTGTTCAATGCATACTGTGTGAAGGATCATAAAATACATAGTCATATGAAAAGGAGTCCTGTTTGAATGTTGCCTGTTCATAGGACCATATGTCAAAAATGTGAAATTAAATGGTTCTTACCTATCTAAATAAGACTTTTAAAAAATGGAGAAGTATATTTTTTTCATAACTGACATATTTTGGTCTACCTTAATTCTGAAAAATTCCCGAATGCCTGTGATAAAAGACCTGTGAATTCTAATACTTATATTGATTCCTGCTAGGCCTCAAACATCAAAATGTCTGATCGAATTTTTAAAAATTCTATTTGTAAAATATGCAGTTTGATATGTTGGGATGCTCACAAAATAAGACGCCCGTGATATATCTGCATTTTATCAGTAGCCAGCAGATGGAACGGGATTTACATTATTTCTTCATAAAAGCATGGTTGCTAGACAGGCTGCAGGCAGTATTTTAGGTTAAAAAAAAGGAGAAGTCCGTCAAGGGTTAAACCCTTGAATGAATTACCTCACCTGATCAGGTGCAGTCATCACGTTTACAGCGGTCAACTTGTTCTGCAGTGTTCCAGAACGACTCACAGGAGACCTTCGGTAACGGTGCAAGGCGACGGGGTCCATGTTGGCAGCACACACGCATCCACACGCATCTCTCCACGTCTCCCTGGGACAGCATCGTCCTGCGTCGTGTTTTAGCAGCATTTCTCTTGGTTTTAACCCCAGTGAGCACATTCTGTCTGGCTTAGGGTTCTTGCTAGAAGCCGAGGTGGGCCTCTGGGTGAGCAGGATAATGAATGCCGGGCAGGGCGATTGTACGTGTCTTGCCTCGTAGCCTTGCATCTCTGTTTTATGTACACGTGTGTGTGCCCGATGTCGCCTTTCCCTGAGCTAGGGAGCTGGCACTTTGCTGTTTTGCTGTTCTCGGGGAGCTTGTGGAATTGGGAGAGGGTGTGGTGGTAGGAGAGACGGGGGTGCTGGTTGGAAGAAAGTGGGTGAACAGCACGTTTCAGGCGTCACCGTTCATCCTGACCAGGAATTACAGGCCACGAACTTGGTATTTTATTTAAATTTAGAAGCAGACCTTCGTGAGCACAAGTGGACTTTTAGAGCTTGTAAGAGGATTTTTCTTTAATTCATGTAAATATATGGACGTGGAGATCGTTATCAGGTGGATCATGTCAGGGCCCTGCCCCTCCTTTCCCTCCCCATTTATTAAGCAGATTCAAATCTGATCCCAGAATTTCAGGGCTCATCAAAAATTTCTGGGACTCTTCAGCTGTTTGTCCCTCCAAAATGCTCTCTGCAGGAAAACAAAATGCCAGGCCGACCTTTAATAAATGCCAGCCGATCAGTCCTCGCTCCTGATTGTTTCCTAGATGCCACTTTGGGGTGACTACAGTTCACTGCTGCCCCCTCCCCCACCCCGGGGTGGGGTCAGTGACTCCTTGGGCAGAGCTGCTGCAATACAGGATGCTCATCGGGGGAAATAATTTTTGATATAAAAAAAAAGAAAAAGAAGAAAAGCTAATCTGAATCCCTACTTCCTTGGGCCTCCGTGTAGCTGTCAAAGCGCTTTATCCTTGACGCGGCCGGGATGAGGTGTGATGAGTGTTTCCTAAGGTGACTCGATGCGGTGAGCGTGGACACTCCGTGTGAAGGGGGTGGGGAGGGAGAGGGAGGGAGACGCGGAAGGTTATTTTACAACGCGAGACCAGTGAACACGGCAGGAGGCTGGAAATTTACGTTTGGAAAATAAAAGGAGGGGTGTCTCAGCGGAGGTGTTTACAAAATCCATGGCACCCACATTTCGCACAGAGGAGTGGACTTCGGCGGGCGAGGTTATGACTGCGCCTCATTCATGATGAACAGGCCTGGGGAATCACGCGTTCTGCGTGAGGTGAGGCCGAGCATGCAGGAGGAGGGTCCTCGGAGACCAGCCCCCCCCCATCCCGCCCCATTCTCTCGGCTTCCTCGCGTGTCCCGAGCACCAGCAGAGCAGGCAGGGGCCCCAGGGCGACCGCGTGCAGACCGCCGTGTCCGGGCGTTTCCAAGGCTGCGGTGCTGAAGTGCGTGCTGGCTCTTGGTGACCGGCTCCATCAGCCAGCCTGGGAGACGGTGAGGTGGTGCTACCTGCATGTCAATTGTGTCCCCACCACAGGACACTAGTGGGCGGCAAACCTCAGCAGACTGCCGCACGCAGCCGGCCTTGGGCAGCGCGGGCAGCCGCAGCCTCTGAGGGGGAGATGCTACGTGCCGGTGGCTGGACGCGCTTGCTCCTCCCTCGGCTTCTCAAGTTCGCGGGGTCCGGAGCCCCCTGTCAGGGCGTTCATTCCGAAGGCGTAATGCCACGGCCACGGCCGTCTTTGTCGCCCATAGGACACAGGAGTTCCGCGTCCGGAGAGGTTCTGAAATCTAGAAGGTGCACAGAAGGGCAAAGGGGGCGGGTGTCGGGGCGCCGGCGGGCGCCCTCGCATCCCCCCTTCCAGCCGGCCGGGGAGCCCTGTCGGGCGGGAGTGCGTCTCCCCTGGAGGTGGCAGCTCCAGCCCCGTGCCTGATTGGCTGACCTTCCAATGTCATTCCAGGAGGCGCAGCTTGCTTCTGCTCCTGCTGGTGGTGACAGGGCGAGGCGGATGCTCAGCTCCTCCGTGGTCCGTCAATCTCCAGGCCTCCGGCAGAGCTCACGGGCCCGGGTCCCTCCCCCGGCAGCACCTGTGCGCCAGGACCACTCGTTAACCCTTCGCGTTCCAGAGAGCCAGGCGCAGAAATTCTCATCTGTCTCGGCCCCTCCCCTGACTCTATTTTTATTTTTTTTTCTTTCATGTTTTGCAAATGTGAGAAAATTCGAAGTTGCGTTTCCCTCCCCTCATTTATGGGTTAAGATAAGATGGAGAACGGAAGATTCCAGCGGGCGGACACGTACCGGCTGTGCCGTTGCGAATTCCCCGGGGTGCAGCCCACTGGGCGCCTTCTGCGGGCGGGTCACACGCCATCCACCGAGGTGACTGGAGGGCAGCACCACGGGGCAGGGCACACCGTCAGCTCTTGGTTCAAGGGTTAGGTAGCTTCTGACCAGGATGTGGGGGAAGGCTGGGTTCCGAGATGGGCTCCCCAAATTAGAGTCCTGCCGGGTCCTCTGGCCTAAAACCGGGCGTGCGCCCCCGGGCGGTGTCTGGGCGCCTGCGGCTCTGCTCCGGGCTGATTCGGTTAGAGACTGCCTCGCCCCCTGGATGGGAAGGTCCACAGGTGCGGCTCCACCTGATGCCCGAGTGTGCCCTTACACACGCACATGCAGAACGCACGTGAGGAGGAGGCGGCCTCCGGGGTTAAGCACCCAGCTGAGCAGGGACCAAGGGTGCACCCGGCCTTCGTCCCCTCTCCTCTCCTTCCTCGGTCTTCCCCTTCCTTGCCGACTCCGGCAGTCTCCCTCCGCCCCCATCTCTACCTCTCTGCGTGTACGCCACCGCCAGGCCACCGCGGATTCCTTGGCTCCTGCCACCTCCTTCAGTCTGATGAACTGATGCCATGGCCGCAAGGGCACTTATTTTCCAGAAATGCTTCTGGGGCATTTTCTTCTCTTTTTCCAAAACAAGGTCACCTTTGGAACATGCAGCGGGACTCCATCGCAGCCCCACCACAGGGTGTGGTTGTTCTAGGTGCTCTTCCTCTGTGGGGTGGGTCAAAGGTCCCGGACGGGAAGTTCATGACCCCGGGGTCCCGTGTTCTCCACGTAGGGTGCGGTGGGGCGGGGTTCACACTCCTAACGTCCCACCTGGTTCTGAGCTCCTGTCTGGCACAGCAAACCCACATGTCTGTTTCCTTAGAAGTTCCTGGGAATCCATTTCTTTATCGAAAAGCCACCCAGAACATCACAACGAAGCTCACATCTCCGGCCTGCATCAGCTTAAAGAAAGCACACTATTTTCTCAAGTATTCTATTGATTTATGGGTTTCTCATCATTATCTTTTTTCTTATTTTGCTGCAGAACCAAATGTAAGAGTTGATTCCTTCATCAAAGGAACATGAAGAGAATGTGTTTTCATCACTGTTAAAATGTTGATTTTTATTCAAATACAAGCATCCATTAGGTATTTCACAATACTTACCTTTTGATATTTGGATATCTCTATTTGTCGTATGTTGATCAATACTTATGATTTTTTTTTTTAAACAATCATTGACTTGGATTACGTTTTGGCCACTAAGCCCCAGATTCTGTAAATGTCTATCGCGGTTTAGCAGTGGTGGATAAATGGGGCTGACAAGGTCTATGGCGTGGAAAGCAGGAAAGAGGCTCCTACACAGACGGAATGACGGGGATGAATGAATCTCGCCGGCATCTCCACTGAGGTATTTTCACGCAGGAGGCAGTGAGTAAGACTTAAGAGTGAGCAAGCAATCCTATTTATAGAAAGCCAGTTTTAAGTGCCGCCTGAGAGAGGAAAGAAAGCATTGAAAACGCCAGCGATCACCTCCATGCTACATGCTGGTTTCCCCCGACTTCCCGGCACCTTCCAGAATTTTCAGAGGTGGGAAAAAAAAGCCTAGCGACTCTTGCTGAGACATCGAGAGATCGCTTTGACTCACTCTGCAGAACATTCTAGAAATGCTTGCGGGGTTCGAGTCCGCATCAGTCTTGGGAGCCAATATGTATGTTATTTGAAAACTGTGCTGGGGGAAGGGAGGGCTGCGGATTCGCAGCGCCGAGGCAGGTGTTTCTCTGACGACACGCGCTGTCTTTCTGGCAGGCGTTTAAGAGCAGAAATAGGAGCGCAGAACCCACACGCCTGCGCGTAGCAAGAGCGATCGCTGGGCGAAGCCTTCCCGTGTGGGCTTGTGATCATGGCGGCTTCCTCTGTGTTCACCAGATATTGAATTCTGGGCGTGGAGATGATGGTCTAGGCTCTTCTCATTGGTTATTCACGTGGGGCAGGTGATGTCACCACCAGCTGCTGGAGTGACACAAATGTTACTGGGCAACGGAAAAAGGACACCGATAATAACCGATCCGTGGCTAACCCGAGTTATTTGCCGTAATGTGCTCTTAAAATAGTCCCTCCCTGGGACCATGTCTGTTCCTCGCCAACATTGGTTCTTCCGGTTCCAATGGGCTGCGGTTTCTATGAAGAGCGAAATCCTTGAATTCGTGTGGACATACTGCTGGTTTATAGGTTGGAAATCCGGACGAAAGCCAGTCCCGACCGACCCCAGCAAACCCCAAACCCAGTCTGTGTAATTACAGTGTTTATTTCTTAATGTCAGCTGTAAGCATTTTTAGTAACTGATTTGTAGCTGCCGGGGTGGGAATAAAAATGCTTCGTGGTGGTGAACGTGAGGCCACGGGGGTGAGCGGGGACCCCCGTCGGCAGCCGCTCCTGCCTCTGGGACGAGCACCTCGGCAGCGTGGAGAGGGGGCTGTGACCATGTGAGCGCCCCCGGGGGACCTCGTCGTTGCCGGTTCCTGCGAAAGGCAGCCATGTGTCTAGCCCGTTGGCCGGTGAAAAGGAAATTTTGTACAAAAAAACATGGGAAATGTTCTCTGAAGAACAGAATTCTTTTTTCATGCACGATTGAGGTTGGTACAACCCCAGTGAGTGGTCTCCGCCTGGAACCTTGACCTGGTGGCGGAGAGTGGGTGGGGTGGCTAATTCCCAGACTGGGCGTGCCTGCGATGACTCGCCCAGATCAATAGCCCTTAAATCTTTGGTGGCTCCTGTTTCCACGCAATAGGCTGGATGGATATTTATGTAGAAACCCAGGTAGACCGGTTTCAAGCCCGAGGCAATCTTGACATTTGTTTTGGGTAATTGCTCTTATCAGCGGTTGGTTCACCTGTGTCTCATGGGATCGCCCGTCACCAGCTGCTGGGGACCCTCCCTCTCCCACCCACCCGCCTTGCCCCATCGCCTGCTGCTGAGGATGGGAGGGTGACGACATGCTGTCGGCTTCTGTGCTATCAGGGCCTGCACCAGCTCCCCACCCCCCGCACAGCAGGACGCGAGGGCGCAGGAAGCGGGGTGCAGGCCGCCTCGAGCCCTGTTCTAATTTATGTGCCTCTGTCTGGACCTTCCCGGGTGAGGATCAGGGACACTGGGCTCAGCTCCCAGGTGGGCCGGGTCAGAGAGAGAAGTTATGGACATTTCCTAGGGAGCTTTTCCCCTCGTGCGCCCCCCCCACCCCACCCTGTTGGAGATTCTGATGCCTGCACTATCAGCTCTGATTCGGATGTGGACCTTTGTCACCTTCTCCCACCCCGACAGCAGCCCCTCCACTTGACGGTTTGTAAGGCCCCCGGATAGTTTGTGTAGTTTGTTACGTGATTTCTCAGCTCTGACTATGGACGAGTCTGGCTCTGCAGCCCCGGGGCATGCATGCCAGGTGTCTGCGTTAGTTCCCAGCCAGGTGGCCCATGACTCACCTGTGCAATAATCCACTCAAAAAGGGGCGGCCCGGCCCCTGTCTGAGGTAGATGTCAGACACTAGCCAGAAAGTCAACCTGATAAAGTTTTGAGTGGCCCTCAAAGCACTGTTGGGCAGCTCCGCATTGAGTAGTGATTTATTTGGGGTTTGTATGTGTGAGGTCAGGCAGGTTTGGGGAGAGTTGGCAGTAGGGCCTGGTAACGGGGAAGACCCTGAGTGGGGAGAGGGGGCTTACACGAGGGGCACCTCTAATTTGGAAGCGAGTAGCTTGAGAATCATTTACATACATATTGGCATCTAAACAAATACATGTATATAGGTAGGGGTGTGTGTGTGTGTGTGTGTGTGTGTGTGTGTGTGTATTTTTTAGACTGTCTCGGCATGTTTGACACTCAGGTTAATCGCTAGCCTGGACTGGATTCCGTCGTGTGTTCGCGTGAGGACCCCTTTGCTATCGGCCCCGTCCTGGCAGAGACGCCCTTTCCAACTTAAACGAGGCCACACGGCTCCACGCTGGAGGTCAACAGCGGGAAACGGTTTGGGTCCCTGTGTTGCATGAGCTTAAGAGATGAGCTCGGGCGGATGAGGCAGGACAGAAAACGCGAAGGGTTTGTAGCCCGAGGCTCGCTTTGACGCCCTTGGTTCTGTAGACGGGCCTCGGCTCCCATCAAGGCACGAGCTCCTCACATCGCCGGATCCCAGGTGACTGGCGATCATTTGCTCTTTTAGATTTTCTTGGCCTCTGCTCCCTTCTTGTAGGTGAATGACCCCGAGTTCACTGCACTTATCATACTAAAACGCATATATGTGTAAGCACATATATGCATTTTAAACCCTGTCGCATATATGATAAAATTGGGGATGGTTATTAGTGGCAGAATGATCCTTTCAAAACACCGTGTCCTTGATTTTTGAACTAAAATAGACTCGAATGTGTGCTGCGGAGAGGCCTAAATTCAGAACCTTAAAAATAATCGTTTCGTGTCCTGAGATCTTATTTTAGATCCTATTAAAAATAACTTCTCCTCCTGGCATCTTAAACGAGTTTGCTGCTCTAACGCTTTGGAGGTCTTGTTGTGATTGACGATAGGCATTATCTTTCTGGGCGGCTGCTTTGGTTTTGCGCTTTAGGAGAAAATGGCACAGAAGACCTTGTAGGCCAGAGAAACGTGATTTCTGCTTTCTCTTGAGTCCACGAATTGGAGCGGCGCTGTTCTCTGCAGCGGCCCCACAGCCACGTCCCTTGCAAAGCGGGGGAGGACATCGTGTTGAGCCGTCACAGGCTCTTCCAAGGCACTTTGCAGAAGGGAAGAAGGCACCAGGTGAAAGTAGCTCACGACGCGTGTCCGATTAGGTTCCCGCGGCCTCCGCGCCCCTGCACAGACTGCCCCCTTTCAACTTGCCAGCAGAGTGGGCATAACTGTTTCCATCATCACCCCCAGTAACCCGCGACAGACCCATGGGTCATCGTAAATGCTTCAGCTCGTCCCTTAGAAGACATGAAAATGAGAGATCGCGTGCCTCAGGCTTATGATTAGAACGGATCACCCTACCGCAGCAAACATTTACCACGTACCTTGCTTAATAAGAGGTGCGCGTTTTCCCTTAGGTCCGTAAGCGTGGGTGTCAGTCAGCAGGTGCTGTCATGCTGATGGCCAGGCACGGGACACCACGTCTGCGGGAAAGGAGGGGCTTGCTGTCCCCCGTCTCTCGTCATCGTCATCGTCTGCACCTTTCTCTCTCCTTCCTTGGAACCTGGGAGCTAAACTCAGGGCTGAGGTGCGCACAGTGAGAGCGCAGACAGAGAAGATTCCCCGGGGTCTGAGGCCTCCGCTGCTTCTAGGAAGTCGCCGCCATTGGCTGTGTCCCCCTCGAGGTCTTTGAATGGGGGGAAGCGGTATTTAATTATTTTTTTTCCCGAAATGTAGAAGCTTGGGTGACGTGGGGTATTATAAAGCTCTAAAGAGAGCCACGAGATATAAAGTAAATTTAGCGAAACTCCATGGAACTTACTTTAGGCTTATTTTAGGCAGGTATTTTAGGCTTATTATTTTGGCAGATATTTTAGGCTTATTATTTTTGGCAGGTATTTTAGGCTTATTATTGTTTTTGGCAGGTGGGAAGAAAAGACTCCTCCCCTCTTTCATGATTTGATCATTAAAAAAAAGGATGCTGCTGACAGATTTTTCTTCAGTCAAGTCGAGTGGTTATAACCAAGAGCGATTTCACCCCAGGGGACGTTGGGCGATATGTGGAAAGATTTTTAGTTGTCACAATTCGGGCAGGAGGGACAGCTACTGGCACCTAGCGGTCGGAGGCCAGGGGTGCAGCTGAACATCCCACAGTTTCTGAGAACAGCGCCCGGGACACACCGTCATTTGGTCCACAGTGTCGACAGTGCCGAAGTCGAGAAACGCTTCGTTGCAGCATTTGTTTAGAGCCGCGTGCCCCAACGTGTTATCAGTGTTATGCTCTTTCGGGGACGCTGGATCGGTCTTGGGGAGGCAGCAAGAGGGAAGACGTCCTGAATCTCACTCATAAGTCCTTCGGCTGCAGAAATCGTAGCTAGAAATGCTTGTCGTTGATAAACTCTCTTTGCAATTTTCCTTTTTTCGTGAATAAAAAAACAAAAACAAAAACAAACCTGTGTCCCTTTTCGTCAGTAACTAAGAACACGAATGCCAAGGTCTTCCTGGGTTCCTGGAGCCATTTTCCCCAGGTGATTATGTTAACGAGTGTTGGATCAGATGGTGAAATGAGGATTGACTAATCCCTGTGCTAAATGCTCTCCTGTATTTTCTCCTGCCTGGCTACCTGGTGTCGGAAACACACTGCTCCCGGGCCGGCACAGGCCTGTTCTTCCTGCAGACGTGGGTTTCTGTTTGCAAATCCTCTCTGCTGCCCAGGAGAAGGAAGCGGGGTATTTTTGTAACCTGTTCTCCCAGGCAAAGGCTGGACGGCAGAGGCCTCTGGGAAATGTGGAACTCAGGTGGAAAGCCGTGAGAGTCAGAGAGAGGCTGGAAGAGGAAGGAGCAGCCTCCAGGGGAGGAAGCTCTGTGCTCCACGGTCCCCCAAGCCTGTTTCTCTGGGAAAGGGACCTTCCTGTTTGCATTCCTGTCACTGTCACGTGAGCATGAGCTGCTTGTGTCTGGGGGGGGGGTGGGGCGGGGGTCCTGGGGTCCTGGAGAGGTGCTCTGTGTTTGTCGCAAGTCGTGTATCTCCTTAACAACGTGGCCCATCATTCTGTTTTTGCTTCTTTGGGTCTTGGATAGCATGGGCGAGGCCTGGGTGTCGTCACTGTTCTCGTTTACTGAGTTCGGTTTTCCAGGCCGGTGCTCCAGTCCAGGTGACTTCGAGGTTTGCTGAGTTCAGATGCTGAGGAAACGCTTTCTGATGGACGAAAGCTGAGCGTGTGTGGGAAAGAACGTGGGACGAGACTGGTGGCCGCGTGGCTGGAAACGGGTTTCTGCTCTTCCCCCGGCGGTTCCCGTGGTTCACTGCATAGCTCGCCCCGCTCGGCGATGATCAGGCTTTTCTCTACACCCGCCACGCTTTCCACCCTTCACGTTAGCATCGTGGGTAGCTGCTTACCAGAAATGTGCTGAGGATATGCATGGATTCCTCCCTTTTTACCAGGCTGTGCCTGCGTTTTGACCTATGGCGGTGCGGACACGTTTGCAGGAAACGGAGGGGCTTCCTGTCTTTAGTCTCTCATCATCATTTTCACCTTTTCTCTCTCACTGGAACTTTTAGCATCCTTCACTTAAGAATGGGCAGCAAACGAAACTATATATTCCTGCTCCCACGTACTTCATCCTAAGCACTGCTGGTCCACCCTAGGTGAAGGTAATAGAGGGAGGAACTAGCTGCCTGGATTCTTCATGTCTCCCTGCTCCGAAAATCGTGCGATGTCATCTGTAGAGATGAAAACCTCTTGGTTTTCTTTGAAGAAAGAAATCCTGCTTGCACTTCTTCCCATAAAGAAAAAAAAAGGGATGAGAGTAAAAAGCAAATTCACATTTATGGGGTGTCCACAGTGCGTCGGCACTTGGCTCACCGCACTACATGCTCTGGCTGTTATTATAATAATAGTGAGAGAACGCCAGCGGTAATGGCTGACACCATCGATCGCTGGTCGTGAGGCGCCACTTCAAGTGCTTACAGTGTTTCCTATAATGCTGGAGCCGGGAGGTTGGCAGTATCGTGATCACCATCGCAAGTAAGGTGGGACTAAGTGATGTGTGATTTGTCACTCAGCAATTGGCTGGCAGAACGAGGCCTAAGCCCTCCTCCACCTACAGACCCACTCGTCTCTAAGGCCTGTTCATCCTCAGACCTTTTAATCTCAGTTTTACAGATTAGGAGGCCGGGTTTGTGGTCAAGCGGGAGCTATGAGTCAAGGGCTTTTTTTTTTTTCCTTCACAGCGTGAGGGCCCCCAAATCTTTTCAAGCGAAGCCACATGGATTCGTTCAACGTCTTTCAAATTGAAAGTGATTATGTTAAATTTGCTTCAAAGGTGAGCAAGAAAGACCTGTTTGGAGAAAGTGGAGTATCAGTTTTTATGAATTAGTGTATAAATAGGCAAGATTCATTTACCGTTCCTTGTCGACCCCTATTCCCTTACTTGAGTTCAGTTAGGTAAGGAAGAGGCAGTGAATTAACTTTTATCCGTTTCAGTTGTTGGACTGTGTTGTGATATTGTGTCCTATTGTTAGTGTGCTCGAGAGTGAAGTTGGAGCAGTGGTGACATTTATATCTCGTCCATATTGCATGATGGGATCTTTCTAACCCCCAAGTTCAGGCTGCCTCTCATTCTTTGCATATATTTAAAAACATTTCCTTTGTTCTGGACTGACCATCAATTTTTCTCGAAGCCAGAATATCAGAATAAAAAATATTTTTCGAAATTAGTAATCGGAGACTGAAATTGAATGTGAGTGTTCCATCGGTCCGGGCTTTTACGAAAAAGACACACATCGGTTTTGTTGGTGCAAGTCCAGACCTTACCCCTGCCGCTGACTTATTGTACGGTGCCCGCGCACACGGATCAGGAAGAGTTTAGACAATGCTACTAGACAGTCTCACCGACGGAACCTGAGTGAAAGTTTTCATCATTAGTCAGGTAATATGTGTGAGCATGCGCGTGCGTGAGTGTGAGCGTGAGTGCGCATAGACGAGCGTGCTGTGGTGACATTCTTATTGTTCTCCGACATTTAGTTAACTTTCACACCGGTTGCTCGCACACGACCCATTTGCCTTCCGTGGCGTAGAGGATGCGCCATTGTCCATGTGATGAAAAGAGCCCAGCTCTGTCGCGCTCAGCGCTGGAATGGCCCGAGCTGGTGGCTTCCTCACTGCACACGCTGCCTGGGGCTCGGTAGGGTGAGGCTCTGATGGAGCCATGCGCCGGGTGCCCGCTGGGCCCCTATCCCGGAAGTCGCCTTCATTCCTGTCCAATGGCCAAATCACAGACCTTGGCATGTGGCCCCACAGAGGGCCTGACTGCAGAGATACTAAAATATATCTAGTGTCCTTGCTACTGGCCAAGCAGCCTGGAGTTTAGGGCTATGATAACGCCTACAGAGTCACCTTTTAATGGAGTCATGAATGAGCCTATGTATAATAATCGCTAATTCTTATTGAGCTCTTACTATGAGCCAGAAACAGGGCTCAGTGCTTTATTGTATCGTCTCATTTAACGCTCAAACAAGTCTTTGAGATATTGACTCCTATGATCCCCATTTTACGTTGAGCGGAATCAAGGCTTACGAAGGTGAAGTGACTTCTCTAAAGTCGTATGTGCAGCTGGTAGTGAGGGCGGGACTTGAACCTGGACAGTCCAGCTCCAGGACTGCCCTTGACCATCAGGTCACGCTCATCAGTTAACGAGCTGCTGATATTTGGGCCGGTCCTGGGCTCACTCGGTGTTTTATGTGGCTGTTCTTGCCAGGAGGGAGACCTGGAGGTATCAGTTATCCCGGGGGGTCGGGGCTGGGGGTAGCAAGCATCGCTCTCTGTAGTTTCCTGAGGAAAGACTTGAGAAGTGAGGCATCGTGGGCACGGTTTAGGACTGTCAGAGTTTGCTTGTTTTAATCACAATGTTTCCAGGAATCTCAGCTCATTTCTGAGGTGGGATGCTTAGCCACCAAAATATCGCCACGGTCCCTGTCCTGTTTGGTGATCACGCGTCCCCTCCACTTTCTAACATGCAGCACGTGCCCCGTGTCTTTACATATTTATCTCCATGGCGTTTGGATTAAACATTCACCCCTGAATGTTGGTGGACAGTGCTTGGTGGCTACCACCCGCAGTGACCTCAGAACCTTGTCCGGTGCATCACGTGCTGCTGGCATTGCCACATGCCTCTCCCCAACGTGCGTCTGCCCCGACCTCTTCCACCGGACGCTGACGTCTACACCGAGTCCCCGTGTGTCAGAGACCGCAGACCTCAGGACACACCGGCCACCACTCGGGAGCCGCTGAGCCAGACCGCAGGCACGCCGCTCACACTGCCGTTCGGATCGGCCTCCCAGGTCGTGACCCACACCCCGACTGAGCCCTTAGCTCCGCCCTGTCCCACAGGGCTGCCCCAGCTGCTCCCCGTTTCTGCGGAAAGGCAACATCACACCTGCTCCTTCCTCCTCAGACCCCACACTCCCCTTTCCAGACTCTCAGCTGATGACTCTGTTTCTCTAACCAGGAACCCCGGAGAATCAAATGAACTCTTGGGGATACCCCCCTCCCCCCAGCACACTCAGTTTATCCCTCTGTCAAGGTCTTGCCCCATTTTACTTGTTTCTTTTCATCCTGTTGGTGAGGGAGGGGTTCAGTCGTGGGGATGACTGGCACCGACACCTGACGTTAGACAGATGAGAGGCACAGCAGGTGTTTGGTCAAATATGCTCACAGCCCAGGGGAGGGCGGAGTCCACGTCATTCAGGGCCACATGGAGTTACAGTTGGAATGGAGTGGACAACCAGGAGAGGGGGGAGGTGAGAGGGTCTGGTGACAAGAGGGTGGGGAGCCTCCGGTTCCTGCGGGAGTATGTAATGTCTTGTTGAATAGTTTCACAAGTCTGCAGGCCGGGGGCGGGGGGAGGGAACTGACGCCCGTTGCTCAGGGATAAGCAAAAACCCTGCCCGGTCCCGTGGAGGGTTGTCTGGCTAGGGGACTTTCTGTGGGGGGCAGAGAACCAGGGGCTGGGCCAGGCAAGGCCCTTCCGATTTTATCAGATGTTGAGGCGATACTCAGTATCGAGCCTTGACCCCAGGCCCTGCACCAGGACACCTGTGCCCCCTCCTCCCCCTGCAGCAGAAGCAAAGGCCTGTCCCCGCTGAGGATGGATTTTTCCGCATGAGTCCAGAACCCACCACCGCCTGTCCCCTCGAGGACTTGGCCTTAGATTTATGATGTCACGCTTATGGGTCCCCCGATTCTCCTGTCTTCCGGCAGCATACGAGGATGATGTCCTCTGTCCTGTGAACACGAACATGTGCTAACGAACGAAGCCTCCCCCTCCCGCCGCCCTCCCCTCCACCAGCCCCCTCTCTCTTATGTCTTCAGAGCAAAGCCGCTAGAAAGAGCCACACATCCTGTGCTGCTCCAGCCGACCGAGGCGAAGGGTCAGTTTCTCAGTTTCCAGTGTCTTGCAGGTCGACGTGAGGTCCTAGCACCCAGGATCACGTGCTACTCGCCACGTGAGTTCAGCGCTGCTCGAAGGTGTCTACGCCCTGCTCGCCGAGAGCAGGGGCCACTGACCACGCCCGCGAATGTCAACGACATCTCGATTCTATACGTGCCTCGCGGCAGACAAGCACGAGCCGCTGGCCCGCGTGCCTTGGGGCTCTGGGCGCTCGCGTTTCCGCTCGCCTCTCCGTCTCTCTGTTCTGCGTCTCCTTCACAATGCTGTTGAAGCTGCTTTTGTCGTCACCACTGGTGACCTCCACGATTCGGTCTTCATCTCGCCCGGCCTCTCAGCAGCTCTTGACAGAGCAGGTCACTCTTTTCTTCTTGAAATGCCTCCCCGGGGTCCCGGGCACCGCTCACACCCTGGGTTTCCATTCTGCCTCACTGGTTTCTCCTCTTCGTCTTTGCCAACGTCTCTCTAGTCGGACCCTAAGGGAGGCAGAGCCTTGGGGCTCAGTTCTCAGCCTCCTGTTCCCCCTCTCTTCCCCTCTCCTCTCCTCCCTTTCCCGTCTGCTTAGTCTCTATGTGACTTAATTTGGGCTGAGGAGCTGAATACCATGTGCCTGCCGCTGGCTCCCATTCATATCTCTATCCTTGACTTTGCCTCCGAACTGGAAGTTCAGATCCCTCGAATCCAGCTGCCTACTCAACATTTCCCTTTAGAAATAGTATAGGCTTCTCAAACTCTAGCCTGTCTACACTGATCTCCTGGGTATTTCTCCTCAGTAAAGTTGAGCATCACTTCATCCAGTGCCCGGGACAAACGCCTTGTGGTCCTCCTGGACCGCTCTCTTTCCTTCCATCTCATGTGCAGACCGCCTGCACACCCCACGGCCTCTACTTCGAGGACAGGGCCCTCTCCCACCCCTACGTGAATTGAGCTGTCCTCCTCTGTGCCTGGTCCCTGCTGTAACCCACCAAGTGGCCGTGCTTTGTGTTTCCTGGCAGCAGTTGTGGGTGCTGGGATCCTAGACGCGGTTGTTTCTCATCTCTCTGTTCCACCTGGAGCGAAGGGGACCGTGTCTGCTGTGCTCATCTCTGCATGTCAAGCACCTGGAAGAGTCGCTTAGGACTTCAGGTGCCCAGGAAGTGTTAGCTAATTGGATGACTAAATCATGAGGCTGTGTAGAGGGAGATAAGTGACCGGCCGGATGCCATCCCCCTCTAGGATCCTGCTTTGTACCGTACTTTTCCTCATGGGTGACAGCATCTCTCCGTGTGCAGGAGTTTCCCCATGTGAAAGATCTGGACATATACATTGATTAAAAGGTCAATGAGCATTATGCACTGGAATTGCCCATTCTGACCCATTCCTAGAAGCAGAACAATAAAAATACCTCAATTTAAAAAACTTGGTTGAATATCTATGTAGTTAAAGAAATGTACACATTTTGGGACACACAAGGATATTTGACTCAGCGACGTTCTAGCCAATGTTTATTGAGCGCCTGTCTCACGCACTAAACCATAAGCAGGGATTTCGTGTGGCCGTCACCGTATCCTCAGACACCAGAACAGGGCCAGACATGCTGATTGCTCTGTCAATCTTTGCTGAATGCATAAATGAGGGAAGTCACCCTACAGAGGACCGTTCAAGAAATAAGGTCATTCCCTCCTTTATAGGTCATGGCAAAGCCCCAAGGCAGATAGGACAAGCTCCCGGCCACACGAAGGCCGGAAACGGTAGTAGCTGTCATGCTGGGTACACAGAAAAGGTTCTGCAGTGTTCGAAGGAGACACAGCTTCTGATTAGCTTCGAGGAGAAAGAGGGTTCGAAACTTGCCTGTTAAGAATGTCTATGTGTTTGACTGGACAGGGTGGATGGCGAAGGGATTGGCGGGGGACAGATGAGGAGCAGGGATGTCCCAGATGTGGAGGGGGAGGCACACCTAGAAATGGGACCAGGAACGAATACGGGGTTCGAATTCAAATTCCAATGCCAATTTAATTTGAATTTCAGGTTTCTGTGTTAAAAGCGTAATCTTGGAGTCGCGTGAGAAACCATGCTTTGTTTTGGCTGTGATGCCCAAGAGTGTCAGCCAGGCGGAGAGAGCTGATGGGTGGGTGACCCGACGCGGGAAGGGTGCTGCAGCAAGGAGGCAGTCTGCCACTCGGATGGCAGTGGATGGCGGGGACTGAGGGCGGGGTGAAGAGGGAGCTCAGTGGGGAACATCCAAGCTCGACTGCCAGTGAAGTCAGGTCTAGATGCCCCCACGAGAGCACCCCACCCCGTGGATTCACTGGGAGGCGGGAGGCACGAATAGGTCGATAGCCTTCGGTGCTAATTACTACCCACGCTACATATTTTTTTGACTCTGTGAAGTTGGCCTGCCGCAAACCGTGTGACAGAATGGAATTCTCAATGGGGGGAGGAGGGTGGGGGTCAGCCCCGGGTCAAAGCCATCCTGTAATTCAGTCATCACAGCCTGACCCAAGAGATGCTGAAAGCGGGACTGTAGTCGGTACAGATCAGAGGGCGCACCCCGAGGGGTGACCAACCCACTTAAATCGCAGAATAACCAACCGTTTTCTTGTCTTCTAGTTTTCATATTTCTCTTGAAAGCTAAAACATACAAAAACCGAGAGTGTGGGTTAAGGTTCCACCGTAGCATTTACCACTGATTATTCTCTAGAGAATTGATTTAAATTTTGGTTCCCTTGGATCTGAACCCATTTGGGTTACAGGTCACCAGAGAGGGAAAGGTTCATCACAGGCATGAAGATTTATAATTTTTGTCATGCAAAGTAACTAAATTAACCTCAAGATAATCAGTTTAAAATGTCACGTCCCAAACATCCATGTTCTTTTTTTTTAAGGTACTGTTCTCCATAGAAATCTATGGCATCGTTAAAAAATATGTATAAGTTAAAACATTTATTCCATGTTGTAAGTTTCCAAAGTTTTTGTGCTCTTAAAATGAGCAGAAATCAACTTATTATAACTTCAACCTTAAAACACTGCGTAATCCAGTTCATAGTCCACAGTCATGGCCTCGTTTCGTGTTATGTGACTTACATGGTTTCTTTTATGATTTATTTTTTCATTTCCTTTTCTGTCTGTCTTTCTCTTCTCACTTTCCACTTGATCATACACACAATCTATGTGTCCTTAGATTAAGCATTATTTCTTATAAGACGTTATTAAAACTCTATTTACTGATAAAGAGTCGTATTTTCTGGAAAACTGAAACCTGCAACCACAATAAGGAGCAAGACAGATTGTGACGAATGGGCTTTACCTAAAATGGCTGACCGTCTGTAACAGCATGTTGCTGATATTACTAATGACCGATTAGGAAACCAACAGAAACTCACGGGTGGGCGTTCTCAGAAGGAGAATGTTTCTTAATTAATCTGAAAATATTTACCATGCTTGCCGTATGCCCTTGGGGACTATGGAATAAGGTAAGGAAAGTGTAAAGATGATTTCTGCCCTTCAGGAGTTGGCCATTTCCCTGTGAAATCATGGCATAAACAAGTACGACGGAGCAAGATCTTTTCGAACCGAGGTGTTCTAACCTAGTAAAATAAGGGAACAAACTGGGCATTGTGATTTAGTTAGATTAAAAACTTAGTTGCTTGTGGTTCAGAAAAGACATTATATTTACAGGTGGGGCGAGAGCAGGCTTTGTTAGCCGAAGTCAGGGAAGGCTTCAGCAGAGCCCTGCAAGGCCCGGGTCAGTGCTGTACGGCAACTCGGGAAGTGGGGGGCGGGGTGTTGGCATCAGCGGGGTGTGCGCGCGTGTGTGTTTGCGCATGCATGTGCGTGAGTGAGTATATGTGCACGTGCGGGTTGCAGGCTTGGAAGCTGAGGCGAGTACTGTGAATTTGGAGACTAATCCGCGGGTCTGGAGGGGGCTGAGGAGCGAAATGTAGGCAGCAGCGAGAAGCTTTCGAGGGCTCTCCGAGCAAGGCCGCGTGGGGGAAATCCAGTTGCGCATCGGAGCGTGGCATTTGGAAGCGGAAGCACTTCTGTGGCATTCGCACTGTGGCAAGTGGAGGTAACAGTGATCACAGCTGTTTCAAACCCTAGAACCGGCTCTAGGTTTTTATAACCTGCAAAGTAAAGGGGTTTTGTCTATGGCAGGAAAAGATGAGTGGAAGAAGTACAATGAGAACAACCCAGCGAGTTACCAATGAAGAGATTTACAAAAGGTAAAACTTATGGCTCTCATCCTTCTGATACCAGCCATGCATTATGATTCCGTAATTCTCTAAAACGTGTTGCACAAACCCCGATGCCTGTTCACGCAGGGAGGTCCACCTTGCAGGTAGAGTGGGCAAGGGTGACATCTGTGCTCAGACGGTTTGACCTGAAGGGTCCTCATCACCCTACGGGAGGCATGTCAGGAAAATACAGATTTTTCATTATTAATCGAAGTTACGACCTAGTCCAATTTAATCTTACCTGAGACCTTCGCCTTAATCCTTTTAGTGAGCGAGCAAGAATTACATCTTAGTTCTCGGACTTCTGAACACACGCCGTCTTTTGGCTTTCCTATCCATCACCTCTGAAAGTCCAAGCAATTTGCAACTGTGTTCTTTGCTATAAAGTAGACTTATGTGTCTTATTTCACATATTGCTTCTTAAGAAGAGAGAGAGAGAGAGAGAGAGAGAGAGAGAGAGAGAGAGAGAGAGAGTGTGTGTGTGTGTGTGTGTGTGCGCGTGTGTTTAAATGTCTACTCTAGTGACACCTTGAATGGCTGTTTTGGGAAAATATTCTGGAAGTGGCGATAAGGAATGACGGAAGGTGGAAACACTTGCAGGAGAAAACGGAGCAAGGACATGGCTGTGACAGCCAAGGGCATGAGAAGGGACCCCCGGATCACGTAGCTTCTGGCAAGAGAGAGAAAAGGATGAAATAAAAAATGTCCTGACCTCGAGGCAGAATGTGAAAAGTCAAAAATGACACCTCGACAAAAGCAGGGTGGTGGAGATGTTTCAAGAAATTGGAAGAAATCTGTTTGCCATGGTTTAGTAAAGATAACGTGCTTCACCAGATTTTCGATAGCAGATTTTAAAGCAAGTGACTGAATTCAAGGCACCCTAAAATACGATCTGGTATTATACGCTAGAGAAGTTATTGCTCAATAAAGAAATTAATGCTCATATCACACGCAAACCTGGGCTCACTGATGTTTACGCTGGCATAGGCCCTAGAGGGAGTTGGGCCCCGCCACACCATGGCCCCCTCCCAAAGGCCCTCCCTCTTCATCTTCACTCGGGACTGTGGAGTTCAGCTTTAAGATAATATGCATGTATGGCTCTGAGTTTTTTACTCAAGTGCCTTTTCTATTTCTGGTCCCATGGAGGAAGGCTTCATTTATGTGTCCCAACTCAAGTTTTCTTCCTCCCCAAATATTCACCTGCCACCTCCTCCCATTCATTCACCCCATACCCTCCTTTTCCAGGCCTCAGAGCCCTGGAGCATGGACGGGCAGAGATGAAAGGTGGCTGTTGTCGGCCACCACCTGTCAAACTTGGGTTGGGAGGTGAGAGGGGAGGGAGGACACAATGTGATGAGGATGAAATGCGGGTGCAGCCCAAGCCAACCTGCCTCCCTAAGGAATTTACGTCACTCCCGATGCACGAATGGGAGCGGTGTTAGAAGAAACGAGAAGGTAAAGTGTGAGTCGCAGCGAGTCAATAAGTGCGTGTGGTATTGCACGATCCGTCCTAAGAGGCTGGCCCGCGACTGTCTCCTTGGCAACTGAGAGGGGTTTTTTATGCCAGAAGTTGTGAGGGTCAGTGGTCACGTGGCCTTAGCTCTGTGCCCCTGATTCATGGTGCGATGAGCGTTAAACACAGCTGCAGTGGAAACACGCACAGCCAGGGACTGTGTCCGGCCCCTGCATTTTCCTCCCGGGACTGGTGTCTTTTGTGACAGTCCCGGGAGATGTTCGACGACAAGGGCCACCCCTGTTGTCTGGGAGACAGAAAGCACCCGGCCCTGGGTGCAGCCCAGCACGGCGCTGAGGCTTAAGGCGATCTGTGTTCAATTATGGTAAAATGTTAAATTAGCTGAAAGAGAATTTTTCTGGTTACTTGAATCTGCTTTTTGGACTCCATTAATCATTCACTCATTAAATCGTTCACATTAACCCTTTCTTGCTAGTCCTAAAAGAGTCAGCTCTTAGGAGCCTTGCCATCCTGTGACTCCTCATTTAGGTTTTCTTGGACAGTAGTCCGGGCCACGGAAAAGACCCCAATGCACACGAGGTGCTCGGTGCGGAATGAACAGGACGGGAGAAGAAGGCGCTGTATACGTACAGCCTGTTAGATCACAGCGTCTGACTCCTGCCTCCTTCCGTGGGGAATATCACACATGTACTTCAGATCTAAATTCTATTTTAAATCTAGAAAAAAAGCTCTTTCTTATAACATAATCGGTGATTTTAAAGTAATAATTCTTATTTCAAAGAACATGTTTCCTTTTTTGAACATTTATTCCTTTTTTTTTTTTTTCCAGTGGGGTTTGGTTGTTATATAAATTTCTGCTATCTTAGATTTTCTCATATCTTCAAGAAATGATGTGTTAGAACAAAGCACGTTTTTAACGCCGGCCTTGGTGGGAGTCGGGGAGGCAGGTGTGAAGTAGGGAGTCTATTTCCAGACCTTCGGTTAGCTTCGGCTGCTCCCAAGCAAATTGTTCTGCTCACGCCTGGGCAAGGAATGGAAGCCTTATGTGAGTTTGCAGTTAATTTAAAAGGAAAGCTACCCATTTCTCGGGTGGGGGGCTGCACGTGCCCAGCCCTGCAGAGACAGGCTGTGCCCTGTTTCCAGATGCGGTGACGGGGCACCTTCATCAGCAGGAGGTTGGCGAGGTGGTGAACTGCACAGCATTACCTCCCTGTGCCTTCCCCCGCCCCCCATCCTATAAATGATGACAAATTGCCTAGCTGCGAATTTGAAAGTTCCTAAATGGCACTTTTGTCAAAGCCTTTAGAACAAAGTGCTTACTCGTAGAGATTTTTAAGTCTTGGGAGATGGGGCGGAGGGAGCAGGCCTAATTATTATGCATCGTGACACAATGCATTATGCATCATGCTTGCTTTTCTGCTTTTTAAACACTTGTTCTGGATGATGAGACTAATTTAAATGGACAAACAGGGCGCTCTTCTGCGCGTTATTCCTGTGATGTCATAGTCTTCTTCCAGGGGGTTTCATCGCCGCCTCTCATGGAAGCCCCTCAGACATGCATATTTTCATGAGACACTTTAATAATTAGCTGAGAGATAATTGTCAGTCAGGGGAACATAACCTTTTATCAAAGGTGCCTTGAAAGTGGTGTATTCAGAGGAGGAACGGAGGGATCCGCTTTGCTTCTTTTCCCCCTGGCGTTTGCACGGGATGAAACGCTGCAAATGGAGAACAGTGTGAAAAAAGAGGCAAAGTGTGGGTGTGCAAGGGGGAGGCGAAGCTGTCAAATTGTTAAGACAAATGGGGCTTAGAGAACCCTAATTAAACCTGAAATTGCTTAGAAACAGGAAGTATGTATTCCTAATTGTTGGCACCAGGAAAAAAAAAATCTAACTTCCTGCGTATCTTTAAGTAAGGATACCCCATTATTTGGCCGTATGCGGTTTCAGTCCTTCCCTATTGCGTAGGTGAGGGGAGTGAACTTGAATGCCGTGAGACCCACCTGCAATGTTGAGCATCGGCTCAAACGGAAGTTCCGGAAGGAGCAGAGCCGGCAAGTAGGTAGAGATCTTGATTTTGGTTTTTTCTCCCGGATGCGGTCTGGTTATATCTTGGGAAAATTTTCGTGTGTTCGAACCCTCAGAAATATTGTCTGAATATTAGAATAATGAATATGAGTGTATATTCTCAACTGAAGGTACATGTTTCAAGAAAGTGGGTTTGTTCTGAAGCCAATCCTGCTGTATTGCTTAAAAACAACAGTGTACTGTTTGCAGGACTAGGACTGGCTCCGGGGTGGGAGGGTGCTGGGGTCTCCGACGTGAGCTATGACCGGATTCTCCTCTGTCATGGCACATCTTGAGGTAGATGATCGCACCCACACCGACACCCACTTTTTTTTTAATTTGGGAGGCAGGAAACGCTACCAGCATCTTGAGCTCTTGAATGCATCATCGCCCAGGGGCGGAGCTAAGGGCAACCACTACCATCCTATATAGCTCTTGCCCGAGCTTCGAACCACGCTACCCCACCCTCCACAGGACTTCAGGTTCCATTTATTTAAAATACACGTTTTATACAAGAGCCCCAGCCTGTACTTCTTTTCTCTGCTCTTTACGTTGTTTTCGGGATGGATTGGAAGAAGTGGCAGACTAGGGATCAGGAGCTGGGTTTTCTGTTTCTGGTTGAGTCTCTAACCATGGGACCTTACAGGCTCTCAGCCAGGTGGCCTCATCTGTGACAGCAGGTGTAAGAGTGACAGTGACAGTCCATTGAGCACTTTCTGTGTGCCAGGCACTGTACTAAGCTCTCTGAGTATCATACTTACCTCTCACAGCAAGCCTTCACTTTGAAGCTCTCTGCCGTCACAGATGAGCAAACCGAGTCACAGGAGTACTAGGAATACTGTTGCACGTCACTAGAGGTGGGTGGTCACTTTGAACCCAGGTCTCTGACTCAGGACCAGAGTTATTAATCCAGATCTCTATGGCTGGCTCGCATCACGTACACTGTCGAATCAAATGGTCCCCGTGCATGGAAACACTTCTACAAAGGAAATGTATCCGGTGACCGTCACACTGCTCTCAGGACCGTTTTCTCAGGATTCATCTGCAAAACACACATCATCGCAGCTGCCTGGAAGACACTGGCTCATTAGGTGAAAGCGATTTGATTAGTGCCGGAAAATTCTGCCTTTTAATTTTTCCAGCAGAGGTCGGTGCCAGCTTTATCCGGGGAGGTAAAGGGCCCTACACTTGCTCATACTCACTGAGTCGGTGCCTGCGTCTTGGTGCCAGAGCAAGCTGCTTTTGAGGGGTTATCTGTGTCAGCCCAGCCTGTCCAGGGGTGGAGTCTGCTGGTGGAAACAAGTGACCCTCGTTTAGGGGGAAAATAGCCTTATTTGTGGTCGTCTGTCCATTCCCATTCATCCTGAGAAAATTACCAAATGATGGGCACCTCGGGGTGCACAATGTGGTCCAGACTGATGTTGCTTTAAGATTGCTTTTTTTTTTTTTTTTTTTTTTGGCAGCTAGAAATAAACAGGATGACGGCAATGTAAAGGCTGAGATTGGTAACCGTAGGGCTCTCCTCCATCCGGGCCCCACACCGCCGGCTGTGGCACCTGTCCCCCATCCCCCACCCCACCCCCCACTCTGTAGCATTCCAGCCTGTCCCTTCGGAAGCAGACCGAGCCACGTTCAGAATATTTCCTACGTGGCTCTTCTCAAGGGCTGGCTTCCGTGTTTCTTTTGGACCGGTAAATTGCCATCACATGTTGAAACCTTGCAATTGCCTTCTGAATTGCTGTTTATTATGAAGCACATGAGATAAACAGGCTTTGTGATGTTTTCTTTTGCCATTAAATCATCAAAATCCAGAGTGTGAGGCAGCCGGACATTTCAGTTATCTGGTCTACCCCTGTTGCCCTAGATTGCCTGGTTGACCCTTCCGGCTGCAAAGATGTGGCTCTAAGTCAGCCAGTCCCATGTACGGGTCGACATCTCATTCTTTCCTTATTTTTCCCCCTTTTCTCCTCCAAGATTAACTAAAATCTCTTCATGTCAATGAGCTATTTATTTGTCAGTGTCGCTGCTAAGCCATTGGCACCCACACAGTAGAGACATAAACAGTGCCCTTTCTCGTCAACACACATCTTTATGTGAGCTCTAAAAATAGCTGTTCGATGTAACGGAGATAAAGCAACATTTCTTTCTTCACGGCACGTCTCTTCAGGCCCGATTTGGCATTTCTAACTTCGGTCCTTTCTTCAGTCCACTGGGGCGGGCCCCCACACCGATTGTTCTTAAAAGTGCAACGATAGCACTTGTCAAGCTCGAAGCACGTTAGCTTGAGGTTAAACGCTAAAAACGTTTCCCGAAAGGGTTCTCAGAGGAGCCACTGGACGTCCACGCAGCTGGAGAGTGGGCACGGCGCTGTGGTTCTTCACGTGCGGGAGAATCGCTCAGTCGGCCCACGCAGCCCCTCGTCTGGGGGCACTAGCAAAGCTGTTTTCCAGCACGCTCCACTTACATTCTGGGCACATGTGCTGATTAGAGCCTTTGCCTTCCGCTTCCTCTTGGGGCTTATGTGGCCGCTTGGCTGCAGCAGCGACTTTTCAGCTGTGTCTCTGTGATCTCTGGAAAATTCCAAGTGACCAGGAGAGTCGGCGAGTCGGGCCCGCCTCCTGTCCCTGCCTTCGGGTGGCACAGTTGCTCAGCCGATGTTCGGTCTGGTTGGCTTCCCTTCTCCTGCCCGGCTGTGGCGTCAGGTCGAAGAGATGGGTCCCATTTCACTCAGCTCATCCCCCAGCCTTTCGAGGCACAAAACGGCGTTTCATTTCTGCTGGGCCACCGTTTCTATCCTAGGTATTTGTCTGCACTTTTAGGCAGATGAACTCTTTCTTGCTGTTTCACTCTCTACTACCTTCTTAAATCTCCTTACGCTTCAAAGCCAAATTTCTCTGAAGACCCATCTGCCCGCGCTCACTGTCCCCCTCTCCTCTCCTGTAGTCACTCGGCACCCGGCCTGCGTCTGCAGTCGGCCGGCCCTCACTGCATGGGCAGCAGAGCCTTCCGCGTGGCCAAGTTCACGGGCAGTTTTCGGTCCTCGCAGCACTTCCGTCACCGGCGACTCCCTTCTCACCGACACAGTCTCTTCCTTTGGCCCCGCCTTCCTCACTCTCCTGCTTTCTCCCGCTTTTCCAGTCCCTCCCGTCTCCCCTGCCAGCTCACGCATGCCCTTGCAGTGTCGGAATTCACTAATGCTCAGCGGCAGGCTTGCCTGTCTTTATTCTCTGCTCTCTTTCTGGGTGATAAATGCATGTCTGTAACTTACCATTTCCAGCTCTACCCGAGTTTCAGACTTGTATGTTCGATCGTCTAGACATAGCCACTCGGAACTCTCAAAGTCACTTCTAAAGCCAACAGTCTGCACCAAACTCCATTTTTCTCCTCCGTCCCCCACAAATAGCCATGCTGCAGGGTGTGGGTAAAAATCGTTCAGCCGCATGCATAATGGGGGTGGGTGGGAACTCAGAAGTGACGTGGGCAGCCTGGGTGTGACTGTTGAGAGCTGTGGTGGCAGGCGCAGGTGTCTGGGTGTTAGGGGATGGCGCAAGGGTACAGCACAGACAGGAGGGGTCACCTGAGAAGACTGGACCGTCGCATGGTTCACGTGCTCCGGTTGCTGGTCTTGGGCCTGAGCACCGGCGGTGAAGGTGACAGGTTTGTTTTTGTTAAGATTGGCTATTTGGGGTCAGGTAGTACGTGAGGTCGAATGCTAAGGATTCCCAGCTCATCCATAGCTCTATACTCTCAGTTATACTGCTTTCTGCCCCAAATTGTTACCCCTCCCCCCACGTAAGGAAAACTTGACCCTCCATCGTTCGACAACCTCATAGCCTTTTCCTGTTCTGCGGACCATCCCTCATTAGCCAGCTCCTCCATGCCCAGCACCAGGAGGCCGGGGAGGGAGAAGGAATATCCTCCTTCCATGGATGCACCGATGCCTCAAATGGAGGCCATGGTGGCCGGCAATCCACCCCAAAACCCAGGTGGACTTACCGTGGTCCCAGGTGCCTGTCTCATCGGAGATCCCGTATGAGCCTTCATTAGGACATACACTCGGCCTCCTTCAACCCGCAGGGAGGTAACGTGGGACCAACGGATGTCTCAAGGACAGGTTTCTCGGGATGGGAAAGTGAGGCCGGACCGGAAGAGTGGCCCAGAGCCGGGCGAGCTGGCGTCACGGGGTCCAGGCTCACGCAGTGCCTCGCCGCGTCTCTCGGGCGTCGGCATCCTTCTCCCTCCGCAGACCTCCTTTACCCGCCGCTCGCCTGGGCCGCCAGGCTGCAGTTCCAGCTCCGACCCCAGTTCCTGGGGGAAAGAATCTGGCTCTGCTTAGGCCCATCTGTTCAGGGCGAAACTTAGAGCTCTGTGTACTGCGCTTCCTTCCCCTTTAGGAACATGTTCGTGAACTTGCACAGTCAGCGTTCTCTTGGTATCAGACACTTGACGACCGCGTGAAGTCCGGATGGATTCCTGGAGGGTCAGAGTTTAAAAGAGAAACGCTCCCTCGAAACATTGGCCGTCTGAGCCGTGGAGTCTCAGGTGCTACTTTGGGTTCTGGATAGTACATTAACCCTCAAAAAGGCAGTCTGGGCTTCAGCGGTCCCAGGGGTTCCTTTCCTTCCCCCTCGAGTCTGCATGTTAGAGCAGAAATGACGAAGTCAGGCCCTCCGTCCTGGTTGGCGCTCACCCACTGGAAAGGTCCGAGACCCGGCCCAGGCCACACCACACCTTCCGGTTTTATTCGATGACCGGCTGCACCAGGGGCTCTGACCCTTGGACTCAATGACGTCCTCCTCCGGGGGCCCGCGGCACCTAGCTACGGGTTTCCTGCAGCAGGCATGGTGCATCCTGTCATGTCAAACCTGCAGTGACCCCAAGTAGAAGATCTTATTGTCATTCCAGCTGCATAACTGGGAAAAGCGAAGTCAGGGACGTCAGAGCTGGGGCAGCAAACGCCTGCGGGGCCCGGATGCAAACCCAGGGCACTGGGATCCCAAGGCCCGAGCACTCTCCCCGCCCTCCTCCTTCCTGGTTGGACGCGCTGCCCTCCTGGGTCGGGCCTCCTAGGCCGAGGGCAGCTTCCGGCGGGTCCCCCTCTTTTGACGTAAGTGCCGCTTTCCAGCCGGCGCCCTGAGAGAAAACACCTTCCAGTCCTGTGAAATGAAGAGCCGCGTCAGCTGCCGCCTTCGTCCGCGGGGCCAGCCACGTGGCCGTCATCCGATGGTTCCAGTGGAGGGGCCAGAGCCTCCGGCATTGTGCAGCAGTGGACCATGGCTGCCCCTTCTGAGAGCCACTGTCGTCTGGCCCGAATTCAGGAGGTGGCACCACATTCACTGCCGATATATATTTTTTCCTCCAAGGACTGACTCACTGGGTCCCCTTCTCACCCCCAAGTCATCGCCCTTTTCCTAGACGCTGTGCCCATTGGTGACTTACAAGGTGCCATTGTGAAGGAAGGGCTTTGCGAAACCTTCTTTTTAAAGCGTTATTTGAATGTCTGGAAAATGTCTTTTTTTGCCTTCGCTAGAGTCGAAATCAACAAATAATTATCGACTGGTCACTATAGGCGGGGGACTCCGCTGTGAACAGAATGAAGATGAAAATGCCACTTGACGAGAAGCATGAAGTAAGATGGGGACACAGACACCTGTCAGCTGACTCGTCTAAGGCAGAATGGCGTCTGTGCTGGGTGATCAACACTCAGCTGATTAAGGACTTACCTACTTTTTACCTTTATTGAGCGAGATTTTACAGAGTAACTGATTCATTTGTTTGAAGTGCACAATTCGCTGATTTTTAGCAAGCTTATGGAGTTGAATGAATATCGCCACGATTTATTTTTAGAACAACCGCCAAATATTTTATCTTCATCCAAATTCACAGGCACTTCCCACCTTTACCCCAACCCCGGCCTCGGGCTTCATCCTCTACTCTACTTTCTATGTAGACTGGCCTTGTCTGTATGACTCATGTGAATGGGATTATAGAACACGTGGTCTGCTGACTGGCTTCTTTCACGCCACATCATGGGTTCGAGGTCCATCCGTGCTGTAGCAGCTATCAGTGCTTTACTCCTGGTCATTGCCACGTAAATTCTGTCACGTGGATGTCCCACCTTTTGTTTGTCTGTTCTCCAGTCGATGAGTTATTTGCCTTATTTAAACTTTTTTGTGACTGTAAATAATGCTACAATGAAAACTTGTGAGCAGGTTTTCGTGGGGACCCACGTTTTCATTTCTCTTGGGTCTACACCTAGGAGTAGAAGTTAAACTTATGTTTAACTTTCTAAGGAACCGCCAAACTCTTTTCCAAAACGGGTGTACCATTTTACATTCCCACCAGCGGTGTTGGAGGGTTCCAATTTCTCTGCATCCTTGTCAACACGAGTATCATTTATTGTTTTTATTACAGCCATTCTACTGGGTGTAAACTGGTGTCTCATGGTGGTTTTAGTTTGCGTTTTCCTAAAAACATCATGTCGAGCATCTTTTCATTTGTGTTTTTAGGTGAAATTCCTGTTCGCGTTCTTTAATTTTTTCATTGTATTTTAAAGAAAGCTGTAGAGGAAGTTGAGCAACGTGGACGTCTGCAGGTGTGGTGGTTTGTTCTAGAAATCAGCACCGCGGCGATGTGCCCTACCTGCATGCTGGCTTGTTTGGAACCTGGTTGTTGAGATCCATCACCTGCACACCTCTACGGCCACGGCAGGGTGTGCGACTTAGCCGGTGTACACCCCAGAGGGCATACGGGGGATGGCATGCAGGGGGTGCTGGCTGCCTAACGTGCTCTCTGCCCCCAGCAGAGCCCCCGCGGGTGCCCAGACCTCCCTGAGCCTGGGCGATCTGAAGACGTCTGGCTGCCAGTGTCTGCCTCTCCCTGCCTGTGGGGCTCCCCCACAAGGCCGGGCTGTGCAGATGGGGCAGGCTGAGAATGCCAGAGCATAACCCTGCCCCCCCAGCAGCCCCCACCCAGCGGCTGGTGGGCGGTGCTGGTGGGCGTCTCAGCCAGGCCGGGTCCTCTGGCACCGCACTATAGACATAGTGGTCTGTCTCCAACAGAAAAGTACTTCTCACATTTCCGGAGGCTGGAAGTCCAAGATCGAGGTGACAGCAGGCCACCTTCTGGTGACAGCCCTCTTCTGGGTTGCAGACTGCTGCTTCGTATCATCCCATGGCAGAAAAAGAGAGTGAGAGAGCTCTCTGGGGTCCCTTCCTGAGGGCGTAAATCCCGTTCATGACTTACTCGTGACTCACCTCCCGACAGAGCCTCCGGATGCCATCTCGTCGGGGACTAGGGTTTCGACATGAGAATTGTGGGGACACGGACATGCAGACCGTCGCAGTGGGCGTGGAACTGACCCGGCGCCCTCAGACCTCAGGCAAGACTTCTGAGCTGCGCGGTCTGTACCGTTTCCCAGAGCTTGCCCACGGGTAGAGCTGCCGGCCCGTTTTCCTGACGGGCATTTTCGCACAGCCACCCAGGCAGCAGGAGCAGTAGATTTCTTGGACGTGGATCCTGAATTCGGATCCGTCTCTGGAGAACACCAAGGCAGTGCCCTCGGCCAGCCGCGTGGGCTGCTGGTCCCACCCTGGCGTGGAGGTGGCTGCTTCCTCCGCTGGGTCGTGGTCATTCTGCCCTGCAGTGCCCTGGGCTTGACGAAACGGTCCCGCCAGACCAGAGCGGGGTGGATGCAGTGTGACTCTTAGGGTGGGGTAAGGGTATCATCTGTTAGGGGGCATCAAAGCCTGTGGTCAGGTTGACACTGGGAGTGGTCAGTGGAAGGGGTGTGGGACAGTCTCTGGGGAAAAGTCGGAGGCTAGATACAGGCCGAGGAGGCAGGACATGGGGGCCCCGGGGCGTCCTGTCACTGCACAAGGCAGGGGGCAGTGTCTGCTGTGTGGTGTGTGCTCTGGGGATGATCCTATCCCCCCTCCCCCAGCCCCCCGAGCAGCAGGTGAAGTGTGACCCCTGAAGTCTCTTTCAGCTTTATGATTATGACAGTGCTCGAGCTAAGGCAGGGCCTGGCTAGAACCATGGGTCAAGTCATCCTTGGTGGGCACAGTTGGGCCTATCGATCTTCTCGAGGCCTGGTGACTAGAGACATCGCCCGACTGAAGAACAATCAGGGTGAGGGCCCCATGGCTTCGGTGTTTAACGGGACGGCCGACGTCTGCGGTCAGCTCCGTGGCCACGGACCAGGGAAGGCTGGCGTGCAGGACATCTGGTGGAGAAGGCGCTCAGGAACAGCAGCTGTGAGGAGATGCAGCAGCAGCAGGGGTTGGGCAGAGACGCACGGACAGGCCACCAGAGCTGTGGGCAGTCCCGGGAGACACTCTGGAGCGAGATGCACTCAGAGCTGTGCCCAGCCGGGCTCGCTGCTGCATCCCCATGCCCGCTTATTGGATGAGGGACGTCTCCAGAGAGGAGGCTGCATTTGGTTGAGGCTGAGTCCCTAGTGGGACCCAGCCGTGAGCGCTCCTCAGGCAATGTGGCTTGTGGGGTGGGGGCGGGGAGACGAATACCTGAGCCCCGAGGTGGGAATCTGAGCAGCAGGTGACAGCACCCGCTGCAGACAGCAAGAGCCAAGCAAAGACACCCAGCCAAAGGCCACTGGTGGCTTGTGAGACACCGAGTCTCTCACAATCGTGGGTGGTACCATGCGAAGATGCCCCTCGGGTGGGTGGTAGACGCACGGGGACAGGAATTCGGGCCTCCGCGCCCTCCTCCGTGCTGCCCTCAGCCACGTTCTCTCTCCTCCTGCGTCGGCCAGTCTGGCCGCTCCGTGGTTCTGGCTCTGCTGTTACTTCTCACCCCACTTACGAGGTGTTCCACTTCATTCTTGTTGTTGCCTCTGGGTCTTTCTGTGGTCAGGAGCTGTGCACATGTCAAAATTCGTGCCTTCTCGGGGTTGTGGGCACTTCCCAGGAGTGAGCGGGCCAGGAGCCCCGAATTTTCCAGGGGGACTGGAGAGGAGCTGCCCCCCCAGGGGGACGTGAGGGTGGGAGGGCGAGCACCTGCCATTTGGTTGACAAGCTAAGGGTAAACAAAGGACCAGGGATAGGAACCGGTTCCTAAATGGCCATCCAGAGGCTGGGGGCCGACCTGTAGAAAGACAGGTACAAGCACCTGTGCTCTCACGGCAGGTGTATGGGACACAGATGGTTTCTTATAGCAAAGGAGCTGGGCATCGTACGGTTAGGTGGTCAGCCAGCAAGAGAGTTCAACGATAATAAACCACTAATCAAATAGTTATAATGTTTTTCATTATACATCACCTTGGGTCTGCTACGCAAGGATAATGTCTTGTGATGATGAAGTGAAAGGGAATCTGGCCCTTGAATACATTTGTATGTAGTGGAGCATTTATAAATTTTTCGGACCTCTCGGCTGTCGAAATGAAGCATGAGTCAAGTCTAAGACTTGGACATCAATGATGTCACTTTTTACCCAAGGTCATCCAAGCTATGCATGTAGCAATTCTACATGTGTAATAGGAGAGCTAGAATGAAACTTTAAATATCAGGTACCACCGGGGAGATTCGGAGAAGTGGATTTGTTGGTTAACCGTACTTCGTGAGCGCCTCCAGGGTGCCAGGCGCCGGGGCAGTGGGTGCCACACGGGTCCTGGTCCCTGCCCTCGTGGAGCGGACATTGGAAGGGATGTTGTCTGTGATGGTGGCATCTGAGAGGAGATCAGCGGCAAAGAAGACTGCGCGTGGGAGCACGCGGTGGGGGACTTAGAGCAGCCTGTGGGTCACGTGGGTCACTAGGAACCGCCTCAGCTGTGGCGAGGCCTCCGGGATATAACGCAGCCCGCCCAAGCGTCGGGGCGAAGGTCGGCAGGGCTGGGTGCCGAGGGTGAGGCCACGCCAGGGTCCCGCCAGGAAGCGGACGGGGTGTCAGGAGAGCGCACAGGGTGGCACAGCGCCCTGGGCCCTGTGGTGGCTCTCTGGTCGCCGTCCGGAAGCCTGGTGGCTGGGGCGGTGATGGAGTGCTTTCCAGAACCTGCTGGGAGAGGCCACCTCGGCGGGAGGAGCGGTCTTGGCTGACACGTGCCGTAAGCTCAGGAGACCCGTGGGGAAGCGAGCCGGGGGTTAATAACTGACTCCGCCCCCCATCCCTTGTGGGGGGCCCCGCTGCCCCGAGCCCACCGGAAGCCAGAGGCAGAACAGCTCCTGGATACGCCCAGCACTGACCAGCTTCACGGCCGGAGGCCGGGGCGGGGAGGGGACATGGCGAGCAAACAGGCGGGATCCTCCCAGAGAGAGGGCGGGTGACACGCTCAGGACGAGAGCAGAGGGGGTGGCCCGATCGCGCAGGTGTGACTGGTTCGCGGTAAGGATCAGGTCCCAGTCCACGGCCGCCGCGCGCCGCAAAGCGTTCGGGGGGGGGGCACGTGACGCATTGTTACAGGAGGGGGCGGGGGTAGCGGAGCGGGGGGCGTGGTTGAGGGGGGCAGTGGATTCCGGGAGGTCGTTTGGGAGCCTGTGACAGCTCGTGGGGAGAGAGGAGAGCCGCTGGGACGAGGGCCGAGGATCGCGGCTGGGGAGCACGAGCCACTTAGAGGGGTACGCAGGAGAGTCTGCTCGGGACAGTGGGGTGATGGGGACATTGGAGTTTGAGCAGTGCGGGGAGTGAGTTCGGGTGTGGTGCGGAGGGGGAGGAGGAGGGGTCGAGTGAGTCGTAGTGGCTGAGAAATGGAGAAAAACGGAGCCTGGGGTGTCGGCATCTTTTTCAGGGAAGGCTTGCTGGGAATGGGGAGGGCAGACGGGCCAGTGTCGGGGCGAGGGGTAGGGCGAGAGCCTACTCAGTGACAGGGCCTGAGCATGTTTAAAGGGCGACCAGTCAGTGGAGAGTCAATGGCGAGTCAGAGGACAAGCATCCAGGAGGAACCCGACGATGGGCAGGAAGTGGGGAAAGAAGAAGCAGACACTTTGCCTTCCTGAGGATCCCTGGGTTCAACGGCTTCTAGAAGAACAGCCTCTGTGCTTCCATGTAGGGGAGGTGTGCAGACTTTGAGTTCTCCCGATTCTGAATCAAACCCAGCCCCAGAGGCCCCATCCACAGTCGGAACTCCCGGAGGTCTGTCTCCCCCTCTCCCTATAAACAGCTGCAGCGGTGCCTTGCCTCGGACCTGTCACGTCCGTTCTGACTCAAGCGAGGGGAGGATGGAGCAGATCCTGGCACGTCCATGGGCTTGGTGGTTACGGGGATCCTTAACTGAGTGCCTCCCGCTTCGGTCTCTCAAGAGGGAGGATTCTGGCTCCTGAGAGCGAGGGGTCCAAAGCTTGGGGAGGTTGAGAGACGAAAGGGTCATTTGGAGAGCAGGAGTGGGACCTCTCATTGGACACCTGGAGAGGCCAGTGGGCTAGTGGCCGTGTGTGTGCTGTGACACAAATCTTCCCAGCTGTGATATTTTCACCAACAACACTCAAGGGTCCAGTTATGGGCATGCAGGTGGCTCTTCCCCATCCAACCCCTTCCTCCCTCCCTTTTTTCCTAATCTGTCCAGGTGGGAGCTCGGGACTTAAGCGTTTCTATATTCTAGTAGCGAAGTGCCACTAAACAACTCAGAGGTTTGGTGATCACAGAAACACAAACACGTCACCTTTATAGGTGATGAACTCGCGAGGAGAAAGAGCAGGGAACGGCGGGAGGCCTGAGATGGGTTAACAGGTGTTGCGATCGGCCTCTGCCTCCCGGCCCTGCCGTGGTAAAGAACCAAGGCTCTTACATTTTTCTTTAACAGACTTTCCGGTGGCCTCCACTGCTTGCTCGAGGTGCCTCCCGTTGTTTTCTTAGGCTTGGGGAGGGTGATGGGGTGGGCAGGAGCATGCACGTGGCAGGTGGGGTGCTCATCTCTTCCCTGCCCTCTTGGCAAAGAACGGCCATACGGACGTCAAAGCCATCCTTCGCGTTTGTGAAGCGAAAGCCGCCGATCAGAGTCATACCTCCCAGATGGCAGATGCACCGTAATTGTTTTTTTCAAAGCATATGAGTTTTCAGCTGTGTGGTACTCATCCCAGACATGACGAAAGAACAAGAAATTTAAGAATGCGTTGTTCCCTTTCCTCAGTAATCTACTCCTCTGACTTACCTTCAATTTCATGCTTGTGAAGAGAATCATAGTTCATCATGATTCGAAAATATCAACAAAAACGTACCGAATTCCTGTCCTGGGAGGAGAATTCCGCAGATAGGGCCCTGCCTCGCTGCTTGCTAGCTGTGGTCGGCTGAATGACACGTCCACATTCCCAGGTTCGGGTCGTAACACACGCAACCTGTGGATGTTCTCTTATGTGGCCAGAGAGACTTGGTCAATGTGTTTACATTATGATTTTGGATGTGGGGAGGTCATCCTAGATTATCTAGTAGGCTTAGTATAGTTTCAGGGATCCTTCTAAGTAAGAAGCAGGAGATCAGAGGGACAGTCGGAGATGAGATGATAGAAAAAGGGGTTGGAGATGTGTGAGGAAAAAGGCACAAGCCAAGGAATGCGGGCAGCTTCAGGAAGCTGGAAGAGGCGAGAAAAGGATGCTCCCCCAGCACAGGTCAGCTGACGCCTTGACACTCGCCACCTGGCCATGAAACCGATCTTCGACTTCTGGCAGCCATAACTGTAAGAGAATAAATTTATGTTGCTTTCAGGCACCAAATTTGGGCTCGCTCATTACGGTGGCAACAAGAAACTAATACTGTGTGATGATTTTAATTTTTTTTTTTTTTTGGCACCTGCCTGTGCTTCATCGATCGAGTGCCCTGGCGTGTCTACATGATTGGTTTTCCTGGCCAAGGGGAGGGGAAGCCAGCAGTGAACTTGAGCTACGGTGTTAGCACTCATCTCGGTCCACAGACAGTGTAGGTTCAGTGCCAAAGTCCAGGGGTGAGGTGCTGTCAGTCCAGCTCGCTCCAGAACGTAGCAGAAGTTCTGGCAAGAGAGTCGTCATGTTGCAAACACGGGCTCCGAAGGTCTTGTTTTCCTCGGTCCAAGCTATTTCCTTACATACGTGATTCAGCACTGTCCTTCGCCTACAAACAGCTGCTGATGTCCAAAAATGTCCATGTAGGGATAACATTTGTCCAAAGTATGACAATTTACTCTTACAAGTAAGATATTTCAATGGTTTTATAGGATTGGGGAGAATTTCTCCCTCACTTAGGCTAAAGTCTTTGATCTCAATTGCTTCCACTTTAAATCCTTTTTAATTTTTTTCAGTGCTTATTATTTTTTTCTGATTGAAAAACAATACATACTGAATGTGACATCCGTAAATGCTTGACACACACAAGCCACGGAGCCAAGAAAACAGTGACAGTTCTACAGTGTAAACACAGATACTGTTAATATTCTGGGATAACTTTTGTCGGTATTTATAATTAGGTACTTGTCTGATTTGTTTTTTTTTTTTTACTGTTTTTTGAACATTTCCCTCATCATTTTCCTAATAGCAGCATTCTTTTTTTATTATGTATCTTCCACAACTGACTTAGCCAGCCCCCCTGTTGTTGTGAATTTAGGTTGTCCCTGGAGTTTTTTTGTTTCCTGTTCATGTGCTTTGCCCATTTCTTTTTGATATGTTATTTGAAAAATAAGTTTGCAAGCTTTTCATTCTAGTTGTATGCTAGGATTATTAATTTTTTGACAGATATGTAAATTTCGAAGGTCATTGTTTGCCTTTTATTTTTGCTTATGGTGAGCTTTTTTTGACACATAAATATTATTTGGTTGTAGGTACGCTGAACAATTTGGCTTTTCCTTTTTGGGCACGTCTGTGGTGCTTTCTGTTCTTTATTTCTGACTGATTTTCTTCAGTTCTGATGGCATACCAGCTTCTTAACCGGCTTCTCCCTTTAGGACAGATGCAACTTTTCTTCATGGTGGATAAGTGGCATTTCTAATCCTTGACCAACCACTCAGTCCCATTTATCATATTTTTGACCTGAAATCTCCTCTGCTGGCTAGTTTGATTATATGAACATTTAATCTCATCTTTTAGCAACCCCAGGCTGAATTCAAAATACATAGGGATCGGTATTATATGAGTCCATGAATGCGAACGTAATTATAATGTGAGTTAAATAACTATGAAAGGTAATTTGCATCTAATGAAGGGGCTTCTTGACCCTTAGATGACAAGAGAAAATTCCTAGAATATGGCTTTCATTTCCCACATTAAAGTGATTTCCCCACTCTTAACATAAATTGATAAATTAGAAGAAAAATCAGATCCTTTCAATTGCATTAAAATTCGAAGAGAAAAAATTATTATTATTTTTTTAATGAGGCAGGAAAAAAAGCTGAAAAAAATTGTGGGCTTCTGAAATTTCCTATTCAGCCTTTTCTCTGCTTATGTTCCAAACAATTACGTAAAAGCAATCCTAAACAAATGTTTATAGAGCAGCACTTCGAAATACTGGTAATGAATTCTACATAACAAGCACACTCTTTCCCCCGGCTGTTTGAATTTAAAGTATGCATTTTGCAGTAATTTTGATGACTTCATTTTGAAACGGTTCTTAACAGACATTTTGGAAATGTCTCACGTCATGAATTTATTCATAAACCAGCCTGTCAAAGAGCGTAGCTTTCACGGGGGAGAGCATCTCGGTACCTGGGTAGCTGTTACCTGCATCGCCCACCATCTTGAAAGATCATCGCTCGTTTCCATTACTACTTGGATGTTCTGGCTCGCTGCCCCTGGGTTTTAGGGCCGTGAGGAGAGGAGACCGTGACATTGAGTTCTCGTCTCGTCTAGGCAGCGCGCGTACGGGCTATATTCCCCTTCTCATTATGATGAGAACTGGTGCCTGGGAAGCCGTGATGTTTACTGTGATGGTTAATGGTCAATGTCACACATCGAAAGGGTGATCAATCAAGAATGGGATCTTGGAACAGGAGAGTAAAGATAAGCACAATGTGTCATTTTTTTTCACATGTTAATAGCTCCTAATGAAGACTAATAGGCCCTAATGTTTATTTGTTCAATAAATAAGCCATTGGGTGAACAGAAGGTCAGCGAGGCAGCAGTGATATGGGAGCTGCTCCATCAAAGGACATTGTTTGGTGTCTAGAGCAAATACTAGAAAGTTGTACAGCAACATCACGGTAGCTACAAACACGATGCCTCCCGCTCTGGTGTCTAAGGGTAAAGGAAATAAGAGAATGCTTTTGCGCCTTTCTGTTTCCTGTTGACGGCTCTTTGATCTTGCTCTTTCACAAGCAACATTCATGCACAAGTGTTAAACCAGCCTGCTCACATGTTGGCGTAAATGGGCATCGCCCAGAGTTTTTGCTGAAAGGCAGATTCTGGAGCGGGAGGCTGAGACCCTCCATTTCTACCCAGCTCCCAGGTGATGTTCAATCAGTTGCCGGTCCATGGACCGCACTTTGCCTAGCATGCTGGTTCCAGCCTGTGGGGGAGGGAACAGAGACCACCAGAATAGATGTGCTGCTTACGGGGGCAGAGGAGTGTAAGGAATAAAAGTGTAAGCTCTGGGTGTGAGTCCTGACTCTGCCATTGCTCTATTTTTGGTAGTAACAACCAACTTCTAACTCTCTATGGCTAGCAACAACAAAGATTTAATTTTTGCTCATAGGATGGTGGTATCTGGCTAAACGTTGGTCACATATCTGCTCATTTAGGGTCCATCCTCAGGGCAGCCTTGTCTGGGGCATGCCATTTTCCCTATGGCTGTTGGGGACCTGCAGTGGCTCTTAAAAATTCTGCTTGAATTTGCATATGTGATGTTTGCTCACATGCCATTGGCTAAAGCAAATCACAAGGCCAAGCCTGATAACAGTAGGCAAGGAAGTGGGCTCCTCCCACATGGCAGCAGAGAGGTGGGAGGGGGATGTAGTGCCCTCTGCCGGAAAGGGGGTGAAGAGTTGGGACAAGGAAACCATCTTCCATGGCCACTCGGCAGCTCTGCAATCTTGTTATTTTCTCAGGGTTGTTTCCAGGATTGAATGAGCCGATGTGGATAGCACGTGGTACCTGACACATAGGAGAAGCTCAGTCAATGTTTGTCATCATAATCGTTCATGTTTTTTGTTCTTATTCCTCACCCTAATCCTCACTGCCAAGTTGCATCTTCCCTCCCCTGGCCTTTCGTGACACCTGCGGCACAGAGGGGCCCAATGTAGACCAAGCGATCAGAGCACCTGAGGCTCACCTGTAGTTCTAGAGGGTGGGTTACCCCACATCGGTTATTTCCAAATAATTTTAGGCAGTGGTTTAATCTTCCTGCCCATCACATATGCAGAGGTTTTGACTTGAGTTTCAGATAACTTGATTTTGCTTGTTTATTCTCATTTTATCTTCTAGCCTGTTCTTTGATCATTTGTTCTACAGGTATTTCTTGCAGATCCAGTGTATGCCAGATGTTGTGTGAGTAGTTGAGATACAGATAAAGTATGGTGACTATTGACTGAGAGGTTATGAGTTTATACTGCCTGGAAGCCCTCGCTCATTACCGTCCAGGCACCAAGTCCTTGTGGATGAGGCTGCAAAGGTGGAGTTTGGCCTGGATATGGGACTCTAGGAAGCTTGAGCATCTTCAGATAGGCGAGGGGAATCGTAGGTCTGTGAGCAGGGCAGGTCCATCACCTGGGCTTTAGAGAAACAGTGCTTAGAATGTGAAGGCTGAGGGAACGTTCAGTGGATGGGAAGGTGGAAGCGGGAGAGATTGCAGGGGTGTGAGCTAGAACAGTGGCGAGAGGAGGATGGGGGGTGTGCGGGTCGGGAGAAGGCTGCAAGCAATGACCATGGACCTTGGAAGGTGACCATGAGGCCATGAAATCAAAAAGAGGAACCATGATTAGAAAAATGGTGTATTGCGAGGGAGAAAATAATGCATCCAGCTTGGAGCATGAGTGTGTGCTGCAAAAGGGATAACCAGATGGAGATGTTGGTACAGGGTTGTAGGGAATCTACAGACCAGCTAACCGGGGCAGCTAGTTGAGGATCCATTACCCAGTGCGTGTGAAAAGTGCTTTGGTCTTAGTGTGTAGAAGGAGGCGTGTAGACCACTCAGGACAGCGAGTCCTCGCATGCTGGAGGATGAGGTCTTTGTCAATGCGCTGGCTCACTGTAGCTGGTGGGTGACTTTTTTTTTTTTTCCAGTTCAACTAAGAGTAGGCACGCTGTAGTCTCTCTGCTTTGGAGCTGTGTATCGCAAAACAAAGTTAATGCGTTAAATTTAACCGTGATTTAGATTGACATTGCCGAGTGCCCAGGGACCAATGGAACACGAGCATGGTGGGAAAAGCAGCCTCTTCTACTGTTGCCTAATGACAGAAAAGATTTGAAAATCAAAGGCATCGGCTTAGCCTCTCTGTGCAGCAAGGAACAAAACTGAATTAATAATGAATAAGAGGAATAAATAATTTAAATATATCACTTATTGCCTCTTTATTGCTCAACCCTTGAAAAATTATTTCAATTAGAAACTTAAACTGAGTTTGATAGACGACAAAGAGTGTGCAGCTCAAGATAAATGCAAATCCCTTTGTGATATAAAAATTTGATTTTGCCGTATGAGGTCTATTAAAAAGAAATTAATAATCTCCAGGAAAAAAAAAAAAAAAAGAGGTCGCACCAAGAAAGGCTGGCCTTTTCCCACAGAATATTGCTTATTTTTAGGAGGAAAAAAAATCAATACGCTTATTATAGAGATAATTTAAAAAAAACCCCACAAATACTAACCACCAACCTTTCAAGCAACGAAACTAATACACATTTGTTTCCATATGAAAATCATGGAGTGGGGTGCTGCCTAGATTTCCCATGTCTTAATTGTCTTCTCTGCCCAAGAGAATGGTTCACTCTTCCTGTTCACCGGCCTCAGAGAGCACATCACAGGAGGTTTCCGACTGTCGCACCTGCAGAGGGAGAGGCCTGCCTGGGAAGCCACGCCGGATCTTCTCCAGGACACGGGTGTCTTAGAGTCGGTCTGATTCCCGTGTCCACGTCCGGTGCTGCGAGTCTTCCCTCAGCACCATGGGCAGAGCGGCCGGCCACGCTCGCTCTGTCTTTGTTCCCTCTGACTTGCTCCTCACCTCACGGGCCTCTGGGCCGTCACCGCGCGCCGATCAGAACGGGCATGTGGCATGACAGCTGCCCGCCGTCTGCCCGAGGACGCCACGGCACACGCGTGTGGTGCCGTCGAGCTGGCATAGTCACCGTCTGTCTGTCTGGCTCGTGAACCGTGAACACACATCTCTCACCTTGTGGTTTAGTACGGGCTGGAGCGATGAGTCTTTGTTCTGTTTCACATGTGGACAGTCAGGACCAGAAGTAACATTTTGAGGATGTTAAGTGACGCGTGTAGTTTCCCTTTTGAACCTACATATGTGTCTGAGGGAGCTGAGGACATGCCGGGGCCCGGCCCCCACACCCCAGCCCCATCGCGAATGCCTTACTTATCCCCCAACAGGAGCGAACCCTAAACAGCGAACAGCAGGGCCGCCGATGCACGATCTTAGGCAGTTCTCAACTAATTCTGAAAGTTGACAGAAATTCTACAGCAGGGGTTGCACACCAATAGTCCTCGGCCCACAGATAAATTTTGTTTGGCCAGAGGGATGTTTATTTCTTTAATTTGCCCATGGGGTGGCCCCCTGCTCTCCAAATGTCACAGGCTCCGTCACTGCCCATGGTCTCGGTCCTGGCGATTTCTTACAAGAAATCTGAATTTTTGACAGTGACGACATTTTTATTTTGAATGTTTGGTAAGAAAGAAAAAAGATAAGGTCGTTAAAGAGTGTGTTCTTTCCTCACACCTCTCATCTCTGTTAGGAAGACCCTGTCTCGGACAGGAGGACTGTGAGTTGATTTTCGGGTATGAGAGTGCTGGTGGAGGGTCCTTCCAGAACGGGGGGAGGCACGGAGCGGAGACCCTGTGTGGCTGAGCTGGAGACAGTTTGTTCGGCGAACGTGGAATGTGATGCGAGGGTGGCTGAGTGTGTGAGTGTGTGTGTGCACGCATGGTGTGTTCGAGGGAGCTGTGACAGAGAATGAAGGCTCTGAAGCTCCTTGGCTTTGTAGGATGACACGATTGCCCTTTGCATGCTCCCACAGACTCCTGTAAAGCTTTAGTTTTAAATTGTTTTCGCCTGTCAGCCTGTTTTTCTAACGTGCTTGGTGGTGTTTCTCCGCTCTGCCTTCTGTCAGAGAGGGCATCTTAGCAGGCTATTCACACACGTATATTAAAGCATGCACAACATACAAACACACACTGGCATGTTTGTGCGTATGTGTCTATATACGAGCTGAAAGTGTCTTTTGGTGTATAGTGGGCTTACTGATAAACGGGACGGGATTGGCTTCCAGATTTGCCATTTTAGACAAGTTTATTTTAACTATGGTTTTTCTTCTCAAATAATTTGACGCAACGCCAACTATTGTTCAGCCTTTTGTCTGCAGGTCATCACGTCTTCTCGGGGGAACTACTTGTCTTGCAAGATCGATGTGTTACGCCCATTTTTTTTTTTTTTTGATGTGAAAACCCTATTTTTAGCAACAGTGATAACATCACTGTTAAACTTGGAAGGGATGAGAGGCCAAGGCCACAGGGTCAGCTGGTTGAAGATGGTTCTTAGATGGTCATGAAGTCAGCCCAGGGCACACACACTGACCCAGAACTGACCCCACCGCGGTCCCTGCCTCACGGTCTGGAGGCCCGCAGCCTGAGGTCAGGCTCAGTTCCTTCTGAGGCTCAGGAGGGAGGTCTGTCCCAGGCCTCTCCCCTGGCTCGTGTTGGCTTGCTGCCATTTTGGTGTTTCTCCGTCCAGATTTCTACGGCATTCTTCTCGTTTGAATGTCTTCATGTCCATTGCCGCTTTTCCTAAGACGTCAGCCTCGTCGGGGAGGGGCCCGCCTGGCTCCAGTGTGACCTCCTCCAAACCAACTGCATTTGCAACTGTCCCATTTCCAAGAAGGTGAGAGTCTGGGTCCCGGGACAGGACTTCGGTGTGGACTTTGGAGGGACGCGATTCAGCGCAAGAACACATGCGCATCTATGTACGTAGCAGCTGTTAGATGAGAAGCCTCTGCAGAGCGAAAGGGAATCAGACGAGTGCTATTTCCCCCTTTCTGATTCGCTTCTCAGAGCGCGCGGGATTTAGTTCCCTGAGCCGAGCCACGTTGGCCGGGGGACAGAGCAGACTGGGGAAGCACACCCCAGTCTTCCGTGCTTGGGGCGGGAGGCCCGCAGCTGTGGGACTGAGACGATGCGAAGAGACGCACGTTTATTTACGGCTCAAACGGTTGTGGAGCCTGCTGGCACCGGACGAGAAAGCGCGTCTCTGTGTCCTGACTCCGAGAATGAGAAGCGACACGTTCTGATATTACATTATATTATTCCTTCATGGAAATGACGGGCGACGTCGCGATGATTCAGGAGGATGTTGCTAGGGTGCCGCGTGCGCTCCGTTTCCCTCCTCGCTTCGTTAGGGCCCCTTGGAAGGTAGACGTGGCGCCTCCACCCTCCACGCATCGACGAGAGCTTCCGCCTCCATCAGCCAGGCAGCCCCGAACGCATCGTCCTAGGCATGTTTTCCCCAGCACGTGAAGCATCGCATGTGCATTCTGGGCGAATAACAAATATGAGTGGAATGTTGACTGTTTGTTATGTGATCCTTAGAAAATTTTACGAACTCTTATTTAAGTTGTTGGCTGTGCTCCATCTGATAACTTCCTGGATGTCTTCGATGTTTTACTGCACTAGAAACAATGTACTCACAAGTGCGCATGTGTGCGTGCACACACATCCACACGCATGCACACATGCACACTCATGCACACGCATGCACACACACACACAATTTTTTCCAAGAGTCCGCCAGCCCCGACTGCCTGTTTGAGTGTTTCCATCTGACAGGTGATGGGAATGTGGGCATCGGAAAAGTCTCGATGCAAATCATTTACACAAATTTACCCATATCGTGTTCTTTACATTTCAAGTGCATGGAAGGATGTGGAATTCTGAAAGTGATTCAAGACCGTGTTCCTATCAGGACCGCGGTGGGCTCCATCGTGCGTCAGAGAAAGTGCACTGTAAACAGGGCCCACGAGAAAAGCCAGCTACGATGAGCTGGAGAAAGGCAGACATTCGCATCCGGGGCGCTTTCTAATTAAGTTGCTTGAGGCTCCTGTGAATTCTGGATAGTGGTTCATGAACCTTGCCATCCAGAAGGATGCCTATCATCCATCTATTCTTTTACCGAGCCTTCAAAGCCGAGGCTCAACCTCAGTTGAGAGTAACACACAAGGTGTGCACTGCTGCTGACTCTGCGGACACACCATCGTCGGGCCCGTGGAGACGGTGCCTGCTCGGCCCAGGCTCCCCGCCGAGGCTGGGAATGAACATCTGACTTAAGAAGTAGAGCAGAAAAATCAATCTACTCTTCTGCACCATGTGTGACATTTTAATTACCTAGGCAGCTTATCAGGACATAATGAAGCAGCTGCTACGATTATGGAATTTTGTCCCAGTTATTTACAAAGCTGCACGGCCACATCCACATCGTCAATGTCACATCGAGCAGGCTTACGTTCTAGAGCAGGTGTTAAGCTGATTTATTGTCCAACTCAGATCATCACTCCTTTGCTGTCACTTTTTCTTGGGAGCCAGAGGATTAAGATTTGAGTTATTCTCTGGAAGTGTGATTCATTTTTATCTCAGTTGTCTTCTGCCACCAGTGATCTTTCTTCGTCTTTTGACTGTCTTAATGTGTCTCTGATTTCATTCTGTCTTACAGTATTATCAAAGTCATCTGCCCTATCAATAGCCTTCCAACTGATGGTCGTGTATCATCCTCTAATTATTCTAAAGGATGAGAGGGAGCATTTCTGGTAAAATAATTGTCACAGGTCCTTACTAATATTTTATTATCATTTCAACTTGATGGCCAACTACGTGCCAGGCAATGACATAAAAATATTAATATTTTTCTAGTAGAAATTCTAGTTAGATTCTGATTGCTAAGTAGAAAACAGTTCTTTTATTGGTTAAAACCATGTCCCTGTTACATTGTTGCATTCTACCATAAAACAGTGTAAAAAAATGTTAAATTAACCTTTTTGATTGTTTACTGAATGTCCTTTCAGTAATCTGGTTTAAATTAAAAGTTGGATTATGGCTTTAGATTTAAATCATCATCGAATCCCTTCTGTTTGTTTTTACGGTAAATGGATTCTGATATTAAAACAAAATCCACATGTGATATTCTCTAGGGAGTGACGCATACTGTGTGCCCAAATCATTGACTTCAGAGGACGCTGGAGTCTGGAGACAGTGTTACAAGTAGGTAGTGCCACACGTCCCTTAATATTACTAGTTGTAGGGCAGGGAAGCTGGAGACTAGAAAAGCAATCTCAACCCAAAATGAAGCAGAAGAAGTGGACCGGTATTGGTACGCGATGTGATCGGTTCAGTAAGGGTGGGTCTGCTTCCTTTTTTGCTGGGAAAGGCCGTGGAATAGTATTTCCTCCAGCGGAGCTATAAAATGACAGTTCTTTGTCACATCAGCCAAAGGTACTCTTTAACCCAAAGGGGAACCAAATTTACTTACAAGCAAAATAAGATAGGCAGGGCCACTTCCTTACTGTCTGCATCTTCATCACGCTGTCCTTTCAGGTTAGAAAGAAATGTGTGCTGGTTCGATGTTTACTTTGGTTCAGAATTCAGAAACGCAGATTTAGAAGGAAATCCAGATCCATTTGTGCGATGATGTTTTCTTAGTGAATAGCCTGTGTTCATTTCAGAACTAAACACAGTTAATTGTGAATATTTAAGGACTTCTTGGAAGAGAGGCAAGGGAAGCTGACGGCGTTTTTGATTCTGCTGTTAATTTGCTTGGGTGCTAAACGCAGACAGTCAGCTTTCTGCACAATGAAACAGATCGTTCACCATGGGTGAACTGTGCCAGCCGCTGACGGTGGGCGTTCACTCCCGCTCAGACACCATGATGCCCGTGTTTCTGTGGCCTCTTTTCCTACTTCACGTTTGCCATCAATGATGATTTTAAACTGATTTCCTCAGCATAAAATTGGGAAAAGAGAGGAGAATAGGAATATGCTAGCCTGATCTGCCCGCCCTACCTTCTGGGTCTGACCTTGAATTCTGATGCTTCCGTTCCTCAACGTCTCTGCATGGACAGATGTTGTATCAGAATCTGCCATTATTGAGCGTGCATTAATTTGGGGTCGAACAGATCATAATTGTAAATGTGAAGAGCCTGATGTGACATTGAACAGCTTCTTGGCACCTCGTAGGAACTCGATCCGTAGGTTTACAATAGATGGGTAACAGTGAATGCGTGTGAATAAGCCGTGACGAGTGGATTCTAAGGTGAGCCACGGTACGAGACAACCCAAGTGTTTTGGCATTATAAGGAAGGTAAACCTTTACTTGAGAAATGGTGTAGGATATAAGTCCCACGTGTGACATGAGCAAGTGGAAGGTCTGTTTGGACCAGCTTGGCAATGATGAGTGTAGATTATAGAAGTCCACTGTGTGTCTGGATCGTATGTGGTTTTCATGTCTCATATTGGCATAGTGACATGCCAGTAAAGACATGGATAATTTGGCAGAGTGTATCCTGCCAGTTCTTTCATCTTGGGGAAATTACTTGGGCTCTCTAAGCTCCAGATTCCCAGTTTGAAAAATGACAACAATATCTAATGTTTAGGTGTGTCTGAGAATTAAGCATGTGCATAGCCTATAGTAAGTAATCTATAGCTATTAGTTATTAGTACCCTTATTTTTATTATGATTACTGGTGACTTCTTCCGCTTGAATATTTAAGATGAACACCAAAGACTCTGAAAAACCCCATGGCAAAGAGTCTATGACTTGCTTTAACCAACAATTTCCTACATTAATTGACCGGCGGTCTCATTTTTTTTCACATAGCACCAGATGCGATGTTCCCTGGAATGAGCATTGGGAAAAGTGTCTTAGAGCTTCTCAAAGTTTCGTGTGCATGCAGACCTCTGGGAGGTCTTGTTAGGTGCACATAGTGAGCAGTTAGGCCAGGGTGGGCTCAAGACTCTGCTTCTGAGCTGCTCCCAGGTGTTGGCCGGTTCATGGACCTCACTATTGGTGCAGGGACTCAGCACGTGGAGAGAGGAACTACTGTCCTGAAATTAGTGTCTAAGTGGCTTTTTAGATGAAAGACTTCTACATCAGTCATAAGGGTAGACTGTCATCTCAGTGGAAAACACTGATAGCAACACGTAGGGAGGAAAGACTCGGGGTGCTATTGTGTGTGTGTGTGGGGGGGATTCAATAATACGATGGTCTCTACTCCTTTGACTAAGCTCTAAGGGGAGACACATGTTGGTTTTCTCAACTTTGTGTTCTCAGTGCCCAGGGCTTCTCTTGGCATCTCACGGCCGATCAAAACATATTTAACAGTTAACTGACTGACTGACTGACTGACTGAATGAATGAATGAAAGGACTGAGTCTTTTTTTCTGAATGTCCCATGAGATTCCACAGCCCACAGTTTAGGGCAAAGCCAGAAAGGCCTCCAAGATTAGGATTTTAGGTGGCGTAGGAAAGACAACATTGTCTGTTTTCTGATGGAAGGGTGCGTGCGTGGTCATTATTTCTTCCCTTACGGCCCCCTCGAGTCCTCTGCATGAGAGCAGTTCCTTATTAGCACGTTGTCACAACTCCTGGGGGCAGCATGCAGTCTTTAGGAAGGGCCTCAGATCGAGACTTCCTCCAGACTTGTGCATGAGTGTGATGTGGGTTCCCGTCTACAGCCTTAGACCTCACCCCAAATAGTGGGTGTTTGTGGCTCAAAACAGATTGCTTCGTCCTAAAGTAAATTTCTTTCCACTTTCATCACATTGGTCTCTACTTCCAAAAGTTTATTTTAGTGCAGAATCATTCTGTTTGGGAAATATCTTTCTGTGAATTGAGACTTTACGAATTAGACTAGAGTATAGTATATTTTAAGTGAGTAACCAAAAACATCGAATTTAATAAAACATGCCATGATATCACCTCATCTAGAATGAATGTGTTTATGGAAAGGTGATATAAACAAATGTTGACTTATTTCTAGAAATGAATCCATAACATGTTTTATATATCCTTTCATAAAGTAAGGCACATGAGGTACATATTTAAAAAATTTTTCCTTAAAACAAAATTTTCCCTTAACTCCTATGATATTGCATGTCCATTAGATTATAGTCATAATCATTTTGACCTTTCCAATATTTTAAAGCTTGAAGGAGAAGAGAGGGGGAAAGCAATTTTACCAGCTCCTTTGGGATATGACCCCTGGACAGAGGTCTTTGGAAAGCAACAGAGTCTTCAAACCAGGCACCCTCAAAGCCTCACGATCATTTGCTTTCAATAATTTAGTGCTAATGGACACGAGAAAGAGGTTTTCTGCAGTCTTAATGTGTGACGAATGAAAAATACCACCCACGAGTTCCACCGGGCTGGTTATGTCCAGTCAGCCCGTTGCTCGGGTTTCCCGTAGTGCTGCAGTTTACGAGGCCTGGTCCTTTTCATGTTCCATGTGACTCCATGATTCCTCCTTTGTCTCCCTTTGGATAATTACTTCCCCACTGAAATTCTTGTAATGAATGACTCTCTCCAAGAGCAGAACTGAGGCCTTTCAGTGATTTATTTTACACATACACACAGAGTAGAAGTCTCAAGCTACCCAAGCAGCACCCAAGCTCACCCCACCTACTGCTTCACAAAGGCAGTATACTTTGTAGTGACCCAGACATATTGCTGCATGCGTTACAGCAGGGACATGTGTTTGCTGGAGGTCAGAACTGGAAGAACCAGTGACCACTCCTCTTATGTTGTCGATCAACACTGGACGTGGGGACATCGCCTCCCTGGAGTGACAGCCGGACCTGCTGAATTTGTGTGTAGCGCCTCAGCAATTTCTACTCCTTACTTAGGCTATTGCTATGTAATTGGGCTTCATCCAAGGCCCATTTCCTTTCCCCTCCTGCCTCTTATAGTAATTCATTTGCTGTCTGGAGGATGAAAAAAAAAAAAAACACCGATAGAAGCACCACCTGCCTCCCCAACAGGTTCAGGGCATGCTCTCTGTGATTTGAACCTGCCACCCATGTTTCACGAAGGCAGGTGACTTAGTGGCTGCCATGCTCAGCCTCAGGGCAGTAACATTAAACTGTGACCTCCCTGAAATTTTCACTAAAATGTGCCCTCTACAGAAATAAGTGGAAAGTGTTACTATTGAGTTATTTTAAAAACATTGAAAATGACTCCAGATATAAATGTGTGTCAGCCTATTTTGTTTCTGTAGACTTTAACTCGATGAATCATCTTACACGTGGCCTCAGAACTATTCCAGTCATACTGCGCATGTAGTATATCTAGCTGCTCCGTGTATGGCATCGTGGGCTAGAACCCCTGTGACAAAGTCCCCCAGACAGGCTTGACAACAGAAATGTCTTTTCTCTCAGTTCTGGAGGCTGGAAGTCCAAGATCGAGGTGTCAGCAGTGCTGAGTTCTTCTGAGTGTGCTTGTGTCTTCTTACAGGGGCGTCAGCCGTACTAGGACAGGGCCAACCGTAATGACTCGGTTGCCTCTTCGAAGGGCTTCTATTCCAATACAGTCATACTGTAAGGTCCTAGGGGTCAAAACTTCAACATATACATTTAGGGAGAATGTTAGTCTATGCTATTCCGTATTTGCCTTTTCATTGCCTGAAATCTTAAGACAGAAAAATGGTTGCTATAAAGAAGTGATGAGACTAGTAGATCTGAAATGTTGTTGCTTAGGACTTTGTCAAAATTAATTATTTGGGGGGGGGAGTCTTCTCTGTGAGGGGTCATAGTCTAAATATGTATATCGGGAGTTCACTCTCTACTTTAAATTGACATGTTGGCTTCTTCTTTGGGATCATGATGAGAATTTCTTTGCTTGTTGATTGTTATTTCCTCATCTGGATGGGACTCCAGGGCCATGTGATATTAGGTGCAAGTTCCCAAGCCTGCTTTTCCAATCAGAGCTTCTATCCCCTGGCCACCCACCCCCAAGCTGCCTTGGACTTGGCCATTTGGGTATGATTGATCACTACGAGTTGTCTCCTGAGGTTACCTCTGGGAAGTTGGTACCGTATTGAAGAGACTCTTGAGAATATATAGGTAAACCAGACTGTTCTAACCTCAAGCCTTAGGATTTTTCTTTCTTCTCCTTTTCTTAACTCCCCTCTGCTCTTTAATTTCACGTCAAATAGAGAAAAAAATCCACCATGCATCTCTTGTTTTAGCTGTGACATTAACACGTGAAGATGGAAGCCAGTGTTTCATTTTTTTGCAAGGCTGAAGAGCATTTTCTGAATTCGGTCTTTCTCAGTGATGGAAGCCATCCACCCAAAAGGTTGTAAAACAGAATATGCAGCTTTTTGGTGCCTTTTCCCCTGCAAGCAGTCCAAATGGTGGCAGAGGGAAGATGCAGGCAGTTGGTTGCAAATCTGGTAATTTGATCTACTCCTACTTTGCTATTTCTACAACTCCATTGGGTTAATGTGGGCATTTAGCATAAATAATGCATGATACAAATTTAAACTGAGGCCTCTGACTTTTTACATAAGAAATGCAGATGGATGACGGAAGGCACTTGGAAGTCTTCCCAGGCTGATTCTGTAGTAAATTAGACAGTATTCCATAATTATCCAATGAACAGGCCAAGCCAGACTTCAGGTGGATGACAAGCGGCAGCTATGATTAGGCATGCTTAGGTCATTCTGTGTGCAAATGTAAGAGTTACTGCAAATACCATCCAACCAAAATTACTCAGGAGACATCATGGCATGGTGGCAGAGAGCAAGGACCCTGGAGCCAAAACGCCTGGCTTTAAATCCTAGCTGTATTTTTGAGGGACTGGATGACTTTGGGGAAGTTATGAAATCTCTGTGCCTCAGATCCTCCCCAGCACTTAAGAGGGAGTGAATAATAATGCTCTCCTATAATGATGTCAGGATGACTCAATGAATTAATACGTAAAATACTTAGAACAGTATGTGGCTCTTAGTAAGGGTTACATAAATGTTGGTCACTCTTGCAGTTATCTGTTGCCATAATGCTTCAGACTTTTCAGAACATTCTAGTGTCACATAGATCATCTGTGTCCAGTCCTGCAAGAAGGGATGACATCCCATGAATGTTTCTTGGCTTGTGAGGATCACGTTTTGGGGTTTTGCACCCTGCAACTGATGGATCTTGGTCACCAGCCTCATCCGCTGTCTGTGAGCTCAGAAGGTGGTCATCTCTACCCTTTGCCTGGATAAACATGGCTGGGAAGATATTTTAAAAACACATTAAAATAAAATGCCTTGTGTGAATGAAGACACACTTTTGCGTTTGCTCTGCACGTTAGTTATCTGTTCGCCCTCCATCCTCCATGGGTATGGGTAGACATATAAATCTTAATCATCTATTCAAAAGAAAGGCCAAACTCCTTAGAGGCTGATTCCTGCTGATCTCTTTTATTCCATTCAGCCCCTTGACTATCTATCTATCTATCTGTCTGTCTGTCTGTCTGTCTGTCTGTCTGTCTATCTATCTATCTATCTATCTATCCATCCATCCATCCATCCATCCATCCATCCATCCATCCACCCACCCATCCATCCATCCATCATCTGTTTATCATCCATCTCTCATCTACCATCCACCCATCTATCTATCTATCTATCTATCTATCTATCTATCTATCTATCATCTATCATTACCTATCTCCACCCACCCACCCACCTGTCTCTTCTGGCCACACAGGCATCTCTCTCCCCTGGTCACGCCCAGGGAACTCCACTTCGCAGTCTTCATACTACCCATCAACTCAATGTTTTATTTTTCATCACATTTTATTATCTGAAATTATTATTTGCTGATTTACTTTTTATACTATTTATCTTCCTCCTCCCCTCAGGGAATGGTAGATCCATGAGGACAAGGATTTTGTCTGTCTCATTCCCTATTGTGATCTAGAACAGTGCATGCATTGGGTTCATATGCAATAAACACTTTAACAAAAATATTTATAAGATCAGAGCAGCATTAGGGGTTACCAACTTTCTGGAGGGAAGTTTGACAATACATATGAAAAATTCTGTATACATCCATCCATTTGACCTCAAAATTTTGATCTTCATAATTTATTCCATGAATGTAATTGAGGATGTCTTCCAAATGTTTAGGGTTATCATCACTCACTTAGATTGCTGTATGATATCCTGATATCCAGCCTTGCATGTCCCCATTTTTTTTCATACTTCAGCCAAGAACATCTTTTCTTCCCCTTTAAAAAACATTCTTATCAAATTGATTTTGATTAAAAGTTAGTCTTGTATACTAGAAAACAATGGTTTGTCATCTCAAACTTGAACAGGAGTAACCAAATTTAAGTTTAGTTTGCTTATATCCATCGTGATGGTTGGCATATGAACTTCTTTCTCCAATCTCACTTTTTGATTTTAATGTGGTTATACTTTCTCCTTTCTTTCTTTGGGTAATGAGCTTTTATCCTTTCTTTTTTGCTCAACTTATTTAGGATGTATGCTTTCTGTTTCTCTATGTTTAAATTTACCTTGGAATTTTACCATGTGCATTTAAACCAACAAAAGTCTATAGTTAAATAAAAACCTATAGTTAAATAAAAAACCTCTACAAAAACAAAACAAACAGAATAAAACAGGTGTTACAGGTTCAATGTGCACCCCCCCCCCAAAAGCATATGCTGAAATCCTAAACCCAAGGTTGTGGTATTGGAGACAGGGCCTTGGGGAGGTGACTTAATCATGAGGGTGAAACCCCCATGGATGGAATCAGCATCCTTATAAAAGAGACCCCAGAGAGCTCCCCACCCCTTCCACCATGCGAGGTCACAGCGAGAAGGCGCCTTCTGTGAGCCAGGAAGTAGACTCTTACCAGACAGCGCATCTGCCTGTGCCTTGACCTTGAACTTCCAGCCTCAAGACCTGAGCAACCAATGCCTATTGTTTATAAGACACCAGACTGTGGCATTCTGTTAGAACAGCCCGGTCAGACTGAGGCAGGAGGGCTCAGAGCACTTTGATTTTGACTGCCCACCTCGAGACATATGTACTCTTGTTGTTTTGCACACTTTCACATTTCATTTTTTAACCCAGAAATGAGACATTTTTTTATTATTATTGCCTTACTCAGATGATATTTGTTTGAATTTACCTATGTTTTATCATTTCATATGTTTATGCCTACTTGGATCTCAGGTCGTCGTTGTAGGATCATGTTCCTTTTTCTTGAAGTATATATTTTAGATTTTTATTTCAGGTCTCTCTTAATTTTTGGTCTAACAGCCTTTACTTCATCTTTCTCATGAATGAGTCCTTGACTGGACACACAATTCTACAATGACTGTTATTTTCCCTCTACACTTTGAAGGGAATATAGTCTCTGGGTTTCATTGGTATAGTTGGGATGTCAGCTGTCATTAAATTGTTTTTATAGGTGATTTGTCCTTTTTTTTCTGGCTGCGTTTTAAGGTCTTCTCATTGTATTTGATGTTCTTTAATTTTATCAAAGAATGTTTAAGTACAAATTTCTTTTTCTATATCCTACTTTAATTTATCTGAGTATATTATACTTTAGGGATTTTTAATCCACATTTTCTGTCAGTCCTAGAAATTTTAACATGACTTTTAACAAAATTATTTCCTCACATTCATTTTTATGTTCCTGAGATTCCGGTTAGATGTAGATCTGGCCTTCTCATTCTAGTCTTCATTTTTCTTAATGTTGCTCATATTCTCCATCACTATTGTATTATCGTCTTGCAAATAAATTATCCTCTAGAATTCCTTGCTGGATATTTATTAGAGATGATGATGATTTTGATGATGGTAGCAGTGGTGGTGATGACGATGATGACGATGGTGACAATGATTTTAGTTTTGTTTTTTCAATTGTCTCATCCAAGGTTCATGTTTTCATATTTATTTGCTTTGGCCTTCCGCTTATATAATGTGAGCTTTTCTTGAATATGTAGTGGCTATTGGTTGTCTATGTATATGTGAGTTTGAATAGGAAGAGAAACTGGGGGCGCTATGCTTCGTGGAGAGAGGGGTATGCACTTCAGAATCTGTCGAGATCTCTTGATTGCTGATAGCTCTATTTTCTTTGCCATATGATGTTTCTCCTTCTTTTTTCTTAGCTCATTATTCTTATTCAAAAGAAGTTTTGGGGGAGAAGAGGAAATGTGAGTAGACTGATTCTGCCATCTTGAATTAAAAGGACAGTGTGATTTTTTTGAAGAACAGTCTCATAATATTAATTTCTTGGCTAAAACATGCTAAGTGCCCATAGAACAAAAAATAGGATTTCTACATTGATCTTTAAAGTCCAAAATAGCCGGATGGACTTTTAGCCTAATTTTAAATGATGCTGCCCTCTTGATTTTGGTGCTCTGCTTGCTTCCTTTAGTGCCTCAGAGATTTGTACAGATCCTGTTCCCTCTGTCTGAAAGGCCTTCTTCTCCCTCTGGCCCTCTCAACCCCGGCCCATTCCTCCAACCCCAGAAGAGATAAAATTACTCTCATAAATAGCCTCATATGACCCTCGTAGCACTTATCAAAGATGTAATTTTACCTTTTTCTGTGATCATTTGATTAAATCTGTCTCACCCACAAGTGTAAGTACCACAAGCATAGTAATTATATCTGACTTTGCTTACCATTTTGTTCTCTAGTCTCTATCGAATGAACAAATGTGCAAATAAATGATAGATGAGTGATAACAACAAGGGACTTCGGTTGGTCTATCTCAGCCTGTTTTTTGAGACTATTTAGGAGATCTGAGTCAAGCCCTTCAAGTGTTCATGGCAGGGTGTTTAACTGCCCTGGCTCTCAGACTCATCTGAGACACAAGTAAGACTAAGTAATGATTGGTGTGGCTTCCAGTGTAATAATGCCTTATTTACATCTAAAGCTTTTAATGTGGTGCCACATACTTGGACTAATTTTCTCTTCATGACTTTGTGGAGCGAGTGTTGGCTCGTTTCACTCCCCGGAATGAGACCGATGTGTGTCACTGTGCGTACTGCGAGTTTGCCGGGAAGGATCCACCTGGGGGTGAGAAGGCTGGCATCCTCAAACACACGCCCAGGTGTCGGGAAAGAAAAGAACTGTTGCCCAGATGTGTCTTCTGGAAGCCAGGACTGGAAGGCAACGGAGGCTCCCACACGGCTCAGGGGACCACGGTGTCTCGCTGACCCTTCCTGGGCCACTCAGGGGTCTGCACTCTGGCTCCCAGCATGAGCCTCGCTGAGTCAGGATCTGGACATAACCGCTCTTATCCGTGTGACTCTTGTTTCTTGGCTCACTAGGAAGGATGCTGGCTCCTCCCTGGACGACCCTGACGATCTTTGACTGAGCCTTTTAGGCCAGAATCTCCGCGAGAAGAAAAGACTGGTCTTGCGGCAGAGCGTCAGAGTTCGCGCGTCACGGGCTGGCCGTCCTCGCAGTGTGGGATAGCGAAAGTGTGGCTGGCCGAAGGAGCCCAGCAGGCTCACGGCCGCAAGCCGGTCGGGTCTCAGCTGGCGCTGTCCGCCTGTTCCCAGTGCTGGGGCTCAACCCAGTTTCAGCTTCCTGGGGGACCCATGGCTTCCTTCCCACTGGGGATGTGCACCTGAACCCAGCTTCCCGGGGATCCCCGAGGCCCCTGGGCGCTGGCAGGCGGGCTTCTGTAACAACCGTGGCAACAGCTGGCGGCCCAGCCCACACCGCCTTGCGCCCCTGTCGCCTGATCATGTCCTCGCTGACAAGGTGGTGCGCACACTGGCCTTATAAGAAGGGAGAGCAGCATGGCGGAGGGGATCCCCCTGGAATTCACAGCCATGCTGCGTGTCCATCACTGTCCCGGACCTGCGAGCCTTCCGTGGGATCAGAGAGGTCAGGACAACTGTGCCTTCTGTTGCCAGCTCTGGCTGCTAGGTACTTTGCTCATTTGTTTGGGGTGGTGAGCTGAATAGCGTCCCCCAAATCCATGTTCCTGGGAAATTCAGGATGCGACCTTACTTGAAAATAGGGTCTCCAGGTCCAGTAAGATTTTGGAGATGAAATCATCTTGGATTTCTGGTGGTCTCTGAGTCTGGTAACAGGTGTCCTTGTAAGAGAAAGTAGGGAAGATTCAGACTCAGAGAAACAGAGACACAAAGACCGTGTGAGGATGGCGGTAGGTATCGCAGGGATGCATCTACAAGCCCAGGTGTGCCAGGGTCTGCCACAGGTGCCAGAAGCCAGGAAGGGCAGGGGTGGTTCTCTCCTGCAAGCCTCCAGGAAGACCAGTCCTGCCCGCACCTCAGTTCAACTTCTGGTCTCCAGAAGTGTGAGAGGATGAATTCCCGTTGTTTCAGGCTCCCGGTTTGTGGTGATTAGCAGCCCGAGATACCCAGGATGATTTGTTCAATTTGGTCCCTAGAAGCAGAACCTAGAAGGAAATTTTTGTACAAGTGACTGAAGGATCAACTCAAGAAAGGCCACGCGAGGGGCCCAGGGAGTCAGGGCGGTTGTTTCAGCTGGAGAATGGACTCAGTCAGCCCTCCCTGGAGCACTCTGGGACACCAGGTGTCCTGTGGGCTTTGCTCCAGCCATGACGGCAGGCCAGTCTCTGAACCTCAGGTCAGCCAGTGACTGTGGGCTGCCCGGGAGGGGTGGGGACAGTCCTCCTGGCTGAGCTGGCTCTCATTTGGCAGAAACAAGGTGATGCCAAGAAGCACTGGCTGCTAACACTCCCAGCAGTGAGGAGGTGGGCGTACCAGCTCCGGAAGGGGGACTCTGTGCAAGGTCGCCACGGCTTCCATTACGTCGATAACAATTTCTTAATCCGGATTCTGTGAAGTGGTCGCGTCTGTTATAGGTCCCGATGCATGACAAGTGGCAACCACTTTGCATGACAGGAGACACCGCAAAGGGTACCGTGGTGTTGCTCAGCACATCGGGTGGCTGTCATTCTTCCAACCGTCCGCACAGGGAGTTAGTTGGGCTGGAGACGGTCAGCAGCCAGAGGCCCTCGGAGGTGGGCGGGGCTCCTGCTGGGGGGACGGCGGTGGTGCCCACGTCCCCTGCGCTCCACACGGCGCTGTGACGAGCTGGGAAGGGGGTGGGTCTGGCACACCAGGCAGGGATTTCGGAGACATTGAGGAAACAGGGGCAGGCGAGCATCAGTGCCCTGCTTTTCCATCTGTTACTCACAAACCCATAACAAAAACTCGGACTCGAATTCACGTTGACGCAACGGGATGTCGTAGCCATCCGTGTTATTAAAATGCTGGGCCGATGCCCATCCGTCTCGTTGAGCGGTATCAGCCGTGTGGAGCAAACATGAATATTTTTCATGGCTTTCCTCCTCTGACCAGGGCCGCATTTCATGAAATTATAAAAAACGTTCGCATAAAGACGACATCACAAACTCTTCAGTTCTTTCCTCTCTATTGTGCGCAACATACGCGTTTTCCCTAGAAATAAGACATTCATGTAAAATCCCATTCCCTGGCTGTTTCAGGCGACGTTCCCAGCGTACCGACCCAGAAGGTCTTTCCACGTCGAAACCTGTTTCTGAGGCGGCAACGATAACATCACAAATCAGAGAAATTGGTTTCAGAGTTTTACCTAAAGTGCTTGAGAATAAAAAAAAAACATGTCGCGTTCGGTGTCCCCATGGCCTCCTCACCCTGTCTTCAGCTTGTGCTTGATTTACTCAGAGGCGCAGTGCGGACGGGAGTGAAGTGCGCACCGGCCGCAGGAGATGGCAGACGGAGCCGGCTCTGGAAACGCGCCCCTCAGAAGCGTCTCGCCCGGGCCGGGTGCCAGTCAAAGACGGTTGACAGTCCCGGGGGGAGCGAGCGCTGGCACACAGTGTTCGTGTTCCGCGTTCGAAACTTGCATTTCAGAAAAATTCCAGAAGCCACACTGTTCCTTGACGCGACCCTCACCCCTTCCACTCCCAGATGACCCCCTTCATCCCGTTCCCACCGTCTCAGCTCAGAACGGAGCTCGAGCGCAGCCCAAGGGCGCTCCTGGGCCTCGCAGGACCCCCCACCCAGCGCCTGCTTCGAGAGAGTGCCCGGTGAGATGAGCCACGTGGCCCCACGCTGACGGGGCTCATTCCCTTGCACGCCCGGTGCCCCTCCTGCGCTCCGCACCCCAGCCGGCCCTGTCCTCCTGCGAGCCTGCACTTCTCCGTCTGTCCAGGGGACTCGGCAGCTCCCCAGCCGGCCCCTCGGAGGCGGCCAGCCTGGACGTGCCGCCCACACCCATCTCCACCTGCCTTGTCCTCGCGCCCTTCCCCGCCTTCAGTGCCTGCTTTGTCCTTCCCACGCCTTCTAAATCCTTCTAGGCGTTTCCAGAAGAAAGGACTGCCCAGGTCTTCATGTGCTTCTTCTCAATGTGCAACTTTTGACCTCTCTTTAAGTTTTTACTTATATTCAAGTTTCGTTTGTATTTTATTTTTACTTTATTTGGCCCTCAATACTCTTGCTGCTTCTTAGTAAACGTTAAAATTAGGCTATGGATATTTCAGGGTTTGACACTGTTCCTCTTCTTCTTAGCTGCACGGTTTGGGCGGCTTACCTGATGTTCTGTGCCTCAGTGTCCTCTGGAAAGTGGGGATGACAGTGACTTCTGCCTCCTGTAGAGCTGCTGTGAGAATTGAGTGAATTCATGCTGTAGGGATGATGAACTCTCCCTTTTCTCTGTTACTTCTCTGGCTGGTCAAATAATCTAAATGACACACAACAGATTAACAGGAGAAAATCAAGTTTAGATACACACGCATGGGAATTCACATATATGTAAAAATTCCAAAGACAGACAGGAAGGCAAAAGGAGGTAGCCGTGTTATTTTGGACCAAGGAGCAGGGAGTAGGGGTGTAGAACTTCAAAGGGAGGAAGGCAATGCGCAGGGATGGACAAGTTGAAGTTTGGTAAACAGATGTTTGCTGGGCCACCTTGGCAATGGGACCCGGAGAGGACGTTGATTAAAAGGGCCTCACAGGGCTCCTCCCTGTCTGTCTCATCCAGTTCATGTCAAACTGCCGGCGCCTGTGATGATCACTCCCTTCTTAGACAGGTCCTCGATCCGAATTCATTTAGGCAGCTGGGGGGAGTCTCAGGGAGGACCTGGCACTGATCATGAGTTGGATCATGGCCACCAGAGCCTTAGCAGAGATGGCAGCGGGCAGGGCGGGACCCGTGAGCCTCGGAGGTGTAGACCCCAGTGAGTTAATATGAGCAAACATCCCCTACTGCCCTCTGAAGTTGTTTTTTTTTTTTTTTTAAACTCCGAAATGTCTTCATTCTGACATTGAAGGAGGTGTTTACCTGCTGTATTTAATCTCGGTCCCCTTTGGATAACCTTCAGCCACAGCTCATGCCAACCTCCACTTCCCGTCAGAGGGAAAAGCAGTGTTTTCCTCCTTCTCCGTAAGCTTCCCTCACCCTACCCCCTGGGCCCGCCTAGGCTCAGTGCTGGGTCTCTGTTCCTGGTGACCGACTGCTGGCTCCGGTCTGATTACAGTCAGCAGATCCTTGAGAAGCCCGCGCTTACCTTGAAATGCTTCCAGATCGGGCCATCGAAGTGCCCCAGTGCTCCTAGCAGCAGAGGGACTTCTACATTTATCAGGGAAAGACCGTCCTGTGATGGTCACTGACCCTCGCAGACACCTGGAAATGGAAGTGGCCTGTGATGCGCATAAACTCAGATCGGATTTATTCGTTAGGCCCAGATATTGGCTGGTCGCTAGTCTCACCCTTGCGGATTCGTCTGCAGGAATTGCTGTGAGGGGTGGGGAACAAACATCTCCAGTGGTGGGCGTCGGAGGTGCTAGTGGCAAGCTTTGTATCCGACGACGCTCACCAAATCTCTTGGAAACGTGCAGAAAAATGCAGACGTGCATAGGTCCTGATGCTGTTCTCAGAAGGATCACATTGTAGGTCCCAAAGGTCGTGTCGCTGTGAAGTAACGGGTCAGGTGGATGAGTCCCCTTAGGAGCCTGGAGCTGCGATCTGGAGGGCCACGTGGTCCCTGAGGTGACCTTGTTTTCTATAGTGAAGTCACAGCCTGTGTGGATGAATTTCTAAAATCCGCATTTACATCGTTTGCCATTACTAGCCAGCATCGGAGTGTTTTATGTCGTTTTCCACTTACATTTTTTATTGTTTTTTGATTTGTTTCTTTTGGTTTCTGTCACCAAACCTCGCACTTGTAGGAAATAAAATACGGTATATCCTTTAGTGAAATGAGAGAGAGGGAGAGGGAGGGAGGGAGGGAGGGAGGGAGAGAGAGAGAGAGAGAGAGAGAGAGAGAGAGAGAGAGAAAGAACTGAGGATTACATCGCAAACTGACAATGTCAAGTGACTCTGGGTTTTACTGCTCAAAAGATCCCAGTGTCGCACGGGGCACCATCAGCAGAACTGGCAGTTCATCCAGTCAATGAGCTGCGATGCGCAGGACCAGATTATTAGCAAGGCGGGAACCGATTCCGAGCGATCTTTTGCATCTGAAAGCCAGCCGGGAGCTGTCATGAGAGGTGCAGTCCTGAGGCTGCTGGTCCGAATGTCAGCTGGGCTGGTGCTTTAAAGGAGCCGAGATTGCCTGGCGCAAGGGCGGAGCGTGTTCTTTGCGCTTCCCTCCCATCGAGATGGGGAGGCTTACTTCTGTATGCATCCTTAAAGGTCAAGCTTCTCAGGCTGAGAAGGAAAACAGGCATCAGGGGACCCAGACCGCCCCTGTGTGGCAGGCATGCCTTGGGTGGGTCCCCAGCTGCTAGCTGGGTCTCTGGCGCCTGCTTTGTCCTGGCCACGTGCTTGCTCCAAGGGATTTGGACCCCCGAGTTACTGGCAGAATCTGTCAGTGCTCTGTTTTGCCCTATTCGATTCACATGTCCAATCCCATCTCACTTATTGCAGGCCGAACAGTTGTCATATTAGATACACCTACCGGCTGAAGGCAGCTCCGGTTGCTTGTGTTTAAAGAAACAGGAATGTCGCTTTTCTCGGAGTCCATGATTTTAAAATTTGACCTTTTACTTTTATGAACTCACCCCTTCCACTGGGCTGCTAACACCTTTTTTTTTTTTTTAATTTAAAAAATTTAAGATTTAACAAGATTTTTAGGTTAGTTTCGGGGGGGTACACCATAGTGATTAGACATTTACATAACTTAGGAATGATCGCCCCAATAAATCTAGTGCCCGTCTGACACAGCGCATAGTCATTACAGTGTAATTGACTGTATTCCCTACGGTGTACTTTACGTCCAGGGACTGTTTTTAGAACTGACAATGGGTCCTTTTCAACCCCTCCCTTTCCGAAGTGTTCCAGTTGACGGTGTGAAATACCTTTTCCCCTCCAGGGCTCCCCCGGCCCCTATGTCTTGCATGTTTCCAGGTGAGCATCTTTCCTTTTAAAACAGATAATAATAGAATTAAGAGAGTTTTATTATTTTTTTAAAAATTTGGTGATGGTGATCAAACCTCGGGAAAGGTTGTACGGGTGAGGTTTCCGGGAAGGTTTCTCTGTTTGGGGTCTCTTTCGCAATCATTTCCTTACAGGAAGAAAAATCATACAGGGAAAGGATGTGAAGTGACCAACTTCAGGAATGATATCCAGCCTTAATGTGCATAGTCAGTATTGTTATGTAGGATCTCAATGTTTTATGTTAGTACATGTCACCTTCCATTAGGTTTGAGAACGTCACATATCAGATATTCTCTTCTGATATGCATTTAATCCTTTGCAAAGAGATGTTTTGTATTTTTATGTATGAGGGAAATGGGGAGACTCTTGCCGTACTTCGTGGTTCCAGCCCGACTTTAATAAGTCGCCATCTTACCCTAGCTCTTTCCCACCGGAGATCTAATTAGTCCCCCTCCCCTTCCTTTCGCTAGTTGACAGAGCTGAGAGGGGGAAACGGCGGCAATTTGGAACCTTGTTAGAAATTTATGAAGTGCTAAAATGCTTTATTCCCAGAGGCTGGCTTGCCAGCTGTCGCCAGAGTGCGTTCGCTGGTCCCGGGCGGGCGGGTGGCCGTGGGCGGGTGGCCGTGGGCGTCCTGGCGGGTGGGCGTCCGGGCGGGTGGCCGTGGGCGGTGGCCGTGGGCGGTGGCAGTGGGCGCGCCGACGCGCAGGCGGCGGCCGGGGAACGACGTGCGGCGTAATCAGTGCGACGCGGAGGGAGGGAGGATCGTTCCCGTCCCCGCCGCTGAGCCGCGGTGTGTGGGACGAGAAACGAGGGGCATCCGGAGAAGGAGACGCAGAGCCCGCGGCGCAGACCCATCTCTGCGTGTGGCCGCGGCGACAGGGCGGCATCGGCGTGGCACCGAGCCCACGCACGCCGCCCTGGCCGTCCCCAGCAAGCAGCCTGTGTCTGGCAGAGTGGCCCTGACGCACCTCTTCGCCCTTACGAGGTGTCAGGGCGGGTCTCGTGCGGGGGCGTGTGTGTGTGTGTGTGTGTGTGTGTGTGTGTGTGGGTGGGGGGGGGGGTGTCCTCCTGCAATGACTTGGCGCCACCAGAGCCTCCCCCCGCCCTTCTCTGCTGTTTCCTCTTTCTTCCCGGGGGCACAGCTCTTTTGTTGTTCTTAACTGGAGATCATTAGCGTGGCCACAGACGCGCTAGAGAATAAACAACCCGTGGTAAATGCGTGGATGGCACGCCTGATGCCCTGGGCTGCAGGGAGAGCCACCCCACACCCCCACGTGTGACTGGGAGGTCCCGCAGAGGCAGCAGGGGGAGGGGGAGGGCAGATCGGGGACCAGGAGGGCGGCAGCTCCCTGGCATTTGCCCCCAGGCTGGGAGGAGCCAGGGGGCCCCAGGGGTAGCATCTTTGCCTCAGGCTCCATGCTCCAGAGATGGCGATGACACCGGTTAGGAACTGGTGCCTTAAGCCCCCCTCCCCTCAACCCCTCTTCCTCTCCAAACTGACACTCAGAGCAAAATGTTTTCGGCAGCACACAATTTTCTGACAAGGTCATTATTTTTTAAAAGAATCATTTCCGTGGACCGGTACACTGTCTAATTGGGACCTGTGCCCTGGTATCATTCGCCGGGGCCGTCGTGAGGAGCACCGCAGACGGCGGCTGGAACGATGACATTCTGGCGACAGTTCCTCCCGAGGCCTTGAGGGAAGAGTAGGTGGCAGGCCTCTCTCCTCGGCTCGGGCACGGCCAGCTTCACGTCTGGCGGGCGTGAGCACGGGCCTGTGCCACGGTGCCCCCTCTCACGAGACACCAGGCTTTTTGGATTGGCGCCCGCCCTGGTGACCTGCCTCCCTCGGGTATCCTGCCTCCACGTGAGGCTTCATTCTGAGTTAATGGGGTTAGGGCACCAACACGGGAATTTCGAGGGGACGCAGTTCAAGCCGCAACCCTATCCATCTATCCAAGAATGCCACGTCAAAAGCTGGCCAAGGGCAGGGGCCTATGAGATGTAAACTCTAGGAGATACGGCCCCTGGGTCATGGCACACACGGGGGCTGTGGCAGGCTGAACGACAGGCCACGAATGTCCACGTCCTGCTCTCTGGAGTGATTTGCCAGAGATGTCCACCTGTAACCTGTGACTGGGCTACCTTAGGTGGCAACAGGGACTTTGCAGATGTGATTAAGGAAGGATCTTGAGTTAGAGGTACCATCTGGGTGGGCCCCTGGTCACAGGGGAGGGGAGATAGGAGGAGGGGGGTGGAAGAAGCACGATGCATAAAGGGGCCATGACTCACAGACTGCAGGAAGCCTCTAGAAGCTAGAAAACACAAGGAAACAGATTCTCCCTTGAGCCTGCCAACTCGTTTGGTCTCCTGTCCCCTAGAATGCTAATAAATTTGCGTAATCCTAAGCCACTAAGTTTGTGGTGATTTGTTACAACAGCCACGGGAAGCTAACACGGGCACGAAGCCGGTGGGCTCGGGGCAGTCCAGAGCGGCACTTGAGTCTGGCGAAGCTGCGTGGAGTCAAAGATGATAAAGCCCATCACTCGACTCAAGTCGCTGACAGTGTTCGAGCCCCGTGCCTGCGTGGCATCCGATTCGGACGCTGGCCGACAGCCTCCAAGGGGAGTCACCTGGTTCCAGGCGGGACGGAGGCTCTGAAGGCGGGAGGGTAGGCACTCAGCAGGGGTTTCTGCGTCTCACCAGGGGAAAGCAGAAGAGCTGGACGCCTACCCGGGTGGGATCCGGGAAGCTCGAGGTTTTAGGTGAGTCTTTCCGTCCCTTTGGAACCATGGTCCAAAGCTCAGCAGTCTCTCTCACCCCTCCCGTCCCCACCTCTCTCTCACATACACACGTACGCACGCATGCAGGCACACATGCACACACACGCGCGCGCACACAGTGGGACGTGGCTGGATTGACTCGTCACTCTGTCTTCGGGGAACCCTGTTCTGAGGAAGCCGGGGCTCCAGCCAGGAGGACGAAGGGACAGATGGGAAGGGCTGTTTGGGATCAGGCCAAGCAAGGCGTCTGGCCAGCCCAGTGGCAACGGGAGGGGGAGTTGTAGAAAAGAGTAATTCCTCCACCTCTGTGGCAAAATGTCACAGCTCCGGTGACTTTCCTGGCTCTTGCCTGCCCATGGCAGAGCAGCTCTGCTGCTGAAGGCCTCGCGCGTCTGTACGTGGCACTTCCCGCCCTGCGAATGGCCTGTTTGGGTCCCCTGTGGTTTGGGGAAGGTCTGGCCAGGGAGAAAATCCCAATGCTGCGCTACATGACGCACGGATCTTGTGCAGGCTGCACGTCTCTCTCAGCCTTGGTGCCCTTGCCTACTTTTCCAAGTATCCCAGCAAGTAAGCTGTCGCCGTTCATGATGGTGACTTGTCTGATAACCTTCATGGATAACCTTCCCCCTCCTGTGTCACTGGCCCCTCCCCTGCCTGCACTTCCTGGGATCACCTCCCAAATAAAGTACTTTTACTTGAGTTCCCTGTTTCAGGATCTTCTGAGAGCAATCAGATGTAGACAGATTTAATGTCAAAAGCACCACTCCCATTGAAAGGGTTTTAGGGGAATTCCTGTCGGAAAGTGGAGAAGGGGCCGGAGAAGTGACATGGGAGAGGAGGCTGTTGTGGTGGTCTTGGGGGAGTGTCTCGTGCATGCGGGACTGGGGGGGGAGTGACTTCAGGAGACAGGACTATTGCGGTGACAGGGTCAGAAGAAGGATGCGGCACGGGTCCGAGGCGTTTGGAGTGGGGAAGATGTTGGTTCCACCAACTGACTAAGCGCGGGAGGAGGAGCTGGCCTGACGACAAGAAAGGCTTGGCTTCTGAGCCTTTTTCGCCACTGCCGTGTTCGTAGATTCACTGCTCATAATGGAACTGAGAGGAACGGCAAACATTTGCATGACTCCCGTCAGTCTGCAGAAGTAAATTTGAAGCACAGAGAGTCTAAGTGGCAAGCTCAAGGTCACCGTCATCTGTGAAACAAGAGTCAGCTAGGTATTCCATCGCCAGAAGAATTTATTCAGGAAAAAGAAAGGGCTCAAATCTGGTATGTGCGGACATGGCTAGTCACCTCCCGGAGCTGAGCTGGGGACAGAGACGGAGGAAGTACTTGATCAAGGGGAAGAGAAAGTTAAGGCGGGGAGCCATTACAACCATAGAGTCCTTCCTCTAGGGCTCTCGTGATGACCTAGAGTGACAGCTCCTCCCATGGGCCCTCCGCTTTCTGCCCAGGTTAAGAACCATGAACCGTGACCATTCACAGGGCGGGGTGGGTGGGGTCAGCTTTGCTCCAACAGCAGTTCAGATTTTTGTCTTAATTCATTCTACAAAGCTTCATTTTTTTTTTTTTTTTTTTTTTTACTTTTTACCTCTTGGCTCTTCCAGTTGTCCTTCGTAGGCATATTGGGTGTCTGTCCCCCAGTAAGCTGATCAATGGCATAATTTCTACAATAAAAAGGGAGTTAAATCGGACATTTAAGATGACTGTACTCATATTAAGGTTATTTAAAAGCAATTATTACCATTAGTTGGAAGTGCTACCTCAGGCTTCTTGGATAGTAATGTGCACCTAACAATCCAATTAGTTTATAAATGGATTGGTCTATTTATTGACCGTCACATTTGTTTTAAATTCAGTATAATACAGGTCTGAAGGGTGTCAGTATAAATGTGCTTACTCTTTGTATAAATGTGTTATTTCATCTTTAAGTAGAGAATCTATTCACCCTTTCCCCATTCAATTTCACTTCATTTATATTTTTGCTTCTTAAACTATGATTCTTGTCTTTTTTAGTTCCACAGTCCTTATTAAATCATTTTATCCCTATCTATAGTTTTAAGGATTTCTAGCTGGCTTATTCAAAGCATCCACTGAGGCACAATCCCAGATCAAGGTGATACTGTAACATCAAATCATATACTAGCCCAGCGCTGTCCAGTGCAACGGCTCGTGATGATGACAATGTTCTAGAACATTAAGCCATTTAGTAGCTGGCAGCCACTAGGCAGATGTGATTACTGAGCCCTTGAAATGTGGTTAGAAAGACTAAGGGGTGGAATTATTAATTTTATTTCATTTCGATGAATTTGAACTTGATAGTCACGTGTGGCTGGTGGCTGCCATATTGGACGGCACGGTTCCGGGGGACAAATAACCAACCGTGGCTGAGCTGTAGAAGATTTTGACCAAGCCTTTTGCAGCCCAGAGATACGGTGTTGATGTCGCCACGTGGGACTCACCAGGTATAAGCAGATTTTCCATGGGGTAAAGTCGTTCCCTGGGATCTACAGACCGAGGAGAACCTTTGATACACTAACTTGGGTGGATCCTCATAGACACTCTTCCAAAACATACAGCAGTTAAATAAAACAATCTGTCCCTCAAGCACCTGCCATGTAGCAGCAGCATAGACAGGCTGGCTTCCCAAAGGAACTGGTCTCCCTTTCAAGAGACAGAGCAAAATCCACATTTACCTGAGCTTTGCCACAGAGTGGAGGCTGAAGGGCCGAATGTGTAGATTCAGGTGTAGGATACCTGACAAGGTGTTAGAGATTTTGGACCACATTTTCTTTTGTTGTTTGACATCCATTATTTCCTTCCTTCGTTCAATGGATATTATTGAGCGTCTGTCATGTAATAATTATTGGGGGTATACTAATGAACAGTACTCCTTCCTTCCTTCCTCCCCTCCTTCCCTCTCCCTCTCCCTCACTTCCTCCTTTCTTCCTTTCATCCCTTCATGCATTTACGCATTTATTATGTATTTCCTTGAGCTTTCTCCACAGGGCTTCGTTTGAACATCTCTGTTCTTATCCAGTGCCATAACAGTATTTCAGGGGTAACCGTGTCCCATCTCGCATATTGCCTCAGATCTTCTTGGTCTTCATGCCAAATTGTCAGATGTCGGTAGAGCCACAGGTAATTTTCCTAAGGAAGAACATTTACTGGCGTCTCTGGGCCATGATGCAGTTTCCAGATGCATAAGCATGGACCCACATGCGTGGGAGAGGGGCCCAGCTGCGTGGAGGCAGGATGGGGAGTTGAACTGGCTTTTGAGAAAAGGAGGACTGTAGAGAGGAACCCCCCCCCACCCTTGACAAAGTCTTGGGGACCCATTCTCCTTCCGGGACACAAACCCTCAGCTACTAAGTAACACCCTGAGGTCATCATGGCCATGTACAAAGTGTTGTCAGGGGCTACAAAATAAGAGGATCACCTTCCCTTCTCCTCGCCTGGACTGTTCTTGGGGGTCAGTCTTTTGGGGTGAGTTTTGCCATCCGGTTGGGCTGTGGAGCTAGGGGAAAGTAGCCTGATTTTGCTGCATGGTGAGTTCATAATACAGCCAAGTAAACAGAACAGAACATCGGGCCAATGGTGGGACCATTTATATTACGGATATCCGATTCTAGAGAGGTGATATAGTCTGGTGTGCTCTCAATGATTTTTTTTTTTTTAAAAATGCAGCCAAAATTTTTTGCACTAATAAAACATATAGGCATGGATAGAATTCTAATGTAAGAAAAAGAAGAGCATGTCCTTGAAACGTCCCTGGTGTCCCCATCCCAGTCACATGTGCTCCCACAGAAGGAACCCCTCTCCTGGATCCGATGTTAGTTAATCCTGCCTTTTGTTTGTAGTTGTGCCGTACGTGTTTCTAGCCCTAGGTGATATCTTGCTAAGGTGTGCGTGCTCTTGAACTTTATGTAATTAGAACCACAGAGGAGTTGTTCGTCCTGGGACTGGCTTTGTTCTCCCCAATGTTATTGCTTTGAGCTATGTCCATGATGATGCGTGCAGTTCATCCCGCCATTCAACAGATGATTTTTGGAGCAATTACTGTGTGTCATACATTGATTCTAAGTGCTGGAAAACAAAACAGGCAAAGCCCTTGTCCTAAGGGAGCTGAATTCTAGTGGGGGAAAGGGGACAATAAACAAGATAAATAGAATATGTAGCCAGTTATATCATAATTGGTATACAGAGGAAAAAATTAAGTGGCCCAGAAGAGTAAATTTAGGGGAGACATGGAGTTTCAAATAGGGAGGCTGCAGAGCGGACTTACGAGGAAAGGCCTGGAGGAGACGAAGGAGATGGTCACGGAGATGGTGTGGGGAGAGCTTTCCAGACGGAGCAGACAGCAAGCGCCAACGCCTGTGTCTGGAGTCTTTCAAGCCGTGCCAGGGGGCCCCTGCGACCAGCAGGGTAAGCAAGGGGCGCAGCTGGAGCCGATGAGAACCGAGAGGAAGTGGGGGATGAAAGCCACTGCAGCTGTTTGGGCGAAGGGACATGACACGACGTGGGTTTCCACAAGAATTTCCCTGGCTGCTGCCGTGAGGACACACCTGCAGGGTGTTGGGGGAGGGGCGCAGCGCCAGCAGGCCAGGCCGGGCATCGGGGTGCTGCTGACAAGAGATGGTACGGCTGTGGCGACAGTGGTCATGTTTCCAGTAGATATGAGGGTTGAATGCTAGAATTTCCCGATGGGTTGAATTTGAGGTGACAGAGAAAGTGACAGTCACTTTCCGATTTCAGTTATATCTGCTAGAGGCTGAGCGAACGAGGCCGCAGAGGTGCCGCTTACGGAGGTGGGGAAGAGGAAGCGAGGAGAGGTCGATGGCCCTGGAGGACAAGACGGGCTCGGTTCTGAGTGTTCGTGACATCGGGGGTGGGGGTCGGGGGAGGAGGCAGCTGGGTGTAGAAGTTTGGAGTTCAGATAAGAGGTCTGGGCTAGAAATAGAGATTTAACAGATGCCAGCCTAGAGGTCCTATTAAAAACCTCCAGAATGAGTGTGATCATCAAGGGAGTGAGTATCAATAGGGATGAGCAAAGGTCCAAGCACGGAGTGTCGGGACGCTTCAAAATTTAGAAACGAGGACATGAGAGGGAACCCGCAAAGGACTCTGGGAAGGAGCAGCAAGACTCTTCCTGTTGCAGGGAGAGAAACCGGGCATGGTCAATGGCGTCGGTGTCCCTGCTTGGGTGACACGTGGGTCACTGGTGACTTCCGTAAGAGCGGTTTTGGTGGAGTGATGGGGTCAAAAACCTACTTAAACAGTGAGGCGGGAGGCCGATGGGAACGCGGAGCCTCGGGAGGATTTGAGGACAACACAGGGGAAATAACGCTCCAGGTATTTACGCGCTGCCGGAATGATCTAGTCGAGAAGGGATTTGGTGATTTAGAAGAAAAAAGGAAAAATTGCTCTATAATATCTCTGGTTGGATAGATAGATATATAGATACATAGACAGAAAGATAGATGATAGATTTGAATAGGTAATTTTTTAGTAAGTAATCTGTTCTATTATTGATAGGCTTTTCTATAGTAAATCGGTTTTTGTTTCTTTGGTATAAATATATACTAGCAATAGAAGTATGTATTTTTTAAAATAAGTTTTTAAAAATTATAATTGATATTCGATATTATATTAGTCTCAGGTGTACAACGTAGTGATTAGATTTTTATATAACTTATTAAGTGGTCATTCCAATAAGTCTAGTACCCACCTGGTACCATACATATTAATTACAACATTATTGGCTATATTCTCTATGCTGTACTTTACATCCCTGTGACTTTTTATAACTGGCAATTTGTACATTTTAATCCCTTCTTTTTTTCACCCATTTCCCAACCCCCTTCCATCTGGCAACCATCAAAATGTTCTCTATTTGTGAGTTTGTTTCTGTTATGTTTGCTTATTTTGTTTTTTAGATTCCACACATAAGTGAAATATAGTGTTTGCCTTTCTCTGACTTATTTCACAGCAGAATACTCTCTAGGTCCATCCATCCTCTGCATTGCGGATGGCCAGATTTCCTTCTGTTTTTATGAGTAATATCCCATCGTATATATGTACCACTTCTTTTTTGTCCATTTGTCCATCTATGGACACTTAGGTGGCTTCCATATCTTGGCTATTGTAAATAGTGCTGCACTGAACATAGGGATGCATATGCCTTTTCAAATTAATGTTTTGGTGTTTTTTTTTTAAGATTAATACTCAGAAGAGCATTTGCTAAGTCCTTCTTTGTCTCCTATTAGAACCTTTATTTTAAAGCCTATTTTGTCTAATGTAAGTATCACTACCCAGATTTTTTTTCATTTCCATGAAATATTTTTTCTTTCCCTTTGCTTTCAGTCTGTGTGTGTCTTTTGATCTGAAGTGGGTCTCTTTTAGGCAGCTATGTAAGGTTCTTGTTTTCCTAGCCATTCAGACACCCTGTGTCTTTTGATTGGAGCCTTTAATACATTTACAGTTAAAAGTAGTTGTCGATAGATAGGTAGTTATTGTCATTTTTTTAATTCATTTTTTTAAATCTTTTTTTTTCCTTTTCTTAAAAAAGTCCCTTTAACATGTAATACTGGTTTGGTGGTGGTGAACTTCTCTAGCCCTTCTTGTCTGAGAAGTTCTTTATCTCTCCTTGGATTCTAAATAATAGCTTTGCTGGGTTGAGTACTTGTTGTAGGTCTTTGCTTTTCATCACTTTGACTATTTCCTGCCAATTCCTTCTGGTTTGCAAAGTTTCTGTTAATGCTCAACTGACAGTCTTATGGGAGCTCCTTTGTAGGTAGCTAACTACTTTTCTCTTGCTGCTTTTAGGGTTCTATCTTTGTCTTTAACCTTTGGCACTTTAATTATGATGTGTCCTTGTGTGGCTTCTTTGAGTTCCTCTTCTTTGGGACTCTCTGTGCTTCCTGGGCTTGTATGTCTATTTCTTTTGCCAGGTTAGGGAAGTTTTCTGCTACCTTGTCTTCCAAATTCCTGATTCCATTCTCTGCTTTATCTGATCTGTTGGTTTCCTCTAATGTAGTCTTCATTTTAGTTATTGTATTTTTTATTACTGAGTGGTTCATTTTTTATGTTTTCTATCTCCATTTTCATGTTTCCTAGCTCTTTGTTGAAGTTCTCACTGAGATCATTGAGCATCCTTATAATCAGTGTTTTGAACTCAGTATCTGGTAGATTGCTTGTCTCCATTTTGTTTGTTCTTTTTCTGAAGTTTTGTTCTATTCTTTCATTTGGGACATGTTTCTTTGTCTCCTCATTTTGGCTGCCTCTCTGAGTTTGTTTCTATGTATTAGGTAGAGCCGCTACATCTCCCAGTCTCGGTAGAGTGGCTTTATATAGTAGGTGTCTTGTGGGGCCCAGTGGCACAGTCTCCTTGGTCAGCTGAGCCAAGTGCTCCAGGTGTGTACCTTATATGGGTTGTATATGCCTTCCTATTGCAGTTGAGCCTTAGCTTCTTTTTGCATGGCAGTGGGAGGGATTGACCCCAGGCTGATTGGTTGTAAAGACTGGCTGTGATTATAGTGGAGGAGCTATTGTGCAGGGGCTGACCCTGTGGAGCAAAATTCACTTTAGCAGGGCTCTGATGCCTGCCCAGTCTGCCCTTTGGGTGGAGGTGGTTGAGAGGTGCTCTGGTGTGGGCTGAAGCTGGTTACCAGGTGCATTGATTCTGGGGCCTCTTGGGAGGGGCTTTGCTGCAGGCCAAGGCCAGCTGCTACCTCTGCCTAAGCCAGGGCCACCTGGTATGAGCTACAAAGTGATCTGAAGATGGTTGCCACTTGTGCTGGGCTTGGAGGTGCCTGAGAGAGGCTAAGATGCAAACCAGGGCCAGCTGCCACTAGTGCCAGGCTTGGGGCTGCTTAGCAAGAGGAACATGGCACACTGAGGCCAGATGCTACTTGTTTGGGGTTTGTGAACCTTTGAGAGATTTTTAGAAAAGTCTTCACCCTGAATGTAACAGGCTGTTTGTGTGGAAAAGTTGCTGAAGTCAGCTCAGGCGAGCCCTGCAGTTGGGTGGGGTGGGATGGGGTCTCAGAATCAACAGGATGGGGCAAATGGGTCTTAGACGGGTTGACGGAGCCTCAGACTGGCTGCCCATTTGCGCCTGCGCATGCATGCTGGGCGGAGCTGGGCTCAACAAAGCAGCAAAATGGCACCTGCTCAGACATAGCTGCCGCTCCAGTCTCGCCCTGAAGCCAGACAACTCAATTCCTCCCCATGTGCCCCTGGGGTCTTTTGAGCAGCGGCCCCGTGCTAAAGCACAGAGTGAACAAGTCCATTGGTGGTAAGTCCATGTGGGCCCTTCAAGAGAAATGTGTGACTCTCGTTACCCTCTGTCTCACTCAGCCACAGTTTCTGCTGGTTTCCACAGCCAGAAGTTGTGCGTACATCTCTTCCTGGCACTGGAATCTTGAACTGGGGTACCTGGTGTGGGGCTGAGACCCTTGCTCCTCAGTGGGGCCCTCCGTTTCCCACACATCCCTCCAGATGCTCAGCCACCACACATGGATGTGGGGTTGGCTAGTTCCATGTCTCTGCCCCTCCTACCAGTCTCGAGGTGCCTCTTCTGTATGTTTTAATTGTAGGACTTCTATTTGGCTAGACTTCAGGCGATTCTCAATGATGTTGTTCTGTAGTTCAGTTGTAAGTTTGATTTGCTTGTGGGAGGAGGTGAGCATGGCGTCTGCCTGCCATCTTGACCAGAAGGCCAACAGGAACATATTTCCATTTCCACTATTCCATTTCCTGGCTAGCGCTTTGCCTTGTCAGACTTTCTAATTTTTACCAGTGTGAAATTAATATCTCCCATTTAATTAGAATCTACGTTTTCCTTTTAATTAATGAGATTAAGTATCTTTTCACATGGGTATGGACTGTTCATGTTTCCAGTTCTTTGAAATGCCTACTTGTGCCTTTAGCTGAATTGGGTTATTTATCTTTGTCCTCTCTTTTTTCTTAGTTCATTATATATTCTTTATACTAACAGTTTTTTAGTTAACGGTTAATGGTACTATAAATATCTTCCAATTTGTGGCTTACATTTTATCTTTCTGTTGTTTTACTTGATGAATAGGTGATCTTAGATTAATTTTACAATTTTCGACTCATGTTTTGTGAAGCAAATGCTTTCTTATTGCAAGTTTTCCTTTTTTTTTTCTAGAACATTTTATATTGCCTTTCTATTCATTAATTCCTGAATTCATCTGGAATTGATTTTTCTACGGTGAGAGACAGGGATTAAATTTCACTTACCACCGTATGGATAGCAAGCAGTCACTTATTGAACCATTCCTTTTTTCCTTCCCATCATCTGTCTCTCATGCATATCAGGTTTCCACACATGTCAGATCCCTTCTGGCGTCTCTCGATTGTTCCCGAGGTTTGCTGATCTGTCCGTGAGCTGACGACACACTGGCTCCATTGCCAAGGTTTCATAGTCTTGTTTTCTAGGAGGATAAGTCCTTACTCTTCTCACCTCTTTAGACTTGGGGGTAAATTTTGCAGTAAGAAATGCAAACTCCTCCGAAAGTTCTTTTAGAATTTCGGTGAGACATTAAAACATTGTGCTGAAAAAGACACACTCTGGAGTCAGAGTTTTTTGCTTGGCATGAAATTCTGGCTCCACATCTTACTAGCTTTGTGCCTCAGTGTCCTCATTTCAAAACAGATAACAAGGGCAAACACGAATTTTGAGGGATGATGATATAGTTCCTCAGATCAAGGGCTTATGAGAGATATTGAGAGCGTTTGAGCAAATAAAAACATTGTATTTGAGAAGCTTTCTGTGTCACAAATGAATTTTATTAATAAAATTACACATTATAAAATAAATTATAAAATTTAATTTACAATTAATTAATTAATAATAATTTTTCATCTCTCTGATTTTACTTTTTATGTAGATCGAGTTTTTCCCTTTTAATATGAGCAAATCTTCATTGCATTTTTCAGGGGAGAGGTGAAATTTAACCTCTCCAGTAGGATGTTTTACATTAAGTCAGGGTGGAGAACAAGTAGAATGGCAACTCAGATTTAGCAGAGTTACTGCCAGGAGTTGATGATGCAGATATAATTTATTTTGGGCAAGATGGTGTTGAATGGGGCGTTATTAATGGCATTTTACAGTGTGAATTTCTGTATGAACTGTGTCTGTGGGACCAGCTCCCACATTCATTTGCTGGAGCCGCCTGGAAGTGAGATATTCTGCCTGCTCTTTGCAGGTAGCTATCAGTAAAACAAGCTCTGTAGCTCTTCAAGAGTGGCTGCTTCAGCTGCTCTGCTTTCAGACCATAAAGATCATTAACTGGTATCCTGCTATGTTCCAATTAAAGTGGAAGTTTAGAACTCTTTAGTGATAATAAGTGTTAAATTGTTTAGTGGAAAGTGTGTTTTGGAAATTGTGCTTTTGAGTCAAGCAGACACGGGTTCAGACTCTTGACTGCTGCTTACCAGGTGGGTGATTGGGGGACGCTACTTAGCCTTTTTTTTTTTTTTTTTTTGTAATTTAGTTTCCTCATCTTTAAAACTGGTGGTGATGGCGGTGGTGAGGATGATGATGATGATAATGGTGGTGGTGATGGTGATGATGATGATAATGGTGGTGGTGATGGTGATGATGATGATAATGGTGGTGGTGATGGTGATGATGATGATAGTATCATCACCTTTCTCGCATGACTGTTGTGAGGTTGAGACCTAATCCATGTAAAGTAACCAGCACAGAGCCTGGCCCACCAGAGCGGGGGGCAGGGATGAGTGTGTAATTAAATTCCACTTGCCCTTAACTTCCCTCCCAGACCTCTACTCTTTTTCTGGCTTATCTTTATCTTCTTTATCTGTTTCTTCATATAATGTTTCTTCACATGAAGCATCCGTTTCATAGAGCTGCTGCAGCAGGGAGTCACACACACACATTCTCCTACAGTCTTGGAGGTCAGAGGTCCTAAATCAGTTTCACTGGGTCACAAGTGGTGTGTCAGGAGGACCGAGTTGGGTCCAGAGGCTACAGAAGAGAACGCGTCCCTTGTCTTTGGCACGTTAGAGCTGCATGCCTTGTAGGGCCCGCTCCTGGTCCCTCCTCCGTCTTTAAGGCCACCACTGTCAACAGTGGTCACGTTGTCCTCTTCTGTCTCAAATCTCCCTTTTCCCCCCTTACAAGGAAGCTTGCGATTGCATTTAGGGCCCACCCAGGTGATCCAAGATGATCTTCCCATCGAAATCTTCAATCACATCTGCCGTGTAAGTCTTTGTTGCCGTGTCAGGAAACTGCCACTGATTCCAGGGCTGAAGGCCTGGATCTCTTTGGGGGCCACTTGGTAGCCCACCTCAGTAAGAATAAAGAAACTTGAAAATGCAAACACGGCACGTTGGCGCCAGTTCGTTACAAATAAAACCACCAAGCTCAGCAACGTCACATTCCGCAGAGAGTCCTTCATTAATTAGCAAACGTGGTGATTATACATAACAGAGTGATGAGAAACCAATTGGCTGGTGTTGGTCGTGCTGGGACTTCCTGTGAAGCGTTTGGCACTGCCGACAGCAGAGGCCGGTGCCGCCTGGACGTGAGATATTCTACATCTCCAGGTGCCAGGGTTGCCTTGGGCTTCGACGTCAGATGATGCGTGTGTCTGTGCAAGCCAAGAAGGGAGTTGCGTAGTGCATGACTTATGCGGCCGTCAACGGTGGGTTTTTGGGGACACCCACCAGACTGTAAGCTCCAGAAAGGTGGGGTCCATGTCTGTCTGATATCCCTGCTGCCTCCTGCAGAGCTTGGCACAGAGCAGGCATTTTAATTCAGGGATGCAAAGGAATGAAGAGATGGATGCTCAATAGGAGAACGCCTGAGTCTCTGTGGGACCTGAAACAGTGGTTTGTCAGTGTTGGCTGCACGTTTGAGTCAGCTGGGAAAGATCTTAAAAGAGAAAGTTCTGGCCCTGGACCCTATTCACAGAGACTAATTTATTTGGTCTGCGTGGGGCCATGTCATTACAATTTTTAAAGGAATGTCCCAGGTGAATCCACTGTATGGCCAGGTAGCTAATCATTCATTCAGACTATAGATTCTCAAGCTTCAGCCTGCATTCTAATCACTTGTAGGGCTCGTTAAAACACAGGTGTTTCTGATTCCATAGGTCTATTGCTGGGAGTCAAGGTGTGTGTGTCTAACGAGCTTCCAGGTAAGGCTGCTGCTGCTGGTCCTAGGAAGCCCGCTTTGGGAACTGCTCTGGAAGGTAGCAGAGAAGTCCCTTTGCTATGCACAGGGGCAAATAGCTGGGGCGGGGGATCACTCTGCAAGAGTGCGTGTGTGCCTGTTTATGCAGATATAAAAAATAGTAAGCACGCCATCTGTGCGTTTGAAATCTGCAATTTCATTCCTCTGTCCCACAGCCTTTCAAGGTAGGAATTTTTAATCTCCAGTCTAGCCGTGCTTGGTCTTTTCAGTGTGTCATAAAGTAACACTCTGCAGGAGACCAGAAACCAGTTTCACCATTTGGTGTTCATCTCCTTTCTCATTTCTGACCACTGTCCTGGCTCTGACCTTAGGGGACTGAGCTGCGAGAGGACCCTAGGAGCGTACTTAATTCTCCCCACTGCATTCTGTGGGAGAGAAGCAGGCTTCGTCCTCCCCACGTGGCACACAGTGGCCACTTGGCTAAGATGATCTCGAATGAACTTGGAGAGAGACACTGCGTGCTGACGGACCTCGACTTAAGCAGTGACACCAACTGAGACTTTCTGAACTTGCATCATTCTCAACTTCTGATCATTTGAGCGGGACCTTGTAAATGACAGTGGCTATGTTTAGGGCCTGACCCACTTATCTTGAAGCCTCCAGGCAAAATCTCAAAGGAGGCCCTCCTTGCTGGCTGTCCTTCCTATCTTTCTGAGCCTCCTTCTGACCCCCAGTGTCCCCAGCACCCAGGAGTCTGTGGTCCCCAGCCTGCCTTGCTTGGGTCAGTGGCATTGACTCCATTGATGGACCAGAACTTATCTTCCATCCACTTTATCCACGCTGAGCTTGTTCATTCTCAAACACACAGCCGCACTTAACCAACGCAGGAAATGGTGTGATTGAGGTAACTTGCACTCAGATGAAAATGAGGCTTCATGCCCCATGGAAATCTTGAATTTTAAAGAGGAGCCTGTCATGACTCCCCTATGTGGGAATGTATTGGGGACGGGGACACCAGGGGACAGCTCCTTCCCCGGGCTGCCCTGAGTTTGTCTGGCAGGAACTGGACGCAGGGCATTAGGGTTCTGACGGAGCCGCCCCTCCCCTCGGCTCGCTTTAGCATTGCATGGAGGCGGCCATGGGGCGGGTCGTGCGTGGGCCGGCCGCTCAGAGCTGAGTGTCTGAGGCGTCACGTCTCAGACCTGGAAGGAGGCTGTCTGTACCGTCTTCCTCCTGACAGGGTCTTTAAGGTTCATTTATATCAAAATGTACAGAGGCCCCATCAGGTGCTTTAAGCAGTGGCGTTACAGGAGTGTGAGTGACAGGCGCGCCCCGCCATACAGGGGCACCCCGGGGCTCAGGCAGAGTCCAGTGAGGCTCTGCCAAGCAAAGCGGCACTGTGGCTCTCAGATTAGATGTTGCCAAGAAAAAGCCTCCCCCGCAGCTCCCAGGGATGGTCCTTCCTGATGGGTGTTTCCACCTGGCACCGTGGGCCAGCTGTCGAAACCACTTCTTATGTAGAAGCCCAGGAGGGCCCCAGCACTCAGAATGTGACTGCATTTGAGGGTGGGCCCTTCGAAGGGGTGACTAAGTTGAAATGAGGTCGTCATGGTGGGCCCCGCTCCAGTGTGATTAGTGTCTGTGTAAGACAAAGAGACTGGGACACATATATACAGAGGGAAGGCCACGTGGGACACAGGAGGGGTCATCTACAAGCCAAGGACAGAGACCTCAGAAGAAACCCAACTTGCAGTCACCTTGACTTCAGGCACCAACTATCCCGCACTGTGAGAAAAGAAACAGCCCTTTAAGCCGCCCGGTCTCTGGTACTTCCGCACGCAGCCTGGGCAAACGGTACCCGCGGGTTAAATGAATGGAAGAGGGCGTAGTGAGCACACCCCCTTTCCTCTGCAAGCTCCTCTCAGTCGCTGCGGGTGGGGTTTCTCAGCGAGGACCCCAGGCCACGCCCCGTGTGGCTGCGGACCAGCCCCTCCTGGGCCCTGCTGTCTCCTGTTTAGATCTGGGCTGCCCCCGCCTTCACCGCTTTCAGTGGCTGAGACAAGGCGTGTGACGATAGGAGGGGACAAATTTCTCCTCTCAGCCGGAGTCTGCAAAGCAAGCAGAATCCACATCGGCTCATTATTGCTACTATTTTAATGCTGATAATAGTGGCTGCCTTTCATCGAACATGTATTGGCCAGACATAAGACCAAATACACATCTTTGCATACGTATAAGCCAGTCGCCACTAGTTCCATTTTAGCGGTAAATACACGGAGGCCTGTAGAAGCTCATTTGTCCTTAGGTCCTTTGCTGTTAAACTAAGCAGAGCAAACAGACGCCCAGCAAACAGAACAGCCCGAGAAAACATTGAAGAAGCTGGGTGGTACCTTCAGTGCCAGGTCAGGGCAACCGGAAGTGGCCGCCCCGGCTCCTGCCTCCTGGTAAGCCCCAGCTTCCAGGTCCCTCGGAAGAAACCATGCTGTCCCAGGATGCTCTCTCCTCCCTGGTGGCCCGGGGCCATCGGCCCAGGAATGCGTTGTTGATCCACGAGGTAGGAGTCACTGCCCACAGAGGTTGCCCGGCCTTTAAATGCAAACCTCTCGAATAGCTGGGTGAAGTGTGGATGCCTCTATAAAGCAGTCTCTTTCTCTCTCTCTCTCTTTTTTTTTAGTAAATGTGTGGTTTTTATAATATATCATTTCTGCATTACAGTGCAATCAAAACCTGCCTTTATAACTAACTGTCAGAATTCAAAAAAACTCATTAGCAAAAGTCATCTATTAGTGAAGTCAAGAAATTAGAATACGGGAAAATATCTTTTTTAGTCCCAACACCCATAATGCTAGAACATTCCTTAAGTCTTTTTCTACATTTAAACTTGTTTTCTTAATTAACATCAGTGTCATCACAGTTTTGTTCCTGCTTAATAGTCTATCTTACCTATTTTTAGAGACTTTTGAAATATAACTTTTGATCCATAATATTCCACTAAACTAATGCTCCACAATTCATCATTTTCTTCTTGTGGTTCATTTAGTTTCCACCTTCATAGGCCTTTAAATAAGGTTGGGAAGCATAACTTGGAGCAGAAATCACCTATGCCATTTAAGACCATAACCTCAGAACGTGTCACAGAGGGAAAAGCCCAGGCTTGGGGACCTGCAGACGTGTCTCAAGTCCAGGCTCTGCCACTTTCAGCCATGTGGCCTTGGTGACCGTCCATGCTTTAGCTGATATCCGGGAGCTGCTGTTTCTCTTTCTTAAAATGGGACTGCGCCTGGCCCCGGAGCTTGTCATTGTCATTGTTGTCTTCCGAGGATAAAAGATTCAAAGACGTCTAAAGTTTCTTGGCGCCGTTGTAGTTACAGTGGTCAATATTAAAATTATAGACTAGGCCCCAAAAGAGAAATAAATATCGGGCGAAAGCTTTCAACAATCGTCAGGATCTAGACACCTGTCACCGAGCTGCTCTCTACGACGGGCATACGCTTTCCTTTCCAACTGATGGGAGTGCATTTGAAACACTGTGGCTTCTGTGCGTTTCTTTAATGGCTAGAAATTCGACATGTTCCTTCACTAGTCGTATTTCTTTTGTGACTTGTCTGCTCGTATATCCTAGGCATTGAATTACGTTCATTAAACAACACGTTGAAACATCAAATATGTTTCACCACAGTACTGCGCTGGGTGTGAGAGTGCAGGGGTGAATGGGGTGCCATCCTCGCCTCTTTGGAACTTTCATTCTAGCGGAGAAAAGCGAGGGATCGATGTCACTGCGTGATACAGGCAATGACAGGTGTATGGACCAGGAGAGGGAGAGTGATGGATTTCTTTGCTGATTTACTCTGGATGCCTAAGCCCTATTTTAAAACTGGCTTGTGAAGAGTTGACCGATTCAATTCAAACCAACGCAACACATCTATTTTGTGTCAGAGATGCAAATGAAGATGACAAGCCCGAACCCCCAGATTCACTTACCCCTCTTCCAAAAGCTCATCACATTTTCCTTCTCTATAAACATGGGAGGCCACGCCTCGCCCATTGGAACCCTGGAAGGTGACTCTGACAGAGCCAGAGGCCGTCAGAGGCTGCGTACGTCAGGCGAGCAGGGAGGTCACCTCTAGCGCTGGACGCGTTCCTACGCGTGAGGAAATAAAGCGGGAACTGAAAAGAAGGATGTGGAAAGTCAAGTGTGAACCAACCTTGTTGAAACTCTGATGCGGCGGTCGGTTGCGGGGAGGCCTCCCTGAATTTTTAGAGACAAGGCTGCTGATACTTATGAGCGTACTTTGCCAACAAACCTGTTTACATTCAGAGGCGGGTCAGGCCCCCCTGCAGTGAGGAGGAAAGGAAATGCAGTGATCAACATGTCCTCAGAAGGACGCGGGGAGGGAAGGGCGTGGCTTCAGGCTCTGGCTGTTGTCTTGCAAAGAGGCCTTTTCCAAGGTGGTTATTAGTCATTTTAAAAATGTAATTTTTAGATTTTTAATTTAATTTTTAATTGAGATGTAATCGGCAGATGCTTCATATTAGTGTCAGGTATACGACAATGGTTCAGTACATGTATATGTTGTGAAATGATCACTATAACAAGTCCAGTTAACCTCCATCGCCACACATAGTTTCACATTTTTTTAATGAAAAAACATTGTGAAGGCTCTTCCAGAGAGGCTCAGCAGTCTGAACTCTTTAGATGCAGAGAGCCTCTCACTGGGGTTCCTTGGGTTTGCGGTCCTTGATTTCACCTTTGGGCCCCATTCAGGACCCCTCGGGGGTATGGCTCTCCAGGTGACCCATCAGTGCTCACTGACTGATCACTGATTGAATACTCCCCAAGACTAATCTCATCGTTCGCTAAGTGCGAACATTTGGAGAATTTAGTGGGGGCCCATCATATATTTTAAATTCAAGGGTAACTGATGTCGGAATTATTAGGAAGCCAATGAGACATCCTGGTCCCCTTCCCACACCTAGAATTAATTGAGAGAGTCAGATGGAGATCAAAATATTATCAAAACATTATGACAGTCTCTATTTGAACCCCAAGCCAGGCAGGGCTGGACCCTGGTCACCTTATCACGTGGACGAGAGCAGACCAGAGGACACACTGCCTGCAGGCAGACAGGTGCCAGCAGGAAGCAGGGAGGAGAGGGGATGTGCCACTCCTCTCCGAAGCTCACCTGTCGTCTGAGGTGAGGGAGGGGCAGTGCAGGGGTTCTCAGCTGCAGCGCTACTGAAGTAGGGGGCTGGGTAATTCTTTGGGGGCCCATCCTGTGCATCACGGGATGTTTCGCAGCACCCCTGGCCTCTACTCAGTAGATAACATAGTACCGTCCAACTGTGCATTTGCGACAATCAACAGTGTCTTCTGTGTTCCCTGGGGAGCAAAACTGCCCCAGGAGAGACCACTTCTCCCCTGCAAAGATCCTCCAAATGCAAGAAAAGCCCCAGAGTGGGCGACAGAACTGCGAAATAGACCGAGGCAGCCTTTTCCCCAGGGCCCCCGTGTGCCCGCAGGCGGGGTCCCACCGTCCTCTGCTCTGTCCCAACGCCCACCTGTGTCTCCTGCCTCCCCCTTCTCCACTCCCCTTCCTGTAATGACGGTCCCCTCTGCCTCATTGCCAGGGTGGTGGCTACCCGGCTTCCCGTTCCTCCAGGGCCTGCATGTTCCTCTGGGCCCCGCCCGGGGCCTGGCACCGCCGTTGGCCTCGTGTGTGTACAGTGGTCTTGATTTTAAAGATTTTTTTTTATTCAGATATTGGAAGAAAAATGGATGTGAACATTTTCCCATATGAAACTTTAGCTGTCAGCGTAATTTCCCGAGGCCACGTGACGCGTTCCTCTGACCCGCCAAACACATGGCTCTTACCCCGCACGAAAGGCAGAGACTGGAAACCGGGCACGGCGGCCGCTCGTGTCTGTGGCGCTGGCTCCCAGCCCCGACCTGGCCCAGAGGATCATTAGACAGAGATAATAGTCACATATATTGCCTTCTTCGCATTCCGATTCCTCTCAAAAAGTAATTTTAATTCATCATTCTTATGCTTAGATCTTGGATTCAAGCTGTAATTTTCCAGTTATGTGATACATGTAGCTAATTAGGGCTATTTTAGGGCCAAGAGTAACCGATTTTGCCAAGCACGCTCCCTTGAAATCGTCTCGATAATTCCGTAAGCTGTTTTAGGAAGGGGAGGCAAGATGTGATGAATTATAGGCCCTGCATCCACACCGGGCCCCAAGCGAGATTCAAGAAGACCGAGCTGTGGAGTCAGTGTATCTGCCCTACTTTAGTCATTTGTGCTTCTGACGAGAGGAGGTGTAGGGACCGTCCTTGTCCAGTCAGGGCTGAGGCGCACCTGCTTGTCACTCCCCGAAACACCCCAGCTCAGGCTTGGGCCATTCTCACTGTCAGCAAGTTCTGCCTCCGTGGAGGCAAAGCCTTCCTTCCTTTAAGGGGTCCCAGGGCACCCGAACATGTCATGCAGCTTCCCTGAGCTGTCACCGCAGAGTGTGCGTCCGAGCTGTCACCACAGAGTGTGCGTCCAGGGTTCCTCCTCACCACGTGTCCAAGTTGTCTTGTCTCATCTCTTGTGGGCTCAGTCGTGGCCTTCAAAGTTCGTACCTTGAAGCCGTAGCCTCTGGTTTTTCAGTGTGACCGTTGGAGATACAGCCTTTCAATAGGCGATTGAGTTAAAATGAGCTCCCGGTGTCTGTGTGGGAGGAGGGGATTCGGATGTGGGGAGCCAGGGGCAATGCACGTAGGGGGAGGGGAGACCATGGACGTGGCGAGGAGGCGGCCATCTGCAAGCCAAGGAGACAGGTCTCGCGAGAAAACAAGGCTGCTGACACCTTGATCTTGGACCTGCAGCTTCCAGATCTGTCAGAAAATAAATTTCTGCTGCTTAAGTCCCGCAAGTCTGTGGTGGTTTGTTTTGGCGGCCTGAGCAGACTCATGCATCGTCTACCTTCCCCTGCCCCTCCCCACCCCCCACCTATGAGTGTGTCTTTGTTTAAGTAACTAATAAAATGTTACGTAAGACAAAGCACCAATCAAATGGCAAAAGACTTCAAAATTTCTGTAAGGGTGGCTTCCATTCATCTCTAAATACGTCTTCAGACCTTTGCACGTACGGCTCACATCGTTAAATCCAGACGTCCTTACAGTTTAGATTTGGTGCCTGTGACATTCTTATTTTCTGGACTCTTATGTTGTAAAGAAATGATTTTTTAAAAATTTACTTTGTTTTCGAGCACGTAGAGTGGGTCCAAATGGGCAAATATGACAACCATCCTTGCGATGGTCCCTGGGGACCATGGGTTTACTTTCCATTGGCTAATTTTTGTCTCGTGGTAACAGAATTGTGTTATCACACTTCCCAATCACGCCCACATGGGGCTGCAGGAATCACGAGCCAGCTGCGTGCACGATGCTGTCACCACGACACTGTAGCCGTCCTCAGACCTGCAGATGAGGACGCTGATTCAGAAGCCGGAGCACTGTGACCCCCGTCTGGCCTCCCGTCTCCTCCCGTCCTGCGCATTGTGTTGCCTTGGCAACCTTCTGGCCAGCATCTCACGCCACGATATTCTCATGCGGAGACGGTCACAGCCGGATCAAAAGCCGGCAGGGCTGTCTTACGCTGTGTGGGTATTAGCTCATCCTCAGAATGCCATTTAAGGTTAGGACTACTTTGTCTTTACAAATAAGATTTGATTTTTATCGAACGCTGGAAAACGCTGCGTCTGGCACTGTCTTCATGCCCCCTTTTGGAAATGAACGATACCGGGTTGGTTCCTTTAAAATTTTCCAGTAGTAACTTTGAGACGTTACAGCTCAATTTGATTTTCAGAAGTCATCACAAAGGGAATATTTTAAAAGCCTTACTCCTTTAAGTTTAGAAATGTTCTGCAGAATTAATTAGGCAACAGCCAGCCACCCACTCCAACCCCAGCCTTCTAGAAAAGACATGCCCCCAGGACAGTCCTCCAAACGAAGTGCCAAATCCAAATCAAGTCAAATTCCCAGTGTGGATAATGGGCTCTATTTCGGGATTGGCTGCTGAGCCCTGGGGTGCTCAGGCCTCTCATGTCGCTGGTCAGGGTGTGTTAGGGAGACCGCAGCATTGTGGGGCGTCTGCTCGCCGATACCCAAGCCACCCAGGTTCTGGGGTTATTAATGGTGTTCCATTAATATGTTCCAGCTTCATCCTGTTGTGAATACGTCACAGCAAGGAGAATGCGAGTCTTTCTTCTCTTTACGTCCAAGTTTCTGTGACTCAGCAAATCCATCCTAGTGTGATAGGCAAACCGTCGCAAGGAATGAATTCCAACGGAGATCCGGTCCCCCGAGGGGAAAGCCTAGTGTGGTTGTAAGTTAGCGTGAATGCCACGGTGTGTTTCGAGTGTGCTTCATTTTTTACCACAGATTCGGGCCACTCTGGAATTGCGTTTTCTGGTTTGGTGCTTTCAATCCTTAATTACAGTTTTAATTTTCAGGAGAGGTGCACCAAGCAGGATTTTCTAGAACAGCAACAAAGACGAAATAAGTGCAGCCATCAAAGACATTTTGTTTTGTTTTTGTTTTTGTTTTTTGTGCGGCTCTAGCTTCAGGGTCTCGTTGCTGAGTCTCCGTCTATCTAAAAGTAAGAGATCACAGAGACGAAAGACGACAAAGACTCGGTTTGCAGGCTCTGATTGGAACGAGCCCCGAGAAGCACAGCCTAGTGCAGTACCTCTCGCCCTGAGGATCGTAAGGCATCTGTGACAGTGTGTGAGTCCAACGTCTCCACCTTGGGGGGTTTCGATCCTTAAGGAAATGGACACAGAATTGTAGCTGTGCTCACCTCCCTTCTGGGACTTTGTCTCATCCTTAGGAGTCTGACCCCAAAGACAGTCCCTGCTCAAATGCATCCGGGGGTCGGTTCCCATCTGTCCCTTACTACAGAGTTCAAAGTTCAAGTGGCTTCTCTCTCTCATGTGGACACAGCCATGATAGCTGTCCGTAAGGTTTGTTTCGAGGATAAGTGAAGTTTCGTATTGAAGTACTTTGCATAGTCTTGACACACAATACGTATTGGGCAAATGTTAGCTATTCAATACACCCTGAACAAAGGCAATGATAATAGATTTGACTTAAATGTAAAGTTTATGAATGCGTTGGTGGTACAGTCTGGGTAGAAACGAGGCTAGTGAGCCACGTACGTAGAGCCTGCGATGATATCGTTCAGACACACCCCACTGAGGAGGGGACCCTCTCTTTGCACTGCTGAGCACGTGCGCTGTGAGGTCTTGGATAACCAACTCCCTTGCCTTCTCTCATCCTCTGTCTTTTCACCGGTTCAGTGTGTAACGGACACTCCCCGTGATTTCATGAGACGGTGGGAGAAAGTGCTTGGGAATGAATAGAATGTTCTATCAGTGTACGGGTGGAATTACAAATTACTATAGTGAAAGGCAAATTTAAAATGAAATATAAAGTGTTATAGTCACTGCGATTTGTTTAGTTACATGTAATTGAATTAAATCATACAGCTATTTATTTATCGATCTACCTATCTATCTATTTATTTATTTATTGAGATTCTATTGCATGCTAGAAACTGTTCAAGGAATTGGAGATAGATCAGGGAATAAAACCCACCAAATATCTAGCCGTTAGTATCTAAAATTTGAAGGCGAGGAGAGACAGACAATCAGAACATGTCACAATCAAGTTATGCGGTATACTAACAGGTGACAAATGCTGTGAGGACAGGGAGCCCTCCCGTGGTGGAAGGCACTGCAGCTTGCGCAGGGCAGTCAGGGCAAGCCTCCCGGAGGAGGAGATGGCTTGGTGAAGACTTGAAAAGCAGAAGGAATGAGCTGAGTGCAGAGGACAGACATAAGGACGTAGCGGGCAGAGCCTGTGGGGGTGGTCTAGGGACAACAGAAGGCCAGCCATGGAGCATGGGAGAGGCGACATCGGAGAAGGAACAGCGAGCATGGGCCCCAGAGAACGACTGGTTTTTACGGGAGAGAACGGGTGTCCTGGGACATTCTGAGCCAAGGAGAGAGATGACCCATGTTTACCTGGATCACTCTGACTGGGTAAGAGGCGAAGAGAGAGGCAGAGAGAGCCAGGGGACGCCATCATGGCCATCCAGGGGAGGAGTGGTGGCGGCTTGGACCAGGGAGGTGGCAGGAGAGATGGCAAGTAGCTGATTCTGAGTATATTTTGAAGATGCAGCTAACAAACAGTACAGGTATAACCGAGAAGACCAGGACATTAGAGGGATAATTTACCACAGTTCTAAAAAACAATTTTAAACAAAGCCTTCAGCGTTTGAGGCTCCCAGATAAGCCCACGTAGGTGGTTCTGCACCCTGCGTTCGTTCCATCACTGAGGACCCGTGGGTGCCGGCAGGCTCCACGCTGGCTGATGGCGGGGAGAATCAGGCACCGCGTGACTCGTCCACAGGGATGGTGTTGTAAGTAGGGGTTGGTTAGGGATGCTTCCAAGCATGATCGGATTGAAACTCACTATAAACACATTCACCTGCAGACTTTGTTTTCTGTGTGTGTGTGTGTGTGTGTGTGTGTGTGTGTGTATTTTTTTTCCCTAGTACTCAGATCTCTGTTTAAATATTGAAATATTTAAAATTTCAAGCTTAGCTATCTAACTTAATTTTATGGATGTCAATGCTCTTCCTCCTCCTATTTTTCCCATAGAATGATATCACCATTTGGGTTAAATCACTGTTGAGGGTTTACATTATTTTAACTATACGAATATTTGCTTTGGCTGAGCCACCCGGCAAGTTAAGAACACTTCTATTACAGCTCTGTGTTTTCCCTAGAATTAACAATCGGATTAACAATCGGTCACTTTTTGTTTACTTGGTTTTCACTGCTTGTATCTAATTCATCCCCCAAATTCTCCAGCAGGACTAAATACTCTTTGTAGCACATTCAGACACATCAGGGTCTTCGGATGTTATTTCTTTTCTGTGAAGCGCCTCTCCTGCGCCTTCTTTCGGCTCCAGTCCGGACTGTTTCTGCTGTGTGTTGTTAATCTTGGAATATGTCAGAGTCACTCTGGAAGTCCCTTTGTTCCTCACCTGTGTTTGGGCCTGTTTCCTGTGTGTCACACATTCCTCTTTCTTGGTTCGCTGCCTTATTATTCATCTTCCAGTAGCTTTGTGAATATGGTCCATGAGAGTTAACATTTTTGAATTTGTGTGATCTAAAAATGTCTTCGTTTACTTGCCTGACACTCTGGACATGGGATTCTAGGTCAGTCCCACGTGATTTTCTGTAAATGGCACACGATGTCCGGAGGTGAAGTATGAGGCCCTTGGCCGCCTCTTGTTAGAGAGCACAACTGATAGCAGGTTTGGGCTGCAGAGAACTCCAAGGAAGAGGACACTTTTGTCCCCCAAAAGGCCTTCCTACCTCAACGGAAGCCTTGCTTCTGTTATATCTAAGTGTTCGCCCGTTATCTCTGTTTAGTGCTGTGTAAGGAGATGGCGTATCTGAGGATGTCAGAGAGGGACATGTCCTAGCAATGAGTGACGTCATGTCCATGAGCAATATCTTGACAAAGCAAGGGCAAAAAATGCAAAACTGGGTAAGCCAATGTGAAGGCCCGGGTGACGATGAAGTCAGGTGGGTTCTTTCCTGTGTTCCCCGCCGTCCCCCACTGTGGTAAGGTAGAGGGTTGGGTCATACCTGGCATTCACACATAGGTTTTTTCCGGCCATTCCTTTCACGACTGTGCATTGCTGGTAAAGTGAACCAACTGAGCTTCTATCCTCTGTCACTGTCACCCATCTGCCCTGAAACTCCATTAGAACGATAGTAAAAAATTTACACAGAAGCCTGAGGCAAAGAGGAAGAGAGGCAAGATGATGGCAGCCATGAGATGCCAAAGGCAGAAGCAGAGAGACGCACGATTTAGCAGACTGGAGAACGCGCAAAGAAGTCACGCCAGAGGAAGCCGGGCCGAACCCAGGCTGGCCAGCTGGAGGGACTGGTCAGACCGAAGTGAATCCCGTGAGTCTTCCTCATCCAAGAGATTGTTGTCGCTTACGATTTAGGGTAGGCTTGCGATTTGTTTTATCACTGAACACAGAGTAAATCCTGTGCATTGGCTCAGCGATTAGACGTGTGTAAGTGCTCGGGCCAGAGCGAAATGGAAAACGGGGGCTCCTGAGCGTGGTGGAGCTCTGGCCCCATCGACGAAGACGGTGCTGAAGGGCAAGGTTGAGAGAAGGTGCGCTTTTCATCACTCGGCCGCCGGGCTGCTGCCTCATCACGCTGGACTTTGAGGCATGTCGCTGGACTTCAGCTCGACAGTGGCACCTGCGCGGGAGCAGTGCGGGCCTCGCTTTTCACTCACTGTGTTCTCTAATCATAGCGCGGGTGATCCGGTGGGCTTCGGTCCATGTCGTTCTGCCGCTCTCTTTGCTGGTTTCATTGCTGATTTGCTGCTTTTTTTTTTTTTTTTCTGGTTTATATTACTGTGTTTTGGACATACTTTCTGTAATTTTTCCCCCTCACCAAGCCTTTTAATCGTAGGAAACAATTTTGCCGACATTATTATGATGTTAGCTTTGTTTCCCACTCAGCTTTCTGACGGTTTTCTTAATATAGAATTCCTTACGTGAATCTTCACTCATCTCTCTTTCTTCATGAATGTGCTTTATTTTTGTTCCCAAACTGCATGCTCCTAAATCCTAAGGAGTCGTTTACGTCATTTTGGTTTATTCACATGCTTCAGTGCTTGTGATCATAATCCCTAGAGTGCCTCCTTCTCTTTCCAAATCACCAGTCACTTTCACGCCTTTGAAACCTCTGAGCTTAAATACAAATAATGCTGGAAAGTAGCACGCTTCATGCATTTCCCTCATTACGTCGTCTGTATTCTCCTCTGAGAAGGTACACTGAGCCACCAGCAATGTTACCGAGAGTGACTTTCATCCATCCTAAGGGACAGGGACTTTATCTCTAAAATGAATTCCCTATACACATATGGAAATAATTCTCTGGAAGGATATTGCAAACAATACTTAGACATTTTCTGGGTAAAACAGCAACATTTTTCTTATTTTTTTTTCTCCAGAGATTTGTAAAACACATAGCAAAATTGAGCTTTTATTCCTTATTGCAAAATCAGTACAAATATTGGATAAAAAGAACATTCTTTACACATAGTAGCTAAAATCTCATAAACATGTTCTCATAATCTCTGAGAAATTATTTCCTAGCCACTTGAAATTGTTCGCTAACATCTATATAATGGAATTTAGATTATACTGGACAATGCCTATGAAATACAGGTTAAATACTGTTCCTTAGAAGGAATAACATATTATATATATAACCATAATTTTTAAAAACATTTATGTATTTTTTAGGGCTTCTACCACGTACTAGTTATTGCATTATGTACCAGGAATAAGGTTGCATCAGCTATATGTAATGCCCTTCTTGTAGATGACAATATAGTGTGTGTGTGTGTGTGTGTGCACGTGTGCACGTGCACGCGTGTGTGTGGTGTATATGGGGAACACAGCAAACAACAAAGATAAGAGCTGTGAAAGAAAGATGCAGGATGCTGAGAGGCAGGACGTGGGGTCTAGTCTGGGAGGCAGAAGATCAGGAGCAAATCTTCAGGCGATTGATGATTGAGCTGAGATTCAAAGAATAAGTAGCAGTGGTGCAGTATCTGTGCAGGCCCCGAGGTGGAAAAGGGGTCTGGGGACCCAAGGCACTGAGGAGATCAGTGTGGCTGGCCCTAGGAAACCATAGGCACGAGATGAGATTGGAAACATCAAAATACAGAAGGCAGATTCAATCTCAGCAAAACACATTGATACATCACCCCAATGGTGCTTAGCACTAAAAAGGAGGAAATCCAGTTCTTAGTTCTCCTTTTGGATTTGATATTTCTCACTCTAATTTGAGCAGAATTGCTTCTGTGCTTTGAAGTTCTCCTATTAGGTACACAATCATTTAGGACAGTTGTCTTGGTGAACTGACCATTTTATCATGAGGAAATAATTATCCTAATAATATAGCTACTTCCACCTTCTTTTGAGTTGTGTTAGCATGGTATATATTTTTATTCTTTTAATCTACCTGAATTTGTGTGTGTATGTGTGTGTGCGTGCGCACGTGTGTGTGTGTGTAAGAGCGTGTGTGTTTGTGATAGGTTTCTTCTGGATAACACAGTTAAGTCTTGATTTTTCAGCTAATCTAACAATTTCTGCATTTTGGAGTGTTTAGGCCATTTATATTTAATGTAAACATCAATTTGGTTAATTTTAAGTCCCACATTTTGATAATGATTCCCTATCGATTCTATCTTGTTTTTTTTTTTTTCTTGTCTTCACTCCTATTGGATTAATGGGGTAATTTTTTAGTGATCAATTTTATCTACATTAATGGGTTAATGTCTAAGTTTGTTTTTGTTTGGCATTTTGTTTTTTACATTGTTGCAATGCACGTTTATAATATACATCTTTAAACTAACATGGCCTACTTTCAAATAATATTATAACACTTAGCATATAGTAGAAGAAACTTAGAAGAGTGGACGGTCATTTTCCTCCCCTGACATGTCTTTGCACTAATAGTGTCACTCTTTTTATCTCCATACGTGTCGTAAACCCCACAATATGGTGCTATCATTTTTGCTTTAAACAGTAAATTCTCTTTTGATGATTTTTTTTAAATGAGGAAATGTATTTTTCTTTTTTTTGTGTTTACCTATGTATTTCTCATTTTTGGCAACTCTTCATCTCTTTTGTAAAGTCACAAATGTCTAAAGGTATCATTTTCCTTCTGTCTAGAAGATTTTCTTTAACATTTCTTGTATTGCTGGTCTACTTCCAATGAATTATCTTAGCTTTTGGATACCTAAAAAGCCATTATTATTTTGCCTTCATTTATGATTTTTTTTTTTTTGCTGGCTATAGAATTTTAGATTGATAGGTTTCTTTTTTTTAAATAATACTCTATTTTTTTTCTCTCTACTTCTTCCAACTTGTATTGTTTCTGATAAGTCTGCCATCATTCATCGTTTCTCTGTGTATAATGTGTATGTAAAAAATCTGGCCACCTTCAAGATTTTTCTCTTAGTCACTGGTTTTCAATAATTTGAATCGATGTGTTATGGTCTGATTTTCTTCATGTTTCTTCTGTTTGGTGCTCATTGACATTATGGGACATTCGGGATTCCAGTTTTCATTAAATTTAAAAATTTTTGGATATTATCCAAAAAAATGAGATCTGAGTTCTTCCTTCTGGAACTCCAAATATATAAGTCACATGACATTGTCCCATATTCAATAATTTTATGTTTATTGTGTACTTTCTATTACGGTTTTCTGATTCATTGATATTGTCTTCTGAAATGTCTAATATGATTTTAATTTCATTTGCCAGTTTTTCATTTCATACATTTGTATTTTTAATCTCAAGAAGTTTTATTTTGGCTGTTTTTATATTCTTCATTTCTCTCATCAATACACCCTGATTTCTTCTACTGTCTTGAATATAATAAGAGAATATTAATAATAGCTATTTTAATGTCCATGCCTGTTAGTTCTGTCACCTGTCATTTCTATGTCTGTTTTTACTGAATAAATTTTTCTCTTCATTATAGGAGGTAATTTCTTGCTGGTGTCCAATTTCTTATTGGATGCCAGCTATTGTAAGTGTGACATGATTGGTTATTGGATTTCGTTCTTTCCCGTTAACTAGTATTGGAATTTGTTTGTAGTGCAGTTAAGCTACTTGGAAGCCATTTAACCCCTTCTGGGTTCCGTTCTGGAATCCCTTTTAAGCTCTGTGATGACTTTGGGCCCCCATCACTGCAGCGATACCCTTTCGAGTGCTCTGCCCGCCTCTTTGTTCTTTCCACTCTGGGGCCTGAGCTGGTTTCTTCAAATGTGAACTTCAGGAGTATTCCACCTGCTCTTCGCTGGTGTTTCTCACCCAGCATCTTGTCCCTTACACACGTGCAAATGTCAGTAAACAGCTGAAGACTCATCAGAGGGAGTATTCTTCGGATCTCTGGAGTTCCCTCTCTACGCACCTTCCTTCGTCTGCTCGTAAATCTAGCAGCCATGGCTTCCGCAAGCCTCACATATTGTCTACTCACTCAGAAATTCCACCAAGTTCTACTTACATTTCCTCCTTTTAGAATGATTTGGGAACTCCAGGAAGTAAGCTGGCACTAGGGGGCCTAGCTCATCTGTCTCCTCCTTCCATGGCATACTGTTCAGTACTGCTTGAATGTTTACTTGCAGGAGGATAAATCCTAGGTGGTGGTGGTTGGTTGTGCTGTTTGTTTTTTTTGTCTTCTAATGGACAGAAATTTTGTATTTCTAAGTTTTGCTGTTGTGAAGTTTTATCCAGTCCTTATTCAGGAGGAGAATTGAATCATTACTTCAGTCTTGGGAAATAGAATGATTGAAATATATTAGAGTTAAATGCACAATTGCTATAATAAATTTTTATAACCTGACTTGGAATTGTTTCATAACGTTTTGGAATGCTTTCCAAGTCCTTACGAGATCATCCATTTATCTGCTTTCAGATTGTCTGATCAAGACGACACTAAATTTCAAAGCATTTATTCAAATATAAAAGTATTTGAGTCTCCGAATCAGCTAAGATTTATGCTTTCTACATATTTACCTAAAACTGAGTTATCTTCCCTTTAATTTTGGAAGACCTTTATAGTAGCATATCCACTCACTCCTATAAAATCAATAAAAGCATTTTAGTCTAAATGGCATTCCCTTTCAAAATGAATATGCCCAATTTGCAAATCTATTGGTCTGTTTTAGTTCTCATATTTTCTGATCTCTCCAAAGCAATTGAGACTTCTGAAAACCATTGGTCGACTTCCTCAAATGCTGTCCTTTTGTTTTAAGACATCGTTCTCTCTAGGATTTGGGCTACTGATCTCATAATTTTCTCTTTATTTTTATGATAGTTCTTTTCTTTTTTACCCATTTTAAAACACTTTTAATTCAAGTATAGAATGCATACATAAAGTGTGCATATCGCAGTGGGTAGCTCAATGAAATGTCCATCAGCTGAACACATGAGGTACCCAGCACCCAGATCAAGAAGATAAACCCTGGATGCCCCCCATGCCCTTCCGCTCTCCATGCCCCCACGAGTAACCATTATCCTGACTCCTAACATCCACGGTCAGGTTTTCCTATTTTTATGCGTGATATAAATGAAATAATATACATACTCTCGTGTTTGCTTGCCTTAGCATTATGGTTGTGAGATTCATAACATTTTTGTTTGTAATTGTTGATTATTCATATAGTTAGTGATTCAAGGTGAAAACATATCATAATATATATATATATTTTTAATTATTGATGGATATTTGAGTGGTTTTCAGTTTTAGACTCTTACAGATATTACTGCCATGAATGTTGTGTGTGTGTGTGTTTTTTTTTTTTTTTTTTGGTGAGCATATGCATGCATTTGTATTTGATGAATACCTAGGAGTGAATTGTTGAGTCTTAGGGTTTGCAGACATTCAGATTTTGTAGCTACTGACAAGTTTTCCACAATTATTTTCAAATGGCATTCCCACCTGCAGTATATGAGGTTCCTGTCGCTCCATACCCTTGAGATACTCAATGTATTTTGTCTATTCCATGCAGTCATTGAAAGGGATATATAGTGGTAACTCCTTGTGCTTTACTTTGCATTTCCTTGATGACTAGTGACAATGAGGTATTCATGGTATAACTGTGCCACAGGTATACAAACTATTAAATTTGGATCGTATTGGCTTTTTCTTGTCTTCACTTTGATCACTTCTACACCCTTAACCACAAATTCTGGTGAGATCATAACAGACGTATCCATATCATTAGGCATTTTTCCTTCACACCATCACTGTCCAGGGAGGTCTGGGCCACCCTTGGCTGCCTAATGCGGCTTCCTGTCTCGAGTCATTGCTCCTCATCTACCCAGTGTTTACTTTCTAAAACTGCAATCTGGAAAGTTGATTATTCTGTGTCAAAACTTTCGACTCCCTATTTTTTTGAAATGGCTTTATCGAGACATAATTTATACAATAAAATTTACCCATTTGTACAATTCGATGCTTTTTAGTAAACTCACAGATATGTACAACCTTCACCACAGTCAATTTGAGACCGTTTTAATCACCTTGAAGAGAAACTGCGTTCTTTAGGCCCTCGTCCTCACCTCTAGCCTTAAGTGAACCATGCATCTGCTTTCTGTCACTCAGAGATCCCTCTCCGGACATTTCTATGGCTAGAATCACAAGATGTGTGTGTGCGTGTGTGTGTGGCTTTTTTCACTTAGCAGAGTGTTAGCAAGGGTCATCCGTGTCTATAGCATGGACTTCTCTTTATTGCTGAGTAGACTTCCATGGAATGGATATGCCTGACGCTGTTTACCCATGTTTCAGTGGATGGACACTTGAGCTGTTTCCACACGCGTCAATGATAAATAACGCTGCCTTAAACATTCGCGTACAAGTTTTTGCAGGGACGCACGCACCCATCTCTCTCAGGCATGTGTCTGAGGTGAGACTCTCTGTTGCCGCAGAATTGCGCACCTGCTCGTTAGCCTGAGATCCGACCCCCTTCATCTCGACTTTATAATCAGCTCCTGGAACATGAGCTCCTAGAGGTCACCCGCCAAGCCTGGGTGGTCAGTGCGTCTCCAGGCCTTCGCACAGTGCCGGGTCATTAGCGGTCGTTCGGGAAGTGTCTACGGAATAAGTGGATGTGTTTGAAGACCCTCGTGTTCCGCCTCCAAAATCATGCACCGTTGTTAGTTCTGTCCTGAAGCTCCTGCTGCCTTCTCACTCTGCCACGTCCTGCGACAACTCAGCGTCCTCACGTTTTCATGCCCTCAGTCTAGAATCTCCTTCGCCTTCTTCCTCTGAAAATTTCCCCCATCTTCCCCCGATTGGGTGAATTTCTCTATCGCTCCTGCTCCCTTACCATTTTGTGAATAAATCTGTCACAGCACTCAGCCAAGGAATTCTTATCGATCTTTCTCCGATCAACCACGGAACCTTCTAGACCAAAATTCCTTGAGAGCAGTGCCGTGACTCGTGCAAATGTGCGTTATGGGGACCTTGTGCCGGGCCTGGTGCAGGCGCGCCGTGTCGTAAGAGTTGGCCCATGAATGGATGCGCGTGTCATTGCTTCTACAACACTCCTTTCACACCTCTTCTTCTCATCTCGCCATATTTGCGTTTTAAAGAAAGCAGCCTTGACTCGTTCTCCTTTTCAGCATGCCAGTCTTCTCTCTGCTGTCGCTGGAGCCCTGGTTGCACCATCTGTTATGATGACATGAAATGCGGAGGGGTCTGCAGACGAAGGCACAGCCCCCAGGCCTCTCCGTTGGCACCCTCAGCGTCCCTGCCCCAGGGTTTTGCGCCCTGAGTTTCACAGCAAGATCATTTAGGTTTCTGTCATTAAGCGGTCGCTACTGTCAAGGGACTTCCACACAGACACGAAATTCACATCGAGATTGCCCGTGCGCCCACCCCCCCCCCCCGGAGGGAGTGAGGATCACTGTGTGTAACTTGCACACGCACTCTGTAAGGTGAAGTGCCGCCAACAGATGGATGGTCCCTTTGATGGAAGAAACAGAAGCTGCGGGAACATGGTTTGGGCTTTTCTTTTGCCTGTGGCCATAGGATGTGGATCTTAGAGAATGAGTTTATGTTACATGATTAAAACCAATGGTGTAAAATAGAAACCCTCATGTGAAATACCTTAAAAAATGGAAGGAGAAGTGACAGCCATCCCCCAGATCACTTATCTTTTTAACATGAAGATTAAACGTTTATTTTGCATTTTTCTTACAGTCATTGAAATAATTTCACAAGCTGGCTCTTGGAATGCAATTTATAATAGGAAACTATACATTTAATTAAGAAATATTTCTCATATACATTTACGTCTTCAGAGACTCGCTATTCTTAACAGAGCTACTTTTATAACACAAAAGAATACATTAAAATAGGACTAAATTTTATTTAGTTCAAATTACCCACAATCCAGTTGATAGACAAGTAATATGGGGAGGGAAAAAAGAGAATCTGGGTGGAATTAATTAGCCTCGAAGAGTGACAGTTACCTTGTTCCTAACAACCTGTTTGGGGTGATGTCAGTTTCCTAGAAAGTCCAAACATAAAAGCACAGTGCTACTACCAGCATTTTAATTGATTGAAAGCTGCAATGTTTAACTATTAACTACGCTTCCAATATGAACCAATTCCTTAGCAATAGTTTTCATATTCTGGTTTATGATTGAGACTTCCGGGCTCATAGCATTGCCCAGTATGATATCGGAGCTCAATAAATGTCATTTTCATCTCTCCTAGGTATCTAGGGCTTGCCTTGCCTCTTGGGAAGAAGTGATTGGGTGTGTGTTTGTTTTTAGAAAGTCATATATAAACACAGATAGCTGAGAAGTGGGCCTTTTGGGCATTTATAAATATTTTGTTTAATTTTTGAGTTTTAGATAATCAGTTTCCTTTGTTCACATAAACGACACCCCATAACTATTTGATACTGAGTGCAATGTAGATGCTCAATAAATAAATTAAAAAGCCAAATGTGTGTGAACAGGTTTACAGACATTCTACGTGTAGTAGTTAAACCATTTAAATAACGAAGATCAAGAAATAGTTTAGAAAATCACATTATATAAAATGTGCATCCACTAATATTTACTTATAAAGCCCATATAGAGAGATAGAATAATGTATATGAAATAATGTTAAGAGAATGAAGGGGAGTCTATACCAATCGTGTATTTTATGTACGCACATTATAATGTACTACAGTTATATAAATTATATGGCAAAGGCATGTAGGCAGATGGACCAGAAGAGAAAATGTAAAAGTAGAAAAGAAACTATCATAGTCTGGTGGAGTTAAATGATGCTTTTGCCAAAGTTCTCTTTATTATTGCTACATATTTTTAGTTTAAAAAAAATGCATTGTTGATTGGACACTATTTTAAGAAAATGAGTTTTGCTTTTTAAAATGCTTTACATATGATCTTCAACTTTAATATAAAATATTGTGACTAATTTCATCCTAAATTAGCTCTCACCATCCCTACAAACCAGAACACTTTGATCCTAGCAACTGGCCCTAGTGATCCGGCTTCTCCTTGCTGGGCATTCCCCGAGGGGTCGGCTTCTGCGCTCCAGGTGATAGGAGGGGTGAATCAGCACATTTTTCCCATGGGGTGTATGTTCCAGAGGAGAGGGACAAAAATGAGTACAAAGCACATACTATATTCCGACCGTGATCAGTATTATGGAGACAGATCGGGGCGCAGGGCGTAGGCCTGAGGAATTTAAGATCCAGGGTAACTTACCAGTCTGTGCACGGAACATGAGGCGAGGATGGTCCCTTGCTTCCAGCACCAGCCTGCACTATGTCAGGCAATTTAGAGTCATTTGTAGAATTGTTTTTCAAAACTACCGCCCGAGGCCAGGCTGACAGACGGTCAAGGTTAGAAGGCGTGCTTTGCTGACCGATTTTTGTGTTTTCTTGCAGTTTTCGGTGAGGACCTCCATGCCAGCCTCTACTTTGTCAATGCATCTCTGCAAGAGGTAGTGTTCGCTAGCACCGCGGGGACGCTGGTGCCCTGCCCGGCCGCAGGCATCCCTCCTGTGTCTCTCAGATGGTACCTAGCGACGGGCGAGGAGATCTACGATGTCCCCGGGATCCGCCACGTCCACCCCAACGGCACTCTCCAGATTTTCCCCTTCCCTCCTTCGAGCTTTAGTACCTTAATCCATGATAATACTTACTATTGCACAGCTGAAAATCCTTCAGGGAAAATTAGAAGTCAGGATGTCCACATCAAGGCTGGTGAGTCCCGTCCCTTGGGCCGTATTCCCTCTGTGCCTGCTTGGGGGTGGGAGTTGACTCATTAAAACGCTCTCCCTCCGCTGAGAGTCGGTGAAAACCTGTCACTGGTTCATGGGGACTGCTGATGGCTCCTTGGAGGGCGCCTCCTGACTGGATTTCAGAGTGCCTGTCGCTGTCGGAACAAAACGGGCGGTTGTTTGGTTCTCGTCCTTAATGAATCAAATATGTAACCGCCTGTAAATAATCGCCTTCGGCTGTTTTCTTAGTGAGGTGTTTTTGTTTCTGTTGAACATGTTTGCCGTTTGAACAAAGACATTCACAAAAGGACGTTCGGTGCGTTTGTAAACCCTTACCACTGCTTCGTACATCGCCGAACACGGGAAATCGAAGGAACTCCACCTGTGGAACTAATGCTGAGTTTGCAATACGAGCCTCGGGTCAGTTTTCATGTTTTCTCAGCAAATGTTTCCCGAGCTTCTGTTATGTGGCAGGCACTATGCCAGGAGCAGGGATTAGAGGGGAAAAGACATGGATCCGCCATCATGGGGCTCATGTCCCAATGGTAGCATCAGACAATGGGCAAAGAGTAAAGGTGAGCCAGGGTCAAGTCACAGTGGGAAGTTGGCCTCTGTTCCAGGCACCGTGATATTCACTGAGGAGATTGTGAAAAATTCAGGAGGGAAAAAAACTCCCCAAACAAAAACACCATCAGCTGAGAATCAAGGAAGCCTCCCGTAGTTCAGACCGGCACTGCTGATGGCTTCTGTGAGATGTCAGAGCAACTTTTGACTGGATTTCAAAGTGCCCGACTTTACTGGAACTAAAGTTATATCGGGTCTAAATTATGCCCCAAGCTTACTGCACTTTGACTGATGGGTACTCGACTCAAACTTTCGGTGCCTCAAACCCAGAGTGTCCGCCTCCTCTCCCTCCGTGGCCCTTTCCTCCCTACACCGTCCTAGAAGTGGACCACTTGGAACGGCGCGGTCCACGCCCATGCTGTGCTTACTCCTCAGCGAATGGTAACCAGCCGTGCGACCTTGGACAAGTCACACGATTCCTAGTGATTGCCTTTTCCGTAGCAAACGGTGTTTAATAACATTTGCCTGGGACTTCGCATTATGGCCAAGATGGTGGACAGAGACTGGATTTATTCTTTTGTCAGAAATGAACGAACAACAACAAACAGACAAAATATGTAGAGTAACAGTGTTCAAGACCGGTCATCTCGTGGCGAAGACAAGTACTTCCAGAGAGACTGGAAGGAACCCCCGAGCCTTCTGATGGCCCCCATTTTCTGCCTGAAGCTCCAGGTAGAGGACACAGCAACCTGCACATGAATTTGCGTAACAGCTTTATTTGCAATTGCCAAAAAGTAGAAGCGACGAAGATGTCCTTTAGTATGTGAATGAATAATGACAAAGGCTCTCTCCGTGACGAATCTGTAGCCGGGCTCCTTGGAGCTGGCCCGTTCGCTGTGCTATTGGCTCTCTCTGTAGGTCAATCCTCACTTGTTTTTGTATTCAGAATGGAAAAAAAATGTTGTAACAGTCATAACCCCGATTGCAAAAGTCTTGGATAAAGCCTTTTTTTATTTTAACAAATAAAAACAATTTTTCTTTAACCATAATTACACTATGGTATATCCACACAATGGAATATTATTCAGTTATGGAAAAAAATGAGCGATCAAGCCATGAAAAGACATGGAGGAATCTTAAATGCATCTCACTAAGTGAAAGAAGCCAAACTTGGAAGGATTCATACTGTATGATGCTAAATATGTGACCTTCTCAGAAAAGCAAAACCACAGAGACAGAAAGAGACCGTGGTGGCCAGGGCTTGGGGAGGCGGGACTAGGGGAGCACAGAGGATTTCGGGGTTGGGGACCGCTCTGGATGGCACCTTAGTGGTGAATACATGACCTTATTCACAGAACTGGAAACCACAGAGTGCACCTAAATGTGAACTATGAACTTTAGTTAATAATGATGTATAAAGATCATATTATTAGTTATAACAGATGATCACACGAATGCAGATGCTGATAATGAGAGAAACTGTCGGAGAGGGGAGGGCGGTGTATGGGAAATCTACTTCTGTGAAATTTCTAAAACATGAAACCAATCTAAAAAAAGTTTATTCCAAAATATTAAAAATACTTGAAGTAGCTTAATATACAAACAGAGTCCCCAAAGGAATAGATGTATAACCAAATAATGTGAAAAAATACTGGTCCAAATGTTTCAGATTGATGAAAACTATAAACTAAATATAAACTCTAAACGCAAGGGCTCAAGAAACCCCGAGTGCACGATATGTGAAAACACACCAAGGCAGATCATAATCAGATTGCTCAGGACCAATGGAAAAGGGAAAATGTTAAAAACAGCCAGAGAAAAAAGACACATCATGCGAACAGGAAGAAACGTAAAGATGACAACGGATTTCTTGTCAGGATCAATGTGAGAAACAGTGAAGCAACATCTTTGAAATATCGAAAAAAGAGTAAGCTGTCGGTTTAGAAATCTATATGCAGTGCAAGTACCTTCCAGAGACAGAAGTGAAATAAAGCCTTTTTGGGCACACAAAAGCTGGAAGAATTCATCAGCAGCCGACTCACACTACTAGAAATCTTACAATAAAAAGTTCTACAATCAGAAGAAAAATGACGCCTGGTAGAATCTTGGATCTACTCAAAGAAGAAAAATGAAAATGGTAACTACATGGAAAAAATAAATCACATTTTTTGTTATTTAAAATCCTTTGAAAGATAATCGACTATTTTAACAAAATAATCACCATGTCTCGTGGGATTGTAACCTGTAGAAATAACAGGTATGACAGTGATAGCATTAGGGCCTGGAGTAAAGATGTAGAAGTATGATGTTTTAGAGTTTTTTTTTTTTATATGGAGAAAGTCGTATAATGTCACCTGAATGTAGATGGTGACAAGTTATGGATGTATACTATAAAACCTAAAGTAGCTGCTAAAATAACCAGAGAGTCGTGGCTAATAAGCCAATGAAGTAGGAAAAAAATTAGAATCATTAAAAACAACAACAACAACAAAACACAACAACAACAAACTTAATCCAAAACAAGAAAAGAATAGGAAAGAGGGAGCAAGGAGCAAGGCAGCATCGCTCTCCTCTGCCTGGGAAGACATTCCCCTTCAAACTGCTCCTCACTGTGTGATGTGTCATTTCTTTCAAATTAATTTCGTAGATTTCTTGACACATTTGTTCGTTCAATCAATGACTAAAATTTGAAGACAGCTGATTAGTCTCTGTAGTTATATTAGCGAATCAGAGACATATGGAAGTCAGACCTTGAAGACCTTCCTGTTCCAGCCCCCTCATTTCAAATTTGAGAAAATAAAACACAGGAGAAGGAAGCCTCGCACCCGTATTTATAGAGCTGGGGTGAGGCATCACCTGGCTTAGACGCAGGGATGTCTCCTCATCCTGGAGACGAAGGTCCTCCCCTCGTGGAGACGGTGCCGGTCCACGTACTTTACCCATGTGGGTGGCAGGAACCATTCTGAGTGCTTCATCCACACTGGTTGAGTCATCACAGTTGCCCTACGTGGTACACATTTTTATCAAAATCCCATTATATAGCTAGCGAGAGAACTCGCCCACCATATAAGTGGCAGGGCTTGGATTTGAACCCAGGTGGGTGGGGTTACATGGCGGGCAATGAATCCCAGCACCACCCTGCCCTTAGCCCCGACATCTCCTTCCTGGAAGGCACTTCTGAGCTTTTTCTGGCTCCTCCTGTTGTTGAGGGTGTTTGGGCCAGCCCCCTCATCCACACCCTTCCCGAAGTGATGGGAAGAACAGTTGTTTCCCAAACTGCTTTGCAACTCTCATAAAAAAAAAAATCGCTCGTGTAGGGTGAAATGTTTTTTTGCCGTATAATTTCCAAGGATGTCTAGGAGAAGTTGCCTTTCCTGAATTATTTTTCTTCATAGTCTGAAATGTTTTCCTCGGTCCTCAGAGGACATGGAGAGCACTCTATCATCAGTACTTAGGAAGCCACTTCCCACATCCAGGCGCATTTAGGGGGTAGACGACCTCCACACGCTGGTCCTTTAGTGTGCAGTGCGTCTCCTTGTTAACGAAATGAGTCTTTAAGATGTGCTGATTGTTTAAAATTTCCTCCCAATAAAGTCTGTTGTGCATTCATAGATGTGGGATACGATGGGTCTGTTCGAATGAGATGCTCTCAGAGCGAGCCGCCCGCTGTGTTACTGAGGCTCTCTCCTTGCCTTCCAGTTTTACGGGAGCCCTATACAGTCCGTGTGGAGGACCAGAAAACCATGAGAGGCAATGTCGCGGTCTTCAAGTGCATTATCCCCTCCTCGGTGGAGGCGTACATCACCGTCGTCTCCTGGGAGAAAGACACTGTTTCACTAATCTCAGGTAGGCTCTGCGCTGGCTCGCCCTCTCACAGGTGTTCCAGACGTCGGGTCGGGTCTCTACCTGCGCGTTCGTCATAACGAAGAATTGGTATACCTGGGGCTGATGCTATCGTATGATTAAGTGCGACGTCCGTGTACTGTGTTGGTTGACGTGATTCCATTCGGATATTCTTCAGTGGATTGACTGGTGGATGGAAATTAGTTACTTTTGCTCTGTTATAGCTGGTGTTTTACTTTTATAAGGAATTTGTGGTTTTGTTTCTGCTCCTGGAAATAGGGAAGTAAGATTATTGCGTCTGTGAGAGACCTCAGTGATACGCTTAGGAATAATGTTCTGAAACTAAACTCCGGAAACCAGAAGCCGTGATTTCATGCTGTGTTGATGCTCTCAAATGCCTTTAAACAGTCGTATGGTATCTCTGACTTATTTCTTGAAGATTCTATTCAGAATCTCTGACTCAGCACTGAAATACATTTTTATTTGTATGTAAGTAATTTCTTGGCTCATTTTTGGTATCTAAAAATGACGCAACTGAAATTCAGCTCCTAAGAAGGTGTGGTGCTTCTTCACTCATGGTGTTTAAGCTGCATTCTTGCTCCATGCTGTTGCCGGGAAGCCCACGTAGGCACGGTGCCCAGTGTCCCTGCTTGGCGGGTCTTTGGACAATGACAGTTGGCTGCTTTTGGAAGAGTTGTGTGGAGCATTGAGTGTGGTATAACAGATTATAAATGGCTGCTTTTATATATATATATTAGTTCGTGCATGCATGTTTGTACACACACACATTTTAATGTAATTCTAGAATACCATCAAAATTTCGTCAATTTACGGAGACAAAGAATTGGACCTGAACTCATGGTGATATAGCATTTTTGTCTTTGGCTTATCGGTTTGTTAGACAGTGTAGGCTACTCTACAAGAACAATGAAAAAATCATTAAACCATTAAAAAGTCCATGACAGTAAACTAGGATGTAAAAGATGCCTTCAGCTTTTCTTAATATCACCTTTACAGTGAATTCGACAATCTTCCCACTTCACTGAATGAGAAATCCCTTGCTCTTACGTTGAGTCATCATCAGGACTTAGAGCTAACTTAGAGTTCTGAAAAAGACTAAGCTTAAGAACTGAACTGTGATCGCGACAATCAGAGACTCACCTGCACAGTTACATTTGCTAGTTTTGATTCTTTATTGGTCTTAATTGCTTCTCTGTAGAGGCCATTTTAGTTTCGTGATGGCAGATAGAGAGCTATAGCGACAGGTCCATGTGGCTGAGCCCAGAGTCAGAGCTAGTGGGTTCAGGAGGAGGAGCACTGGGGAAGTATTTGTGATCTCCCACGCTCGGGGACCTAGGTTGATGGAGGCTCTGCCAACTTATAATGGCCAGCAAACAGCCCCAGGGTCTGTCCCGGTGGGGCGGGAGAACAGGGGGAATTCCAAACTGCCTCTACCTGCTTCCAAGTGGAGGTGACTTTTGTCATTTCTGTACATTTTGGCCAAAGCAAGTCACATGGCCACATCTGACTTCAATGTGCCTGATGGGAGAGAACGATTGGAAATCTGGGTGAGACATAGAAATACCTACCATGACATTTTATATATTTATGTAGATATCTATAGATATAGCTAATGCAGGTTTTTAATATAGGTTATATGAGATGTAACACATGCGTTCTTATGTTTCATGGACATCTTTAATTAGTGCTGTACTCATCCAAAGTTTCATTTATTTGAGATTTATGTGAGTAAATTTTTTTCTTTTCCTTCAAACATGAAACTAATTAAATTAAGTAAAAGGAATTTTATATCTGGTGAACGGAGAGGATGATGATCTGCAGAGCTGGTGGGATCTGTCTCATGTCCTGCTCTCAGTCACACGCTGGAGCTTCAGTGTTTGGCAAAATTTAAAGAACAACATGTACCAGGAGATAAGCACCGGGATTTTCCGTTTTTATAAAAGTACCAGAAGACCAGGACAGTACAGGCTTTTATCTCATTTAGAAATACACCAATAGCAAGGTTTTGTTTTTTGTTTTTTGGTATGTAAGTCATTTAACCAAATAGAAGGTATTCTCAAGATGCTCCGTAGGGTAGAAGTAGACAGGTAGATAGGTAGGTAGATAGAGATATGGACAAAGACAGAGAGACATTGAGTTGCGCACGGGGACGTGCACACACACACACACACACGCACACATGCACACACACAAACACACATGCATGCACGCACGCATGTATGCACAGGGGGAGAGGGAACAGGTGGCAAAGCAGTACTATGACCCATGAGTAAAAAGTCCGGAAGTGACTTGCTGTGGTTTACTATCAACTCGTTAACGGTGCCCACGCCCCACCCACTTAGGCTGCCAAAAATGCCCCGGGAAGGAGGTCATGAAGCGCTGTGGCTGACGGAAGGCTAAAGGGACACTGGGGACTCTTAGTGAACAAACCCGTTTGGATGGGTCAGGGGGAGAAGGTTTACGTTTCTCTGGTGGCCAGGCCCTGAGCGTGGCTGGGCACAGGAGGCCACAGCAGGAGGCAGGGGGCTCAGGGACGAGTCTGGCCGTGACCGCCGTTGCCCAGGTCCCAAGGCTCAGTGGCACGGAGGCACTGGGATTTTTTGAGGACCCTACACCGTCTCGTTTCAAAACATACCGATAGGGTCGCAGGACCCGCAACCATGCGGTACTGGGGCAGACAGGTGTGAGCGTCAGTGGGACGGAGTGGAAAGTCGAGAAAGAAATAATCACAGGCCCGGTTAGCTCCCTGTTCATTAAAGTATAATTTACATTCAGTATTATATTTCAGGCGTGACACATAGCGATTCAGTGTTTATACACCTCACGACGCGTTCCCCGCGAAAAGTCTAGTGACCACCTGTCACCGTGCACATTTATTACCATCTCGTTGACTGCGTTCCCTGTGCTGTGCCCGACATCCCTGTATCTTACTTTATACCTAGAAGTTTGTACCTTTCCTTTCCCTTCCCCTCAGCATCCTCCACGTCGGCAACCATTAGTTTGTTCTCTGCCTTTACGTGTCTCTGTGTTTTGTTTAATTTGTGTTTTAGATTACACGTACAAGTGAAATCGTAAGCCACGTCTTTCTCTGTCTCTTACTGAACTTAGAAAACTGCTCTAGATCCATCCATGTTGTCGCGATGACAAGATTTCCTTTTCACTGCCGAGTGACATTCCATGGTATGTGTGTGCCACCTCTTCTTTATCCGTTCGCCTACCGATGGGCACTTAGGTCACTTCATGTCTTGGCTGTTGTACGTAATGCTGCAGTGAACGTAGGGAGGCGTGTGTGTGTGTGTGTGTGTGTGTGTGTGTTGTGTGTGTGTGTGTGTTTTGATTTAGTGTTTTTGTTTTCTTTGTTTAAATACTCAGAAGTGGACTTCTTGGGTCATACAGCGGCTCTATTTTTAATTTTTTGGGAAACTGCCATGCTGTTTTCTGTCTTGGCTGCACCAGCGTCATCAGTGCACGAGGGTTTAGTTCTGGTACATTCCCGGCAGGGGGATTGTTGGGTCTGACTGTAAGGGGCGGTGTGGTCAGCAGCGGGGGCCTAGGGATCCAGGGGCTTTTCCGAGTTATCCCCAAGCTCCAGAATGCCATGTGCAGGGTGGATGGTCTGTAGGAGGTGAACGTGTACCTGTTTTATAAATAAATTGATAACTCCGGTGACGCTCCGTTGAATGAGTTTAGATGTAGTCATTGGCGGAGGCCGTCACCCCACCTCTCTCTACCTGGGGTTCCCAGACAGCCCAGCGCCTAGAGAGTCTGCCTGGGATGTTGGCCCCAGGCAACCCGCCTCGTCCACGTGTACCACCTCCTTTCTCTCTGATTCTCCACATGCAGAAGACCGATGCACCAAACCGGCCATGAAGGGAGCCCGTGCCGGGATTCTGACGCGGTAAACGGAGAGCAGGACTGGAAGTGGGAGTGGGGGCTGACCTGGAAGCTGGGAGTCTGTGGCGGTCACAAGTCGGCCGTGGCCCGAGGCTCCACACGTGGCAGGAAGCTGCCCGTGCAGGGGGCGGCCTGCCTGCATGGCCGCGTGTGGTCCCGCCTCTCGGCCTCTCGGGCCCAGAGCACCCTCGTGGGGGGCTGGAATGGGAAAGGCCTGCTTGGCGCAGGTGAGCACTGGGCTTGTGCACATGTTCCAGGCCAAGCTCAAGGTCAGCGGGTCATTGTCATCTAGGAGTTCCTGTTCGAGGAAAAGAGAGATGAAACTGTGGGTGCGGTCCTGTACAAAGGAACGAGGGGGTTTCGATCGGCCAGTCTTCTGGCCTCTGCCCTTCCTCCCGGCGGGGGCAGGGGTGGCCGGGTTCCGTCCGCGGAGCGGAGCGAGCAGCAGCCCGGTGTCTGGCTTGCCCCGCGCGTCGCAGGCTCGTCTGCCGTTCCAGCGGCGGCTGCCACCGTCCTGTTGTGCGCGAGGTCGTGTGTCCATTTCTTTCCAGGACAGAGTCAAGTTGTCCTGACTCTGGACCCAGGAATCGGGGCGCGCCTCTTTGTCACAGGAAGTCCCTGGGTCGCCGCAGTAAGAGTGTAGACAGAGGCATGATCTTGAGCAGGCTTCGGAGAGAACACCCCAGCGGTCACGTCATGGACTGAGTGATGGCGTCCCCTCCACTTTCCCACGCGGAAGCCCCCAAACCCGCAGTGCGATGGTGTTTGGAGATGGGGCCTTTCGGAGGCGATTAAGGTCGGGTGAGGTCGTGAAAGTGAGGCCTCCGTGATGGGACGAGAGTCCTTATGAGAAGGGACACAAGCACATCCTCTACCATGGGAGGACACGGCATGACCCAGAACGGGCTCTCACCAGACCTGACCGCACTGGCTCCTTGAACTCGGACTTCCTGTCTCCAGAACTGTCAAAAGTCCCCAGTGTATACGATGCTATAGCAGCCTGAATTGGGTAAGATAGGCCTAGAAGTGGGAACCCCATGATTCCCCAGGAGAAGGAGGGGCCCCCGACACCTGACACTGCTGGCCCTCTGCTCTGCCGTCCACCTGGGCTCTGTCCCTGGGCCACCAGCATGGGTCCCAGACTCTGACATAAGGTGGAGGGGCACTGTCTCAAGGACACCGTGCTGGCTGGTGTCCTCGGGCCATGGCATGGAGCCTGACTTACTGCCTCCTTACCTGACGAAAATGAGCCAGGAAAAGCAAGGCGTTGACGTCTCTGCATTTTTGAAACGTCCTTCTCCCTTCTCCAAGCACGAATGAGAGCCCTTTAAACATCAGAATATTCACGGAGCCCAATAAAAGCGCAGGGGCGTGGACGTGCTGTGCCTCGGGAGGCTTTGCGGATGTGGAGACGGGCAGGTGAGATCCTGGAAAGGAACAATGTCGGGGCTTTGGGTCTGGGTTTCACGCGGCGCCCCGTTGCGAATCTCCTCCCAGACAGGGGGCCTGGCCACGGGAGAGCACGCAGTCCACGTCTGTTTTCTCTGATAAAATTCTGAGACTCTCACTGGGGCTTGAGCTGCATTAACATCAAAGACGTAGCCCAAGGGTAACCAGATTTGGAAAATGGAAAAAGCAAACATTTTACTCTTCCCAGAGAACCTGCCTCCCTCTCCAGCGCTGGCCCGATTTTGTGCTACGCTACCAATCCGAGCACCGCTATTCGTGATGACTCAAGGAGATTTTTATCACTTAGATTCAATGCGTTCAAGTCCGCGGATGATTATCTTCTTCCTGTGTTTTGGGTAAAAGTGCGCAATTTTTAACCCGCATTAAATATCAAAGGACGTCTGGCTGGCGCTTCCCATGAGATGTTTGTCATCGTCCTTGGATGCCGCATTTAGGTCTGGTCACCCCAGATAAGGCAGGGCTGGTGCTTTAAGGAACGTGCTCCTCCTCAAGCCCCCTCGAGAGGGCGTCTGCTCCTTGGGGGCCCCGGGGAGAGACAGCGGTGCCATCTGGCACGTGGGTAAGCGAGGCAGGAACGCGGGAACACACAGCCTCCGTGATATTCTGGGGAGGGACGTCGGGTTTCACAAAAGAGGCGTCTGAGGACGTCTGCCTGTGTTGGAGGGTGGGGAAACGGAGAACTCCTCAACCCCAACAGGCAGGGTTACTTAGACGAGAGCGGAGGGGATGGGACCTGCTCTCGTTTGGAGGGGAGGGGGCCCGGCTGTCGGGGGGCAGCCGGCGCTACGTCGCGTCACGGCGGGCCGTGTCGGCACGTGTGCCTGCGTCCTGTGTCTGGGACATGGCTCCGGGCGGCCATGCTCCCTCCCGCGAAGGCGCTAATCGTTCCATCTTATTCCTAGTCACTGAGTGTTTTCAAGTCACTCTGCTATGTAGCTGCTCTGGTTGCTATGACAATGAGACCTAGTTCTGCCTTCAAGGTGCTTATGACTAAAGGGAATAAAATCAGCATCAGAATGATTTAAGGAGCAGACCTGTACTACCGGAGAGCTCCAGCCTTGACTTTGAAAGCACTGGGGAGCTCAGACTTAAAGGGGCATTTCCGTAACATTCACTAAAAGGAAACTGGATATGGAACATTTTTCTTTCCTTCCTTCCTATCTATCATCCATCTATTATCATCTATCTATCTATCTATCTATCTATCTATCTATCTATCTATCTATCTATCTATTCTTTCTTTCTTTCTTTCTTTCTTTCTTTCTTTCTTTCTTTCTTTCTTTCTTTCTTTCTTTCTATCTATCATCTATCATCTATCTATCATCTATCTATCTATCATCTATCTATCTATCTATCTATCTATCTATCTATCATCTATCTATATATCTTTCTTTCTTTCTATCTATCATCTATCTATTATCTATCTATCTATCTTTCTTTTTTCTTTCTTTCTTTCTTTCTTTCTTTCTTTCTTTCTTTCTTTCTTTCTTCTATCTATCTTTCTATCTATCTCTCATCTATCTTTTGATCTGCAGCACTGGACATCATTCTTGGCACAGGAGGTATGAAGGAGACTGGAATGAGAGAGGAGGAAAGATATAATATTTTCACGGCTATATTTGGGGAGTGAGGAATGAAAACTATATTCCACGTGAACGGTTGCAGGAAGGGAGGTCTTGATCTCTTTTTTAAAGCCATTAATTGATTATAATTTTGCCATTTAAGTCGTCTATTGCTCACTAAGTTAGTTTTTACATGTTACCCCACTGCCACGGGGTTGTTCACAGATCTGGAGGAAATCCGCCAGACACTGAGCAGGAAGGTCATGCTAGAGAAGCGGCTCAGGTCAGTTATTCCCCAAATGACCCACTAACGAGATGCCGAAGGGTCCAGAGCAAACGGCAAGTCTGCTGAGTGTCAGCCTTTAGAAGGAAGACAGATTCCTGTTCTCAAAATCGAAAACATTGTATCGTGGATTTGAGCCACCCCCCCACAAAAAAAATGTTTTTGTCTTCTGAACTACCGAGACAGGCGGTCACATTGTGCCAGGCATGTTAACATGATGTGAAAAAGGTAGAAAGCGAAGGAAAGCGTGGTGACACGTTTAGGCGGCAGGATCCCAGGAGAGCTGCGTGAGCGTCACCCGTCTGCCATGGAGGGCAGACCGAAATGCCCCCCGGTGCCCCACCCCAGGGACTCCCAGGAGCGCACGACTTCTGGCTGTTGCTCTCACACAGATTAGCTGGCAACCTGTGCATGTGTGTGTGTGTGTGTGCACGTGTGTGCGCACGTGCGTGTGTGTGTGTGTGCGTGCGCATACCTCAGCTTCCTCACGTGGATAATGACGGTGGTTTCGCTGATTCCTCTCACAACGAACTTGCAGGATATTAAAATTCCACACTGAATACTTCATTTCTCAAGCCAACTACTGTCCAAGTTCTGGTTTTGCCTCTTAGTCCGGGTCTCATAGAATTTTTACGTTCTGCGTGTGTCAGAGGGTTGGTGACTCACGGGGGCTCGGGGACCAGGACGTGGTCAGCCCTGGGGTTTGTCACTTGGGAAAGGACACAGAGCAAGACCAGCAGAGGGAGCAGGCGCATGGGGGAGCATCTGGAGAGAACCAGGTGCCACCTTCCAAGAGTTCTCTCCACATAGCACCACACAGGACGCGCTGGGTCCCCCACGCGAGGGGCTGTCCTCCAGAGAGGCTCAGCAGAGACCCGGTGCCCACAAATGTCACAGGGGGCTGGTGGCGTGGGCACCGCCTGACCGCAACGAACATAAACGCCCACTGCCAGAGGCCGCAGGTGCTCCACAGAAATGGTGTCACCGTAGAGTTTAGGCGTGATGAACCACTCCTGCCGCGTGGGGAGGGGACCCCACTGAAATTCCAGCTCCCGGGCCCAGCGCAGCCAGGGGTCAGCGCACAAGCCGGCCTTTCTAAGGACAGCAGCCATCACGTGAACTCTTTTCTGTATATTCAGTTTCCTCAGTGATGGTGGCCCGTTTTTTTTCTCACTCATGTCGACTTCTATACTGCTGTGCATTTCCATTATTTCTGTTCTCCACCCCCGCCCCCCGCCCCGCCCTGCCAGAAACATAGGAAAATAACAGTCTTTACCCACTACTTACTTCTATGGCCTTCTGATTTGGACAACGCCTGTTACGCTCTACGGAGGCTGATTTTCAAGGTCACGGCCTCCTCGGTTAAATGCCACGGCTGCTTCTCGATGCAAGTTCCCTCTGGTCGCCTTACACCGTCCGCAGTTGGCGTCCAATCCCATCCGTCGGCCGTCAACTGCACTGCGTTGTGCTGGTTGACTTCCGTCTCTCCGATGATTTCTTCACTCTCATTTTCTCATTTCTTTCCTCCTCAGAAATGTAAGTAGATCCCCAAACTCAGTCTTCATCCTCTTCTGTCGATCCCTCCTTTCTCCGTTGGCCTTCCATCCCTCTCCTGGGGCATCACCCATCACCTCTACAGAGATGGTTCTAACTTCGGATCTGTTTTCTCTCCTGGGCTGGCTCATTTCTACTGCTTATTCCCCAGCCCCAACTTCCAACCGAATACGAATTTGCTTTTGTTATTACTTTTTTTTTTTTTCAGATGGTAACTATTAATTTCCAAAGTATTACAGACTAGGTGATAAACAACACACATTAAAATGACACCTTTAACCACACCTGAAAATAACAGAAATGTGTCTCATCACAGTTCTGGAGGCTTGAGGTCCAAGATCAAAGTGTCAGCAGGGCCACACTGTCTCCGAAGGCTCTAGGGGAGAATTCGTTGCACACCTCTCTCCTAGTTTTTTGTGGTCCCAGCAATCTTTGGTGTTCCTTAGCTTGTAGACGCATCATTCAAATCACTGCTGTCATGTGGCCATCTTCCCTCTGTGGGTGTCTCTGTGTCTCTGATCCCCTTCTGACAAAGACACCAGCATATTGGATTCGGACCCACCCTGCTTCAGGGTGACATCTCCGCTGACCTTATGTCCAGATAAGGCTGCATTCTGGTTTCAGGAGTGGACTTAGGGAGGACGCCACTCGACCAAGCACATTAACAAACCCTCCCTCTTCTTCTCTGACCCTCTCCCCCATGCATTTTATGTCATTCTGTCTCCTGCTTGGCACACAATCAATAGCTGATAAATGTGTATTAAATGAGATCCTTAAATAAAAATAAGTTTTAAAAGGAAGGAGGCAGAAAGCCTCTGCAGGAAGTGCTGATACCCAGGTGTCCTGTGCTGCACCCCCAGTCCTGCCCCAGCTGTGTTAAGATGTCAGCCGCACGGTCAGCTGCCCGGCCCTCAGCGGAGGCAGCCCGCCCTGAGTCAGACTGGGCTGGGGGCCAGGATGGGGCCAGGATCAAGATGGTCCAGGGCCAGGACTCCGGGGACAATAGGTGAATGGCTTGATTTGCATGTTCAGATTTTGCTATGGACTGAACTGTGCTCCACCCAAGTTCATAAGCCCTAACCCCATGTGACCACACCTGGAGACAGGGCGGTGATTCAGGTGGTAATCCAGTTGAATGAGGTCATAAGTGTTGGGCCCTTGTCTGATAGGAATGCGGCTTTATAAGAAGAAGGAAAGAGACACAGGCGCACACAGCAGGAAGGAAAGAGACACCTCGCCCTCGCAGGAGCCCCCCATGCTGGTACCCTAACCTCAGACTCCAGCCTCCACAACCACGAGCAAATAATTCACAGTTTTACGCTGCCCAGTCTGTGCTGTTCTGTTAGGGCAGCCCGAGCTGACTCATACGGATAATCCGCATGCAGGCTCACTTCCTCACGTCCCCACTGCCTGACTTCCTGGGCGGCGTATCGTACGGCGCAAGCCGACGGTCCCATGGGCACCCACACTGCTTGGTAGGTGATGCGTTTCCAGGTGCAGTGGGTTATTCAGCATCTGCATCCCGTGTTTTCCTCCTCTAAACCAGAGGAGGCACAGTGTCCCCCGGACTCAGGATGCTGCGCTTCTGACGGATGAGACATTGCTCGTTCATGGGGAGCCTGCTAGGGAGTCGAGTCAGAAGCGATTCCATTTAAAAGCGTTGCTAAACTTCGAGCTATGCGGAAGGAGTCGTGGGTAAATGCCCGAAATCCTACCATTTCAATGTAAGGGCGTTAGGCTGCTGCTGAACTAGCGACAACGGTCGGTCTGCTGGATTTCATCAAGACGAACCATTCTCACTCTGTTCAACGTTTACTTAAATAGAGATTAGAGGGTGTAAAATGAGCCGTGGACCAGAATGAAAGGCTCTTACTCTGCCCTGACGTCGCAGGTAAGTCAGAACACCACGCCTGCAGGGAAGGTTTGGGCTTGCACTGAAACGCTTGCACACATTGGGTTAGGAAACAGCTAGCAAAGTGCGATGGGTTCCATCTCTCAACCTCACGCAGCCCGGAGGCGGTGTCCCCCCGCCCCCTGGCCCCGCGCTCCGGATGAGGAGGCTGAGAGGTGACGGCTTCGGCAAATCATCCGAAGTCCTGTTGTGCGAGTCTTCCTCTCTAGAAGATATTTTTCCTTTTTAAAAAAATGTTCGTTCAGTTGTGCACAGTGTATGAATGTGTAAGAGTCAACAAAAACGGTCAACCGGATGACACACAACTTACAACAGCCATTACTTAAGAGTAGGGACTCATTTAAGGCAGAAAAACATTTCCATGTATGGTGTGCTCCAAGCCAGACATGACCTTCTGGACATCTGGCATATTTAGGGCTCTTTGGTTTGAGGACAATATGCTTAATGTTTTTTGAAACCATATTGCACAACTAGAGAAAAATTGAAATAGGTAGACCATCTGAGATAAAAAAAAATATTTAATTTTAATTTTATTGAAAATTGTCCCTTCCCATTAACCTTGAGTATAACAGTGTCATGTGTGGCACATAGTAGGAGCTTAATAAATGTTCCTTGAATGAATATCGAATAAGCAACTTTCCCATCAAAATGGTAGTGCTCTTTCCTTTCCAATTGTCCTTAATGCTTTAAGAGTTTTCACGTGCTATTTTTCTGCTCCTACTTCGAAGCACCATTTCCCACACACCTGCCCTCTGAGTGCACAGGAGGCAGATCTGAGGTGACCCGGACCTCAGAGCTGACTTTCACAGCATGACGCCATTGTGAGGGAAGTCAGCAAACGTTTCAAATCCCCGATATCTGGCAGTCCCAAAGCCAGCGCCTTTGATTTTTATGAAATGATTTTATTTTTAAAACCTTACAATTGTATGCCGCAGCATTTGTTAAAACACCACGTTAACTGTGGATGGATGAATAAGTCAATGGCAATCCTTATACACCGACGCCTTTACAGGCATTTCACATCTCCTGAGGCACTGGGTCCACACTCAAGTCATTGTGCCTGAGACTTTTCTCATTTATCGGAGGGGACGCACACATTCAATAAACACAGAGGCAACTCTCTATGGCTTATTGTGTGCGGTGTGACTATTTCACATAGGGATCGTGTGCTCCACTAACTTATGCAGCTGCATTTAAAAATTGCAGAATTTCTGTTTGTCAGAGTGTGGAATATCTTTCTGACCTTGACGGTGGAGCCCTGGAAAGGTCACACTGTACACAGCAAGGATGGCGGCTGCCTAGTGGGTGGGCTCGCCCGCTGAGCCTGGACGAGGCTGGGGATGCTGCCTAGAGCATCGTCCATCTCCAGCACAGGGTCAGATCGCCTTGGAAAATTATCCGATGGATGAAACACGAGTCTCTTCCTGGGTAGTGAGTGGCAAAGTAAGGACTCGAACTTAGAATGTTGTTGTGGTTGTTTCTACTAGGAATTTAAAATTTCTTCATTACTGTCACTGAAGCACTTATTACTTGCAAAGTGTTAGGTTTTAAGTTGCCATTACTATACGGCTCATTTAAAAAGGACACAGGCCAGGGCCAAATGGACCTAACATTTAAAGTCGATTGTCCTATTACATTGAAGAAACTGCAGAGCCTAACGAGGTGCTTTCGACTGTTGATTTTAAAGGAGTTTACTGAAAATTTCCCTTTTCAAAATGAACCATTTTGAGATGAACTTAAAATTCGGAATTTCTGAGTTTTATTTTAACATCGAATATTTAAAATGCATCTTGATGCACGCAATGTTGCCATATCTGGGAATGTGTACCTGTAGTTTCTGAAATGTGTGTAGACACACACGCGCGCACACACACACATGCACATACGCACACGCACCACACACATTTTTTTATAGGCGGAAATGTCCTCAGATTAATGTTTCTTGATTTTGTTTGGCTCAGGGAGGTGCTGAGGAGGCAACAGAAACCGTGGAACAGTAGATCCCCAGGAAAACACATACTCACCCGATCTGCATGAGTCTCAGGCCGTTTGTCCTTCCCTCCAGCCTGGCCGCCCATCCGCTGAATTCACTGGGGGCCACACCAGGTCAAGCCCTCTGACACAGGTGTTGGGGAGTGTCTGGTTTGTAAGCTAAGTACCATATAGACACCTGCAGCATCCCCGCACCCTTTGCCCATCTTTTTGTCCTTTCTTCCTTCGCTCCCTTCGTTAGGCATGCTTTTTTTTTTTTTTTTCCTGGGCTCCCTGCATTGTACAAGTTACTTTCACAACCATTGTTCTGTACCAGGAAAAGTAAGGGGTTTTCATCAAAAGCCTTCATCAAGTCATTTTCAAACCACAGACGCGATTAGGAAAGAAAGGCCATTCTGAGCCCGCCCCTCCCTAATTAGATGGTGACATTTTTAGTTCTTGGCATTGCTATCTGCTGGAACGGAAACCCTATCATTGAGAGAGCCAGATGAAGTCCACACTGAGGCGGGCCGGTTCCCAGAAGGGAATGCAGCCGGCCCTCAGCCCCCCGTGGGACGTGCACCATCTGGGGCGCGTGTGACATGTTTCTGTGGCTCCGACCGCAGAATTAAGCAATTCGTTCTTTAAAAAAAATTATTCTAAGATTCAGGATTATAAAACAAATGTCTGTGTGACAAATTTCCACCATGAATACTCAAATGTTAAAAAAAAAAAAAGGATATCTCAGCTTTCTGGCTAATTTTTAGATAATCCCCCCAAATTACTCAGGGCCTGTAGATGTCCTATGTCATTATTTTCTGTTAGTCTGTGTTCCAGTGATTCCCTGTTCTGCTGAATCCTGTGTCTCCTGCCATTAAGTGGGGGAAAAATATATATATACCAATATGTCTAAACCATTTCCTCTTGTGTTGAATTCACTAAGTAAAGAAAATCTGAACATCCCGTTTCTGGTCATGTCTTCAGTGACCCCACAATAAAAGCTTTTCATGACACTCTGAAGTCGACTTGAGACAGGAGATGCACAGAACCTCTCGTTTCTTTGAGGCCTGATTGACCCACTGGACTTCTTGCATGATTTATTTCTGATCTAGAACACGTGAATCTAGGGTATTTTCCTAAATCCCTTGCTGTTGTGTTTACTGGGTGTGATTTGTTGGTACAAAAGGTGAATAGATACAGGTTCATCTCTTCTTTTATCAAAATTAACACAACATTTATTTTAAATGTCTTTAATTTTATACTGAGAGTTTTAAAATAATTTTTTGTAGGCACTTAGTACATGTGTAATTATTATCTATTAAAGAAAAATATGAAGCTAGAAAATTTCATGTTTTTAAAATGTACATTTATTGCACATTCATCACAGATTATCTCAAATCTTACACTTGTTTGCCATATAGATAGGAGAAAAAATATCCAGTGTTGCTTTTATTTAATTTAATTTATTTAATTTCTTTTCTTTTCTTTTATTATTTTCTTTTATTGTAGGTGAGGCAACCCTTGGTTGACCTCGCAGATCGCAAGGACCTTGTCAGCTTACAATCCCTTATTTATTTATTTTTTTTATAGTTTACACCTACAGCACCCAGTCCTACTAGGTGGTCTCCCATCCAAGTACTAACCAGGCCCAACCCTGCTTAGCTTCCGAGATGAGACAGGATCGGGCTTGTTCAGGGTGGTGTGGCCGTAGACTATTGCTTTCATTTTAAATTTAAGATTTACAATTGAGCTAGTTTCTACTAACAGTGATCCTGGATTTATAGATATTTTATCTGTACCCTTGTGAAATAGTTTTTCAGAAGTAGAATAGAAAGGCCTAGGGACACGTGATTCAGGACATTTCTGTTTTGGAGGGTCAGTCGGATTGAGGCGGGCTGAGCCTCAAACCTCACGGGTAAGAGCAGGGATATCCAAGGTGGCGAGGTCAGGACCTATGCAAAGGTTCAGTAAAATCCTTTGTGTCCGTCGGGTTAGTGCACAGGAAGTAACACGTAGCTTTACACAGGAGTTCATTTGTTTATTAATAACTATCAGATGTGCCCAGCAATTTAACGACGACTGAGAAAAGAGCAATGCGCTTCTCCCTGGATTTAAATTCGACTCATTTATCTTGAGTCTCAAATCCTTTTTAAAAAGAATTAGAGGTGGGGCGCAAACTGTAAATTAGGGATGGTTATCTGAACTCGATCTTAGAGCCCGCCGAGGGACTGAGCGACTGAGCGTCAGATGGAGATGAAAGCAAAGGTGTAAGGAGGCCATGTGCCCGCCCTCTGCGCCCGCGCCTCGGCGGCCTGCATGATTAATTCAAAGGTTTATTGATTTTGCCTTCCCTGCTCTAGACCGCTGACCTGCTTTTGTTGACAGGTTTGTGTGGCTCAAGCCGTTCTGACAGTCAAAGTGTGCTTCCTTCCCGGTCCCCAGAGTTTGGAACAAATATTTTATAGCGAGTCCTTGTCGGCAGCCACTGAACACAGGCGAGACCCCCTAACACGCCCCGCTAGGCGCGTCATGCCACGGGACAAACCAGGAACGCCAGCGTAAGGTCAGAAGCAACTGGAATTATTTGTTTGAGTCAATGTGCAATGTGTGTGGGGGTGTATTTACACTTGGATAAGCGTTGGGGTTAGATTTGGGGCTTTTATACTCTTAGTAATAAACACTCAGTGACATTTAGTTCTTTTAAAAATACCTCTGTGATATCTGGAATTTGCTTCGGATTAATCCAGGGCTCAGGGATAGCGTGCAAGAAGAGGTGATTAACGGTGAAGCGTGTGATGGATGCAGGAAGGTCCATTATACTTGTTTTTTTTTTTCTTTTGTGTACATTTAACATTTTCTATAGTGAAATTTGAGGAAAACACACCTGTATAAGAAAGCGTGATAGTTTTTATTTGAACCTTCAGAGTACACGGTTAAACATGAACAATTGGCACAGCATCAAACCGGGAGTCGGCAGATTATGAATGTCACATTTTAAAAATTAATGATACACTCAGGGAAGTGTTGTTTTCCTGCTGGTTATGAGCTCTGAAATTCTGGGACTAGACTGGAAGCATAAAGAAGATTGTCCTCTAAGATTAGCGGTGCTTCTCCGAGTTGGGAGTGCCCCTTGGCAGTTAATAAGATGCGATATTTTCGACCAGCATTTCCTACGCCGCATCCGCGGGGAGGCTCAGTGGACAGGGAAAAGGTTGTGTGGCTTCTGGGTTCAGAATAATTTAGGGCGGAATACATTAAACAATGGCAACACGATTCTGTACTAAAGGAACTTGCACCAAGAATCCCTAAGTGATCATGACAATTTTTATTTTTATTTACTTTTATCTTTCAAGATTGTCCACGATACTACTTTGAATATAATTCGGGAAACACTGCTTTAGAATTTAAGGCAACTAAAGCTGATTTCTATAAGAGTATCCTTTTAGGCTCTAGGTTCCATGATTGAAGATTAAGTCTGAGCTAGATATTTTCATAGGACCACTTAGGGGTAGAACAAATTGGAAAATTCTATTTTTCTAGAATCTAGTTCATAGATATCTCAGGTTTTACTGGATTCTGAGTTTATTTTGTGCTTTTCTGGATCTTATTTTATCCTTACCCCTGTAAAGCAAGACGCCATCACGGCCAGCTCCGGAATGGCCAGGTGGGTGGGGAGGAAAGGTGTCACAGTCATGCTGAGAGGGAACCAGCCATGCGTGGGTCCTCAGGTGGGACAGAGACCCCTAAGATCTAGGGCTGAGGGGTGGGAGGCTCCTCTTGGCCCAGTTGAGGAGTTTGGATTTGTTCGTAGGGGTCCTGGAGCATTGTTGAATTCCAGGTAGGGGGATGGTGTGATGTGCTTGCTGAATGGAGATCAGTGGGGAGGGGGGAGAGCCAAGGTGTCACCGAGTGAGTGAATCATCAGGGGATGCTGGAGGCTCGACTAGAGCGGAGACGTGAAGACAGGAAAGAGGACAGAGTTGGGGAATGTTTGGGGAAGGTTCGCTATGTGGGCTCATAGTTTGGATGTGACAGGTGAGAGAAGATGGGCCGAAGGCATTTAGGGGGTGGTGGCGCCGTGAGTAGATGAGTAGGGGAATGAACTGGGTTATGTAATTTATTAATCAGAATTTGAATAGCTGTAATAAAAGAACTCTCTTCTGGGCGAGGGTGGGAGAGGGGCCTCGTTAGCCGCCACGCGCCCTGGAGACGACTTCCCGGAGCTGGCTGTGCACACGCTCTCCGGAAGCAGCAGCGGGCTCAGCCCGGCTCCCCTGCTTTCCTCGTTTCCGCGTCGCCACGGGCTTGATCAGACGTGCTCGGACCCCGCCTCACCACTCACTGCTCTACATCCTTCTCGACTGATTTCCGCTCAGTCCAAGAAAAAGGAAAGCGCATGGTTTAGGCGTTTGAGGCAAAAAGGGGCTTCTCTTCTCAACCGCCCCACTGCAAAAGGGTCTGGCTACAACGGTGGCCACCTCGCAGTTATTGACTGTTATTATCCGCTGGTCGATCTGCCTTGATTTGTTTAAGCGCAGTGTAAAAGCAGCGCAAGCACCTGCCGCTCTTTCGCCTGAATGTGGTTTTTCGAAGAAGCGCCGTCCGTATTCCCCTTGCTCCTCCCCGTGCTGGATTTCCACAGCGCTTCCAAGTCGTCTAACTCGAATTCACCTTAGAGGTGTAAACTATCTTCACTTTGCCCATGGTCACCCCGTCCTCGTTCTTGTTTAATGGGTGGAGACTGTCACTTTTCCAGGTTAGTCTTGGCTGTTTCTTTTTAAAAAGAAATTCTTTTCAGCTCTCCCTATAAGTTTTATAATTTCCACCCTTTGGGTCATTTTCTTTGCTCTCTTTGATCTCTCTCCAAATATTCTCCCATTAAGGACAGTGCGTAAATTTTCTTCTAAAATCAAAAGTGAGGAAAGTGAACTTTTATATCTCTTCAGGAACGTAAATGTGGTCAAAGACCATAATTGGTTTTGGGGGAGAAACTTTATGTGGTCATGTTTCTAACTAGAACATGGATATTAATTCTCTTCTTTTAAACTCTTTTTTTCACCCTTTTGTATTGTAGAGAAATGTTCTTAAACTTTTACTTCAAACTTTTTAATCAGGAAGCATTTCCTCCTAATAGAATAGCAATGTTATTTGATGAAGACAATTATTTTTTATAAGTTACATGAAAAAATGTATATTTGATTTGTCTTCTATTTGTTCCGATTGATTTGATCTTGAGTAGGAATGCTGAGTGACCTACGTAGAAGCAACTGGAGACTAATTTCAAAAATAAATTGAGATACGTGTACACCCATGTTCATAATGGCATTAATCACAATAGCCAAAAGGGGGAAGCAACTCAAATGGCCATCGGCTGATGACGGGATGAACGGAATGTGGTATATACATGCCAGAGAGTGTTATTCAGTCTTAAAAAGAAAGGAAATTGTGATGTATGCCGCAGTAGGAATGAGCCGTGAGGACAGTATGCTGAGTGTAATAAACCAGTCGCAAAAAGATGAAACCGGTGTGGTTCTGCTTGTTTGTGGTACCGAGGGTAGTCAAACTTACACATCCGTACAGTAGAATGGTAGGTGCCAGCGGCTATGGGACCGGGAAATGGGGAGTTGTTATTTAATGAGCATAGAGTCTCTGTTTCATAAAACAAAAATGCTCTAGAGATTGGTTGCGCAGTAGTGTAAATATACTTAACACTACTGAATTATACTCTTAAAAATGGCCAAGATAGTAACTTTCATATGGTATAGAATTTCCCTCAATTAAAAAAAATTTATTGCATCTTTTCCCTTTAAACAACTGCATGGGAAAATTGATTTTGTTCGCGTATCAAGATCTTAGATGAATTAACTTTGAATAGTTTCATATTTTACAAACAGCTTCAAAAATCATCATCAGAATTATTTCACCCTAGTATTTTTGAAAAGAATGTGGTTGATGGTATTGAATTTGGATTTTTAAAAAATGATAGCCATGTGTTAAAAAAAAGTCAGCCCTTTTTAGAAAACGAAAAATAAGTAAATCATAGGCTTAAAAGTTATAATAACACTCGAGGTCAAATAGGGTGGTAATTTTACCAGTCTTTATTTTTTTTCAACACTACGGTCGCCTGAATGATATATGACTAGGATGTAAGCTTCAAGAAAGGATCTGTTTGATCGGTTTTGTGAATAACTAGGAGAGGAGCTGGCACCGAGTGTAACTCAGTGAATATCTGTGTAACAAGCACACGTGGAAGGTGTCTGGGCACCGGTCACCAGCTGGATACGTGGTCTGTGGAAGAGCAGACTCCTCGGGCTGTCGCACAGTGCTCCTAGACATGGGGGGCCTTCCTGTGTCTGTTTACCACCTATCACTTACCGCGGAGCTTTTAGTTGCTAAATATTTTTTAATCTCAGAGTAAACAATTTAGCAGATTATATAGGTGAAAACAGTAGAAAATTTAAGGGTGGGGAGAGTTGTTCAAAAATAATGAGTAACGGAGCTGCCTTCTCGTCAGGACACTAAGTTACGCAGTCAATGCTTAGCACCTGCATTGTGCAAGCCCTGCACGGGGCTTTGTGAATTTAGCTGTGAATGAGAGAAACACAGTCCTCGCACTCAAGGGTTTATGTTCTGGTGTGTCTTGGAGGGAGGAGAAGATGTAACTACCTTCGGAGCTTAGTAAGGTCTATCCTCTACCACGCCGCCTCATCTTAGCCCCAGTGTTTGAACTTTTTTTTTCCCCCAATCACCATATTTTGGTGGGATTATCGTACAGGAAGAAAGTAGGGTCCATTGGCGTCTTTAGGTGGTCTGGGGTCATCTACCTCTTACAGATAAGGTGTTACATGGTAGATCCCGACGATGATATGGTACCCGGCCCGACTGTAACAGAGTCTGTTAATTCCATAGATAAAATGTTATCTCTCAGTCTCCTAGAACAGGATTTCTTTAGCTGCTGAGAGAAGGGAGGGAGAGAGAGAGGGAGGGAGGGAAGGAAGGAAGGAAGGAAGGAAGGAAGCAAGGAAGGAAGGAAGGAGGCAGGCCGGCCCTGAATGTAGGTCCTTTGTCATGTCCAGTGCTGTTCTCCACATTTAGGACAGTGCTTGTCACATCATAGGCTCTCCCTAGGGAACAGGGGCAGAGGATTCTAGTCTGGTCAACGTTTCAGTAACATGACTACATGAAAAACGTCTGCACCCACGGGTTGACTGCACAGAACGAGTTCGCAACGCAAGTCCGGGCGTGGCTGACTCCTGCTGTTTTGCTGGGTTTAGGTCACTTGTTTTGGGACCTCGAGTCCCAGAGAGGATGGGCATGGACTGGATGAGGGTGGGGAGTCGGCGCCTCCGGTGTGACTGGCATCTTGCGTCTTTCTCCGGGTACGTTCGTAACACCCCCGGCATTTCATGGGGCTCATTCTTCCATGTGTGGCCATTACTGGGAGTCACGGTCACGAGAGCCCCACTGCAGGACCGGGCCCTCCTCTCTCACGACAGCTGCTCCTCTGTTCCCTGAGATCGGCCCTCTGCTGGCCAGGTGCAGCGCGTGGCTCACCGGTGGCTGCTCGGCACAGGGGAAGGAGGTCCTGGGTTGGGCCCGGGCCACGTGCCCGTCTGTGCACCACTCGCCACGTGTAGCGTGGTGCTGGGCCCCCGTGCGGGCAATGCAGCTGCTCTTACCCTGAGAGAGGAAACGACAGGTGACCATCGACCAGTATTCAAGGGGCAGGGGCGAGCGCTGGCACTGTGGACAGCCTCGTGCTGTGCGGGATCGGGCTGTACGTGGCGGGTGGCCCTGGGTAGCCATGCATGGGTGCACTCATGCTCACACGCACGTGCACATGTGCACACACAACCGAAGAAAGCCCTCGCATGTTTCCAGAAACCCGCAACGTTGGACTTTGTGATGAGCGCTCTACCACTTCCATTTTTTTTCTTCTGTTGACTTCCGTTTTCATTAAGCGCCTTGAAAGGAAGCAAAGCCCGTCCAGTGGTGGCCGAGGAGAGGAAAGGTGTGAGCTGTGCTCATGTTGCCTGCTCGCAAGTTTAAATATTACACTTCCCAGGTAAAGCGTGGGACTCAGTATGCTTAACGAAGCACCTGCTTAGATGGGACTTATCTGTCATAAAATTGATTTGGATAGATGGTGAATAAAAGGGAAAAATCCTGTAGAACTATAGGATAAAAGATAGCCAGGAATATGCCTTTTTAAGAAAGAAATATTAGCAGTGAACTTCCTTTAGATGTTTGTTTCTTATGTGACTACAGATGCTCGTAAATTCTAATGCTTTGTCTCCTTGCAATTTGTTTTTTTTTTTAATGACTCGGTGCCCTCATTCTCCGTGTGTTCAGGTGTCTCTGTAACACTTAGCAGGCCTGGTTCCCACGGGCTGCTCGGAGACCGGCTGTGTGCCTTCACGCTCCCATTCTACGTGTGCAATTAGCACTTTGAGAAAACGAACTATCCTTATAGGAATATTCTAAGTAATTAAAATCTTGGTTTGGTAGGTTTATTTCTTCAAGTATTTGTTTGCTGTATTGTTTACATTTGCTTAGCAAGCACAGAGCTCCTGCGCAAAAGAATAGGTCCAGTTCTGGGAAGTGGAGTCGAGCATCTCTCTGTTTTCATATGGCCTTTCGCTCCTTCGAAGCCGAGATCCTGCTGACGACGAATCCTAACAGTCTCTCTCCCCACCGCCCTCCTTCTCCTCCTCCCTCCTTCTCCTCCTCCCCTGCCTGATCATACCCTGGTGCTTTTGTGTAGTTTAAGGCTATGTCCACTTCGTTAGGGAACTCTATGATCATTCATTGTTTTACAGTCTACAGTCCACTAAAAGTGAACAAGCAAATCAACACCATCCTCACTTACACTAAGAGGAGTTTTTACTGGTCCTAAGACGACACAGGAAATTAACGTCATTGTTTATTTTAATTAGGAGACATCTCAAATTGGGATTTTGTCTGTTTTCTCCCTTGTCTGGTTCTGTGCATTCAGTGGGGATTATTTTGTTGAGATGATTGTTGAATGAATCAATGAATTTCAAATAAACAGAAAAGAACAAAGAATAACAAAACAGGCACTTCAGTCCAACAGAGACGGAGGTATATACTTTGCCATGTTTTTTTCTTTTTTCATAAACAATCATATTAGAACAAAAATCCTGATATTTTCTATGCATAGTTTTGACGCCTCTATAACGTATTTATGAATCTGTAAACCACAGAAGCTATTTGGTGGGTTTACAAGTGTATATAAATGATATCATACCCATCAAGATTCACCTTCAGGTTTCTTTTAAATCATTTCCCCAAACCCTGGTTTTCTACAGCAACTGCACCAAAATAGTTCTACTTCCCAAACCTCAAGGTCAAGGGATGGTGAGCCTGGGGGTGCAAATGTAATCAGGGCCCAGAAGCGGCTGTCCTTGGGCTCAGACTAAACTGGGTTATGAAATTAGCCTGGAGCGGGGAGAGGGTGATGTCAGCGCTCAGCATGCTAGCGCTGCCCTGGCTTCCCCTTGCCGTAGAGCAGGCTGCGTTTCCCCCTCAGTCATCGAGATGTATGCTTCTGATTTCATTAAGTGTCTGTCACTCCTGGTTTGGCTTTTATCACAAGTTGTTTTCTGGTTGCTTTGATTGTCAAGGACATTTTACGGCAGAGGGATTCCTTGGGTCAGCAGACGTGACACGCTCCCTCGGCCCTTTTCCAAACCTTGGGGACCAAGTGTGTCTCAGAATTTCTCAGATCTCAGACGGACGGCACCGTGGACATTCTGAGTGTCCTGTGCACCCCCCGCGTGGCGTGGGGTGACGCTGCTTCGGCGCTTCTGCAGCGAATTGTGGAGTTTTCACTCAGGGTGTGACAAACGAGGGCCAGACCATCTCCTGTCAGTTAGGGCCAGGTTTTGCCTGCAGGAGACTCATGCAGATATTTTCTCAGTTCTCAGATATTTTTCATTTTTGAATTTCCGATAGATTGTAAACGTGTTGTTGTCGTTGTCATAAATTTATACACTTTCTGGCGAATTGATGGCATCATTTTGTTTTCTAGCACTGACTCAGATCCCTCCCTCCCAACTTTTTCCTTCCTCCCTTCCTCCCTTCCTCCCTTCCTCCCCTCCTCCCCTCCTTCCCTCTCTCCTTCCTTTTCTCATTTCCTGTTTTCTTTTCTTTTCTTCCTCCCTCCCTTCTTTTCTCTCTCTGGTCATTTCGTTGGCATTTGGAGAGAGGCCGCCCTGTGCGGTCGTTAGGGACTCAGGTTTCAAGTCAAGCAGACCCGAGGCCGCATCGTTTTGGCGCTCATTGCCTGCGTGACCATTGCTCATGTAACTCCCAGGCTTGTTTCCTGAGAGATCACCTCTGCCTCCTCAGGTGTCGTGAAGACACGGCAAGGTGAGGGGTGTGAAAACACGTCGCGTGGTTCCCAGTGTGTAACTGTCATCACTGCTGCTGTTGTTGTGACATACAACACCGTACGACATCTACCATTCTCTAAGCCACGAGGTGTTCACACGCGTTTGGTCTTTGCTTACATGCATGCAAGGTATTTGGCACTACCTGTCTGAAAACACCATCCATCGTGGTTCTCTTTGTTAGCCTCAGCTTTAAATGTTACCTAAGGGCGCGTTGCATGCAGCCATGCCTCACCACATGAGGAGCATGACTGCTGCCCCTGCGAGTTTAGATAGGTACATGGGTAGATAGGTAGGCATTAATGATAGATAGGTGAGAGAGATATGGGATGGGCGGATGGATGGATAGATAATGTGGAGGGAGGGATGGATTGGTGGGTGGGTGGAAGGGATGAGGGGGGGAGGGATGGAGGGAATGGATAAGGGATGGGATGGAGGATGGATGGAGGGATAGGTAGAATGATAGAGTTCACTATGAAACTCGATGGCTGGGGACAGGAAACGCCCTGGATACCCAGAGATGCTAAGTTTGCTGTGGACCGGTGCACACTGGGGATTCTCTCCGGAGGGAGAGGGAGGGTTCACATGTGCAGAGATTACATCTTCACTAGGAAATCACAGCCTGGTCAGAGCTGAATCATCTCCGTTTTTGTCAAATAGATGAAAATACACGTGTGTCTATTTGATACTAGATGGGCACACTGGGACATCTCGGCGGGCAAAGCGGCGCTTGGGAAGGTTCTGGTCACATGTCACCGAAGCCCCTCGATCCCCATTACTTCAAGACGCTCCCTTCCTGGCCGAAGGAGCACTTCGGATTTCACGTTGATGATCGCAGGGGGTGAGGCAGCCGCGTCGAGCCATCGCTGAACAGATGGGCCGCGCGTGCAGCTTAGCGACTTTCCGCCCATCTCAGTGACTGAAATCGGTATCACCTGCAGGACCGCTGTCTTAGATTCAGGGTTCACCAATCTGAATATTGTGGTTGATTACAAGTACATCATAAGAGCTTTTCTGCGACTGGCATTTTCGCTTTCTGGGTAAACAGATCCGTCTTCAGTTTCCTTCCCTTCCTCCTCCTGGTTGCCTTTCGTCTGTGCTGCTCTGCACACGCTGCGGGGCCGTCTCCCGGAACCATCGCCTCCTCGTTCACGTTTCAGGCCTGAAAGTAGTTTTCAGATGCCGTCGTATTTTACAGAGCGGCAATTTTGCTATACTGGAGCTTTATGAATACGAAGATGCCTGTGGAAGTCTGGCGATGCCCCGTGGCGAGGATCTACAGTGCGCGCCTTCTCAGTCTCTGTGACCGATTAGGACGTCGCTCTGGCTGGACTGGGATATGGCGCTTCCCCTCACGGAGTCATAGTCGTTCCTTCTCAGACTTCACTGAAGCAGTCCCAGAAGGTTTGAGAAGGTCGGCGTCTTCACGGAGCCAGAGAGATTCGGAAATAAAATGTCAGTGCTGGGAACCCGGGAGGAGGGGGCGTTTGTGGGGTTGCCTTCGTCATGGTTTTTTTCCCCTGCCACCACTGGCTTAGCCCCAGTGAAGTCTCTCAATGACCCGACCATAAGTGCAAAAAGGGTTCTTCCCCGGGGCCGCGGCCTGGCGACAGCTCCCGGCAAGAAGCCTCTGCCCGACCGATGTATTCCCACCAAGCAGCATTGTCGGAACTGGAGAATGCTGTTGGTTTATTCTTGTCATTTTATTTACTGCAGGAAATAGGTAAAGCACTCATCATTCAAAACTCAAATAGTGGTTTTAAAAAATAGATAGAGGAAAGTCTGGCTCTACCCCACCGCTTCACCCGCCCCCCGGTCCCCGGTCTGCGTACCGTAATTCCCCTCCCACAGGCACCCGTGGTCGCTCGTTTCTCATTCCTCCTTCAGACATTCTCTGCTAGGCAAACAAATAAAAACGTACCACTCTGTGCCGTGAGGACTCGAGGAACCAGCGTGGCATCGGTTCTCTTGCTGAGAGCCTCCTCATCTAACAGCCACGTTCTGGAAGGCGTCTGCCCGCCCGCGTGTTTTCCGGGGAGCGTGGCCGTGTTGCTCAGGCCAGTCGTCAGAGAACACAGCTACTCCCGCTCCCAGAGAGCCACGGGGCGCTCCTGTTCTCCGCCGAAAAGCAAGCCCTGGGCTTGGACCATGTCGCTTCCTCCTTGCAATGTGAAAGGCCCTTGGAACTAGCCGCCTGATGTTGCTTTTCACTCCTTTAACATTAAAAAAAAAAAAAAAGTTTTACTCCGGTTTGTTTGCTTTTATTGCCTGTGAACATGGCCGGGTAATTAGGCCAACAGCGAGCATTGCATCTTAAGGGCGAGTTATTGATGCGTCCCCTCCCGTCAGCCACACAGTCACCCCTGGGGATGGAGCCGGGGCAGAGCAGCCCTGCCTGGGGACCAGCACCACTCACGACCCCGTAAGCTTCAGCGCACCCTGGATGGCGCTGGGGGGGGGGTGGGGTTCACACGCTGCATCGCGGTGCAGAAAGCCCGCCGTCCGTGTGGGGAGGGAGGTGTCAGAGCGACTCGGTCCTGCACTACAACGTCTCGCTATGAGGCCTGGCTGAAACAGACTCATCCGAAAACCTCTAACAATCTTTATTAAGCACATATTTTAATTTTTAAAACAGTAGCTTTTTTTTCTTTTTTTCTTTTCTTTCTTTTTTTTTTTTTTTTTGCTTAATATAGAATGCGGGGTTTATCATAATTGCATGAAGCGGTTAATGTCGAACAGGGTTTCGCATGCGCTCGGTACCTGCGATTCTCGACCCTCACGTTTTCAGCTCTGCCTGCGTTGCTCAAGACGGCGTAAGATCCACCTTGCCACCGCCCTTACTGACACTTCCGTTGGCGTCCACGTCTTGCCTTCCTCGCTCGGGGCCTGAAATGCCTCGGCATGACCGTTTCTGTCCACCCGTCACATGCAATCAAACTCCAGCCTTTACACCGCCGACCTCAAAGACAGCTGGGAAGGGACATTATGTCATCGCCATTCATCGTCTTGAGGCAGCAGCCGCGACAAAGGTCGGGTGGAAACGTGGCAGCGTTCGCACGGAACGACGCGTCTTACCCTTTTTGAAGAGGAGGACGGAGCCGCTCCTGCCGCCGATCGCGTTCTGTGCCGACGCGTCCGGCGCTGCATTTCGGCTTTTCCCGGTCAGCTGGAGGCTGGAGTGAAGAGACGACGCACACGGCTTGTTCGACAGCGCAGCTGCGAACGGCGGAGGTGACAGTCGCCTTCGCTCGGGCCGAAGTAAGGGCTTGGCTACGAGGTCTGCAAAACAGAGGGAAAAGATTCACGTCAGGGTTTCGAAGGGACTAGTGAGGAACCCGGTGGGCGTTGCTGTGTGCGCGCGTGAAAATAAAACAGAACCTCCAGGAACGCTGGAATGTGGCATTGAAAGCAGGGGAGGAGGGGGACCGAATGAAGCGAGGGGAGCGGATCGTGACGTGCCTGGCTTCTGGCAGGATGCCTGTGTGCACGCGAGTGTGCACGCGAGTGTGCCCTGCAGGGCGGCTCCCGCCTCCCGTGCTCCAGGATAGTCACGTGTCCGTGTGTACCTCCCTGGCCGCCGAGAGCAGCCACTCAGTGGCAGAGGCGGTACGCGAATTCACAGCCGCGTCCTAACCCCTTCGTAGCTGTGGTCAGCAGGGTCATTGGCTCCCCTGGAGTCTGGGCCCATGTTTCCAGGTCGTAGGACCCTCTTACCTTGCACGGCAAGAGGACTTTGCAGATGGGATCAAGGCTCTTGAGACGGACAGATGACCTCGATGATGTGGGTTGGCCTGATGTAATCTCGGGGCCTTGATAAAGAAAAGAGAAGGCAGAGGGCCAGGCGCAGAGGGATGGGTGGTCAGAGAGACTCAGTCCATCAGTGCTGGCTTTGAAGACGGAGGAAGGGGTCACGAGCCAAGGAATGCAGGTGGCCTCTCGAGGCTGGAAAGGGCAGGGGACATCTTTGCCCGGGACCTCCAGAAGGAACACAACCTTGATTTCAGGCCAGTGAGACCCGTTTAGGCTTCTGGTCTCTACTTCTATAAGATGATGAACGTGTGTTGTTTGAAGCCGCCAAATGTACGTTGGTTTGTCGCAGCGGCCACAGGGAGCTCGTACGGTCAGCAGGCCCAACGGAAGGGATCCGTCTGCTGTGCGGAGCCTGCGATGTTTGCCTGGTGAAAGGGGTGTTGAGAAACGCTGCCGTCTCGGTCTAATTCTACGTCTTTCTTTCTGTGGGTCCCTTTAACCTTGCTGGCCAGATTGGTTCGCATCTCCACCCCTAGACCGACCACTGGCAGAGGGAATCCGTTTGTGTGTTTGACGGAAACCAACCATCATCCATCCCTTAAAACTGAGTAGAGTTCCGTCAGCGCAAAATCAAGGCCTGCCCCGCGGAACCCGTCAGCAGCGTCTGCCCCGGAGGCCCGTGGGCCGCGGTCCTGGCTAAGCTGCCGGAGGAGGGGTCTCCGACACGCGAGAGGGTTACACCTGCCTCCGAGGGTGTCGCGGTGCTCCTCAGGAGGGAAGACGCAAGCGAGTTACGTTTACAGCCACCTTAGACGCTGTGATTCAAACCCAAGCCTAGCCAGGGACGTCCATGTCGGAGCTCCTCGTCCTCCCGAGGAGACAGGGCCTAAAATGGGCTGTGAGCCCCGAAGTCAAGGGGTGCCGGCCTGACGGCCGACCCTGTGCATCGCACCCGACAAGGCTGCCCGCCTTCCGGCCACCCCATTCCAGCTGGAGTCCGGGCTTTGCCTCCGGGTCCGGGCTGTGCTCCAGCTCCTGAACCGGACAGCTGGTCAGCGTTTGGGAGCCATCCCCTCAAACGGGGGCAGCTCCTCCACCAGGCTCCCGCCGGGCCCGGGCCCCAGCCGCCCCCTTCTTCCTGTTTTCCCATTGATCCCATTCTGGTGCATTCAGAGCTTCCTCCTTGGGGTGAGGCACAGTGACATAAGGAAAAATTGCCTAAGGAGCTCCGCCCTGGGCAGGTTGACAAACATCCGCACTGAGCCCTGAGCCTAAGCCGAGCATCGTGCGGGACGTGGGAGGTGGGCGGAACGCGCTTCGAGAAGCTGGGATGAGAGCAAAGCCTTCCCCAGGTCAAAGGCGCTTGGCCTCTGGTGTCGGACCTCTGGAAGCCATTTGGGCCGAAAGGAGAAAAAGTCCCTGTCCGTGATTTTGTGACGCTGCATGACATGACATGAGACTCCTCCCCGATTCCACCCGCTCTGGCCCCACGTCAGCTGAGCTCGCCCTGCCGCACCCCACTTTCCCTTCGGGGCTTCTCGCCTGCTGACGGCGCGCGGGGCGTGCGGAGAGTGGGAAGGAACCCTTCACACCTGGTACCTAGAGCGACCCCCGCGGCCCATCTCCAGGTCTCTTTCCGGAAGGCAAGGGCGACAGGTGGGGCCGAGGGGGCGAAGTGTGTGCCACGTGGAGCTAATGCCGCCTGATGAGGTGGGGGGGGGCAGGGGCTCCAGCCTGCAGGGCTCCAGGCCTGGCGGCCCAGGTGGCCTCCCCGTGACCTCCCCGGCACCACTGCTCCCTCTGGTGCCTCCAGCGGCGCGTGGCCTCTCAGAGCCCTTCCCGGACGCGCTCTGACATGAAGCCACCAGGTCGCACGGCTCCGTAGAACTGCTTGCTGTTTGCACGTCGCTGTCCTCATTTCCAGGTCCTTCTACTGGGGTTTTCTTGCCAGGACAAAAGGGATGCTATGTCCGAGCAGGTGTTTAGCCCATATGCGACCATGTGGCACTGTGTCGTGAAATTTCTGTCTTTAAAAATTCTTTCGTAGCATGGGGTAAACAGAGGCCGTCTAGTTACCGAGGCTACGAAGGCCTCGGCCCGTGGAAGGCGCGGGGTGGTGAGGGCCGTGGATGGACAGGGAGGGAGGGAGAGCGGGGTCTGTGCGGTGCCTCCGCTGCCTTGCGGGGCGACTGAGGTGGCCGTGGGGGCAGCAGAGTGGCTGAGGGACTCAAGGCCGAAGGGGAACTGGGCCGGCGCCACGACGCTGGTCCTTCAAGTTTGGGTCTTGTTGACATGGGGGCGGGGCATCCAGCCCAAACACCGTCTGCAGCCGGGTGTGGGGCCTGACGAATGTGGACCTAGAGGTGGCCGTGAACACGCGCGATGCCCAGCCGTGGCTCAGCCAGGGGCACCTTCCAGCCCGGGACCCAAGCCTCACGTAGAAACGAAGTAGTACGTTTTTGCTGCCCCACATGTTTGACAGAACGATGAACCTGTCCGTCAGTCTCTAAGCATCTCCCTCTCAGGGGCAACAACCCCGAGCTGGAGCCAAATAAATGCTCACCTGCAGCCTTAAGACTAGGTGTATTCTGAGCCTCTTCTTCCAGATGATGCTCATCATCGTCTTTCGTGTTACACACAGCGTCCCCCTTACCCGGCCGAGACACGTTCCCAGACCCCCCGTGGAGGCCTGAAGCCACAGGGCGTCCCGAGCCCTGTACGCTCTGCTTTTCCCATGCAAACCCCCTTTTCACCTCCAGTAAGCGCTTCGTGGCTTCTCTCCGGCCTACCGGAGCTGCCAGCCCCCGCGCTCTGGCGCTCTGGGGTATTCTGAAGTGAAATCAGGGTGACTTGAACGCAAGCACGATGGTCAGCCTGGTCCCCAGATGGCTGCCGAGCGACTAACGGGAGGGGGGTGTGCAGCATGGAGCCGCGGGACAGAGCGACGACGCTTCACGGCCAGGCTGGATGGAGCGTTCGTCACACCACTCAGAACGGCGTGCGATTTAAAGTTACGAACGGTTTATTTCTGGAATTTTCCAGTGCCTGTGTTCAGACAGTGGTTGACTTCGGGAACTGAAGCCGCAGAGAACAAAACCATGGTTGGGGGGCGGGGATGGAAGGGCTCTTGTTCTTGTAAGAAGAGGGAAGAGAAGCTTCTCTTGAAAGCCGGTGGCTTCTGATTACCTGATCAAAACGGCTAAGATGAGAAAATGCCTTTTGGGTTGTTTTTGTTCAAATGGCGGTCTGCTTGACCTATCTATGGTCCTTCAAATGGGCATTCATTCCTGACACAGCCCCACTGAGCTTGTCGAGGGAGAGGAAACACCGTGAGGGTCTAATCGAGGGCGCTCTCCAGCAGTTCCTCCCGGCCTCCCGTTTCCTTTCTGGCAAGGCGAGGTCACAGTGACATAAACTTAAACGTCCACCGCAGAGACCACCCTGGTGCCGCCACCAACCGTAACGTGGCCCGCCGGACGCACCCTCTCCACACGCTCTGCTCACCTCATCAGGCGCATGTCGCGTAGAGACGGGAGGAAGCAAGCAGTGACCGACACGCACACCGTGCCACGCGGGGTGTCCCCTTACGTATCGCTGGGGACGGGCACGTCACGTGGGGACGGGCTTGGACCAGGCTCGGGCTCCCTCCTGACGTGGACTCGGGGTCCCTTAATCGTGTCTGTTTCCATTTGTTTCTGCAAGGAGAAATGTGTTCCTAAACTGCTTCCCCATACTGTTTGAAAACTGTCGTAGACGTTCTTAGCAGCTAAGCTCGCCCCTGCTTCTCTCCTGGAGTGTGTGCGTGGGTAATAGGGAGTGAGGGGCGGAGATTTGATTCTGTTCCTTTCACCCCCTCTGAGGGGGCCGTTTGGTTCTGTTCCTCTTCCACCTCCGTCCTTTCTCTAGAAACCGTTCTGGATATTGACTCACACGGTTAATGGCGCATCGAGCCCTGCACACGTGACGTGGTGAAGGCGGCCTCCCCATCCACGCCTCGCTCTAGGCTCCTCTGTGCCTTCATAGCTGGCTGCCTAGACTATCCCCCCCTTCCCGCCCCGCCCCCCGGCCCTAGCTCCCACTCACCCACACATCGGCCGCTGGCGACCCGTGAACCGAGCTGACTTCCTTCGTGGTTCTCGTTATTTGTTTTCTCGCGCGCATTTCCAGCTGAAGTCGTGCGAGGCAGCTTACGCACGGCTGAAGATGAGGATGACTGTGTTGCTCTTCCCTTGTCTGTAGGAAGCTGCCGGTCACAGAGGGGGGTGTCCAGGGCTCCCCAAACGGGAGAGGGCAGAGACCTGAGCGCAGCCCAGATCTGTGTGACTCCAGCTGTTCTCAGGCTGCACGTGGCTCCTGCCCAGAGGGAGGTCTGAACGTCACCACTCCCAGCTCTCGCTTTGCCCCGGAGAGAGCCCAGCCCGCTGGCCATCCCTGGAGAGAGAAAGGACACCCTCCCTCCGCCCCGCTGTGCTTCTCCTCCCTGCTCTCCTGGGCGTCCGGGGGGCGGCTGCTTGCGCCCTGCTGGGCATGGTGCGTCTGCTCGTGGCACAGTCTAAGGCTCATCAGGGGAACTAATCAGTTCCACGCGACGCACGAGCACAGCAGATTCCCACGCGCACGGCGATTAGGCGCCCGGCGTCCATGCCTGGCGTTGACGGGGATCGATCTGGAGCCCTCGTAAGACAGGCGCGTTTTCCTTCCGTTCACGAAGAAAAACCGATGCCCAAAACAACCCTTCAGAGGCTTTCCAGGGTGCTTTTTGCGAAAGGGGAAAGCATTTTTTCCGTCTAGAGTCATACTTTTGGGTGAGCCGGTTAGGGACCCCGATGGCTCGATTTCTCCTACATATGGCTGAGAATTTGGGCTTGCCTCCTAGATAATCATGCTACATATATTAAAAAAAAATTAAAGAATTGCAAATAATGGTACAAATGAGGAACACACAGGGACTTTAAACTAGAGGCCGTTTTTAACATTAGCTAAAATCTATGTTTATTAAATGAATAACTCTATCTGTGCTCTATTGTCATTCATATATTTTTAAAAAAATATATAGTTTTCTAGCTCATATAAATTAAAAATGAATAATACTAGCTAGAGACATGGTGGCTAAAAAGAAATGCAAGTATGTTTCCCACCGGCGTGATCCTTGTCAGAAACTCAAATGTAAACATCACCGGATCTCAAAGTTGACGTCACTTGTACCCAGGGGCTTCAGGGGGAGATCTTACTAAGGGACTCGGTGTCATTGTGAACTGGACTTGGTGCGTTCCGCGGCTTTGCGATGGCGGCAGGGGAAGTGACTCCTGGCCCTGACCGTGACGAGAGCGATGGCCGCCATATTTTTGCATTTTATTCCAGGTTCAGGTGAGTTTCTGCTTCACTCGGTCACTGGACCCAATAAGGGACACGCGGGAGGGCCCCCGCCGCGGGGAACAGGGGCAGGGTGTTGCCGACGAGCGAACACGGGAATCGTCCGCTGAGAAGGCGGCGCAGAGCGAGGCGGCCCCAGAGGGGCGGGGGCGCGGGCAGCGCTTCGCCGGCATCTCCCACGCGTGCTGTCAACGTGCCGCGGGAGAAGGGCCTCCTTCTCTTTAAAAAAAAGAAAGAAAAAGCCCCAACATTCATGTTTTTCATATTTTCCTAGCCTGTAATTACTCTTAATCAAAGTACAACAAATAGTAAACAGTAAAAATGAAGTAAACGTGGCGACGGTTTGCCAGGCGTGAGGAGAACACGCTCCATCTGTTAGCCACGAGCAAAATGGCTGTAATTACTGCTCATTTTGCTCGTAATTGCTGAGTTACTCGTTCGCAGCTCGCACCCGACTGGTGAGCAGCGAGTACTACCCGCTCCCTAATTACAGCCCCGCTTTGCCGAGCGCGGAGGCAGGGCGCGCGGGAGCCGGGAGCCGACGGCCGCATCTGCCTCCCTCACCCCGGCGGCCGCGGCGAAGGGGGGACCGTCTGTCTCATCTGGATTTTACAAACTCCGGGTCTCCTCGCCACGCGCACATTAAACCCCAGCGCTTGTACTTCTGGTTCCGATTGCAGGTTCTTTTCAGGCTCGTGGTCGTCGTGAACCCGTTTCCCGTGATGAACTCGGGGGTCGTTTTTGCTGGGACGGTCCAAGCAGAGACCACCTTTGGGTCGTATTTGGTAATGTGGCTCTGGGTTTCTTTGTGTCCAGACTCTGTGGGTGGTTCTGTTGCACCTCGTCATGGAGGAAATTCCACCTGGAAGTTCCGGAACACACGTGGGGAGTCAACGCCTGAGGGTGCAGGTGATGTAGCTGGGCAAACATGCAAAGGAAGAAGCTTCCTTGATCTTGCTGTTTAAGACAGATCGGCGCATCGAGGCAAATGTAGCTGCAGTTTATTTGTTATAATACACTGTCTTCTCTCCGAGATCACTTAAGAAAGACTAAATGCGATTACATCCTCATCGGAAAAACGAAGACCGTGGATACCTCGGCTTATGGCCATTCCAGCAATAGCAGATGTTTCTGGGTTAATTCTCTGCATCCTCCCCTTCACGTGCAACAGGAAACGAGAACTTCGTCAGTGTTTGGCGAAGGTGGGCTGGGGTCTGTGTTGACCGCAGGGTTCTGGGGTGTTCTTAATGGGACCAGAATGTGCATCGTGCCTCTGATCTGGAAACCCCGATGACGGGAACGCTTTTTCTGAGGCGTATCATCGCAAGCTCTGGACTCTTGGTTGAATGGGATGCTGGGAAAAGAAATCATGCGATTCCTAGACTAAAGTACCTGGATTGGCATTTTTTTCTCCCTAGCAAGTGCAAGTCATTGGAGCTATAGAAGAAGAGACAATGAAAATACAGAGCATACATTCATTGTGTTCGTCTGACCCTAAGAGATAGCAAGGGATATTTATGTAGCAGTAATACCCTGAAGAAAAAAAACGAAAACAACGGTTATGGTAAAATTTGATGTGAAATATTCACTGGTGTGAAGCTCACACTTTCAAAAAGAGAGGAGATGGGGGGAGGGGTAGCCTAAAATCTAATTGTTGTTTCTTTTCCTAGCTGCAGGGCATCCAGTCTCTCCCTCTCCCGTCTCCCCTTCCTTTCCCCTCCCTCCCCCCTCCCTCCCTCTCCCTGTCTCTCTGTCTCTCTCTGCAGAAGAGAGGGACCATTTAACCTCTTGGCTGAGATAAGCTGGTGGAAACCAGGGAGCTGTGTTTTGAAAACCTTCACTCTCAGCCCCCCGGGGAGCTGCAGGGTCCGGCTCATCCTGCTGCTGCTGCGTAGCTGCCCTGATCGCAAGCCCGTTCCGCATAATCCTTTGCTTGTGCTCAACAGCTGGCGAGCAGAGATAGGAAATGTTGGAGGTTGGCAGCTTTAAAAATGGTGCCTGTACGTCACCCGAACCAGGGAAGTGAAACGGGCATTTGCATAATCCATCTAGAGTCAAGCAGGTTTCTTTCAATCTCCTTATGGTGTTCAAAAAAATCTATTAGGAGAATATTAGAACAAAATGCACTTTCTTCTCCGCAGAATTTCATTTTGCCTTTGTCCTTGGGTCCTTTAGGGCTTTTTGTTTGTTTTACTTGCATTTTCTGCGAGGTATTTATTTACTTCACTTTGTTCCTACTGTTTTCCGTTCGAGGCACCAGCACATGTTTAGGTCGGTGCTCTTGACATGGAGCCATCGTAACCTAATTCTCTAAAAAGGTCCTAAACAAACTGAACTGTGGGCATTGCGGTATCTTGTCTCCTGGAATGGAAATAGAGAAACAAATTCACAGTGTCGATGGTATTTTAATTCCATGGTAATTTTTCACGTTTTCTTAGAAATCCTGGCGAAGTTAGATCCTGTGTACTTCAAGGGCAACCCCTGGGCCGTCTGCCACCTCAACCAACAGGCACTCTCAGGCACACGCCCACAGACTCTCACGCTCACGGACACACACAGGCGCACACCCAAATACTCAGACGCACGCGTGCACACACGCGCGCGCAGCAAGCTCACAACGTCTCACGTAATGGGCCCCTTTCCAGATTCGTTGTGCTGAGACCTGCCGGTCTCCCAGTATTTCCAGTGAGATGATTTCATTAGCTCTATTTTCTAAATCTTCCCGTTAACCACTTAGCGATCGGAAGTCTGGACCCTTCTACCGACACCGCTTCCTGGAAAGTCACCAATGACCGCTTAACTTCGAATCCCACAGCCCTTCCTCTGGACCTCACGCGGTCTACACCACGTTCCCCTGAACCCCTGCCGGGCCCTGCTCGCTTCACTTTCTCTCCTGTGGCTTCTTCATCCCCCTTTCTTTCCTCTACGTTTCTGCCTCGGCTGCTGCATCTCTCGCCGCCCCTTCTTCCTTAAACTGCGACTCCTTTGCCTGCAGGTGTTCCTTCTCCGGTCCCTGGGCAGGAGCCAGCCTCGCGTGCCAGGTGCTGCCCAGGACCGGGGGAAATCAGGAGGCCTGTGCCTGTGGAGTGACAGCTGTCACAGTGCCCCTGTAAATAAAGTCGGGGTGCTTTCTGATCAGTGCTGCGGAGGACCGTGGATCGAGGCCGGGTGATGGGCGGCGAGCGGCGGGGGCTGCGTGCACGGGGCGTTGGCAGAGGCGTCTTGCTGGGGCGGACGTGGGAGCAGAGACGGAGGGAGCGTGTTTGGGGGAAGTGACTTTGAGGCCAAGTGGCGAACTTGGAACCTTTCCACAGGAGAAGCCACAGTGCCCTGTGGCAGTGAAGACACTGGGACAGGCGGCCACAGGGGAGTCCGCTGTGCCGGAGATGGGCCGGGCCCCCCGCGCCCTGTCGCGCGGCCGGCACAGGCCCCGGCCGGACCGAGGAGAACCACTGTCCTCCACGGATCTTCAAATGCAAAGGCTCATGCTTTCTACCTCTGACTGTTCTTAAAAGACGTATCTCCCCACATGTTTAGAAATGGCTACTAGGTTTTCTTCAAAACTGGTCCGGGTTCCTGGGTGGAGAAACGGAAATGGCAAATCCACGGCGTCCTTCCCTTGAGAGAAAGGAAGCGTGTTTTCTGCGTCTGGTTCTCTGCAAGTCCCGCGCAGGCGACCGGGCCCGCCGTGGACGCGCCTGCGCGGCTCACCTGGCCCTGTGTTCCCCGGGGCCGTTCCTACCCTCGGGGCCCGCGCGGGCTGGGATCCCACGTCTGGTTTCTAGCGAGCGCCGTCTTTCTTCCCACACAGCCGGCTGCCAGGCAGGGTCGGCGCGTGCGTGGGCCGAGGACGACAGACGTGGCAGAGGCTTCGGAGCTGCATCTTGACACAATATAATACATGAACGCATTGCTTGAACCTGGGGCTTTCCAAATAATCGTTTCGGGTGTACGCGGATTTTAATTTCCTGCCCGCTTATTTGATCTGTTCCCTCACTCTTCGCCAAGAAGAGAAATTGCTAGAGCGTAGTGAGAGTGACCACGGGGACACGTTTGGGGGCCTGGCTGTCCCGTCGCAGCCACGCTGTTGAGGGTTGGTGTCGGTGTGTCTGATCCGGCCCCTCCAGAAGTGAGGCGAACGTGGGCCTTGCTCGTGCGCCAAGTCGTCGCCTGCCTCCCGGGGCCACCGTGGTTGGCCCGAGCAGGGTGCGTGTTCCCCCCTGACCTGACCCTGGGCCAGATGCCGTAGAAAATATCATTTCTCTCCACCTCCAAATCCCAAGGATCACATTCCCCGTGGAATCTATTAAAGGAGCTCTCATTTGGCATTTCTTTTTATTCTCTGGTCATGAGATATTAATAGGGAAGAGCCACAGACTGGGAAGATAGCCATCGACAATTTGCAGGGGGTTTGGAAAGCAAATCAGTGTGGAACAGGAATGTAAGCAAGGACCAGGAAGTGGGCGATTAACTCCCCTCCAGGCTGTTTTGCAAAGTCTCTGGGAATAAATTCCCTTAGGACACCTCAGGACAAAGCGATGCAGATGAGAACCTTCGGCCAAGATCAGAGCCTTTGCACCTGCAGCCCTGCAAGTGTCTGCAGAGCCATGGCCTGCAGATGGCACTAACGGGCCCAGGAAGGGCCTCGCATGCATGGCCACAGCCCCGTCTCTGCGCTCTGCGCTGGCCCACCGCAGTCCTGTGGCTCCTTCTTCTCAGAACGCTGCGCTGAGTCAGCACGTGGAAAAGGACGGGTTCGGAGGGGAGGGGCGCGGGGGAGCACACGCCGCTTCCGGCCGCGACCCCGGTGCTGTAAGGCAGTTGGTCCTCTGGCGAGCGCGGTGGGTCCTTCCATCATGGACTTGGTGATGGACAGACTGAGGACAGCGTCCTGACCCGCGCGTGGAGCACGGCAGGACCTTTAGCCTCTGCGTGTGCGTGAGTGAGTGCGTAAGACAATTCTAGAATACACGTGCCTGTCGATAAAGCAACACTTGGATGCGTGTGTAAAATAACCCTTCGATATAGGTGTGCGTTATGTGTCTTTTAATGTTTGTTGGCAATATATAATTAGCGACGTGATTTGTATGAATGTACGTAGATAAGTTCTTTAACGTGTGGACACGTACATGCGTGAGTGCTTTTGCACACACATGGCAGTGCACATGTCTGCTGTGAATAAGAGCCCTTGTGTGTGTGTGCGTGGTGTGGGTGTGTAAAAGGATTCTTGCTGAGTAGGAGTGGGGTCACAGACGAGGGAGAACCAGCTACATGAAGGTCAGAGGGTGACACCAATGAGGAACGTGAGATGACGTGACTGGGACTGAATGAGACTAAAAAGACAAAGTCGCAGCGATGACGCTGAGCACCTAGAGGCGGGGAGGCAGTGGATGGAGCTTTGACTTTCTTCCAAGTTCAGGGAGAAGTCAGGGAAGGATTTCAACCAGGATCATCACAGGATCTGGTATCAGGTTAAAGCGGTCACTCTCGCCGACAAGGATAAGGAGGAGTAAGTCATAGGAGAGACTACGTGGGGGCAGGCAGACCCGTGGGAAGCTATGTCAGGATGTCCACTGAAGAGGTGACCGAGAACATAAAATGGAGGCGGAAGTGAACGGATGGAGAGCTGAGAAATATTTTGGAAACAGAAGACCAGGACCCGAGAAGGATGTGTTGAGGTGGGATGAGAGAGCAGGGGAAACACAGAGGCAGCAGGGTGGTGAGATCGAGAACAATTTCTGGGTTGAGGAACTGGGTGAGCGGTCCCATTTCATGAGAGGAGGAAATGGGAGGCAGTATGTGGGAAATGAAGAATGCTTTTAAATCGGTTGAGTCTTAAGTATAACAGACTCGCGTGGAAGAGCCAGGTTGGCAGGTAGGGATGAGAATTTCATCCAGCTACGTGAATCTGTGACCCATAAGCTACATAATTGTACCTAAAATCATTGGTTGAATGAGGTGCTCAAGGAGAGAAGAGAAGAGACTCAGGATGAATTCCTGAAGGACACTAACATTTAGACGTCAGGCCAAGAAGGAGATCTCAGCAGAGTGCCCAGTGGGTCAGGAAGAAACATGGGAACATTGAGGGGTGTCACAAGCATCAAGCGGGGAGTGGCTGGGAGACTTTCACTGCATCGGATGCTGCCGGGAGGTCAAGATGACAGTCACGAAGTTGTCACTGGGTCTGGCGGTGACAGGGTCATCAGCGATCGGGACAAGACCAACCTCTGTAGTCATGGGGCACAAGTCACGTTGAAGCCGAAGGTAAATGGCTGGTGAGGATGTGACGGGGGACATACGGTCTACTCCTCTGAAAGGCGTGACCATGCACGAGATGCAGACAACGGCACAGCAGCAAAGGACGATGTCCGCCGCGGGGAATTTGGTTTTATCGTCGTTGTTGGCATTGGCTTAGGTGTCCTTTTTGTAAAGATAAGTTGTGACGAGCACGTTTGCAGGATGAGCATGACAATCCAGCAGAGAATCAGGCACCGAGGAGCCGATACGAAGGAGGCTGAGGTGAAGGTGAGGTCTCTGCTCAGGGTAAGGGCGGGGAAGCGTTGCAGGAGCGTTTAGGGGAGAGGACAAGGTAAGACGCTCGATAGTGTGTCTCTGGGCGGGAGAAAGAAGCCTGCTAGACGCGCGGCCATGGCCTTTGTTGAGTGGCTGTCCCACGAGAGGGGGACTCATGGAGAGCTGGTTTCGAACTGTACTGTGCTCTAGAGTGCATCTTTACATGATAATTCTGATCTCATTCCCGAGACCCAGTATTTTATTTTAGAGAGCCTGGTAAAGTTAGTTTCCTTGTTTATCTCCCCGGCTTTTCACCCCTACGTTAATTTCACTTGAATTTTGTCATCTATTACATTTCGTAAGTGCCTCTCATTGTTTTCAGCCCGTTCATTCCTCTTTCAGAAATGGTGTAAATGTGCATTCTGTCCGAGTGGGGCACCTGCAGTAAGGACTTAAAGGAAACGACCTGACTTCACGGCGAGACAGTCTTTAAACCTTCTTTGATAAGAATATTTGTATCGTATACGTCAAAACAGCAATGACTGACATAAATGTACTCAGATTACAAAAGCTCATTTTAATTTATATAATCAAAGGTTGTTTTCTTTATGTTGCTTATGAAACGATGGGTATGAACAAGCTGTTCGGAAAATTGTTCAATTGCTTGTCTTTTTCAAAATATATTTGAGATATTTCCTAATTTATATTTACTCTTTCCTAATCTGACATTTACTTGAAATACATCACTATCTGTTAGTCAATAGGTCAACAGAGGTAAATTTCCGCCACCGGGGAAACACACTAGAAGCTTCTTTGAAGACCTTGGCCCTTCTGGTAGGCCAGTATCTGAGAACACAAGGCATCTTCCTGTCTGCCTCTTCCTGTTCTCCGAGGAGTGATCTGTGTTTGGGAGACCCTACTTCTTTCTGCCCATCATTAGCATGAGCCACGGGCATGCTGCTTGGGCGCCCATCACCCTGGGAGACGGAGATCTTCTGTGTCTACTTTCTGTGGTCCTCTGCCCCTATCTATGGGCTTGGGGAGAGGGGAAGAGGAGCAGTCTTGTTTGCTGTGACTCCGGTTGTCTGCGGCAACACTGGGAATATTCTAGAAAGTTAATTGGATGAGACAGGTCTCAAGAAAGATTTTATACCTCTGAGTTTTATTCATCTATTTCCTACCTGTACTGAGCTCCCAGAAGTAACTGAAAGCCGGTTCTGTTTCATTTTATTTTCTGCCAGTGATACAGGCAGGGACGATGTCCATGTTAGCGAAATGGAAAACGAGGTGTTGGAGAGGCTTGGGCAGAACGCAGGGAGCAGGATCTAGGCAGGGAACTGGCGAGGCCGGTGTTTTGTCAGGGTGTCACGTTGCTGCGTGAGGCAGGCAACCCCGGTGAGGTCACTTGGGTGTGTGTGTTCAGAACGTGGCCCCCAAATCGCCTTCGAAGTCTGGCTCCCTCGAGCACTGGGAAGCAAAGCTTCGGCACGAACTCCTCTGCAAAGCCCCGTGCCTTAAAAATGGTGAGGGGTGGGCCACCCCCGGGGCTGTCAGACAAGAGGGGACCCTCGTTATCACAGCAGATGAAGGTAAGCTCTTAGGAGCGGATGGTTTCCAGCCTCTGACTTTGCCTTAAACAACAACAACAAATGACCTGCGTGTCCCCAGGCCCCGGGCAGGTGTGTGCTCAGAGTCGCATTTTAAAGTCTGTTCTGGGGGAGGAGAAAGGCGGGAATGATGGCAAAGCTCACCCTCCGACTCTCCAACTGCTGTCAGAGGCCAGCCCTCTGCACCCCTGTTTGCAGAGCCTCACCCAGGCCCTGCGTGTGCTTAGTCTCTGGTCGGAGAGTTCCTCTTGCCTCAGAAGAAGCTCATTACAGATCACGTCACCTTTTGCAGGCAAAAGATGTTCCCTTGAAATGAAAATGCGATGTGTGTCAGATCCGTAGCGTGTAGCCGCCAGGCTACCCTTTGATCCAGTGAGGAATGCATTTGTTAAAATGCCGCTTTCTTGATTTTTTTTTTTTTTAGCTGCTTTTTTGGCGTGTCTGGATCATTTGTATATATGCACAGCACAACTTTTGCCACATCAAAATGCTTAATAAGTTCACCGCGCTCAAAAAACAGCGCGCCAAACAAAGGGCCTTTTTTTCTATAAAGCGTTATGCCACTTAACCTCTGGCGTGTTCCCTCCGGAAAGTTTCGAAACATTTGATGCGGTCTCCAAAGAAAAGAGCCAGCCCTGATCGGAGCGCGTTCTCCGAGAACGGTGCCACGTGGAAATGCGGGAGCTTGGTAGAGGAGTCAACACATCCGGTTTCAGTTCTGTGGGACGAGGGTCATTTTCCTTCAATTAATTACTTCGCTGGCGTCCGAGAAAGTGAGGACACTATTCGACATACGTGAGGATGGCTACTAATTCGATCATGAATTGACACTCCCTTAGGTAACTGATGCGAGGCTTCTTTGTTTGACGCATTTATGTTACAGGGCATGAGCAGGGTCTGAGCCTTAATGTGGGTTTTTGCATCTGGTTCGTACAAACCAGTGTTAAGTGTGTTTAATTCTCACCCGGTATGTCCGGAGGGCAGGTCCTGAGCCGGCTCCGTTTAGCAGCATGAGAAGCCAAAGCTGGATCGTCCAGTCCTGTCCTCAAGCCAAAAGGAGCCTCCACGAGTGGACCAGGGACCTCTCCAGCCCAACCCGGACACTGGACCCCTAGCGTCTGGGGTTGGGGGGCAGCGCTCCCACACCTTTCTGTTAAAAGACACCCCGTGTAGGTGTAAAAGTGAGAGCTGGTTAGTGTTATAACCCGTTCAAAAGAGGGTTGAACAGAAATAGTTATTCATCGAGAATGAATGTGCAAATGAAGGCAAAGCTGGGTTTTCATGGGATGGGGTGGGGAAAGGGGGTGGGGAGGAAAGTCAGTTAAACCCCTGCCAGACAGGACAGCGTGTCTATCAGTTATGTACGAACCTCAGAACTGTAAGTAGTTAAAGGTAATGGAAGACTTGAATCATTCCTTCCTTCCTTCCTTCCTTCCTTCCTTCCTTCCTTCCTTCCTTCCTTCCTTCCTCCCTCCCTCCCTCCCTCCCTCCCTCCCTCCCTCCCTCCCTCTCTCTCTCTTTGCCATTCTAACAGGTGTCACAGTGCTGCCTCACATGATTTAAACTGCATTTCCTTGATGACTAATATGTGGGCTCTTTTCCCCCATGTGCTTGTTTGCTATTTGTATATTCTCTTCGTCGAAGTATCTGTTTAAATCTTGTGAGTGGGCTTTTAAGAATACACTTCCAATGCAAATTTTATCTTTCGCAAAAGAAGAATGCATCACGTCTAGAATCTATGGATAGGCATAAGTCTAGAAATGCCTGTGGTTGTGACAGGAAGACGAATTTCTGGGACTAATTATTTTGTGGGTCCTTTAGTTGCAGATATTAAAGAGTTAAGCAACCGAAGCTTCACTAAGGATAAGCTAGTTCCAAAGGACCTAATTTCCTTTACTTTTTTTTTTGTCAGTTAAACTATACATTAGAATGATTTAATAAACATAATATTTTATTTCATCCTTGTGAACAAAATGCAGAAAGATGGACTATGCAACAAGAGAGTTAGTGTGAATTATACTTTTTTGAAAGAGTAGTAATGATTTCTGCGTCCGTCATCCTAGGAGGGTTGTTCTTAACCCCAGGCAACTTACTCACCTATAAAACTCCAATGAAGTCATCCAGACCTTACCGAGTGCACGGTAGGATCTATCTGACAGGCCACGCACCTGCGGACCCACCAGAGGCAGGTTCGACCCAGGCGTCCGGGTTGCAGACCAGTGGCCTGCCCTCACGCGGGCCCTCCCAGGCCACGGACGTGCAGGTCGAGGTGGCCCAGGCCGCAGGGCAGCGCGACAGCGGCGGCTCTGAGTCCACCCTGCCGGCGGCGTGGGCCCCGCAGCCTCCCCGCCCCCCACGTCCCTCCTCCGGCCGCATCCCGCGGCCGCTCCCCTGGGCGAAGGCCACGGAGGTGTCCCCCCGGATTTCTTCGGTGGCATTTTAGGAAGCGCGCAGTCTCTCCGTCCCGAGGCTGTGCAGATGGAGCCCGTCGTTTGCGTGTGTAACCAGCAATGTTCCTGTCAGCGATGCTCGTGGACACGTGGTGCTTCGGTTTCTTCACGCGATGCCAGAGTTTAATTCGTCCCCCGCGGCTCTTAATTCAGAAGACAAAAACACGAGTGAAGAAAAGTTTCTTTAGGAAGCAGACGTAGCACTTCCCGTTGCTTTTGACGCTTTACTTGAACCAAGACAACTTGCCAGCGAAGGCCCCGGGGTCACTGCAAAGGGGACGATGGTCGCCTCGCTGCTGAAAACCCCTGTTCTCTGTGGGGGTCATCTGCCACACGGGTCTGTGCGGGGGAGGGAACAGGAGACGCTGGGTCAGCAGAGCCTCAGTTTCCACACGTTCTCGTAGCCGCTCTTGGACCCTTGACCCAACTCCGTCCGAGTGGGGGGTCCTCACCCAGGGGCTCTCTGGTTCCCAGGACCCCTGTGGCAATGGCGGCAGGCACGTCTGATGGTGACAGTCGGGAGGGAGCCGCTGGCATCTCGTGTGTGGAGGACAGGGGTGCTGCTAAACCATCTACGATGTGCAGTGCCCCCACACTGAGTGATCGCCTGGCCTCCAATGTCTGTCACGTCGGGGTTGAGAAACCCTGCTCCCAGGTGCAGTACTTGGAGCGAAGTCGAGCAGTAGGGACCACAGGTCCACGGTGTCACGGGCGGTTGTGCGTCCAGGGCAGGGATGGAATTGGGGCTGTGCGTCTCCAGTGCCCGGGGCCGGGAGGGGACAAGCTGTGGCCTCTGGTGTTTGGTGACGCTAGAAGTGGTGTCCACTCTGTGCTGGTTCGGTGGCTTCCTTTCGTCCTGGGTCTTGACGTCCTTCGGGCCCTCTTTGTCTATTTCTGGTGTCCCATGACCTCTCTGCAAGTTCAGCGACTCTCCAGAAGGGCTCAGGACTCAGAGGCACTTTGATCCAGGGAAAGACTATATAACGGAGCCCCGAGGGGGGAAAGATACACCAGGTGAAGTCCAGGACACAAGCCCCAGTCCTTAGAATCACACCCATGTAATTGCACAGGACACACTTACGCTTCCGGTCACAAATTGTGTGCCGAGGGACCCAGGCTAGGGAAGCCTGCCTGAGCCTCGGAGCCCAGGGCTTTCGCGGGGTCTGGTCACATAGGGACCTTCCATCAGAAGGAGGGCAGGTGACTGCCACGAGTCGCATTGTTGGTAAGGACAACCCGGATGAGCTTATGCATCATACTTTGTTGCCCCTGGTATACTACGCAATCTTATAAATTAGTAGCCTAGGGAGCGTTTGAAGGGCTAAGGCCAAGGTCAGGTATGCAAGCAGGCCCCTTGAAGATGTGGAGACCGTGCATCACCGGACTTCCAGCTCCTGCCTGCACGTCACAGCCATCGGCACCCTCCCGGTCACAGTGAGCATGCCCAGTATGCTTCTGGTTAGAGTCTTGTGTCTAGATCAGGCAAAGGTGGCTGTCACTGCTTGGCCAACAGCCACAAACTAGCACGTGCTAGGCATAATAAAAAAATAATCACGACCACATTTGTGCCGTGTATCATGTGTGTGCATGTGTGCGCGCGTGTGTGTGTTACTTCAAAACTATCTTTACCGTTTCCATCAGAAAGTGAGCTTTTTGAAGACTGTTGGAGACCATACTTGAGTCAATGGGGAGGGTGTAACTCATTGTCCGGTGGCTTCTAAACATAGGTATTTAAAATATCTCCCCATCCCCACTTTTTAATAGACTAGGGCCAGCACGTTTGGAAGATGATGCCCGTATCGTATTTCCACCTTCGTCACGGAGCTCTGCGTCTGGGCGTGACTCTAGCCCTCTGTCCTGTGAGACGTGTTTCACTTACTGGTCCGCCATTGCCGTGGTCTAAGGCTCCCGTGTTCGCCCACGTGTGTGATAAGCTCAGCTCACGCATTGGAGGCAGACCCTAATCTTTAAGGAAGGCGAGGTACCGTTGAAATAACGAAAGAGCTCAGTGAGAAATGGCGAGGATCTGCTGGGCCCTACCTGGCTGCGGTGTCTGATTTGCGCACACACCACGTTCTTCTCTCTCTTTCGGTGCGACCGAAGATCAGTGGCGACGAGACTGCTCTCGAAATACTTCCTTGTTCGGTCTCAATTACAAAATCAATGCAGTTATTCTTAAAAACATAAACGCACAGGCAGACGGGAAGCTGGTCATAGAAATAACCGATAATTCCATTATTAAAAGTGTCTAGTATTTCCTTCTGCTTCTAGACAGGGCGTATCCGCGTTGTGCAGAATGCGGGGTGACACGCGTGAGGGTATATGTGCGTGCATGTGCCCTGCGTACGCATGTAACGTGTCTGGGAATCCGCAGACACCTAGTTGTAATTTGTGTCACTTCGATCCCGCCGATGCCCTTCTGTAACGTGTGTCAGCACGACATACCCCTGCGCTTGCCGAAGAATGTTCATTGGCCTCGCTTACGCCCACGGTTGCGCCAGAGCTAGCACTTCCGTTATTGGACATACGGCTGTTTCCATGTTTTATGCCGCATGCCATGCTGTGACGAAAATCTCTACTCAGATCTCGGGGCGCATATAGTCTCGCCCTCAGGACTGTATCCTCTTGTTGGTGAAATCTCTGAATCGAAGAATGCGCCTCTTTTTCAAACAGCAGGAATTCACGCCAGTCGTCTTCCAAATGCTGCTCCAGACTTCGCGCCAGGGGCCTCTTCTCTCACCAGCTTACCCGTCTTAATGATTATAATTATTTTTCAAAAATCTGAACGGTGTGGTGTTCCTAAATGGCTTTTCATAGCAATTAAAATGTAAAATAACTTTGATTAGTAAGGGACAGCCAGGAAGCCTTTCAATGAAACCTCGTTGGCGTCTTTCCTCACCGGAGGTCAGAATGTTCAAATTTGCCAAATAACGAGAAGAGGAAAACAAAACGAAACAACCCAGAGTCTGGCCCCTCGGCGAGCTCACAGGGTGGGGTACAGCCCTGTCCTCTTCCCGAACTTGCACGACCAGGGGCCGGTGACTCCCGCTCGAAGCCTGGGACCCTGGGTCATACTGGGCAGGCCATGCTGCGCAGGTGGGCGGTCTACACTGCAGGCCTAGGGGCGGGTTCTAGCTGATGGACCCGTCTCAGGTGCTCTTCGAATCCCCATGGTCAGTGGGCTTTTGCCCTGAGGTGGACCGATTCTGAGGGCTCAGAGACACTTTTTCTTCATGTGTAGAAATAATTTGTTCCCTGAATTTTGATTATGTCACACTTATTCCTTTTCTAATTATCCCTTATTTGTTCAATATAAGATAATAAATTCTGACAAACAATCAGCGAATGGGCACCCAGTGATGTGCTTCGTTTTAATTGGCTTGCCTTCTTTTTCTCCTCTGCTAAATTATAGCCCATCAGTGTAAGGTTTCCTGTGGTGAGCAGCTAATAATATGCCCAGGTGCAGCCAATTTTACTTCCTAAATAAGAAATAATAGCTGCGGATCACCGAATGTGAAGGCGACGGGGCCTTCACGTCCCCTGTCGGCGGCGCCTGCTGGGGCAGACTTTCCACGGCGAACTCCCAACAACTCCCCTTTAAAAACGCTATTGCGATTCATCTGCATTACGCTGATGAATTAAAATCGTGGTCTCTTTTTTTTGATGCACAGAAGCTTTCTCAGAGACTTCTGAGAAACTTAGTTGATTTTAGCCTCAGGTTTAAGATTAAGAGCAAAAACCACTATCGATACCAATGGAAATATCACCGTTAAATGAGCCAGTTGAACAAAATTCTGCTACATTCTTTTTGAAAAACGGCGCTGAGCGATGGCGTTGCATTGGGCACCACCCCGACACAAATGTCCCGGTGGGATGTCAGTTGTTGGCACGTCTTTTTTTTCTTGTCGCTTCACCATTAAGAAAGCTAATTTGGACTTAAAAATATATCAGTGGGTTTTAATTAGCTACGATGAGGTGAAGGAACACCTTGGAAAGCATTTGCTAGATTATTTTTAAACCACCAACTTTGAGTGTACAATTTTTAATAAACCTAAACATCCTCGTTCTGAGGGGGACGGACAAGCATTCTTACACTCACGTACTGACATTTGTCACCACATCTATGTATTATTTTCATGGCCAGGTGGCCGCAGACGCTACTGAGCCTCCTGAAAACATATAGGAAAAGTAGCAATGGAAGTGCATTAAAGACCCCTATTTTGGTTCTCTAAAGTGCTAAGAAAAATCACCGAGAAGAAAGCAGAAATGAAGGAAGTAGGTGTGGCCAAACCCTGTCCCCACCGAGGAAGACAGGGTCTCTTATCCTCCCTTACCATCTCCAAACCGCAGCCACGTCCCTCCGGAGGCACCGCCATGTGCTGGCTCAGCTCCCGTTCTCCACGCACGTCCTCGTTCCCTTGTCGTCTAACCCCTCACTGCGACCAAAGGGATCGTTCACACCACCCAGTCACCCACCGCTGTGCAACAAACATCCCGAAACGTAGTGGCTCCGAATGACTGCCATCTGCTTTGTTCATGGTCATGACCTGTGGGCCGGGCCCAGCAAAGCGACTCCCCTCCGGTCGGACACGCGGGCCTCGGCTGGGACGTGCGAACCGCCAGCAGGAGGGGAGATCTCTTCTCTCCTCGGGGCAGGGCTGGTCCGGAGACCTGGAGAGCCTGTTCTCCTTCACGAGCCGACGTCGCTCTCTCCAGCCCGTCGCTCTGTGTTCTTTCCCCGTGGTGGCCCTAGTGTGGTTCCGTGCGGCGACTCCTTCCGCCGTCCCCAGCCAGGCTCTGCTCTGTGGTCGTCTTTCCCTTTCCCACTGACGCTCAGCTCCCCCTGTGCGATTAGAAGGGACATTGCATCGCGTGATTCCACCCAGAGCAGGGATGCGAAGCATTTCCTGCGAGTATGAATCGGAATCGCCGTCCTTGCTGTAAATCACAAAGGACCCGAGCCCTGGGCTCATCACACGTAAGAAGGAAGACAACCAGGCGGCACGTGATTAAAAGCTATTAATTGATCACTAAGGTGTTCTGTCTCACTTCAGTATAAATTTTATGACAACAGTTTCGCTTAATTGCTTCTGCTGGCATTGAAAATTCCATACGAGGTGCATCTTTTAGCTCTTTCGACCTGATTGGAAAGAAATCACTGATTTAGAAACCTGAAGCAATTCATCATGTTCAAAATACTTTCACAGAAAGAGCATGATCTGGACTGGGTGTGAGCCAGGAGTAGCCCATAGAACTGAGAGCCTAAACTTAAGGAAGGAGAGAACAAAGGGAACCCTCATAACCAAAAGTCCCGTGTCATTTAGGAAAATTGCAAATTTAACCTTTTAACATGCAAAATTATTATTCAATGTGCCAACAAAAAATAAATCATTAAGTCCCAAATTAAGTAGCATTAAACATTTCTCAGGAAGCATTTGGAATTTGGCTTCGAATGCTGGTTCTGACGGTCAACGGGTTTGAAAATTCATAACAGAGATCTCGTGTTGTGTACCATGCACACGTGCAGAGGAAAAATGCAGAGAGATTTACTAGTAAACATGCCCATTTAACGTTACCTAATCCACGTTTTCAAAGTCTCTTTAGGCGCAAGACAATTTTGTTTGGGGCCGCATCTCTTGCTTTCTTCAGAACACCAGTTTCAGAAGTGAAATACACGCGGTCGCCTGGAGTACGATGGATAGTTCATGTTTTGCTGCTCTGCTGAGAAGGTCTAGCGATTTCTCCCTCATTTTATTGAACACATTTAGAACGTTGTAGGACATTTTGTCCTTTCCAGCTTAAAACCTATTTTGAAATATCAACTTTATACCTGACTCCGTGAAAATATACTTTTATGGCATTCCATGATTATAGCAAGGAAATATAATGTGATGTCGCTGGGTTTTTAGAACAATTTTCTTCCTGCTGCCGATATGAAAATGCGTTGGCCGGGTCTATTATAATTGCACGAGTTCCGTGATCGGCCTCTTTCGAGCGTTCGTGGTGTCTTTCAGTTTGCTGTTTCTCTCTCTTGCTACTCGGAGTCAAAGAATGACGAGTGCGGGCAACAAAGCCTGCTGCCCAGCCCTCCTGCACCTCTGCTGCTGAAAGCTCCATTTGCTCTGCTGTGTCCTCACTGTCAGCCTCCACGAGGCCCCCGTGGGCCACCTCCGTGGTGCCCGCTTCCTACCCCCCGGGGATGGCGCACTGTGCATAACACCTGCCCAGGGAGACGAGTCTAACCATTCGCCTGTTTTTACTTTGCCCTGAGATCTCATATGGCTTTCTACTCACTGCGAAATCCCTGAAAAGATGAACATTTTTCTAGATCAGTTCCGACTTAAAAAGGACTGTGTCACAGGGGGAAGTTAGAGCCGAATCGGTCGAGACGTGTGGAATGAGATGTTCTTTGCAGACTTCCCGTAAGTGATTGGAACCATTTATCTTGCTGTGATTCCACAGCACGAAATAATTGTGATTGTTTCATTAGTTCTTGCTGATTAAGTAAAATATAATTGTGCTCTTTGAAAAAAAAAAAAAAGGAAAGTATGATGTTAGTCGATTTTGAAAAGCTGCCGAGGAATATAAGCATGGCGCTTATTAGTGTTTTCAGGGGTAGAGAATGGCAAGGCGCCCGAGTAAATGCAGAGCAGCAAGACTCTAATTGCATGGAGGCTGTAAGGTGCAGTCGGTGGGAGCTGCGAGCTGACCCAGAGAAGCGGTCCCCTCGGTGGCTCTGCCACTTGGCCATCGCAAGGCTCAGGGACCTTGGGCAAGTTCTTTATTCCTAAGGTCTCCTTATGTAAAACTTGGGAGTTGCCCTAGATTGGAGGACAAATTCAGCCAGGACCCAAGTTCAGCCAGCTAGGACACTTACATTCGTTCTCCACGCGCGTCCTGTATAATGCTTAAAAGTTTACTTTGAGTAATTGCCAACATTTAAACTTTCAAAGGCACCTTACCATCTAGATTTCCAACTTCATTTGAAAAACTGTAAATCTAGTGACACAGGCTCTCATTCCCACCATGTCCCCACCACCCTGGAATGAAGTCCCTCACACTGACACAAAATACCCATCACCAATTATAGTCACAGTGCACCTGTTCCCTCACAGTGATTTAGAAATGTTATGTGATTTGTGACCTCCACATGTCTATGAAAAGTGAAATTCAAGAAAAATGAAATACCACATATTTTTTGTAGATATAAAGACTGTATGTTTAATATGTAGGTGAAGAGCATTCTTTAAACCCATCCATCTTTATTCATGTTTGCAACCATCTTGTCCCCTGGTGGCATTTCAGTTTGTAGTGTTTAGTCTAGAACTGAGGCTTGCAAACTATGGCCCAGAGGCCAAATTCAGCCTACTACCTGTTTTTGTAAATAAAGTTTTATTGAGTAACAGCCATGCCCACTCATTTGCATCCTGTCTGTGCTTGCTTCCACATTCGAACTGCAGACCTGAGCAGCAGCAATAAAGGCTGTGTATCTCACAAAGCCAAAAATATTTATTATTTGACCCTTTATAGAAAAAGTTTGCTGAGTTTCAGTTTTTGCACTGACCTGTATAGAGCTTAGAAGTCATTATTCAACCCCTCACAACAAGGAAAAAGCCAACAAACTGAAAATCAATGACGTTTTTTAGAAGCATCGGAGAATTGAGGTCACAGGGCAAACTACCACTGTGAAATCTCGAAAGACAGGCCTGAACAGAAAATGACAGCCAAGGTCATCCTACTGGGAGTAGAACTGGGAGGAACATTGAAGTGGTAAGTGTGAGAAATTGCTGGCTGCATACTATGAATGGCCTGAGAGTTAAAATTTCCTGGGAGTCCCCACATTTGTCTGGGTTTTACCTCCAGGAACCTCATCATATCTTCCCATGGAGATCTGAGAAATGCCCCTTTTGTGTTGAGCACGGGAGGGGAAAAGTCAACATTAAAAAAAGCCCAGTGTATTCTTGATAGTAAAGTTCTGGATTTCAAGGGAAATTACTGTACCAGAGCCTTCTGTAACCTGAGAAAGAGCAAAGTACCAATAGCACCCCCTCCTGCTTTCCCCCTATCTCATGCAAAGGAGAAAAAAGCTAAAGGAATGAATAAACCACTTCTGAAGGTTACAACCCGGGGAGGAATTCAAGGATATTAAAACCTGAGCTTTATCCATAAAATTACAGAAAGTTTTCTCTCGCCAACCCCTTCCCACCACATCAACAAGGCTCCAGAATAAGCAGTGTCATTACAGCTGAGAGAGCCACAAGGCGCAGACTCTAAGAAAGAATTCCTCGGGAAACACAAAGATCTCAGAAGAGAGAAAAATAAAAATGAAAACAAAGAAACTCAGGAAACCGAAGCCTCTGGCACCTATATGGACCTCGAACATTAACTACAGCCCGTCTTCCTGCCAGACGCACATAAACCTAGCTAAAAGCCTAATTATCTCAGGTCCTGTTCCTCAATATATCATGACTGTCTTTCAACAACAACAACAAAATTGTAAGAAGTGAAAGCTGGTGAAAAAACATATGACGGAACCAAGCAAGAGTTCGAACCAGACTCAGGTAACACAGATGTTGGAATGATCTGACTCGGAATTTAAATAACTCTGATTAATACGCTAACTACCTTAATGTAAAAGGCAGACAACGTGGAAGAAAAAATAAGTAATGTAAACAGAGAGCGAGACCTCTAAGGAAGAATCAAAAGGAAATGCTGGAAATCAAGAATAAGGTAACAGAATGAAGGATGCCTTTGATGGCCCATGAGTAGACTAGACACGCCAAGATAGAATCAGTGAGCTTGAAGATATGTCAATAGAAATGTCTCAGACTGCAAGGCAAAGAGAGAAAAAGGAACAAAATATTTAAGCGATGTTGGAATATTACAAAAGGTGTAACATATGCATCATGCAGATGCCAGAAGGAGAAGAAAGAAAACAGAGACAAGCAATAGCTGGGGCTTTTCCAAAATTAATGACAGACACCAAGTCACAGATTCAAGAAGCTCAGAAGACATCAAGTGGGATGAATATCCAAAAATTATACATCTAAGCGTGTCACATTAAAACTGTAGAAACCAAAGAATAAGAGAAAATTCTGTACGAAACCAGAGAGGGAAAACACCTTACCTGTAAAGGAACTAGGATAAGAATTTCGTTGACCCTTTTGCCACAGACCATGCAAGCAAGAGGGTAGAGCGAAATATGTAACGTGTTGAAAGACAAAAATCAACAAGCATAAGATTCTATATCTAATGAAACGATTCTTCAAAAGTGAAGGATAAATATTTTCTTAAACAAACTGAAGGAATTTGTCACCAGTCAATTTGCCTTATAAGATATCTTAACAGAAGCTCTTCAGAGAACAGGAAAATGACATAAGTCTGAAACACAGATCTACATTAAAAAAAGGGAATTATGGAAGGAATAAATGATGGTAAAAAATAAAATTTCCAAGGAAAAATAGACAAATTATTATAGAGGCTTCAACACTTCTATCAGTGACTAACAGAGCCAGCAGGCAGAAAATCAGTAAAGATATAGCTGATCTGAACAGTACCACCAAACAGAATCTAATTGACTTGATAGAATACTTCAATAGCAGAACGCACCTTCTTTACAAACTTGCATGGAATATTTACCAAGGCTACATTCTGGGCTGTAAAACACCTCAACAAATTTAAAATCATGGAAATCATGCCAAAATGGTCTCACACTACAATAGAATCAAACTAGACAATGGAATTAAATTTAATTCAATAACAGAAAAATAGCTAGAAAATCTATAAATATTTAGAGAATAAAAACACTTCAAAAAGAACACAAAAATCAAGGAAAACTCTCAAGGGAAATTTAAAAGCACTTTGAAATAAATGAAAAAAAATACAACTTATAAATATTTGTGGGAGGCTTTGAAAACATTGCTTCAACAGAAACTTATAGCATCAAATGTATATTAGAAAGAAGGACTATCTAAAATCAATCAACTTCCAACTTAGGAAAGTAGAGAAAAAGCAAATACACCTCAAGCAAGCAGAAGAAAAGCAATAATAAATATTAGAGCAGAAATCGATGAAATCGAAAGCAGAAAGCCAATAGAAAAAAACGACAAAACTAAAACTGATTCTTTGCAAAGATTGGCAGATTGCTGCAGGGAAAAATTAGAGGCCAGCTGGGAAATTAGAATAAGGACACACACACACACACACACACACACACACACGCACACACACGCACAGAACAAAGAGGCCACAGTTTGCTGAGCGTATATCCCATTAGCGATAGGGATGATATTGCTGCTGGGTTACTCCCTCTTGTCCATGTTGTAAACGTCACTGTGTCTGAGGAGCTTATCCTCAGTGATGTTTGTGTCCTGGGACTGTTGGAATACCGCGATCTCTTCCTGCTTCCTCCCCCTTGCCCTCCTTCCTTTCTTCTTCTGAGCATGTCGTGGTGTCGGAACAGCCTTCCAGCATCACATTAAACAGAATGTGGATCTGGTCCTCTTATAAACCAGAAGCAGAATGTGCAGATGCCCTGTGCCTTCTCGTTTCTTTGATGGGTTCGTTCTTTAAAGAGTCGGCAGGAGAGGCAGTGAATTAAACATGGTTGATCTGATAAGCAAATATTGAAAGCTTTTCTCTCAAAGAAAGAAGCCATTTCACTTAAGAAGTACCCATAAAAGGTGCAGTGTGTACAGATTAAATGGAAGTTAACAAATGTTCCTTTTTTTCTGGGTCAAAAAGGTTTTCTAGCTACCGTGCGAATTATAGATAAATACACACAGGTATAGGTGTGTACGTCTGCATAGTCTTGATCTTTTCAACAACTCAGTTGATTTTTAATAACTTCTCCAAAATATATCAAAATACCAGTGTCATTATTTTGAGTGTTATTCAGTCAGAGTCAGAAGTCTTTAAGAACAAGGAGGTCACTTGAATGTGTGTTCACACACTCATCTGTACTACCCCAGATGGAAATTTATGCCAAATTCTGAAAGAGGAAAAAGAAGTAATCAGTTGTTCATGGTAAAATTATGATATTATGGAGGACAGATTCTGAGGAGGGGTTCAGAAGATGTTACTGACTTTCAGGCAGGAGGGACAGGTTCACATTCCTGAGCCTGCAGAGCCCAGAGCTCGCCCACTGGGTGCTGCCTCGCAGGGCCGGGCTGTGCTTGCAGGGGCGGGAGCCGGCAGCGTGCCTTCCAATGGAGGTGATTCCTTAAAACCTCAGTGTGTGCCTTTCCCTAGCAAGTTCTTCATGCAGAGGAGGGAAACATAATTACCCACTCATCTGTCCATCCATTGTGACATGCCTACCATGGGTCAGGTGTTGTCTCAGATTAAATTTTGAAAAGAGGCCAATTCTGGTCCATAGAAGGTGGATGGATGGCTATGGGAAGAAATAATAAGGTGAACACAAGGACAGGTGGCATATTGGCGCCAAATTAGAAGGTGCACCCACCTGGTGGAGGTAGGTTGCCTGGCCTAGCCTAGTTCCCACCTGCCCTTCCATCAGAAAGCTCAGAGTTGGGGTGCGCTTCTGGTCCAGCCCCTTTCTCTCCTGGTACACTAAGCACATTAAGAACTTGCTACTGTAACCATGTCACCGTCCCGTGCCCCCACCCCCACCTGGTTTCTCCACGCGTTCCCTGGCCACGCCTGCACGTGGATCGTCCTCCCTAACCTCGGAGCACCTGTGAGTTCTATCCAGCTCCACGGTCAGTCGTTTCCTGGCTGGAACCGCCTGATGCTCCGTGAAACCTCAGATGGCGGCAAACCATGCTCCGTGCAGTCCACCCGGCGGGTTCAAATCCAGCTCTACCTTGTCCTGATCTGTGACCTTGGACGAAACACAGTCCTTTATATTGACCAGTTAGTTTTCTTTTTCAGGGGTGTGACCGAGAATGATGCTGTCACGTCCCTTTAAATATTTCATTATATGAAAGCATGTCATGTGAGGGGGGATTAGGAGGCTGACTTGGGGGCTGCCATATCATGACTTATGTCCAGGGGTTCGGACTTGATTCCATGGGGGGCATTCATTTGGAAAGCTATTAATAGCAGAGACTTAACAGAATAAAATCTTTTTGTGAAAAAGTCTCACCATATAAAACATACGCCTTAACTCGTAAATGTTCAGTGTAATTAAAGTTAAACCAAAGGTTTCTAAAGCAGTCCAAACTTCAGTTTGGGGCAGAAAATATTTATTCTCCTAATTCCGAACAATTCAGGGCCTGTTTTGGTGTTTCAAACATTGTCACGTGTATTTTGCTTTGCACGTTCGCAACCTTACCTGTTTGTTTAATCATGAATACATCACTCACAGCTCGTGGGCTCAGCAGATACTTCCCGAGTGCCCGTGAGGACTTCCTGTGGACTCCTCAGGGCTGGAGAGAGCACCATGTGAGAATGAGCCCTGAGCCGTCACGGGCCTGCGTTCTGTGAGACGGTACCGTCAAAGGGGATGCTGACAAGTGTGCGGACAGAACCCCGGGCTGACACACTAGAGGGGACTTGGGTGGCGGACGACAGGAGAGATGGTCAGAAGAGCCCTTTCAGTGTTCCCTGAGCAGGCGACGTGTCAGTCAAGATGGAGCGTGAAGGAGGAAGCCAGGCAGAGGGAACAGCATCGGCAAGCGCACGGAGGCAGGACGGAGCCAGGCGCATTGGAGGACGGGGAGCACGGTTGTTTCCGAGAGAACATTCGAGGAGAGAGATGATTTAAGGTGAAGTGGGAGAGACCAACGGGGCCGAAATCAAGGTGAGCCGTGTAGGCCGAAGGGAGGCGTCTCCTTTCATTTTCATTGCAGCGAGAAGCCATCGCCCCACACCGAGGAAGAGCTGGGCCGCCCGCTGCCTTTTGAATCTCTTGGCTCATTAAAAATGTCATTAGGATACGCAAACCCATGCGGCCGCGTGGTGGCCGACAGCCATCTAGCTCCTCGAGCTGTTTCAGCTTATGCAGACGGCAATCTCTAGTCTTTGGCCTATCCTTCCCGCTACCTTAGGAAAAACGCCAGACTTCTGGGGGAACGATTGCATTTTAAGGTGACTTTCTTGCCTGAAACATACACCCTCAATGCACATAAAGCTCCGATTTAAAAAAGAATGACATTTAGTGCTAAAACTCCTGGGAGGCGTAACCCTAGCAGGTGTGGACCTTCTTCAAAGCGGCACACGTGGCCACTCCGAGCGCCCCTGGGCTGTGCGTGTGGGGGGGGGGGGCTCCCGGCAGAGAGGCGTCCGAGCGAGGCCTGCCGCGTCCTTGCTGTGTCTTTCTTGGCAGAGCATGTCATTTCTGTGGCAGGCAATAGCCTCCTTTGTACCTGCTGATACCTGCTGCTTAGATTTACCATAAGGATCCGACAAGCCGATGATAAGGGAATGGTCGGTAAGCTGTTAAACAACACGGAAAACCAAGGCGTTTTCTCCCAACATCCGGGACCACTCGGATATCGGTACGTACCTGGCATACGATTGAGGGATTGGAATGGAAGTGATTAAATCGGAATTCAGTATGTCCCTCCCGCGGCTTGGAATGCTTTTCCAGGAGGCCCCCCAGCTCTGCGGGTGCACACCCCGTGGTCCCACGTGCTCCTTCCCGAACCCATCCTGACCAGAATGACTGCGGGACGCTGGACCCTGGTGCATACCTTCGGTTCGCACGGCAGACCTCACACCCCAATGCAGGCCTACTACGCGTCTCAGACGTTTATAAGACCCTAACAGAATACAGGTTACGTGATACTTGCCAAATTTAATCAAATCGAATTTCTGGGCCCACACGGTACGGAGGTTTTTAACAAATGGCATTACGTAACCGATGGTATTGGGTGTGTGGGTAGCGTGGGGTTGCTCGGTTCTTCACTGGTGATGGTGGTTATGGCTGTTGCTTCGTCACTGTCCCCAAGGACACATTCTTCACTGTGCTTCAAAATCGCTTCCTCATCAGAGGAACAGTCTGCGATCCCTTCCCTGCCACCCTTTCTCAGGTCTCCTGGTGGGCAGGTTGACAGTCATTAAAGTTGGCAGTGATGACGAACTGGATGGGGTTCTTTGCATAGGAACTGCATCAGCTAAAACCTTGACCCTTTCTATATTTGCTGTCTTTAATATTTTGTAGTCATGTTTTTCTTCCTGGTTTGAAAGTCACTTGTTGAAATCAGGCTCTCAGCTAGTTTCCTACTGAGGAGGGGACCTGCCTGTCACAGGCTTTGCCTTGTCTCACCTACGTAGATGGAGAGGATAGGATAGCAAATGAACTGGGTAGGAACCGGAAGTCTGAAGTCCTGAGTTCTCGGCCCAACCCCAGCCCAGGCAGATGGGCAGGGACTTCTTCTTTAGGGCACGGTCACCTTGCCTGAAACGAGAGGGTCGCTGGCCGGGAAGATGGCCAAGTCTTTTCCCCCAAATGATCGTACTGCTTATCGAAACCCACGTGATCTGTTTCTCATGTCACACTTCTGAAACTGAGGATGGCGTCAGAGGACTGGCAAAATCAGAACGCTTCACATAAAAGGGGATATCAGAAGAACTGGAAAATGCCCCAAACTTTTACTCTGTGCAAAGCCATCGCTTCGTTCGACTGTCATTCAGTCATCCGTGTCTCCTCCTTGAGTCCTGTCTCCCTGCCCTGGCTGCCAGCACCTGTCACCTCCCTCTCACCTACCTGTGTGCAGACTGCTCCCACCTGTGGCCACACACATTTCTGGACTTCCTTACTGGTCCTCTCCGGAAGGGAAGCCCTTGAGGACAGGGACTGCTCTGCTTTGCCATGGCCGCTGAGACCCTAGCACCCAACAGAATGACTGGAGGTAGCAAGTGCTCAAATTACATGAGATGAACGACGACAGGTGACTGATTTGTAGCCGTTGCCGCCTCTTTCGGAAAAGGTTGTCTAGGGTACGTACGTGTCTCAGAGGCAGAGGTGAGGAGAGAGAATGCCGGCCCCCGCCAGGGTCACTGGGTGACGTGGCCGAGACAGGAGCCCCTTACGGTGTTTCTGCATCTGAGAAATGAGGCTGATAAATTTGTGCAGGACTCTTGAGTACCGAGATCATGTTCAAAGGTCACTTGAAGCAAGGAGGATGCCAGGTATAGGCTCTTGTTAGCTTTTCAGTGATTTTTCCTTTGAGACTAATTTTTCAAAATTATATTATTATTGCATTACCAGCCATACCCCCTGCCGCTGGGTTACCGTCCCAGCATGAGGCTTTTAAACATGTTGTGACATTTACTCCTCACTGTGACTATGAAGGTGGTGCTGTCACCTCCCCACCCCCACCCATTACCTACGTCAGAAATCTGAACCCGAGGGTTTGGTTAGCTTCCCCAGTGTTCCCACAGTGGGCGAGGTGGTGGAGTGCAAGATTGATCCCAGGTCGCAGGGCACCGAGTAGGAGCCCACAGAGACTCTCTGAGTGGTGCGTGTGCCCAAGCTGGGTACAAACGTGGACCTGAGGCTTGGTCACCAAAAGGGGATATTAGAGACTTCCCTGTTTCAAAGTGTCCCTGTCCGGATCATATTAACAGTCCGTATGGCCCTGAGTAAGCTGCTGACTCAGTATGTGTGTCCGGGCCTTTGAGTCCAGGCTTTGGTCTTCCGTTGGTCATGAAAACTGTCTCATTTCGGGTCAATTTCTTGGGCACAGTGGGGCTTCGAGCGAGCATGTGGGGTCTCTTATAAAATAACAGAAATTGCTTGTCAGCTGCCATTAATGCAGTTCTGGGAAGGAGGAGTGATTTGTTTAGATTCTTGTTTATTTTCATTCTTAAAGTGATGAGAGGAGGGAAAGAATGGTGTATTAAAAAACAGAGCCACGTCACTTGTACAGGATTTTTGGCCACATTATCCAGACTTAAGCCACCAGAGGGTGAGGGAACATAGTGTATCTCTCGTTTTTAAACAGTTTATGTTCAGACGTTCAGTAATGAGATGGGTTTTGTGTTGCTTACAGGTGCTTAGCTGCAAGCCCTGTACTTCATCTGCACATATCTGATACTGTCATAGTCAGTGCTGAAGGTGATTTCAAAAATTACAGGCTCGTTTATTTACTTCCCTTGAGGGGGGATGCCTTATACCGTAAAAGAATGGTAATTTGTTCTTGAATAGTCTTTTCATTTTGGCCAGGAAGCATGAATAAAACATTAATTGTACTATATAGGCTGCCAAAGTATAGAAATCAAATTTTGGAGGTGGGCGCTGTAGGGTAGATTGCTGTGTCTTCATGGATTATTCCCATGGACAAAGTGACTTGTCGATAGTTTGAAAATTTGTTGTGAATGATCGTTATTTTCATGGTCTGTGGAAAAACAATGCAAAGAAGTGCAGAGGGCTACGCTGGCAGGCTGTGACGTGTCACATGATGTAACTTGCCTGAATCTCCTCTTGTCCATAAAAATACAGTCTTGAGTTCCTAATTATTAAGATGAAAAAAATTCAGCTTTGAAAATAAGACTACGTGGTTTTATTTCTTTTTCTTCACATACAAGGTTTCATGAGAACAAAGTTGTTCTCCCTCAGTCAAAATAATTCCTTTGCTCTTATTCAATTGTTTTTCTTGTTAAACATTTGTTCACGTGTAGAATAGCATAAATTGAATAGTTTATCTAGAAAAGAAAATCCTATTTTTTTTCTTTTCTTTAGGTTATGAGGGAATGAAAGACTAGAATATTTATGAGCATTGGACTATAATTATATACATAAAATTATCAATGTTCCTTTTCTAATCATTTTTATCAAGCTTTTCAATCTTTTAAAATAAACCTTTTTGGACATGGTTCCACAGCGCAGCGGTGTGCACGTCTGCTTTACACATAGAAGGTCCTGGGTTCACGCCCCAGTGGAGCCACGGTCCATGGTCTATGGCCATGCCACCCTGAACAAGCCTGATGTCTGATCTCGGAAGCTAAGCAGGGTCGGGCTTGGTTGGTACTTGGATAGGAGCCCACCTAGGAAGACCAGGTGCTGTAGGCGTAAATAATAATAATAAATAATAAAATTAATAAAAAAGTAAACTTTAGTAAAATAAAAATAGACAGTCCCATGATTTCAACAAGTAGAAGCTATTGCTCAAAAAGTGACATTTTTCCCGTCACCTTTAGCTGAAACTTACGGTGTCTTTGATGTTTGTGAAAGCTGCTACCTTCCCGGTCCCCGTTTGAAGTTAACTACAAGTGTACTCCTCTGACTTAAAGATGTTCTGACGATGTTGATGCTAACCAGGCGATATTCACAAAGTAAGTGGCCCCGAACATGTCACAGCATATGACATCACGTGGTTATGCGATGACGTGACCATGGACTTTGGGTGGCGGAGGTCCCGGCCAAGGTCCTGGGGAACCAGCCTGAGGGGTCCGAGCAGGACTGCTGTCTACCCACGCCTGACAGCTCTGCTCCAGGTCCCTCGCTCGCCAGGCGGGAGGAGAAGGGGAGGTTCTGGCAGTGGTTCCTGCTGCCAAACTCCAAGCGTGAGTCTGCATTGTAGATTCCCCTTGCATCAGTTTGGCAAACTCCTGTGGTCCCTGGAAGGCCCGCATCCCACCGAGTGGAAGCGAAGCGGGTAGCAAATGGGAGGCGTCCTGACAGTGCAGGCAGCTCTGCCCTGGGAGCAGCTCTTTGTGCTTGAGGATCGAATGATTGACAGTTGGCAGGATCACCCCAGGAGGGCTGACGCGGGCTTTGATCTTCCCCGCATTCACTGAGACAGCTGGAATTTCATGGGCAGGTGACAGAGGAGTTCCGGAACCCAATGCAAATAGATGTTAATTTTCAGCTCCAGCTCAGTTCCGAAGGCTTTGCCAGGGCTCCAAAAGAAAACTCTGGCTTCTAAATCTACGAATGTTGATTTTTGCAGAATATTTTAATTTGAACCGACTAAAAGCTAAGTCGCAGCACCTTTGAAAATTTTTTTCATTCGTTAAGCTGATGATTCTTACGAAAGTTCAGTAATGAGTCTGCGGCCACGCCACCCTGAATGTGCCTGACCCCATCAGACCTCAGAAGCTCAGCAGGGTCAGGCCTGGTTAGTACTTAGATGGGAGACCACCTAGGAAGACCAGGTGCTGTAGGTGTAAAAAATATAAAAGGGATTGTAAACTGACACAGTTCTTGCAATCTGTGAGGTCAACCAAGGGTTGCCTCGCCTAAAAAAAAAAAAAAAAAAGTTCAGTAGTAGGTGTGTGTTAAGTAGAGAGAGGCCTCTCCGGAGGCCTCATAAGCATTTGGGGAGGATGAAGCAAATAGCAAGTTCAGTCGTCTGTGGTAAAGGCCGTGCATTCTTACTTTTTCAATAATGCAGCCAATTATGAACTGAGTCATCCTTTTTCGTTAACTAACCGACGCTAATAACATATCATAGGAAACTTAATAAACACTGAAAACATTTTCCAATATAAACGCATGCTGTAATTATACTTGTGAATGCCTCATTAAAAAATCAGTGTGTAGGTAAGCATTTTTATAGAAAAAAAAAAGTTATATGAGTGATAGCCCAGATTTTGTCATGAAAATTTAGGTACTTTATGTTCAGACATGGCCCTCGTTTTCTGGTCAGAAAAAAATGTATAGGTAAAAATGAGAGGATTTCAAGGAAATTCCCAGTTAAAAGGCTCCCATCTGCGACTTGTTCCAGATCCTCTCCAGTGGAACCTGGTTTCATTGACGAGGTTATTACAGGTGTTGCTATTATTTGTTCCCAAAGCTCTTATTCTCCTGTTTAGGTGTGTTATTATTTAGGGTTTTTGTTTGCTTGTTTGTTTTCTAAGATGATGTTATAAGATTTTTTTTTTTTTTAATTTTTGGAAGAGATTGTGTCTTTGAGGGAACCCTTCGAGCCCCTCGTCTGTTCTTTTTGATGTTTTGTTTAATGACGCTAGCGCCTTTGTAATGGGGATTTCTTTTAAAACGCCGCGCGATGCGGTTGCCAGCTCAGATGTCACGTCTGTGGTCATTTATCGTCCGGCCCTGCGTAGTTCAAGTCTATGGTTTTATGACTGGCCTGCGGGTGCACTAGGCACAGACATTTGCTTGAAGGACACGCTGAGGAGAAGCGTCTTCCTCCGCAGCGGTCAGTGATGCCCAGGAGTGCCGGGTCCCCAGCGCGGAGCTGAGCACGCCTTCTCAGCCTTCTGGGCAGGTACCTGTTGCCATGTCTCCAGAAGCGTCTCGCCACCCCCAAGAGTGTGTGTGGGGCTGTTGGTGCCACCTGGAAGCTGGTCAGAAATGCAGACCCTCAGGCCCTGCCCTGTCCCCCACCCCCAAATCAGAATCCACATTTCACAAATCCCCGGGGGTTGTTACACATACGGAGGTCTGACCAGCGCTGGGCTGACCCGTCCCGTCCTTCATGGCGACGTGGCTGGCATCTCTGAATGCTCCCTCCCAGGGTGCAGCTTTGTCATGCTCCTTGACCAGCTCTGCTCCGCGACATGGCACGGTCACACGTGACGCTGGCACTCCATCGGTCACTACCGACGAGAGGTACGCGGAGTTATTCTCCACTTAGCGTTAAACGGGGCACAATGAACGCCCTCTGAAACCGCGTTTCTTGCTATCGTATTGGCACACTGAAACAAACAAACACCTGTGGCCACGTTAACACTCATAATATTTTGAATGTAGGTGCTTTGAAGCATATTTCTTTAACGTTTAACAGAATTTCCGCATGGGTCCGATGTTCTCCAATACGCCCCATCACTCTGTCCCCTTTCTGTGTTCTTGAATCTCCAAGATGGGTTTTCACCACTCCGGGTGGTGATTCCTGTCTCCCCGGGCCTGACCCAAGCGCCTCCGCCATCAGGTAGCTCACGTCTGGGGCGGGGGAGCTGGAGAGCTTGGTGCCTCCGCTGAGCTTTGCCTCGTCCCCTACGTCACGTCCCGGGAAGGAACCAGCAGGAGGGGTCACGGGAGGGAAATGGCATTTCCAGGGCTGCACTTCTCATAGGTGTCTCCGGGACACATGCGGGCAGCGGGCCTCGCCTTGTAGGTCTTTCTCTGACTGACGTCGAGCTGGTTTTCCCCTCGGTTTTCTTGGAATTATTATTCCATCCACACCAACGATTTGCCTCATTCCTTAATGCACAGTAATCTTGCCCTTCAAATCACGCACGAGAAAACTCTGTCATCGCTGAATTTTACTCCTTTTGATTCTTGTCTTTTTTACAAACTCAACATGATGCCCGATGGTAAATTCTGAGATGCTCAGTACTCGCTTTGAACACGAATCCACAAACTCGGTGACCCAGCCGTGCTGTTATGAACCCCAAGCATTGCCCCCGTCACCTCCCAGGCCACTCGGGCCTGTGGACACCTTCCAGTATGCCATGGAGGTGGGACAATGACGCCATAACACTGGGGATTTCATTTTTAAGTCAGTGACTTCCTTCACAAATGGGGTGGTTTTCATCCATATAAAAGAAGGCCTTTGCTCCCTCATGGACCATGTTAACAGGTTATGTGACAGCAAACCGTCAGTGTTTCTGGGGTCTAGCTCCATCACCTGTGACACGAGGAGACACGACTCAGTTACTCTGTGTTCTGCCTCCTGGGCCCATTCGTTATGCACGCCCATGAGCACAGGTGTGTAACACTCCTCTGAGACTGTCTGATTATTCTGTTGCTTTCATTGAGCATTTTGGAAAGACTCGAATTTCCTTTAGAGCTGGTTGTCCAGCCCAAAGGAAACTCACATTGAAAAAAAAATCAGAATATGTTCTCATTTTTTTACGCTCGCCTCCCTGCTCCTGCCCATTGCCCCTGGTCGGTCAGGACCCTCGGAGTCGGGGTGACGCTGGGAAGGGACCATTGTGGATGGCTGAGGCGGGAGTAAGAGTGGGGTAGAGAGAGGAGGGCAGAGGAGGCACGCACGGTCTCCACCGTTCATGCAGGTTCATTCACGGCCGTGAGTTCCGATAGGTGCCGTGTCCACAGATGCGGTTCCCTGGGAGCTGGATGACCAGATGTGAAGTCAGTGGAGCACAAATCTGTCCTGTTGCTGCCAACAGAGTCTGTCCTCTGCCTGGAAACCAGCAGGTGTCCGGCCGGCCCAGCGCCCGCCTGCCCCGAGCGGCCGGCCATGTCGCCGGCAGGGCCCGCGGGGCACCCGGGCTTCCCGTTTATAAAATGGGCCCGTGGAGAGCACGGCGCTGGCTCTGTAGACATCCTCTCGTGGCTCCTCTTGTACTTCCCTGAATTCTTAACTGGTCTTTTTTCAACTTCATATTCATAGGTAGCCTGCTGTCCTTCTTCTCGTCCGGTTGCTTCCTAAAATTTTGTGGGGAATCTAATTCTCTCACCTCGTGATGGTTTTAACCGTCTGTCTCAGACTGACATCGCGTCTCCATTGTGCACACATCGGGGTGCAGTCCGTACGGAGGCACGCCCCGCTGTTTCCTTAAGGATGGTCGTCCTGCGTTTATACCTATTGCTCTGGCCCAGGGCACGGACAGGTTCTGCTCACTGACTCTTTCTTCCGAAGTGAGAGCGCTTTGTTCTAAACGCTGACGGTCTGCTTCCGGTCACACAGCCTCCAGGATGCCGTCTCAGCGTCCGGCGAAGGCCGCGTGTTGCTTAACTGGTTTCACGTTCTCCGGATCTCATCTCCGTGCGCTATGCACAGAACCGCAGTGATCGGAAGTCCCCAAAACGTTTATGTGTGTTCATAGCTATTTCTCCACATTGCTGTCTATACTAAATGGTGCATTTAAAAAAAAGAAAAAAAAACACTTTCTGGGAATTGTTACAAAGGGAGTATATTTACTACAATATGTTTATGATGTATAACCTATGAATGTTTTATTTTTGATCTTGCTCCTTGCTGAGACTATTATCTTTTTTCTGAATTATGTGTGAAAGAGAAAGAGAAAGGGAGAGAGAAAGGGAGGGAGGGAGAGAGGGAGGGAGAGAGAGAGAGAGAGAGAGAGAGAGAGAGAGCGCGCGTGAGCGTGTGCGTGTATCTGTTTGGCACTAAAAGAAAATAAAATGCTATGAGCCAAAAGTGTCAGTGAAAACATTTGATTAGAGGCACTTTAAGATTCGTAGCTTTTGAATAAGTAGTCTCATGATTTAAACACAATTGTGCATCTCTTCTTGCCGATATCTGATTTCATGATTTGCATTTAGACATGAAATCAGCTACTGGGATATACACATCAGAACTGACTTCCAAATGAGTCTCATGTGGAGTTTCATTATACACAGTTCTCAGGACTAGCTAGCCAATCTAAAGAGGACTTAGCCAGGTCCTGTTAAATGCTAAGCTTTAGGACTATAAACCTAATCCACAGAGTGACGTTTACCTAAAGTAATTACCTTGTGACTCAGACACATTTCTCTAGTATTTGCTAATCTCACCAGCATATGGGATCAGGGAATTAAAAATAAGGATCAGATCAAATAAATTACATTGTACGTATCCTTGGAGGATAATATGTGGCTCGGGAACTGAATATTTTTGAGTTACTTATTTATACTTTTTAAAGAAATAAATTCAAATATAAAGATGTTGTTAGGCTTTAAAAGAGAGTAAGGATAGATTAGCATAAGCTAGGAACAGCCAACTTCAAAGCCTTTTCGTGTGTTTCTGGGTCAGGGCTCCGTGGCCAGTGTACCCTGGGAACTGCAGGTGCCACGCAGACCTACCTCACAGTGGGGGAAAAGACTCAAAAGTCCTTTTGGGAAAGAATGAAAGAAAACTTAGATACTGACCTGATATTTCCTTATATGTCTCTCCCCATCCCAGCTCACACCTCGGAAAAACTGTGAAAGTTGCTGCAGTTTTAGGATTATGCATTTCAGGATGAGGCAAACCTGAGTTTGAAAACTGGCTTCCTCGCCAACGAGTCGAGCAGACGAGGCTGTGTTGTTGGGTGTCCCTGAACCTCTGGTTCCTAACCTGTAAAACGGGATGACGGTCCTTACCCACGGTTGTGTTTCCTTCTTCATTCCTTTCTATTATTTGTGCCTTGTTAAAATATTTTTTTCTTACTCATTTTTTTTAGAAGCAAACTTTTATTTTAATCTCTTGTCTTGCATTTTATATCTTCTATTTTTTTTGAGTTATTTCATTGTTCTAGCTTATAAAATTGAATATGTAGCCAAATTGTTTTCAATCTTTCTCTCTCTTAAAAAGAAGTACATTTAAAGCTATAAACTTCTCTAATGAACAGTACAGCTACACTCCCTAAGATGTATTTTTAAATATATTGTAGTTTGTTCTTAGGTCATTTATGCACATTTTTATATTTCCTTGGATTCCTGATATGACTGGTATTTTCCATTTATCACACTTTGACATTGATTCTCCTTCTACTCTACAGAACTTTCATGTGGCCTGTTAGATTGCCAGACTTTTCCTTATTTCTTCTAGTGGTGTGGAATTTATAAATTCTATTTCTATTACTTGTTAACTTAATGACTTTGACATTATACTTCACTTACAAAGCTTAAAGGAAACAATCTATCTTTCTCCTAAAGTTGACTTCTTTAATTCTGATCTCTCTCTCCTATTTTCCATGCCATTTTATCTAGAATTTTAATTCTACCTTCTTTTAAACATCCTCATTAGTTCTTCGTAAAAATTAACTCTTATTCTGATCTACCAGTGTTTTCATAGAGTTCTTTATTCATCATTGCTTCTAATGGGATGGTCTGAATAGTTAAGACCTAGTATGGCATGGACCTAACCAGTCAGGACAGAGGCCTGACCTGTGAGAGTGGATGTGGCTGGGTATGCTGGGCACACTGGCCAAAGGCCCACCTGTCACTTCCTGACTCCTTTCTTTCTTGCCGAAGAATAATCTTCAGTAGTTTCTTCAGTAAGGATCTGAGAGCAGTAAGTTCTTTTATTATTTTTATGTCTCAAAAGACCTTTGTTGTGCTTCATTGTTGGCTGGCAGCTAGGTATAGAATTCTATATTGGCATTTACTTTCCTTCAGAATTTTTGTGACACCGTTTTATAAATTTCTCACATATTTTGTTGCTGGTGAACAGCTGGCTGTGAATTTGTCCTCACTTTATTAGTAACCTTTCTTTTTCACTCTGATGGGCTTTAATATTTTCCTCTGATGCTGTGATGGGCTATGATTTTTATGTATGGTCAAGCCATTAATTTTTAAACTATTTATTCTTCTTGGCTTGTATTATTTTTGGAATCTGAACTTTCATGTTCTTAATAAATTCTAGAATTCCCTTTAGGTTTTATCTCATCAAATATTGTCTCTCTCCTTGTCTTCTTTTAGGATTCCTATTTTTAAAAATGCTTTGTGATTTGTTATTCTTTTTCTCTATTTCTGTTAACTCCTTTTTCATAGTTTTCAACTCTATCTGTGTTGTACATTGAGCAATTTAATAATATCAAATTTGCTGTTTACTATTCCTTTTTCTTCTATGCCTAGTCTAAAGGTTTTTTTTACTTGCTCTGAGTCAACTTTCAGTGGATTCTTGTACTCTTCTGTCATGTTGCAGCATTCTGTGGTCCTGGGTCTAAGTAGAATCCCTCCCATTATTCTGTTTATTTTCTTTTATTTTCATTGCCCACTCCTTTGGGGCTCCCTCCATCATTTGACATGTGCTAATATGCTTAATGTGCATATTTCTGTATATATTTTTGTATATATATTTTTTGTCTCCGAAATGTTGGATTTAATTTACATACTGGGATGGTGCGATGCATCTTTGCATTTTCATCAACACTATGTGTTTGGGATTTTTCCACATTGCTCATGTAAACTGAATTTCTTGTGCCTTATAGCTGCTTTGTATTCTGTGGTTTGTAGCCACCATGTTTTAGTTAACTACTTCCTCAGAGATGTACACACAGATTATTTTTAAGATCCCACCAGCACAAGTGTTACTTACAACAATGAATATCCTCGTATGTCTCTCTAGGGGGACCTGCCTAAGAGCTTCTTTGAGAGACATACAGAAGGCTTTGACGACATGTTGCAGATTGTTCTATATATACACCATGGCGGAATTACCTGCACTCTCTTTTGCGAGGCGTGAGGATTCCCATATTCTCAAAAATCCTTGGAAATATCTAGTTTTTTAATTTTTAATAAATAAAAAGCAATAAAATAATATTGTACTATTTTAATTCTTATTTTTAAATTTTTATTTTTAAAATTTTTAAAATTTTTAAAATTTTTAATTTTTTTTAATTTTTAATTTTACAAATTAATTTTGGGATTTTTATATATCTATTTGAATCTGATGAGTTTTTAATCTTCTAAAAATTTCCCATTCATATCCTTGGCTGTATTACTCTTGGGGTTGTCTTTTTGATTTTAAGGAGTTCTATGTATATTCCAAATATTGTTTTGTAGATTTTTAGATGTTGATGGTATCTTCCATGTTGTCATCACTTTAACTTTGTCCATGGTCTCCTCCATTAAATAGAAGTTTAAGTTTTTCTTAGTTGATTTTTTAAGTTGTAATTTATGTACAATAAAATGCGCTGATGACAGTTTTTCAGCTTCATGTGTTTTGCCATTTGAATACCCATATATTTATGCCACTAAAACAAGATATAGAACATAGCAATTAGCTATAACCATAGGAAATTGCCTCATTACTGTCACGAGTCAATGGTCACCCCGCCACAAGATGCAGCCCCTTTCCCATTTCTGCCAACGCAGAGCAGTGTTACCTGTTCCCAGTTCCGAGGAATAGGATCATGCTCTATGCATTCGTCGGTACCTGGCCTCTTTTTCTCGGTATAATGCTTATAAAATTCATACCTGGTACAGCTTCAGAACCTTCATCCTTCATCTAAAAAAAACCTCCCATTCTCCTGGTGTCAGACTTTGGGACAGTTTCCAGTGTTTTACTAATATGAGAAAGGCTGGTATGAATATTGCTATAGCAATCTTTTTGTGGAAATAGGTTAGTCTTTCTTTGGCTAAGTACAAGAAGTGAGATTGCATATTTAACTTTATAAGAAACTTCAAAAAGGGGCCATTTAAGCTCCTGCTATAAATGTATGATAGTTCTTATTGCTCCACATTCTTGTCAGCTATGAGTATGACACTATTTAGTATTTGACCATTCTGGTGTGTATGGTGTTAATTATGGTGTTTATTATGGTGTTAATTTGTCTTTGCCTGATTACTAATGATCCTGTTTCATGTGCTGACTGGCTATAGTGTATCATCTTTTGTGAAGTAACGATTCAAGTATTTTGCCTAATTTTATTCTGTTGTCTTCTTATTACTGAGCTGTAAGAGTTGTTTACATATTTTGGATATAAATCATTTTTCAGGTATAACTTTTTGTTTCCTATCTGTAGCCTGCCTATGTATTTTTTTAAATGGTGCCTTTCAATTAGTAAATTTAAAAGAAATCTATAAAATCTAATTCCTTGATTTTTTTTCTTTTTATGATCGTGACTTTTTGTTCATCCAACAAAAATCTTTGCTTCTTTCAATGTTATAAAGATGCTAGGCTTTCTTTTAGAAAAAATTATATCATCCCATCTTTTACATTTAGGTCTTATAATCCATCTTAAATAATTTTTTACATAAAGAGTGAGGTAAGACTCAAGGTTTATTTTTCTCTATCTATGTATCGGATCCTTAGAGCATTATTTGTGGAAAAGACTTCCCCCCCCCCATTTAATTCACTTTGCACCCTGGATAAAAGAGAATATCATGTATGTATGGGTCTCTAGTACTGTCCACTGATCTTTTTGTGTATCTTCATGCCAATCCCACACTGTTTTAATTACACAGCTTAGTCTGAAATTCAAATGAGGTAATTATTTTGAGGTGTTTTTGCATATACTGTCTTGCTTCTAAAGCTTTATTGCAGTCTTAAAAATCAGGTACTGAAGCAATTTTCTTTCTTGTTATTGTGTTTGGCTTTAAATTTCATTTTCTTGTGATATGGCACTCGCTAGAGCCTCTAGTACCTGCTGAATGTTGATTAGAAGTGAATAAAAGTGATGAACTGTTATCTTTGTCGTGTTCCCAATACTAAGGAGAAAATGTTCAATACTTGTGCATTAGATATAATATTCGTATATTTTCCATAGATACCCTCTATTGGATTGTGGAAGTTCTATTCTTAGTTTTCTGGGAGTTTTATCATAAATGGGGCTAAATGTGGTCAGATTTTTTTCCTGCATATAATGAGATAATTATATGAATTTTCCCCTCTATTCCATTGATATAATGGACTATTTTGATTGAATTTTGAATCTTAAAGCAATTTGTGTTTCTAGGATAAACTCTTCTTGGTCATGCTGTGTTGATCTTTTTATGTTTGTAGCATTCAGTTAATAATTTAACAGATTTTTTGTACATATGTTTATGATGGACATGTATTATTTTTTGTCTTATCTCTACTAGATTTTTAATATCAGGTTTACACAGACTCAGGAAATTATTTGGGAAATGTTCCCTCTTCTGTTCTCTCAAAAAAAATCTGTGAAGAATTGGTAGTGCTACTTCCTTAAATGTTAATATCTGGCCTGAATTATTTTTTGTTTTGTTTTTTTTATGGGCGTACTTTTTATTATAGATTGCATTTCTTTAACGGGTATTGGCTATTTAGATTTTTTTCTTCTTGCCTCAGCTGTGGTAAGATGTATATTTCAAAGAATTTGTCCATTTTATTTAAGTGGTCATATTTATTGACATAAAGTTGTTTATAATATCTTCTTATCTTTTAAATACCTGTATGATCTGGAGAAATCTTCCCTCTTTTGTTCCCAATATGGATAATTTACATTTTGTCTCTTTTCCCCTGGTTTAGCTAGGGTCTTATCAGTTTTATTAATCTTTTCAGAAAAGTAACTTTCACATTATTGATTTTCTGTATTTTTTGTTTTTATTTTATTTCATTAATTTCTGCTCAATTTTTAATTGATTCCCTTCTATTTTAGTTTGTTCTTTTTCTAGCTTCTGAAGGTAGAAGCCTAGATTTGTGCTTTTATAACCATTTTTTCTATTTGAACAAGCAATTAAAGCTATAAATCTGCCTCAAAAAACTGCTTTTTACTACATTCCACAGATTTGATATGCTGTGTTTTCATTATCATTTAATTCAAAATATTTTCTATTCTTTTTTATGTTTTTTTGTAGTCCATCACCTATTTAGAAATATGTTGTTTAATATTCAAGTACTTGAGTATTTTGAAAGTTACCTTATTATAGTTTATTTCAATTTTAATACCATTGTTGTCAAGGAATATGACTTATTACAATTTGAGAGAATTATTTAATGTCCAAGAATATAATTTATCTTGGTAAATGTTTTATGTGCTCTTGGCAAGAATCTGTATTTTACAGCTGTTCAGTGGAGTGTTCTATAAATGTTAATTTGTTAAATTGGTTGGAAGTGTTATACTCAAATTTATATTTTTTTCCATTTTTGATCTACTTATTTTATCAATCATTAGAGGAGGTGTGTTAAGTTTTTCCACTATGAATGTGAGCTTTAAAAAATTATTTCTCTTCTGTCAATTTTGGCATTATGTGTTTTGAAGCTCTTGTTAGCTGAATATAAATTTAGGTTTGTTATTGGTGGACCGATTCTTAACATGAAATATTTCTCTTTATCTCTGGTGTTACTATGTGTCTGGAATTATATCATATCTGGTATAAACATAGCCATCTATACTGTTGATTCATAGCGGCTGGATAGTCTGTCCTGCTTTGACATTTCGTTTTCAGTCATCTGTTTCTTTATGCTCTAGGCGTGCTTCTTATCAGAGGCATTAGATCATGACTGTTTAAGTCCTTTATCTTAGCATGTGTTTTTCTTTCCTAGTCCCTGCCTTGTTTCGAATGATCAGGTAATTAACTCTATTAACTTTTTAAATGTACATTTTTAGGGGTTGGAAGTTACAACACATATCTTTATCATTGTCTAATTTCCAATGGTTAAACTCTTTACAAAATGCAAAAAGTCACGATTGTATAATTCCATTTATTTTTCTCCCAGGCCTTGTGCTCTTTTATTCCTCTGTGTTCTATGAACTCCACAAGATGGTACCAGTTTTGCTCTGAAAAATTATAACTTCAATCTATATGTGACATATATTATACATATCGCAAACACATGTAAGTGTGCACACAAACACACACATGTTAAAAGTAATAAACAGGCTCTTCATTTTTACCATACAAAGGCGATAAACAGGTTGTCTCTCCTGCAGACGTGCTCTTCTATCTGGAATCACATCCTTCTCCCCGAAAGCCGCTTTTCTATTTCTTTACAGCACAGGTTTTCTGGCTAAAAAGTCTCTTGAGTTTTTCTTTGGCCGAAAGTGTCTTTATTTAGCTTTCATTTCTCAATGTGCACTTTGGCTAGATACTTAATTCTATATTGGCAGGTGTTTTTTTTTTTTCCTTTCAGCACTTTGGCCATTTTATTCCACTGTGAGAAGTTCAGCCATCATTCTTTTCATAATTTCTTCCCCTACATATGACATTGCTGAATTTTTTTCTGGCTACTTTTAAGATTTAAAATATTTTTGGTTTAATTGATTACATTTCTGGTTTGCCATTTCTTGGGCATGTATATTGATATAGTTCATCAATTTAAATATTGTTGACTCTTGTCCTTTAAAATATTTTTTCTCTTATGTGTATCTCCTCTCTTCTGGGACTCCTTTTTTATATTCCTTGATAGTATATTACAGGTCTTGGATGCTTCGTTTTATTTTATTTTTTTCACTTTTTATTCTCTCTGTTGCAGTACATATAGTATTTATTGATCTGCCTTTGATTTCATTGTTTTTTTTCCTCTGTTATGTCCAATCTGCTAATAAGCCGATCAACTTAATTCCAATAGGCCGTTTGAGTTTCGTTTTTCCTGTTTCCATTGTCCTGCTGAAATTCTTCATCTGTTCACACGTGTTGTCAACATTTTTCTCTAGATTGTTTATTATAGTGACTTTAAAGTCCCTGAGTGATCAATCAGACATCTGGGCCATTTCGATATTTGCTTCTATGAACAGTTTCCTCTTTTAAGCACAGGGCCCCTCTTCTCACTTCTTCGTGTATCCTGTGATGCTCCATTTCCTGCTAAGCGTGGTGTTGGCATTGGAGCAAGGCATATGACTTCCTGAGGGGAGCACGCCCCTCTGTCAGGCGACGGCGTGGGGCTTGGTCAATCCTGCACGCGGCTGAGCTGGCCCGGACTCGGCTGCAGAGCTAGAATCTTCAGTGAGAGGCAGTTCACCAGGCGCTTCGCGTGTTGTGCAGGTGGGTTGGCACTTCGCCCTCAGAGGGCCTGGGCTCTGAGTGCCAGCCAGACCCCTCAGACTCGTGCTCGGCGGGACCAGCCACCAGCTTCCCGAGCCGTGGGAAGACTCTTTCTGCCTTACAGCCTGCCTGCCAGCGTTTTGACTTTCTGAAGTGTTCTCTTTGCTCTCTCTACCCGTCCCTGGCTTTCTGCACCTGTGGGACTCTCTACGCTAGAGGACTGCCCTCGGCTTTGGAGGGTCTCTACCGTACACCTGGCGAATGTGCAGGGGCTTTTGTAGGGATTTGCCTCAGTTCTGTTCTCCCAGCTTTCGGCATTCATTTTGTTTGCTGAATATATTCTCGCCTTTTTACTTTCCCGGTATAAACTTTCTTTTGTTACTTATTAGCTATGTATTATGAAATACTTTGTGTGTTGTATTATGATATCTAAATTTATGATAGTTGGCTGTGTTGATATCTTCAACCTAGTTTTTTGGGGGGGTTGAAGAGCATAGAAAAACAAAGAAGGACATAAAGAGGAAAAAACTCATAAGTTTCATGAGCCTAAAGAGCACATTCCTCATTCTATAGAACTTAAGTGTATGAAAGATTTCATGTAGCACCGGTGCAGGTAGGTGCATGTCAGAGCTGTCAGGGTCTGCTGGAGAAGCAGAACCAGTAGGCGGCAGGTGATGGATAGATCCTCAGTCACAGTGGAAAGGGGATATTCTACAGTGTGCTACAGAGGTGGTCCCCACCCTTTGTGGCACCAGAGATGGGTACTCCCACAAGAATCTAACCCCCGATGATCTGAGGTAGGGCTGAGGCAGTGATGCTAGTGCTAGGGAGTGGCTGCGAATACAGATAAAGCATTGGTTGCTTGCCTGCTGCTCACCTCTGTTCCTAACATGCCACAGACCAGTACTGGTCCATGGCCAGGGGTTGGGGACCCCTGTGGTACAGTATGTTTTAGGAATAAGCGTTAAGGAAGACAATAAATGTAAGAAACAAAACAAAAGGATCCCTAATCTGTTCATCATCCCACAGGGAGACATGCTGGGGCCAGGTGTCCTGGGCCATGGGGAGGCTGGCGTTCAGTTGAGGAGCTAAACCTCTCTGCACCCATGACTCTCCTTTCTTTTAAGCCCGTGAGAAATTCTACTGAGCAGGGGAGGGGGAGGGGTACGCATTCCTTCTGTGTTTTGGCATCAGCTGCTGCGGGCATTGTCTGAGAGGTCCAGATGCCCAGCATCTGGAGACCCCGAGGCCCGTGGGAAGTATCGTCCTTCTGGAGTGGGCCTCATTCAGATGCAGCTCTTGTGCCAGCAGAAGGGGGGCCGGCTTCCAGTGGGCTCCCTGAGGCACTCCTGGGGCCACTCAGGTCCTTCCGTTCCTTGCAGTGAGGCAGTCCATAGGGAATATGTCACATGCGAACAGAAGGCATTTTGTTTTTGTAGGATGTGATGATGTGTTCATAGTTCCTTTTTTCCCCTACCTTTCTCTATTTTCAAGAGCTTTTACAATGCAAATATATTATTCATTTTATAACAAAATCAATACAACTATTAACATTTTGAATAAAAATGGAAATGAGTTTACTTTCCATCAGGAAGAAAATAGGATTCTTAATGTTTTTGCCTTTCGCATGCGTCTCCACCTCTCATCACCCCAAGCATCTCCGTGACTGTACAGCCAGGAAGTGCCTGGGGGGCGGGGGCAGGCCACCGGAGGACCAGGGGGCCCTAGGCCTGGGAGAGCCCTGCTTTGTGGGAAATGGGGCGTTTGTACATGCAGGACGATAGAAACGATTAATTCAAAGTCGTGTCTTTTTTTTTTTTTTTAAACTAGTCCAGCAAATCTTAAAAACAATATAGTGGAACCATATGCTAAAACAGCTTGCACTTTAACAAAGTTAGCCCGGTAACTTTGCGAAGATGCTCTCTTTGTTCTTTTTGCTTGCTAGAAAATTGTCAACTAGGTATAAAATTCAGAAAAGAGATTCCGGCATATAAAGAAACAGATGACAGGGAAACATGGGCCTGGTGGCATGCGTTCTGCACCCCTTGCTAAACTTTCAGCCAAAAAAAAAAAAAAAGTTACCTATCAGAAATTGACAAAGGAATAGACAGAAATATATTATTCCACCCCACAAGGAATACGACAGGAAGCGCTGTAGAGAAAAATTCTCATAGAAAGTAACGAAGCTATCCTACAGGCTGAATTTTAATGTTTTCAAACTGTTGTCTCTGATCATTTTCAAACCAATTCACTTTCACAAGGAGCCTTCGCTGAGAGCCCGTGCTGGGCCTGACCCTAATCTGAGCGTCAGGGATAATAGCACAGTCGTGAGCGCAGCGTACCACCCCTTGCCCTCGTAGAGCTGACGGTCCGGGAGGAGACGCCGATGACGGATGTCATGAGTGAGTCTGTTATAAAGCGTTAGAAATGATCTGTGAGGGAGAGAAGGCCTGGGAAGTAGAGTTTGCCGTATGAGAACGAACACAAAGATGGTTGTTGACTTCCAGAGTGAATTTCATTCTTATTGTGATTTGAGGGGGGAAGGAGAAGCAGAAACAGTCCCCGCATGTCCCCAACACTAAGCCAGGGGCTCTCCTTCCCACTCCTCCATCTCAGCAGCAGAGGCGCACGCACAGCAGGAGGGAGCCGCCACGTGCAAGGGTGCGCAGGTAGCGGTGTTGGGGACGGGGACCCTGAGTGACCCCAGCACAGTAGGCACACTGTGTGGGGCCGTGACGACGTCAGGAGCCTATGAAAATGTTTTCATTCCTGTTAGAATCAGGAGAACAAAATAAACATCATCAAGCCCAGATTCTCTTGGTCTCTCTACGGATGCAGCCATGAAATCTAATCTGTAACCGTTTTTTTATGAAAGCAAGACCCGTGACTGTTGTCAGGTGGCCCTGCTCACAGGCCCACGTCTTCCGTTGCCGGCACCCCTCCTTCCGTTTCAGAAAAGATGCTACGGGGATGGGGGAGCAGCTTCCACCTGCACTCACACGCCCTCCCTTGCGGGCCAGAAGATGCCTGTGGAGGCGCAGTGAGCCGGGGCTGTCACCTCGCACAGCCCCCCTCCTGTGCGACGCGCATCTGTCCAATGAGTGAACCAGTGAGTAAGGGAATGAGTGGTGCTTGATGATCGAACGCTTCAGCGAATGAACGAAGGAGGAATCGCACGCATGAGCTTTTCAGTAAGCGATGAACGAGTACATTTTTGATTGGCTGAGTGAATACTCGAGTGAATGAGCGAAGGAATGATTCATAAATGAAGGGATGAGTCAAGGAGTGGATGCAGGAGTGAGCGCGCGAAAGAACGAAGCCCCCGTGCCCGTGGCTTCTGGTGGCCGTGACGTTCTTTCCTCTCCTCCCCGACGGGCTGACTGGCTGACTGACCGACCTTTTCAGAGAAATGCGGCATCAGCCCCCCGAACCTTGCAGACAACGAGGCGGTCCTGGAAGCCAGGTAGTGCATACCGCCTTGAACTAAAGGGAGATTTACAACGAATTCGGAACTCAGTTAAAGATGAACTTGCTAAACCCAGTCCATGAGAAATTCAAAGGAGTTTTGAGCAGTGAAGAATGTTCTGGTCAGTGGGCAGTGGCTGGAAAGCCGAGCCGTGCTGACCCCACCCCAGAGAATCAGACACCCACCGCCGTGGACTCCTGGGGCGCCCGGAACTACCGGGGTGCGCCGAGGGGCGATGCTTCGGCCGTTTCTCCATCAACGCAGAGGAGGCCGCCCGGATTCCCTTGCTCGCGCGTTAGGTTTTTGTCGGCTGCTTTTCATCGGTTTCCGCTCCCTGCGTGAGGCGTCAGCCGTGGCATGCTGCCCCACCACAGGAACCGGCCCCAGCGTCCCAGTGCCAAGGGCCTGGGCGCTGTCTCCTGAGCACCTGCTTACCGCGGGCGAATGGGAAAACCCTGAGCCACGAAAGTTAGGACAATCATAGCATATGTGGCCGTGGGGAGGGTGACACCGAGTGGTCCGCTTTGCAGGGGGCGGGATAGGGCGGGGGCTGACTCTGGACCAGACGTCCACCCACCTGACCTCTCAGGCGTCTGTCCCCCTGAAGGTGCTTTTCCTGGAGGCTCTTTTTGTTTTGGTTTTTCTGTTTTGACAGCTCTGCTTCTAAACGTGCAACTGAAAACCATGAGTTACTAAATCAGCTAGAGGTGTTTAAGACATTTTATAATGCATATATATATATATATATAATTTTCCAAAATCAAGGTACTATATCATTCGTGTGGCAGGACTTTGCCGGCTTCCCAATTGGTCTGCCTTTGCTTCTCTGTGCTGTGCTAGCAGGTGTCCTGGGTGACTGTGCTCAGAGTGACCAGCCGTCCTGGTAGCCAGGGACAGAAGAGATAATGGGGACGTGTCACTTTCAAAGGGAAACCTGGACAGCTCTGGGCCAACAGAAAGGCTGGTCGCCCTGTTAGTGGTTTCCGTTTGCGAGAGCACCGTGACAGTTTCGTCATGTGAGGCGATGTGGCCCCCCTTCACGACAGTCTCCTCCACTCCTGCGTGAGCCTTTCTCGGCCGGAGGCGGCCTGCCCTCGCGCCCGTCGGCCACGGCCTCCATCTGCTGGTTCTCCACGTGCTGTAGCTTGCATCTCCACCTTAGTTCATTCGTTACGTTTATAACTATAGTTCAGGTGTTTGTTCATAAGTATGATGAGTTTCAAGTTCTAAACATGACGCTAGTGCTGCTGAGTTTCCGTTTCACTTGGGAAGGCGTGAATTCCCTCTTAAAAGGTGACGAGAGGGTGGGCCCTGTGAGGCACATGTATGTGAGAGGACATTTCTCTCCACTTCTCTTTCTTTTAATAATCGTTCATTGACATTCGTACTGTCCTCATCTAGGGGAGTTACCTCTCCGGATGTTCCCATTGGTGCTTTTTTTTGCTCTGTTTAATCATACTTCTTACCTTTGTGTTTTAAGAGTTTCTGCTTTAAACTTTAAGTTTCTCATAAGGATACCTTTACACAGAAAGCCTCTTTTTCTGGAGTGACAGACAGCTTGTCAGGGTATGATGTGGTGGTCCTTTAATTGGTCACTGTTCCGTGTACATAATTAAAAAAAAATGGCTTCTACCTCTATCCGATCTACAGATGGGTTCATAAATTCACTTTTCTGTGGCATTTCTTGAAGGACATTTCCCCATGTACTGCCAAGAATGATCAAGGTTTAAAATCATTTCCAAAGGTGATAAAATAACCAGGGTCTTTGCGAAAAGAAACAAAAACTTGTTAAAAATAGCATCAAATGTCTGTCATGATTTAGAGAAAGATCAACCCTTTAGGAATAAACAGAGGAAATGTTTCAATATTTGTTTCTATCAATATGAAATTACAAAGAGAACCATCAATGGTTCTACCTTGCTATAAATGAAGCATTTGGTGGGACGTTGGATCACTCGGTTGTCAGATTGTAGCCTGGCTTCTCTTTAGTTTGCAATCACAGACACCGTCTCATGTTAGAGTTGAACTACTGACTAGGAGACTGTACTTTATATTTTATAAATGCGCGTAACTTAGATCATTTTAGTGACAACCGATAAAGGTACAAGAAAGTGATGACTTTTTTTCTCAGTGATACAAATCTATGACGGGGAGATGCTGAGAATGAAGGAACGGGTGGGCAGTTTTATCTATTCTTGGACACTAGGCATTTAGGTAGATTTCTGCCATCTGCACAAATACACAGGGTCTATTAAAAAACAGGGTCCTTGGGTATATGCCCGAGAGCACACATATTAAATGCAGCTATAAATCGAAATACTGTTGGATCGCAAAGCAGATGTTTCTAACACTAATTAGCCAAACCCTGTTGGGTTTTCTGACATGTTCTAATGAGAAATCCATGTGTATATAATCTCATCTCCTGACTGTTACATCATTATTAACATCAAATGTATGTCTTTTCTGAAAGGTGGTGATTCCATATAGTGACCTTGATTTGGAGGTGGAAAAAGGTTTACAGCAAATTGAAGCAAATATTATACATTACTTTTCATTCTATACAATCTTCTTCGTCTTACTAATAGTAGTGTTTCTTCAATATCTAACAGTATTATCCAACTGGTGCCACTCTCACCCAACTGGTAATTTTTCTACTGTCAGAACAAAAGTTGGTTTAAAATTTGTCAATGTCCTGCATTCAGATTTATAACAATTATTTTCTATGAGAAAGTTAAATTAATATGTCATTTCTGTAACTGAATAGATTATTATTTGGATCGATGATCAAATTTTCATTCTAATTCTTATTTTGGCATCATTAAAAAGTACTACAGTGACCGAATCTTAATTTTAAGCAAATTTCAGAAGCGAATTGAATGACGCCTTTAATAATTCAATAGAGTAGAGGTAATATGTGATAAATTTCTGGTGGCGGGGAATGCTTATTGCTTTTTGGGTTTTACCATTAAAACATTTTTATATATATCTGTAAAATACCTACTTGAATAAAGGTCTGTGCATTTTAAGAACTCAAGATCATGCTCACTTTCATCTTTCCTGGGTTTCCTGAGCAGATGGCATGCTACCTGGATTCTAGATCTGGCTTTCTAATGTACAAGCTGTACGGACCTGAGCTAGTCACTATTCTCAGAAGCATAGATTAGCAATGCCTGAATATTTAATTTTGAAATATACATGCTAATAATTTTTAAAGTGTTTTAGAATATAAGGTATTTATCATTTCAATGTGTTAATGGTTATAAAAAAAAGCTATGAGATACCATGGGAGTAGAGAGATTATCCTTAGTATCCTACAGAACATTATCAATATGCATCTTATATTTCACAAATAGTTCAATCTGCCATCTTCCAAGAACACCTAAAAACAGGATTAACTTCTGTGATTTTTAAAAACATAATTCAGTGGACTACGATCTATGAGGCGAGCATGTATCTCTGTACGTGAGTAGAGTAATCGTCCCTGTGTAATTCTCTGAATGAGGATTACTGTTTGCGTTGTTTACTCAATCCCACATTCAGTACACAATGGAATTCCAGTTATGGTTGACCACATGACTGTAAAAATCGGTCCATTTCCTCAGAATTGCTCATAGGGTGAGAGAGTTGAGGGGCCCTGAGGGGCTGGGTTACATGGGAACGCCCCCCATGGAACCAGCCAGGAGCAATGTCCTATGGGAGTCAGTGACGGACATTTCCAAGGTGCATTAAATCATCTTGTTCTCACTTTTATAAGAATGATGGTTACCCTTCCCCCTGGATCTTCTATTGAAATAAGACTTCACCAGAAAATGGTCCAGTTTTGTTCAGCTTACAACTATGTTCTTTAATTCCTTAAACTAGTCCGGTATGATAATTTGTAAAAGCATTTAAAAAAACAGATGATCCAATTCAAAAAAGGGAAAACAAAAAAAAAACCTAAACTACAAAAGACAAGGTAACTAGCACCTTACCGTGGGGTTTGCGATTTGGGGTTCCTCCCAGGCTTAGCTCTGTCACTTGCTGTGGCCCAGAAAAATCAGGTAACCCCTTGGGCCTCGGTTTATCACATCAAGTGCAGAAATTGAACAATGATCTCTGGGGAAACCTCCATTTCTAGTAGTCTTATTTCAGTGATACCGTGACTGCCTCAGGATGTTAAATGAAATAACGGGAGAACACACAAGTTGGACTGGGTTCGGGGACTGAAATAGGAATTGCTGGCAAGCGTTTGCAACACACTTTCAGGCACAAACTTGCACACTATCTTCAAAATTAAGAGTGAGGAGCCTTTGTTATCTTACCACAGTTCTTGGTGGGATTGGTTAGAAAAGAGCGGAATACATATTTGGTTTAATAATGTAAACACGTCCTATTTGTTTTCAGGGAATTAAGAAAAGGCGCATCCGTGTTCTCCCCCGTTCTGCGTCACAATGCAGGGGCCTCCCCTATGCGCAAGACTCAGGGTGTGTCTTCCACACACTCGGTCTCTCAGGAGCCTCGGTGGCCTGCCACGCTCTCACGTCGGGCCGCCATGTGACGCTGATTCAAATGAGAGAGATGCCGTTATTGGGTGGGTCTCTAGAAGTCACTGGAAGCTCTCAGAAGGGAGCAGATGACCTCGGATCATGCATCTGTCTTTCTGAGATATCAAAGATAAGCCCCTCCCAGACACCGGTAACAGCGCCTCTCAAAAAACAGGGCAGAGACGAAACCCTTGCTGGGGTTTTAAAATCTAGGAAGAGATGTTGGGGTATGTGCTGTGTCTCTTTATTTTTAAATTCCACCCATAGAGCCCGTTTCTAAGAGGCTTTGTCCCTTAATCCTAGCTGATTGTTAAATGATTCGCTGTGTTACAATTAAGTGCAGATGGTTTTGAGCTGTAATCAGATAAACAACGATGCAATTTAGGGATGGTTCAATTTCCGGGTTGGATTTGCATCCTAATCCTAGACTAAAAAAATTAGAAAACCATTTCCAGATGATCTGTAATGTTCTTTTGTGACAATCACAGCAATACATCAAGTCTTAAGCAGAGAGAATCATGCCCGTCATTCCATTGGGTGAAAAGGAAGCTTTTTAAGGACACAACATATAATTGCAGTCTCAGAACTGTTTATGGGACATAAATCACAGTGAAACTGGTTCGCAAAGGTAGGTGAAAAGGTGAAAATGCATGAAGATTGCACAAGTGCTGATTTCTCTAGATTAAAAAAAAAAAGAACGGGCTTTTCTGTCGATTTGGTCAGCCGCGTGAGACCCGGATGTAGTTTGAGGCCTGGTTCCGAGGGAAAGTCGCGAAGCATCTCACGTTTGGTGGCCTCGCATGCGGAGTCGCTGAGATGGCGTATGAGGTGATGGACGAAGACGGAGACGTTTCTAACACTTAGAGGGCGGGGACAGTGTGGCAGATTCCAGATGCCACTCGCACTGCAGCGATAGGTAGAACACACAGGTTCCTCAGAAGTGCACGCGTTTCCTGTTGCATCGGCATTGAGGAACGCAGTGGGCCCACGCCCCCTGTCCCACCGTCACCGTGAGCCGAAGGGTGCCTGCCACTCACGGATGGGCCTGGGAACACGGCAGTGGCCGCCGGGGTTCATGCTGGATGTCTCGCTCCCTTTGGGCGGCTTCTCTTTCCACTCTGGACCCCTCGTGCTTCTCCGAGGACGGGTGGTGACAGCCAGCTCCTGGGCCGCGTGGTGCTGGCTCGCATTTTTCCAGTCTTGCTCTCAATCCCGTAAAAGCTAAATAAGGAGATTCGTCCTATAAAACCTGGCCAAAGGCGGGCTGGATGGTGCAGGTGTCCTGGGCAGAGAGGCAGTGGGCGTGGCCGGCTCAGCACTTACCTGACTAACACCTGCCGCCTGTGTGGCGTGGACTCGGGTCAGGGGGTCGCTCAGGGCTACAAACAGGGCTGTGAGCTTCCCCTGCTCCACAGTCTAATTCATTATTCAAAATGTTCCCAAGAGGTCAGCGTTTTGATCTGAGTATATTTCTTCTAAGAATCTAGGTTTAATTTTTCCCAGAACTGAGCTCGGCGCCTACCTTCATATGCCTAATAAAACGCCCTGTGAATGCTCACCTTTTTAGTTTTTAATTTTTTAAACTTGTTTTTAATTTTTAAATTACAATCGACCCAATATTACATTCATTTCAGCTCTACGACGTAGTGATTAGACATTTCTATAATGTATGAAGCGATCACCCCCGTAAGTCTAGCACACACCTGACGCCATACATAGTCATTGCAATGTCGTTGACTGGACTCTTTCAATTAAAAGAACAGAGAGGGTCTCCTGCATGCCGGGGTGGCGGGCAGAACTCCGAGGTGACCTCTGGAGACCCTTGCCCGTGTGTAAGTTTCCTCCCACTGCGTGCGGGAGAGGCCTGCCAGTGTGCTGAGATCTCACTCCCGGTTCCGTAAATGACGTGGCAAAAGGGGTTCTGTCGATGTGATTAACGTCTCAAATCAACTGACCTTAAAACAGGGAGATTATCAGGGCGGGCCTGACCTGTCACGTGGTCCCTTTACATCTGGGTCAGAGGTCCGCCATGGGAAGAATCTGAGGGGAGGGGGGTCCTGTGGCAAGGACTGTGTGTGACCCACAGGAGCAGCGAGCAGCCTCTAGCTGACAGCCAGTGAGAAAAGAGTGGTTTCAGTCCCCAAAACACGAGGGACTAAGTCCTGCCAACAACGAGCATGAGCTTGGGAGATTTTTTCCCCAGAGCCTCCTTTGACCATCTAGCCTGGCCGATTCCTCGATTCTAGCCGTGTGACGTCCTGTGCAGAGAACCCAGGCCCGGGGCGGGGGAGGTGTCTGTGAGCTAGTGAATGGGCGTGATTTCAAGGTGCTGAGCTCACGGGGATTCGTCCACAATGACAGGAAACACACACGGGCTCAGCAGCGGTGGTCCGGACCATCTCGTTCCTTCGGTGAGGTATTTCTCGCTCCACCCCCGCCCCCACTGCTCTGCACGGGACCCGCAGGCCGGGGTTCTGCAGACCCGCCTGCAGCCTCCGCCTGGAGACTCATCGTTTTGGCCCTGGCAGAGCGGCCCATCCTCCCTGTGGACCCCGGGGGTGCAGACCAGCCAGCAGCTCCGTCTGCAGGTCTGCATGTGCAGGGCCCAGCCCTGGGGCTTCCGAGGTCAGAGCCTGCCAGGCACCACGATGTCCCCCAGCAGTCCCATGGAGGGCCAGGTCCGGCTCTGTGGTCCCTCGCCTCTCGGTTCCCGCAGCGACCGCCGTTCCCTGCCCTTAGCCTCGCAGTGACTGACTGTCCAAGGTCGCAGGGTCTCCGCTGCGCCCTCGTCATTCCGCAGTATCCGGTTAGCAATCCTCTGTGCTAAAGTCTGTCTGTTAAGGGAACAGAAGGGGCTTCTGTCCTGCCGCGACCCTGACCGATACACTCTTCCTGCCTTACTGGTCTTACAGGATGGACAGGAAGGGACATGCCCCCGGGGGGCCGCACCAGCTCGCTCTGGAGAGAGGGGCTTTGACATGTCTGGCCCCTACTCCCCCAGCTGCCACCCCTCTTATAGACTGGTGACAAATACAGCCCTTCCTGGTTTAGGGGGCCTGGGGAGGTGTTTGTGGGTGAGCAGGAACATGCCCTCCTCCGAGTCAGCTGACTTCAACCTCACCTTGAGCTGAAGATCAGCCCATGAGCTGGTCCCCCAAAAGGCTCGTAGTCACTCTGATGTCACCTGGATGATGATGGCAAGTTGGAGGAGACCCACCGTGACTTAAAAACTTGGCTTATAAATCTTGCAAGAACGCATGACAAGTGAATGCATTGCCAGGTTCCTCCTCGCAAAACGGGGGACACCAGCGCTTCACCTCGCCAGCTTCGTGATAAACGCGCCGCTGGAGGTTGGGGCGGGGACTCGGGGGGACTGAGACTTGGAGACTACGGTAAGGACGGGCCCGTGAGGAGTGCGGGTGCGAAGCGGTTCTGCTGCTTGGTTTGGAGACGGTGAGTCCCTCCCACAGGAGGTCAGCGCCTTCCGACTCCCTGAGGTGGCGTAGCGTGAGGACGCGGCTGGACTAAGTGAGGCCAGGTGTCGGGGGAGCACCCTCGCCTGACCCAGCGCCGATGCCCCCTCAGTGTGGCCCTTCACTTTAGGGAGCCTGCGCCTTCCGCCTCATCTATAATGCGAGTCAGGGAGCTGAGCCCCAGTGACGTACGGGTGGGGTGGCCTCAGGATGCAATGGAGCCCGCCATCCGCCTGCCACAGCCCCTCCCATCAGTCGCCTGGGCCCCCAGCCAGCTGGCCTGGATGGAGTCCCTGACACACGGTTTCAGGCCAGCTGTAGTCCTCCTAGGTCTTGGCACTAGTACTCTGCAAACGCAGGGCATGATGCGTTTGTTGGGGACGTCTCGTCGGACGGGAAGAAGGGAGTATTCTAAGCGGGGTGGCAAGGGTCCGGAATCACTTGGTAACAATTCTGATGAAAACGCAATTTTGTGCGCCAAGGGATTTACAAAGACCATGCAGAGTTTTATTGAAATTTTGGTAGACCTGTTTCACTCAGTCACCGAGAGTCGGAAGGCATGGCGGGAGGCTCAGAGAAAGGGTGTTGGCCGAGTCAAGTTGAGTGTCAAGCCTGGAGTCGATGTTGGTTTGGAACTGGGAGCTAAATGACCAACCCACCAGCCGGGGGAAATGGGACTCCTGTCGAATGGGGGTGGTCTTCTGATGGGGTTCTCTTCACAAGGTCATGAGGTCAGGAACACAAAATCATAGCGTTCGAAACGTCATAGATAGTCTATAAAACGAGGCTCTTAACTTCTCATTATTCCGTTGATGGCAATGCCATTTCAGCGTGTCATTCATTAACTTTTACGCGGCAGGTCTCTGAATAGCAACATTTCGTTCGGCATCGTTTGAGATGGGGTGGCTGGGTCGCCGTGGGAACGCGACACGCGTTGTGTCATTAGCCTGTGGTAAAATCGGCTGCATTTCCCATTGTTACACGTGCAGCTGTGGAACCTGCGGACGGTGTCAAACGCGGACCGAGCGTGTATGTCACGGATGGAGTGCGTGGTGACATCCTGACCGAGCCGCACGCTCTGTCAGCTCGGACGTCAGGGTTTATCAGTGGCTTCTTGCGGGGCGTGGCTCCAAGGGGCTCATCCCGTCTCCCCCACTTCACCCCAGCTCTCCTCTCCGGCTGCTTAGCCGGAGTTTCCAAACCTCAGCTTCACAGATAAGCGGTCTTTCGTTAAATAAGGAGGAACGTGAGGCTAGGCTGAGACTTGTCCCCAGTCTTGACACCTTATACGTGGAAGAGGCGGGATTAGAACCCAGGTCTCCCAGTCCCAAGGGTGAGCTCCCTCACTCTGCCTCGCTGCCTCAACCGTGGTGAACACATAACTCATCTGGCCATAAACAAACTTCTCCGGGGGCTTCATTTCACGGAGTTTGAGGGAGGTGGTCACACAGCGACCACCACTTACGCTTCCTAGCCTCTCCCTTCATCAGCACAGCTTCACGATCTCGGGTGCATTTTTCTTCTCAGGGAAGATGACCGAAGAACCTTCTGGAATTTTCTGGAACAAAACCTAATACAATGCCAAGCTTGGCTTAGTTAAAAATCGAATTTATGCCTTAATTCATCTTTTTTTAAAAAAAAAATATTTTTTTTCTCAAAACAGGATGATAAAAGGTGTTCTTTATATTTTACCCCACTAAAGCCCTTCGATGGCTTTTGGGAAATGTACTACGTTTTAACGCTGGACCACTTTCGGATAAAATTCAGTGTGTACTACTCCACGTTAACTTGTCTTCTAAAAGACAATTTTATATCCCCGAATCGTGCCTGCTTAATGGTACTTTGGAAGAAAGGGCTGGTTAATGATCACTAGGTAGGAAGCGAAGAAACTCTGACCCCAGCCTTTCAAACCTGCTCCATTCAACTCAGGAAACTGAGAAAAGATTTTACGAGAAGAAGGCTCTCTTTTGGTGTTGGAATTGAATGACGGCTTTAATAAAATTGGAAATGGTTTCAGGAGCTTGCTTCCGCTATTAAGTTCTTTCTCTGGTAATTCAGAAGAGGAAACAAAAATATAATATATATTTTAATATATCGTATATAGTATAATAGAGGCATCATATATAATGTACATTATATCCTACTGGTTTGTTACCTATATGGTCTACCACTTCTTTTCACTTGGAAATTAATCACCCCGGATCCTAAATTGTTCTCAGCTCGTTACCAGTCACCTACGGCCTTGCAGCCACGCCGCAAATCAGACAGGGGCGCCTCAAGCCGGGCTGGTTTGGCATTTACTTGCTTAGTTAAAGATCATCACCGAGCAGAACCCTCTCGGGAAGCGTTGCTGGCTCATTGGGCCCCATGGGGAGGGTGTAATTAAACTCTGAAGGCAGCGCTGATGTTCAGCTAAAAGCTTGTCTTTAAATAGTAAAACACTTGTGTTGTAAAGTGGTAGGCCCTCGGGTGGCTGTTGACACAGCGGAGGAGCCAGCATTTTTATATATATATATATAAAATCCAGATTGAAGCAACTGTTATGAGCTCATCTGCATAAAGCAATCGGATTCTGCCCGAGGGGGCAGGCAGTGGGGAGCGATTAGGGACCGACTCTCTCGCCCGCTCCATCACGGCGCCGTGCTAACACGCCACTTGTCACGCAAAAATTGGAGACACCATATGCCGGGCTGCCTCTGCCAAGCGCCCCTCCCGGATGACACAGCGAGGAACCCTCCTCCCCGCACACTTGGGTGGGGTGGGGGGCTGCGGGAATGCTGTGCCTCGTCTGCAAGAGAAATGTGTGTGTGCCCCCAGCTCCTCCTCCCCTCCTGCCTCTCCCAGCGAGGACAAGGATGTCCCAGTGTCCCCAGAAATGTGGCAGAGACCTCACGAGTTGGCTCAAACAATTCGATGCACACCGGGACGCAGAAAGCTGGCCTGCCCCCGCCCCCCGCCCCTGTGGGTGGCTTCTTCTCCCTGGGCCTGCGTTTGGGGTGGCCGCATCCAGTTCAGGGGCCCCATGGCTTTAGTCATCACCTGCTAGAAGCAGGGCGGCCGCTGGCCTTCCCCTCCGCGGAGCCCGTCGCCATGGTGCGGGCTGGGAGGTCCTCCTTCCTCCTTCATAGCCTTCCCCCCACCCTTTAAAACATACTGTGTGCTCTGTTTCTCAATTTTTTTTTGTGCTCTATGAATTATGCAAACCTCTCTCGCTTCAATGTGTAAATAGCACGTTAGAATTTTAACCTTGAGGAGAACGGTCCTCATGGGGCCCGATGGCTGGATCCGGGGCTTTGCGATGGCTGCACGTGGCTTTTGAGGAGTGAGGGTGGAGGTGCCCTCCGGGCGACAGGTTTGGGTGCAGAGCGTCTCCTGGGCTGACGGGATTTTGAGCCCCCGTTTCATGGTTCCCTCAGGCACCGGGGTTCCGTCCTTTCTCGTGGTGCTGGGGACAGGAAGCGAGGCTGTGGGGTGGGAGCGTGCAGAGGGAGAGCTCAGACGGACGTGATGTTGGACCTACACCTGGGGACAACGAGCTCGTGTCCTTCCTGGGACGGGCGGGCCTGGGGGGAAGGAAAATGGCACCCAAGTCCCTGACCGAGAGCCGACTGACTGCCCGTGCACCATTGTCGTTCTCGGACTGTGTGGGGAGCTTGGATGGTGCTGGCTGAGGCCTCGAGAAGGAACGTGCTCCGGGAAGCCCCCCTGCGTGCTCAGCCTCCAGAAAGTGCCCGCCAGGCCCGCCGCCCCCGGCCACCGGGGCAGAGCTGCCCTGGCCGGTCCTCTCTGGAGAAGGTGCTGTGGGCGGAACTTAGAAGGACCCACACTTCTCCCTCTTTTTCTCGATGGGTTTCGGCGTGAGGCCAGCCGTGACTTGATCCCAGGAAATATGAGGTGAGTCACAAATCCAACTTTAGGAAATGTCATCTACAGGCTTATTAATCAGACTTATTTCTACTTCGTTTTTAGTGAATGGGCTGTATCCCACAGGAATAAAAACAACCTGCAACCCACGAGGCAGCCGAGGCCGTGCAGGGACTGGGGAGGGAGCCCAACGCACTCACCGTCCCCCCTCCCCCGTGCCGGGAGCAGTGCTCGGGCCGGTCTTGAGTGGGGGTGCCACCCGTGGTGTCCCTGTGCGGAGCTCAGACACACAGAGGTGAAGAGGCTCGTCGGGGCACAGAGGCCGGTGGCGCCGCCGTTTAGTTCCTCGTCTGATGGGAGCCAAAGCCCGTTGTCCGGCGCCCGCTTCTATTTCTCTGTGACCAGAGACTCGCCCAGGACCTGGCGGAGAAGCCAGGAACGGGAGGTGTCCGTTCCCAGGTGTCGCTCTGCCTCCTGCGACCACTCCTCCCCCCACCCAGACTTTTAAATGTCTGCCCTGTAGAGACCCCAAATTCATTTTCCCCCAGGAAATGGATTTTTTCCTACGCATCAATCAGTCCCTTTAAAATGCCTCCCTCCGGAAGGGGGCGAATGCTCACTCCGGGCTTCGTGCCCGGCGTGTGGTCAGGTGGCGAGCACCTCTCTGGGGACAGGCCCGTGTCACTTGTTACCAGACCAACATTTCATGGCCGTGTGATGCGGGGTTCACTCATGGAGCGGGAGCAAGGGCTTGGTAAGGCTGGGAAAGCGCCCCAGATCACACGCCTGCAGGGGAAGCTCAGTAGGGGGACCCGGCTCAGTCCCCAAAGCCCTCGACTCACTGAGCTGTCACCCAGGTCGTCGTTTCTCCATGACAGGCTCCACCGGCCCCACAGGATCGAGAGGGTTGTCTACCCACAGCAGCAGACAAACCTCCAGCAGGGCCACCGACGGCTGGAAACACGTTTCCGCCTCCATGTGGGCTCCGTCTGGTGCATCATTCTGGAGGTGACGCAGGTGTCAGCCCTCGCCCTGCCCTCCTCGTCCCTGTCTCCTCTCGCCCCTGAATCTGTGAGCGTGGACCGCGGAGGCCTGACGTCACTTGGGGCGCCCTGCGCCTGGACGTGCCCTTCAGGTGTCACCCAGCACGGCTCTCGCCGCCCCGGGGCCCGTCCCGTCCACTGACAGCGGAGGACACTGCGGCTCCCCGGGCACAGGAGGCCCTGCTTCCGTCCCGGTCTGCAGCCCCCGCTGGCTTCCCGTGACGCTTTAGGTTGTCATAAAATATTAAAGGCCCGGCGTCCAGGTGACACTTGCCAGGGAGGACTTTTAATTTGCTAGGGGGCCCATTCGTGTGAGGTTCCAGAAGCACAGGGCTGCGGGCGCCCGGTGCGGGGTCTCAGGGAAGGGGTGTCCCCTGGGTGTGTGGCGGTTCACGGGGCTCCTCATGCTGAGTGCCGGCCCCCGTTCTGCCCGGATGAGCATGCTTTCCATTCAATGGTAGTGAATGCATGGCTTGGTTTACTTATTTGGAAAAAAAAAAATGACACTTACCTTCCAAATTCAATCTGACTGTCCAGTGCACACTGAAGGATAATTTTTGTTTGCAAAGGTTCATCTGACGACAATGACAGAGGGGCTGGTGGCTGCCACGTTAGTGTGGCCACAGAGAACTGGGGGCTTCTCACGGGGAAGTTTGTTCCTCACAGGCTGGAGGCCGGAGCCTGAGACGAAGGTGTGAGCAGGGCCCCCCGACCCACCCCCAGGATCTAGAGGAGGGTCTTTCCTCCAGCCTCAGCTTCTCCAGCCGCCGTCGCTGCTCCCTGACTCAAGGACGTGTCGCTCTGCTCTCTGCTCCACTCCTCAGGGCTCCGGGGATCCCCAAGAGCCCAACGAAACCCGCCACCTCACTTCTGCGTGGTGCGGGAAGATGCGGGGCCGACTAACGTGTCCGTGTGACACGCCGAACCCCTGAAACGTCTCCTTCATCACGGCTTCGAATTCACACTGCGTAGGCCATTTCCGGCCGTGTCCATAAGTAGCAGTTTAACTTTCCTAGTTCGAGATTAAATGTTAATTTTTTGAAGCCGTCTGTAGATTTTGGATAATCTCGCGCCTCTCTGAGCTCAGTTGGCCAAGGGGAGGACGCGGGGAGGCTGCCTGGACAAGGAAGAAGGGAAGCAACAACGCCACGTGTTTTCAGAGACGCGGCTGCACTTGTTGACCCTTTGCTGCCGTGTCTTTTCCCCCACCTTCTGGTGTGTTCTGCTGTGTCTTTGTTTCCAGCTCCTGCTCTGTACAGGCGGCATTCTCCTTGAGTGGCAGGCGGCATTCTCCTTGAGTGGCAGGCGGCATTCTCCTCGAGGGTCAGGGCAGGGGCCTTATTCCAGGCGGACTCCTCCCGTTCTGAGAGGTCTGCTTCCAGACCACTACAGCACTTTTGCGACTGTCACTGCGACATCAGCCACCAAGTCCGAAGCAAAGATACATTCACATTTACGCTGGCTTTGTACTACCTTCAAGGCAGTAAACGTTGCAGAATTTGGATGCGTTTCCCCCAGGTCTCTCTGGACATCAGCATCCTGGAAAAACAACTCTTCCTCCAGGGTGGTCTTGTCATTTCACTCATGAAGGGTCATTTCCATGGACTTAAAAACACCACAATGTGCCAAGAGTTGGCCTTAGGTCTCATAATACGTGTATTTATGTGCGCACGTAGATGGGTGTATCTGGAATCAAACGGATTGCAGGTATTAACCCAAAGCATCTTTTCCTTGGGCTATGTCTCGATTTGTAAATTTCGGCTGCCTGGATGCTCTTTGCAACAGGTTTCAAAATTCACACATGCAGGGCGCCTCCGGCTCGAGACCCCATCAGGAAACTACGTCTCTCTCCTCCATACAAAACCCTGCCTCAAGTGAGGAGCATGCGTTCCGGTGTTTTCTGGTGGAAATCTTAAAATGTCAGCTCTGGGAAGAGTTTTTATTCACATAATTAGTGAGGAAGGAACTTGTCATTTATGAGGTAGACTAAACCAGAAGAAAAGATGCGGACAACCGTTTCTTATCACATGAGCCCTCTCTTTAAATGCTCGCGTTTAAGCTCTGCAGTTTGTTCTTGTGTGTTTAGAATGTTTGTTGCCTGACGTTGACCAGCGCGTACTTCATTTTATCTGTCACTTAACCTTCTACACCGGCCCCGTTTCAAGAGAATGTTGAAAGCACAGAGTAAGTATTGAAATGCGCTCCACCGCAGAAACTCCTGGGTTAATTGGAGTGTAGTAATGTGAATTGCTTTTTCCTTGCCGAAAGCTCGTACACGTCCTTTCTGTAATGTAGAGAAAGCATGGGTACGCGGGAAAAAAAGATTGATGGCTTGTAAAAATAACGACGCCCATTCATCTTTTTAAACACGGACAGTTTCTCCTGCATCGAGATCTTCCGGACGGACACGTGGCCGCATTCTCTCCTCGTGTTCTCCTGGTTGCATTGTCAACACTTCGCTTTTCGATGTATTCATAGTTTCTTTTAATAAGATGCGCTCCCTCTGGTTAGGAGCTGTGGCTCAGTGTTATCTGTTGATGGAGTAATGTGGCTAAAACCAGGCTGGAGTGGGTCCAAGAGGGACCAAGGTGACAAAACGGACGCATGACCTTGACGGGACATTTTGACAGAAAACAAAGGAGAGACGGGGGGTGGTAGGTTGAAGGGTAGATGGCGGTTTCTTTTTTACAAAGGTGTGTTTACCATCACTCTTTTTCTGATTTACACTCTTTTTTTATATATACATATAGCTTTCGTAGAATTATATTTGTTGGCTCTTTTACCAAACTGTGTATGCTTCGGGAGAATGAAGGCCCTACTTAGCGAGAGTAGAACACACCCAGGAAACACGCCGGACACGCGCTCCCTGTGCGGGGCGGTGGGAGGGGTAGACTTCGGTGATGAAGATTGACAGGAAGGTGCCTGCGCGATGTGTGAGGGCAGACACTGAGCCCAGTGGGAGCGGGGGAGAGAGACTGGTTCTATTTGGGAAAGATCAATGGAGGCTTCTTGGAGGAACTGGGGTTCGGTCTGCACTTTACCCCCTCAAGGCTCTAAATGGCCCTTAATGCTCAGCGAATGAAATAATGAATAGAAGGTGTTTGGTTCTCTGTTCCAGAATTCCTGAATTCCTGCGTCTGCTCTCGCAGCGGTAAATTGCACTTCCTGTACCACGAAGGCCCACCTTAGTATATCTTCCGATTTGTAAGCTCCTTAAAAATCATCTTTTTGAGCCTCAAAACAATTTCGAAGGGACATTATCCCTCAGATGTTCATAATGTGGAATCTGAAGCTGAGGTTTCTGCCCCGGATCGTGTGGCTGGAAGGTGGGGAAGTGAATGACAGGTGATGCCACTTCGATCATAGGCCCCTTGCTCCAGGCTGCCCCCTTTCCAGATGCAGTATTTCCTCCTGATAAATCTCTTTAAAGCCACGTCCGAGCCTGCCGGAATGGAGTTGTTTCGGACCAAGCCCACCGCGCAGGTGTAGGACAGATGAGAACTCATTTTGTATCCTCATCGCTGTTTCTCGTTCAGTGCCTCGGTCCATCCGGCCGCATCTCTGTGTCACGCCCGCCAGCCCTTGGCATCTTCTGTACTTATCTACCTGTCGTTCCCACGGGACTCAGAGCGTCTCAAGGACAGAAATGGACCCTTACATATCTCTGTACGTCCGCACAGTAGATGCTCAATTAATATCTGTGAGACACTGAGATGAACGCACCTTTAAAAATATCCCTATCTAAAGTCAGTAGAATTGACACAGTATTTGTGGTGCTGCTACTTTACTTTCTGATCCCATAAAACATTATGACTCTCACGTCCTGATCGGCGGGTGCAGAAGGAAGGGCACGAGGGGGCTGATGCTTGTTGAGCGGGACACAGTGTGGCTGGCAGGTGTTTGCCAGGGACTCAGCATACGTTAGCACTGTTAGTTTTCTGTTTCTTTTTTGGCCTGGCTTTATGGATGAGGTCATAACTCTGGGGAATTAGTTTCCCAAGTTCCCACCTGCTACGTATCATACGATGAGTGGACGTTTCTTTAAGTGCAAGCGCTACATGCTGCACTCTCCTAAGTCTTCTAGTATGGATTGTCTCATTCAATTTACCCCATGACGTCGAGGATGGGCAGTATCATTATGTTCGTTTTACAAAGCAGGACGGTTAGGCACAGAGGAGATGAAGAAATACACAGATTATATAGGGGTAAGTGGCTGACCAGGATGAAAAGCCAGTGCCTTAGTGTCAGAGGTGCCACTGAACCCCGACCACCTGTTGGGTATCCAGATCCCATCCAGGTCTGTCTGTCACGAAATCCCACCCTCTTCCCCCCAACTGGAACTCTCGATTTTTCTTGTCCCCCCTGGACGGCTGGACGTAAGTTCAGACGCTCCCTTAAAGTGCTGTGCTGAGCCCGGAGGTAACGCCGCAAAGGCCGTTATGGCTGCTCGTTATTCCGTGCAGTGCTATACATTCTTTCCCAATCACAGGATAATAAATGATAGATAAATCAGTAACACAGAACATGAGATGGGCTAATTACGTTATATAAAATGCTGAGTAGAATGATGAATCGATTAAAAAACACACATTACGCTTCATTATCCTGGACACATTTGGTGCTGAACGCCGTGACCCTGCAGAGGAAAACGAGAAGGCAGGTGGCATGCCTGTGGGAGTTCCGGGCCAGCAGCCTGAGGCCGGGCCTCGGCCTCTGATCACCTGGAATCCTCGCTCGATGCGGAAGGTCCCCGCCAGCTACATGTGGGACTCATGCATTTTCTACGTGATCGTCTTAATTTTTTTTTCTTTTCCTTATAAATGAGAGAAAGTAAAAGCTCAACTTTCTCCTGAACTGTCACAAATGACATTTACTTTTTTTCCCTGTGGAAACTACTCAAAATAATTAATACCCAAGAATACAAACTTTATACATCTACTTTGCTCCTAGAGAAATTCGAAGGTTAGAAAATGTCAAAAAGAATCTGAATTGATGTTGCCACCTGGGGTCAAATTTTCTATTCTCGTTATAAAAGTCGATTTTTATTAAAAAAAAAATTCACATACCTAACTTGGGAATATCCTAATTTCAGTGGATAAAAAACCATACAGTTGCCTGATTCAATTTTTATATTAATACAGAGCATTGGCGTTGAGTTTACCCTCTTTCGTACAAAGTTCTGATCTTCTGTAGGAATAACATAGGTGTGAAGTCACTTGAGTAAATTTTAAAATATCGAATCGCTTTCAGTTTGGATCATACTTACAATGAACCACGTATTGTCAATGGAGGATTTATTAAAAACAATCAGAAGGACTCATTTTAGAGAACCTTCTTCAAGAAGTTAACTCCTTTGCTGCTAGAATATTATGCAGGAGCACATGTATTTAACACCTAAAGAGGTCTCGGGGCCTGATTTTCAAAACTTGGTGCGGGGAGCGAGATGTGCATGGTTAGATGGATGTCTGGATGGGTGGATGAATGAATGGAAGGACAGATGGACAGATGAGCGGAGGGTGGGTGGGTGGATGAGGGATAGATGATGGGTGGTTGGGCGGATGGATGGGTGTGTGTTGGGGGGGTGGGTGGATGGATGGGTGGATGGATCAACACCTGGATGGGTGGACGGTTGAATGGAAGGACAGATGGACAGATGGACGAAGGAGTGGATGGATGGATGGATGGATAGATAGGTGGGTGGGTGGATGGTTGGACGGATGAAGGAAAAGATGAGAAAGTGGATGGATAGGTGGATTTATTTCCTGTAATAATGCTTGAACATGGGTTAGGTTTTGTACTTCAGATCTTTAATACGAAAATTGGGGAAAGAGAGCCAATTTTTAAGTAGGTCTGGAATATTTGAAACAGTGTATGTCTGTGTATATAGGACAACGCAGAGATGACGATTTTTCCTGCATTCGCACATGCACGGATCCAGAGAGGCAGGCAGGAGATGAGGGGAGTTTTGATCACTGTGAAGCCAAGATAATGAGGTGCCATGGTGCTTACTCCACCCTGCAACAGTCCCTCAGGACCCTCAGAGTTCCAGGTGACTCAGCTTTCCTGTCCTTGCTCGGTCCCTCACGCCCAGGCTAGGTGTGCCGACATCGCCAGGCGTCCGCAGGGCACTGCGAGATGCCCGCGCCGTGGGCTTGGCCTCCTGCCTTGCTCTCCTTGGCCCACTCCACTGAGTCTGCCGGCTGTTCCCAAACTCCCCACGCACGCCCACCCGGGGGCCGCTCTGTCGCTGCTCCCAGGGTAACCGCGGGCCCCTGCTCCTTTTCTTGGGTCTCTGCCCCTCTGTCCTTGACCACCTTGGGACGACCGTACACCCTGCCATCCTCGATCACCCTTCCCCTTGGCTTCCTTTTGGCCCGGAGCTTTGGGTGCGGCTCTGTGAAATCCGACCACCAATCGGCGACGGAATGGAACATCTCGCCACCTGCCCCGTATGTTTCTCCGCAGCCTTCTTCGCTGCCGCACTCCTCCAGTGCGCTCGCTTACTCTGCGCGCTGCCTGAGTCCGCGTCTGAGGCCTGCACGGCCTGGTAGTGCATCCCCAAGACCTAGAGCGCAGCTCGAGTCCTTTCTACCCAACATAGAGCCTGGCTTGGGAGGTGGGGTGAGACTAGCCGCAGGTTTGGCCTAGGACCCAGCCGCTGTCTTCCCTGATACCAGTATTTCAGCCTCGTAGTTCACGCCCGGGTTCCTCCCGCTGGCCTGAATTCTAGAGGCACTTCTTTACGTAAAGTGTTTTACAACAACCGCTTTTATATAAAGTTCTAAAAACACAGCATCGACTCAGAACCACTCGATTTATTTGGCTTCCTTCTCAAGCAGAGAGAAAAGTGTACAAAGTCGATCGAAACGTGAGGCGAAAACGCTCGTGTTTGAAACCTTTGCCTGAGCCAACGCGGCTGCGTGCGCGCAGGGGGCCTGGTGTGCGGCCGGGCGGCCAGACCCCGGCACGGCCTCTCCCGACCGGACGTCCCTGGAGCCGGTGCTTGTCCTCCCCAGGCCCAGCGCCTCGGCCTCCCCATGACACCCGCGTCCCACCGTGGGGTGGAGCCTGGCGTGGGGTCGCACGCGGTGCCTGGCCGGTATCGTTCCTTGTCATCGATGTGGCAGTTTGATTGTCTTTCTTCCCGGAAGGCAGGAAGGGGGGAGCAGCACCCGCCTCTTCCACAACGACAGCTGTGTCCTGACGGCCAGGACGTGTGGTGCACCCCACGCACACCCCAGGTGCGGGGAACATGCAGTGCACCCCACGCGCACCCCAGGTGCGGGGAACGGCTGGGGCGGGGGAGCGCCCCTCTCCCCGCCTCCCCTCCTGCCCTGAGGCTGCGCGGGGGTCGGGGTGGAATTCCCCGCCAGAACCCACGCGCCCCTCCCTCGCCCCATGCGCACTGCACAGCAGCCTCTTGGGGCCGGAAACCGTGCCAGGCGTGGGGACCCCAAGGTGGGAAGTGCCGATATGGGTCCCACTCACCCGTCCACACCGCAGGGAGTGGCACCCGCAGGCTCTAGGCAGTGACACAGTGACGCACGCTGATGCCAGCAGAAGACACAGCCGGAATCGTGTCACCTGCAGGAAAAGACAGGCGGACGGGACCTGGAGGAGAATTAGAAGTGAGAGAGGCGCGTTGGCAGCGGCCACGAATCAGGCAGAGGGGAGCGGGTGCTGGCGAGAGCGAGGCGCACTTGGGGGGGAGGCGCGGGGGGGGGGCAGAGTAGGGGCAGAAAGCGAGGCTGCAGGTCCTGGCAGGCACTCACCTGTGGTGCCAGTGCAGAGGAGACGGAGAGGGCGTGGCGGGGAGGCACACAATCACCTGTGCAGCGCGCACCTGTGCTCTGCTCCTCCCGTGGCAGCCGAGTGGTGGGACAGGGCCGACCAGCTCCAGGCATCAGGAGATCCTTGGACCCTAATTCAGTAAGAGTTGGGGGGAACTTGAACTAGAAGACGGTGGGATGGACGACAGGCAGAGCTGAGAGAGGCCGAGGCAGGGACCAAGCGGTGGCAGTGTGGATGCTGAGAGGGAGGGGGAGAGGACAGGAAGGAGGTGCTGGCCCCCACCGGGTCCCAAGGTGGGCGCCGGAATCCCACCCGCCTGGAGGGAACAGGACCAAGTTCAGCTTTGGAGCGGAGATTGAGGAGTTCGGCATGAGAAGGGCTGATGGCAAAGTGTCTCTGGGAGCCAGGTGGAGGGGTCACGGCCTCTGTGCGTGAGGAAACGTATTTTCTTTGGAGCATTTCAATGTCAAGGAAAAATTATTTGAGGTTATTTGCTGTTTTTAAGCAGTGAGGCATCTGAGTCCTGTAGAGTGGATGTGAGATCATTTAAATTTTTTTTTTAGCACGACATCAAATCGGGCAGAGGTTTACTTCCAGTGTAAAAGCAATTCAAGGGACCACCAGTCAGAGATCCCAGTAAACTGTGGACAGCTGGTCAACTAAAGGGCAGGGAGTCTTTCTCCTCTTGACTGCATGAAAGTGTTTTCTAGCCCACAGTCTCGTTAATCGACCAAAGTCAGATCAAGAAGAGAGAGTTTGTCAAGTCCGCATGTGACTCTCAAGAGAAGAAAAGGAGGTTCCCATTTCAGCATAAAAAAATTATTCTAAAAATGTAAGCCTGTCAGAAAGAACCCCTGTGGCTTCCCTTCTTCGTACTGAATTTGTGTCTCACCGTGTCCACGTTCTAGTGGGCTCTGCTCGGGCAAGCCCTTTTTGAGGCATTGGGGCCCAAACCAGAGACTGACTAAGTGGGCCTGGGGTGATTTTGGTCTTTTTATTTCATCCTCATATTAAGGCATCTCTCAAAATAAACAGCACTCTCAGAGTTAAAACAATATAACCATAGTATAGAAATTGCTTCTTCAAGGCATTGCTGGAAACACTGGGAAATAGAAAACGTCAAGCCTGTTTCTGTAAACCTTATTACCCCTATAACTGAGCTTTCTAGGTAAATAAATGTTCTTAGTTTTGTTTTCCCTGCAAAAAGGGGAGGAAAGGGGGTACCAGAGGGGTCAATATTCAGGCTTATCCTAATTTTCTGATGCTTTACAATGAAAGGAAGATTTTCTTTGAGAAAAAAAGGGGTTCCGAAGGTGGTTATGACATTCTTCCAAACCCAGACATGTCTGCAATATTCTTAAAGCACCCTTATGTCTAAATATCTAAAAAGCTTATAAATTTACCTCAAATGTTTCCCATGCAGTTAGGTTAGGGTCCAGGTTGGAGCTGGTATAAGGGAGACAATTGCGAAGTAGCCATCGGCAGAGAGAAGTGACCACAGGCCTCTGAGATAAAATCTGGTATTTTGAATTCTTTTATTGACGTGAAGGAAAGGAGGAGAGGGTTTTCACCCTACAAATGCTCATTACGCTATTTTTGTGCCTTAGTACACCTGCAGAGGTAAAACTGGTGGAGAGGTTTAGAAATAAAGATCTATAAAAGGAAAGGAGGAAAGAGAATTCTTATTACCACACTGGTAATAAAAGTTTTTGGACTATCTCTTGCTATATTTTCAAATTTTATATTTTTATGTGGGCTAGCACATGAAAATAACATTTAAAATAAAGCTGAATTTTGAAAAAACGTGTTTGTAAAAATTCTAAATTTATTTTTGTTCGTGACTTAAATTTTCTTAGGAACCAAAACTGCCACAGATGGCTTTTTTTAAAGGTACGTGCTGACGCTTTTTGGTGATTAAATCAACCCCTTTCATCGGCTCAAGGTCTTACCTTTATTCAAGAAGTTCTTGAGAACTAGTGCTTTTTTTAAAAGTTGAAACGTATTTGGGTATCTGTAAGTGTTAATTCACTAGGAAACACAAACAGGAGAGTAACGTTATTTCCCAAGCTCAGCAAAATTAAGAAATACGAAGCCTTCCCTGGGGTGTTGATCTTCTTGATTCCTGGTCCAAAGCTGTTTGTGCTGCTAATAATCAAAACCTAAAACCCACTTACCGCCCCTTCAGCATCCATCGTCCGTTGAATGTTATTGTCGACTTATCCGCTTTGTGCTGACGTGGCGTACTTTGCTTCTGTCCCCCGACTCCAGGTGCCAAGATGGAGACACAGAATTGAGATTGGAGAAGGGAGGGAGGGGACGTTTTCCCAATGCCAGCTTCTAGCATCTGAGTCCTACCAACCCTGGACCAACAACCCCCCACCCACCTTAGAGCTAAAACCTTTCTACGATGAAATTCGTTTGCTCATGACTGGCCACAGACATCAGCCGGTCACTTTTATTTCCGTTTAAAGGGAAAGCGATTGCCGCGTGCCAGCAAGCACTCGCGAACTCAGTTTGCACAGACTCACCATGTAGTAAAACAGGAACTGAAGCCCAAAGAGATACCGTGACTTAAATTTAGTTATCGATGTTTACTGTTTTAAAAGGTGGGGGGCGGGGGGAGGAATCAAATTAACGAAGGCATTTAAAACGACATCGCATTCTTGTTAAATACATTGTGTAGGATCTGCGCTTGATGATCACGAACCTCGCATCTAACTTCCCTGTTGAGCAGAATGAACTATAATCAAGTGGAACAAATTGCCTTGCTGTTTGCCCTTCTCGCTGATTGGAGCCAGCACGTGGGAGCCGAGCTGCAGAGGGCTGCGTGCGCTCGGCTCTTCTCCGCGGCTCCGTGCCGCTTGCCCTTAGCTCGTCCCAGCTCTCTGTCCCGCGGCCTCGCATCACCCTCGCTTTAATCAAGACGTCTGCCCCCACCCCTTGCAGTTCAGGTATGACGCGTGCGATGGTAAGCACACCCTTTGTGCCTAGGGTGGTTCTGGAGTGTTTCTCACTTTCAGGGTGGAGTTTGGCGCGCTCAGCCTCCGCGATATTGGCGGTTTGGACCAGACGATTCTTGGTTCTGGAGGAAGGTGGGCTGTCCTGCGCATTTTAAGAAATTTAGCAGCGACCCTGGCCTCTACCCACTAGATGTCAGTATCACCCACCCTCTCCCACTCTCGGCTGTGACCAAAAATATCTTCAGATGTTTACTGGATGTCCTCAGGAGGGCGAGACTGCCCCCCTCCCTCCCCCCGCCCCCGTTGAGAACCACCGTTCTAGATTCAGCAGGGGTCCTATGAGTATCGCAGAAGCACCAAGAAAGAGCTTGCGCACCTCCTTATAATCGGACTGCATCAGAGACTCAGAAGCTAAGCGAGCAAAGCCCACGTCTGCTTCCTCACCGTGTGCTAACCCAAATTCAGTTATTTGTGATGTCTTACAGGCACACTGTATATGTTTTTCATTCATTCTCTGTTTAGTGTTGGGTTCTTTTTTTCTGCTTCAAGAACTTGTAAAAGTAGAAACATACCTAAGGCATTTAAATTGTTGGCAGCAATCTTTGATCTTGAAACACTGTCACGGAAGGCGTACCTGCTTGAATGTAGCCGCGTTGCATTTAACCTTGACCCGCCTCTTTGGCTTGCTGTAATTACGACGAAGAATCGCTTTCTCTTGAAAAGGGAGGGCATGTAAAGGAAGGCAGAGATACCGGCACACATCGTCTGACGTGGGCGCCTCGGCATGCCTCGGACATTCAAGTTGAAGTTTCTAAGTGTATGGCTTGCAGAATTTCTTCTACTGGAAATCGGTCCCTGCATTGCAAGCTCATGTACCCCATGCACAAGGCAGGGCAAACGGCCACTGTCACTCAGGAAGCACACTTGTCCAGAGCGGTTAGACACCTTCCAGTAGGTGACCGATCTGAAATAACGCAATCTTCCGCTTACATTGGGAGGTGGGGAGCGCACATTTTGAGGTCTAGAATGATGTAAGAAGGCAAATCTCACGTGTTATGACCTGAGTTACCCAGGGGGTGTAAATTTCAAAGGTGACAGTTTTTGTTGTCATTGCTGTTTCTTGTTTTGTTTTGTTTTGTTTTTTCGTGATTTAAATATTAGGCAAATATACTGCATCGGGCTTTTCCAAAGAAATAGAACCAACAGGAGAACACACGTTCTCTCTCTCTCTCTCACTCTCTCTCTCTCTCTCTCTCTGTATACATACACATATATGTGTATGTGTACATATTCTCTATGTGTGTGCATGTGTGTGCACATGTCTCTATCTTAGTTATGTCTCCATTGTGAGCGACTGTGTCCCCATTCAGAGGATGAGACACAGGGGCACAGGGAAGGTGACTGGCCCCCCCATGGCACGCGGGCTGTGAGCAGTGGAGCGGGTGAGCACGGTGTAAGAGAGCAGCCGGCATGTCCGGGTGAGCGCCTGAGCCGCCAGCCTTGATTGTCTCACTAACTCTGCGACCCTGGAAGTCACCGGCCTCTCTGGGTTTCAGGGTTTCATCGTTGTTTGCCTCCAAAAAATATGTGGGAAAACAGGGACTTTATACAATGCCTTTCCTACCTCAGACATTCTGGGACACTGAGACATTATCTTGAGATTGCCAAGGGCCACCGAAGTGGATGACCGAATGGAATTATCTCCCACCCGAAACACTTCAGAAAAAAGAAAAACTGGAGGCGAAGGAAAATAAAAAAGGCAGAAGAATCTCATGTGAAGCTGGATACGATTCTGGTCCCTAAAAAGAAAAAAATAATAAGAGATCGCCAAGCTGCCGATCACACTCAGTCTGGACAATTCCTCTTGTACAAGCAGAAAACGGAACTAATGGTCATACCATCCTCTCCCCAGGAAATGCTCAGGGCAGACCAGGCCTGACGGAGGACCCTGACGTGACGTCAGCCACCGGTCCCTCCCCCAAGTGTCTGAGGAGGCCCCGGGGGTACCAGGGACTTGCGGGCCTCCCTGCGCTTCATACAGCAGAATTTCTTTGTTTCTCTCCTTTTCTTTGACTCCACACGTGGATATGGATTTGATTCTCGGAGGCCTGTCCCTATGATCTTATTCTTATTACAAATAATAAATAAAGGCAATAACGTGCGAACCGTGGGCAGGACAAGCCAGCCGGCCCCTCCCTTCGCTCATTTTCTCCCTGCCACTGGAGTGTCTTTCCTTTCCAACCCCTGCCTAGTGGCGGACGGAGATGGATTTTGACAGGACCAGGAAGACTTGTCCTGTTTCCATGGCAACGTGAATTCACTTTCTGCAGGTGTATGGCTGGCCACTTAGGCCACTGACTAAACGCAGGCCCCGAAGGTTCTGTGCGTGCCAGCGCTGGCCAGAAATAGCGTGGCGCCGCTGCCCTCCGGGCCCAGTCCGCAGAGAGAGGCTGTAAACTGCCCGGATGCCAGCGCCGGCTGGGTCCTGTCTTCTGGCTAGACAGGGAGAAACAGGAACTGTGGCTGGGGGAAGGGGGAGGGCTGGGGGAGGGACTGGGGGTGTTGGGGGGGCTGCCGCGGGATTCCAGGGTCTGGGACACAGCTGAGCGGATTGGAGCTGCCTTCTCACTCATTCACCCCGGGGGTACCAGATAATTTGCATTTCAGCAGAATTATTATAATTACATAGTTTAGAGTTAGAATTAATGAGCATTTTGGAAAGTAGTGATAAAACCAAGCAGTTATTTAAAAATTAATTTTAATAGAAGTCACTTTGGAGAGTCTTGCTTTTCTTTTGACAGGTTTTTTTTTTTTTTTTTTTTTTGATGGTGGGAGGAGGTGAACGATGACACGATTCAATGATCCCATAATCAACCTGGAAATACAACCATCCTTACTGTCAGGAGTTACTACTAGAGGTTAAAAACCCAAATCAGCATGGCCCAGATTTAGAGCATAATGTTTGAGGTTTATCTGTAGGGGGAAAAGAAAGCACAATATAATTTTAAAAAATTGATTATGCTCCCAAATGCAGGAGTCATATACCTTATTGACATGAAACAGAGTTGAGAATCACTTCCTACGTGGTTCTAGACACCTGAGGTAATGAATAGTCAATCAACATGGTTGGGAAATAATATTTGAACCCAGCAACGCCGTTTGTGTGAGGCGATAGGTCTGGGGTTCTCCGGGGTAAGGATGACACATCTTTGTTCCTTGGAGGGAGGAGTCAGAAAAACTTGATAATTAAGGAAAAGCACTTTTACCTTCGATTGGAGTTTTATAGCCGCACCATCTGCCAGTTACTCAATTCGAAGACGTCCGAGTTCCAGCTTAATTTTCAAAGTTCGATCATTGTTCTGTGGCTCTATAAAAGCCGTCCTCACCCTTAGAAGAAAGTGCTGAAGTATTTGGGGGCAAAGGGACATCACGCATGCCATTTACTCTCAAATCGCCAAGCAGCATCAGGGACAGTGATTAGTGTTATTAGAGAGAAAAAAGCCGAAAGTGACAGAGAAGAGTGACGAACGGTTATCAAGTGGTGTGGCTACGTGCGAGCCACGCCGTGGGTGACTACTCTCTCTGTGACTCTTCCTTAGTCTCTCTCTTTTTTTTTTTTTTCAAAATTGCAAGTTAAAACGAATGGAGTGCCTAGCTTTCGATGAAATCATAATTTTCACATTCTCGGAATGAAAGTTAAGAAGCTATTGCTTAGAGGTACATTCACCAAAAGGTATTGCCTGGTCCAGAAGAGCAGTGAAGTAGTTTCTACCATATTCTGAGAACTAGAGATATGATGAATTCGTAAGTATTAACGTTCCCAATTATAATATAGGCTGGGACCTCATTCCTCAAGGAAAAATAAAAATAAAATCTGCACACTGCCTCTCCTTCCTGAAAACAACATTTCCTGCTCTTTTTCCTTTGCCTTCTCAGACCACGCCCTTGCCACTTTTTGGGGATCGAATGACCAGGTGACCTACTCAGCGTCTTTACATCTGAATCATAGCTGTGCCCTTCCGATGGCTCGTTGAAAGACAATAGCTGATATTTTCTGTCGATAACCCTGTATCAGTAAAGGTTGAATCAACCACCATTATGTTATGCCCATCACGCATTTCTATTGCCTTTACCGGTATAGGAGAGAAAATGAGAAATAAACCTGCAAACCATTCCGCAGGGTCTGTTCGTGCATTTACTCCTGTGCCCTATGAAGAAAACAACAACAACAACTTTCATACAGAAACGACAGCAGTATTTTTCATGCTATTTACTACACCGTCAGACATGGCCGCCGACCATCAGAACATGCGGCAATGCAGTCTGGTTGTCTGACTCGCATCCAAGGAAATCTCTTCTGCAGTGTCCAGAGGCCACAAAGATCCAGAGAGGCTGGAGTTGATTTTGAGTAAGGAGACGAGCTCTCATGCTCCGGTGTGTGGAGTTGGAGCCTGGGGCTTTCCCTTACTGATCCCGCAACGAGCTGTGTTTTAAGAGGAATAGGGAAGTTAATAAGACAACCGGGTCCGTTTTCCCCGGGGGTGGCACAGCATCGCACGGCTCCCCAGCTCGGGGACGGCGTGGGGTGGGGGAGCACGGGATTCAGGAATCGTAAATCAAGCACGCAGGACGGAGGCGACAGCGCCGACGCGGCTCCGGGAAGGAGGAGGGCGGGCTCTCGTGTTTGTGGTGTGCTTCATGCTCGCCACCGTGTCTCGCAGATTATCTCAGGAGGCTGCTTTCATTCTGCGAAAGGCGCAGTTTTCGAAGAAAAACGCGTGCCTGCTAGTGCATGCCCAGCTGATGCCTGTCTCCTTGTGTACAAATGGCCTCGGATTTTCCATATGGAGTCTGTGCGCAATCTGTCACAGCATTGTTTACCATCGAGACCAAAGCCTCGAAGACTCACGAAGCGCCTTTCTGCTTCCTCTTCCAGCCGGCGGTCGGGTTCCTGGAGGTGCTGGGACGCGCTTTCGCTGCACTCATATTTTCTTCCTCGCTACATATGTCTTCTGGCTCTAAAATCCTGCTTCTGAATATGTTCTTTTTCCTTGCATTCTCTCCATTTATTCAACACCCATGTGCATGTTTTTGTTCTTGGATTTTTGTTTGTCCCCACGATGGAGTTTATTCTCTTAACCGCTGTGCTTCTTGGGCTCAGATGGGAATAGCGTGTCCATATGGCGATTTGCCTCCTACCTGGACAAAGTTCCCTAAAGCACCCGCTTCTTTCTGTCCGGAGTCAAGGTACTCCTCCTCAGAGATAGCGAGTGACCCGGGAGAGACACCATCGCTGTCCCCGCTACGATCACGCTCCTTGTCGTCGACAGTGGCACCTCTCGGCAGAGGCTGAAACGTAGGCGTATTCATGAACGAGAGAATGAGATGTCACCAGGGCAGACCGAGCAGAGTGGGTCGTGCAAAGGACACGAGGTTGCTGGGAAACAGGTGGGAAAGAGAGAAAAAGAAGGGAGTCGTCAGAGAAAGGCAGAGGAGAGGAACGCGGGAGCCCCGTTTTACGCACCATCGAGGCGCGCCGTTGGAAGTTTTGGAGGAAGCGGGCCAGCCCGGAAGCTGGAGTCACCCGCTGTCCTCTCTGTCTAGACGACAGCTCTAACGGGGGGCTGTCCCGCTGCTAACGGGGAGGCGGAAGCACGATTATGCCAAGCGTAAAACTCTAAAATGTTGTGCGTTCACCACAGGAAGACAGCGTTCAGCACAACTGAAAGATTATGTGCAGAGGCACAAGGCGGCGACTTGGCCACCCCCGTGACCGACTGCCCGAGCAGTCAGGAGTCGTTGCTTCCTGGAGGGTGGCCAGTTCCAGGAAGCCTTCCGGGAGCTACCTGCTCCTGGCCACAGGTGGACGTGGAATAATGGATGCAGCGTGAAGAAAGCCCCCCACGCTCTCCTCTGCCCGTCCTCTGCAAGCTTGATGGCCGTTAGAGGCCATGGTCCTTGGCAGTTTAGGCTCGAGACCATCGCAAGGGGCCGGTTATGTCCGACAACCCGAAGGAAGAGATGTAAGACCTAGAAGGGCAGTGATAGGCCTGTTTACTCACCGCCGTGTCCCCAACGTGCGACAGGGTGACTGCCCGGAGTAGGCGTGACATCGATATTTGTGAAATGACGGGTACGAAAGACATCGCACTCAGTCACTCTCGGGAGTGGACAGAACAGGCTCATTCCGCGGAGAACGGGCAGATGGATGTCTTCTCGCTGGTGCTCGCCGAGTGGAGTTTCATCGGGAGGAGATCATTGCCGAGTTGGTTCTATCACCCGAACCCACGCGCCCCCGCTCGCTGCAGAGCTGTGCACCTGTCGCCCCCCGTTCATCCTGGACAGCGTCCTTCTGCATGCAAGTCTTCTTCAGACGCATGCCCTCCGGTCTGACACCTCTTAGGTTGGCGAAAGGAGGCCGAGGCACGGTCAGAGGTGCAAGGAGCTCGTGTGGGCGGAAATGCGGGATCATAATGTTCCCCAGCGAGAATTATAAAATTCATCGACTCATGGGATGTTGGAACTGAAAGGGACATTGCTGATAGGATTCTGGCTCAATCCTTCCCATTTCTTTTCAGTTGACGATGCCTTTTCTTTGAGGAAGTAGTAAAGTTGCTCAACTAAGATCACATTCGTTTTGATTATTTTTTGATTAAGTATTACATTGACTGGATAATTTTTTCTTTGGGAACCCTCATGTTATTCTAATAAAAAAAATACTATGGAATAATTTATATTACACTTAACTCTCTGCAATTTTAATTTTATTATATGTGAGTATATTTTTAACATTGCTCCTTATCCGCTGTGTTTTTTGAGGGGGCTGTTATGAAATCCTATTTATTTATCTATAAATGGGTATAGTAGTATCTGATCTTCTGTCCTCTCCCGGGTAGCTGAGAGCATATGAAAGCACGTGATGAGCTGTGAAGCAAGATACCACAAACGGAATTATACAAATTAGTAGAAATCATCCCAAATAAATCTAACCTTTATTATTAAGACATGTGTGCACAACACCTGGTAATTCTGATATTGTTTGGAAAAGATAAGGATTTTATGGAATTTTTGAACTGTAGAACATGAAATTATTTTCTCAAACAAGTTCTTGCTTTTATTCTAGTGTGTAAATAAGCATGATTCTAATACCTTGAAAACTTAATATTTAAAAAAATAAGAGTATTCTAGTTCCTGAAGAGAAGAGTTATTAGAAGGTGGTGACCAGTTATTTCTGGCCATGGACATACAAATCGGTGATGGGATTGCTAGCGCTGCTGGAACTCATCAACTCCCCCCTCGATCCGACTGCCTGCTGTTGAAGCATGCCCGTGGACAGTTTGTTTCTATATCAGATTTAGCCATAATACAGTGACTTCTTCCTGATCTTTTTGTTTTTTTTTATAATTTGTTTTGGGATGTTTTGGGGGCAGCTTTCAAGACTTTCAGGAAAAATTTCTAAGCATTTCTTACCAAATCCTCTTCCTAGGCTAGTTTCGTTCTGCTTCGTCACGCATGCATGAAATTTTCATAACTCGACCAAGTGTTGAGCCAGTGTCCTTGGGGCTCATTCCTGCTTTTCCACGTGCTGTGCCACACAGACCCGTCACCGGCTGCCTGCCGTGTGTCAGGTGCCGCTGTGTCAGGTGCCGCTTATCGAGCAGGTCTGTCTCCAGTCTCCCTTGTCACTCTGATCCCACCGCGTATTGGCATTTGTCACTGGGGTGAACGTGCACGGGGCCCCTGGGACATCAGGGGCAGGCCCCAGGTTCTGAGTGAGATGCGCAAAGGGACTGGCTTCCCCCTCCCCGGAGGAACAGAGACTCTAACCTCTGCAGGCGGACACGTGTAGGCAGGGCTCTGGCGCCGCGTCTCCGTTCATTAGTGTAAACGACAGGTGCCCTGGGAAGGTCTTCGCTCATCAATCAGCAGATGGCTGGGGAACGGTGGAGAGGTTCCGCATCGTCTCGGGCTTTGGGGTTCACTGCCCGCACTCCTTTGAAATTCTGCTCAGCGTTTTTATGGTCTCGGAATCTATGGCTGCGAATGACTGTGCTTTTGGAAACTGGGGATCTGGTAAAAACTCTCCCCTTTCTTATGTAACACACACCGGACCACCGGTAACTTCCGAAAATAAGCAGAATTTGGTGGGGCTGGGCGCAGGGGCGGCATGACTGTTACCAGCGAGGACACAGGGCCGTTCAGGGAGGAGGCGATGCTAATTCTGTGCTTCAGACAGTAGGCAGCGTTCCTGTGTTTGGGCCCAAATTCTCAATACTCAGTAACCAAACCTTTGCTTCAGAAATGTAATGTTTCGCTTCAGAACACAGTATTTCTGAATATTGTTTGCCATTTACCATTGTTGCCATTATTTCTCCTATCAAAATATTGTCTTCTGCACGTTTACATGCCACACTAGTTAGTTAGGTTATTTTAAAGTTTGAGTTAAGTTAACCTATGCTTGAGATTTTTTTTTTGCCATTACTAGTTTACATTTAACAATTATATTTGAGTTATTATTCTAATAACCCAAAATTAAGTATTTTGGATCTTTTTTTGTTTTTGGGTTATAAATAGCATGTTCACTCCCATTGAAAGTGTGGATGAAGTATGAATCTCAACATATTCTATTTTATCAATTTCATTATTGGTTTATTTTCCAAAAGCTATAAAAGCAAGGCCAGTGTGCAGGTCAAAGGATTCCGAATGGTCAACATCCAAAGCTAAGACGTGCCTGGGAGTATAACGGGCCTCCTCGTAGGCCTCCCCACACCCACAGTAAATATTTAGGATTGCTCCACTTTAGGAAAAGAAAAAAAGACCATCCAACTCTACCCATTTTCCCACAACTACATTTAATAAACACCTGTGGATTTTTGGTCACAAATGTCCAGGGATTGGCGCTTTTGTAGGTCAGGCCCATAAAGAGGCATCAACGTAGAGGCAGAGTGAGGGGAGGGAGGGCCGGGGGATGTGGGAGTCGCTGGATCACTGTCTCTCTACAGGGCACACCTGACCCTTCCCGATGCATGCACGTTACTTTAAAAAACGGGGGAAGTACGGGAGGCGTGCGCAAGTTGCTCCATGCGGACAGCCGTGTGCGTGCAAGTGTGTGAGCATCGCGCTTGTCACTCGTGAGTCACACAGAAGAGCTGTGCGGTGTAAACGCTGCCTTAGACTCTTCTCAGAAAGAAGATCCCGGTATCTAGTCCCGGTTGCTGTGATTCTAACAAAGAAAGTCTGTTTGCAAGCGGAAGTGTAACTTGTCTAGTAGCCTGCTTCGTATTCGCAGTTAATGCCTCAGGAACAGGAGGGCGGAGCAGGGGGCATTCTTGTTCCTTGGCCTGCCACCAGATCAATATCTTCTGTTTTCTATTTGGGGTTAATGGTTCAGTAACAGAGTAGGTGAAGTTTTTCTTCCCTCTAGATAAGCACCATTTCCTTGCCCACCTGTAGACCCCACGTCCCGGCGAGCAGACACCCTGTGAGAAACGGAGAAAGGGCTGCTAACTCTCCCTGATCTGCTTTCAGCCGGTAATTGTTCTCCAACACCAGTTAGTGCTTCGTCTCTGAAGGAAGTGGATGCTGTCTGAGCAGCTGGGTTTTTCCAGATAAGCGAGATGGCGCAAACAACCATCCAAACGACCTTGAGTGTTTGTATCTTTCCTCTGAGAAGTCCGTGGGCTGGCAGATCCCACCGCCATTCTTCATGTTTCCCAGGGGAGCCGTGGGTAGCAGTGGGTTCGGGAAGATGGCGTCCGACCTGCAGACTGAGGACCTAATTAACTGGCCGACTCATTCGTCACCGGCTGTCTGAACGCCAGCTGTGACGGTGTACGCCCTCCCACGCGAGCCGGGCGGTTGGGATCAGCAGCGGGGAGCCTTGACAGGGCTCGTTTGTCTTTGAGATTTGCAGGGTAGCTTATGAAATTGGTTCCATGGTTTTGAAATGGAAGCACGCCCTGCCTGAGGAAGCAAGCTCGTCTCACCCATCAACCCTCTCAGGTCTCAAAAGGAGCACAAGTTAGCTCAAGTGTTACATTCCATTCTTCCTTCACGGTGGATGATCTTGCATCGTGTTTGTTTGTTTGTGTTTCTAATGGCTCGTTGCATTGTTTTAAAGGAGCCAAAGTAGAGCTACTTTGCTCATGTCATAGTTCCACACGTTGATCCATAGTTACCGGCGAGTGTCAAAAGTCAGGAGTGCCGTTATCACTGCGGGCGCAGGGCCGGGACTCGGGACGCGTGGGGAGATTTTAAATGAAGAGCACTGCAGAGCGCATCATTAAGCTGCTCCCCGAGTGATCTCACGTGATGAGCCGAGCTCCCCAACGAGCACGTTAATGGGCATCTTTGAAGCTGGAAGGTTCTGCCCGCCACCTCGTGCCTTAGCAACAGCCTGTTGTCTTAGCAACGTGGTCGTTCCTGTAAACAGGTGGAGAAATTAAGGGACTCCCCGTGCTCATGGAGCAAAGAAGGCTCATTACGGCACTGGCCCTTCCCCAAGGCAGAGTTTAGGGGAGCAACAAGACACCGTAAAAAGCATTAAGAACAGTCTGAGAAATGAATTATTTTTGGAATTGACCAGACCTTTTCTTTAGAGCGTTATGAGTGAATTTTAAGCGTTACTAGACTTTCCTGTTCTATTCACATGACGCATACACCAGTTAAAAGTAACTGGAAGAAGGTCTCAGCACGGGAGGACCCTCACCTTCGCAAAATCGCTCCGTCCTCTCTGTCCACGTTTGCAAGGCGAAGTGGCCCGACCCCGCTGTTGTGGAGATGTGCTGGGTTTCTGACGGTTTCTGGACGCAGCCGCTCAAAACGGTTTGGGTCCGGCCGTACTTCCCGAGTGATGGGGGCTGAGTCCACTAAGTCCCCTTCCGCTGGTCCCTCCTACCCTTTCTTCTCGAGGCATCCAGTGCCTTCTCGGTGTATGGTGGTGGATGCAGTCGCCAAGTCTCGGCCAGGGCCTCAGTCTCTGTCTGAGTCACGCGATGCCCGAGGAGCACGTCACCACCCTGGTGTGTCCCCTCAGAGGAAGACCTGAGAGCCGGCAAGGCACACAGCAGCCACCGGATCTTTTTGACATAGGAAGGACTCTTTTCTAATAATAAAATGATACATACACATGTCCTTTGGGTAGGTTTAGAAGTACAGAGAAACACCAAGAAGGAAATCAAAGCGCTTACAGTTTCACCCCCAGAGATGACCAATCAGGGACCATGCCAGTCCCAAGTTCACACGGACACAGTGCAGGTGGCGGCCCCCGAGGTCACGCAGCTCGGGGATCTTAAACCAACGCTAATACTCGATGGTGTGTGCTGTCCAGGCCATTTCCATAGTCTCTGTAGTTTTCCTCTGGCTTTATAAAACCGGCGTCAGGCTGTACTGACAGGTCAAAGGCTGCTTCTATTCTAGACACCTTACCGGGACACCTGCCAACCGCCAGCATTCCACACGGAGAATTCTGTTCTCACGAGAGGGGCTCTTCCTCTGGGGGAAGGACCGAGGTGGGACCGGAGGAAGGACTTGGAGAGGGAACATGGAGAATGGCGAAGGCAGGGCCAGAGGCCCCGCAGCCGGCTCTGTGCCCTTGTGGCCCTCACCACGGTCACGGCCCGAGTCCCGACGTCCGTCCACCCGGCCTGGGAGTCAGCCTCGCATGGGCGTGGCATGGGGATGAGCGAATCCTCTTTCTTTGTCTTCCCTCTCCTCTCCTCCTCGCCTCACTGTTCCAGACCTGGTGGGCGTCAGCCCCCGGGGCTGGTGGATAGAACGGCGAGGGTGAGATGCCTGTGTCCCGGGGACGTTCTACCAGACGCTCTAGGTGCTAACAGGAACCTCCAGGCCCTTCGGGAGTATCCGGGAGCACCTTTCCAGGGGCCCGGCGGGGACCGTCTGCTGGCCGGGGAACCAGCGGCAGCCGTAAGCCGCTGTGGCATCCAGGGCTGATCAGCCCACAACAACAAGAAATCAGTGTGCAGCTCAGAGCCGGATTCTAGTGTGTGAGCTCGGGCCCCACATGACAGCGAAGATGCCGCCCAGCTTTACAAAGGGAAAAAGGCCTCTCTGCCCGTGGACGGGCCCCTGCCCTCTCGTGGGCAGCCAGCTCGAACCTCCACTGTGTCTTCTGTACGTCTCAACCAAGACTGAGGAACGTTCGACAGTGATAGACCTCGGAGCTGCACAGATCAGGTAGCACGGGGAGGATCGCAGACCGTGTGGCCGCAGGGAGCCCTGGCGACGTCCATCATCCTTGTCGAACTTAAGAAAGTCTGAGTCACAGGCACCGGGGGGCTCAACTTCGTCTTTGAAGCTGGCCGGCATTTCTCAGAACCACCTGATTCATCACGTCTGGGCCCAAACAGACGTGGCCTGTGTCATGTGTTGAGTTACATCGCCCAGCAAATTCCTGTGCTGAAGACCTAACCCTCCGTACCTCAGAATGGGACTGTGCATAAAACCGTCACTGTAATTAGCTAAGTCGAGATGAGGCTGTCCTGTAGCAGTGTGGCCCCTGGTCCAGCATGACTGGAGTCTTTTATAACAAGGGGAGTTTGGACGCAGACACGCACACAGGGGAACGCTATGTCGAGCCAGGACCTTGCCTAGCACCTTCAGAGCATCGTCCTGCCGACACCTTGGCCTCTGCCTTCTGGTCTCCAGAACTGTTCTTTAGGCCAGACGTCCCCACCCTTTGTGGCACCAGGGACCGGAGCTCCTGTGAGACTCTAACACCTGAGGCAGAGCTGAGGCGGTGATGCCGGCGCTGGGGGCGGCTGCAGATGCAGACGAAGCTTCGCTCGCTGGCCCAGCACTCGCCTCCTGCTGTGCGGCCCAGTTCCCGTCCACGTCCCGGGGGTTGGGGACCCCTGCATTAGGCCGCTCAGTGGGCAGGACTTTGTTCCGGCAAACGGAGCTCACCCCTTTACCATGCTGCAGCCACAGGTGCTCGACCAGCTCAGACAGGACCCCGGGGGCGTCATCCTGTAAAGAGGCGTGGCTCCTCGTGCACTAGCTAAGTCTAAGCTTCATATTAGTCACAGCTGATCTGGTCTCACGTTTGGTTCCTCTGCTAATTGAGGAGGCTTAGTTTTTCTAGAATCTTCCCATTTGCCTCCCCCTAAGGGCAGCATAACATAAAACCCAGAGGGTTTGGGATTTGCCCAGAGCAGCCCGCTATAATCGTCTGTGAAACCCGTATTAAGTCTTAAAAAGTCATGTGAATGTTTATTCTTTGCCACATTATGTGAGTTCGGTTTAACATGAAATAACGTTTGAAATTGCTCACCGTTACGCAGCACTGGCACGTCGGTATTGGGACTGGGCTTATACCGTGAATTCACACTCCTTGGCACAGGGTCGCACCTCCCAGCCCCTGGGACCTCTGTTTGGGAGCTGTGGGTGTGGCGTCCCTGGTCCCCTCCACCCCTAACGCCCTGGGCTCCAGGGGCCACTCGTGTACGGGTTACACCAGGACGGGCCAGACCGTGTGTCCCTGTGCGTGAGTCCCCCGGATCACTCTGCAGACGCCAAAAGGCACTTCCGGGATGAGGTCATGTCAGATGGAAAGACTGCCAGCCGACACCGCGTCCCCGGGCCGCGTGGAAGTCCGCGGCGGCGTGTGTGTGTGGCCGCCAGGTGGCGCCCGTGGGGCGCTTCGATCAAGGCGGGTCCCCGAGGGGTTGGGGGAGTGACGACTCCCGTTAGATCCGTGACCACGCGCCGCTGCTTTCTGCACTGAAGGAATCTGTGACCAAGTCACTTAGAAACCACGGCCGTCATGCACAGCCTCGCGGCACTGCGAGGAAGGCCGCCCTGGACGTGGCGTGGCCACCGGCCCTGCGTAGACCCCTAGGCGTCACCTTGGCAACTTTCCTCACCTGTGATAGTGGGAAAACCACTCATCGTGGTACCGGCGAATCCGAAATAAAATACATGTATCCAACTGTTTCATACACCCCGAAGGGCCGCGGGGCGTCGGGAATCACTTGGTGCATTTCTCCAGATACCCCGCAGGCCCTGAGTGGCGCCCACGGGACTGACCCGCCTCGCGCTCAGGCCCAGTTTAGTTTATGATGAACTTAAACTAGGAGGACGAGATGCTGAAAACAAAATCTTAAGGCTTCGATTAATGTAAACCTGATCAGGGAAAGGAAGAGTAACCACACGATCAGACTGAGGCAGTTTAGTGACCTGTAGGTAAAGGGGTAGACAGAGGTCAAGGGCATTGGTCAGTTTAGGGCGGTATGAGAGGTTCTTTTACCAGGATGCAAGAGTTTGCATTGTCGAAGAACCAGCCAGCCCAGCAGTAAAACTCAAAAGGGGGTAAGACGATATGTTACAAGTGAAATCGAATAAATAGTGGTGGTCTGGTTGCTCAGCAACACGGTCCAAACTTTGGTGATGGTAGCATCTAAATCCAACCCAGCTTGGTCTTAGCTATTATTAAAAAAGAAAAAAAAAAGGCAATGAAAGTCTCGCTTGCTGGGTAGTGGAGGCGAATTCTTTGAGTAAAGACACTTGCAAAGCCTGTTCGCGAATACGGCTCACATATCTTTAGAATAAATGTACTGTGTGACGTCACGGGGATTTGGGGGGCCATGCACAGATGAGAGGGGCTGTACTCTAGATACTAGCTCTGTGGCAATAGCCTCATACAAGGGACAAGGGTCTCATGGAGCTAAAAATCTAATAACAAGGGAGACAGACAAATAATTAGGTATTAGGGAGGCAGTGATCAAGGCCCAGAGGGTAAAGGGTCGGAGAATGACAGAGATGGTACCGTTTAAGGTGGGCGCCCAGAAAAAGGGAGCAAAGGAGTGACCCCCATGGGTTAAAGCGGGAGGGTCCCGGGCAGAGGGGAGACCAGGCACCAGAGCCCTGCCGTGGCTGTGTGCGGGAAAACGCAGGACCCCTGAGGCGGTCAGTGTGGCTGAGGAGAGGGGACACCTGAGGCGGTCAGTGTGGCTGAGGAGAGGGGGTGCAGAGAGGAGAGACGAGACAGATCCGGGCGCCAGGGACCAAGCATGAAAAGTCGCACGAGGACGCTGGACTTTCTTCCCGGTGGGAGGGGGACCAGAGGAAGAGCTACGGGAAGGTAAACGGGAGGGAGAAGCAGACACCGTCTCTGCGCCCTTCAGTTATAGCAACCCCTGTCTCCTCACCCGGCCCTGGCCACGCCCCCCCTTCTCCTCAGCATCTCCCACCCGGGGCCAGGTGAGCTACCGGGTCGTCACCACCAAAACGGGGTTCTAACCCATCCGAAAGCTGGCCTTTCCTTCCGTGGCCCTGGGGCCTTCCAGCCCTGGGACCAGTCTCACCTGCTCTTGTATTGGTTACTATAGCTTTGTATGTTTCTCATCATTAGAACTATCCTGGAGACTCCTCAACGAGGGCTCTTTTTAAAATCCACATTTCCCATTTGTACACAGAAGACACATAACGAAATGTCGGCGCCTTGCAACAGAGCACTAAGCCGAATGCCTTAAAAAATGCATTCTCGTAAGAAAAGAGGCGTTTCACGATGACCTCAGTGAGAGTAAAACCGGCACGTTCTCGATGGAGACAATTTTTCTATATCACAGTGAATAAAAATAGCATAATTTTTTTAAAAAGTGAGGACCCAAGAATGAACTTGGAAAGGGAAGCAAAACTATGAAACACTAAATGTTACACACTTGGAGGGAACCCATCGTTTGTCCTCGGCCTTTGGGACATAAGTAACAACTTCACACACGGAGACGGCTGTGAGATTAAACACAGAATGCCTCGTCAGATGTGGGTGTCTGATAAACAACACATAATGTCAATATAAGCATATCCCAGACACCGCAGGGGCCGTAATTACCCTGAAAATCAGGTACCGTTTATCAGAAATCCGCAGGTAGGTGGTACCCTCGATCTTTATTAGCTGAGTCTGGCACCGGACATGGATGACAGACAGGCTGGCTCATCGCTAGGTCGTGCGAGGTGAGTCGTTTTCACACCGGCGGCGAGAGGTTGGGTTGAGGGCCCTCGCAATCGCCGTTCACTTTGACCTTGCTCTGTGTGAGAAGAGCGACCTTGGCGGCACACCTTCCACGTGCCTCCCCAGAGCCACCGCGCCACCTGCCGCCAGGCTGTTCTGGGCCTGGGAGGGTGGACGCATCATGTTGATGGGCTCCCTCGGCATCTGGCTCCTGGTGGGATCCGCTGATGGGGGCCACCTGCAGGAGACGGGGGGCCAGCCGGAGAGGCTGCCAGCGTGTTTTATTTTACTGGCTCCCCACTCTGCTAGGTTCTGTTCCTAGTGGGCTCCAATTAGCCCTTTGGTCGAAGAGGAGGTGACAGCCGTGGGCAGTGCACGAACTTAGTAAATTGCCCCTTTTCTAGATTCTCCTCGAATTGCTAGGCTTGAGAGTGCCATCTTTTCCCTTCCTGAGCCCTTTTGTGATAAAGATGAAATCAATATCCAAGGCCCAGGGGTGTATTTATGATCATGAAAGCGTGAATGGTCCCCACCCCCCCAAAAAAAAATTGGCGAAAAAATAATGTCAGAGTTGGCATGGTGGCTATGCCATTCAGGCACTGAGGTCTCGATGGGCACTTAATCTTCCTTATAAAGCACATCTGCTCCTGAAAGGTCCCTGGGAGAATGAAGAGAAATAAGAGGGTTAATCAGCCAAAAGAAATAAAAAAAAAAGCTCTGTGGAAATAAGCAGTTTATCACAGCAATGCCCGTTTCTTCCATAAAGCAAGACGAGGAATTCTGTAATTAGAACACATTTGTTCTCAAGCGCGTTTCAGAGACTTTGGAAGTCAAAATATTTAGTAAGTGAAAAGGCGAAAACTGACAAACGCGTCACAGCTTGTGCCGGACCGTCCTTTCCCGTAGCCTCTGCTCCTGGCCGCCCCTCCTTCCCGGGGCTGCCGGGGCTCTCCCCAAGAACGGCCCCCAGCACTTCGTGTCCAGCTCAGACCCTCGCATGACTCCTTCTCCGCACCTAGTAGATTTCCAAACAATATTTGCTACACCTGACTGTATTTCGGCTTCCTCCACCCAAGGGTCTTCGATATGGCTGGGAAAAAAGTGATGGAGAAATCAAGTCCTCAGGTTATGTCTCTAAACTTTCCCGTGGAATTAGCAGGCCTACTGAGGCATGGCCCTTTCTGCACAGTCAAGGAGTCACGCCTTGCAGGTAGGTAGGTGGATTCTTGATCGAGAACGGAGATCTTTCTTGAGAGGCTGGCCAGACTGGAAGGCTCCAGCTCAGGTCATCCTCTGTGTAGCCAAGCTCTAGGCTTTTCTTGGCCTTGACCAGAGTATCTGAGCAAGGTAGTAGAAGGGCAGGAGAGAAGGCAGGAGAAAGACTACCTGTGCTGGTCAAAGCTAGCCAGCCCTGATAAGGTTTGTGGCTCGAATTACTTGCCCTGTTGAGCTAGGATCCCTCAGCAGATGACTCCGCATCCGACATACTGTGTTTTACTCTCTCATCAAAACGTAAACAGATCTAAGAGTTTCTGCTCACCCCTTTATAGTGTCGAAGTATTTGTGCACTTATTTCAACACGGTCTATTTTCTGGCTTGATCTCATTTAGCGCCGCATTAACAACGTTTTACTCCCAACTGTCTGTTCCCGGAATTATTGCCCATCCTCCCTGATGCCATGTCAACTCTGTCCCTCTACTCAGTAAGGAGTGGGCTGAACATCACATCATCATAGTGAGAAACCGTCTCACGTTCTGGTTAACTTCCCCCCTTAGGGAGCATTGGCATTCTGTGGATCCTAAGTTGCTATTTGGGAGTCACGGAGTGTTGGTTTATTCTTCTTTCAATATTTGCCACCTTTTTCATATATTGGCAATGAGTGCATATATGATGATTGCATATTATATATTTATAATCACAAAGTGGAGTTTCTTTTAGGTCTGCTTGTAAATTGAGAACAGCGGTAGACAGCCCTTTCATAATAATCTCACTGACTTATATAGAAGCCCATGAATTTCTAGTATTTTTCTCCCAGACTTAGGGAAGCGGTGTCCAAACGCCCTCTGTACAGGAAGTGAAGCAAGGACCCCGGTCCCTGGAGCGCTGACCCGGGGCCAGTCACGAGGTTCGACTCTTGACATTGCTCTGTTCAGCTCTCACGGCAATTTCCCCAAGCAGATGCTGTTGGTCCCATTTTTTGATGGGCAAACTGAGGCGCACCGAAGTAGAGTCAGCTTCCCAAGGTCACTGAACTAATAATAATGGTGGCATTGGGACATTCACAGGAAAATGACACTAGTGATCTTGTAATGGCCACACCGATGTTTCCCCAACACCCGCTGGTGAAGCAGGCCCCGAGCTGAGTAGGCTATGCAGTAATAGCCGAGTGTTGTCGTGAACCCCATTTAACAAAGGTGGGGAGGGGGGTAGAGGCTGAGCGAGGTGGCGTCCCGTGCAGGATTCGAGCCTGGCTCTGATATTATCCGTGCGCCTGCATCCTGCGGCCCGCGTGTGCGCAGCTCTGATGAGAGCCTCCGGAGTCACACAGGGACACTGTGCTTTGGAACTCGGGAGTCACACAGGGACACTGTGCTTTGGACCTCAGATGCTCCGCATCACAGTGGCTCCATGTTTAAAAACCCGCGGCACTCCGACAGGTCACGTTAGCGCTTCCCCGGGTTAGCTGGGACTCGAAGTTGGACATAAGCTACCACTTAGTGACCCGAAGCTGCGCACAGACAAATGTACACACTGTTTTTTTTTTTTTTTAAATGGAAAATGAGTATCCAAATTGTCTTCGAATCTGAGTTCCTTGGAGCACAAATGGGCGATGCTGAACTCCGGTTGAGAGGAGAGTGACCTGTATAATAAGTGCTAATTGTAGCAGGTTTTGAAAGCACGGTCTGAGTCGCCTACGTTTACTCAGCCACGGAGAATAAATCAGTTAAGTGCTCACCGGAAGGCCAGCTGGAAGCACGCTGCTCCTGGGCAAAGGGGCCGACTGTCTCTGATGAGAAGGCTCGCTGTCACCCGGCCACCCGGCCACCTGGCGGACCAGCCTCGACCTTGCTGCTGGGGTTCTCACATTGCTGTTTCTTTTCTCTTCTGTGGATCTGAGGAATCGGTTCTGCATCTAAAACCGACCGACTGGGGGACCCTGTTCTGTGCCAGTCTGAGTTTCCCTACCCCATGGGGTCGCTGGTCACCTGTGGCAGGACTTGAAGGAAAGGGACATCTTCAAATTAACAGGCACAAAGCAAAGATTAGGGATCGGAAGGGGAGGGGTCATGTGCTCCAGGGTCTTGCGCTCGACTGTTTCCTTTTCCCATTTCTGCCACTGGCCTTTACTGACCGACAGTACTATTCGAGGCGTTATACATACGAAGCAATCCAAGCTCTTAATTAAAATGAGATTTATCCTCATTATGTAAAATATGTACTTACTCACATGTGCGTTGTAAAGGAGGATTTATCAAAGAATCTGAAGCTCTGGAATAACATTTTTTTTTCTTAAAACAAGGAAAACTCTTGCTTTATTCAAAAGATGTTTATGGAGAGGCTACGCACTCCAGTCGCTGGTCTGGGCATCTAGGGTTTTGTGAGGCGTCTTTGACTGACAACCATTATCGGTATAAAAAAAAGCGAGTCAGATATTTTTTTGAGAACTGCTTGCATCCGCCGCTCAGCCAGTCTGCCTTAATTACACTTTCACATCAGGCAGGCTGCGTGTCATTAGTTTCGCTGATAGCATCCTGCGCGTTCTCACCTCGTTTGCAAGCCCACGTCTGTTGGCAGTGAGCCAGTCCGCCACCCTGGTGCGGTGTTTTCCCCTCCAGCGGTGCTACGGTCCGAGTTGTCGTGCTGAAATTCTTTGGGGAAAAAAACACACAGGGGCCTCAGATCTAATGTAAGCAAGGGAATGGACAATTCTAGAATGACCGCATTTATTGCCTGTCCCTTTCAGGGCCCAACCCCTGGGGCGTGTGTCAACTTTTGTTCAATTTCTTTTCTTTTTTTCTTTTTTTTTATATGCTCTAATTCTTTTTGAAATGATTCTCAAGAATGGGAAAATGTAGTGATTCCTCTGGTCTTGATTCTCAACCCCAACAAAGTTATCCTTCAGTCCAATTGCAAAAACATGAAATCGTTTCAAACGGTGCCTGTGTTGTAGTAAGGAAAAACTCTGAGAAATACTCTAAAAAAGAAAGAAAGAAAGAAAAGGTGTACCTAGAGAGGTCAAGGAGGAGAGGCTGGTGTGAAGCATCTGCCTGTGACCAAAGCAGTCATTCGTTTTATTTGCCCGGCGGCAGGGTGGGGGATGCTAAGCGTGTGTTCGCAAAGAAAAATTGCCCAACTTAGTCCTGTCCCTCTGTAGCTACAAGGGCATAAAATTAGGTGTCGATTAGAGTCAGGGCTTCGACTAGAATACAACGGCTGTGTTTGGAATCGTGGTTAGCAGGCCTGAAAAGCTGGGAAATGCAGGGAAGAAATGGGCTCACGTGAACACAGGGGCGAGAGGGAGCCTGTTCGCAGGCCTGAGAGCCATGCGGGCCACTTTCTCCTGGAGCGCGGGGAAGTGAGCTCGCCGGGCGGGAAGAGGCCGCCTCCTCCTCCCTGGGAGGTGCGCCGCTCTCAGCGTTGTTATGGAGACTTGGGCGGTTCTCCTTTGCTGGCTGGGGCGAGGAGCGCCTTGTGTCTGCGGCACCAGCTGCCAGTCCTGGTGCTTGCTGAGCCATCCGCTCGGGGCTGACGGCTTCGCGCATGCGCGGTCGCTCACTCGGCTGCCTCTTCCGTCCGCGGCGCCTGGCACCGGCCCTGTCGGCCTCTCACGCTTCCTCCGGGAGACCCAACCCCAGTCCTAACGAGGTAAGCGGGCCCCACAGCACGTGGGTTAGGACGATGCTTTTATGGCCGCAACTTATTGTTTTCACTCTAGCATGTGGTTCTGACTTTATTTTTTTTCAAGATAGGAGAAAATCGTGCTTTCGTAGCATCGTTCAATTATTTTTCGGCATTTCCGCCAGGACCGAATAATGGTAGGCGTTGAGCGCTTTCCGTGAGCAAGGCTGTCCGTCGCTCCACGAGCTTTCTATGCAGCGAGCGGCTTCTGTGGCAGGGGCTTCTGTGGGAGGAGTTAAAAATGAGTTTATTTGCTTGAGAATAGGTGTTTTTTTTTTCCCCTAGATGGATAGACATTGTCAATTCTGTTCCAAATCAGCATGTTTGGCAGACAGGACTGAAAAGTTTTCCGATCGCATCAGAGAGAAAATGTAATGTTATTGTCTAGAGCGCCCTTTGCCCTTGAGCCAACAGTATCTGTAAGGCCCAGGTATCCGAAGCCTTAGCAGGGACCGGTCACGGCACGCGCAGCATTCATACTACAGCTGCGGGCACGCCACCTTCCCACGCCCACACCTATGGCCTCTCGTCCCGCAGTGAGACCGTGGTCCTGGCGCCGGGTCGTCTGTGAATGACTTTCAGCACCGATGGCGCCGTTGCTGCCATCAGACTGTACGCATTGCACAACTAGACGTGTCTTTATATGGGACATACGTGTGGCATGAGCGCGTTCTCCAGTGGTTAAAATGCACTTTGAGCAGGTCTCAGGCGTTTAGAAAACCAGGCCTATGATAGGTCTAAAAAGTAGCCCGAACTTGTTGTGTGTAGAGTGTGGCTTGTCGTCTGTCGGCTGTGAACGGACTACGTCCCTCTATTTGTTCACGCGGAGTTTGGATGTTTAAAGGGAGGGAGCCCGGAAGGGGCGCGTCTGCACCCCCGGCCTCCCGCAAAGGCTGTGGGAAACGCGTCGTCTCAGGTTTTAATAACTCTGTACCTTTATTGGGTGAAGCCACAGCTGTGGAAAGAGCACGTCGTTTTCCGGGCAGGAGCCTGAGCCCAGGCACAGGACACGGCCTGGGGCGCAGCTTCTAGCCGGGACTCAGAGAGAATGACCTCCGACCTTTCACAACCCTGTGCCCGCCTTCTTTCTCCTCGTAGTGTGTGCAGGCAGCTTCTGTCTCTGTGGCCGAGTTCCCAGGGAGAACGTGGTTGCACCACATTCAATGTCGCTAAGTTAAATGAAGAGGAGGGTCAAGGAAGCCTGATTTTATGTGTGTGTTTCTGTTGTGGCTCACGCACATCGCTGTCATTTACCTGACACGGAGGGCCAGCATAGAAAGACAAAATCTAAAAGATTCACAACATATTTCCCTTCGCCGCTGAAATATAAAGTTTTACAGTTAAAAAAAAAAAATGACGGCCCGAGCAGAAAAGCCTGCACGAGACGTTTTGAGAAGGACCAACAAAACAGCCACACGCAGGAGCCCAGGTGGACAGTGTATTCCCCTGCCCCCCGCCGTCTGATGACAATGACCCATGAGGCTGACACGGGAGAAATGGGCTTCAAAGAGCCAGGCGCAGAGTCCAGCAGACCCGGGCGGTAGCTTGGGGGCCTCGGTCAAGTCACTTGTAGGACCTGTGTCTGGGCTCACGGTGGACAACGGGGGCAGTGACAGACCGACAGGCGCTGTTGCGGCCAAGCGCTGAGCGCGGTGCGTGGAGACGGAGTGCTTGTTGTGCCGTGGTGGTTGGCAGGGCTCCCGCGGCTGTGCTAGAATGAGTAGGAATCGTCACTGTTGGATGTGCACCTTTTTGTTCACCCGACATTACAGATCGTCCCTATTACTGAGAATGGATTTTTCAGGAGGTCCCGTATGCTCGGAAGATTACATATAACAAAGCAATGGCCATAATTTTAGGGTAACGTAACGTTTGACTAATTTGCTACTTTAGTTCTCAAATAAAAGTAAGGCGAATCCAATCACCGTGCAACACTGTCAATGCCTTAGAAAGCTGGCCCCGTGACAGTGCCATTCCACACTCGGTATGTCCCCGGAAATATTTACCTCTGTTCACGACACACAGGTGCTAGAATGCTCTCACAGCACTCTTCGTAATAACTCCCAAAAGGAACCTCTCCGAATTTCCCCAAACAGCTAAATAGGGAGATAAACTGAGGGATGTTGGCATAATGCGCAATACTACAAAGGAAGGAGGATAAACAGTCACAGCCACACACAGCGTGGGTGACTGTCACCAAGGCAGCGCTGACCCAAGGGGGCCAGACGAAGGTTTCATAGAAAGTTCAAAACAGGCAACACTAACCTATGCTGTTCGGGGGTGATCGCCTGGGGGGTGAGTGGTGACCACGAAGACTTGGGGCTGGGAGCGGGGTTCTCAGGGCCGCTGGCCACTTCTTGTGTCTCGATGTGACTGTTGGTTACATGGGTGAGTTCAGCTGGTGAAAATGCAATTGGACTTTTCCCTCAAAATAAACGTACTTCTCTCTAAGTGTATTTCACTTCACCAGAAAGTCTTTTTTTTTTTTTTAGTAGGCGGATAAATATCAATGTAGAAAATGTATCATCTTTATGTCTTAAAATACTGGGTGCCGTTTAACAATTTAAAAGGAAGTACGTGTCAGGATTTTAAATCAAATATATCATTTTGATAAAATCTGGAGTAATTGTAAATGTGAGCTTGAATTAAAAGCACATGGATCAGGGTTGATAGACACTATATGTAATTGAGAATATCAAGTGCTGTGGGTTGTCACTTCTTTCCAAAATGGGGGGAATGAAACATTGAGTTCTAATGTTCTTTCTAATGAGTAGGATCATTCAAGAAAATATAAGCACATATGGTGGAAATAATTATAGGCGATTCATAAGTATCAACAGAAATTAAATATTTGTTTGAAATTCCAGTGCTGAATATCAGAATAATTAGGAAAGTCCGTTACAGATAAATACTATTTTAGCCATCACTACTTTTTTTACTTTTTTGTTTTTTTTTAAAGAATGAGATCTTATTTTCCATGTCTTTTTTTTTTTTTTTTTTGTTCTTAGCTTTTATTACATTGAATTTGAGTTTTCTATGGGACAGAGAACTATTCTTAATTTTCTAGGTTATTCAATGTAAAGAGATTATTCTCATATTCCTCTTAGTGTATGAGTATAGCGTGAATGATGTTTGAATGTAGGTTTTAAAAATTTATTTGTAACCTTTCCACATTGAGATCCAAAGTGCTCTAGAACTTTCGTTGTCTTCCTCGGGAACTTTCAAATATCCCAATTTTATGCAATGAGAATATATACTTTGTAATTTAAACATAAAGACACATAATTTTAGAAAGAAAGAAATATTATTTTTACAAGGTCCAGGCAGGGGTCCCCAACCCCGGGCTGCGGACTGGTACCAGCTCGTGACCTGTGAGGAACCGGGCCGCACAGCAGGAGGTGAGCAGCAGGCGAGTGAGGCTTCCTCTGTACTGCAGCCGCTCCCAGCACGAGCATCACCGCCTCAGCTCCATCTCAGGTCATTGGGCATTAGATTCTTACAGGAGCACCTGTCCCTGGTGCCGAAGAGGTTGGGGACCGCTGGTCTAGAGGTCCAGGTTTGTGAGACGAGGGTACTGGACTCAGGTGAGGGGGTAAACCCTCTCAGTGCGCCCTCTGACCTTGCCCTCACGTCGGTTTCCGGCTCATGGTTAAGTGCACTGATCGTACTGATTCCATCTCCGCAAACACTCAAAATGACTTTGGTTGGTTAGTGAAGACCACACACACATTAGCTGACGAAGCTGTGAGCAACTTAATGTTAAAGCTACGTTTTACCAAATATTTGTAATCATTATCATCATCATCCTCAGTGTTATCGTTATAAGTCAAGAACTACGTGCCAGGCACTTACCTGTGCATCTCGCACGGGGTAAGTATCGAAAGCTCATCACACCCCTGTGGCTGAGATCAGCGCCGTCTAACAAAGAAGAAAACTGAGTCTCAGGAAAGTTGAAGTTAAAAAAGGGTCCAAGTTCACGTCAGGAATAAATGGCCAAGCTGAAGTTCAAACTCAGAACTAACAGGCCTTCCCCATACTATATCGCTTCTCTAAAATGATCGATACATCCGGACCACGTGCCTGCCAACGGGGACACTCCCGCAGACCTGCAACCGGGTTTCAGAAGTTCCTGTAGCCGCACGGTCCCCCGGCTAGCAGGGGCGGGAAGGAGCGTGCACGCGGAGAGGGCATGGCACCACATATCGGGGCCTGCGGCCTGGATAACAGGCAACATGACACAGAGTTTGCGTCTCCTGCAACATCCGCGGCAGGAAGCTGGAAGCACCTGGCACAGGCTGACTGATTTGCATGCGGAAGTCGGCACGGTCGCCCGGGGACACCCCGACAGGGCCGCTGAGGACAGCGCGGCTCAGACCACGAGACCAGGACGGAGGCGGGAGAAGCGCTTTGACACCACAGGCATCACAGCGACGGGGCCCGGGCCACGCTGGGCCACCCTCCGGCGCTCTGCCGGGGAAGGGGTCTGGCCGGCCGGCCGGCCCTCCGGGCAGGACGCGCCACCCTCCCGTCTGCCCGCCCTGACGGGCTCAGGTCTGAGTGCGAAGACTTGAGTCTGAGGCTTAGACCAAAAATCGGGAGGGCGGGGGCGGCGGGGTGGGGTGGGGTGGGGGGAGGAGCTGACCGCAGTGCTGACGCCCTGAGAAACGAAAGCCTGACGTGAATTATGCAGGGCCGGCCGAAGGAGGGACGTGGAGCCCCTCGTGGCTGGAGAAGCTTCTGGAAGCTCCATGTCTTCAGCATCGAGAATGCAGGCTGGGGAGGTGACCACCCAGTCGCTGGGGTGCTGGGCGTTGTTTTTCTCCAAGAGGTGCAGGTCCTCGGACGTGGCGTCCACAAAGCCGGGCTTCCGAGAAAGGGGTTCTCCTTGCGGGGACTCTCGAGGACACGTCAAGGGCAAGGCGTCCTCTGTCTCCCACGGACTCGGACCCTCCCTTCGCATGCACACGCGTGCGCGCGCACACACAAGCACGTTCCGCCTGCACGTGCCTGAGGTCATCATGATTTACCATGTCTGGGGGCACGCTGCCATCCCCGTGACAGCCGCCACGCATGCGACGTGCAAACCTGAGGTACTTGGCTGACATATAGCTCTTTACGAGGCACCAGGCGGACGTGGCATTTTCCAGACTCTGCCCTGCCGGAGCCCTGGGGGCCGCCTGGGTGTGGGGACGGCGGGCTGGGGACAGAGACGGCTCCGTGGCTGCTGCCGCCGGGTGGCTGCTTTGTGGGGTTTTCGTTTATCATTCCCGGTACTATTTTGGATGGAGACAAGTAAGGGTGGCCTACGAAAAATACGTTAGAAAGCAGGAGGATGGAGCCTGCCAAGAGCGTTCCCGGGCCGTGTTCCAGAATCTGCTAGACCTGCGTGTGTGTGCTGGTTCGGGGGTCGCTTCCTAGGCCGCCAAAAAGCGGCACCATCCGGGCGGCTTAAGCACGTAAGTGTGTTCTCTCCCGGCTCTGGAGGCTGGAAGTCCAAGGTCAGGGTGCTGGCAGGCTCGGCTTCCCTGAGCCTCTTGCTCGGGCTTCTCGGTGGCCGCCTTCTCCCCGGGCCCTGCCGTGGCTGTCCCTCTGTGCACGTCTGTGTCCTAAATGCTTCTTCTGAGGATGCTCAGCAGCCGCTGGGGCTAGGCCCCCCGACGACCTCATTTCAGTCGCCTCCTCGAAGACCCCACCTCCCGTGCGGCCGCGTTCCGAGATGCGGGGGCTCACCGCTCGGCCCGTGGTTTGGGGGAAGCGCGCTTCAGCTCAGGGTCTGAACTGCCCGCGTTGCCGGGGGCAGGGGTGCGAGGCCCGCGTCACGGAGGGGCCCGGCCCCGCTCCAGCACGCGTCTGGGGTCGTGTCCAGCTTCCGGCTCGAGGGGCCGCCGTAGGCCGGCCTGATCTGCCGGGAGGGCTTCTCACTCACCCTCCCCTGCAGGTAGCTGCCGCGTGTGCCAGTGGAGGAGCCTCGAAAAGCTTCCTGCCGAATCCCAGCATGATTTGTCTCACCACCTCGGACTGCACATTTGCTGTGACCTCACTCCTCGGAGGTCCAAGGAGAACGTGTCACTCTCCCGGGGATGCAGGTCACTGTGCTTCTGTTTCCGTCAGGTGGCAAAGTTCACAGCCATGAACTGCGATTAGCCGGCAGGTCTTGCCGGCAGGTAAACTGAGTCGCGAGGGCTGCTGCTCTTAGCCAGGGCTCTGCCACCTTGGTGACTGGCCCTTTGGCCCTTTATTCTCCCACAATGACGTTGACGTTTGGGCTCAAATAAGTGAGTGCTCCGTAGGGAGCGTCTGATTTGCTGGGGAATAGGTTCATGGCCCGCTGAGAGGGCTGACCTGTGTGCCCTTGGCCACAAAACCACCGAGCGCACAGCTGTGAGTGTGCTAGTGACCCTCGAGCTGCTGTGCACGCGGTCTTCACGTTGTCCCTTCGCGGTGACGTGCGTTAGCCGGTACCTACACTCTGCATGGGGCTCGCCTCTGGGGACAGCGAGTGCCCCGCCAGGCCAGAATAGGAGGCACATATAACTGTTTTAAGAAATGAGGCCGAGTGGCTCTGGTTTGTTTGTTTTTTTTTTTTTTTAACTAAAAAAAACACTTTACCACACAAAAGTTAGAAACAAACCAGGTCAACTCTTCTGTGTCGGATTTTGAAGCATCCAAGATCATCTCAAATCTTCACGTACCCACAGACCGGGTGATTAAAAATCCAAGGTAAAATTATGTCGAAATGAAGTTTTATCGTTCTTTTTTTTTCCCTCCACTTAAGTGATAGATCTAAGACAAAAAGATGCACGTGTGTCTCCAATGAGCAAATTTACGAAGATTAGAACTGGTATGCTGGTAGATTAAAAGATAATTATTTCCCAAAGTTTTCTTTAGTTAAAAAAAAAAAAGATTTACTTCGGGATTGCTCGAAATAGCGCTTCACGAATTTAAAATATGGTTTCTGATGAGCAGAAGTTCACACCCGTCTCCTCAGGAACATATGTTTTGAAACGGGACGTCATCGCGATCTAACTTTAAGAGCTGAGGGCGACGCGTCCACCTTCCCGTTTCCTGCACAGACGGACGCCGTCCTCCTGCCCCGTCCAAATGACGTAGTGGGAGGAGGCGCGGAGACGCTGAGGGCCCGCAGAGGGAGGGCGGTCGGCTTCGGCCCTGGACGAGCAGGTGCTTGGACAGAGTCTCTGCTCCCCTGGGCTTTCCCTCTTGGTGAAGTGACGCAGCTTGTCCCTGTGAGCAGAGGCCCGGATGCTGGGCGGCTTGGTGGGGCGTGGGGCTGGGCTACCTGGGGGCGAAGGCTGGCCCTGCACCCTCCCAGCTGTGTGTCCTCGGGCAGGCGGCTGACACGCGTGAAGCATGGAAATCAAGCCCCCGTCGTCGGGGCTGCCGTGGAGGAATACAGACGGCAGGTTGGGGGCCCAGCGCCCCTCCGTCCTCGGTCCGCGGCTAGTCGCCTATTGTTTTAAAAGCACCAGGGTGAAAATCACTGTCCCTGGGACCTGTCTGCTCCAACTGGCTGGTGGTGAGAGGGGTAGATGCTCCGCAGAGGAGGAAGGAGGGAGTGGTTCAGGTGACCGCCGCCTCGGTAAGCCATCTGGTCCCTGCCCGCAGGGCCAGCTGGTAGCACAGCGCTGACGGAGCTCGTTTTCTGACGCCCGAACAGCCCGCTTTTTCTGCGCGTGAGTTCGGAGCGTTAGAAGCGGGAGCTTAAATTGATGGGATAATTGCTTCTAACTGGTCAGAGTTCATGTCCATTATGCTAAACCTTCGGAAAGAACATTACCATTTACGGATCTTGACCAATTACATTTTGCCCCTTCTGACGCCTTAAAGGAGAAAATACCAGAAAAGAAATGACTGGATAAAACTGAATATGACAACTAGAGTCTGGGAGGGAAAACCATAAAATGTCCATAATGAAAGGAAAGTAGCTAAGCAAGAAAATTCACAATAATTTTTCTTCGATACGTGGCATTCCCAGGCTGTGGGTTTAAAACTGGGAGTTCTTTATTAGCCTTAAGTGAATCGTGTTATTTTTAAAACCCCAGTGCAAGCTTCGTGACGAAGAGCGACCTTAATGCTGGGCTCAGAAGCGGGGAAGTTGACCTATGACGTCCCTTTGCAGTTAGTTGACTCAGCGGAGACAGGGAGGCTCTGAGCCCTGGGCCCGCGTGCGCCAAGCGGGCCCTGCAGGCCTTGCCTGGGTGGGGGAGCTCGGGACAGCACCGGTGGCCTTGCCGTGATGTGAGTACAAGCCAGCCCCTGGCACAGGTCCTCGGACTCAAGGCTTTTTATCACTCTTTCAATTTGATGAGCAAATTAATTTTACATTTTCATCACTTACACTCCTGAACATATGCCTTTGGAAAGCTTTGTATCTCCGAAAATAGAACGTTCTCTCTTTCACATAAAATAGTCACGTGACAGCTTCTATAGCTGTAGACAAATGAATCACAGGCATTTAAATAAATTTGTGGATAAAGATCAATTAAATATACAAGTAATTTTTGGATTAAATTGGTGTGTGTGTGTGCGTGCGTGTAAGGGGATAGTGTATTGAGGTTAAGAAACAAAGGCAAGTGAAATTGTTTTTTAAAAATCTGGTGTATCTTTGTGTCATTAACAGCTTACCGTTAAAGTTGATTGCTGTTTCTATAATCCCCTTTATTTTCTTAATTGTTTAAAACGGGTAAGTACTAATGTTGAAAATGTGGGTGCCCTCTGGTGGTGAAAGTGGGGACATACCTGTAGATACAGACCAGCGGCTTTATCCTCAGCCTAAATTCATGATCACGAGAGTCAGTTATTTTAAAGCTACTGAATATATAAGAAAAAACGTTGACAAAAACATGAACAAAGGTAACTAAAATTTTTAAAAAACTAAATATAATTGCATTAGAAAAAAAATACGATTTTAGAGGTGATGAACAGCCGGCCAAGTTCAGCCTAGTTCTTATGAGCGTTTACGGAAATGAACAGAAATGAAACCTACTTGCCAGGTCACAGGGGGCCTCAGGGTCCTTGGAGCCCTGCTGTCCACGTTCAGCAATTCAAAAGCCCTTTGCGACGCCCCTCCTGCCCCCCCCCCAAATTGCCACCACTTTGTTTTAAAGGAAGTGGGGGCGGGTCAGCTGGAGAGGAGAGAAGGTGTGTGAGTTATCTGCAGGGGGGGCGGCCTGGACATGTAATATGATTCCACCCCGCACTGGCCAGGAGCTGGGGGGAGAGGGGGAAGCACTTCCAGCTCCACACAAGGAAGAACTTGTTAAAAAACGGTATTTCCAAAAAAGGAGTCGGCTGCTTCGAAAGACAGCGAGTTCCTTGTCACTGTGACTGCGTGAGCGGAGGGTGGAGACCGGCTTGTCAGCGTGGCCGGGAGGGGATTCGGACTTCCCGGCCTGGCCTGGGCTTCGCGAGCCCAGCCAGCCTGCAGCCCGGGCCGGGCGGCGTCGGAATCGGCAGGCACGTGGGCGCTGCTGACGTCATCGGAGGCTGTCACAGGTCCGCATCGGGGTTCCAGGGACGGCAGGGGGCGTCGGTGCAGGCGGTGGGTCTGGACCAGGGAGGATGCCGTTTGCCGCCTTGTTTCCAAAGGATCAAAGCCCAGGTCGCGTCTGATCTCCTGGGCCGCGTGGCTCGCCAGCGGTGCGTTGGGAATCACGGCTGGCACTGTGCCCATGTCCGTGGGATGCCGGTGTTCCGTGCGAGCTTCCGTTGATCTGGCGCTCCTGTGACCGCATCCGCGTGTTTCACAGTCTTCGGGAGATTTTCGCAGGCACGATGCTGTCGCCCGAAACAGCGGGCACATGCCCTCTTTCCTTTCTATGAGTTAAGAAACCCACAGACCTTAGATTTTGGCCATCTTGCCAGCAATGTTTTTTACCAAACATGTTTATAACAAACAAGTTGTCAGAGCAAGGGGTCATGGCCCACTCCTTAAATATCTCAAGAGTTAGCTGCCATGCCCTTGGATGAGAGGACATCATTTTCCTCTCCAGAGGGCATGGGCGAACTCAGCTCATTATTTTAATGGGACACAGTTGATCTACATCAGTTCGAACAGGTCCTCGCTGATACCCACCACCCACACGCCGACGTTCTAATTCAGCTGGTCTGAGGTGCAGCTGGGCATTGGGACCCTTCAGAAAGCCCCAAGGGATTGTAAGGTGCTGTGACGCTGGGAGCCGGTGCTCTGCCGGCACCGACAGCTCCGCTAAGCCAGGGGTCCCCAAACAGCATCACACCGGGGTGACTCGGAGGGCTCGTTAAACCTGCTCGTTGGCCTACTTTCAGAGTTTCCTAGTCCAGAGACCGGAAGAGGGACCCCAGGGTTTGCTTTCCTGGACAGTTCTCAGGTGACATCGCTGTGGCGGTTTAGGGACAACCACTGTGCTCAGCTGGCGGAAGCACTGGGTCTGGCCCTGCAGGAAATCCATGGAAACTTGCAGGAAGGGGCTTCCGGCAGGAAAGAGGCAGTTTGCACTGGCTCCCCACCGCCGTCTCATCCCCGTGGTCATCCTCCTCTTCTTATCCTCTGTATTAATTTCCGTTGTTGCTTTGACAAATCAGCACAACCCTAAGGAGCTTGAGCCAACGCAAAGTTGTTACCTTGCAGCTGTGGGCGTCAGAAGTCCAGCGGGCTCACTGGGTCCTCCCGGGTCAAAGTCAAGGAGGTGGGAGGGCTGTGGTTCATGGGATGGGGGGGGGGGGTCCATTTCCTCGCCTTTTCCAGCTTCGAGGACCCCAGCAGGCCTCCACTCATGTCCTCCTCCTGTCCTCAGAGCCAGCGGTGGCTGTCGAGTCTCACTCTGACATGCGTCTTCTTCCGACTCTTCCCATTGTTTAAGGACCCTGTGATCACACAGGGCCTACCCGAACATCCAGCATAACCGTTCCACTTCAAGGTCAGCTGATGTATTCACAGGTTGTGGGGATTGAGATGTGAACATCTTTGGGCCATGATCTCGCCCTTCATACCTTCTGGACCCCTGAATCCAGAGGCAGAGACTGCAGGGTGAAATCAGCTCTGTGGCTTGGTAGCCGAGTGGGGCGACCAGGGGCAGGTGACTGAACTTCTCTAACTCGCTGGACGTCAAGGAATTAAAGTACATACCTCACAGTATTAAGCTAAGATTAGATGTGTAGATATTTATTTATAGATACAGATATAGACATAGAGATATAGAAATGTCAGTCCTGGCAAAGGGTTCCAGAAAATCTTATCTATTATTGTTATGATCGTCGTCATTTTTCATTTTTATTAAGAGTAATACGTCTTTCCCATAGCTCCCCAGGTCCCCACTTCATAGGCAAACACTGTCACCCATTTCTTGGGTGTCTTTTCAGAGCTAGTGCTCGTATTTACAAACGCACACAAATGCATAATTTACTTGCACAAGTGGTAGGATGTAACTCACCGCTTTCCGAACAGTACGTTAATTCATGCCATTTCCTTACTCCTGTAAACAGCTGCAGAGTTTCTCTCTTATGAACGCCCTTCGCTTGCTTAGCCACGCCTCTACCGAGAAACATTGAGTTGTTTTGCAATTACGAACAGGGCTGTAACAATCTTCTTAAAGTTATTAGCTTTGCACCTGACCCGTGTATCTGTTATGTAAATTCTTAGACGTGAACCTTCTGAGTCTAAGGTAACGTACATTTTAAAATTTTATAGTTTTTCCCGACTTGTCTCTGAGACCTTTTACCCGTGTTCTTCGCCATCAGTGTGATGTGCGCACGTGTGCTCGTCATTAGGTGGCTCACGTCATCAGACATTTTCATTTCTGCCACTGAGACAGGTGAGCACAGCATCTCACACGTGTGATTAGCCTCTCTCACTACCAGGGACTCAAGCATCTTATATATTCCCTCGTGGTCATATTTCCTTTTCAATTAACCATCAATTTATTTATCTCTCATCCATGTTTCTTTGGGGTGGGGTTTTCCTTAAAGATTAACTTACATGATTTTATCGCAGTGTAAGTACCTATCTCTTTTCCAAGATGGAATTACAAACATTTTTTCTCAGTTGTTTGCTTTTGCTTTACGGGAATATTTGGCTTTTATATGGTTGAATTTGTCAATTGTTTATGACATCGCAGTTTTGGACCGTGGTCGAAAGATGTTCCCTACCTTAGCTTGTATAAAAAAAACCTCCAAAATAATTACATTATTTGTGTTGTTTAAATCGCGGGACTTGTTTGGATGTGCTGAGTTAGGTAGAGATGCAGTTTCAATACTTTCTAGAAGTTCTAGTTGCCTCAAAACCGTGGAATAAGTTTATTTTCCAGTGATACCCAATACCATTTTGATTTATCAAATGCTAAAAAATTTATATTTATTCCTCATTCCAGTCTCCTTTCTGTCCCATTTGTCGCTTCACGCACTTGTCACAGCCTTAAAATATATTTAAATATCTGGTAGACCTAGTGATTCATTTATTCTTTCTTTGGAGCTTTTTCCCTGGCGATTTTTGCATGTTTGCTCTAAAATTAGATTATATACGTGGTGAGTAAATCTATGTGGTCTATCATTAATGTGGTTGGAAATGCACAGATTAGTTTAAGAATTGCCCTCGGAATATTAAGCGTTCTCATCTTAAATAGGGTTTGCCATTCCACTCACTCAGATGTCCTTTTGTACATCAGAGAAGCATCTCAACGTGTCGTTCCATGGTTTGTACACATGTGTTACATTTATGCTTCTCGTTCCCGTCGTGAATGAGATCTTGGTTTTAAAAGTGTGGTTGTTTGCAGGTGCTAGGCAGTCTCTTTTTGCATCGTATCGTGATAATATTGTGTACCAATAATGACAATTTCCTTTTTCAGTATGCATATTTCTGATTTCCTTTCTTTACCAAGTTGTATGTTATAGCATTTGATTAATTTATTTATGTATTATTTATTTAATATTAATATATATTCATCACCATCTGTGATTCATTCCCCGTTATCATTTTTAATTTTGTGTGTCTGTTCTCCCTTTCTTGGTTAGTTTAGCCAACCGTTTGTCTATTTTATTATTTTAAAACTTTAGGTCTATTCAAGAGATCTAACATCAGTGCTTTCTAATGCACTGATTTTTGAATTTATATTTAATTAATTTTTTTCTCTTTGGTTTACTTGTATGAATTTTATTGATCTTTTTTCTAATTCTTTAAATCGGATACTTAATTCATTTATTTTCGTTCTTTTTATTATTATTATTATTTATCTAAATGTATAAGGCTTTGAAATTGCTCCCAAGTATCGATTTAGACGTATCACACAGGTTCTGATGTGAAATTTTCTTTGCTGCCTAATGTGTCTTCAAGATCAGTAGTTTTTCCTTTGGGTCCTGAGGAGCAGTTACATCTTCCGCTTTCAGGTTGTAGCATTAAGTAGAGTCAAGCAGAGTCAATCCTTTCGCCATGATTTCTTGATTCGTGCGTTGTCATTTTATTATGAACATTTTTAAGCTATAGGAAAATTAAGATAATGGTACCGGGAACATCGTTAACCGTCACCTCCATTCTACAGTTGACATCGTCCTGTTTGCTTTGTCAGTGAGCTATACAGTCGTTGATCCCTGTATCTATCCATCTTTTTTCTCCACGCATTTTTAAACGATTGCAGGTGATTTTATGTTCTCGAACACTTCAGCATAGGCGTCATTAACCAGAGTTCAATATTAATAGTCTTCATTCGGTTTTCTGTTAGCTATTTTGTTCGTTTGTTTAATTGTTTGCATTTGAAAATGCGTTCTGAAGTTTTTATCATTGAGTGTGATTTTGCCTGGGTATAACATTTTATTAACGTGAATATTTTATATTGTCCCACTATCTTCAGGTATGGAATATTATTGTGAAAAAGATGAAGGCAATTAAGATTTACTTTTCCTTTAAGTGACTTGATTATTTTATTTTTTCACCCAATTATAAACTGTTTCTTCAAAATTTCTATTAAAAAAAAATCCTGATACAGACAAAAGTCTTTTTGATTTTTCTCTATCAAATATTCTTAGGACATTGTGACCATTGAATGTACGTATTAACATCTCCTTGCCCTGATTACTCTGTATTATTCCCTGAATAATATTTTTTAGTTCATTGATGTGATTCTCTTACCCACAAACTCCAGTTATGCAGATTTAGGGTCTTCCTTTCTTCCATCTCTCTCTTAAGTCCTTTTGTCTGTCTAGCTATCTATCTGCCCGTCGGGCCACCTGCCAACCCCTTTAACTGTTTTCCTGCTCCAGTCCTACGTACTATGGACAGCAGCTGCTTTCCTTCGGCTGATCACAACATGGCAGTCAGTTTGCGATTTAAAAATAAAATCCCTTCTTTCCGTCCTGTGCTCTTAACTGGCTCATGTTCTGTCTCCCTCTTGTCTGTCCGTAGCCTTCTGCCTCTGCTTTGAGCAATCCCATTGCTTCATTAAATTATTTTCATTCATGGCTACATAGTTTGTTTAAACAATTAATGGGCTCAATAGCTACTTTTTCTAGTTCAGGGTTTATGTTCTATATATTTTTCTAGTACTTTTCCTAACCCTATCTTGTGCTGTATTTATATAAACCCAGGCTGTGGACTTTTTGATTTATTGCATGCTTTTTGGCGGAAGGCCTTCTCGGTCAGGTCCTTGTAAAAGGTTTCTTCAGGATGGAATCATAACCAGATTAGCAGGGATTATTCCCAGTGTATAATGAAGCAATTCTGACGTAGCGCTATATTAACGCTTCTGTCTAGCCGACAGAAGTCGGCAGGTCCTGAGCTGCCTCTAACTCTCAGCACCTCCTCTCCACTCATGTCCTGTTTAGACGGGGAGAGGAATGATGCAGTCCTCCCTCTCTCCCTCTCTTGCTGTTCATGGTGCCAGACAAGCCCTGAGGAGGCTCCAAACCAGCCCACAATCATATTACCAAAGTTTGGGATTAATTAAGCCGTTAGCTGTTAATACCTCCCGGTATGATTCCCCTACTTTGCAAAGGTTGCTTTTCTGGCCCTGCCTGAGCTGCTACAGGTGTATCTTCTTGTGGTCACTTTCCATACCTCCATCCATTTTTCCGTGAGTTTATAGAAATCGCTAATTTTTTGAGACGAATTGTATATAACATGAGAACGTTGATGAATTTCTTCCATGAAAACCCTTCTCTGGGCAAGAAGCAGAGACGTGGCCATCCCTCTTCTTTCTAATAGAACTGTTTTCTGTTCTAGGCGGGAGCTTTGCAATTGCCGTATTGCTTTTCCTGTCTTATTCCTATATTCGTAAAGGCGGGAAATTGGGATAAGTGAAATTTGGGTGCTTCCTTCAGCGTAGTCTTGAAAATTTCCACATACACAGTTTCGCTTCATCCTTTTGACAAACCTTCAAAGAGGACGTGGGCATGGGGCCTCATTTTGCCGAGAAGGAAAGAAACTCTCGTAGGTCGTCCGCCATGGCCAAGGTCACACAGCTAACAAATACCAGGGCCGAGTTCTCGACTCCCTTCCTGCCTGCGTCAGCACACCACCTCCCGTACCTGGGGCGGAACCCAAATGCGAGCAGAGAGAGCCCTCAGATCACGGTGAGAGCTTGGACATTTGAAACACATGTCAAAATTAGAGAAAACAGCCAATCGCCTGTGTTTATCGTGAGCAGACTTTGCCATGGTGACAGACCGTCTAATTGGCTCATACACGTCTTTCCATTTCTGTGCAGGATTCTACTCGTTACTATGCAGTCCTGCTCATCCCCCACGGGGCAGGGATTTGGGCCACGTGCGGTCCTTGTTCCCACGTTGGGACCCTGTCGGAGCGCGGACTGGCTTTCATGAGATGTGGACATTCCCAGGCGCGGACTCGTCCCGCCCCCTTCACGGCACTTAGATACAGTGGCTGCCTTTGCTCATCCAGGGGCCGAGGCTTTCACTTCGTTTTCAGTCTTATCTAGTGAGTGTCCTGTTCACCTCCTGGTATTTTCAGTGAGGATCATGTCACAGGAGGGCAGGGGCTGTTTTTGCTCTGTATCCAACCCCAGGGCTTCAAACATTTTAATTTGCAGTATAAACGTGACGTAACTGCTACCCGTTCTTAAGGAAAAACTGGTAGCACTTTCGAGGTGCCGCGTTTCCATCATCATCAACGATAGTAGATATTTACTGACATTGTACGATCCAATACACACACGGGTGTTGGATTTCTCTTCCTCACGTCATGGATCAGGAGACGGACGATGGTCCTCCAGCATGGCTGAAAGAAGGTCGGGGGCAAACGATGCTCTCTGAACTGCTGGCAGAAATGCAAAGGGAAGCACGCATTCCGCAGGCATGTTTTGCAGGGAGGATGCGAGGACGTTTGGCCCGTCAGACTGGAAATGTGCTGGGATTGCAGCTGTCAGCATGACCTTTCCTAGTGTCACATGCCATAGAGTTTTATGTCACACTAAGACACTATGACAGAACTCCGCATTGCTTTTCCAGTGTGCCTCCCCAGCCTCCCCTCATCTCAAAAAAAAAAAAAAAATTCTTAAAGAGAAAGGAGCGTATTCCTCACATACGAATTCCATGAGCCCAGAAAACAGACGGAAAGTTTACACATGAACTAGCTTTTGTGTGGTCGCACATGAGTGTGTGATATTTCTCGTGTGCTGTTTCTCGTGTGTGTGCGCGTGTGTGTATGTGGGTGCAATCATGTGAACTACCCACTCCCAGCCCTTAGAGCTCAGAAACAGAGGCAGCCACCTTTCTGTCTCACAGTGGAGAAGAAAAGATTGAACATATCAGAACATTTTTACAATGTCATTCTGAATTTAATATGGAATTATCTAATTATATCTAATTGAACAACTGAAACGTAAACTACTGATTTCATCCTCATTCAGAATTTTGCAGATTTGTCCCATTTTTTTCTGTATAGAATATAACATTTGGCACAAATCCTAGATCAGAGGTTTTTGCAGCTGTATTCCTGAGTATTAGCCTTGATGGAGAATTATTTGCATCACACATCAAGGAAAAATCCTGCCACATCCAGTTTTTTTTTTTCTGCGGACAGAGAACTCTCTCGCACACTGGTAGCAGCCCCTGCTTGCCTGAGCATCCATGCTATGTTGTGTGCTTGATGTAAACAAAACAAAATTTTCCTCTAAACCAATAGCCAGATCATATATTTCATACTTTGTATAATACTAATAGGTTATTCTAGTAACTATTGAAACTCATTTTTAGTATAAAAATAGGTTTACATGGTAAATAAGAACTACATGTCATATCACTCTTCGTTTAATTTCGTAACAGCCCTAAAATAGCCTTACCTTATTCATATCTGGGTGTCTACATCTGCCACGCCAGCTAGTATAAGATGATAATTGTTCAGAAGCCCCTTTAGAGTATTGAGGTTTTTCGGTGAGCATGATGCATTTTCAGGGTATTTTCCAGGGTGACCTTTTTTCCTGGCGTGTATTTCTACCGCTCTGTGACGGCTCCGTCATGCACTGTCCTCCATGTTTTAATCATCTCGATTTTGTATAGCTAGGCAAAACCAAGTACTGCTTTTGAAGTTTGCCTGGCTGATGGGCCGGCCTCTCAGCATCTCAGGAGGTAACAGGATGGGATGTAAACGATGCATTTCAGCCGTGACACCGACTCTCGGGGGGACCTTGCCGTCATAGCCAGTATACACAGTGAAGTAGAATTCCTCGTTAAATACTGCATTCGAATTAACCACCGAGATGTTTTCTGGTATGTACGCAGCTTACGGCTGTCCCGAAATTCTAACCATCGTGATCTGATTTATTTGTACACTTAAACACAGTTCAGCACGTGTTCTCCTGGAAACAGTTGTGACTGAATTACTGTCATTATTGCGCGTTACCACACCGACACTTAATGCCATTTATTCTGACCACCGTGTGTACCTGGTGCAGACTTAGTGTGATATAGACTGTGCACACACACTCACACGTGGTCGTATGAACACACCCCTGGACGGGCGGCCCCGAAACTCTCAACTCTCTCATGTATTTCATACACCGTTAAAGCATCGCCACTAATTCTTTATGAAGCTTTATGTTTCTTTCAAGAGGAAGGGAGGTCTAAGCTAAGAGAAGCCATGGTGGGGAACTAGACAATAATAGTTAAGTATTCTCATTTCATTAAAATTCCTTCCACTGTGTTTTACAAACCCTGGAGCCTGGCCTTTTGGAGTCTGAATGATTTGGCTTCAGTCTTTCTCTGAGAGACCAAATGTCCAGTGATGACTTGCTAAGCATCTCAGAAATCTCTCGCCACCTTCTCCCCACTCCCATCCCCTTATTCCAGTGAGCTATATGAAGACTATGGGACGATTTATAGACCTGGCCCTGAAGGACAAGACAGAGAGACTCTCATGTGTCCTGGGATGACCCAGCTCGGCCAACTGGCCAGCGCTGACCAACAAGACAAAACCTTGGCAGGAGTGCGGTGAACCATAAGATTCACTAATTTACAAAATACGATCGAAATCCCAAGATGCAAAAGCAAAAAAATGTCCCTAGTAATTCCTGTATGAATTCTATATGAATTAAGCAGCCTCCAAAACATGCTGTTTTAGAGCTGAAATGATGTCCACAGTTAACAAGCTATAGCAACAACAAAATACACCTTCAGCGAAATCCCAGTCTGCTCCATGACTGCGCACAACCTAAACTCATGAGCCCGGAGGGCTTACGTCACCTGAATATATATGGAAGGGAAAATCTCAAAACTTTGCAAACTAGCTTCGTTTCTGAATTAAAACCTACATCAAACTACGGGTGATTACTCAAGTTTGGAAGTCATGGTCCATGAAAGCCTTGGACTCTTAAGCCTAGAGCTTTGTCCCTATAAATATTATTTTTCAAAGCCACCAAGCTTGCACTTATGGGTAAAGAAACATTGATTGTATTACCCAAAGTGAGGTATTGAGTATTATCATGTAATTATGAATGAATGAATGAAGGAAGGAAGGAAGGAAAGGAAGGAGATTCTAGCAGAATTTGAAGCAGACAGTGGTATTCCAGAGATATCTGGGGTTCATTTTTAAGTGCTAGTCTGGGTCCAAGACATTTAAAAGATTCAGACCCTACAGGATCCTCAGCAAACCAAGCAAACATGTCTGTTGGGTTTCCTAGTATTCAACATGAGGAGAAAGCCTCACGCAATATTTTATGTTATGGTGTTTGGTTTGGTTTGGTTTATACAAGTGCTATAGTCCCATGGGGTACCAAAAAAATAAAAATCAAAAAAATCATAAATCATTAACCAGTCCCTACACAGCATTCTAGAACTTTCCAGTACATAGTAACGTCTACACTGACATATATTCAGAAATGTCAGTAACCACCTCATTGACTAGTTATTCTGTATGTCTCAGGTTAGAACCTGTTTAAAAGAAATCGAAAAAAAAATCAAACTTAATATATTTGATTTTATTTCCGCAGTTGAGGAATGATTTTTATTGCTTTAGCTATTGTAGGAATAGTCATTCTATTTAAAATTACGGTGATTTACCGAGTTGATAACAAATAGGCTTAACTCAAATATATAATTGTAAGAATTCCTATGAGGAAAGAGAAGCCTAATCTTGGTTAAGAAATTTAAAATGTTTTTTTTTTTTTAATCAGGGAACTTTAATCAAGGTTGAATAGAAGATATGTTAGCTCCCAGCTCTGCTGATTAACTCAAAGGTATCCAAGCATTTTTGCCTTCAACAAAAACTACCAATAAAGGAACGTAGGCATAGGCTATGGTGATTCAGTAAAACTATCTTAAAAAATCAGTTCAATCACTAGAGTAGAGCTTTAAAGAACACAGCATAGAAATCACTTATTTTGGTCACACGTGAAATTCTGTGGCAGGCGAAACTTAATCTTGATTCCTCAAAAGTGAACGTGATGACTTGACATTTTCTTTTCTATTTTTAATATCTGAGGATGTGAGAACGCAGATTAGTATTGTGAGTTTACAGTTGACATAGTGAGAGACACAGTGTTTCGGGGGGGGGGCGTGATTGGAAAGGTCACTATGTATATGAAGATATTTGTGGGGGCAGAATTACGTCCTCCCGAAGATGCCCCCATTTCATCCTCAGAACCTGTGAATGTGGTGCACCACATGGCGAAGGGGCTGAAGGGTACAGAAGCAAGCGAGTGACCTTGAGATGGAGGGAGCATCCTGGATGATCCAGGGGGGCTCAGTGTCGTCACACGAGTTCTGAAAAGCAGAACACCTTTCCCGTCACAGAGATACGACCACAGGAGCAATGGTCAGAGGGGTGCGGTGGGGCCCGAATTTGAAACTCAAGGAAGAGACCACGAGCCGAGAATCCAATGGCCTCTAGAAGCAGGAAAAGGCAAAAAAAAAAAAAAAAAAAAGTATGTAATGAACACAGCCCTTCCTGCCCTGGGTGTAACCCGAGGAGACCCACGTCCAGTCACCGATACCCAGGCGTGTGAGGTATACACGTGTGTGGATCTGAGCCAGTAAGTTCGCGGGGACAGGTGCAGCGGCAGCGGGAGGCGTGCAGGTGCGGATGCGGGCGCGTGCAGGTGCGGATGCGATCTCGCGTTCTCCTCTTGGCCCCGAGACAAAACGGTCAGAACGCGACCCAGAGCTGGGGGCGGCGAGCCCGCAGCCGCCCAGGGCGTGGGAAGCGGGCTCTGCTCGCGGAGGGAGCAGCATGGGGCTCCCGGGGCTCGGCCTCCGCGGTGCGTTCTGCTTGACGTGCGCCGGAAACGGTTGCATTTTATTCGGCCGTGACAGGACCAACGTCTACATGAGCGAAAATCCTCTTCGGTACAGCAGGTGGATTTTTAGGAGGAAAGCAGATAAAAGCATGGCTTTGATTTTTTTTTTTTTTTTTACCCTCAAAAATTCTAAGTAGGTGTCAGGTTGGTTGGTCTGAGCATCACGCACCTGCTTGTTAAGCAGCTGTCCTTTCCGGGGAGTCTCATGGGGGAGTGGACTTTTTCACAAATAAGTTGTCTAATTGAGGAGGAAAATGTCAGTTACCAGGTACAGAAATGCGGTTATTCTTTCCAAGAGAATCATTGCTGCTCAGAGTGCGAATGTGTCGCATTCAGGGTAACCCGGCTGAGAAGGTGGCATTAAAGGGGGCGTGTCCGACAGGTGACCGCCAGTCCCCAGGGCGACTGCCATCAGCACCCACGTCGCTCAGTCTGTCCTCGCTGTGCCCAGTGCTGGCGCGGTCACCAGAAGTTCCCCTATGGGACTTCGAAGGTCACAGGGATTTATGTTTTCATTCGGAAATACAGTTTCCAACGTGGGGCTTGCGGGTTTCTTACGGGACGCACAGCGGCCTCCCTCGTGGTAGTCAGCAGAGCGATTCCTTTGAGGAATAAGCTGGGCCCCCGAGTTCCCGAGGGTGATTCCGAAGTGAGGTTCCCTTTGCGACTTGCCCAGCGGTTGGCCTCTGCCGCCCAGCGGAGCAGGCCAGTGAACACTGGGAAGATCATGCGCTCAGATGTGCGCTCGCCAGAGAAAACTCGAAGCGGCTTCTCTCGGACACAGGTGTTTACGCGGCTGGAGGCGCAGGTGTTTAGGCTCGAGGTGCCGGGAAAGCTCACGTAGCTCGGGCGGCCTCTGTGGAGACACAGAGAAGCGGGCGGATCACCTTCAGTGCTTGGGAGGTGCGCTTGCATGGTGCGCCCGTCCCCCACCGCCGCCCGCCCGTCCCGCCGCCGCCCGCCCACCCCCACCACGCCCACCCACCCCCGCCGTCGCCTGCCCATCCCCACTGCCATCCACCGTCCCCCACCGCCGCCCGCCCGTCCCCCCGCCGCCCGCTCCGTCCCACCGCCATCCACCTGTCCCCCACACCGCCGTCCCCGTCCCCACCGCCGTCCCCTATTCCCCCCGCCCACCATCCCCCGCCGTCGCCTGCCCATCCCCCACTGCCATCCCCGTCCATCACCGCCCGCCCGTTTACTGTGTCCACTCCCGCGTCACTCTGGGCTGTGTCAGCTGACCCGTCCCAGGGCTCCCACGTCCGCTTTCTATAACCAGACACAGCGGCGTGGAGGCCCAGCCCGAAGCTGCCCACACCCCTGACATAACACAGTTTCCCTCTTTGGGGAGACGGAGGACAGGGGCTCAAACGGTGGTTCCTGGTAATGGCTCGACAGCATCCCATGTCATTCGTGCATTTCCTAGCCATCCCGCAGGAGCTTATCCAATGGGGCACGTTCCTGTGCCCACCTCAGCAGGACAGGGGCACCTGCCCCGAGGGCTGGCATCCACCTGGGGCCACACGGCGGTAAAGAGAGGGCCCCAGGGGGCTCCAGTCTACTCAGCTCCTCCGCCTGAGCCACAGTCTTGTCTTTTCCTTTCCTTCCCGTAAAGGAATGTGATCCTAACATTATAGAGCACACAGGGTTTGTTTCTTTTTAGAGAATAAAAGGAAAGTGCTCGAGTCAGATGGGGATGGATGCGTGGAAGAAAAGGGTGCTTGATGGTATTCTCAAGGTGTTTGGACCATCTGAGCGATGGTGTGACGTCAGTTCTAAGCACACCCTGGTGCCCCCCGGGCACGGAGCCCACACGTGTGCTGTCTGAACACACCGTGCTTGCACGCGCTCTCAGGCAGGGAGGCACCAGGTGCCTTGGCTCCTTGGTTGTATCCCCCAGTGAACTTTACGTAAGACGGAGCTCTCTTACTTCTGTCCCGGCTACAAAACAGCACCTTCTAAATCTCATCAAGAAACTTCACGTAAAACCAAGATACAAGGACTTAAAACCCTGTTAAAATGCTTGTCGAAATTAACGTGAATTCAGGAATCTAAAGGGTCAAACCCCGAAACTCTCACATGGATAACACTAGTGCCCGATAAAGTGTCCCTCTTTGTTAATGTCAACGCCGTTACTTGGACTGTTGAATGATCCTGCCGCCACTTCCCTGTGCCTGGTGGGCAGTGAGGTCTCGGGCAGGGGCACAAAGCTCAGGCTCCTGCTGGGTCTCTGTCCCAGAAGAGCAGGTGTTGTGACACGCTACGGGCAGGGGGGCCGGCCTCCAGCAGCACGCTCATCGGCACGAGTCACACGGTCCCCGTGCGGAGACCGGTCTCTCAGGCCGATGGGCCTGACAGGAACAGAGTCTGCGGATCCGCCCGCGGTGGGGCCCGCGAAGCCCAAGTCACCAGAGAAAACGAGACGATGCTTCTCTGTCCAGGAGGAGGAGTGTCCCGTGGGTGCCCAGCTGCGGGTGGCCGCCGTTGCCCTGCCGCGGAGCTGTCTGGAGAAGGTGGAGGTGCTTCAAGGCCAGGGTCAGCGAACTGGCCTCGGGAAGGCAGCCCGCCGTGCTGCTCAGTCCTGCCTTGGCGCCTGCAGATTCTGTGTACGACCCGTATGCCAGGTGCTGTTTGCGCTCTCTCTTATCCACCTGGAAACCAGGTGGTGGGGAAGGAGGAGCGTTTATGAGACGGGCTCTTGCACTAAACTGGAGGGCGCGATGGCCTTAGACGAATTCAGGCGCCAGGGACGAGGAAGAAGCCTGGGCCGAGTCTTGCGGTGAGGACCAGGCGGGTTTGGTGGCCAGCGTCCCATCGGGAGGCGAAGGCTCAGGAGCGGTGGGCCTGTCCAGCAGGCCGCCTGCTCTGCGTCCTCTCTGGGGCTGCTCTGGAGTAGACAGGTGGGGACTGTGCAAGGAGGACAGATTTATGACGAGCAAGCGCAAGGAGGTTTAACACCGCGTCACTCACCGGAAGCGCAGTGCCGTGAGGGGCTCCCACGGGCTCATCACTAGCGATTCTCAGGCGAGGCTGAGGGGTCTGTAATCCACTCGCTGGCAAGGCGCCATTGCCGTTGGAGGGGCCCCCGAGACTGTCTTCCCTGAGGGGTTCCTCCCTCTCCATCCGGCGGCTTCTCACATTCCGGTACAAAGATATGGTAAGTCAGAAGGCCGCCCATGGGAAATAAGCGCGTAAAATAAACGTTTAGGCAAGAGGGGGTTCAGCTTTCCAAGGGCTTCACGTCGAAGGTGGGATTCGAGGCATTAAGCCGAGAAGGAGAAAGCAGCCTGCTCAGAGCGGAGTTGGAGGAAAGGGCTGGAGGCACACAGTGGGGGTCCCTGGCCGGTGAGGTCGTCGGGCGACTCTGCAGGGCTCAGCATGCCTGGCCGGTCACCTGAAGGGACGCGAGCTGGTCTAAGGGAGACAGTGGTCTGTGTGGCTTCGCTCATGCACAGGGCGGAGGAGACCTCGCTGCGCATTGTCTGAGTCGGAGTTCCCTCGCCGAGGAAAGCCCTGGCGGCTCTGAACCGCAGTTTTAAGGAAGGGACGCTCGTGTTTTGGGAGCCCGTGGAGGAGATTTTTGAAGATCCCAAGCTGTGAGAGAGTTCTGTCCCTTCCCCCAGAGAGAGAATGGCCATCGGAAGCCATACAGGAGACGGGAAGTATGCAGTGGCCCGAGCGTTCAAAGCGATGGAGAGAGAAGAGCTGAAGGCATTGAATGCCGTCACCACTGCGCTTACAGAGAAAAGGCCATTCATGCAGGATTTCCACCAACCTCTAGACATTTCGACCCAGGCCTCAGGTGTGGTAACAAGCTCCCCTCTAAAATCTACCTGGGAAGAGGGGGGTGAGGCAACCTCAAGACCTGTGGGACTACAGGTTCTGTGATTCGAAGAATTAAGAGATTTGGGATACCAGGTAAAAGCAGAATGTGACTTAAAGAGACCTTTGGCTTAGGTCACCGGCCTTGGAAGAGACCCGTGTTTGTGTTACCCCGGAGTGAGCCGAGTCCCCTCGTAGCCCAGGGACCCGCACGCAGGAGAGGCTCACGGGGCACCAGGTTGAGGCGGGCAGAGGACCATGGTGGAGAGGCGGGCAGGGGGAAAGCTGGACAGAGCGAGGGCCTCGTGGAGCAGGGAGCTGGGCAGCACCACGCAGGCCCGTGGCAGCAATCCACCTGATCTGGAACCTTCCAGTGCTCAGTCAGGAAAGATGCCGGGAAGCGGGAGAGCTGTGTTCTCCTCCCCTCTCCTCTCCTGTGGAGCAGGTGACACATTTCAGGCCTCAGTACTTGCATCTACCAGATGGGAGCAAAGGGCCAAGGCTCCTCCAGGTCCCGGTCAATCCTTGAACATGTTAGGCCACAACTCAGGCTCTCTTTTTTTTTAAAAGACTGTGTATTAGTCAGCTCCTGCTGCAGTAAAGCGGCGTAACAAGCAGCCCTGGGACTCGAAAGCATTTCTCTTTCTTGCTGTTGCATTTCCCGGGCGGCTGGGTGCTGCTGACTCCGCCAGGATGGGGGGTCTGGGCCTGTCTCCAGGTACCCGACCGGCTTCTCGAGAGTCTCCCCGACCTGGGACCAGCGGGCGCACAGGGTTTGCTTTTCTCAGTGAGGATCATAGCAGCGTCACAGCACGTCAAGTCAGGCGAGCACCGGTAAAGCCTCCATCCCAGACACTCTGCCGGCATGACCTTGGCTACAAGGTCAAGGGCTTGTGGCCAAGGCCATGCCAGTGGCGCCGACGAGTGCTTGCTTCCTGCAGGCGGGGACGGGGGCCAGGAGCAGCAGCGGTGGGCCGACCACAGTCCCGTAGGCTGAGTCTCCCGGTCGGTCATTGATCCTCCCATGAGCTCTGGCGTCTTTTACAGTTGACAAAGGAAAAAGCAGCTCGTGTTGAAACAGCAAAGGCAAGAGGGAAAAATGTAAAAAGCAGCATTTTTCTCCAGTGCTCTACACTGCCTGCCATCTCGAGGAATCCTCATCTGCACGAAGTCAGGGTATGTAAGTGTTTCCCCTTCGCTCGCTTCTTCTAAATAATTCTCCATGGAACCCTTAGGTACCAGCCAGAAAGCTGGACACAGGTGCCCGCATATCCCTTTGCAGAGCTTCGATCATTAAGACATCGATACGTTTCACGCTCACGTCCCCCGTACCTGCTGGGACAGAGGGCCCGACGTAAAACCGGAGGGAAACAGCGCCCGCCTCCCTCTGCCAGGACGTGTGAGGACATTCTCGTTCCTTGTTCTCGATTCCGCCAGTGGGGTCGTGTTGGCCCGAATGAAAAGCTATAGATAGGTTGCTCATATCATTTGATTTTGCAAAAGCCATGGTGGACTCCGCTCGGACATCCTGGTGCTGGGAGAAACCTGGATTTCATTGTGGTAATGGCATAACCTCGCAGTGAGAAGTGGGGTTGTAGGTGGCTGACTCCCCCCAGGACACAGATGGCAACACCGACCCCCATTACTGGACTCCAGGAACCCATCGGCGGTTTTCACCTGTGACGTGCAACGTGGCCATATGCACATTCTCTCTAATGAGGAGATATTACAGGATTGCCAGACAAGACACATCCTCGAAGTGAGGAAGAGATTTCCAACAGCGTTACTGGCCTTCCGTTACGGTGTGACTGCATAGACCAGGCAGGGAATGCTGTGTGGATTTACGCCCCTAGCGATGCAAGTGTTAACGAAACCTCGTTCAAAACTTGTATTTTGGAATGCGTTCGCATTTTGTACTGGATGAGAAGCTGATCCGGTGCACGAGCACACACACGTGCACACACGCACACACATGCATGTGCACACACACACACACGCACACACACACGCACGCACTCACGCAATTTGGAAAACTGTATAGCTCTTCCTGGGAACTCAGCTTTTATAATAGACTATTTTAAAATGCTGGCAATTCCTGAGATAATGAAAGTTAAATTCAACAAATGGTAAGAGAGCAATTGGCTATATCCATAGGCCAAAAAAAAAAAAATGGACCTCAACCCAAACCTTTATCTTATGCAAAAAAAATTAACAAAATAGATCAGAGGCTTAAATGTAAAATGGAAAACTATAAAACTGGCTGTTTTAACGCACGATCCCAACTAAATCAATCAAGAGCTACAGAATTCGAGAGCCCGGAAGGACCTTCCAAATCGTCTGGCTCGTTCTCCAACTGCCGGACATTAACGGGGACCGTCAGCTCGGGGGTGTCCTTTGGGCCAAGGCCGCCCAGCTCAGCGTCTGCGAAGCAAGGCCACCAGTGTGCTGCGTCCTCTTGTCAGCCAAAGCAAGAGCCAGAAAAGACTGGTTCTGGAGTAATCTCCCCCCGTCTCGTGCCTCCTGAAAAGTCCTCGTCTGTGCCCTCGACAGCCTATTCCTGTGGCTCTCTCCCATCGTTGGAAAGCTTTCTGGAACGTGGTGGGGGGGATGTGGGTCTTTAGAGACAGGCAACCCCAGGGTCAAACTGTTTCCCCATCTCCTACCAACCCGAGTTCACAAACGAGTGTAACCGCAGCCGCTTTGCAATAGGATGAGAAAATACCCTAATGGGCCTTTCTGAGATCTTTCCAGGAGATCTGGACACAGTGTCCAGCCGGGTACTTCTTATGCCACCTCGAGTATTGCTGATGACCCATATAAGTTTGCCGAGAATAAAGAATAATTGCGCAGACCTAAACACCCTTCCCCGCGTTCACGCGCAGGGCATGCTGGGTAGCAAGGAGCCGCCCTGTCATTTTGTCAATTATTTCCACTCGATGGCCTGATTAGGAAAACTCACTTTTTTTTTTGTTTCTATTTTTTTCTATAATGCTCTATTATGAGGAACAATTACTGGCACCTGTGCCCGGCTCCCTGGCTCAGGCCTCACCCTACAGCGAGCATGGCCTTGCCGGCACCCAGCGAGATTTTGAGCTCAGCCCTTTGATTTTAAGCCTCTACATTTAAAGAATCCATTTTTCGACCTGGGCGGGGTTACCTCTCAGACGCAGGGAGGCCGACACGCTGCCTCCGCCGCTCCTCCCGCCCTCTCCTGCGCCCCCTTCGGTGTGTGTGGGGGGTGTCGATCCTCTCTGCGCCGAGCTGCTTGTTCACGTGCTCCGCCGGTCACGTGTCCGTCAGTGGGACTGGGAGTGTACTGTCTCCCGGCGACTCTGTGTGACACTGATGTTCGACGACAGGGGGCTCCGCCGCCGAAGTGTCGCACGTGTGCAAGCAGCGAAGAAGGAACACAGCGGTGAGGGGGGCCGTGGCGCTGCCCGGGCTGCGCGTCTTGGACGAGGGCCAGGCGCCCGGGAAAGCCAGACGTAAAGGCCCAGCGAGACACGTGTGTGGCGGCGGGTGCGGGGTTCGCGGGGGATCACCGTGTAGATTATTCCAGTCGAATCACTGCCGTACGCCTGAGACTCATAATGTTGTATGTCCACTGTAAATGAGAGATAAAATTAAAATAAATAAATAAAAGAAAGGCCCGTTGGGAAGTGACGAAGGAGTCCAGATCGGCCCGGGAAGTGGCCGGCCCGTCCCGGGGGGGGGGGGACCCTGTGGCTTTGAGGCAGGGGGTGTCGCCCAGGCTTCGCTGACGATTTGCCTAGACAGGAGGAAAGGCGAGAAACACGCGGCCCGGTTCGCCACCAGCCGACGCCGAGAGCCAAGCCCCCGCCGGGCTTTCTTTCCTTTTCCCTCATCGAGAGCTGGACTCTGAGACAGTCGAGTTTGGGGGCTGGAGGCGGGGGCCACGCATGCTGAACACTGGAAACGAATAGCACACGTAACGTACGGCAGTTACCGTAGGGATTCTGCCTTCCACATCCTCCCAGCTCCGTCAGCGATGGGCCCCGAGGGAGACGTCTGCTCCGTGTCCACACGGCTGAGGGCGGCCCCTTCGCAGGGAGAAGGGGCAGTAAGGGTGTCTGCGGTCGGGTACGTGCGTGGGGGGTGAGGCGGGGGAGCGCGACAGGCCTGCCTGTCCCAGAAGTCTCAGAGATCGAGGGAAGTTTCAGGAACCGAGGAGGCTGATGCCCCTTTGTGACGGATGGAACCGAAGTCGGAGGGCGAACGGGAGGGTGGGGACGGCGCGTCCCTTCCTGCTGGCGGAGGCGATGCGTTCGGGGGTGTGAGAGGGAGAGGGGAGGATCATTTCCGATCAGAGTTCAGCCGCGTCCTCGGCGTCATTTGGAGAATTCCGTTTTGGAAACATGGGACTGTCTGCCCAGGTGTCACCGTTCACCTGGAACGCCACACGTGGCTTAAATTAGTCACATCTCCCATCAGATCTCAGCGAGGAGGCGAGACGGCAGGCAGCCCTCGAGGCTCGTCTCTCCGGCTTCCGTTTTGCTCCGTCTGCCACACTGGGATGAGAGTCTGCGACACTCTTCCAGTGACGAAGCGGGGAAGCCGATAGTCGCTCTCCCTTGCCTTCTCTCCCTGGGTGTCCCGCACCGTAGAGATTTCTAAATTGCTACGGGTGGGCCGCTCCTCGGAGCAGGGTCTCAGTCCTCGAGGAAGGGGCGGGGGATCCCGACGCTCAGGGCCAGGGGCCCTTGCTTCTGGCCGACCTCTGCCGCTCAGGGCTGACCTTGTCTTCTGGCTCAGGGAAGGGATCCTGATTTTGCCCCCAGTTTGGAGGGATCTGGGAATTCTGACTCAGGCTAACGATGCCACCGGGAGCCTCTGAGCGCTCCAGCGTCCCCGTGCAGGAGCGGCCCATGCCATGGGCAGCGGTCGGCTGGAACAGGCAGCCCCTGCTCCCGCTCCCCTTCCTCCACGGCACGGAAGCCAGCTGGCCAGAAGGTGCGCGTCATAGACATATAAACTTATAGATGTATAACTTTTTTTATCATATACATAAACAGAGATAAACACATCATTCATGGATATATATAGATATATTTGTGTGTATATATACACAAAAGGTTGACTAGGAACTACAAGATTCGAAGCAAATAGATACCTCAGAATTTAGTAAAAAGAAAAAAAATAATGTAATCCAGCTGTCGTTTTATGCAATGACAAGAAATCTAGGGAAAGGGAATTTTTGTCTCGTCCATAAGCATTAACTTTTTGACCCTAGCGTTTATTTACCTCAGTTCTGTCATTTACCACACCGTAGGATGGCATCATTGCCGACGTTTTAACTGGAAATAGATATTTTATCTCTAATGCAAGAGATATTGTATTAGTTTTGTGGCTGCCAAAACAAATCACCCCAAGCTGCATGGTTTCCAACAGCAGGCATCTATTCTCTCAGAGCCCGGAGTCCGGAAGTCTGAAATCAAGGTGTGGGCAGGGCCACAGGCTCCCGATGGCTCTGCGGGAGGGTCTGTTCCTGCCTCTTCCTGCTTCTGGCCTTTGCCTGCAGCCCTTGGCGTCCCTGGGCTCAAAGACCCATCACTCAGCCATGTGGCTGCAGCCCCCTCCCTGTGCCTCCCTGTCACCTCCCTCTGTGCCTGTCTGTCTCTGTGGCCAAATGTCCCCTTTTTATAAGGACATCAGCCAGTCCTATTGGGGTAGGGCCCACCCTCTTGACCTCATCTTAATGTAGGGAGGAGAGAATTAACATGTGAATCAAGCCACATCGGAGACTGTGAGGCTATGAAGGGCTGATCAGCCTGCGGCCAGGCCAGGAGGAGCCTGCAGAGCAAAGGGAGATTTCTGCGGGGATGCTAACAGCCACGCCCCACACTGCCAAGGGGGTCCGGAACCAGGAGTCATTCCCTGTGCCTAAAACCATGGGGCACCTAAGGATTAAAGGCTGGGCACGGCCAGCAGCCTCTCACTCTCCTTACTCTTCCCCTTCCTCGCTGTCTGTCCATGTCCAAGGAAACGGGAACTAAAGAATGACGCATAAACTGAATTCCCTGAGCACTCGAGGTCCTCTGGAGCCTGTGCTGTCTCTAATCCTCGTCTCTGTTGTCTTGTCCTTCTCAGTCCCTCTCTGTGCCTTTACGCCGTCGTTCTTACGCCCTCTGTCTCTGCCTGCCTTGCCACGGCCCTCTCACTGTCCCTCTCTCTCTGCCTCTGAGAGGACACCACCCTCTGTCCCGGGGTGCGACCCCTTTTCTGAGGAGCTTCCTTTCGACTCTGACTTTGGCGTGTGTTGAATTCTTCCCTCGGTGCGGGGCTTGGTCTCCCCACCCGCGACTCGGGGAGATTTACCTTGTCCTGGGTCAGTCTCACCGTGATCACCTTGTTCTCCAAACCAGGTCGCTTCATGAGGTTCTGAAGTCTGACCTTCAAGATTTTGGCGGGGAAGGGTCACAATGCGATCTGTAACGTGTGTTCTACATGGAAAAACCATGCAAGTCCATTCTAAGCGTTACGTCATGCAGCTGAGGTCACTGCACACGAGCAGGGTTCCGGGTCTGATATGCATTTGAAAAACAGATTTTAAAAAATATAGAATAATTACATTTTTAAATTCACAGTTTTGGAAATAAATGGTTTTTTTAATTAGATTATTAAATGGAAAAGCTGATACTTGCTGTTTATAAAAAAGATAAAGGACAATAGGAAAGAAAAGTATAACATTTCGTTCATAATATTTCTCTAAATTTTTCTCTGAACAGCATAGGAAATATAGTCAATAATATTGCCATGACTATGTATGGTGTCGGGTGAACTAAACTCATTGGGGCGATCGCTTTATAAGTTATGGAATAATCTTATCACTGAGTTGCACACCTCAAACTACTATGATATTGTGTTTCAACCGTAATTGAAAAACAACTTCAACGGCATTTTTCTCAGCGTCCGCCCCTTGGCCCCGCCATCCTCCACCCTGGGCCCTTCACCCAGCAAAACTGCTAGCGGGAGCATTTATTAAACGCCATCAGTAATTGTATCTTACCACGATCAGGGCCCGACGGGCATGCACGCTTCCAGGCGTGGCTCTGGCTGGAGGCAGCCGTAGCGGGTTCCGAGGGGAAGGGGTGTCGTCTGCCCCGCGGCGGCCCTGTGCCCTTGTGCTGGCCCTCGCCTCGTGGCGAGCCCCTGCCGTTTCCCGCGGAGCGGTGACTACGCCCCCGTGGGACGCTCCGTTCCACAAATGGCCTTATTTGAGACGTGGCTGTAGCCAACACTTCGTTAAATTCTCTTAATTTTAGCAGAATATGTAGCATCGCTTAGGGATGTATCTTTCTAAAAATGGAGACACCTGTATTCTATTTACATGTGTTTTCTCTCATGCCTTATAGATAATAAATCAATTTTTAAAAATAGGGGTTTTCCTCGTTAATGAAATCCTGTATACGATACTTCTGCTCAGAACGTCCATCCACGGAGTAGCAACTGGGAGCAGTCACCATCTGATGTAAAATGCCCCCGCATTCTCCCATTAGCCGCTGCCTGGCAAAGTCAGAAAAGGGTAAAAAAATTACTCAGGCAGCGCCTCCGATGCCCCCTGGACTCTCATGCCTCGTTAGTGTCTAAGGTCACAGAAAAAGAAACGGAACACTGTGGTTGCCACGGAGACGTCCCAAGTCCTGTCAACACCTCTTGCTCTAATAGTGACAAATAGTACTTATTACATCAGGACTAATTTCATCGGATTCTGCTCAGATAAAGATACTTAACCTTTGCTGATAAAATCATGTCATCATAATTACTTAGTAAAAGACCTTATTAGACCGCAGCATTCCGTGTCCACGGACGCACGTTTTATCGAGGTTTGTGACACACGATATCGATGGCGTATTGGCGAGTTGGCTCTTCCTGCAAGACCGTTCGCTGCGGGGGACACGTGTGGCAGTGCGGTTTGGGTTCTGTGGCTGCCTGAGCTGGAGGGAAAAGAGAAGGTGTGGTTCCTGCAGGTCGCGACTGAGAATCCTGAATAAATCGCAGGAAGTTTTGAAAATCAGGCTTTGCGTTAAGCCTTTGAACCCATTTCCCGTGGAGGGAAAAAAAAAGTGCCACTCGCCCCAGCGTTAATTTATCGTTACATAAACATGCTCTCCGAGGCCGCAGCAAAGCTGACGGATTGTCGACGTGAAAATAAAACAGAAAGTCCGTGCTCGGAGTTATTTCTAAGCAGAACTTATCTCTAATCCTTACGTAGCAGAAATGTGCACGTGAATCAGATTCGCCGAATGATTCTGTGTCCAGCAACTGCTGGAGGACGATGTTCGTTCGCATCACGTGTAGGAACGCGACGTTTCCCAGGAGTTGACGTTTTCGTCGGTCGAGAATCACTCTATTTTGTAAATGGAAATACCACTACTGAAAACAGAGTGCTATCGACAGAACGATGCCATTTGGTTCCAAAGGCTCTGGATATACTGGAGTGATACGAAAATAACCGTAAGAGCGAGATGTTCCGCGGCAAACTCTGGGGGTCAGGTTAGGCCTGCGATCCCTGAGTCACCTCGCGGTAAACGCTACTGCAGCTGCAAACGCCTACCGGCGAGTATATTTGGGGCAAACAGGAATTGGGGTAAAATAAGGCTTTCTGTCCGCGCGCATGAACTTGAAATCGCCAAACATGTAACGCACCTTCGGGCTTTCAGGGCACGTGCCCACTAAGCCAGACTGCAAATGTACATTTCGAATGTTCCACGTGACTGGAGGCCCCGGCAGGGTGCAGAACCCAGGGTCAGCTGAGATCCCATCGGGGCTTGCCGGACGGCGGCGCAGGAATCGGTTCATCACATGTGCCAGGGGCGTGAGCAGGGCACCTGTTAGCGGACACACCCAGATTGCCACCCCTGGTGTAAGTCCAAGGAAAGAAAGAGAGCGGTGGGGTGGATGGGGCAGAACCTTTCCAGGCTTTCCCACCTGTGTTGCACGCCCAGAGCCTTCTCGGTCACAGCTGTCTCAGGCAAGGAGACCACGGCCTTGGCAGGTTTATCCCAGGTGGCAGATGGGCAGCTCTGCAGATCTCTTCCTGGCCTCCCCCTTTGCAGGGGACGCAGGAACAGACGGGTGTCGTCTCCACAGAGCCGTGGGTCTGGGCACTGTCGCTGGCAGAATCCTGAGTCATTTACCTTTAGAATCCACATACTCTTCATTTTCCTCCAATAGGGATTTTTTTTCCCAAAAATCTTTGTATGCTTCTTGTAACTATGATTTGTTAAGCACAGTGGTTATTGTTTGCTGAGTTAAACTGAATTAACCTAGAACCATTAAAAATTAAGCTATTATAGCTTAATTTTACTCTATAATAGTATGATAAAATGTGAGTTATTTACTCTCTGATATAGTCATCTTTGTGGCTCTATACACCCCTTTATTTTTCTTGTTTTCATGAAATATCAAACTCAATATGATATTAGAAACATCAGTTAACTTATGTTCATGTTTCTAAAATGAATTCTAATGTGTTTTCTACTAGACCAGAAATTCACTGTTTCTTTGCAAAAATCTTTATGATTACTTAAAAATCAATCACTTCCATCTTTAAAATGACTTTTGATCAGAAAGAACAAAATCTGTGTGAAATATTATATTTTGACCATAAAAAATACAAGCAAACATGAAATAAAAATATCCACTTAATTCTTACAATTTTACAATGCTAATACAAGTAATTTTAGGAAATTACCTAAATGAAATGATCGTATGGAATAAAAATACGAACATGAGAATTATATATGTAATCAGTTGCTTCAGCCACATCGGACCTTTTGCAGATGACAGAACATTAGACTGAGAAATTCCGAAGAAGCATTCAGCATTCTGGGGTCCTTTCATTTACCATACTATCGCAGTCAGTTCCAAGAGACATCCTTGAGTTCTTAAGTCATGTAGCTTTTTTTCCCCCACAAAAATGCTCATTAAATAATATCTTAAATGTGTAAACATTGCCCTCTGTGCCTCTCAGAAAAATCCTGAACTTATTCCGAGAGCATCTCACTCTAGAATCCAACCACTAGAGAGTACAGTAATACTGTACCCAGATACCATCAGTCATGAAATGCTCTGATTTTACATGTGGCATTTTTATTATTGTATTTTACTAATTGAAGCAATTCAGTTGATCTTACTATAAATCCCCGTCATTTTCTCTGCAACGTGCTAAATACGGTTTCCCCCCTAAATCCTGGAAACTGTGATTTTTCATTTTGATCTTTTCTTGACATAGAAAATATGTTTCAGGCCTGTCTCCATGCTATTTATCTGCGTATTTTGGCAAAACAACAACATTTATGCAAGAAATATCAGAGGAGTGTTTGCTCTGTTTACGAGATGTAAATTCGGTAAGCATCTGGTAAATACTAAGAACCTAGCAGACGTGGGACGCTACTGAGCCCTTCTTGCAAATAATTGCAAGGCTTTTCTCTCCTAAATCGACAAAACACACAGACAGATGAAGACATGACCTTGGACTCAGCGTGGTCAGCCGAGAGATCGGTGCAGACCAGGAAGTCTGCGCAGGGGAGAAGCCAGCGTAGAGCAGGGTGGTCAGGAGAACCCAGAAGAAACAGGGAAGTGGGAGGGGACTCAGCCTTGGGGGACACGGGGAATCGAAGTGTTAAACCCAAGTTGCAGTGTTGCCGTTCAGAAAAGAGAATGACCCCAAGGTCCAGCCAAGGCAGGACTCTTCAGGTTATAGGTGAAATAGATGTGCCAGTCGTCTTATTAAAAAATATGTCTGCAGCCTAGTTCTGGATGGTGAATGGCCTCTCGGGCTAGCTTTAGGAGTTTGAAGACAATCCTTCAAGCCAGAGGGTCTCCACCTTTTTCCAAGCTATAATATGTCATTAATAAAAGTGGGTAGTACTGTATAACCTGAATATATATGCAAATTGTATTTGCTGATCACATCTCAATAAAACCGGAAAGAAAACCTGGGTCGTGTGACAGGAATGCGTGAACGGGGCCGCGCCCTCGTGGAGGTGGGGTGGGGTGTAGGTGTGCGTGGGAATCGTGGTGTGCAGAGAGTGTGGAGACAGAAAGTGGCTTGTACGTGTGAGAAGGTCTTCCAGATGGGTCTCTGCCCGCAGGGAGCATCTGTGAAGGGTGCCTCGTGGTCACTTCCCTGCCCTTATTGAGACCTGGCTATTGTGCAGATCGGAGCTCACTTCTTTTCTCCAGGACCTGGGCAGCTTCCCGGTTGGGCCAGGCCCGGGCCAGGTCCCGTGTCCTGCAGGTTTTCTGGTGTTCGCCACACGGTCTCCAAATCAGTGCACCCTGCCACGCCGTATCCTTGCAAACAGCTGCTCTGTCTCCCCAGGGTCCTGCACAGCAACCATCTCCAGCTCAGGCGGTCCTTTGGTTTCTCCATCATTCACCCCTCTCCTCTTCAAATATGTCTGGAAGTCAGTGTACTAACTGCGTTTGCAGTATGAGTCTAACAGGGTGCCACCAGCTCCTCGGGAGTCGTATTCAGGACGCCAGAGATGACAACACCCTTTCCTATTCCGACATGTCGCGCTGCTGTTCGTACTAGAATTTGAGTCAATACCATCTGCCTTTCTTTTTTATCATAACTTTTATTATGAAATCGTGACTTCCTCATTTAATTATAATTACAAGTCTTCGGTTGGGAAAATTCGATGTCTTTTTTATGCTAAGTTTTAGTATTGATGTTAATAAATAAGTTTTATTGAGCACCTAGCATGTAGGAATCATGTCCAAGATCAAAGTCTAGGTGTTTCCTCCTTCTCCTGAGTAGTTGTTTCTCCGTGTCCCACCTTGAGCCTATAGACTTGACCCTGCAAAAGGTCTTATGAGTACATCACGAATCCTGCCACATGTAACTGTGCATATATCTTATTGAGGGTGAGAAAATTTTACTTCGGTTACTTAAGAATATTTATACACTGAATGAAGCTGGAACTTTTAAATATCTCTTCCTTTCTCTCTCCTATTTCTTGTCAAATTCTTTAGCTTTTAGGGCTGGTGGTTTACCTGACGCTTCTCAGAACACTTGGTAGGCTTAGGCAGGTTCATGCTGGCAGGCGAGTAACTTGTTCGAGATCTTTCCTGCACTTTGATTATAATAATCTGCGATTTTTCAAGACATCCCTATATAGCTGAAGCCATCCATGTATTCCAAACTGCAAGATGCAGCCCATTGTTGGGTCAAATAAGTTGAATATTTCAAGATTAATTAAAGACGAAATAGAGGCTAGACTAGGAATCTCAGAGTGTATCTCACGCAGAAAGAGTAAGTTCTTTACAAACACTTTCCATTCCCTCCCGTCAGAAGAGGCCAGTGTCTGGCTTCCTCACCAGGACATTTTAATGGTAGTTATTCTAGGAGTTACATCGTGGTATCTAGTTGTGATTTTATTTTGTGTTTCCCTAATACTGATTCAGCACTTTTTAATATACTCACTGGTCGGTCGTTCATACATGTTCTTTGATGAAGTGTCTGCTTAAATATTTTAGACATTTTTAATTGGGATATTTGTCTTCTTACGATTCGATTTCCAAGCATTCTTTATATATATCAGATACCAGTCCTTTATCAGAGAGGCTCTGTAAATATTTTCTCTTAAGCTGCAAATCGGACACTCCATATTCGTAATACTGATTTGGAGAAGAAAGTATTTTAATTATGAGGAAATTCATTGTATCAATATAGTTTCTTTTATAGTTTATTCTGTGTCCTAGTTAAGTCATTTTGCACATGGATAGACACATGCCTAGGACTATTTTATAAAAGAATTTTTTTTCTCATTGAATTATCAAGATACTTCAGTGAAAAATCAATTGACCATATATGTGTGGCCTATTGCTGAACTCTAGTCAGTTCCTTTGACCTATATGTTTATTTTTATGCCATAATATAGTGTCTTGGTTGCATAACTCTATACTTGGTCTGAAACCAGGTAGTCTAAGACCTTTAACTTCATTCTTACTAAAAGTCATTTCAGCTCTTCTCTATCTTCTGAATTTCCTTACACATTTCAGAATTAGCTTGTCAATAGTCTGCTGGGATTGTGATTGGAACTGTGTTGTATCTAAGCATAAATTTAGGAAGAATTGAGACCTTAACAATATTGAGTCATCCAACCATAATTATGCTTTATCCTCCACTTATGTAAGTCTGCTTTCACTTCTCTCATCAATACTTTATAAATTTTAGTGTATAGATGTTGTATATTTAAAAAGGTTCACTCAGTATGTTATGTTATTTGTCCTATTATGAATGGCCTTGTTTTTAAATTTTAACTTCTGAGTATTTGTTGCTAGTACATAGAAATACAGTTGTATTTTTTGGCATATTGACTCTGTAACCTTGTTCATCTTACTTTTTAGTTCTGGCATCTCCTCTGCTAAATTACTTTAGATTTTTTTTTTTTAATGTAACAATCACGTCACCTATGACTATAGCTTTCCTTCTTACGTTCTAGTCTGCATGCATTTTATTTCGTGTCTTACTGCACTGGCGAGGACCTCTGTTATACTGTTAAATTAAAGTGCTGAGGCCAGCATCCTCCCCACAACTTGCTGATCTTAGGGGAAATGTGTCAGTCTCCTCTCCTCCTCTCTTCTCCTCTTCCTCCTCCTCCTCCTCCTCTTCTTCTCCTCCTCCTTCTCCTCCTCCTCCTCCTCTTCCTTCCTTCTTCCTTCTTCTTCTTCTTCTTCTTTTTTTTTTTTTTTGCACGTCTTGAGATAGTCATCCGATTTTTCTCCATTAGACACTTTGTCCTTTGCGATCTTCTGAAAAGCTCCTGGAACAGACAGAGAGGTGTGAAACTCGTATCAGGGTGGACGCCTGTTAAGAGTACAGGGACAGGAACAGGAGTCGGCAGCAGAGCTTTCAGACCACGGCGCCGGCGACGCCCACGGCAGGATGGAGGGAGGACGGGAGGGCCGAGCGGGAGGAGGCGCAGACTGCAGTGCGGGCGGCGAGGAACCGCGGAGCAAGGCTCGCTCGCTGCAAATGTCCCACGTCCTGCAGAAACGCCCGTCGAGTGCCCTGGGTGTCCTCGGTCACCTTCTGGGAGCAGTCCGGTTACGGCGCGGTTTGGGCGTTAATGCTGAGCGGGTCGACGACCTGTCGGGTGGTGGCAGTCGGCCAACCACGTCGCCCACAGCAGAATCTCTGGAAGGCGGATCTGGCCGGCACCATCACGTCTCACGCTGTCGGACTCTGCAGATCGAGCAAATGATACTGTTTGATTTTCCGACGTTAAACCAATTTTCCTGAACCAAAATAAATCTCGCTTAACCATAGTATATATATATTATTATTATTATATAATTATTATTATTATTACTATTATTATTATTATTTATGTATCATTGGTTTCACCTGGCAAATACTTTTTGAGGATTTTTTTTTCTTTTTTTATAAGACGAGATTAATACTGGCCTTAAAAAATGAGTTAGAAAGTGTCTCCTCTTTTATCTACTGGAAGATGTGGTATGGAATTCTGCTATTTTTTTTTTTCAAACGTTTCACCAGTTAAACCATCTTTGCCTGAGTATATTTGAGAAGGTTTGTAAATGTAAATTCAATTATTTTAATAGTTATAGGACTATTCAGGTAATCTATTTCATATTGGGTGAGTATTGGTAGTTTATGTGGGTTTTTTTTTTTAGACACTGATTCATTTCATTTGAGTTGTTGAATTTTTGTGCACAATACTGTCCATATTCCTCTTGTTATTCTATTACTGCTGAGGAGGTCTTAGGGATCTTGGTGATATTTCCCATTTCATTGTTGAGGTCTTAGGTAGAGAGACAGAGATAAGGGTGTGTGTGTGTGTGTATGTGTGTGTGTGTGTGTGTGTGGTGTGTGTCTATGTTATTTCATATGTAATTTCAAATATCTGTTAATACGTAAATAACAACTGCTATTTCCTGCATCTTTTCCATTCTTCCAGTTAAAATGAAAGCTTAAATAGGACCCTTGTTACTCTACCATGCCCAAATGTGGATATGATTATCATGTAATTTAAAAATTTAAAGGTCCTATGAAACTTTTTAATGTTAAAATGCTCAACATCCAGGAAGTAAAAATATTGCCAGTATTTACTGTAAAATTTTAATATAAATTCGCACTTGGAAGTAGTATTTAAATCCACACTGAAGTATTTGAATGACTCTTTACACTTACCATGTTTTTTCCCCTTCACAAATATTAATGTTGGGCCACAATGCTGTTATTCAAAGAAATAATAAGTGATTTCTCAGAGGAAAAGGAAAAAAAAAGCACACATCACCTAAACGCTTAGACAGGTCAGATGGTAATATTCAACTCCCATTCATAACTCACAGAAAACAGACCATCTACCTGATGGGGGCCAAACGCCTCATTGATCAAAGCCACAGCAGCCTGGGAATTCCGGATATGCCCTTCCAAATGAAGGCCGCCATCCCGGGGCACACGGCGCCTGTGTTGCTCGCACGAGTGAGCATCCCCGTGAGCCACCACCCCGGGCGTGTTACAGAACTGTCTTGCTGTAGGAATAGAAAGGCTCAGGGAGGACACGGCACAGCCGGCTGACGAGCGAACACAAAGCCGGCGAAATCTCCATTTTCATACATCGTCTAACTGAATCTTAGGATAAAAGAACCCTCCAGCAAGCACCGATGCCAGTTTAAGACCGTCGAAGGTCAGTTGTCATGTCAGAACCGGGGTGGGAGATACTCAGCTTTCAGACTGTCCACGTCCCTCATTAAGTGCGTCCCTGAAAACGGAACGCGATGCTCAGAGGGGACCTTCTATCATCCTTCACTCTGAGCCCTAGAGCCTTTTTTCTGGAAATATCTCACAACCAACATTTTCCTTCCGATCGTTGGTAAATAACTTTTCCGTCCCTGAGAGCTCGCAGTGCCCAGTGTACGGACCCTTCCTCCTTCTGACCACACCCAACCCATCTCGCCAGGGTGCCTGAGAGGCCAGCCTGCCTCACCCGGGCACTGCCCAGCCAGCGTCTTCAGACATAGTAACCGCCTCTCCTTCCCGCCCTCCCCACGGTGGGGCGCAAGGGTCAGTGCTGGCCTGGAGTCAAGGCTCAGCGTCCTTCATCATCTTCTTCATTGTAATACCTTCTTGACTAGCGTTGCTTTGTCTTCGGCTGGTGTGTCCTCGCTTCAGGCAGTCAGATGGCCCGGGGCTTAAATTTTCTGGGTCCCTTGGGAGCAGCACGCGCCTCCTTTCGAGCGGGTGTCTTGTGCTGTTGGTGGCAATGTTGTCATCAACTCGGTGGACACAAACCCGCCAAGTGGCCAGAAAGCCTCGTAAAGGACTGGGTCCCTTCCCTGTGATCCTTGCGAGACAGGGTGGCACCGTCGGCGATTCGATTGGCTCTGGTTCACACGCAGAAAGGCCGGGTCTCTCCAGCGGTTCCCAGTAGATGCGTAACGAGTCCCCCTGCAACTTAGCGCCTAAGACAAGCAGTGTTTTGTAGCTCGTGAACCTTTGGGGCAGGTAAGTGAGCAGGGCCGTTTTCTGCTGGTCTCTGCTCCCCACGATGTGTCACCTGGGCTGGGGCCTCCCACCCGTCTGGAGCCTCCGCTGATAACTCAGACGGCGAGCCTCGCTCATGTTTGGGGCCGCGCGTCTTCATGTGGCCTTTGTTTTTATGAGGAACATCTCGTTCCTGAAGGTCTCCCTTCCATGTGACCTCCATCCCTCATGGTACCTTGCGTTCCCTCATCCGGCTGCGGATTCTACCTGAACCAAGGTCAAACATACAAGACCTTTCAAAGGACGGCTTTGAGACACCTGTGATGTCTCCTGTGTGCCATTCTTTTGAACAATTCAGGTCACAAGACCATCCCAGCCTTACGGGGTGGGGCCATGACTCCACCCCTCAAATCTGAGGTTCGAGACAAAGTCGTATCACAAAGGGAGTGTTGACACAGAGAAGCCTGATTTATTGGGGACCGTGTTACGTGTATCACGGAGGCTTATCCCGAGACTGCACCAGTGATTATGATTCTAGGTCATGATAAATAGCACAGCTTCTAAATTTAAACATAACTATTATACACGGATGGTCTCAGAAGGATGAGATGATAAGGTGGCTCTCCGACCCCACTTAAATGGGCAATGGGTCTCTGTCATGTTTTCCAAGAGTCCCCTTTGCTCGGTGCTCTGGGAATATCCATGTTTCTCAGTAGGAAAATTGTCTTTTTCCTTGACTGTCTCTTCTCCTAGACTCTCAGAACACGGGGACAAGGGGCTGTTCATCTTGTCAAGCAGTCTTGTAAAGGAATGATCTATTCACTGAACAAAAACAAATAATTTTTAATGATATGTATTTACTGCTTTAGTAATATGTATTTGATATGGAACAGAATTAAAATTCTTACTGCACCTAGGTGAGATTATTTTTCCGGTCTCCTAGATGGTAGATCTACTATGCCTAGTGACCTAACGTATGAGTGGAAATGTTTCGAATGCAGCTAGGACTGCTCTGTTTCCTCCACATCACATACAGTGCTGCGTGTCACCTCCCGTGACTCAGAACGTTCTGCACGGCTCCTCTTGAGCTAAATGACAGTCAGGGCCGAAATAGCATCCCTTTCAATGATTTTATTCTGCCACATAAAATAAGAGTGCTTATGTGCACCGGGTGTGCCTGCAGACCTCACGGAAATCAGTCAGCCTCGGAGAGAGGACCCATTCATTAAATCAAGTGGAAATGAATACAAATCATGCAATGTCAGGGATACGAATTGAAGAGACTTTGTAGATGGCGACAGCGTAATAAGCTCCAATCAAGGAGAGACCACACCTTCCTCCTCCCGTTCTTCTGTTCCCAGCCGAGGATACAGAGCCCAGTGGATGAGGAACCGTATTTGTTAAATGGAGCTTAAGCAATGGTAGAACTTTCTAAAGAGGATATCGAAACATCATTTTATTAAAATCAAGCCTTAAATATTGTGGGGTTTTTTTTATAGGTTAAAGAGTTAATAAAGTGAGGGCCTGTTTTCCTAAAACTGTAATTCAATTGTGTATATTAATGCGACTGGAGTTAGAACTTTCCCCTTAGGAACTCGTTATTAAAAACAAATGGACAAGACGGTGTGAGTTTTGAGGTAGTTCCATTTTTCATCTTGTTTATCTACAGGGAGCCGTAGTCTGCCCAGCCACAGGTAAAGAAAAACATATCATTGGAAATACACAGAGATTTTGCTCTCTTTAAAAAAATAGTCTTTTCTTCTTTAGGCATCATCTCATATTTAAGCTCTCTCTGTTTCTTTTTCCCAAAGCAGATGCGTTTTATAATAATCTGAGAGAGCTAAAACCGCTTCGTAGGAATCAAATATCACCTATTCTAGAGAGAATAATATTTACACGATCGTTGGAAATCATAATGGTTCCCAGTCAACCACACTGGGAGTTAAAAAGTGAGAACCATTTGATTATTCTCCGGCATCGCTGTGTTTTGTCTGTGTGGAGTGCTGCCAGCGAGGCAGGCTGGCACTCTGTAGAAAGAACTAGAAGCCCTGGCACCACGGGCCCTGGGGAGGTCACTGGGTCAGCACCCTGAGGCGGAGCGGGGCGCGTCGGGGAGACACACCCCGGGCAGCGCACGGCTTCACTCTTGCACGTGGCCCTGGTGGGAACGCGGCCGGGAGGACCCTGTCGTGTCTGCTCGCCTTGCCCTTCCTAACACGGACGCGATCCCGCAGCACGCGGGGCAGCCTAAGGCCTAAGGCCGGCAGTTCTGGACCTCCGAGGGTCTTCAAGACACCTGCAGGGCCCGCAAGGACAAAAGCGTTTTCAAGACGTGGCCGACGTGCTCCTTGCCGCCTTCGCTGTTCGGTATCTGCAGCGCTGGGTCAGATGGCTGATGCCTCAGCACGAGTCGGGACCCGGGCCCAGGCACTCAGAGGATTGTCCCGTGCTCTTTGCTGCCACACGCTCCCAGGAGAGACAGTCCCACGTGCAGCCATAAAACTATTAACTTCATGATTAAATCTCAACCCTTAAATACATAACTTCCTAACGTTCTCCGTGAAGAAATGAGATGCTCACAGTAATTACTTCAGCGCTGGGCACAAGCAGGCTGGTTGTGACATCAAGGAAAAGCACGTGTGTGATTAAGTTGCAAGCTCAATTATCTGTTTTTTTTTTTCTTTTTTGTCATGGAACAGCACTTCTACTTCAAGGAACAATGGATGGAAAACCGAGATTATTCAGACTATAGATATTTATCAAACATTTTCTTAAAACTGAACCAAGGTAAGCCTGTCACGTCAAGAAAAATAACTGGCAGCTTTTGGTTCGGTGGTAAAATTTGAATTTCAAGCAAAAATTAAATTTCAGAAAATTTTTATCCATCATCGTGTACTTGACAGCCTCCCAATATTTAAAGACTTTTCTAATGAGATCGGTGATGGTCCCCATAAATATGATTTTCTGGTATTGTGTATGAAATGTGTCAACATTTGGAAGATCTGCATAATTCAGTGAAACAATATTTTATAAATGACTAATTCATGGTGTCACCAAACATCATGTGTTGACAATAGATTCATTTGAAGTTTGAGAAGAAATCTGAGCAGAGATTTAGTGTAACAGAGTAAGAAAAGACCATTGCAACTGACCCTTAAGAAACTACCGAAGAACATCCACCGTTAAACACTCCTTTCTTTTAAACAACATACGTGTGCATCTCGCTTGTCTCGACACCCCTCTACCAAAACGTCACACCACAAGGGGTTGACCGCGGAAGCAGACGCGAGAAGTACACAGTCTTTTGTTTAGGCAGAAAGTATAAAGATTTACAAAAATGGAAACAGTGTCACTCTTCTCGCCATTTGTTTTGTTTTAGAAAATATAGTTATTTTTCATAAAAAAATGTTTCTATTAACATGTAATATTACTATTCCATTTTTATAAGACGAATAAATATTTCACAATCCTCTTAAATTCCTACCCTGCAAATATGACCGGCTATAAATCACATGACCAAAGGCTCTTCGAGGTCCTCAGTCATTTGTAAGAGTGTGAAAACATGTCCTGAGATCCAAAAATTTCTGACCTGCTACAGTTTGGCATTGGGGGAAGCACGTCTGGCAGACGGGGAGCGAGACACGTTCAGGGGCGTGACTGTTTCGATCACTGCAAATGCACTGGTGGCTGCTTATTTTTTTTTTAAAATCCCATTGGAAGAATTTCATTCTACTTCTATGTAAAATTTAGAAATATGTCTCCTGGAACAGAGAAATTCAGAGACAGAAAAAATGATTATTTCATTTACTTTGTCATGTCAAAGGAAAAAAAAAAGTATCATGATTTTATGTGAGTTAATGTTTTTAATGCAGTCAGATCATACTTGTCAATACACAGTTTAAATAAGTGTTTGTTAAATAAAAATGAATGCATAAATTAACAGCTTCTAACGGCAACAAGGGATGACATATTTGCAGATCACGTCGCTAGGCAGGTGGATAGGCTGATGTGACTCTTGAGCCCAGAGATTCAGTAGGCAGGTTCAGGGAGGACACCCTTAGATTTCTGAGGTCAAACAGGCATTCTCAGTAAACGTCCCATTTTTCAAACATGGTGGAACATGAAGCCAACAAAAGGCCAAGTGATCAACCAACAGGTGCGTGAGACCTTATCGACCTTGACCTTCCAGTTTAAGTGGCTGGATTCCCTCACGAGCCCAAGCCTGTTAGAAGCTCAAAGTGCCACAGATCCCAATGCTGACGCCCCTTTCCCAAAAGCAACGTGAGTTCTGCTATCAGTGGGGTCTTTGGCCTCCTGGCATGTGAGTCATTCATTCTTCCAACAGTGATCGTTTCCTGTGGGAGATGCAGAGAAAACAACACAGCCTTTTCTTACCCCACACCCCATCCTCACGGTGCAGAGTTCAGTGTCTCCGCATAACTCCGAAAGAACCTGGGAGACAAAGCGTGGACATCAGAACCCTTGAGACTTTCGCTAAGTCCAGCTCTAAGATTTCAGCCATGTGACCATGATCAGTTGTTTATGTTCCGACATTTCAGGAAGAGGAAGTAAATAGTGAGAACGAAAGCTTCGGGGAGAGAACAGCAGGGTGGCTTGGGGAGCCATTTGGAGTCAATTAGGAAAAAGGTGTAGGCTTGAAGGAAGGTTAGGGTCTGGGCTAAGGTCAAGTTTATGGTGACCTTGAACTTTGGAGTAACTGTCCGTACTTTGCTCAGAAGAACTGAAGGACCATTTACATTGAATCACTTTGTAAAACGTCTCATTGAAAGTGACGTGTCACCTAAGAGTATGTCAGTGCCCGAGAGCCCGGACTGTGTTGCCTATGGCCCTGGCTCTAGGGAAGGTAGGTATTTCCAGTATCAGCCGGCTGAACACAGTCACGCTCAGCGAGGTATCGCACGCGACACTGCCCTGTAAGCAGAACTGGTTATAAAAATATTAAGCTTCTGCCTGCAGTTACAGCATCAGTGTGACCGCAGAGCTCTGTCGAGGTCGTCACAGCAGCAGTACGGAGTGAGGGCCCTCACTCACCAGTCTGTCCCCCACGTGAATAGCCACCGCCATTCCAAGTTGAATATGTTACTCACGATAAGCACCCATTTCTGGAACGGACCAATAGACCCGGCACGTACCTGGCTTCTCACCAGGATGTTTTTCAGCTAAGAATCTCCCTTGTCATTCAACTGAAACCACCAGACCCATCAATGCATCCTCGGTCTGGGAAATCACCCTCACTATTGTGAATTAATGAGTGCTAAATCGGATCTAACTAAATTGAGCTCATTCACAAGGTCGGAATTTTTTTTATTTTTATTTTTTGGAAAGTTGACAAAATCGTGAAGACTTCCTTTTATCTTGTCTCTGTTATGGGTGATTGTGCAATTTTGTTAGGCTATTCTTGGCCATTTAAGCATCTTTTAACATACTTTTATGAACTAAATATATATTTCGGAATTTGGATATAAGTTGTCTTTGGCAAGATGCGTCAGCCATGAAGATTAAGTACACACAATCCCTCTAATAAGGTAAAATTTAACACTGTAAATATCCCCATGGTCAGGAAGTCACCTCTGTCTGTGTTGATCAGAAGCTGTGTGAGCCGCCCTGGGTTTGGGAGCCTGGCCGAGGCACATGACAGACAACGGACACCAAGACACAGCTCACCCTCCACTACTGGCTCAGAAGGGGCTTCGGAGAGAGCGTCGTCATCAGGTCTGACATTCTGAACTGATGGCTGCCAGAGCGTAAGGGCTCGAAGCGATAGCGGGGACTTTTAATAAGAATTGGCAAAAGGTGAGGCCACACAGCCAATCACACAGTAAGTGCCAGTATCTGCTCACCTCACCATTCCCCATGAGGGCCCCTGAGCGAAAAAAAATAAGATGTGATGAAAACGAATTGCAAACACAAAGGATTTTTAATAGAATTTTGTCCACAGTGAGTATTTCATAAAATTGCTTTTATTGCTTGTTTTCTTTGTGCTCATTAACACAAAGGAAAAACAAAACTGATAGCAAAGTCTTGATATTTAAGAAAAAGAAAGCAAAGAGGAATACGTGGCAAAGGTGACTATGAACCCTATACAGAAATCTCCATCTTGTATGAGGAAACAATCATAAGTGATTTCAGTGGTCCTGAAATAGACCTTACAAATTGCTCGCAACCCTTTCAACCTAAAGAAAATGCTTAACAACTTCCGGATTTAAGAAAAAAAAAAAGTGCTTTGTTTTAAAGCCAGAGAGACTAACATTTTTATGAAAAAAAAAAAATAAAATTCTGAAAGTATAAATGGACCTGATCTCTGAAGACAGAGATTAATTTCTTATCTTCAAGCATGACTTGTATTTCATTTAAATAAAAAAAAAATAAAATAAAACAGAATAGCCCAGGATAGCCACGTCTCAAGTTAAAAATACGGAGCCACGTCAAATTATTTTCGAGCCAACCAAGAAAGGAAAGGGAGGAGGAATTTCAAATGTAATACATTACCATTTCTTACTGGAGTTAGCATTTTTGTTAAAATCTCATCTTTTGGACTCAATACACTTATTATCAACTATTAATAATAAGTACCTTTGAACCCCCCAATCGAACTACGAAAAAATTAACTAATTCTACCTTTTCTTTCATTTAAATTTGCCTGAGGGTCCCCTTGGAAAATAAGTGATACAATTAAAGACCTTGGATTCAATGATTTTTAAATCCCTCTCCCACCTGGACTACCTGTCTCTCTCTCTCTATCTATATATCCTCACCCGTAAGACTCCCTGTTACACACACACACACACACACACACACACACACACACACACACACACAGCTCATGTGCTTTTGTTCCTGTAGTTCTGTGTTGAAAATCCTCCCCTATCTTTTGGGTGAAATTCATCCTCTTTCAAAACCTGAGCCCAGGACAGAGGCTCCCCACCCTGTCCTCCTCTGGAAAGAGAAGCCTTCGGCCTCTCTGTGCTCCCGCCCATGCATATTTCCGTCTGAGGAGGGGTTTGCATTTCTACCTCCTTCTGGGGTGCCCGCTGGGCCAAGACGAAGTCCCAGACACCTCTGCTGCTGAGGCTCAGGGGTCAGGTCCAGACGGGGTGTCTCATTCTCCGTCCTAGCTGTGGCGCTGGGGGACAAGCCCCGGGCTGCAACCTGCGTCTTCCGGTTATGTGACTGAGCCTCACGGTTCCCCTACTGTTCATGAGTGTGCTGGGGGATTAAATGGAGTCAAGCGAGAGCCTGGGGCACAGTCATCAGTGAGGGTCCCCGCCCTTCGCTCCGTCCTGGGTGGAGGAGACGGTATGGCTTCCCCGCTGTCTTTAGACCCCCAAGTGGATGGCCACTGTGTCAAACCATTCCACTACTCTGCTGTAGAAGTTGATCCTAGTTCATCCTAAAAATTCGCCAATTTAATGTCTTTCTGTAGAAAGGTGTAGGCTTGGTCCGGAAACTTAAGGGATCGAGTTAAAGAAATAATTAGAAGTACAGATGAAGATCTATGTGGAGAGTTTTGTTTTCTTTTAATTATAAGAGTGAAATATTAGAAGCACCCAAGAGTCGAGAGGTTAATTATTGTATATCCACCCAACGGATTATTACACGGTGTTAAAATGATGTATTAAAGCCTTTTAGGGACAGGAAATCATTCAGGATTTAAGAGCATTCATACAATATTTATTGAGTACACACATAATATCAAGTAAAATAGAGTGAATGCAAAACTATTTAAATAACACAATCTCAATTATCGGAATGCGCATACATAAAGCATAGAAGGGAATATGTAAAAATGGTGGGTAGCGGCTGGTCAGTGGGCCTCGGTTTTTCCACCTTGCTGACGGAAATGTGAGGGACTTCTATTTTATTCTTTACAATTTTTTGTTCAGATTTCTCACACCGTGCCTCTATTTGTAATAAAATATCATTTTTTAAACCCTACAAAAATGAAAATATGGATTTCTATGTACCTTGATTTTTTAAATGAGTGCTGATAAACATACGAATTTAATACATTTTTTCTCAAGCTAGAATTTTCTTGTATTTTCTCCTATAAAATCTAAGCTCCCAAGAGCTGGGCATACCTGTCTTTCTATTTAAATCTCAGCTCACTCCTCGGTGGAAATTCATTCATTTTTCACTTTTTTTGTAACTCATACTTATCGGGTGTCGCTCGGTGCCAGAGGCAATGTGCACAGGTCCCCAGAGAGTGCCAGGCGGTGCGGGAGCCATACCAGGGTCCTTGGGCACGGCTTCAGGAGAGGGCGAGGTGGAGAAACCCGTTTGTTCACGAGGCTGCATTCCTCTGAACTTGCGCTCTCCGGGTCTGAGGGCGTTCCAAACCTTTCATCCAGGAAGTCTCTGATGGTCTCTACCTGAAGTCGCACACAGCGTGCATTAAACGTGGCCTGACACTCGACGCAAAGGAGGCAGCTTGAGCGAGCGCAAACCACGGCTCTCACGTCCAGTTCTGTATTTATCGTCCCGGGGCTCTTTAACGCTTGGTCTGGGGGTGGCAGATTTTATGTATTTTGAATTTTTGCATTTAAAAAGTTTTTTTTTTGGTGGTGGTTGTCGTTGCTATTAAACTTGACCCGGTGGCTCAGCTAAGATGGGTTCGTCTCGAGGACAGACTCTTCTGGCACAGCTCGCCGAGTGCGTGCTGCCTTGGTCTTAACTGTGCCAGGCTTCTGAGTCTCGCTCCGTCCAGCCGTCACTTCCCAGGGCCTCTTTGCTGTGGGGCTGTCGTGCGGGCCCCAGTGGGAAGCGTCTCTTCGTCTGCGTTTGTGGGTATCTTTAGAATGGGCCAGAAAAAAAGTGGTGCCCATTAGTCACATGTCATTTTTGTAACACGAGCTTTTCCCTCATGACCCTCATTTATGCTATTTCTCTCTATGAAATATTAGTTATTTAAAAGGATAGTCACTAATTAAAATTTAATATCCAGAAATGAAAGAAATATGGCTTTGGCCCTAGGCATTTATAATGACTATTACATTCTTGCTCAAATGGCAAGTTGATGTTTTCTCAGCATGACAGGAGAATAATTTATCAAAGAAGTCAAAATGACTAAAATGTATGTTGGCAAAAACCCTTTTGTAGTCTCGAGAAGAGAGAAAATTATCTTGAAACACACAAAATTTCTATTCATCCTTTATAAAGGAATATCTTACTTTTATTTAACACATGTTGAATTAGATCAAAGGAAAGAGCAAATTTGCTATATTATATTCCACGGATTTCTGAACAGTGCAGGATGCTCATCCTGTACACTGTATTTACTGTGAGAATTGCTCATATACGCTCATATAAAGTGAACATGTCCTACAAGATTTCTAAACAGTTATGGGGTGGGAAAATGTGGGGAGAAAATGTAGGAAATTTTCTTTTATAAAAAGCAAGATTCACTTACCCTAGAGCAGCGAATTCACACAACCACAGCCCAGGACATCCTTTGCATTAGAATGCTTTCTAACCGGGTTTTTGTAAGATTGGATACACCTCTCAAAATGTAAAGTTGACAGTGCTTAGAGTTTTAGCAAATATTTTCAAAGAAGACAGCCTGACTGGTCAATGGAGGATCGGACGGGGCGCCGGGGGAGCTTAAAATGACTTTTAGTCCCATGGTTTTGCTATGAAGAGTCACTAAAGTAATGGCCACACGTCCTGGAAAGCACGTGGTCTGGCTTGTCAGGGAGTACGCAGGCGCCCGTCGGGTTAAGACGTGGGTGGGATGGAATTTGCGGAGCAGAGTCACGAAGGTCCAGACGGAACCAGGCAGCCTCCCTCGCTGCGGAGCTGCCTCGACGTCAGAACCCCCGCCTCCTCGGGCAGCCCGCCCCGCTCACAGGCTCCTGTCCAGGCTTCTGGGTGCCTTCTTTTCCTGTCCCTCACACTAGTCATTATGATGACGGTCACGTCATCCAGTGCTGCTCCTGCCCAGTTCCCCGTGGACGCCTGTTTCTGTGCTCGGCACTCCCTTTTGCACCCCTTCCGTCCTTCAAAACTCTTGCCTTTCCTGAAACACACCCTTTGGTCACGAGGGAGGGTCTGTTGTTTGCAGACTCAGTTCTTACTAGCTCTGGGAAACTGTCAAGAGTTTTTGTCTCCAGATATGATTGCTCATCTGACATTTTTTTCTAATTTCTCTTTCTGGGATTCGAATTAGCTGTATAGATTTCCATTCCTCCTCCAAGTCTCTCGATCTCTCTTTCATATTTATGGGGTTTTTCCCCCTCTCTTTAGACAATATTCTGGCTGTCTCTTTAGATTTGTTTTACTGTACACTAATCTCCCCAACTGTGTCTACTGTAAATATTATACCAAGAGGTTACATTTTTCATTTCTATACACTCTATTTCATTCTTCATCTAATTTATTTGTCTTTTTGACGCCATCCTTTTCCTTTCTTTTATTCATGATTCAATTTTATTTTTCTGCACACATTCCAAACACGTGTACTGAGTAATCTATATTCGGTGACCCCATGATCTGAGGTCTTCACAGTTTCTTCTGCCTCTTTCTTGCGGTCGGTGGACCTGCGAGGTGCCCAGTGGTGTGGAGTGGGGCGCTCAGGACAGGACAGAGAGCCGGGCCTTACCTGTAAACATCTCGGCAGCTCAGTCCTCCAGGGAGGGTTGGCCTCTGCCTCTGCCAGGTGTTCTTGGAAACGGAGTCACCGTTTGTTCACCGCTCGGCCTGGGCTCCGCGACCCGTTCGGTGGCGTGAACCCCAACGCCACGTGTGAGCGAGCCCGGTGCTGTCGTGCTGCGTGTCTGCGACCCAGCGCGCAGGGGCGGGCAAGGCCGTTCACTCGGGTTTGTGTTTCTTGCAGTTTCTTGCAGCTGCGGCTCTCGGCAGAAGTTCGCTCGGCTTGCACGGAAGCGAGGCTGGCCTCTCTTCCGTCCTCGTCGTCTGGAAGAGCAAAGGGCCACGGCGTCCGCCTCCGCAGCGGCTCCTCGCTGCGGGGCACTCAGGTCCCCCTTCGCCGACAGATTCCCCGGGGACTTTGTGTGCCCGCGGACCCTGCTGTTCATTTATCTGGATGTTTATTCTGTTCATCCAGCATTTCTAGTTTCTCGCGCCAGGAGGTGTTTCATGACGATGAATTTTTTTATAGCCTCAGAAGTCAGAGTTGCTCCAACTCGCACGTGCGTTCTCGGCCGTGTTGAACTATTTGAAAAAAATAAAAAAGGGAAAATGCAAATCACATACTGTGTTTTAATGACAGGAATAACCAAAAATCAATCCAAGGAGGCACTTTACCTCAGCATGGTAAAGGAAAATTCATTAGGTGGCTGTAAAACAAAAACGCAATCAAGAATAATAAGAAATACGTGGAGAATCGAGAATGGTAATTGCTCGCACTTCCCATTGAACAGTCATTTGGCAGGGAAGCATGGAAAAGCAGAGCTTTGCTGGTCTAGTCTCTGTCGGAGCTGAGGGAGGGCGGGCGCAGGCCCTGGCCCAGGCTGACAGCGCGACAGCCACGTGTCACGGGAGTGTTAGGTAGAGCAGATGCCGCAGGAACGCCCTCCCATTTCCGAGCGTTTTCCACGCTGTCCCCTCCCACACGTGTTCAGTCTCGTCCCCCGGGCCACGCCGCCTGGCCTCGGACAGACCAGCAGGGGGACCGAGCGCTGTCCACGCAGCCCCTGGCCGTGGGCGGCAGCTCCCGGACCTGGCTGGCGAGGAGCCCCTGCCTCGCCGCCCCTCTGCGGCTCGTCCCTCGTCCCCGGGAAGTTCCCGAACCCGCCCGACTCCCTGCGGTGGCCTCCAGGTGGCCTCTCAGAACCCGACGCGCTGCAGAGACGCAGGTCCTGCACGTGTTCTCCGTGTAATTTTTCCAGGGAGGTTACGAAACCCGTTCAGCGTTGTTTCGCAGTGAGAGTAAATATGTTTCACTCAGGTGTTTCTTCCTTTCCAAAGGCTTCGTTTCCTTTGCGTTCGCCCGGCGGCGGCGAGGATAAAGGGCCCCGTCGACATCTGGCTGTCACCCCGCAGCGCTGTCATGGTGGGGCGCACGTCGCTTTTCAGCAGTGACGCACATCACCGTTCACCCAGGGGCGCGCGCGGCGTGGCGCCAAGGGCTGGGCCCCGCAGGCCGGGCAGGAGGGACTCGGCTTTGAGCCACGAGGCCGATCCGGCCAGCAGGGCCCCATCAGCCAAAGGGCCCTCGTCCTGGGCGGGGATCGTTCCGCCCGCTTCCTTTTGACTTGAGATGATTTCATTCCTTGGAATACCCTAACCTCTTCTTTCGGAGAAGTCTTATTAATGCTTTATGCGTATATCATGCCCTGAAGGCCAGAGAAAACATGACGCCAGACCGCAATGGGGGAGGAAGAGGCAGACCAGCCGCGGGCTCCCCGCGCCTGGCCCCACGATCTGGTGGGCACCAGCCACCTCGGCCACGGCGACGACCCGCAGCAGCACGCAGGCCTTTGAGACGTCCGAGAGCACTGCAGAGGGGCCAGGACACCGACAGCGCAGCACGTCCCACCCCAATAGCTGCGTCTGGAGGCGGACGTGGTGGCGAGACCTCACCATAAGTCCTAAGCTCTTCATATAAAATTGAAAAAAAGAAAAAGAAAAGAAAAGAAAAGAAAAGGAAACACAGAATGACGATGGTTTACGGATAGAGTTCGTGGGTGCAGGGTGCATGCATCGTGTGCACGACAGGATGAAACCTGTAGCCTGGGAACACGTACACTGAGTCCCCTGAAGACAGTGACTTTTACGAGGAAAAGATGGGACCTGGGAAGGACCAAAGAGAGGAACGCACCTTTTTCTGTAAAGTCTTCTTTCTTTCCTTAAAATAAAGTCGAGTGCTGGCAGTGGTGGGTTCTGACCGGTGGGCACAAGACGAGCTTTGCACGTCTGTGAAGGTGGTCGGTACCTTCCCAATGAGATGAAACGTGGGAGGAGGGGGAGGGCGGAGGGCAGAGAGGCGAGATAGAAGCAAATAGGTCATCAGAGGGCCGCGTTTCCCCTGAAGGACTGGCTCGTTGTGTTCCTGAGACCCCTTGTCGCGAACGGAGGCCGGTGTCCCCAGTCCCACCGCCTCCGCCTCACGTCCCCGTCTGGCTGGCTTTCCTGCGGGTCGTCTGGCTGGCTGTGCGCTTTGGCCCCATCGTCCACATCGTCCCCTCTCTGCTCTCGGCCACGTTCCCTAGTTAACCACCGCCATTGAGTTTTGCGCCTCGTGGGTTGACCTTGTGCCTGGCAATCTGGAAATTGTCCGTCGCTCTCCTGGGACTGAGCCCTGGGCCTCCCAGGACCACTGTTCATGACTCCTCCATCAGAGTGTCCCCTGTGCTTGCAGGTCACCCCTTTGTGTGGTTCGTACCTTTGCTTTACAGCATGCCCTCTTTCCGTCCAGCTAGGAATTCGCCTTTAGTAACACACTTGCCTTCAAGTTCACTACCGGCTCAGCATAGTGTGTGTGGGCAGTTGCTCTATGGTTGTAGTGACACTGTTTTGTTGCAGAAGATAGTGCTAGGCAACGGGTTTGGTGGCCAGGTGGATCTGAGGAAGCCACTTAGAGAGCCACTTGTCCCCTTGGCGGAAGGCCCTGGGACGTGGGCGTGGGGGTGGAACTCTACCCAGGCCCATTGGGCGGGGCCTCTCCTGCGGCACCCTGCGTACCACCGGGTGCTTGGAAGTGTGCACTTGCGTGCGTGGTTGCTTGAGCGGCTCAGGGGACCCATCGTCGTTCCCGTGGACCTCTGCGTGTGTCATCGGGAGGCACGTGATCCCGCCCCTCAAATGATGTGGCTTCAGAAAGAAATCAGCCGCTTCGTCTGCCGCTGCACGGTCAGTGCGCCGAGTCGTGCCCGTAGACGCGTCGGTCCGCACGCTTCGGGGGCTCTTCAGAACCCCGAGAGTATCAGGACTATTAGATGCGCTGGGCGTGGAAACGTGCTCAAAAGAACAGTTAGACCTCCAGGAGGCAAAGCAGTTCCCTGCAAACAGTTTTTCTGACTCACGATAAGAAATACATACCCGAAATACCCATGTATACACTCAGACACACACACATGTACACACAGACACACACCACACACATCCTATGTAGCACCACCTGACTAAGAGCCTTCATAAAATATTTAGCCCTTCTACCTTGTGATGCATGCCGATTTATCTCTACTTACCTACCCTTTATATTTTAAAAATAAAATTATAGTCCACAAATTGATTCTCACAACCCGTTAATAGGTTACTAACCCATCATGTGAAAACCGTTACCCGATAATATTAAGGAGCCACAAGGTCATGTCTGTTTTTACTCTAATCGTCCCTCCTGCTTTCCGAATTTTTCCCATAACCGACCGTCATTTGCATCAGGCTGACTAGCGTCGTGGGTCATTTTCATGGCGTTTCATCGGTAAGCCGAGGACCTTCAGTCCCTTCTGAGCCCCAAGGGCACGGCACCGTGAATCGGGCGCAGCGTTTCGCACCCCTTCACATCCTGTCTCTTCCTGAACACATTACACAGCCACGGCTGGAACAGACCACGGAAAATTCGCATTTCCCCTTCGCGCCTCAGAACCGGAAACCCCGTGGGGCGGGAGATGCCGGTGACGCCACCCCTCACACCCCGAACACGACACGGCGGGCCCAAGCGATGACGTTCTTTTTCTCCCCTTTTCCACAATCCGTAAGGGGCGAGTTTTAATTCCCAGAAGTCCCAAATCACCCCACGAACACCCAGGGCCGTACCCCAAGGCTCCTTCCCAGAGAAGACGGTCTTCTTCTCCCGTTCGGCACCTCTCCCCAAAACCCGAAAGCCGCCTTGGACGAGACCTTCCCCTCCCTGCAGCGCCCAAGCCAGTTCTACCCGCTGTCGGGCCTATTGTTAAGACGCATTTGACTGCAGCGCCTCGGCATTCCCCGCCTCAGGACCCTTGCACGGGCTTCCCCTTCTCCTTTGTCCTCTGTCCTGCCCTTTCCGACCACTGTGCCACATCTGGAAGGCAGCGTCCAGGGAAACCCTCCTCCTCATGACCCGTCTGCATAAGGTCCTCTTCATGCAGCTCGACATCCGGCGACTCATTCTCTTTTTTCATAGTTCGTGATTATTTTCTTTGTCTAGTTGCGGTTTTTGTCTCTCCTGTGACTAAAATAGTTGCTCCTAGAGGTCAGGGGCAAAACTGTCATCTTCATCATATAAATGAATAAACACAAGTTTTTATATGCTTCTTTGGCTCTTTCGAAAAATCCTTAAAATAGTTCATTTAAAAATCAAGTTCGATGTTTTTTGCTAAGGATTTATTCTGTTAAATAACTAGAAATCTAACTAGAGGGAAGATTAATGACAGACTAACATATCTGCTCCAGAGCAAAGATCTTATCATTAACATCCTAAATAGGGTAATTAAGTATACAGTCGGAAGGCAGTGTGCGCACTTAAATCAGTAGTGTATAATCGAGCCTCATTTAACTGCAGGAGAATTTCACTGAGAGAATTTATTCACCTAAGGAAAACGTCTGAGTGAGATTGCTTTGAGAGAATTTAAACATATGCTAAATTACGCCTTCCATCTCAGTCCCGGTCCAATCCTGAACTGCTAGCTTATCCCTCATGCCCCGTGGACAGAGGCCATGTCACTCTTTCTGGCCAAGTGACTTCTTCCAGTCAGCTCAAGGTCCAAGTTGGGGCTTTATGAGTCTTGGATATCTTGATGATACTTTCATAAACATAACAGGCCCCAACAATATGGTGCCTTATTGTGCAGAGCCTATTTTGGGGGGAAATTCTAAGTACATACATCAGTAAGATGCAAACAAGCATCAAATGCAGCACTCTGCGGGGGATGGCAGGAGGGGGGACCAGGTAAGTAAAGCAAATGGGATCACTGTCCTCGAAGAAGCTGCTGCCGTTTGGGGGCGGGGCCAATGCACACAAACTAGACTGAGTGCAATTAGGTGTGAAGTCATCCGTTCAGGAGGGGGGATCCATCCTTCTACATAGAGGATTAGGTTTGGGGTCAGGTGTTTGGAGGGGAAGGACCACAAAGACCACGGTCAATATCGCAAGCCCTCCCTTCTGCCGAGAAGCCTGCACACATGCGATCAGATTAAAAACTCAGCCAAATGAAAGGCCATTTCTGACACGTTCACTCCCAACATAAATATTTTCCTATTTCTCTCCTTCCCCTCTGCTGTGCTGCTCAAACGAGTTTGGTCTACGCCTGCTGCGCCCATATGCTCGCCACCCACCAGCACTTTATGCAAAATAAATTTCAACTGCACGAGCAGCACACGAATGGAGCCTCCTTTTAAGATATTCAAACCCACGAGACCAAAGTCAAACACGATTCTCATTCCCTCCCGCTCCCCGTTGGTGGGCTTCTGCGGACTCCTTCCTCTCCGCTCATCGATACACACACCTTCGTTGCCTTTCGCACGCAGCATCGTGCGTTGCTCCGCCACCGCTTTAGGTTGCGTCCTGGAGATGTTTGCACGGAGCATGCGCAGTCACTGTCTTGCAGCCGGGCGCGGGGTTCGGACGCACCACCATTTGTTTGGTCATGTGTTCACCCCTTGATTGGCATGTAGGCTTGTTGGCACCTTTTAATCTTTAAAACAGGGCTGTGGTTCTTGTGCGCACATCGATGCGTGTCTATGTACACATGTTTCCGTACGACCGAACCTTTGAAAGGGACGGGTTGGATCAAAAGGTATTTCGTCTTTACAGCTGAGCTGTGCTGGCAGGCTGCCCGCCCCCAAAACAAATGGCTCCGCCCACGTACGATCCCAGAGGTAGGTGTAGTAATGTTCAAGACTACACGTTACCGAAAGTTCTATTGTTTTCCTAATCTCCTGGATGAAAATAGCATCTCGTTTTAATCTGCGTTGACTCAGTCACATCTAAATAGGTTATATTCAGAAATCAGTCAGAACGTAATGACGTGCCTTTGCGGAACAGTGGCGTTTTTGTAACACCAGGTTGTCTCCTGCGAGGAGCCCATGCGCCTCTCCATTTATCCGCGTCTTCTATTGTCCTTGGCAATGATCCGTAGTGTTCCTTAAGTTCATTTTACATATTACTGGCTGTTTATATAGTTAGAGACTTAACATTTTTCCTGACCTAGCGAGGGGGACATTTCATCGTCATTATTTGCTGCAGATTGCAGCTCTCCTAGAGTGCCTTTCCCTGGCAAACACTTACATAAGGTAACCCCAAGAAGGTGGCTGGGTCCCATCGGGCAGGGGAGGGAGCCGTGGCCCTCTTAGGTTACACTCCCTCGCTTTCATAATCCCTCCCTGTTGCGCCTCTCTCTTTCTCCTCCCTCGCTGGGTCTTCTGCTGGCCCTCCCCTTCTCCCCACGCACTCCCCCAGGGCTCCTGCATCTCAGTTCCCATAAAGGGCGCCTTAACATGTAGAGACCCCAAAATTCCACCTCCAGCTTGACTTTTATCACGTACTCTAAGTGGCCCAGCCACTAGGGGCTCTTTCCTAAATCAGAGATGCCGTCGCCTGACTCCCCACTCTATCAAGGCTCTGTCAGTCCCGCGGGTCCCCCCTGACTCAGCCCTTGGGGTACGCTTCTCCCAACCCAGTTCTCTTCATTCCCCAGTGTAAATGCGTTTCTCTGCGCATCACTTCTGCTCCGCACCACTGTTTGTCCTCTTGGCCCCGGCCTGGTGTCTTCCACTCCGGCTGTGACCCAGGGCACAGTGGGTACAGTGTGACACTCCTGCCCCACCCTGGTGGGAAGAGCAGGGGATCATGCTGGTTGAGATGCTGACAGTCGTGAACACAGGCAAGTCACCTGCTCTGTTCCTCACTCTGCTTATCTGTGAAAATGGGAAAACAATAGTACTGCCTTGCGGGATTAACGTGAGAACTAAGTGGGTCACAACATACGACGTCGAGGACAGTGGTGGCTCATGCAAAGCACATAGTACCCAGCAGCTCTGACTAGGGTTAGCGCTACTGCCCAGATGTCTGTGCCCAACGCCCCATTGCATGGGAAGAGGGCCCACCCGACTCCCGCGTGACCTCGCCTTAACTCATCACGCCCACAGTGACCCCATTTCCAAATCGAGTCACATTCTGAGGGGCGGGGGGCGTTATTCAACTTATGAGTTTTGGAGCGGACCAAATGCAACTCATGACACCCAGTGAGACATCTTAAAGACCTACTCCGCCTGTCTCATCTACAGATTTCAACACAATTTTCTTTCAGCCGTTGTTTTTGGCAGGCCACTCAGGTGCTCCGGCACACCTGTCATTCTTCATGGCTCGGCACGCGGCCGCCTCCAGCACACAGGCACACCTCAGACCCCACAGCGCCTTCCACGGATTAGGAGAAGTCGATAACTTTAAAGCGATCAGAGATGATACAGTTTCTTCTAGCTTGGCTATTTCCGTTAATGCTCATTTAACTTTCAAACGGAAAAATGAAAGATGGCCATTCAGCAGCTGATCTCATTTCTAGGGCTATGCGCTTAGAACTCATGTGCATCTTGCGTTCCTCCCATTTTGGGGTGTTGCTCTGTGATGAACACCGCCGAGGAAAAAGCCCCGTCTCCTTGCACAGCGTGGCTGTCAGGCGGCGGTGGCAGGCACAGCCGGCCCGAGCTCCACGGTGTCGCACTGCCATTTGGCATCCCATTAGAAGGGCCATCTGTTCTTTCATTACTATCACCTCACTTCGGATTGCAATGGCAAAAACCCCTAAGATATAGTTCCAGGCTAATTGAAAAATCAAATATGCTTTTACAATCTTCCCGAAAAGAATATTGTCCCTACCAAAGATCCGACAGCCTGGCTGCTCGGGAAAGAGAGACAGGCAGCGTAATGAAAGACTAATTAACACCGGAGTCTTAAAACGTGCTCATCTTTATATAAGAATATATTACAGTCACTCCTAGAGGCAAAAACACTCTTTCTATGTATTATACATGAGGAAGTCGCATGTCGGAATCTACAAGGAGGTATTTTAGCTCGCTTTCGTTTTCCTCAGCCTTAGGAAGAGACGTTTTGTATACAAGCAAAGATGGACCGTTTCGTCGGCTCGTCTCTTTAACGAACATTTTCGGCGGCCTCGCCAACCACGTCTGTGTAGTGGGGAAGAAGAGGTGAGCGAGACAGACCCAGTTTCTGCCGTTCGAGTAGGAGGAAAGAAATGTTGAACTAAAAAGGGATTGAGACGTTCAAATTGGTATTTACAAAACAGCCACGGGGAGGCGAAGCACAGCCAAGGGAATGGAGTCAGGAACGGCGTAACCGCGCACCGTGCCAGGCGCACACTCGACTAATCAGGGGATCACTTCATACATCACATAAAATTCCAGCCACTCTGCCGCGCACCTGAAACTACTATGAAACAATACTGAACCTGAGCTGTAGCTGAAAAATTCAAATGAAAAAACGAATCAAGCTCTCCGAGCGTGGATGTGCTCGATGTGGGCTGGGCTGTCGAACGCTGACTTAGGAACGGAGGCCAAAATGGTGGGAGGCAGCCAGCCAGGTAGACGGCTGTGCTCGGGAAGGGCAGTGTGGCGGGGCATGCTGACGGGGAGGGCGGACGAGGCCCTCGGACGTGTGGGCAGAGCCTTGACCATCGTGGTCTGCCGTAAATGACTTGTCGTAGTTCCACTCCATCGAGACGTTAAACGGTCTACATGACTCGTTGTGTGGAACGACTTTGGGTGTCGAGCGGAGAGAGGGCTGAGGGGGGCAGGAGGGGAACCGGGGACCAGGAGGCTGGGTCCTCAGACCCGGGGGTGCGGCGGGGAGAGAGGGAAGCGGACACTCAGGATGGAGTGTTTCGGAAGAAGGAACAGGCGGACCTGCGAGGCGAGGAAACGTCAGACTCTGTGCCTGACACTCAGATGCTGACGAATATCATCCCGCCGGGTGATATCCTTATTGAGTGTGGAGGAGGTCCCCGAGTTTCTGTGAGTATCCCTTCTGCGTCAGAAAGAGTTTCTGAGGACAGTGCCTGCGTGGCCCCTGTCCCCCACGGCCCTCGCCGGGGTGAGCGAAGCTCCCGTGCCACAGTGGCAGGGACCTGCGCCTGGAGACCTCTCACCCCGAGCGTTTCTACCACGTTCCTAATTGCGCACGTGCCCCGGTGTCTTTGCGAGCCCTGCGTCTCTAGACAGGAACATCCCGCCATCACTGTGCCAAGCTTCGCGGGCTGGCCCAGCTGGCAGCAGGCGGTGGCCTTGTTTTAGCGGCACAGCGTGCCAGCTCGCGTCCGCTCATGCCGGGGAGCCACCTGCGCACGCCCTCGAACCCCGCTTCCCCTGCGTGCGCACAGAGCTCCCAACAGCTCCGCCCCCTCAGCACGTGAGTGTGCCTCGTCGTGAGTGCGGTGACGGGCGTCGTGGGCGGCAGAGGGGTCGCAGCTGGGAGCTGGGGAGTGAAGGAGGGAGCAGGTCAACTGGGAAAGAGCAGACGGAGACGTAAACACCTGGCGCCGCTTAGTGAGTGCCGAGAAGCCAGGAGAACCTCCGAGACAGGGCCCAGGACCTGAGCAGCAGCGACCAATAACGGACGTCCACACGGACCCGGAACCCCGACGTCATCCACTGTGGTCCGCGGGCTGATTTGCAACGTTACTGTGACAAATAGGATTTATTATTTTAGAAATGTTGCCATCTAGAGCGCTAATAGTTTTCCAAGGAAAGTAAAGTTACCTATAAGATGTTGGCTTTGCACAGTTAGGTTACTAGACAGAGCTGAGTAGTAAAGAGCTCTGTGTGTGTGTGTGTGTGTGTGTGTGTGTGTGTGAGAGAGAGAGAGAGAGAGAGAGAGACAGAGAGACAGAGACAGAGACAGAGACAGAGACAGAGACAGTGTATATGTGATTTTTAATACTTTCCTGTTTTAATGCGGGCATGTTCTTCAATCCCATTTAAGGATGTGAACAAACTGCTTCAAATGATACAAAAACCCCTCGTGATGCAGGCAAGAAGTGGGGTGCAGTGGCAAGTGAGGGCGGAGTTAAGACAATTCCTTGTCACCATGGAGCCGAGACAATTTTGCTGTGCCCCTGCTGTCCCCTGAGAGTGTCACGAATCTCAGGAGTTCATACTGCACCCAAAGACCCTGGGCCTTCACCCCCTCATCCTAATTTTACGTGTTGAAGCGTTAGATGGGTTGGAGACGACTTTCACTGGGACCCCAGGGGCTAGACAGACAGCTCACATTCAGCGCAGCAATTCCGTCAACCTCCCCCTTCCTGTGACCACCTCGGAAACTGAGATGAACAAGGGTCACATTTTTCTGCGCGACCCATCTCCAGAGAGCCTTATTTAGCATGCCAAGTGAGCAGAAAAAGTTATAGCTATTACAGGAGCAAGTGAGCGATCAAATTAAACACGCCTTGAGAACAGAGCCCGCTGAGGAGCCGGCAGGCCAATCATGCACGCCGGGCTGGGTCCGGGGCCTTTCCTGTCACTTCCGAGGGAGGGTCCCCAGAATGCTTTGCTCTTACGTTTTGCCGTGGCTGATGGTGTGTCCATTCTAATGAGCATGCTCCGTGTTAGAAAGGTGACAGAAATTACATGCGTAATCTTTTTGTCCCTCTGTTCTGCCTCTCCCTCTGTACTTTAAAGGAACTGGTTATTAAAGCATTATAGAAGTATGCAAAATATATGGAAAGAGAGAAAATGTTCCCGTTATGCACGGTGTAGACAGGGAAGGAATACTTGGTGTGGAACGACAGGTGACGAGTGGTAGGACTCATTTTTAGTTGCTTTCTTTCAGGGGCAAATAAAACACAAATATCTGGAATATCCAGCATGAGCTTTTCCAGCTGTTCTAACATTAATTATAGCGTATTTCGAAATAAGTAACTACATGGAATTGCTTAAAGGTGGATTTATTTTTTTAAAGATATTTGATACTGTTTTTAATTTGTGTTCTTTTGAAAAGCTTATGCTAGATCAGTATTTGTCTTAAGTTTCCCCCATCCAGTTCCTTTTGAACTGCTCTCCTCAGGCATAAGAAATCACAACCTGTTTTTAATTTATTTGAGCAACCGATCTGTGAATAAAGTGTCGTCCTTAGAACAAATCACCAAGGGCTGTAGGAATTGTGCTCACAAAGTCAATATTTGAGATCTAAAATCAACAAAGTCAAATTTCTTGGTAAAGTCTGATTAAAATAAACCAAAGGCAGTCTCCAAGGAACCTATGGAAAGACACAGGAGAAGAAGGTGAATTTTTGGTGTTTTGGTCTTTACCCAAAGACAAAAGCATCGTCTCTTTCCAGTAGCATTGCAGCAGGTGGAGAAATATTACACCGACGGGACGTCCCACGGTGACAGAAAGTAGACAGAGTCGCCGCCGTGTGGGTGCAATGACTCTCGCGGGGGGGTTCTACTTTTTTGCTTTAAATAGTTTATCATCAATTCTATTTGAAAAGTGAATATTAGATATTTACATTTTCAAAAGAAAAAAAACATCTTCATCCTCTTCAAGCAACACTGATGTTTGATGTCTAAATGTTGGCCGTTCTGTACAGCTAGGTTTGTAGAGGCAGAAATCACATGTCATGTATGGTACTACACGGTGTCCCGTGCCGATGGGAAGGAAGAGACGCTAGTAGGGATCAGTGTCCCTGTGGCGGAAATAGTTACTGTGATTTTGAGTAGTAATTAAGAAATAGCAGCGTGCTCTCAAACCCCGCATGTAAGAGGAATTGATCTTTGTCTTAGGACGTAGCAGTGTGTTTCTTACTATTATGAGGGAATGAGATCGTCTTTCCTGAGATGTTTATAGACTATTTGATTGCTTTGTTTCTGCACATTTGTTGAAATACTTCAAACTGAAGCCAAAGTTTACACTTTACATGAGGTAGAAATGTACAGAAGAAAGTTAATTCTCCCTCCATTTGTCACCTTCTAAAAGAGGATCAAAGAAAATGCCATAAATATTAGTTACATACCAATTACATGCCAACTCTGCTGCTGTAAGGTAAATACCTGTCCTAGACCTAACAACATTATGACATTGAATTTTCTACATACTTACTAAAAACTCCTGATGTCGTTGAAAATTTCAAGGGGCTTGGACCCTAAAGCAACACACACCCCACCCCCTCCCTGTGATCAGCCCTTTGTATGCGGTTTCTTCAGCGGAAAAAGCCTTTTTCAGTGGCTGTGATTACGTCACAGGGCGGCCGCTGTTCTGGTCTAACTGGCGATGTTCCCTCTGTTTCAGGATCTAGATTTCTCATCACATCCACGGGAGCCTTGTATATTAAAGATGTACAGAACGAGGATGGGTTGTATAACTACCGCTGTGTCACGCGGCACAGGTACACCGGGGAGACGAGGCAGAGCAACAGTGCCCGACTTTTTGTCTCAGGTAAGAACTCATCACGGCCGCGCTCGCTGCCCCTGCCCCCTCAGGGGGCGTCCTGAGACGCTTGACCAGAACCGTGGAATCTATGACTGAAACGAAGCCCTAAGCTTTTTTTTTTTTCCAAAATTATTTAACAACTTAAGGTTTAAAAAAAAAATTCCAATCCACTACAGATACAGAGATTGTAGTGAAATCATTTCGCATTTTGTGAAATTTCAAATTCCTTCGGCCCTATAGGATTTCTGTTTGAAAGATAATGCCTCCTCATCCAACCCATTTGCAGGATCTGTCATTGACAGTGCCAGCCAGCACGGGACACTTCCCAGCAAGCACAGCTCCGAGGAGAGAGGCAGGGTCCTCTGAGGCACGTCTCTTGTTCTGACACAGGACAGGGCAGAGCTCCCCTAGTGGGGAGGGGCAGAGACCAAGCCCCACACCAACAGAAGAGAGGGGCCTTTGGCAGAGAGTGAAGAAAGAATTCAACACAGGCCAAAGTCAGAGTCAAAAGGAAAGTCGATTAGAAAAGGGTGACACTCCTCAGACAGAGTGGGGTCTCCTCCCAGAGGCGGAGTGAGAGGACCCTGAGTGCTCAGGGAATTCAGTTTCTATGTCATTCTTTGGTTCCCATTTCCTTGGACATGGACAGACAGTGATGAAGGGGAAGAGTAAGGAGAGTGAGAGGCCTGCTGGCTGCCCAGCCTTTGATCCTTAGGTGCCCCATGGTTTTAGCCACAGGGAATGACTCCTGGTCCCTGTGTCCCCTTCACAGTGTGGGGCGTGGCTGTTAGCATCCCAGTGACATCTCCCTTTGTTCTGCTGGCCTTTGTACTCCTGGCCTGGCCGCAGGCTGATCAGGGGCATCTGCAGTCTCTGATTGCGGCTTGAGTCACATGTTAATTCTCTTGCCTCCACCCTACATTAGTTCCAATAGTAAGCCTATAGCCTTGGGGATCTAGAGTTAAAGGGATATTCACAGCCTCCCACCCCCATCCACGAAGGTCCTCCAGGGAAAGAAATCTGAGAGCAGCTGAGGCCACTCTGACAGCCTTGCCACTTTCCCACCTTCTTGGATGGGAGTTACCCTTTGGAAGAGATCAGCCTGTTGCATCATCTTCACCATTGGCTTGTTACGGGCCCATCTGTCAGCAGGAATGATTAGCACCTGAGGGAGCTAATCGAAAGCATGAAAAGTCCATCTCAGAATCAGAACGTCACATGCAAAATATCCGGCCTTGGCCCTTTGGAATGCGGCATGGCTCCATGCCGTGAATACCTTCATTTTCTGGGTGGTGATGCTGTGTGAGGAAGAAGTGCTGGAGAGGTATTAAACACCGTGGTAATTAAACTCATCGTGGCTCGAACACCTGCTGATCGTCCTTTTTTTAAGGCCCTATTTGGATTCCTGGTCCCCATTCACAATCTTAAAATAACCAAAGCCCACCTGTTTTTCAAGACATCGCGCAAAAAGATGTCAGAATTAAGTGATTTTTCCTCTGAACTTAGAACTATGTTGCTCACGTGTTCCTTTTCGTGGTAATTATTACTTCCTCCCTTGTTACAGTCATGACGTTTCGTCGCTTCCGTTAAGGAAAATTGTAAATGCTGAAAGATGAGAACATAGCCAGTGAGTGCACACTGCTATTCTGAAACTCTAGGCCTTGGAGGAAAAAATAAGAGGATTTTATTTTAAATTACATTTATATTTATTTTACAGTGTGGGCCTGGTGCACACACGGTGGCGGTGAGGGTGTTAGTCGCTGGGTTTTTAGTGACCTCAAACTCCTCCTGAAATTAAAACGGAACAAACAGGATGACAAAAGAAAAAGCAGGTGGACGACAGCTTCAGCGAAACCAGACAAGGGGGGACCCTCAGAGGCTCTGGCATGTGGGTGGCAGGGGGACACGTGGCTGACAAGGCCAGTAAGGCCAGTATAGGGACAGCAAAGTGTCCCAGAAGCCACCGACGCCGGGAAGACCTGTTGGGACTGCTGTGGAGTCCCAGAACGGCTGAACGGACACCTGATTGATGCTCGTCTCCGAAAGCCGAGGACAGCTTTGAGCGGAACCTGGGAGCACGTGTCTAACTAAGATGGATGGCAAAAAAGAATGGCTGATGCACAAAGTTTCTAATCGAACAATTTTTTATCCTGGCAAAACCTTGGACGCGACCCCGATACCCATCGATAGGGGATAGTTACGTAAATTCCAGGGCAGACTCGGAGCAGAGTAACGCACGGGCACAAGAGGAAAAAGAGATGGTCTCTAAGCCGGAGGGGCTGGACCCCGGGGTGTGTGGTTAGCCGAGGGCAGAAAGGTGCCCGGCGGGGTATGCAGCAGGCCGTCTGTTACGTAAGGAGGGTCGCAGAATGAAAATGTGTGTGATCAGAAGGATAAGCTGCAAACTCAGAAAATCATTTGCCTCTAAGGGAAAAAGCAGAAGGGACATCGATGTAAATAAGACTTATTTAAATATGTCTTTTATATAGTTACATGTATGTGATTTATATTTTGAAATATTAAATTTAAAAAAATGAATGTTAAAAATGGAAAATACACTGAAGCGAATGAATCGAAATGCATATCAAGTTGCCGAGATAAGCAAACATAGAAAATAAGTATTTCAAGTAGCTTTAAGATATAATTTTGCTATATATCTATGACGAATATATCTAAAGACAAAAACAGCTTAAAATAAATTCTTAAAATTCATTTGGCTGCCTTATTTTTTTAAAAAAAATTATTAGAATTACTTTTTGAAAAAATATGAAATATTGTTAGTATCTTTTTTCAAAAACTATATTTATTTATAGTGGGAGATAAATAGGAGGGGGAATAATTATGTTTTTGTTTGTTTTGTTTTTTATGGAACTGAGACTCTCGGAAACTAAGGCTGTAAGAAAAAAGCTTAAAATCAAAGAATTAAAGTAAAGTCCTTGAAACGTCACAGCCCAGTTCAAACTGCCAGTACGCATCTATCATTTTTCGAACATGTATTTCTGAGGTCTTTCCCCTGACAAGGCCCAGAGCCATGGGCAAACAGTGGCGACGAACTCCTCTGACACCCGGGTTACAGCCGCCTTTCGATATCGCCACCCACCTTAAGGGACCGCGGAGCCTCGGAGGAATGGTGGCTTATAGGCGCGTGACAGGAAAGGGACGAGGTGACCCCGAAACGGTCATGGAGTCTCCTCACAAAGATACAGGAGCCAGCTTCTGAAAGGACGCTTAGTGGTCATCAGCGGGATGGACGGACTATCAAAAACAATGATTGCCGGCTCCGGACTCGGGGTCCAAACAGTACCTGTAAACTAAATAAATGAAACGCTGTCCGGTTCAGTAACCGTGGAAAACTCTCTTTTGTGACATAAAGTTTACTAATGTCAAACCGCCGTTTCTGCTACAGTGTGGCTCTTTTGAAATGGAAGGCTGACGTCCCCTGGGTGTGCGACACCCCGGTTCTTGGCCTGAGGGGTGACTCCTGGACCTCTTAGTTATTTAGTAGAGAATGAGAAGCAGAACCTTTTCTGTTTCAATCTTTTCTAAATTCTGAGCAGAAGCAATTTCTGTAAACAGGGGTTTTTTTTTCTGTTCATATACAAACCTTAAAGATTTGTATCAACAGTTGGTTGACATGTAGAATTTCTATTAGACACGAGGCCCAATGCTGCTGAATGACCCCGACTTGTCCTTCACTCCAGCTAAGAGTGTCTCTCCCTTCCGCAGACCCAGCGAACTCAGCCCCATCCATCCTCGATGGGTTTGATCACCGCAGAGCCATGGCGGGGCAGCGTGTGGAGCTGCCTTGCAAAGCGCTTGGGCACCCTGAGCCAGACTACCGCTGGCTGAAAGACAACATGCCCCTGGAGCTTTCTGGAAGGTTCCAGAAGACCGTGACGGGACTGCTCATTGAGAATACGCGTCCCTCAGACTCAGGCAGCTACGTGTGCGAAGTGTCCAACAGATATGGAACCGCTAAGGTGGTAGGCCGCCTGAACGTGAAGCGTAAGTTGCTGGTCGCTCCCAGTGGTTGGCGGCCCCCGAGCGCCTGCCGCGGGCTGCTCTCTGCACCATTCCACGGATGTCACGATGGTCCTACTGAGACCAGCGTTAGCCCCGTTTTTCAGAGGAGGAAATTAACGCTCAAATTGCCCACAGTTACGCACCTGGAGAGTGTGGGGTTTTGGAGTGAATTCAGGCCCTCCTGGACCCTGTCCCCAAACAGCCAACGTTTCCATCAGGCCACAGGGGACATTCCCCAGAACATTCTCAAGCTGTCGCATTCCGAATGGCCAGCCCCTCTGAAGGCTGACGGGGGAGGAGGGGAGGGATCGCACTGTCCCATGCAATCTGACCAAAGCGGTTGTCCTTGGACTGTTTCCAGATCCCACTTTACGTGCCCAACTGGGGCTGGGAGCAGCAGGAATGTGGGACTGTCAAGTTATTCACCGGTTGGACTTACACTCAGTGTCATAGCTCATTTAGTACAGGTGTGGGGATGTATCTCATCTCCAGTTACTTTGGGGTGACCGTCCCAGGGGAGGCGTGGAGAGGGAGGCCGAAGGCAACTCAGAAGAGGAGGGCTATGATCTTGGGGGGGCTCTCTAATCCACTCGTTTTAACATGTAAGAGACCAAATCAAAGGGAGTTATCCAAGGTCACGTGGTCAGAATCGAGTGCCAGGACTTTGGTCTCAATTGGTGGCTCTCAGTTGCCAGTATAATGATCTATCCATCTATCTGCCTATCTATCATCTATATCTATCATCGATCGATCGATCTCATCATCTATCTATCATCTATCTATCTTTATTTATTTGATGGACTGGACCAAATAAACTGCACTGCAAGAGCCGATGCTGAAGGGAGGCATTTTCTTACCCCGGCTTTTCCCAGCCTGCTGATGGAAGCGCCCCTTCAGCGCCAGCCTGAACGCAGACTGCTTCCGCACCACAGCAGCCCTAGAGAATCCTTTAAAGTCAACCTCCCCGTGGAACCGGCTGCCCGGGGTGGGGGGGGGGCCTGCAAATGTGTCAGACTCGCTTGGGCGGGGTGAGAGCGAGGAGGAGGACGATGCCAGCATATTCATATTCATGTTTCTGTAGCTGGAAAAGCTTGTATGTGAAGCAGTGCAGCCCTGGACGGCGGGGAAGGATTCTTCCTGCGGGCTCAGAGTCTCTGCGTGGAGACATCTTTCACGGCTCCCTATTTTCCGTTGAATAAAGTGGATCTCTAAGGACAGCACAGAAAGCATTTCCAAGTGAACCTGCCTGGCCGTATTGCCCATAGTTTTGTTTCAGAAAACTCTCCACCTGCTAAATCTAACTTCTTCTTCTTCCCTGCACAAACCCATTCCTTTCTCGACCGCAAGTCATGTTGCTCCCTCTACAGGGATGATGGTTTTTAAATACGTGAGCATCTAAAACGTCCCAACTTCCTAAGTCCTAAGTAGTGCCTCGCACCCAAAGATGTACCCTGTTCCCTTCCTACCTTCTACTCAACTCAGAGGATTTTATTGCTTTCTCTGTAAAGGCATTTATCACTATCTACATTTTAAAAGTTTATTTGTGGAAAAGTTTTCATTCTAATGGTAACCTTTCGTCATTGTATCCTCTGCAACATTTGGACAAGTTCTCAAACGCTTCTTGAATGTTCCCATCCTCCCTTCTGATGCTCCTTTGCTTTGTCTCTGTCCTCTGGATGAAAAGCATCTTCTTGGGTCCCAAATCAGAGCCCTCTTCTCTTCAATCTCTTCTCTTCCCTCTAACGCCCTCTTTTCTTCTTATGGCTTCAAACTCCTCCCCTCTGAAAATAGCCCCGAATCCGTATGAGTCAGCTTCCTTTTTGAGCGTCAGAGAGTTTTATATTAGCTGTTTAGCTGGCGCTTCAAAGGAACCGTATCACAAATGGAACTCTCCACACCTCACCTTGCAGGTGCCTCTCCTTGTTACTCTTCAAGACATCTCCCCGCCCACCCCCACGAACCTCCCAGAGCAAACTTTAAATTCCGCATCCTCTTCCAGCCTTTCCGTTCTACAGCCAAACCCCTCTGAAGTCCTAGAGACTGTTTCTCAGTGTTTCTCAGCTATGTTCTCCACCTCTGCCCAGTCTTACACTGAGTCCTAACTGTGCCTCAGCTAGACGTTTGCAATGCCCTTTTACCGACCAATTTCCCTGCTGCCATTTGTCCAACACAATAGGATCAATCAATTCTCTGAAAAATGTTCGATGATAGCACTCACTTGCTAAAAGTTCTGAACACCCCTTTTAGTTCCCGTTGATTTATTCTCAAAATCTAAAGGCTCTTGACGATCTTTCCCCAGACCGCATTTATAATTTTCTCCCACTGTTCCCCTTCAGAGACTCTGGGTTGCATCCACCGTGATCAGAAGCTTCCAGAAGCATGGCTGTGCTTCGCGCCCTGGTCCCCACAGTTCCCTGTCTCTGCGCTGTCCTCTGGCCTCAGCGCCAGCATCCTTGATATCGGAGGACTTTCTCTTGATCCTCTTCCACACAGTAGGCGTCGCTCATCGACTTTTTCGGTCGTATGTTCATTCTCGTACTTGTCTTATCCACCTGGAAGACCGAACTCCTCAGAACCAAATGCCACACAGTGCGGTGACATGAGCAGTTGGGAAACACTGGGGTACATACTGTTTTCTGCCATTTACCTGTAAAGTGGATTCAGTTAAGTCAATTAAGCTCTCTGAAGAGCCATGTCCTCTTCTGCAAAACGGAGATAATAACACAAAACTGGCAGGACTGTGGGATGGCTGACTTCATTGACGTGTAAATGATGTTTGGTAGCTTTATGGCATGCGCTGGCTGCACCACGAATGTCGTTCCTCTCTGTCTTCCCGGTGAGCGCAACCCCATCCTCGGCATATAATAGGCGTTCCCTGAATGCTTGCTGCCTTGGCTTGTAGGAAGTCAAGTCTAACACTGCCTAAGCCAGTGAGTTTTTAAAGCAAAAAAAACACACAAACCCTGTTTTAAGGTCACAGATTCTAATGTCGACCTGTTTTCTTGCAGCAGTGTTTTTGGCCCTGGTTAAGCCCCCTGAGGGATGTGAGTGAGTACATGCCTGTGGGTGAGGACGGCCCAGACAAGCCCATCCGTGCTACCCTGAGACCAGGCTTTTGGGGTTTAAATATTCAGGTTTTTCTGTCCTCACTAGTAACTAACACTGTATTCCTCATTGTCAGTGAGTTAATATTCATACCTACTCAACGAGAAAGCAATTTGACCAAACTTAGTCTATTTTCTAGGCAGAGAAAGAAGGCCAGAACAAGAACAAAGAGCCAAGGGAGTACTCCCAAACCCATAAATAATGCTGAACGTGAGAACTTACAGCGATGCGTTTGCCTGGGCAGAAGTCCAGCATGGCGTGGAACTGATATCTACATGTCTGATGATTTTACCTTCTGTTTTTCTCTTACCTGATTCTCCAGAGCCACTGAAAGCTACCATCAGCCCCAGGAAAGTTAAAAGCAGCGTGGGTAGCCAGGTGTCCTTGTCCTGCAGCGTGACAGGAAGTGAGGACCAGGAACTCTCCTGGTACCGAAACGGTGAAATCCTCAACCCTGGAAAAAATGTGAGGATCACAGGGATCAACCACGAAAACCTTGTCATGGATCACATGGTCAGAAGTGACGGGGGCGCGTACCAGTGTTTTGTGCGCAAGGACAAGCTGTCCGCTCAAGACTATGTGCAGGTGGTCCTCGAAGGTCAGTGGGCCCCGTTACAGGGTTCAGCCGAAAAAGAACCCAAACCCAGAGCACCCAGAGAGAAGAACAAAGGGGAAGCAGAGCTGATAACCCCCTGTATTAAGATTTCTCTCTATCTGACCAGCTAATAACTCTACCTGGTTTTCCAAGATAAATCAGTCAAATAAAAGAATAAGTTCTGATGAAGCGAAGATGGTACATGGTGGCAGTGACATCACTAATGTCATTTAACGTGTTTCATGCACTGTAGCATTTAGCAACATCTCTGGCCTCTGACCAACAGGGGCTCGTAGCATCTCCCTATGAGTTGTGATGAGCAAAAATGTCTCCAGACATTGTGAAACGTCCCCTGGGGGGTGTGCAAAGCAGCCCCTGCTCCCCATCGAGAAGTATAACTTTAGAGGCAAAACCAGGGTGAGTGAAAAAAAGGCATCTGTAGGGTTGTCCCTGGTTGGGTTCAAATATTCACAGATTTAGGTGAACGGAATTTTTGAGGAATTACCTTGGATATAATAATAGGTTTTAGGTATGTTTTGTTGGTTTTGTTTTGTTTTGTTTTACTTAACTGTCTACTGTTTACTTGCATCTGGAAGCTTATTGATTAGCCAGGGAAAGAAGCTGTTAAGGTAACATTCAAGTCATTCAAGTGAGACATATGATTATCACCAGATAATTGAACTAGCTCTTATCTGTATATTTGTGTGTCTTGTTGGAAATTGTGTGTCTTCATACAGAATTTAAAATTTATCTATTATCAGTTGATTAAAGTAATTACATGGCTTCCATATAGCCTAAGGGAATAAAAATAAAATCCATTTATAAATGAAAATAAGTTTAAACATATCTCGGTGCTAAGAGGATATTTCTATGATTACTTTTTAACCTTTGCCCATTTTTAAGAAGAAATAGGCTTGGAATGCCGTTCTTATTTTGATTCAAGCATTTACTTGTAGACAACGAGTTTTTAAAGCAGAGGTGAAATTAGTGAGAGCCTGGGACTCAAGTTAAATGTCTGACACCGTGTTGCATACAATTAAGTGCAGAAAGTGATCGATTCATACTGGTGTGTTGATGATGATGCACTTAGTCCTTACAGAGTCATTATTTTTAGATTCTTTGTAGAAAAGGGAGAGATTACCTTCCTCGGCCTAGTTACCTTGGCAACCATCTCGTGTGACTAAGAAAACCTAAAGAGCATATTGATAATCCATAATGATGTCGAAAGAGTTCAGGTTATCAGAGAGTGACAGCGAGAAAGATTTCAAAGACACTCAGGTCTCACTGGGAAATTAATGTCCGCTTTCATCTCCACAAAAGCCTGTCACTTAGATAAAAAAAAGGGGGGAGGGGTAGAGGAGCGCATGGAGCATACTCACGCGATTTATTTGCCGCATGTCAGTTTCCATTCAGGACAAGAAGCTTCACTTTATTTTTCCTCTTCTGAGAGATGACAGTGCTAATGTAGCAAAAGAGAGCAGAAATGAAATTACAAATCCGTGTCTCGTATCTGCTTTAAAAGGGTGTCTAACTAGTGTCCTCAGATGCAACCTCCTATTAATGCTCACTGATGTAGCTATGGATTAACATAAATTGTAGAATTCACGATACTATGCACTAAGAATGGCCACTAATATAATGTAGAACCGAAGAATATTTCCTACGAGGCCAAAGAAATTGGAATGGAAGTCTAAAGAAACTGGAAATCTAATAATTATAGGTTCAAGATCAACCCAGAATAACTAGAAAATGGCATAGTAAGAAGGAATGAAAAAAGGTCCTATTTCTGGAAATGATAGAATAGCATATATAAGACTAATTTACAAGAACATAAAAATCATTAACTTTGGGCCAAACAAAACTATATACAGATACTAAAGTGTCACCCAAAAGAAGGCAGAAAAGGTTTAGCCTTTGAAAGAAGGGGAAAAGATTAGGTGATATCTACATTGATACCACATTTCCCCAAGGACATTCTTCAGTCCTTGTAGGGTAGAAGGATGGAAAACCAGAACGTAAGAAGAAAAGGAGAAAACTAAAGTCTTAAGGACTGAGGTGCAGAAGGGCAGGTCTGAACTGTCAGATTACCGACAACTCGAAGGGAGCGAGTGGAGATTCCGGGAAGAAGGAAATAACAGTCGTGAGTCTTGAAGTCTGAAAAGAAGCTTTTTTGCAAAACTTGGCTGACACCTGAACTGCAAAAATGTGAGGAGAATCCAAGTACTAGACATAAAAATACCATAAAAATAACGGCGCCATAATAGATGATAGATAGATATGTATGTATGTATATATATGTGTATGTATTTTATAGACACCATGACCAAAAGTCAAAAGACAAAGTAGGCAATAAAAACAGACCCTGAGAGGATCCAGAGATTACAATGAGCAGGCAAGGGCTTTAAAGCTGCTATTTCAAATATGTTCAGTAAGTTAAAGGAAAATTCAGGCATAATAAATGAACATGTGGGAAAGACCAGCAGGGCCATGGGAGCTATGAAAAGGAACCAATAAGAATGAAAAAGCTCACTGTGTTGGCTTTGATGGAAGATTGAAGAGGGAAGGAGAAAGGAACTTGACGGTAGATTGAAACAGATGATCCAACCCGAAGTGCAGGGAGTGGGAAGCTAGGAAGGAAACTACGTCTCCCTCCCGCGTGGGCATTTATCAGATGTCCTGTCGTACATGTAATTGGAGACCCAGAAAAACAGGACACAGAGAGAGAAGAGGGAAGGCAGATATTTGAAGCGATGGCCATAATTTTTCAGAGTTGGATATAAAAATAAAGTTACAGATTCAAGAAACTCAGCGAACTCCAAGAAGAGAAAAAATGACTTCTTGCAAGATATTTTGGAAAACAAAAGACGATTGAGCAACATCTTTAAAATGTTGGAAAGGGTGTTTAAAAAAAAAAAACACCCTGTCAATCTGTCAATCTAGACTTCTATATCTATCAAAAACAGTCTCTAAAAATTAAGGCAAAATGAAGATATTTTCAATAAACATAAGCTCGACAAGTGTGGTGTGGGAAGAATTACACATTAAGAAATGGTAAAATGACGTCATTCAGCATGGAAGAGAAGTCCTGAAGTAGAAAGCCAGAACCGCAGGAATAAACGGCATGAGAAACGGTCACTGTGTTAGTAAACAGTTACCTAAATTGTTTTTTTTCCTTTAATCATTTTAAAACAATAGACGAGTTATGAAATTATAAAATTATAGCACTGTATTATAGAGTTTACAACAAATACGATAGTGCAAAGTTGTAAGTTTTTTACATTTCATATGAAGTACTGCAATTTTAACTTTTAGTAGCTGTGATCAAAATTATATATACATATGTGTGTGCACACACACATATTCATGTTAATATATATAAATATATGCATGAAATAAGAATACACATAAAAATGAAAAGGCAAGTGTGGAGTGGGGAAAATATTTTACACACACACACACATTTACATGTAATATATAGATATGTGTGTGTATGCCTGACAAGCATTATATGTGACTTACATAAGATATCTGACAGGTATATCCGACCATTGTATCAGACACATATATTACCAGCAGGCTTGTATTGACTTGGGTATATGTGTGTGTGCATGTGGTCATTACACATGAAGAACTCCTATAAATCAATAACAAAGGAGTGCAACATACAGATACACAGAAGATTTGAGCAGACGTTTAGGAAGGAAACATATAAACGGCCAATAAGTGCATGAAAACAATATCGTCGCCATGGTATTTGCCAAAAATACACAACCTACAGCTAAGCATGAGCAAATGTCAAACGAACTAACCCGAGTTTGAGCGAACTGGCTACAAACAACCCTTCAAAAATGTCAAGGTCAGGAAACACAAAAGGGGCCGAAGAACGTTCCAGATTAGGGAGACATGACAAATAAATATAACGGATGACATCAACTGGGCAAAAGGAGCTCTGGGAAACGTTCCCTGGGGGATCTGCAGTCTTCGGCGCGGACCAGCGCTGTTCCACGTGCCGTTCTTAACTTTGCTCACTGTGCCGTGGCCGCGATGGACATCTGCCCACGTGGAGAGAGAGAATGCACGCTATGGTGACCTCGTTGGAGGGGCAAGAGCCAGCCAAAGTAGTGCACGGCGATAGAAATCAGAGCCGCGATCGCCTACCAGACCTGGCGGCCCGGGGGACGGCGGGAGGGTGTCATACCTCGGTCGTTTCCGTGTGGTGACACGGGTGCACATTTTTAGCACAGGGGTACACATTCTGTTTGTACCCTTAAGATCTGTGCATTGCAGTGTATGTAAACTATCTAGTAAAAAAAAAAGGATGAGAAAAAGTTTTCTAAAACAGATTCAAAAAGACTTGAGGTTTCAGCGCTTAGTGTAAAAGCACTCGGTGTAAAGGAATCTCTAACTAAACATATCCTGAAAAATGGTGAATTGTAAGGTCCAATAAAGTAAAGCCAACATTCCCAAGCGTCACTGGCTGGTTAGGTACAAAGAGTGGCAAACAGGATGACAGCTAACTTCTCAGGAAATGCAACGCGGAGCCCGTGGAAGCGCTGTCTGCACTGTTAAGAGGGCACAAAGCAGATTCTTCACTTTCATATCATGAAGTTTTTTTTTTTTTCATTTTGATAGTGATATTTGTAATCCCAGGATACTGAAATATGCTATGTGTGAATGCTTCTGGAGAAAAACAAACCTGAGGGCCTTATCCAGCCACCCAAAACATGACTTGGAAAGAAGTTAAGATTCAGGGATTTGCAAATGAAAACACAGTGGAGAGCTAGCTGTAGGGAAGCACCCCAGGAGAGCACCCCAGCACAGATCCCCTGACAGTGAGGACCACACGCTAGCCGGGCTGGCCACAGAACTAGGCTTCAGGGTTTTGAGGCTCCTTCAGGGATATTTGCGAATGTTTAGAGTTACCTTTCTAAGGTGGAATTACAAGCTACCTTCAGTTTTGTTTCCCGCATTTTTTTTTTACTTATGCTTTCAAATTTTCAACAATGAATTTCTATCTTTCAAAATTAAAAAGAAAAACTAATATCTGTTAATGATCATCTTTCATTACGGATAACCCCTAAAATAAGCACAAGTAAATAAAAAAAAATTGCCTCCAGCAAGTTTTGTTACCAGATTCAGAAATCTTGTTCCATGTGATCACAATTATGTCAAAACAACCCACTGATGCCTAGAAAAAATGTGTCACATTGTCGATTTATATGCCTGAGGCTCGTAAGCCTGTTGGTGACTTTTTCTTCTTCTGACTTTCAGATATTTATCTTTAATATGCATTGTATCTCTTTTTTCATAACTAACCATAAAGAGAAACGTGCACTTGTGATTCTTACTGTACAGTATGAGGGAAACAGTCCATATACGTGGTAGAAAAATAGCGTTTGAAAACTTGGTCTTTGTTCAAAATTGGGGAATTCCCATAGAAACCCTCGAGAGTAAGCTCCTAATTTGCCTTGGCCAGTCTCGAGTTGTGCCTCTTCTCCCTGCATAATTGTTCATAGTGCCCATTTCATTCTCCAAAGCATCTCAGGTTTGAGGATTAGCGTCATGGCCACCTTGCTCACAGAGATATTTAATACATGCCTGAAGGGTCAAACTTCTTCCAGCTTCTACTCATTCCCAGTGCCTTCGTGAAACGTTATGTGCACTTATCATTTGTCGTTAAAAGTCTAAAAGATGATTTTTTTTAAGAGCCAATGAACATGAGGTGACCAGTCTCTTGCATTTACTCCTCGAAATAATTCCCTGGTGAGCAGTCCCTAGTCCCTGGTTTGGGGAGAAGTGGCAAGCTAAAGTGACCGTTTGCAGGTGTGGCTTTCCTCTGAGTACATAACTTTGCCTGGGATGTACAGACGTTGATTTGTAGGCTTCTTGGGAGCTGACATGCACCATGAATATCTGGGCTGTATCATCATTCTTCTTACTGTGACGTCAGGAAATATAGAAGTGGTTTATCTAGGCTTGCCAATGCTGTGTTTACCTATCTTGAAAATGAAATCTCGTTCTGATTAGAATTTAGCTGTATCGATAAAACCAGACTTTATTGTGGTATCAACAAGAGCTACATCGACCTCGTAATCATTAGGTAAACGCACTTGGAAGTCGTTTAATTATTCCTACGTGCCACTTCCTTCCACGTTTGTCTTCCTGCAGATGGAACTCCCAAAATCATTTCTGCCTTCAGTGAAAAGGTGGTGAGCCCAGCAGAGCCGGTCTCCCTCATGTGCAACGTGAAGGGGACCCCGTTGCCCACGATCACGTGGACCCTGGACGACGACCCGATCCTCAAGGGCGGCAGCCACCGCATCAGCCAGATGATCACGTCGGAGGGGAACGTGGTCAGCTACCTGAACATCTCCAGCGCTCAGGTCCGCGACGGGGGCGTGTACCGCTGCACCGCCAACAACTCGGCCGGCGTCGTCCCGTACCAGGCTCGAATAAACGTAAGAGGTGCTTGTCGAATCAGCTCCTCGAAAAAACACACGTGCGTCATTGCAGCGGAGAAGAAGGTTTCCGCATGCGCGCCGCCGGCCCCGGGAATGCCGAGCCAGGCGCGCGCCCGCCCCCTCCTGCCCCGCGGGCGCGGCGCCGCCCCGGACCCCGGCGGACACGGCAGCTCGGTTTGGGCAGTCGGCGTGTCCTCCTGTTTCACTCTCAGCCCTGTCCCCTGGCAACCCCTTCCCGGGCACACGCTCTGCATGCCCCCCACCCCCGCTCTGCTGCATTCGTGGTGAGCCCTCGCGGGCGTGGTCTCTGAACTTGACATCCATGGTGTGACGTGGCATAAGCTCCATCTTCATCATCTCCCTCGTAGAGAGCGTGAAACACGTGAGTGGCCGCCGCCGTCTGCGCGGGGAGAGCGCGCTCGCGCCCTGTAGACGCTCTTTTTTTCTGTTTTTCTTGCTGAACTTGGGTTTTGTCCTGGAATTCAAACCTGTGAATAGAAGTCGATAATTGAAGTAGTTCACACTCATTCGGTTCGATTCAAAGCCATCAAAGGGAAAGGATTAAAAAAAAAAAATCTTCGAGACAGGGCCAAAGGCAGGAAAATTCGTTTCGCGGCAAATGAAGTTCTGACCTGACAATAATCTGCGCAAAGAACGGTGTGTGCCTGTGTCTGCGCATGAGGGAGACCCTTGAATTGGTTTCAAGAGTTTCTTTTTTGCATCTCTCCAGGGCCTGCGAGCATTCGGCCAATGAAAAACATCACGGCCATCGCGGGGCGCGACACGTACGTCCACTGCCGGGTCATCGGCTACCCGTATTACTCCATCAAGTGGTACAAGAACTCTAACCTGCTTCCCTTCAACCACCGCCAAGTGGCGTTTGAGAACAACGGGACCCTCAAACTCTCCGACGTGCAAAAGGAAGTCGACGAGGGAGAGTACACGTGCAACGTCCTGGTCCAGCCACAGCTCTCCACCAGCCAGAGCGTCCACGTGACCGTGAAAGGTAAGGCGGTGCCCCTCGCTGTCCCCGCCCAGCTCCGCGTCCCCGGGCTCGGCCCTGCCGCCGCGCCGGCGGTGAGGCCGGGGAGAGGCTGTGAATCTGCAGGTTTAGAACAAGACATTCTCATCCCTCAGTCGAAGAGACTGAGAGGTGGTTGTGCGCACTAGACGGGCTGCTCCCTTGACCTGTGATCACCATGGCTTTCTTTGCGTGTGAGTTTTTGGCTTGGTGTTCCAGAGGGCACGTGTCAATATTAACATAGAAAAAAAGAAACACGCCCTTGGCTTGCCTATCTAGTCGTTTGACACATAATTTTAAAACACGTATCTTCCTTTTTTTAAAAAAAAAAAAAAAAAAGCTTCTAAAAGTCAGTTCTTTTAGAATCCAGCTGGAAGAAAGACTTCAAACAAACTTCTCATCTTGAGTGGATGAGCAGGTCGAAGCAATGACGTAGAAGTTATAGGATTAGAGGACCTCACAGACCAATGTCCTGACTTTCCAATTATTCTTTACATCACAACATCATGACACGGACTCTCGTGGGCTCTGACCATCAGGATGAACTTTGAAGACCATGCAACTCAACGCGAACCTCCTTCTTGGTAAAGACAGATGAAGTGACAGGAGCCTCCGAAGGACACACAGCTCCATAGTGGTGGACGCTTAGGAGAATCTAGTTCTTTCCTTCCCTGACTCAGTTTCCTCAGCTGAAAATAAAACAAAAAATTTAATTATACAAGTAATCTACAAGAAGTAGGTCATGAAAATAGCCCTGTATGTTATGAAAATATTTCCAAATTCTGTGGGCGCGGCCTCCTGCTCGCCAAGCTCCCTGCCGGAGCTTCCCATGTTATCTTCCGAGGTACCAATAATTGTCTCTTGATATCCTAGTTACGGCGTTGCATAACTTCCCCAAACTTATTTTCTCACAAACCCTGTTAGTTTACCTTTTCAGGATCACCTGTAAGTACACACACACAATACGTAATACATTATGCATGATACATTGTATAACATGTATCATGCATTACATATGAGATACACCTGTACATAAATAATCTTGAATCTCTTTTTAATTGTCACGTATCTTAAGAATTTTTCACACCCTTACAAACTCTTGGTAAAGCCGACTGGGTAGAGCTGCACGAAGGTTTAGTTTGTGGCGTATTTATTTCTTCAGCCATCACTTGGGGACACTTCCTCTGTGCCAGGAATTACTCCACACACTGAGGAAGACAATGAAGAAGGCAGACAGCATCCCTTGTTCTCTTGGAACTGTCCTTCCAATCAGGAGAGACAAACAGCAACCAAATTAGACAAGTGCAAAAACCAGGAAAAAAATGTAATATTCAGGACTGTGAATTAACGCGTGGTGGTACCTTAAAGTTCCGCTACAGTGGAGAACTAGTAACCGAATCAAGGAGTTTTTGGTTCTCTGCTATCCTAACGTGACTGGCCTGTCATGCCCTCTGAAGGAATGCTTCACCCACCCACGGTTTTGTAACATGACAAGTTGGTCATTTAGAAATTATTGGTTCACGGAGCTGCACAGATCCTCCAAACGTTGACACAACTCATCATATAACATCGGAACAGCGCCATGATCTCACCAGAAGTCTTTAAGTATTTGGAAGCTGTCGAGCTCATGGTAGCAGATATGGGTTTTCCAAAATTCTTTTTGCTTTCAATTTTGCATTTCATTACGCACAATACGGTCCGTTCTGATCGCAGCAGTGACAGGCTCATGTCTTTCCTTTAAAGAAAAACACCTGCCAAGTACACAGGCCTGAAGAAGGACAGCTGTTCGGTAGCCATTCTTTGAAGAGTCAGAGAAAACACGCGCAGCGGCACCTTTAAACGGAAGTCACATGGCCTGACTTGGGTTTTGAAGTGAGATTTCTGGCTCCTGTGTTGAGACTTGCATTCAGGGCACGAAGGGACAGCAGGGTGGCCTGTTAGGAAGCCCACCCGGGTGAGAGGGGGAGGGGCGTGAACGGGGTTGGGGTGGGGGGTAGGAGCATCGGTGGCAGGGGAAGCAGACACTGGCCTGTTCAGCAGGGTCGCCTCGTGGACTGGGTGTGGGTGAGAGAGCAGTGAAGACGGAGCGACGACTCTGAAATTTCAGCCCGAGTGATGGAACACGCAGCACCGCCACCAGCGAAGTCGGCAGAAGATGCCAGAACACTGTTCCAGGGCAGAAACTCCAAGTCCAGTTTTCGACGTGTGCGGGTTGGAATACCCGTTAGACAAATAGTGGACCCGTCCGATGGGACGTGGGACACACGGGGGAGGGGAATTTACGCATCGGGGCTGCAGACTTGGAGATGTCGGGAGGAGAAAATGTTTGGTAAGGTCATAGAGCGTGCGCAAGGCCACCGGTCTAGCGGGGACCATCAGGGGTTTCTGCGTAACTCGCTCCAGATTTTAACTTCCTGGAGATGAACTTATCCCTCCCTTAGTCAGACGCACATTAAAATCTGTTTGCCAAGTACCTGTAGGGAAAGTCCGACAAACATACAAGCAAAGACTGCTTGAAATTTGCATTTATCTCTTTAAATCGCCTCGATCCGATCAATCGCTGAAACGGTGGATAGTGCAAGAATTGCAGCCTGGGTGGATGCTCTCACCGTGTTCGCCTGTGCAGGACTTCCCAGATGGAAAACAGAAAATTCTGGATTCTTACGTCAGCTTGGGGCATCTTCCATCATAGTCCCATGCGGTGCACCCTAGCAAAGATATTTAGAGTAATTCGGTTTAAGATACCACTTGCATTTCTTGCTTAAGAGGACTTCTAACTTTTCACATATCATCACAGTTTCACACCATTAATGATTTTAGGCTTTACTCAGACATCCTTAGAAAGCCTGTTACCACATTGACTTCTGAACGCTTAAATTTCAATTTTAAAGTGTTTTGAAATAAAATATATAAGTTTCATCACACTCCAGTAGTCAAAATTGTAGTTCATCGAAGCTTTTAAAAAATGAATAGTCTTTGCAGTTTTGGGATTCTGACAGGGCTTCCAATAAGAGGAAAGATCAAGGATCCACTGGATTATGGGAAGAAACAGATCCGGGGCTCCTTCTGTGGAGCCGCACTGGGGCCAGTCTGTCTCGCTGTGTCTGTGTGACTGCGGCCCCGTTCCGGGTCCCCTGAGACTACACAGCAATGTCTGTTCAGAGCATCTTAGAAAAGCAGGTGTGAAGCTTCGAGCGTTGGCTTCCTCTGGCAGCTGGCCCACGCGTTGCCATCAGCGATGCTGACGGTTTTTACATTGTTTCCAGAGGTTCATCCTTAACACCGAATAGAGCGTGTGCATGTGTGTGTGTGTGTGTGTGTGTGCGTGTGCGTGCACATGCACGTGATGACATATGGAAACAATACTATTTTCCAGTCATGCCTTTTTGGGTAATAGTCATGGCCCTTTGTTTATGTTATAGCATTGCTTGGAAATTTTGAATAAGACCCGGAGATTGATATAAAAAACATGCTAATTATTGATAAACACCCAAACTTGAGCAGTTCTAAAACATATTAACTAATCAGAAGCACAATTTTGCTGCCTTCAAACTTGTAGGGAGAAATAAAAGTCAAAATCCTTTTACTTAATTTCAGTTTAATAAGCAGTGTTATATTGAACACATTTCAAAGATTTTTCTTTCTCATTTAAGGTGCCACGTTGAACTTGAACGGTGACTAATTGAGTGTTCTAATTTCTAGAGACCAACGCTGCCAGCAAAGTTAATTGGCTGCCAGATAAAAATGTCACCTTCAATTTCTATTTGTGTTAAACTTTGTAGTTTACAAAACACTTTCACATGTGTAACCTTAATTAATACTCGCGGTGACTCTGTAATGTAGATAAAAACAGAACCAGAGAAGCGGAATAAGAAAGATCAGGAGATTTGCTCAGAGTTGTCCAGCACCACATTCACGTCTCAAACACACATCTTTCGGTTCCAGCACAAACCCATGGTGTGTTTTAGAAAAGTAATTCACGTCACACCGGGGAGCCAGGGCTAAAGTGAGTAAAGTGAGGAGAAATGAAGGCGAAGAACCCAAGAAGAAAGCTTTTAAAAAGCAAAGAAAGGGATTCTTTGAAAAGTAAGGGCATGAGATGTTGAGGCCCTAATTTGTGTGTGTGTGTGTGTGTGTGTGAGAGAGAGAGAGAGAGAGAGAGAGAGAGAGAGAGAGAGAGAGAGAGAGAGAATTTTCATTAAATTGGATAAATTGTAGAGATGAAAAGGAAACAATGGATTTGGTAAGTGAGGATGGGTAAAAATCCCAGAAGTTCTGGTCTGAGATGCTGGAGAGGCTGAGATAGGAACTTAAAATATTAGCGACTTGGGAAGTCCTGTGAAGGGTGAGGTTTGGTGTAAAGTGTTATGGACCACCGTCTGGGTTCAGACCATGGGCATGAATTTGAAGGGCTAAAATTTGGTGGAGAGAGGCAGTGGCAACGTAGAGAGTGGGCAGGAGCGTCTGAGAAGAATCGAGCTTTCGGAATTATATTTTATGGGGTTTTTAAATTAATGTTTGCCAATAACGAGACGAGGGTCTGATGCCAGAGGCGCCATGAAACACGAGCCCTTTTCCACTTCATTCCCGTTTTACGTTTGTAGCACTTGCCCACCAAATTTCAGGGAGATCCGTGGCGTGTCCTGCTCAGATGCAGGGAGGAACTCCGTGTCCTTGGCGGTATTTCCGACTCGGGAGGCAGCGAGCCTTTGTGTCCTGTAGCCTAACAGGGACACGGTTCTGCACAGTTTGACATCAAACTTCTGCCTCCGCTGCAGCTTCTGAGCACGTGATGCATCTTGCCTGTCACCATGGCGTGCTCGCGGTGCAGCCGCGTGTGCCGTGAGGGGAACGAGTGTGCATCTGACGCGTTGCTCTCTGCCCGTCGCTTCCTCGGGTGGCCAGGAATGGCACCTTCTCGTGACGTCATCCTTCGAGAGCTCCCGACAGCCGATGTCATTCGGCCCGGCAGGGGTACAGCTCTGTGCACAGAAGCGACCTGGGCCGCGTCACCTGCTCCCACTCGCTGACATCTGTTCGTTTGCTGTCCTAACCAGAGCAGCAGCGTCTTCCACCAGGCTCCAAACCCAACTCTGTCGGGGACGGAGAGTCTCTCTCTCTCTCTCTCTCTCTCTCTCTCTCTCTCTCTCTCTCTGTCACTTTCACTTGCTGCCACTCTCACTCATCCTAGCTACTGGGGTCATTTACCACATCGTTTGTAGAAAACATGGCATTTCAAGGTTATTTTTCTCTTCTCGTTGCCTCGTGGAGTTGAGCAATGCTTATTTTAGGGTCCTGTTTACTGGGATCTTATGTGGCCATAATTTTTAGTCATTTGCACAATTTTTAAATTGATTTTCATCGACTGGTTAGGGAGTGGATAGTTCCCATTATAAATAACGTGGGAGAAAACAGATCTCGTAGCGGACCATGAAGGTAATACATTAAATGCGTGATGCCTTTGTGGCAATTTGTGATCTCAAGTGGGAATTTACATTCTCTTTGTTAATTTAATGTCGTGATATGAAAAAAGAGGCTCTCCGTCTTTCTAAACTCCCGAAGAAGCGCTTGGGTTTCAGTGTGCCACGTGGCTGTCCTCACCCACGTGAGCGGAGGAGTCACATTGTCACGCGTCACAGAGGACACATCCACCTTCTCATGAGGAGGCCGGAGCCGAGCTCCCGGCTCAGCCTGCACCCCCTCCTTCCTGCAGGCTCGTCCTGCAAGGCAGATGGATGCTCGTCACCCCTCCTTTATGCTAGAAAATGAAGCTGGAACCTTTCTTCAAGGAAACTTATTATGGTTTTTAGAAAGAAATATCTCAAATTGCTTTCTCTAAGTGGTAGGCATCTTCTCCCAGCCTGTCTCTTGTCTCTTAACTTTGTCTCTGTTGGTCTTCATTAGGCTCGTGGAAGATAGACTCCTGCCTGTTTCTCCATGCTTCCTCTGTGTTTATATTTCCACTGCCAGCACTGAGGTCTTCGGTCTCCTGGGGTTGTAGATACAGTAAGAGTGGATGTCCAGATTCTCCTTTCTCTATGCAGTGAGTCGGGTTTCCTAATACCATTCATTGAGTGGCCCATGCTTTCCCGTCTTATCCGCATACCAAGATAGTAGGGCGGTGTGGTCACAGACAACTTTAGTCCTTTGAAATGTATTGAACCTTTCCTTATGGATATTTCATTTTTTAAAATGTTCGTTTTCCTTATATTGTTGGGCATAAATTTTCCATGCATATTCAATTATATTTCATAATTGTATTGTGTCTCATCTCTAGCTTTTAAAAATCACTTCACTGATCAATTATTAAACTGGGTGTTAATATTTCCAAATATAATTGTCAGTTTAGCCATTTTCTGCTATAATATCTGAATTTTTGGTCTTGAATTATCTACCATATGATTGAAAAATTATTCTTACCTTCTTTGTTTCACATTTCCCTGGTAGGTCTTTTTTCACTTCTTGAACTCTTGCTTTTCTGTAGCCTTTGTTTTATGATATTATTTGAATCTAATTTTTATTATTTTTAATTAAGTTTATTGGGGTAACATTGGTTAATACAATTATATAATTTTGAATCAAATTTTTAATCATGTGTGTGTGACTTTTGATGCATGTTTAAAACATACCTGTTTACTTTCATTAAGTTGATGTCAAGAGTTATTCTAATAATTTTGTATCAGAAGTCATTTTAGTAATTTTAGATCTTATTTAAATCAATAGCTTCATATTTTCCATTTACTTACATTTCCCGTTCTTCTTTATTTTGTGCTAGATAGACTCACTGGAAGACTGATAATTAGGCTTATGATAAGCTCTGTTTATACTCAATGATCATGAATATGCTGGTCAGATCCCCATGAACTTCCTCATTCTCACTGTTCACGTCAGTCACAGAATTTGTTAGTGTATTTAAGAAAAAGCAGCTGCTTGCTATGTGTGTCGATCTAGTCATGGGAACAAAATACCTTGCGTTTTTCAAATTGTCCACAAGCGATGAAAATATCTGGAAGGTTTCACTCTGTGCCTTTCGATGAGAGGATCGGTCATGTCAGTGCTGAAAGCCATCTTATCTGAATCGTCATGAAGACACAGAGACTGAGAGGATTGAGGAGACTCGGGCAGGGACACACAGCTGGCCTGGAGGAGGAGAGAGCAGGTCCGTGGAATTAGTTTTGCAGATTTCTGCCGGTGAATGTCGTAAGGATGGGACATGGAGGGGCAAGTATATCATCGGTCTGTTTTCAGGTGGTTCACAGGATTGTTTCTTTATCACATGACTAATTCAGTGCCCTGAAATTTGTTAAAATGTTACGTGACAGCTTTGTTGAACTAAAACTACCCATTTAAATTCTTGTCTTCCCCGCAACATGTTACATCATTTTGCTCAAAATGCAGCCACTTCGAGTTAGGTATGATTAATAACCAAGCTTCTAAAGAAGAATGACCTTTTCTGAGTCAAGGTTATAGAAAGGGTTCTTCAAGTAAATAAACTGTTGTTACTAAAAATCCTTATAAAAAAAAGATAATGGAAAGAAAAGAAAAGCTAAAGTTTTAAAGCGAACGCCAGGAATTTTATGAATCTGGTTATCTCTGTCATTTAGCTGAGCTGTCATCCCTTCTGCTTAGAGTCACGTGGCTTTGCTTCCATCAGACAAAAATAATACAATTGCAACAATGAGTCTTTTTCCACGTGGATTAGTAAAACATGAGCTCTGTTTCATCTCCTGGATGCCGGGATGATTCGAATGGCTTTTCTTCAAATATAGGAGATGCAGTTTGGTTTGGGTGAATCAGAAAACTACTCTGTTTTACTCCTGAGTCTTCTGTGTGAACATTCAGGGGTAGAGCAACCTGCCATTCTCCTAAGTCCAGGGTGACTCTAATTATGAGAATCAGAGATTCTCATGGATTCTAAAGTGCTTCATCATTTTTAAAGTTAAAGAAAGCGATTTCAACTTAATACGATTGTAGCTATAAAGCACCTTCCATTAAAAAAAATTCTTGGGAAACATCTCTGTGACTGAAAACTAGAATCACCTCCAGAAGCCACCCAGTCCCCGCCACTATGTCCCACTGCCACTGCCACTGCCAGGTCAGAGTAGATTCTCAAAGGGGGTCTGGAGCCTGAAAGGTCCCCCAAAGCAGGTAACAGCTAAATTGAGTTTTCACTCTATAAGTGATGAGGGTGAAAGTGGGACCAGGCCCGGGCACCAGGAGTGGGGACAGAGATACGGACCAGATGTGGTCCCTCACATTCAGAGCTCATAAAGGGCTCTTGCGCATGCGGACGCGTGCCTGTTGGCAGAGACAGGTGTTAGCTCTTGTAGCACGCGACCCCTCCAGCTGGAAGCTGAACGGCAGTGAAGTAATGGAACAAGGGGCCATGCCCACACGGTGTTTGGGGACAACTAACCTGATTGAGGTTTGTAAGATGGGTGGCAGTGCAGAAAGATTTTTTAAAAATTAGAAAGACCAGTTAGGACCCAACTGGAAAAAAAAAATTTTAATAAAAGGTGATAGTGTATGTTTTGGGAAAAAGGAGCCAGACACAGGAGATATTAAGAAGTGGAGAAGACAAGACATAGCAACCCACTGAAAGCGGTTGACGATAAAGAGAAATGAACGACTGGGAACAGTTTTATTATTCCGAGCTGCTCGCACCTGAGAGATTTTGGTAGCACTGAGAGAGACAGAAAATTGAAGATGGCATTCAGATTAAGAAGGAACGTGCTACGTTTGATTTGGAATTTGAGATGCTTCCAGGCCATCAAGATGGAGATATTAGCAGATAACTGAACAAGCAGATGTGGAGCTTGAGAAGGAGTTTGAGGTTGAAACTGTCAATCAGGGAATCAAGGGCGTCGAGCTGACATCTGGAATGGGGGGTGTAGATGAGACCATCAGGAGAGCAGAGGGCAGAGGCCAGGCCAGGCCCCAGGGAGTGACACCTCCCTTAGTTTGGGGGTAGTTGGAGGCACACAGTCTCTACTCGAATTGTTGCACTACTTATTTAAGGATTTTAATCTCTTTTATAACTTACTGTATGAATTTTTTTTTTAAATCATCCTCATCCTCCCTTTGCGATAGGGTCTCTGTACTCATAAACTCTTATAAAACACTTGTGTATGTTTTATAAATACCCATAAGGAAGCAGAGACGGTGACACATGTATTTTTCCTGAGGACGTGTTATTGGTCCACTTAATTAGGAATGATTTCAAACCGTATTTACCATTCAAATATTGTGTAATTCAGATCTAATGATCAAAAAACCCTGATACCTAATTAGCCATATTGGAATCTTTATTAAATCAAACGAAGAAAATAATTTTACACAGGAAAAGTGACATTCATTAAGAAATACCACCGTTATAGTTAACAAAGTGAAAAGACAACCTATGGAATGGGAAAAAAATTGCACCCATATATCCGATAAGAGGTCGACATCCAAAAAATATGAAGACCTCATACCACTTACTAGCAAAAATAAACAAACAAACAATCCAATTAAAAAATGAGCAAATAACCTAAACAGACATTTTTTCAAAGGTGAATGAATGGCTAACGGGTACATGAAAATATGCTTAATATCATCAGTCGTTGGGGAAATGAAACTTAAAACCATGATGAGATATTTCCCTATGCCTATTAGAATGGCCATTATCAACAAGACAAGAGGTGACAAGTGCTGGTGAGGATGTGGAGAAAAGGGAACCCTTCCGCACTGTTGGTGGGATTGTACATTGGTGTAGCCAATTGGAAAAGTTTGGAAGTTTTTCAAAAAATTAAAAATAGAATTACCATATGGTCCAGCAATTTCACTTCTGGGAATAGATCCAAAGTAAATTAAAACACTAACTCAAGAAGATATTTATTGCCCATTAACATGGCAGCATTATTGATAACAGGCAAGATATGGAAACAACCCAGTGTCCATGGATGGATAGAAGAATAAAGAAAATGTACACACACACACACCACACACACGAGTACTTTAAAGCCATAAAAAAAAAGAGGATATCCTCCCTTTTGTGACAGCACGTTGAGCAGCCAAGACCAAGAGCTGTCACCCTGAGAACTGAGTGGCAGCCCATGGGGTTAAAGTACCACAAGAAAAGAGGACAAAATGTGGAATCGAGGAAACAATACATGGCAGTACAAACAGAGCCTCGGTACGTCTCAACGGCCGTGTAATGTATCTGATTTTTCCCAGAAGAATGAGCCTTGGGACAAAAAAAAAAAAAAAAAAGTTACAAAGAAGAAAGATTGAATGATGCTAATTGAGCAACTTCTATGCACCACCTGGACTGTCTGCTGTCACGTTATTTAAAGTTCTTCCCCAACAGTGTCACGAATTGTTTTATTATCGCCATTTTATGTGTGAAGAAATAGAATCATAAGAACAGGATGAAGAAAACCACTAACTACCCCAAACTGACTGACACTCAGTCCATGTTTCTTTTAATACGTCACTTTCTTCTCTGGGGGAAGGGCAATAAAAGATCATGTTTTTTCCTATGAAGAAGAATACAGGATTAATTTTGGAAAGACAGGACACAGGAAGATATTACCTTTAGCATTCCTGTTAAGGGTTTCGAAAAAATATGAGTCTAAATTGACATTTGGACATATTTAATGGCTCTGAACTGCCTCGGAGAAAGAAACTTGCACCATTGTAGAGAATGAAATAAACAGACCTGGTAAGAAGTGACATTTAGGAGATATTTACGTACTTGCTGTAGGAAGGTTATGTCAAAACCTGTTGCAGGTCACATTTAGAATTTTTGCTTTGTTATAAGCTTTCACTGCCAAGATTCATAAAAGTTACTTTAAAAGTTGATATAATAAACCAGCTAAAGTAAACATTATATCTCCAACAAAAGATTTGGCTTCACCAAATCATTACAAGATATTTGAATTACTTGATTTACAATTTGCCTCCAATTTTATACCTGATGAATGAAAATAAAAGTTTTGGGACCATTAACAATTTTTTTAGCGACTTATGTTTCATGGCCGAAATGAGGGAGACAGCGTAGTGAGAAATGACACGATTGACCAATAAGTCTTTTGATTTAATTTGTATTTTAAAAAGTGCATCCATGTGTATTGTGAACAAAACAACAAGCAACGAACCTGCTTTTGACATTATCTGGGAAAATGACTTTTCCCTCTAAATTCCTCCTTTCATCATGAAAATTTTTATTTTAATTCTTTGACTAGGTTTTTTTTTGTTGTTTTTTGGCAAATATGTTTTAAAATATTTCAACTATATCTTGTTTCCATTTAACATATTAAGTATAACTCAGTATTCAACCTTAAGTGCTGTGATTTTGTATGAATTGTAAAAAGCTGGCTCTTCAGGGCCCCGGCACCAAATGTTCCCCAACTGCTGTGTGCCTTGCGTGCTCAACATCTGCGCTTCATAATTTAGGCTGCGTTTCTTGCTCCCTTCATCTCGCCAACTGCGGCTTCTTGCTGAGCCCTCATCAGCTCGCCTGCATTCTCAGCATCTGATTCAGACCAAGAAATGAGGTAACGGGGAACGTTGGAACAGTTTACAATACGACGTTCCGAACACGGGGTTGGCCTTTGAGTGACACGCATGCGCGCTAGCCCGTCGGCCTTCTGACGTGTGTTTTCAGTGCGTTTTCAGCAATGTAGCTTTATGGCTAAAGTTTCTGAAATTTACTTCTGAAGCTATAATTATATCCCTTAGGATTCTATAACCCAGTGAATTACAGATACTTTGGGGGTATGGAACACGTGGGGTTTCTTTTTCGTTTTTTAGTTGTGACTTCTCCGTAGCTACTTCTTCCCTTCGTTCTTGCGCGTGTACCCTTTCTCTGTCCCCTCTCTCCTTCTGTTAGAATAGATTCTTCTAACATGTAGCGCGACAGCCTCCACTCTACATATCATTGTCTTAGGTCAAAAACATGCTGTCTAACCTTTTTTGATCTAGGAAATAGAAAGTAAGTTTTTATATATTTCTTATTATAACTGTAACTGATAAGAGAAAAATTAAATTATTTCCCTTGCCCTATTGGGAATCTTTTAATTTAATTATTCTGTGTTTGTTTGTTTGTTTGTTTCTCATCTTAAAAACTGACGAAATAGAACCAGTGCTAAGATCCCGATTCAGGTGCCTGTGCTAACTCATTCTCCTTCCACTGCTTGTTCTACAAGAGAGGAAATCAAGGCACAGAGGGGAGTGGGTAACTTTAGCGAGTAGCACGGCTGGAATTACAGCCAGGCCGCCGGGCTCCAAGTTCCCACCCTGCAAAACCTGATCTGCAGTGGAGATGAGGAGCGCCAGGCCAGCAGGGGGCGCCCAGGTGTGTCTGTGAGAGACCAAAGAGGAGGAACTGTAGTTACTGTTATGAAGATGGGTGTTTATGAAGCCTTAATAGTATTTACACAATTAGTGAACACTTATGCCACTTGGGACAAGACTTAGAGACATACGCGTGCCTCTGCTCCAGCTTGGCTCTGTCCTCGCCTGATGTCCCCTGTGAACAAGTACAGGGTAATCCAACTCGACCTTCTCTGCCAGCACCAAGAAGAACCTCACCCCGGGATCTTTTCCTTTTAGCATCAGATCAACTCATCGCAGACCCAAAGCTCTAACTTTCCAGTGCGAACCCACAGCGGTTTGACATTGAATGCGTTTGCCAGTGCCTTACACTGTTGTTTGCTGTATGATTGTTTCTCTGGCGAGACCTCACTGGAGCCATCTGATTGCTAGTCCTTCTAACTCGGGCTGTGTTTGCAATTCTGAGTTCTAACTCCCAACTGCTTACGAAAGCTTATAGTAATAGTAGTAGTAATAATAGTAATATAGACTAGCTATGGCTGTCCTCTGCCGATACCCACTGCCTATGCCTATGCCCCAAAGCTGCACTGGGCAGGGTGGGATTTAAGTTCCTTGCCATATGCCCAGCACGCACCATGTTGTCAAACACATACTACGTGCTCAATAAGCACTTCTTGAGTGAAGTGAATGAATGAATGAGTGAATGATTTCTACTCCGATGTTTCTCAGCTGGATCCTTGCACTTTCCCCAAGTTCATAACTGCAGTGAACCTGCCATTGATTTAATGAACTAACTCCGTAGCCATCCTACTGTTAAATAACTTTGTTCTGCAAAATCACCTCGTATAACTGGTGGTTTATGTTGGGTTATCGCATGCTTACTAGTCTTAGCTTGCAACTTGGTTATTTCCAAGCCCTGCAAAAAAAAAAAAAAAAAAATCTGAGCCCTCATTCTGCAGTGAATTGATTCCACAATGCAGGGCAAAAGAACATGACTGACTTTCAGTTCCCCCACCTGGGAAGTGAGGCTGTGAATAACTACCCCATGAGGCCGGTAACAAGTGCATTGAAAACTTGCCCGTGATCCCATAACTAGTAAGTAACGAGTAGGATTCAAACTTCACTCCTCTGGCTCCATTTAAACCACTTTCTGATGCCAAAGTCCCATGAGGCCGTGTGGAAAGTTACCGAGGAAAGATGGTCCTGAGCAAGGTGGAGAAACAGGAGTTGATCAGGGAAATTAAGTCAGGAGAGAACTTTCCGGACTGAGCTTGTTTGTGTCCACAGCTGGCCAGGCTGAAGGTATTACCTCGTCTCAACGACTCAGAAACGCCATGAATCATTTCATAATTTAAGGTCATATACATAGAATATGTAAAAGTGAGAGGTTCGGATTAAAGATGTGATTACCCTAACTTAAAATACCTACTTTTAATTAACATTTGCTATTAGTTGGATGTAGGACATAAAAAAGAAAAAACCTAACAAAAAAAACTCATAATCTTTGTTCAACAGGTCAAAGGCAGGGACGGGCTGGAGGGGTCCAGCAGCCTTAGTGCTGATGATGGAAAAGCAGGAAAGAAATCTCCTCATTTTATAAAGCTTCTGAGGACAAACCAAACCCAAACCTAACTTTCACAGAATTTACACTTAAGAGCACAGAGTCTGGAATGTTTTCATTCCAAAATGATTATTGAATTTTTTTAAAAAGTTGATTGAAATAAATTACAATAAGCCTATTTGCTAAAGCACAAATCAAGCCATGCTTTTCATTAAGAATGATGAGACAATTCAAATAATGCAGCGCGATTCCAATCCTCCTCTGGTTCACGTTTATGAGCTACAGCGGTGGCTGTTACTCGTTCGGGGTCGTGAGGAGGGGCTGAAGGGAAAGCGGATGCGGGGAGCTCACGCGGCTCGTTAGCATCTTCCCTCTATCACTTTCTTTACGTCTTTTCTTTCAGTTCCACCTTTTATCCAACCTTTTGAGTTTCCAAGATTCTCCATCGGACAGCGGGTCTTCATCCCATGCGTCGTGGTCTCAGGGGACCTGCCCATCACGATCACCTGGCAGAAGGACGGCCGGCCCATCCCAGCGAGCCTGGGGGTGACCATCGACAACATCGACTTCACGAGCTCCTTGCGCATCTCCAACCTGTCCCTCATGCACAACGGGAACTACACCTGCATAGCCCGGAACGAGGCCGCGGCCGTGGAGCACCAGAGCCAGCTGATCGTGAGAGGTGAGTGGGGGCGCCGGGCGCCTGGCGTCTGTGCGGCCGAGTGGCGGCGCGTGCTTGAAATATTATGAAAATAACTAGAATGCGTGGAATGTGCTGTCATCCCATTAAAGACACAGGCACACGCGGCTGTAGAAACCACCTGTGAATTCCCCTAACGCCAAACCAAGGTTTCATTCGCCTCAAGTATGAAGTTGCAGAGAATTAGCAGCAGAGAAGTGTGAGAGTGAAGACAGGTGAGGCCTGGGATTTAGCTCACGACGTCAGCCACTGGTTTTGAGGCCACAGTCCACAAGCTCTCGCTGTGTCGTAGTTTTACGTAATGCCTTTGATGAGGTTACCATTGAGATGATGGCTTGTTTTCTTTTTAGGAGAGGCAACCCTTGGTTGACCTCACAGATTGCAAGGACCTTGTCAACTTACAACCCCTTATTTTTTTTTTTTTACACTTACAGCACCTGGTCTTCCTAGGTGGTCTCCCATCCAAGGACTAACCAGGCCCGACCCTGCTGAGCTTCCGAGATCAGACGGGATCGGGCTTGTTCAGGGTGGCATGGCTGTAGATAGAGGTGATGGCTTTTAATAACAAGGCTTGTCAAAGCCGTATACCAGTTTTTTGGAAAAGTAAAAAAAATAATAACTTTTATATTTTTTGTTTTGGTTTTAGCAATGTGGTTTTCTTTGTTCCTCTTCCATTTAGCATTAGATCTGTTCTTATTTTTGGATGCTATTGCAACATTTATTCAATTAAGCAAACGTGGTAATAATTACGAAAAAAAAAACTAGGTAGTTTGACTTGTAGACTTGGCAGGAGTCTCAGTGCATCGGTCTCGTTTCGAATCTCTGTTCGAGTCGCCGAGTCCCAGCGAGGGCCGCACTCTCTTCTGAAGGTCCGTTGCACGTGGGTATTCCGTGATCTCATGGTCTCCCCGGAGGTGTCTGCATTCGCCTCCCAGCACAGCGATCGCCCACGTTGCCAGGTACCCACGTGCAATTACGGATGTCCATAGCAGCATTATTCACAGTGGCCAGGACGTGGAAGCAACCGAAGTATCTTATGATAGATGATTGGATAAGGAAGCCATGGTGCATATATACAGGGGAACATTACTCAGCCATAAGAAGAGACGAAATACTGCCATTTGCGACAACATGGATGGGCCTCGAGATAATCATGCTAAGCAAAATAAGCCGGAAAGAAAAAGTTGAAAATCACATATCACTTACATGTGGGATGTAAATCTAAAAGCAATAAAGGAACAGAACAAACAAACACAGACTCGTGGACATGGACAACAGACTAGTGGTTACCAGAGGGGATGGGGGAGGGGGAGGTAGACGGGGTAAAAGGGGTCAAATACGTGGTGACAGAAAGAAATCTAACTATGGGAGGCGAACACACAGTGTAAACATATATATGCTTTACTGTTAAAGCGTACAGCTGAAACTTGGATTTCGTTAACCAATGTCACCATAAAAAATTTAATTAATTAAAGTTTTTTTAAAAAAAGATTTCCATTAAGGTGATTATTTGCATTTAAAATCCCCAAACATGGGCTCTGGGAGCAATTATCAGGAGGGGATGATTTCCACTGTCTTTGGGGTCGTCGATCGGGCTCGGCGGGTCCTTTTCAAGCAGTAGATTCCAGCGTCCTTCCTCAGTCCTTAAACCTTGTCCCCATGACACCTGTTCTTCCTTTCTGGCTGAAAAGTAATGCCCACTCCATCTCTTTGCCAACAAAAGGAAGTGAAATATATGGATCCATATGAAGAAATCAGCTTTGCATTTGTAAAAAAAGATTTTCCCTGAGCAAATGACTAAGAAAATATACATTCTCAATTAGAGAGAAACTAAAGGTACAAATAACATCTTTTTTCTCATTCCACATTGTATTTTTGAGTATAAGAATTGGGATCCATGAAATTTTTTCCCCCACTTTTTGAAGAGAAATAAAAATGGGGCCCAACACAGTCTCTGTTTCCCAAGTATCTTCTTGTGAAAAGAACGGACACTCTAGCATTTGTGAAGGGCGAAGCGGACGGCAGCCTGGCCCCTGTCACCTGACTGAAGGAGCCAGGTCAGCGAGCAGGATACCAGCTAGAAAGGTGCTCACGGGCTCTCGGTACCCCTCTCCTTTGCAGGAAAGGCAACCGGGCTCGGACCAGGGCCAAGGTCAGACGAGCTGGTGGTGAGCCTGGCCGCTCGGGGCAACATGGCTGACCACTGTCTGACTCGTGGCTCTATGCGATTGTTCTTTAGATACGTTAAATAAGGTTCTGTGACATTAACGTTAAATCACCAGCGAGATGATAAAACCCTGAGAAATGAAACCTGCTTTGCGAACAGGTCAGCGACTGGCGATGCAGCCAACGGCAAGGTGGTGTGGCCATGATCAGCCCGGACGTCACCGCAGACTCTCCTTGGAGACTTAAGAAAACTCTGAGGACTATTTTCTGGTTCCAGCGAGTCCCGCTTAAGTCATAACCTCTGGGAGGACATCCATCTCTCAGATATCTGGGGCATCGTATATTTTTTTTAAAAATTTACCCATAATGATTTTTAAATTTGTCATACATTACAATTATATCGGGAGCTTAAAAAAATTCCTGATGTCCAGATTGCAACCCATGCTGATTAAATAACTGTTTTTGGAGGTGAGACCCAGGCTTCTGTAATTGGTAAAGTCCCCAAGTTGATTCTAATATGCAGCCGAGTTCCAGTCCTAGCGCCCTGGTTAGTTTGAATACGCAGCTATTTTAGAAGTCTGATTTTTTTTTCTAAATGCAAAGAGAAAAAATAAATAAAAAATAAATGCAAAAAGAGGTCATTCGTGACTCTCGCCAGGTCTGTGACATGCTGTGACATGGCCCGATGTATCTTTTTAATTATTGTAGCAGCAGCCATTTGACCAATGGACTGGTCCCGAAAGCAAGGATGGTAGGTAAAGGTGCCTTGAGCAAGGGCAGTGACAGTCATGGCAGGGAGAAGCGGGAGGGTTTGCAGCTTGCTCCAGAGGCGGAGCAAACGAAGCTTGTTTGTTAAGCGGCTGATGCAGGAGAGGGCTCAATAACAGAAGCGCGTATGTTGCCTTTATTAAAAGTAAGTGAAGTGTCATTTGCCCTTGTCATGGGAAACGATGACGTGGGAGCATCCAGAGCGTCCGGACCCCAGGCGTTCCAGCATTTAACGTTGCAGAGTGAGAGTCAGCGAAGAGGCAGGGAGCAGAGCAGCCGGTGAGATGCGGGGGAACCCCGTGGACCGTGGGGCGCAGAGGCAAAACAGGAAACATGTCAAGAAGGACGGGTAATAACGTGTATCCGATCCCGTTGAGAGTAGGAAAAGAGGAGAACCAAGAGTCGGCCGTCGCGTTTGGGCAGGCGGACACCGTTCGTGACCTGGGAGCGTGGCGTGATACCCGCGTGATACCACGCCGCGGTGACACCTGACTCGTGGGGCGGCCGGGAAGCAAGTGGAGGACGGGGCGAGCGAGCGCGTGGGAACTCAGTGAGGCCACTATTTCCATATTTTCAGGCGTGTTACTCTGCGTGACCGAGGCAGGGAGACAGGAGAGCGGGGCGTGGGACGAGGGGAGATTCTAGGCCGGAATGAGTCAGGGAGAGAAAAAAGCTCGTGTCGGGGAAAGAGGAGGGAATTATGGTATCGGGGTCCTTGAATGAGTGAATCGCACCCGTGGCATGCGTGCGAACTAGTACAGCAATAACCACGGTGGGCGGGGGTGGGGCGCTCCAGAAGGCAGAACCAGCAGGAATGGCGGGAAATTCTGGGGAGGCCGATTTGGGGTCAAGCAACGTGAAATGAAATTTTTAAAGTTTACTGAATGGAGCCATCGGAGAGTCACAGGGCATGGGTTTGTTCTCCTACCAGAAACAACCATAAACCTGGACAAGAGGTTATAACGTGACCATTTTCAGGCAGTGGGACAGGCAGCATCGGGCCCTGATCCTTGAAGGCAAGTAAGCGTGTGAGCTAAACTCCGAATTCACCCCAGATCTCTGCCTGGGGCAATATCCAAGCCATGGTGGGGGATGCAGAGCCCCGATAGATAACGGTGATTTTCCTGAGTGGGAAAAAATAAATAGCAATTTAGAAGTATCGAGACTCTGGATTTTGCTGAGCAGAATACTGAAGAGTAGGAGCTGTTCAAAAAAAAAAAAAGCTTCTAAAAATTTGTGTGAGGCCCCCTTTGCGTCTATAGCTGAATACTACATTTCACATGCCTGTTGTGAGACTCCATGAAATCTAGCAGAGAATGACTACCAGGAGGATGTGAGGTGAACAAATTTCAGAGGTTCCACAGTGATGAAAAATGACAGAGTTCTGACGAGCTGGAAGAGAGACACGTGAGGAATTCAGGGAAAATCGCCAAGAGGCCCTGTTAAGAATAGGGCTAATCTAGCCCTGAAATAAAAGCTACTCTAGACCAGCCCTAAAAAATGCCTCGAGAGACCCTTGACAGGACAAAACTTCTCCATCATCAAATTAACTGACCAGAAGAATAACGCTCAACGTTCTTAAAAGCAAAACAACAAAATCCAGGCTCTCAGTTGCATAGGAAGAAGGAAAATGGAGTTTTCCTGTTGTAAAATACTTCCTACCTCATGCATGAAGTGGTGTAATATTATCTGAACAAAGATGTTGCTAGTTAAATATGTACATTATAAACTGTTGAGCAATGACCAAAAATGAAACAAATAGGTATAGCTATCAGTGCATATGGCACAGGTAGAAGGGAACATTAAAATATATTCAATTAAACATAAGAACATCAGGAAAAGAAAGGGTAACAAAAAAGAGATGCAAGAAATGAAAAACAAACAAGCAGATGGAAGATTTGAGTACAACGACATCCATGCATTAAGTATTAATGGGGCAAATATTCCCATGAAAAAGCCAAGAATATCGATCTTAATACAAAAACAAGATTCAAGTACACGCGACCACGCTTGAAACATAAAGGCATAAGCAGTTATGGCCTTGGCATTGGCGGATAGCACGACCCTCCGATTATTCTCCATGCGATGAGTGAGCATCGGGAGGACAGATGCGTCCGGTCAAATCCTCTAAAGTCGGCGAGGGATAAACAGCACCTGTTACGACACGGCTGCACCAGAGTCAACTCTGCCCATCTGCCTTTGCTTTGAGCCTCACCGTGCATGATGCTGGAGCGGAACCCATCTGCTGGAGGCCTCCAGGAGCATGGCGGGCTGAACTCCGCTGACAAGGACCCCACGGGAGGGCCCGCCGCCTGCGAGCCGGACCCCCCAGAACCCTTCCTGGCTCCCTCGCTTCCCTTTTTTCTCTTTCACCCTGTATGATTAGGACACCTTCTCAACTGTTGACTTGGCAGGGAATTAAGAACACATCATGTAGAAGAAGGTCATGGAGTAATTCAAGTTACGGGGCAAGGATTAGGATGCAGTCTTGGTAACACAGCCAACAGTAAAAGTACAAGATTTTTGAAGAGACTAACGGCAAGCAGGGATACGTGCGTTTGAGAGACGAAGTCTATAACATGCGTTGAGCCAGGAGTGAAAATGTGCGCATGAGAAAAGCGAACAGGGCGGCCCCATTCCTCGTTATTTCTCATATCACAGTCAGGTGACCTGGGCCGCTGTAACGGTTAGCACATGTTTTGATTAGCCTGGGTCATTAGAAAGGTACAGGAAGACTTAAGTTAAAATAAATGAGCTTTATAAGGAAACGAAAGAGAAAAAAGAGAAAACAACTCTCAGCTCTCCACGGACGCCGTGGCTTACACCAGCAGTGGCCCGGTGCACTCCGTAACGGCATGCTCAGTGGAGTGACCTTTGTTAATGAAGCCACCTGGGGGGAAAGGAGTGGACTTAATGACAGAACTGCCTGCCCTCTGGTCCCTGTTATCGGCTCAGCACTACTGAGAAAGCTGCCAACACAATGGTTTTGTAATCTGTGAGCGTCTCGCACTTCTTCATATCCTATGATTTATCTGCTGTTTCTGACTTTTAATGACGAGCCGTCACATTGCAAACCTAATACACGAAAAGGCCTTCGGTTCGCTTGTGTTTGGCAAGGAAAATAAACATTAGAAAAGGCCACTGTCTCATCGCTATGTTTATCGATCCAATTTTTGATGACCGTAGACTTGCTATCATTTTCCTCCATTCATTTTCCCAACTAATATATATGAAGCTTTTATTTCATAACAGATATTCTGAGTGTTGGGGGTACAGTGACGATCAAAAGAGCGAGGAGTGAGACCAAACCTCTGTCTCGTAAAACTCGCGTTCCAGTGGAAGGGAGAGATAACAAAAAGAAACAAATGATGGCAGGTATTACTTGAAATAAAGCTTGGTAAGGGGTCTGAGAGGGACAGGGACAGGATTGGCAGGCAGGGCAGACAAGATAAACCATTCTGGAGAGATTTTTGAGCAGAAATTTGACTCAAGCGAGGGGGTAAGCTGCAGAGCTTCCTGTAGGACATCAGTTCCAAGCAGAGGGACCAACAAGGACAAAGACCCAGTGTCAGGAGTGAGTTTTCTGCATTCAAAGGACAGCAGGAGAGCACCGTGCTCGTGGGCAAGAGAGGGGAAGGTTTGAAGCCAGGGGTCAAGCCATCTGTTCCGGTGTGATGAAAGTCACAGGATCTTCGTGTCCAGTGCCATAATCTTACCTGGACTCGACCCAATTACCACCTTAACTAAATGCCATCCAGTAGATCATGGCGATATTTATTCAGATGACCCCACCCAGCTACCACCAAATCTCTTTCTGTTGTTTTGCCTTCAGAAAACCTGAATCCCTGGCCCTATTGACAGCTGAGAATCCTGTATCCATTCTTTGTAATACGGCTACTGAGAAGCCAAGAATTCCCAACGTAAAACAGTAGACTGTACCTAAGACCGAAAGATGTCTGTCCTGTTGTAAACATGCCTCGCTTCCACTAGGAAAGCCTCTCAGCTAGGAAGCCGATATATCAGCAGATATGCTCACCTACCATACCGGATAAAGTGTGACACAAAAGAAAACCAAAATACCATTTGAAAAAGAGGAAACCAGCAACTTTAGGGAATTATATTCCCGGACAGTGCAGAGTATTCAGAATCTTTGGGTCCCATCGTAAGTTTTGGCCCAAACTGTGACAGTCCTGAAGCCTCCGCACCCTTCCACCTGCAGTTCTGTGTTGCCCTGACCAGAATTCCCCGATGACGCTTTGCCGTCTTCACTCAGATGGAGCTTCTTGGCTCATCCTGCTCAACAACCTTGAGTGCTGGGTTCACACCAAGGTCTTAGAAGCCGGAGACCAAGGGCCCAATTCACAAAGAGCCTTCACGGTGCCGTAAGAGCGTGGATGGTATCAAGGAACAGTGGGATGTGCTGATGATTTTAAACAGGGAAGTCACAGTCATCATTTGGGGTCTTGGAAGGATCCTTCAAGCCACTTTGTGGGAATGGAGTCAAGTAGGGAGTAAGTGGCTGGTAGACCAGTTAGAAGGCTGATTCAGAAGCCCAGAGAAGGGCCAGTATCAGCCTGGTCTCAAGTCAAATTTCTCTGAAAGCAGAGTGTGAGACATGGCACTGGCTGCTGATTGCTTATTTGAGATGTAGTTCCTGGATCCCAGAATGAGAGAATAGGGAAAAATGAGATCAGAAAGGGAGGAAAAACCAATAAAAGTTGTTTAAATAAGCTAGTTGCTCTATGGACACAGAGGCTCATTTAACTGGACGAGATCCCTCTGAGCAAGCATCGTTCTCAAAGTGTGTCTCCGGACCAGCAGCCTCCGCAGCACCCGAGAGCTTATCAGTAAAGCAGGATCCTGGATCCAACTTCAGATGTACCAAGTCAGAATTTCCCGGATGGGGTTCAGCTGTTTGTGTTTTAATCAGCTCTTTGGGTGACTCTGCTGCCCTCTGATGTTTGAGAAACGAGCATAGAACACGCCTTAGAATTGTCCATGTGATTGAAGGGTGGACAGGCAGGACATTTATCCTGTCCTCCGTCCTTCAGTGATGTATGATTGTCTCCTTTATCCTGTCCTCTGTCCTTCAGTGATGTATGATTGTCTCCCACGTTACGGGTTGCATCAGTGAAGGTGGATAACCCTTTGCAACTTCAGAGAAGGCTCGGAGACAGCAAAGAGAGACTGTCTCCTGCCTGGGTGGCCTGGCCTGGCAAAGTGGACGGAACTGTCCATCACAGGGGTGCTGAAACAAGGCGCCGAGGGCCGGTGGCACACCACACACCCTGTCTACCCGTCATGACTAGGACACAGCAATGAAGAGGAACAGAGTCTGAGGAAATGTGCGACATTTTCCAAGAAGCATCAGTACCTGATACAAAGAGATAAAAGATGGGGCTAATGGAACATAATTCTCAATTTTATGGGCCATTTCTGTCTGTAATTACTTTACACTTACAATATGGCAGTGGTTATTTCCCATGTAAACCTCTTTGATCAGTTTTTAAGTGACAACCCTTTGGATTAGAACCAAATTGAGGGGAGTGGTCATGGATCAATTATAATTAGACGTTCTTCCAGAGGAAATTCAAGAGATGAGTTATCTGCCCATTTGACAGGGAGTTCCTTGCTCTGAGCAGAATTTGAGCCAAACAGAGCATAAATGTGGATGACTGTGTATTTGCCTTCCACCCGGGCAGAATGAATTTGGCATGACGTCTTAAACTTTGTAATTTATCCTTGAGGTTGATTGATTATTTTTACTAGAAAACTCTGCTCTATGAAATCTCTAGCCTTTTTCCTAGAAATGATTTCTCAGCATGAGGTAGTCATCCCTGATCACCATATTTTAAATATACTTCCATTTTACTGAATATACTTGTCTCAGAATACCATCTAAATGGAGTAAAATTGCTTCCTAGTCACACAGTATTGGAGAGACCCATCGGCTGTGGAGCGTGTTTAATTTGCAGGTTGGGAACTGTGTTTGTTGTATGTAAAGCCGAACAGCACTCCCACAGCATTAACTGCCTTCCGGGCACTGTTAATTCATTCGAGCCCCACGCCAGCCCTGTAAGATGCGTGCTGTAATTATTCGCCATTTGCAGATAAGGAGAGCAAAGTTAAAAGACATTTGATAACTTGCACAAGATTATCGCGACTAGAAGAAGCAGAGCCGGAGATCCACCCCGGTGTTTAGCGCGTCGCTCCTCCTCGCCTTCGCTCTGTTGTCTCTTCCAGAAACGCAGCAGAGGGTTCCGTCTCCAGATGCATCGTGCGTCTTGATATGGTTCCCTTTTCCTTGGCTGTTTTACGGCCAGAGTGATCTTCTCTATGGCTCACATCACCTCAAAGGCTTCCAAGGTCCTTGCGGACCTCGACTCTCATCCTCCTCTCAGTCCATTGCATGTGGTGGCTGGAATCCTATCTACCTGTAGCACATAGGCCCACCTTTCTCTCTCAAAGGGAGGAACTCTGAAAATCACAAAGCAGACAAGATCGGCTTTCTCGGGGATTATGGAAAGGGGAGGAAGAGCACCCAAGTGTCTAAGTGTCTACTATATGGAACGTAATCCATTTCGTCTATGAAATCCTGTGACTGCCTTGTCGAAAGCCCGTTCCATCATTAACCATTGACCTGCTGAAAAAGATCTCAAGCTTCTAACGTCTTTAGATGCTCCCTTTCATAGAAGAATCTGCATTTTTCTCTTTAAGACTCAAATATTCTTAAAATCACTATAACTTAAACCAAAGCATTTGCTTTCTCTTTGCAAGTATGTTTTAAACAAAGTACACATTTGTGTTTCACATAGGGGGATTTTTTCCCAGCATCTCACAATACTCACCAAATAAGTAGCTACTTGATCTACCTACACTAGAAGGCAATCATGGTACCTTCCTTCAGTCAGCCACAGAAGGATGCTGACATCAAGAATGATGGCCTGTGTGTCTTCGTCCAGCATTTTGGGAAAAGCTCGATAGTATGTTGTGTTCTTAATTGACTTTAGGGAACACCTTTCATTCTCCCTTCACCTCCTATCTTAGTAAGAATAGATATCAAACACTTTGAACAGTTCACACACAAGAGGAATGCTTGCTTTGATCATTACTCTTTGATGAGCAAATATGTTTTCTCTTTTCTTTAAACTTTGGTTGTGATTCTGTCTTCCATGGAGTGGATTCCTGGAGGTTTTCCATAACACAAGTCAAAACAGGAAGTCATGGTCCCCTGGTTGATAGTCCAATTCCCACACTCAGGAGTCTAGTTTTCTCCAGGGCAAAGTAACTTCCATCTGCAGAAGCTCATTGATATCAATAAGAAAAATTGCCTGTCCTGAGGTGGCTTCCCTAATTTGTCCCAAATTGGAAGCGTTGTTTTTTAATTTCCCATATATAAAACATTCTTTGTATTTTAATATTTATTAAAGTCATTGCATTTCTCAAAATCATACTTTGAATGAATTGTGATCCTCTCTGAATTACTGATGATATTTCTGTCTTTGCAGTCCCCCCAAGTTCGTGGTCCAGCCACGGGACCAGATGGAATCTATGGCAAGGCTGTCATCCTCAACTGCTCAGCTGAGGGTTATCCCGTACCCACCATAGTATGGAAATTCTCTAAAGGTATGAAGTTTCTTGATTGTTTCTTATCTGCCAAGCATGTTACATTCTAAAGAATTAGGTGAGGATGTGTAGTCTTTCCAGAGATGTTTCTTACAAGTAGCTAAGCCCCCAGTAGTCCACCGAAGTGCTTTTGTTCAGAGCATGATGAGAACGAGAGGCAGGTTATTCAAACAACTTATTTCTGCATTATTTCTGGGAAACTTCAGCTGCCTGCTGATACTGTAGAACCGTGGTCTGCTTGGCCACCGCTGTGCGCCCTCGTGTGGAGATGCAGAGATGCAGGCATAGATTGTCAGAATCACTCACTGTTGGGAAATCAGGTCCCTGGTATTTAGATGTATGCAATGACATGGTTTTAGAAGGTTGAAAATAAAAGTATTGTTTCATTTACCCGGCTACCTCAGATTATACAAATTACACACAAAAACAAACGCATCCAGTGTCCTATTTTGTGTGTCTAATGTTCCCTTCCTTCATTTCTAACCATGCCTTCTCTTCAAAGGAAAAGAGCATTTTTCTTTGAAGGTAACACTGTAGATATTACATGAATAGAAGTGTGTAATGTATAACATGGTGGGGGACCAATCTAAACATTGCAAAAGTAATTCACATCTATCTTATCATCTTCTCCAGGAAAATTCGCTTAACCATACTTATAAATATATTTCAGTTCTCTTTCTTTTCTGATTTACTCACCTTAATTTAGTAATTTATTTATCAAACAGGTGAGAGCCAAATATATACTGGTGGGATAAACAAACAAACAAACGAATAAATTTGATCTTTTTTCTAGCAACCTAAGACCTACTATATATGATTAATTGTTACGAATGTTTTTATGTATTCATTTATTTAATCATGGTGTGTATTCTGGATGTTGCTTTTTAAAACAACATGTTGCATTTTTGTATTAAAAAAAATAACAATAGAAGAAAAGCAGAGACCACACTTGCCAGAATACCCTCTGGTACACTTCCTTTTAAGGAGAAGAAGAGGGAGTAGGGAGGGGCTGGACCTCTCATCACAGGGAGAATCAGTCAGTCTTTCACAAATCTCTGAGGCTACTCCTCTGTAGCAGGCCATACGCATTGTTCATGTAAAAAGCACTTTATTTAAAAAGTAAAGCTTGTTATTTAGTGTCCACCCACATGATTTCTCATTTTAATCTGTGTTTGCAGCCCCATGTGGCACCACATGTCAACAAATAAGATCTCGCATTAACTTTAGTAGATGTGCACATGCGATACTAGGAACATTTTTCCCTGACACTTTCCTCCTTCAAAATGATTTCTAGTGGTCGCCGTTGTGCGATGTTCCCTGTCCCTCCCTTAAGTAGTGTCCAGTTTCTCACGACTACAAACGCCACAGCAATGAATGTCCTCGTACGTTAAGGCAATGTGTGCGTGTGGGATTGCTTTCTCCAGCTAAATTCCTAGACGTGGAGGAGCATGGGCTCACTAAGGGCTTTGGTCTGCGCTGGCCCGGGGCCAGTTCACACGCCCGCCTGGAGTGTGAGGCTGCGTGTGGCCCTGCACCCTTGCCAATTAGGTGGGATCTTTTTAGTCTCAGTCTTTGCATTGTGATGAGTAAATGGTTTTCTGTTTTAATTTGCATGTTTAGACCTCTAATGATGTTAAGAATGTTTTATCTTATAAAACATTTACTGATCAATTCTGTTTCCCCTTTGGAGAATTTTTTTGTTTATGTTACTTGCACACTTATTTCCCTGTCTTATTTTCAGGAGTGTTTTTCATTCACTCAGTGTTTTGTTTGTCATGGGTTGAATAGACGGTTTATTCCTTCCCATCATTGATATGCAAATTAAGTTATGGTAGCCTTTTTATCTTTAGAATTCATGTGTGATATAAAATCATCAAAGAAAAATGGAGAAATTACAACAAAATTTTAAAAAGTCAAATTGACCCCAAATAACCAAAGATAATGACTGTAAACATTTTTGTTTAGACTTTCACACCTGTCCTCAGGCAAAAAGTATATAAATAGAGAGAGAGATACATGTAATTTTGTGGATTTTTAGTCTTTTTTTTTTTTTTTGGTTAACAGTGTGCTCTGAGTGTCTTTCCACATCGACAAATATGGGTGTTCACTGTGCCCTTATACTGTCTTTATGCTGTCTGTGCAGAGTTTGTATTAATACATCAGTAAGTATCTAACTATCTCTTGCTTTTGTTAGGATCGAGTTCAGGGACTTAGAGCCATGGAGTTCAGGGACATCGAGTTCAGGGACTTAGAGGAATCTGGACATAGCTTGTTCAGGATGAGTGGGTCTTCACCTAAGTCACTGGGGACCCACACTGCTTGTATCTTTCTGTCCTGCCTTTCCCAGCAAGCACTTCCCACCGTCAAAAAAAAAAAAAAAAAAAAAAAAAAACGGTCACTGAGCCCTGGCGGACACTTCCACATCCGCGTGGGAGGAAGAGCAAGGGGAGAGGGTCGCCAGGCCCCCTGAGCCAGCTCGCTCGCTGGTCTGCTCCGGACCGTGCTGACATCGCACTGGCTAGGGCACCGGAGCACGCAGCTGTCATGACTGTCACGTGTGCTACGTCACTGAGAGGGAAGGCTGGACACTGCGCAGTTAGGCGTTTCCGGCACTACTTGGGTATTGTGTATCTGTTTCTCCGGGTTTTCATTGTTACAAAAAATGTCACGATGATGTCTACCGCATCGATCTTTGGCCACGTGTCCATTTTTTTTCCCTGGGGATAGACTTCTAGACGTAGGATTGCTGGCTCAAAGGGTAAGCACTTTCTGTGCCTGTCAGTATGCGTCAGCCACCTGCCAACGTGTCACTTATTTACACACCTTCCCACAGTTTACAGCGTTGCCTGTTTTTTTATAACCAAAAAAAAAAAAAAAAAAAAAAAGCCAGGGAGTACGCTTTTTTTTTTTTCACTATTTCCCAATGGAATAGGGGGATGTTGTTTGTTATTATTTTAATTTTACAAGTAATGAAGATGTTTCTTAAGAAAAATGCAGACTGGCTTGTGGAATGTGTTTCCAGGGGAAAAAATCTCACTAAGAAAATAAATACAGCTCCCTCATACGTGACAAAAAAAGGTGCAAAGGGAACGGCTGGGCGTTTCTCTGAGAAATACAGTTTAACCTCGGGCTGCAGCTCTTCAGAGTGAATCTCAGTGGTTTAAGGGCAGCTGCTGCAGAAATGAAAGAGTCTGCGGAAAAACAACGTGATTGCAGTTTTGACCTTGGGTCTGGATAAACAAAGTCTAAGACATTCAGTTCTATCCCCGAGGGTTGTTTTTCTTTGTTTGTTTGTTTTGTTTGTTTTGTTTTTTACATGAACAAAGGAGGTCTTTTGTCTAAAACAGATTTTTTTTTTTAAGTCAAGGCTAACTGCCACGGGGGAGGGGGGGCGCGGAGGGGGGCTCATCTGCGCTCCCAGAAACCCACAGCTAAGCCCATGTATGTCATTTATAGTGTAGGGAGTGGTTTCAATCAGTGTCCTGTGACCAAGATCATCTCCAGTTCGCTGCCGGGGCGCGAGCCAGGGAGGGATGGTTCATGGAAGAGGTAGCCTGCCCTGGCTGGTGGCCGCCAGGGTGTCCTTCGCCGTCTGACTACCCACAGACAAGGCCAGTTCTGCCTCCAGAGATGCTTTGGCCTTGGGAATGTCCACGGACAAGAATCAGAGCATGCCTCGGTGTTGGGGTGGGAGAGGATCAGGGAGTAGTTTGCATTTCAAATAGGGCTGTTGGGGAGACCCCAGGAGAAGGCAGCCTTTGAGCAGAGGCTTCGAGGAGGTGGGGGATGAGCCATGTACCTGTCTGCAGGCGGGGTAGGGGTAGCGCTGAAGGCTCAAGGGACCCACTGGTGCTAAAGCCAGGGGCGGAAGTGGGTTTACATCTGGAATGTTCCAGAAACACCAAGAAAGGTACTGAGGCTAGGATGGAGCGAGTAGAAGGAGACCCTAGACGTCCCAGGAGGTCAGCTTCCTCGTCAGCCATTCTCAGATGTGGTTTTGCCAAGGAGGGGTGGGAGGGGTTCAGGGCGGCAGCAATGGCGCGATGCTCCCTCCTTCCTTCTGTTGCCATGCCGACGCCAGCGCCGTCGGGGTAATCCAAGAGCAGCGTGCAGCCTGCACAGCATTTTCAAAGGGTCCCACTGGCCCCGCTGTTCTGAAGGCAGAGTGTGTGGGGAGCAGGAGTTGCAGCCGGAGACCGTGCGGAGGCCCGTGTGCTGCCGTGGCTTGGCTCAAGGCGACAGTGGTGGAGGAGGGGCGAGAGGTTGGGTTCTGAGTCTTTCGGGCTGGTGGACTTGACGAGGGTGTGAGAGTCAGGGAGGCGTCAAAGACGGTGCCCAGATCTTCAAGAAAAGCAACTTCAGGAGAGGGAGTCCGGCCGGCTGGGTGTCAGGACTCTGGGACCCTCTCTCTGTAGACACAATCCCCAATAAAGGCAATGACACGTTTTCCACATATCCTAATCTTTTTTCGATAACTGCTTTCTCTGTTGTCAGGGCTTGTACCCTGCGCATCCTGGTCCACCGCCATATGCCCAACCTTAGCTTCACCCCAGTTCTCTGTCACCCGGGTCCTGTGTTCACCACTGAGCCTTTAGCCACGGTGTTTACGCTGGGAAATATTCCGGGTTCTTTTTTGTCATGATGGCTGTCATTACTTTTTTTATTCATAAAGTTAGTTTAGGTGGTTGGTAGGAGATTGGTGGCTCACATGATTCCTGGGAAGGGACAGACGCTGCCTAGCTTCCCATTCGAAGGGACCGAACCATTTTGCTGGGTGCCCCAAAGAGCTGCCTCTGACATCCAGTAACTCTAGCTTATGCCTTCATGTTATTTATTTGGGGGTCTGTTTTCCCACAGAAGTGGTGTGCCTATTACCAGATAGATGCAAATTGCCTTCTCTTTAAGAAAACTCCTCCTGCGTTATGTCTGTAAGTATTTGTTCTTTTCTGTGCTTCGTCTTCTTCAGCGTCTCTCCAATATGGCGCCGCAGGACGCCCTTCACTTACGTCCTGTAGGCATGTGCCATTTTCTCTGGGACTTTTTAGCTCGTTTACTCCCAGTTTAGTTTGACTGATCTTCTTCATGTCCACTCTCTGCACCTCTTCCCCCAGCACGCCCTGCTCTCCCGCGCGCTCCCCAGCCCCGCCTTCACGCTCTAAGCCGCCTTCCTCCCCGCCTGCCTCCAGTGCTGCCAGCTCCCGTTCCTCCCTTCTCGAGCTCTTGCTTCATCAGCAAGTGGCTGCTTCAGTCACAGCTCTCATCTAAATCATGGCGACATTTTTCTGGGAAGATTTCATTATTCGATTTGTTTTTTCTATTTCTTTCATTTCTTGTATCGTATCTTTGCTAGATTCTGGCTTCCTTTTTTAAAAAATGTATTTATTTGTTTGTTTGTTTATTTTATTTATTTTTTGCCTACAGCACCTGGTATTCCTAGGTGATTATTTTTATTTGTTTGTTTGTTTGTTTGTTCATTGTTTGTTTTTATGGTGACATTGGTTAATGAAATCCAATATGTTTCAGCTGTATGTTTTAACAGTAAGGCATATATATGTTTACACTGTGTTTCACCTCCCATAGTTAGATTTCTTTCTGTCACCACATATTTGACCCTTTTACCCCGTCTACCTCCCCCTCCCCTCTGGTAACCACTAGTCTATAGTCCATGTCCATGAGTCTCTGTTTGTTTGTCCTGTTCCTCTGTTGCTTTTAGGTTTCTATCCCACATATAAGTGATCTCATGTGATTTTCAACTTTTTCTTTCTGGCTTATTTCGCTTAGCATGATCATCTCGAGGTCCATCCATGTTGTCGCAAAGGGCGGTATTTCACTGGCTTCCTTTTGAGAACTCACGTTTGAAGAAAAGTCACATGCCCAGAAAGAGACTCCCTGGTGTAAACATCCGGTCCCTCGCTTAACCCCACTTCTCGGAGTCCAGGACCCTCGCCAGGCCCGGGGAAGCCCCTGCTGCACCCAGTCTGTGCACGTTGTGCTGGCCGATGTCGGCTTCGCCCCTCCCATGTTCCGCCCCCCCGGCACACTTTAGGGGTGCTTGCTCAGACCCCAGCGTGGGCCATTCTCTCCACGTGGTTCTGCGTGCACAGGTGTTCCGGGTGCGGCGTGGGCTGCCCGTTGGCCTATCTGATGCTTGAGATTTTAGCGATGATGGTGCCTAGTTTCGTGCGAAATAGGGCTGTGTTTTCTAGTCCCCCTTCTCCCATTTGCTTTTGTAGCGTTTCCAAGAAAAGAAATACTGGTTTTATGCTGCCATCTTTAAACCTTAGATCTTGCCGTTTTATAGAGGCTTTATTAAATTTTGTCTTTATTTTAGAAAAATAAGTAGGAATCCGGGAGAAGCAGGAGAAATGATCGATTAAGAGGGAGAGCTGAGTTCAGACACACACACAACACGGTCCAGTTGTGTTACTGCGGGAAAATTACTTAACCTGCATGAACCTGCATTAACACAGATTTCTCATGTGTGAAGCAGACAAAATGAGGGGATTAATGTGATGATTTAGTGAGAGGATTTATAGAAGGCATCTATTATGGTGCCTGGCACATAGCAATTAGTCAATACGCATTAACTGTTATCATCATCAGCATCATCATCATCATCATTATCATCAGCTCACATGGTTAGCCAATTGTCCTAAAACCATTTATCGAATAGCCCGACCTTCTCCCACTAACTCGAATTGCTTTGTAGTCTATGAAAATAATGTGCCTACCGAAGTCTGATTTAATCCCTCTCTCTGTCACACTGGTCTGTTCTGACATCAGGACCACACGAATTAGAGGTTTATCTCTTCCTAAGTTATTTTAATATCTAGTAAAACAATATTCTCTTCATCACTTTTCTTTTACAAAAACATCCTAGATTTCACACATGGATTTTTGTTTACTTGTTTTTTTCTAGATGAATGTTAGGATAATTTTATCAAATTTTCCCCCCTAAAAAAATGTTCTGAACAATTTGGGAGACTGTAATAAATTTAAAAGTTAATAAGGAGAATGTCAACGTCATCAAAAGATTGAAACTTCCCAGTTACTAATAGCTATTTCTCCATGTATCCAAATCTTTTGTTATGTGCATTATTTTATTTCTTTCCTGTATGTCTGGGTAGTATTTAGAAGTGCCTGCCTACAGTTTTCTTTGGTCCCCTTTGCTTTTCTGGGTGGAAGGGCGTCACATCCACAGACCGTGCTTGTCGGGCCTCTGCAGCTGTCCACGGGCCTCTCTTCTCCCAGCCGGGAAAAGGTCGTCCTTGATTTGGAGACATTCCTGTTTTCCTCCATTCGCGGGCACCTACGGAGGGCTGTCCCTGGGCTGGGGCCCACCTTTCCCGCCTGCTTCTCTGCGGGTTGTCTTTCTCCCGCTCTTCTTCCTGAGTCCTTCTCGCTCTTCACTGTGGCACATTTCACAGAACCAAAGTCTTCCCAGCTCCCGTTCTCCCTGGAGGCTCTGGAGAATCCGGAGCTGTCCCCAGAAAGCTGCTGGAGGTTGTCATTTCTGCATCCACAAGGTGCAGTCCACCCCCGGCTCCAGCTGACCCTTACCACCAGGGTCCCAGAAATGTCCTCTTCTGCTTGTTCTCAATCCACCTGCCAAAGCCCTGCCCTCTTGTCGCGGACGCATTATAGGGGTCAATGGGACTTAGAGCCTTTGTTTAGAAATCCATGGAAATAAAGCCTGACAGAGGCAGTAGTTTTCTAGATGTTTCCATCAAGTATGCCCAGTTCCAGGTGACCCCTCTGAAGCCTCCTCTTACTTCAAGGGCTTGCCCTGCAATGCCTCACCTTGATCCTGCTCACAAGGTCAAGATGACTTTCTCTCCCAAAGTCAAGATGAATTCTACAGTCCCCAAGGCCTGTGTCTTGGAATGCCACGAAGAACATAGGCATGGGGCAAGCCCAGGTCCACTGAGCAGATGGATTCTAGGACATGTTTTCCACTAACACCAACCTGGACCACCCTGGTGTGGTGGTGACTGAGGCTTCTCTCCCTCAGTGGTCAAGAGACTGCAGGCCGCCAGCTCTCCGTCCCAAAGTAGGTCCCTGTGGGGCAATTAAGAGACAATTACGCCCTTAAATGAGAGTGTCTTCCCTTGCCCTCGGGGAAGACTGGAGGTTTCTGTTGAAATAATAACTTGCCAGAGCCAGCCAGCTAAAGTCGAACAGCACCTAAAAGAGGGGGGTGAAGCCTAAGGAAAAAAGAAGACAGGAAAGCGCTTCGGGAGAGCATACAGTCACTGCTGCAGCCTGGAGTTTATTTAGCATAGCCCTTATATTTCTTTTTGAACACAATAGCAAGCCACAGAGGACAATACCATAGGAATGCTGGCATTTACATAAGTTCCTATACATCCTTCCTTCAGGGTACAAACATCCTAGCTATTTGTAAAACATTCCACTATCTTATTAGGATTACTTTAGGAGGCATACCTCTCCTCCAGGGTCAGTAATGTTTAACTCAAATCCCTGCTTCCTTGAACCGTTGTTTAAGCAGTCTCAGCAACTGCTTTATGGCTATAAGCTACATGACTTCTTCAGTGTCTCATAATGGCTCCCAACAATAACTAGGTGAGAGGTTCACAGGGCCCAGTCAGGGCGGTCCGTGCTTGACCGGGTCCTCTCCCTGCCCCCGAGTTGATTGCCCAAGGCATTTAGCCTCATTTCTTTGCCATCGACCACGCACACTGACCTCGAATGCCGGCTCATAGCCCTTGCTCAGAACAAGTGTCCTCTGCACACCCCTGTGCTGGACCTCTGCCTCAGCCATCTCCTTGGGACCAGTCACCTGAGCCTGGTCCCTCCCACTTCTGCCCCGCCTCCCTGCCCAGCTGTCTGTCTGACTACCCCCCAGAGCTCTAACTGGACCCGCCACTCATCCTGCTCTCCATGTGGGTGAGGAGACCCTGGGGCCTCTGCCCCCCTCAACCCCCTCCCCCATCAGGCCTTCTCTGTGCATCCCCAGGGACCCGCTCAGGTCTTCCCAGCAACACCTGCTTCAGACTTGTGCGCCCGCTCGTCCGGGCTGTCAGGTCCCCACTACCACCCGATCTGTGGCAAGATACGAATCGTGCATTAATACGTGGGAAGGTCTCAAAGGATCTAAAAAGCAGAAGAAGGCAGCTCGTCCCTGTGACGCAATTTGTGGACATAAACCCAGATTCAGAGCTGAACGTGGCTCCTCCACGCAGGACAAAGGCAGCTCTGCCTGTGTGTCCCTGAGTCCCGGCCCTGCTTCTTGGTAAGAGGCAGCGAGTCCTTGGAAAAGGGCTGTGAGCAGAACAGAGGATGCGTGTTCTACATACGGTTTTATTTTCTTCCTTTGATGGTGGAATAAAGCTCAGCGGGGAGGAAAAGCTTCTGCCTCCCCCTGTGCTGAAGCCGGTGGGGTCCCGGCCCCCTGCGGACCCCAGCCCGGGGAGCCGCACTTACCTCAAGCCCTGGTCGGGTAGGGGACAGCCCGCCCTGGGGCGCGTTGGGGCCTCCGTCCCTCCTCCCCGCACCCCTCCCCCGCACCCCTCCCCGCATCCCTCCCCCTGCATCCCTCCCATGGCCTTGCCCCAGGACTTCCCCGCAGAACCGGTGCCGGCAGCCGCCCTGAGGGAGGATGTTGAGAGTCCCTCTTGCTCCAGGGAGGGGGTGGCTTGCTCCAGGGTGTACGGTGGACACAGCCGCAGGGGGTCCTCGCCGCTCATGGTCCCCGTTCGAAGCCGTGGGGACAGCAGCCTGAACACGCCACTTACACCGCCCCAGTATCGCATTTCCCACTGGCGACTGCCGAGTCGTGTCAGCTCATGCTTCCATCTTCGCAAACGGGAGTAAGGGACAACGCTCCATGCTGGTGGTCGAAGGCACAAGGTCCCCGAAGGCCGGGCCCAGCCTCGCAGGCCCGCAGGGGGCGCGGCCAGCGCCCGCGGGTGGCAGGGGCCGCGCGGCGGGTCCCAGGGCCGCAGAGCCGTGTTTTCAGCGGACAGGCGTCTTCAGCGTGGCCGTGCAGGCGCGAAGGGGAGGACTCGGACTGCGCGGGGACAGAGTGACATCAGGATTCACGGAGGAAGCGCCTGGCCGCAGCCCGGGCCGGCGGGGGCGTTTGGTCGTCGAGGGATTTCACGCCGGAAATGGGACGCCGGGTGGAGTCTCGGGAGGACGGGGGAGGGACACGCGGCCGCCTTGGGACACGCGGGAGCCACCGAGGCTGCCCCGTCCGTGGTGACAGTGGCCCGCAGCGCCAAGCACGACGTCTCCTGCAGAGCCCGGCGTCGGGGTCCGCCCGCGCCCGCGCCCCGCTTCTGCACGGCGGTGCCGGCTTCTTCCTCGCGCACCGTCCCGGCCGGGTTCAAGGGCCTGGCACTGGTGACGCTGGCCGTGGTGACAGGTCTGCCGCGGAAATGCTTTTGCAGGGGAACGATTCCAAGGGCGGCAGTGGCACCCGGGACACGTGTGACACGCGCGCGGCGGGCAGTGTGGAACCCCCCCCCCCCCCCCCCCCCCCCGGGCCTGGGACTCGCTCGCAGCGGGAACCGGACCCGCGCCGCCGGACTGCGCTCCTGCCCGCTCCGGGGTCTTCCCTGGAACTGGGCGCCCAGCCCTCGGGTCTCAGCCCCGCGCCCGGGGCCCGCTGCCGACTGCCGAACCAAAGACCACAAACGGAGTCACCCCTGTCGCCTGGCGCTTGCTCGCTCCTCCTCCCACCTCCACCTGTCTCTGCACCTACTGGCCCCCTGCAAGCCGGCTGCTCTGAGGGCAACCAGAACCCTCTCTCTAAGGAAAAGAGGGACCGTGTTTCCGCTTCTTGGTGGGGAGAAGGAGTAACTTACAGCCCTACCGTTTGGGGTTTCACGAAGTCAGTCACCTTTCCACTGGTCTCTTCTACTGCCAGCCCTGCCAGTCCCACCCGCCGGGGACGCTCTGAGTGGGCCCCTCTGCCAGCCTCTCCAAGTCCTCGCACGTGGGCGAGCACTCCCATTCCGTGCAAACAACAGTCTACATAAATAAAAGGATTATTTTTCCGTTCCACATGTGATGAAATTATGGGTGCAGAGCAAATAAGCTACTTGCTCACGGGACCAGCCCATCCGTTTCAGAGGGAGTGTTGGAATCCAATCCTGGTTCTCAGCCCGGTGCTCTCACTGCTGACCCACACAGGCTGCAGAGCGGGCGAAAAGGTGAAACCGTGACCGTATTTGCTGCTGCCTTCAAAGCCGGCTCCCTCGGCGCCACCTGGCCATTCTTGCCCCGCTGTTCCCGCACCCTCCGTCCTGAGAACACTGCTAGGCGCATCTTCCCGATTAATAAGACAGGTCACACGATATTAACACAGCCAGTAATTCAGTGTGTGCCTTGCACAGTGCTGCACCATTTGCTTTTCCTGTATGGGAGCATGAAAACTGTCCCCACTTGACCCCCGCCATCCACAGAAAATGGACGGCTTTTTCATTAATGACTTCTGATCGCTGTAGTGTATCTTCTAGATAATCACCTAAAGTGCTCACCTTAGGCTAACGAGATTACAGAACTTTGAAGCTTGTACGTGCTGTGTTAAGTTTGCTCTTTACATTAGACGATGAATCCAAACTGGGTGGCCGATGGTTCTATCGAATCATGACAAAGTCCACACCCCTCAAAATAAACTAAACAGGTGCCGACCCTCAGAAGTGTAGTTCTGATGATAGAAAAATTGGTTCGCTATTCTTCTTCTTAGTGAGCACGTTCAGATTTATAAATGATGTAACGCTTCAAGTTAGGTTCATTCTCTGATGAAAAAAAGATTTAATATTTTTCAAATGCACGTATGCTTTATTTCTATCTTCGCTGGGACCTTTTAGTAATGAGACAGCTTCTCTCTGTCTCAGTTAGGAGTGAATAGATAATCCTTTCCAGCGCTTCCCCTGAGACGGCTCCGCAGTGCAGTTACACTGCGTACCGTAATTCTGCAGGATAACCGTGTCAAATATTACAAGTATTTTTCTAGTGAAAATTCTTGGAGGAAAGGAAAACATACGTGTTTTTGACATGAACAGTCCTGTAACTTTCTCACATTCTCTCAGCATTTTATTAGATTCTTAGAGTTCTATAACACAGTTCTATATAATTTATAACTCCCATAGCGTTTTGAGATTTCTTGGTTTGCTGCCTTATGGATAGATTTTTTAAATCCTGCATTTGGCTGACTTTCAGGTCATGTGTTTTTTACTCGATGTGGCTCCCACCCAGGTTGCAGTTAACTTTGCAAAGGTTTCAGCAACTTTCATAGATTTTCAAACTATGGATCAAATCTAAACGTTTAAATAAAAATGACAGGCTTTCTCTTGGTTTTTAAATTTTAAATTATAATTTTTAATTTATATATATAACCTATATAATTAAAATTAAAGTTATAAATTATACATTTTAAAAGGATTTAAATGAAATCCTTTATCTTTATCCTAAAGAAGATGTTATCCATAAGAAGGATCTTTATAATTTATAAAACAAAATTCTTAAAACATAAATCAACTTTTATAGGAGAAACGACATGATCATCTCAAAAGATGATGAAAAATTAGCTGATAATATTCAACATCCAATCCTGATTAAAATAAGAACAAAAATAAATTTTTGTAAAACAGCAATGTAGAAGCACTTTTTAAGACCCAATTGCTTTGGTAAATGAAGAAAAAAATGGCACAGAGTCCAACAGATACACAGAGAAAGGATATGTATGGACTGTTCACTGAAGGACAAGTACGCATTCCTGAAACATTCATGAAATGATGTTCCAACTTATCTATAGGTAAAAATAAGGCCAAGCAAAAGATACAAAATTTTAAAAAAACAATTAAATTATGCAAATTAAATTAATGCAATGTATACCTTACTGATGAAGATTAAAAACAATTACGAGCATACATGTATGAGGAAAAATTAACCACAGACAGCACTGTTGGAAATAAAATTGGCACATCTTTTAGTAAGCAACTTAGCAATGCATTTTAACATTTAAATATGCAGATTCCTACCCCAAGAATTAACTCAAGAGATTAGCCATCATTAGCAGGGAGGCTCGTTGGGACATGGTCTGTATTCTTGTGGAGTAGGAAAGACAGAAAGTCAACTAATCCTAAAATGATGAAACGATTATAAGCAGAAAAAAATTTTAAATAACATCACAAAAATAGCTGCTTCTTTTCAGTTAGATTTTTTTTTTATTGATTTTAATTTTAGTTTTGTGGAAATAGAATAGTCTGTGTTATTTTTACCTCAGAGAATCTATTGAAATCTGTATTATGGTTCACAATGTTGTCTCTTTTTAAAATTCGTTTTCAATTAGAGTTGACATTTAATATTATTTTATGTTTGTTTCAGGTGTACAGCACAGTGATTAGACATTTACATAATTTACGAAGTGATGCCCCTGGTCGGTCTAGTGCCCACCTGACACCGCACGTAGTTATTACCAGATTATTGACTGAACTCCCTGCGCGGCACTTCACATCCCCGTGACTGTTTTGTAACTGCCAATTTGCACTTCTTAATCCCTCCATCTTTTTCTCCCTGCCCCCTCTCCCACCCGACAACCGTCACTTTGTTCTGTTATCTATGAGTCTATTCCTGTTTTGTTTGTTTATTTTCCTCTTTAGATTCCACATAAAAGTGAGATCATATGGTATTTGTCTTTCTCTGACTTATTTCACTTCACATAATTTTCTCTTTTGATAACGGTTTCATGTCCATGCAAAACCAGTTTTCTGCTATTGTCGGGTGTGGAGATCTATAAATGGCTGTTAATTTATAGTGGTATTAAAATCTTACATATTTTAAATATTTATGATGCCCTTTTCATTGTTCTCCTTTTCAGGCAATAATTACTCAATACTAGAAGGCTTGATATTGTTCCAGAGCTCTAGGACAATCTATTCTGTATTTTTTTACTCTTTTTCAATTTTTGTTTCATTTTGGATAATTTCTATTGATGTAGCCTCAATTTTACTAATTCTTTCCTCTGCTGTGTCCAATCTGCTGATTAGCTGTTTAAGGAATTCTTCATATCTAATATGTTTTTGTCGTTTCTATCATTTTATTTATCTGTCTTTTTAATGTAGTTTTTAAAATTTTCTTTTACTTTCTGCTCATATTTAAACATAAAAATGATGCATTCATTTAACAATAGTAATACACTGTGATCTTACAGTTCTCATCATTTGTTTTTAATATATATCTATATTTTTAATTATAGTAGACATAAATATTAGTTTTATGTGTGCAATGCAGTAACTAGTTGAAGTGATCACCCCAATAAATCCATTACCCCTCTGACGCCATACATAGTGATCACAATATTATTACAGTTTTCTTAGGCTATGCTTCACATCCCCATGACCATTTTGTAATGGTCACTTTGCTTCTTAATCCTTTCCCTTTTCACCCATCCCACCAACCCCCCTCTCATCCGGCCACTATCGAAATGTTTTCTATGAATTTGTTTCTGTTTAATTTGTTCATTTATTGTGTTCTATAGATTCCACATATAAGTGAAATCACAAGGCATTCGTCTTTCTCTGTCTGACTTACTCCACTCAGCACAGTACCCTCTAGGTCCATCCATGGTGTTACAGATGGCAAGATTTCCGTCTTTTTCACAGCTGAGTAATACTCCATTACATGTGTGTACCTCCTCTTCTTTATCCATTCATCCATTGATGGATACCCAGGTTGCCTCCGTATGTTGACAATTGTAAATAATGCTGCAATGAACGTGTGGATGAATACATGTCCCTTCGAAGTAGTGTTTTGGGTTTCTTTGGATAAATACCCAGAAGTGGGATTACTGGGTCCTTCTCTGTCTCTTGTTGTAACCTTTGTTTTAAAGTCTGTTTTGTCTGGTATAAGTATCAGTATCTGAATTTTTAAAATTTTTTTTAATGTCCATTTCATAAAATATCTTTTTCTATCTACTTTACTTTACTTTCAGTCTATATGTGTCTTTCAATCTGAAATGAGGCTCTTATAAGTAGCATATGTAAGAGTTTTGTTTTCTTACCCATTCAGCCACCCTATGTCTTTTAATTGGAGCTTTTAATCCATTTACATTTAAACTAATTGTTGCTAAATAGGTAGTTAGTGTCATTTGATTATTCATACTTTTTATTTCTTCTTCTTAAAGACTTGTGATACTGGTTTGGTGGTGAAGAATTCCTTTAGCTTTTTTTCCTTCTCTGGGAAGCACTTTATCTGTCATTGAGTTCTCAATGATAGCTTTTCTAGGTAGAGTAATCTTGGTTGTATGTCCTTACTTCAATCACTTTGACTACAGTGGAGGGGTTGTTGTGCAGGGGCTGACCCCACAGAGCAGGATTTGCTTTAGCAGCGCTCTGGTGCCTGCCCAGAATGTCCTTTGGGTGCATTGTTTGAGGAGATGGTTGGGTAGTGCTCTGGTGTGGTCTGAAGCTGGCCACCAGGTTTGTTGGTTCTGGGGCCTCTTGAAGGACTCTGTTGCAGGCCAAGGTCAGCCACTGCATATACCCTACCCAGCCTATTTAGTATGAGCTACAGAGTGATCTGAAGGTGATCACCATTTGTGCTGGGCTCAAGGGTGCCTGGGAGAGGCTAATCTGTGAACGGAGGCCAGCTACCCCTAGTGGCAGGCTTTGGCTGCTCAGCAAGAGTTATGGGGCACGCTGAGGCCAGATGTTGCCTATTTGGAGTTTGCAAACCTTTGAGACATTTTGGGAAAATTTGTCCCCTGAACCAAGACAGGCGTTTGTATGGAAAAGCCCCGGAAGTGGTTTGGGTGGGACTGTAAGTTGGGCAGGGTCTCAGGGAATCACCAGGGTGAGGTCAACGGGGTGTGAGCCAGGTTGGTGGAAACTCAGAGATGGTACCTGCCTACAGTGGCAGGCTGGGTGAGGGGAGAGCTCCACGAAGGAATAATGGCCTCTGCCAGCACTTCCGTCTGGGAAGAAGCTGCCTCTCCAGACCCAGAGGAGAGCCAAGCAACCTAGCAAGTTCATCCAAACTACCAGTTCCCCAGAAGTCTCCAGCAACCTTAGCCCTCTGCTTCATTATTTCCAAAATTTTTTTCAAAATGGTTTGCTGTAGACCTCCCACATCCATCATGTCATAGCTGTGCCATTATTTCCCCTGGTGAAAGCCCTCTGAAGAGAGTGGTGTTTTGATCCTGTGCTGTCTTAGCGCAACGACCTGGCTTACTTATTGAGGTTGAGTTACCGGGTGTGAGCGGTGCATGTGTCTCTAGACTGCGCTGTGACGACGCTGAGGACTGAAATCTGCGGTGCGCGTGGCCTCTTCATAGACTCAAGTGCTTGTAGCGAGCGATGGCTGCACATGCCGCGTCCCTGGAGCACTCCCTGTCACCTCCATGTTAAGTCCCCAGGAACCCGAGGGGTTTATTTAGTGCCGCCAGCGACATCTACCTCTGCAGCCAGTCTACGGTGATGTCTTCGAACAATTCAGCAGCTGCTTAACACTCATTAAATTTGGCTTTTTTGTGCAGGAACTGTCTGCAAGGCCTTTTACTCTTTATCGCAGCGTTTGAAATCCTGTCATTTTAAATAAACACGTTTCTCTCCAAACAAGCATTTCAAGGTTGGAGGAAAGAAAAAAACAATTGTTTTGGGCATATCCCATGACTGTCCTCTCTGATCCGTGTCAAAGGCCCAGTGTCCACTGCTTCTCTTGACTAGTCCAGGTGAACGTGACCTCACGGCCTTCCCACGGGTATCTGTGTTGTGCCTCACTGCTCTTCTGTTTGATTCTGTTCCAGGCGCTGGGGTCCCCCAGTTCCAACCCATCGCCCTGAACGGCCGAATCCAGGTCCTCAGCAACGGGTCTCTGCTGATCAAGCACGTCGTGGAAGAAGACAGCGGTTACTACCTCTGCAAGGTCAGCAACGATGTGGGCGCGGACGTCAGCAAGTCCATGTACCTCACGGTGAAAAGTAAGGAAGAAGAACGCTTCGTTTTCCCTAAACAGGTCTCTCGGGGCTCACATTTTCAATCGCTTCCGTGCTCACTTGTTTAAAAATACCAAACGTTGGTTTGCTACAGCCGGGTGTTGACGCTTTGCTGTCCTAGAAACACAAAGGAGGGGGAGGGTAAAAATCCAGCCAGTTGCCAAACGCGTGCCCGTTGTCCCCTTGAGTCTGGGGCGTGGGACCGCGTGCCCCGCCCCCGTTGGGTCCCACGGGTGTTGGTGCAGGCTCCGGGCCACCTGGAAGGTGGGTGGGTCTCTGCCTGTAGCACCCGTATTTCTGCCCCATCGGTTTTGTTGTGGAGAAGCCCGAGATGTGGTCTCAGGTGTGTTCATGTCAGAAATTTTTTTCGCACGTTTTGTTATGTGCGGGCTGGTTTGTCCACAAACTTTCTTTTTAAGATCCTTATGAAATCAAGCAACTAGAAGCTTCAATACCCAAACACACAACTACGACAAGACAGAAAGGTGTAGCACTGTGCCTGGCGTTCCTGGTGCTGACCTATTTTATGGGAAAGGACGCCTTATAAATGAAATTACTTTCATACTTGGTAACTGAACCTCCAAAGAGAGGACATGGCATGGACTAGCTTTGACCGAGTGCTGCTTGTTAGCACGTGGTCGTGTGTCTAGTTGACAGTGAATGGCTCCTGTCTTTCCCCACTTACGTAATTTGCTATCAGATTAGTCATGATTTCTCACTGACTACAAGGCTTCTATCGGATTTCCTGTCTTTTATTTTAATTATGCTATTGATAGGTTGGAAAAGGTCTGTATCACAGGGGCAGGGGATTTAGAAGTAAATTTCAGTGGCGTGTGTGCATGTGTGGTATTGAAAGGCTGGCCACACGACTAGTGTCCACCCCATTCCATTAATAAGTTACCCTAGCTAGTCTGTTATTTCTAGCAGAACAATGAAAGTATTAATTATCTATTCTCTATACTTTTAGTAGGTGTCCTGTGTGGCCCAGCAGTGTGGTCTCCCTGATCCCCTGTGCTGGGTGCTCCAGGGGTGGCCCTCGCGTGTTGTGTGTGCCCTTATGTTATAGTTGATCCTTGGTCGTTGTTGGCAAATCGGGTGAGATTGACTCGGCTTAATGGCTTTCGGGATTGGCCACACCCACAGGGTAGGAACTGCCGTGTGGAGGCTGATCGCACACAGTGGGGTTTGCCCCAGTGAGGTAGTGTGTCCATTGAGACCACCCTTTGTGCACGCCGTTTGTGGGGCTGGTCAGGTGGTGTTCTGTCGAGGTCTGACCCCAGACTCCAGGTGCGTTGGTTCTAGGGCACCTTAGGAGGGGCTTCCGTGTAAGCCGAGGTCAGCCACCGCCTGTCACCGGTCCAGGGCTACCTGGTCGGAGCTACAAAGCGATCCATGGTTGGTTGCTGCTGCCTGAACTGGACCTGAAGGCCTGTGGGAGAGGCCATGTCGGCACAAAGGCCAGGGCACTCCTAGGCCTGAGGCGCCTGCCCGCTGCCCGTGATGCTCAGAAGCTGAAAGAACTTCAGGCACTATGCGAGCTGGGTGAGGCGGGGTCCCAGGGGGTCACCAGAGTGGGGTGCGTAGTGTTCCCCAGGTTGGTGCAGATCAGATTTGGTGTCGATGCTGAGCCTGTGGCCACTCACCAAAGTCTCAGATCACACCGAGGCCAGCTGCCACCTGCCTCGGGCCTGCAGACCCCTGAGATTTGTCTAAGAAGTACTGCAGCTCCAGCCAGGGCTGGTTGCCCACCACTGGCGGTGTCTTGGGGGCTCAAGAGTCAAGGCCAGTTGACTGCTGCGAAGGAGCCTTCTGCTGAGAGCAGAGGGTAGGGCCGGTTGCCCGGCAACGGCAGTGAGTGCGTTGGGTGGGCCAGGGTCTCAGAGAGTCACTGGGTAGGAGTGAGCGGAACTCACCAGGCCAATCAAATTCAGATTTAGCTATGACGGTGGGGAGGGCTCAGCGCAGGCACGATGGCTCCTCCCTGCAGGCCACACAGTAGGAGGCTTCCAAAGGGACAATGGTGGCTGCCCTTGCCCTGATGCTACAAAACTCGGTCTTTTCCTGTATGTGTCTTGTGCCTCCCGAGCTGCTGTCCCTCTGCCAGCACCCAGGGTGAGTGCCTGTGAGCAAGTGATTCTATGCACAGACCCCTAAGGGGACATCTGAGTTTCCAGCTGCATTCCCTCTCACCAGGACAGCCGGAGTCTCCACCGATTTTCATGACCAGATGTTGTGGACACTCCTCTTCCTGGCCTGGAGCCCTGGGCTGGGAGCCTGGTAGGGGCTAGGGCCCCTATCTCTTCCAGGGTCTCTCCACAGCCAAGATATCTTTCCCGATGCTCAGCCACCACATGCATGTGTGGGACCAGCTGTTCTGTGTCTCTGCCCCTCCTACCAGTCTTAAGGGGGTCTCCTCTTGATATCCCTAATTATATGATTTCTGTTCAGCTAGTCTGCATATGATTTTCCAGGTTGATTGTTCTATAACTTAGTTTTAATTTTAATGTAGTCATGGGAAGAGGCAAGCACAGCATTTACCCACTCTGCCATCTTGATCAGGACACCTATTTGCTATACTTCTGTATCATGGAAAAAATAGTTTTGAAATAGGGTTTTGTCAAAGTACACTTTGCACATATCCAAAACATAATTTCGACTTCTAAATTTTATCCTCTGGAGGAACCGACTTGCAAGAATCCAAAGACAAATTGTCATATCACTTAAATCTAAAGTTGAAATGGCAATTAAAAAAAAAAAAATTGATGAAATATTAAGGAAGCCCAAAAGCTGAGGGCCATGTTGATCAATGTAGATCCATCTTCCCCTCAAGTAGAAACAGAACCCATTTTGTGATATTTTTGATATCTATTAAATTTATAAAACATTTTTTATTCTAGATAGCTGATAGATGATAGATGATAGATAGATAGATAGATAGATAGATAGATAGATAGATAGATAGATAGCTAGCTAGCTAGATAGATATTCTAATATTACAAGTCCCTTGTCAAGATGTAAATAAATTCAGCCATGGACTTGACCCTCATGAATGAAAGAGGAGTAACAAGGAAGTATATAGAGCCTACTAATTATAATGCAAGGTAAAGGATAATATGAGCCATAGACGTGTCGTTCCAAGGATGAAAAAACTGTCAGCTTGCGGGAATTAAGAAAAGCTTCATGGAAAAAAAAAATCTTTAAAATGAGTAGAATTTTAAAATGCAGAAATTGCATTTCCCTCACATCGCTTTTCACACCGTTGGTGCTAGCAGTGGAGTGTGGGGAGGTTGCCGGAGAAGGTGCCCCCTGCCCTCCGTGAGTTTTCTCTCTCGTGCGGCGGTCGGCCACGGGCGTGTACCGCTCCTGCCCAGCAGAATGCTGGACTCGTGTCAGGACCCCGAGGGTGTGCAGACAAGGCGGGGTTCCCCTTTGTGGAGTCAGTGACTACAGAATGGAAACCCGTGGCGTTTGAGAACATCCCTCGCGGATGCGGTGGATTTGCAAGGTAGAATTGTGGGTAGAGACGGGCATTCGAGTGCGAGGGAGCAGAGGGAGCAGATGTGAGAAGCTGGAAGACCCAAGGCAGGAAGTAGCCGTGTGGGCTCTACTGGGACACGGAGGGACCGGAGAGGGAAACGGTTCAGGTGAGGAACGTCGAAGAGGAGCGCTTCTTAGAGTTGGGCAAGTTTGGACTCTCTCAGACCACACGAACTGTTGGCCGAGTGGTGCGTTTATCTACTGTTAATTTCACCAATTCTTAGCAACCCTCGAATGGCTTTATAAGTTACTTGAGCTTCAAGCATATGGTATTTTTAACCTCTAAAATTGTCACTTTTAAGTTCTGAATGGTAAAAACTAATGTACAAAAGAGATACAGAAGCATGAAGACAGAGGATATACTGTGGATGTATTGTTGCTGAAAAGATACCATTAAAAAAAAAAAAGAAAAAACAACTAACAAACCCGGGATAGTTGTCACTTGTGGGTCCAGACTCTTCAGTGTGCACAAATGGACACGTCGAGGCGGCAGCACGGAACAGGCGACCCCCTCCGTGTTCGGCAGCTCCACTGAGGAAACAGGAAGTGGGAAAGCTCAGAGCCCGAGGGGGGCGGGGCCAGCACGGCCGCTGCCGAGCTGTCCTCTGGCAGCCGGCCAAGCAGATGCGATGTCCCCGTAAGTGGTGACAGGGTGACCCTGGCACCACAAGGGAGGTTCTGGGTTCTTCTTATCTGACATTAGCCAGGCTCACGTCAGGCACGATGTCTTTAACGTTTTATTGTTTTATCTACAGATACAGACACACACATTCGCACACGCTCATGTTTACAGAGCACACACGCCACACCCACCTGCTTTCTAGGTCATAGCAGAAGCAAAAGAGCGATCAGCCCATTGTTGTTTTTTTAATCTCTTATGGCACTACAATGGCATGCTCCCCCACTCAAGTACACACACACACACATACAGACACACACCTCATCCCACACAAACACAGGAAAACCATCACACGTGAACCAGACCCGCCTATTCAAAACACCACAGACAAGGATGACAACAGAACAATCACTCCTGGAAAACGTTGAGGAAAACACGCATAGAATCACTAAAAAAGGGACAACGATTCCTACCTTTATCCCCAACAGTTGATTACAACCTTCTGCAGGCTAAACAATAGCTCAGCGGTGTTGCAATTTGCTACGTCAAGCTGGGAACAAGCCTTCTGTGGAGTAGTAACCACTGTTTCACAACCTTCACGCAGTAGCTCCCAAGCGGAAAGACGGTTCCGCGAGTGACAAGGCCAGGGTACAGGGGCACAGCTCCGACGGCACCCGACGCAGGCTGGCCCTCCTGGGCCCACCACGTCTCGTTACGATGCGGTTCGGGACAAACTGCTCCGCCTCTCTGACCCTGTGAAATAGGAAGACCCGCGCCTTCCGCACAGGGTCATCGTGCAGAGTAAGTGGGCAGCACGCGTGAGAACACGTGGTGAACAGAAAGCACTTGCCGTGTGTATTCCAGCGCACACACGCACGCACAGCGATGCGTTGGCTAGAGAGAGAGAGGGGAGGGCGCATAAATATGGCTGGTGCTGTGCGCGGAATCACTGCCAGAAAACGAGGTCACGGACAGGACGAAGGAAGAGGAAAGGTGACTTCCCAGAGGCTCGGGAGGTACTTCCACCTTCCGCGTGGTCCCGATGCAAAGCAGTGGTGCGGTTGGGAGCTGTGACGGCCAGGGCCTCTCCCTAGCCTGGTCATTGTGGATAACCCATGAAGGGGCTGGGGATTGCAAACTGAGAAAAAAAAGCAAAGTCGATAGAAAGGAATTTGCAGTACGCTGAGTAAAATGAAGTGTGCTCCCTTTTCTAGAAGTCGTTTTTTAAAAGTGGGCTACAGACAGTTCTAAATTCAGTAGTGGGGAATCTTCTGGCCTCATCTGGTGATGTTGGGAAATTAAGGTGGCTTCTCAGATGAGAACCCTGGACTCCCGGGGTGCTGCGGCTGGCTTTCATTCGTCTACTCTGCTGACAGGTTCTGCTTTGGGGGGCTTACTGGGGGCTCCTGCGGATGCTGGAAGCCGTGCGTTGTCTGAGGCTCCTGTCTGGGATCTTTTCTTACCATTATTACTTCAATGCTTTTAAAACTCTCTACGCCAGTAGCACAGTAAATTGACAGGGAACACTGCCTCACCCCTGTTTTTGGACCCGGACATGAGGGTGCTGTGGGCAAAGAGGTCAAGCGATCGATCAGGTCTGGAGTGAACGGCCAGGTGAGGCAATCGATGAGATAGAAAAATAATCAGCGTAAATCCTTCCGGCTGTGCTGCTGTTCTCCTGACTGTGTATTGTTATCTCAATTCTAGTTTATTTCTTACCAAAAATTATCCCAGGAATAGGGGTCCGACACCCCAGTGTCAAAGACCCTTGGCAGAAAAGGTAGAGGGACTAGTTTCTGCTTTCAGGCAAATCAGCCCTTCACCCGAGCCCATCGAGGCTGCAGAAGCCACCTTCCTCTACGCCAGGGGCCATTCGGGATCTGCGGAACATGGTCCTTGGGGTAAGAAAATAGTTCCAAAATCTGCTGGCTCCCTCAAGTGCTTCAGCCATTCCTCCTGTTTCTCCCAGGAGCCCAAACTGCATCCTCCTCCCACCCAGCTTCCCGGCCCTGGCCGGGCTGAGTTCGTGTGCTTCTGGGAACACCGATTTCTGTGTGGATGTGTGGCCCACGGCGCACACACAGCAATTTTGTCCGCCGCCCTGCTGGGTCCTTTCTGATCCTGGCACGCAGTGTGAAAGAGCGCCCCTTATCAGACAGACGCAGGCGCGTCCCTGCAGCCAGCCGCTCTTGGAGTGTAACGAGCGCCCGCGGCTCCCAGCGCCAGCCACGGGCTCCAGGGCAGCACAGGCCATCACGTGTGCACTTAGCAGGATGCCCAGCATGTGGCAGGTGCAAGCTAGAAGCCAGCTGCGGTCAGGCTGAGCTTGTTCGCGCTTTGTTATCATCATCATCATCATCATCATCATTCCCAGATGATGGCCTAAGACCCTCACACACACGACGAATCAGTGTCTGTAACAGCATGTGAGGTGCTCCTCATCCAAACACACCCGTCTGCACGCTTTTGTAACTTCAGGTCCCACCAGCCCCCACTCCACCTTGTCCACCACGCACGTACACGCTCACAGCCCTTGCCCTTCCCCTCTGAAGCCCAGCGTCAAATTCGTCTGCAGCCTCCGAGGGGATGTCTGTGTGCACAGGGGGAGCATGGGAGGGGACAACCGTCAGCAGGCGGAAGACCCTCAAGGGCTGCGAGGCTGGTGGCGAGGGTGGCTCCTTCCGGGCAGTGTCGGGGACCCACCTAAACATTTGCATTTCACTTCTTAAGTGAGCCTTGAAGTCCACCAGCTAAAGACTCTTTGGGGCAAATAAGGAATGTGTGCAGTGGGAAGGCTGGTCTCACAGTTGCGATTTGTTGCTGACCTGAATGTCCATTCTCCTCCTCTGTCAGTGCTAAGCATTGTATCATGCGCCCCAGAATTCCAGAATTCACATGTTGACATTCTAGTGCCCGGTATCCAGAATGTGACTTTGTTTGGAAATAGGGTGCTTGCAGATGAAATTAGTAAAAGATGAGGCTTTTACTGGGGCTTGGGTGGCCCTTAATCCAGTGTGACTGGTGTCCTCATAAATGGTGAGGATTTTGACATAAATGCGCGGGAATACAGCTATGTGTAGACAGAGACTGAGTTTGGAGTGTTGCTGTCACAAGCCATAGAAAACTGGGAGAGGTAAGAAGGACCCCCCTCCACCTCTACAGCAGGGGTCCCCAGCCCCTGGGCTGCAGACCAGGACCAGTCCGCAGCCTGTTAGGACCCGGGCGCACAGCAGGAGGTGAGCGGCAGGCAAGCAAGCGAAGCTTCGTCTGTATCTGCACAGCCGCTCCCCAGCGCCAGCATCACCACCTCAGCTCCGCCTCAGATCGTCGGGCGTTAGAGGCTCACAGGAGCGCCGGTCCCCGGTGCCACAAAGGCTGGGGACCGCTGCTCGAAAGTCTTCAGAAAGAGCACAACCCTACCAACACTTTGACTTCAGACTTCTGGCCCACGTAACTGTGATAAAACACATTTCTGTTTTTCAAGCCACCCAGTTTGTGGTGCTTTGCCACAGCAGCCCTAAAAAAGCTCTAACGTACTCAGGGATAACGGAGAGCTTTGGCAGCGTCCGTGTTGGAGGGGGGCTCCCCACGAGCCAGCGCACCTGTCCAGCAGGTGACTCCTCTTCTGTCTAAGCCAGTGGGTGTGAACTCCAGTCTGAGCCAGCGAGGGCAGCCTGTTCCCTGTGAACACAACTGGTGGAAGGACGGACATGCGACCTGGTTTTAGCCAATACTTCTAGAAGAGGTTTTCTTATTCTTAAGGGTTCTCTGTGAGAAATACTCATCTCTTTTCGCCCTTGGCCCTACGTGGAGGTGACATCTTGCTCCATGGCACTTTGGCATCGTCCTGAGGATAAAATCAATACCCAGAGAAGGCGGAGTCAAGAAAACCAGAAAAACAGAGTTTAAACCCCGGGACTGGCGCTGGAATCCCATCCCTGCACACCGCCGTCGGATGAGATGACCCTTACGTGGTGGCCTTCGCTGTCCAGGCCAGCGTGTCCGGGTTTTCTTATTTGCAGCTGGAGCCATCCAAACTAAACAGATCAGGGGACGGCATCACCAGCAATTAATGGGGCTCCATTCAGCCATATTGCTCCCGCCAGCCGGTCAGGCTGACGCAGACCCCTGAGGGGTGGGGGGGCTTCTGTATGGGCTGAGGAACTGCAGGAATTCAGAAGGCTTTGGAGCAGGGTCAGCAAGGTCAGTGGGGAAGGCCCTAAGGTGCCTCCTTGCTTTGTGCTGAATTCATCTTGCACACAAGGTGACTAATGCGTATTTAAGATGGTGGGTCTCCAAAAAGGCACTCCTCCATCTTGTCATCCACGTCAGCGTCACTGTAGACTTGAGTCCTGCGTCACTGTCTTCTCTTCCTGAGAAACGCGTGATGCCAACAACTCCATTTCCTGTACGTACTGTCATTTCTTCTCACTTAGAAAAAAATCCCAAAACCCAATTTATCCCTCCTTCGCCAGGGCGCAAATCATCTCCTCGCATCTAACGTATTTAGGGTTTTGACGTCTTGAAATGTTGCATAGTCTTCCGTGCAGGAAAGACCTTAGCAACAGACCTTCGTGAGGTGGGAAGATCAGGAGACGCAATCGTGATCACCTGGGTCCATTCTGGACACGAACCTGCTCTTCACCTCTGAAGTTGTTCGTGGGCGGGGGCGGGGGCAACAGATTGTTCAGTTGGACAGTGAGTGACGCGTGTGACGAGCGGGTCAGAATCCACTGTTTCAGAGACGTGTAGCCACTGCCTCTCAGTCCAGCAAAGCGGGTGAGTCACCTCATGTGGGGGCTTCTGTCACTGTCAGAGATTCAGGACACAGTCCGTCTCTCACTTGACGGCAGCGAGGGTCTAGAAAATCATGGAAAGGCTTTTAATTCCATCCTCCCCCGCTCCCAGGCAGTGTGCTGTCACCTCTAGAATCTGTCACCACAAGGCAGAGCGGGTCTTCATTGAGACCGTGCGGAGCCCGTGGTGAGGCAGCTGAGGCGGGGCAGAGGAGGACTCTGCTGAGGCGGGGCAGAGGAGGACTCTGCCGCTCCACGTCATTGTTTACGCCAGGAATTAGCTGTTTGCTAAAAGCATCACGTGGCAAGAATGAGCGAAGACGCAAACATCCCCGCTTGGAGGCTCCATGACCTTCATCCTTGTCCCTCCACGAGGCCAGCCCCACCTGTGTCATGCTCACCCAACTGCGAGGTGGAGTTTGGGGCTTAAACACTCCCCGTTAGGCCCGGTTCCCCAAAAGCCGTCCAGCCCGCCTACTGACCCCGGTTCCACACGCTCGGGGCTGGGGCGTGGCTTACCGCCTCAGCGGGGGGTCTCGAGGCCCCGACGTGCAGGTCTTCTGTCCACACCCGCCCCGGCGTGCTGGAGTCCCACTCCACCCTGTGGCCTGTGGGCTCGGGCTCCGGGCTGGAGCCTCCCGGATCCGCCCTCCAGGCTCCCTGCCTGATTCTTTGGGGCGCTGCCGTTTTTAAACATCCATGTTTTCTGACATTTGAGCAGAGACATGATGCAATCTGTTATGTTTAAAGCTCTGGACACTTTTTCTTTTTCCTTTTTGATATATTGTGAAACAAAGCTAAAGATGGATTTCAAACAGTCGAGTCTTTTTTAAATTCTCGTGTGTCTCCAGGGCCACAGCACGAGGCTGTGAAAACGTTTGTGCATCTCACGCTGTTCAGACCTTGGTCATCGTCGTCGGTCCGGGCACTGTGGCGGAGGGCGGGGAGATGGCGGGGAGATGGTGAGGTGCGTGTCATTCTCCTCCGCACAGAGGTGCCACGCGTCCCAGCAGAAGGGCCCGCACCACTCCCTGCGGCTTCTGGGAAACTCCGGCGTCAGACCCACCCCGGTGGTTTCTGAGCAGGGGGCGATCAGACCCTAGAAAGACGGCGGGGGTGCGAGGCCCCCAGCCCTCAGCCGCTAAGGGCGTGGGGGCACCTGGGCCCAACGGACGCCCAGAACGCAAGAAGGGAGCCACCACCACGTCCCGAAGGCTCTCTGAGATGAGATGCTTTATGTAAACTTATGGCACTTGATCCTCACAAAGATTATTTTTAAAAAATGCGAGAACTGAATAATCGGCCTCATTCGTGTGGAGCACCTGTGAAACCAGGTCTCGGGCAGGGGGCGTGACTTTCCCAAGTCACTCAGCTGGCGGGAGGCGAAGTGGGGTTTCCGGCCCGGGTTGCTGAGGGCGTCCCGTGACAGCCAGGCTATCCAGGGCCCAGAGTCCTCTGTTCCGGAAGGAAAAACCTCCGTCCTGGTCCCGTGAGTCCTCGCAGCCGATTCTCACGAATTACGACCGAACAGAAACGGAGTCGGCCAAGCGGCTCCCGCCCCCGCGCTCCGACGGCTCCTGCTTCCTTTCCATCCTCTTCTGGTTTCGCCACAGCGAGGAGTTGGGTTGTAGGGTCGGTCACACTTACAATCACGAAATGCATTCAAGGGACCAAATTATTTTGCCACAGTGCACGCCTCCTAGAGGCTACAGGGGCCACTGTCACACCCAGGCCGCGCGAGCTAACGTGCCCCAGAATACGTTGCTCTGTCGGTCACCACCGCCTCCTGGGTGTCGTCCCCTGTTTCTCCTTCTTTATTGGCATCTGGCTTCTCTATCGGACCTCGAGGTCACGGTCATTTCTTGCTAGTTGGACCTACTTCCTTTATCACCGGCAACCCCTAAACGCCTTCTGTCCCTAGAGGAGCAGCTCTGGACCTTGGCCCTCGGTGTCATTCTGGCTCCAGGTTAAACCTCACTGCTGGTCACCTTCTTGGTCTCCACCAGCAGGCTCACGGAAAACTGGCGTTCTTCCTGTTGTGCCCTGACCGACTCATTCCTGCCTTTATGGCACCCCTTCCCATCCTTTACTCCCCCCAGGTAGCCCACATCCGGATCGATTCTGCTCTCAAACTTCCCAGACCTCCGTTTTAGACATAGTCACGATCCCCCCCAAAGATGTTCCCATCCTACGCCACAGACCCTGGGAATGTGTCACCTTGCACGGCAACAGGACTTTACAGCTGTGATTAAATCAAGGATCTGGGTGTGGAGAGATGGTCCTGGATTAGCCGGGTGAGCCCAGTGTAGTCTCGGGGACTTTATAAGAGAAAAGTAAGAGGGTCAAAGCCAAAAAAATACGTGGCAATGGAATCAGAGGCTGGACTGGTGGCTCTGAGGCAGAGGACGGGGCCACGAGTCGAGGAAGGCAGGCATCCCCAGCACCTGGGGAAGGCAAGGAGGAGGCAAGCAGGTTCTCTCCTGGGGCTTCCAGAAGGAGCTCCACCCGCCGACCCCTGGATTCTAGGCTCCTGACCTCCAGAGCCGTGAGAGAATACATTGCACCGTTTCAAGTCGCTACGTTGGTGGAAACTCGTCACGGCAGCGATGGAAAACAAGCATAAACCCTCAGCGTCTGTGCAGAAGTTTGTCCAGCAAACCCTGGCTGGTGGCGCGCGGCTCTGAGGGGGAGGTGGGCATGAGGGTGCCGGTGCTGCAGGAGTTGTCGGGCTTGCAGGACCGCGGTCCAGCCGTGAGAAGTTCAGTGACAGCGACGTGATAAAGACGTCCCGCGGCGTCCCGTCCAGCTCTGCCCGCACCCAGCCCCGCGGCGCCAGCAGCCACCGCCGCCTCTCAGACATCGGGATGCAGCATCCGCGGTTCGGTGATCTGGCTGTGATTCGGCGGACGCTCGTGGAGCGCTTGCGGTGCGCCCCTTACCGATGCCATTGAAGCATTATTCCAACGCCGTGACGTCGTGGCAGGATCGACCCGTTTGAGAGAGGAGGAAACCGAGCCTCAGAGAACTTACCTGGGCTCGCGGGAAGCGGAGCTAGGATGCACGTCCCGACTGCCGGGCGGGGGTCCTGACCTGCGCCGCGTCCGCGGGGGCTGGGCATTTCGTGCCTTTAGCCAAGGGCGACTGACACCTAGGTTCTCACTCCACGCATGTGTCCCACCGCAGCAGCACCCTACCGGACGGGGCGCTTTGGGAACATGTGGAGTGACAACGTGGTCCCCGCCCACGGAGCCTCGTGCGGATAGGAAGGGGCCAGCAAGCCGGGGGCCGAGGTGACCCTGGGACACGTTGAGAAGACGCCGGAAGCACAGATGCACCCCCGGGGGTCCTGGGGGCGCGGGGGGCACGTCCTGCCTGATTTACGCGCCCGCTGGGGACTGAGGCTCCGCCGCGCCCGGGCTCAGAGAGCCGTGTCCTGGCGGAAACGGCAGCGCCCCGGGCGGCCGCCTTCGAGGCGCCCAACGCCCGGGCAGGACGTGCGGCCGCGGAGGAAGAAGCCGGCGGTTCGCGTGGGGGGCGCGGGTCACGGCCAGCGAGGACGGCTGCCTCCGGCCGCAGCGGGCCCGCGCGCGACGCCGACCTGCGGCGGCAGAGCCACGCGCCCCACGCCGCCCCCGTCAGCCGGGCCGCGGGAACTCCCACTGCAGCGAAACCAGCTTTTTTTTTTTTTTTGAATAATGGAAAAATTCCCCTTGGAACAGTGAGCTTTTGTACCTTCATCCCACTGATGAGAGCTCTCTAGATAATGACCATGGCCTCTCGTGCGGTGTAAATGGATCTGATTTCTTTCCTAAAGACTGGCAGGCCTGATGCGTCAGAGGGCGAGGCTGAATCTGTTTGCTAATGGATACTTTTGAAGAGGTGATGAAGGAGGTGGAAGGAGGTGGCCCTGGGGACCAGCGGGGAGATTTGAATGGGAGGCAGAGTTTGGCCCTCGGGGGCGTGTTACCACTCTTCCCTCCAGACGACCCACCTGTTTCCCAGCCATTGACTGAGCTCTCTCGCGAAGGGCAGGTGATCGAAGGGGTCGGGAAGAGCCTTACACAGACCTCAGTATAGTCTTGATCATCGGCATTTATGAAACAGTCTTCAGATTAAATATGACGGAAAGTAAATAACTTCGTGGTTTTGCAAACCTGACGTTGTTCTCTCTTGCGCTGTCCTACTTCATAAATGAAACGTATCTGTGGCGGTTCTTACAGAAAGTGGCCACGGAGCCGAGGGCTGACGAGAGGCCGCCGCCGTCAGGGGGTTACCTCTCGTCTTCCTTCTGTGGCCATCCTCAGCCCCGAGCCACATCCTGCCGCCTCAAGGGACTGAAGGCGGATGGCTCGGTGGCTACAGGTCACCTCTGCTGATTTGGGTCTCTCGCGTGTAGTCTGTGGTAGATTCTTCAGCGACACTGGCAAGCACATTGCCCTTGACGCTATTGCATTTCTGAAAGGGCTAGTTCCACAGATTTTATTCACGAGGTTGACTGTCATCGCAGTCTTGGTTCAACCGAGTCACGAGATCTCCTTATGTGCACATGAAGGTTTGGAGGTGGACGGGACTGAGAGTTTGGCAAACCGAAGCCTCGTGTTTGAGAGAGGATGCGACTGACGTCCAGGCTAGACCAGCGCTGGGGCTCGTGACCTGCCTCCGTCCTGGGCTTCACGGCTGCATGTCTCACTTGCCATCGTGCCGTAGGAGAAGCACCCCAGCGCCCCAGGAAGGCGAGGGGCCATCACGTGTAAAGAGAAACACGTGCGCCCCCAAATCATTGCCCACTGAACGTTCCACATGATCCAGGAGGTCACGGCAGGGACCATGAGATCGCAGAAAAGCGAGAGACAAGAGACGCAGTGAAGTGGGTCAAGAACATCCCAGAACAGCGAGACGCAAAGAGAGGAAGCGGGAACGGGAGTGATGAGGCCACAGTAGACAGTTTACGGGAGTCGGAGAACTTTTCATCTGGCTGACTTTATGAACGGTCAGAAATCAGCCGCATCTCGTATCGACATTACCAAGGAGGGAAGCACGTAGTAATGGCTTAGTCTGCTGTTCGCTGAGAGCCGGGCTCAGCAAACCTCTGCCCGCCCCAGCCCATTTGTCCCTTCGTCAGTCGGCCTCTGCATTGTACAGAGAACGACACTGTGGCTCAAAGATATTGAGATTTGCCCGGAGCTATTCCAGACCGCAGGCTGGACTGGGCATCAGGGCTGCGCAGGTGCAAAGCCAACCCTCTTCACAGCTCACCTGGCCGTCGCAGGTAAGAAGGGACGCGGCCTGTTTAGTCTGGGAACTGAGATTTGAGGTGTGAAGAGCTAGACAGACCTGGCGGATTGCAGTGGGCCGCATCGTGGCCACGTGGGGCAGGGAGGCGTGTGTGGCCCTCGCCTGAGGCATCTGACACAGCCCGGAGGCGCCTTAACACGCAAGGACACGGCGTAGCCATGAAATGGGAGCCCGAGCCACAGCAGGCTGCTCGCCACTGCCGTGAGCTGCCGCTGTGTGAGAAAGCAGTAAGCAGAGAAGAACGTGCAGCAAATACGCCCTCGTCAAATACGCGGTGACCAACAAGCTACTCACTGTGCGCACGGGTGCACGTGTGCGTACGTGTGGGGGAGGACGATACGGTAGCAGAGAAATACGTGAAGGTACAGACACGAGGCTCTGACAGTCTGCCTCCAGGCCTCCTCGCCCAGCGGCGACGAGCGGGCGTGTGTTCACACGGACAGAGGGGGAGAAGGACAGGGGACGGGGCAGGAACGTCTACGAGGAAAGACACAGCATGTCCGGTGCGTTCCCGTGTGCGTAACGTTACCTCGGTGCGCCGTGTGCACGCCTGCGCCTGTGCACAGAGCCGAGCAAAACGTGGTCCGTGGAAATTGGATGGGCATTGCCTCGGTGGTTGAGTGTGAGATGCCCTTTACTTTCTTCTTCAAACGCGAGTGTATTTGTTTAAGTTTCTTGGAATCTGGTGACTTTTGAGTGAAGAAAAAAAATTATTTTAAATATCGCTTGGTTTTAAATCAATAGAGCTATTTATGGAAGTTATAAATGCACAAACTCTATTGTCCTCAAATTTTATCGTTCTATATATGTATCAGCAAATTTGAACACGTTCTTTTAAGGGATTTTTGATTAATGTTTAGTCCCATCTATAAACTTAGTTCCTTTTCCAACTTGGCAGGTTAAACTATATTTATACAATTAAATATATTTGATTTTGTTTATAAGTACTCCAATGATCTGACGGACAAGCTTTCTGGAAAAACAAATAACTTTCATAAATCAGATCAATTAAACTTACAAGTACATTTAGTTATTCTTAGAATTTCTTAAATGTCACATCCTTATATCTAACCTGAGTAAGGTCTCACCTAGCATCCCCGTCTAAATCATACTCAATTATACCTTAACATTAGAATGATGGGTCTGATGTGAAACACTTATGTATCTCGTAAACATTTAAACTGCACTTATCATTGAAGGAGTAAGATTTGGTTTTGTTTTCTAACTTTCATCGAAGTAGTAAATTTTTTATAATCTGTAGAAATAACTTCTGTGCTGAGGAAAAAAGGACGTGTAAGCACTTGGCGTGGGGGGTGGCTTCCTCAGCATCGTCAGGGGTTTCTTCTCAGGCATTGAGGTTCCTTAATAACCAGGGAAGCCCTTGTGGGTACAGTGACTGGTGACATTGAAATTCAGTCCACCGTGTTCTGTGTGGCTGCATCAGAGCTCTTCAAAACGCTCCAGCCTCCCTAGACTCATGCGCTGCCCATTGCCCGACTCTGGCTACTCCCAGAGCCTCACGGTACTAAACGGTTTGATGTGATTCAATAAATTCATTTTTGGCTGCATCATATCCTTTCCACAGTCCTCTGTCCTTGGGATCTGAGCAGCAAACATAATCCAGCACCTAAGTACAAAATGCATGGCTTCGTGTGACTCACGGTCAGGGTATAGATCTATCCACCAGCACAAAGAGGTGGGGTTCCAGTCTGTAAACATGTGCCGTCGTGAACCATCAAAGGGAGGAAGGAGCAAAGGGAGGGAGGGAAGGAAGAGGAAGGGGCAAGCACGTGATGGTGATGTGTCAGGGGGACACGGGAGCCACCTGGAAGGGCTCTCCGTGGCCAAATCTGGACCGATCTGAGCAACAGAATAAAAAGTGATACTGGATCATAATCCAAAGGAGAAATAAAGGTCTGTGGTCCATACTTCTATTGCTACACGATTAAATCAATAAATAGCAATAAGGAACAAATTTCTCTGGCAAAATAATTCAAATAATTTCTGTTGACACACCGCCTCCAAGAGGTGTTGCACGACTCACACTACGTAAGTGTGGGCCGGGCCTAGTAACTTCTTCCGAAGTGTACAACAGAGAAAAGGAGGGGTTCAGAGAAACTTCACAGTGGGAAACCTGACACTCACAACCTCAGCCAGGTGACCAAGGTCAACATCGATGGTGAGGAGTCATATTAATGGCACGGCCCCTTGCTAGGGCCCGATGAGAATGGCGCCTCTCCTCTCTCATCTTCCCCGGAAACAAACTCATCATCTCAGTCTGATAAGAAAAACGTAGACAAATATCACTTGAGGGACATTCTCCAACATACCTGACTGGCTCCCTTCAAAACTGTCAGCCATCAAAAACCAGGGAAATCGGAGAAACTGTCATGGCCAAGAAGACCCCAGGGAGACGGGGCAGCCGAATGTGATGTGGTATCCTCGATCAGACCGTGGAACAGAAAAGGTGGATGAGGTCAAAGCTAAGGAAATTGGAATGATTATGGATTTTAGTTGACCATGTGTCAATATTCATTCTTTCGATGAAAGATTTTATACGGTAGGGGAACCCGGGTGTGGGGTATGGGAGAAATTCTCTGTATTATGTTCACAACTTACCTAAGTACATTCTAAAATGTCGTTTTTTGTTTTTTGGGTTTTTTTTTTTTTTACAAAAGCAGAAGAGGAAAGGAGGCCTTCTTAGGTGGACGAGTTAGGGTGGGGCTAGGGGAGAGAAGTGGAAATGGGTAGCAACAGACTTCAAGGCCCCAATGGGAATCTCGAGACCGCGCAAAGCATTTCAGCTTCCGAGAAGTAGGACGGGGTGAACGGGAGGCAGCTGGATTTGGAAGACAGTCCACCCTAAATGTCGTTCGGGTCACTAAAGGAGCATTTCCCGTAGACTTCAGCTTTGCGACAGGCCACACCAACGGTCCCTTGCAAAGACTCCGTTAAAATGTTAATGAGCTGCTTTGACCTTCAAGAAAGTGGGAGTTGGGGGACCTTGTGATTACCCTGTGGTCCTCAGGTGACACATCCGCCTTCTTTGAAACCTTCATCCGAGCGTTGGTGTGGGCTCCTTAAGGGATCTCTTCCCTCCCCAAAGCCTAAGAAATGACAAATAAAAAAACAGAAGTGGCAAATGACTGTATCTGTAGCTGCCCTTTGAGGAGCCTCGAAGCACTCGAGTGTGCTCGGGGCTCACGTGCTACGCTTGGAACAGGCAGGTGGTGTGGCCGGCTGCGCGGGCCTGGGATGTGCATACTCCCTCAGAGCCTCCTCGCCCAGCTCCTGGATGTGTTCACCGTTCTTTCATTTCGTAACCAAATGGACCTGCATCATTTTAATGTAAAATCTTTTCTCTTCCTTGCTTTCTCTCTCACTGGTGAACATGGCCTCCTTAAAAAAAAAAAATGTGCATGTCTGTAGACAGGAGAGAAATTTCCGTTTCCGCCCAAAGAGATATCCGCGACCTGCTGAATGACAACGAATTGTCTACAAAGGCATAAGGAAAAGAACGAGTGTGCGTATTTATGTCGTACGTCGTCCCCAGCCTCCCGGTGCATCGCACCTGCCTCCCGTTCCACGAGTTGCCATCCTTCTGAGATACGATCAAGACCACACGCTCGAGGGGCCGCTATGTACTAACTCGGTCTCTCTGTCTCTGTGTTCTCGCCTGTACGGCAGATAATAAGAGAACCCATCAGTGGACTGGCGTGTGGCTCTCCAGGAGATGATAACCTAGATAAAGCACTTGGTAAAGAAGGTCATTATCACACCCGTGAAAGATGACGGCTCCGTGTTGCAGCCATCATATTTCGAAGTGACAATATGTGGGTGCGATGGGGGCGCTGGGGTTTGTGGCTGGCGAAGCAGCATCAGTTTCCTCGTACAGACGTCCAAGAAGGTCTGGGAAAGGGACTCCTGACCTCTACTTCTTCCCCCCTCAGTTGGCACAAACAGATCGTTTTTCTGGCCTTCCACCCAGAGGCGTGCTGTCTAGAGACTAAGTCCCTGTGCAGAAGTGACCGTCCCTGCCTGGCCGAGCCGCGGGCGAGGCTGCGAATGCCCCGCATGGCTGCTTGGCTGCGCTCATTTGCATCCAGGCGGAGTCTTCCTAGCGGGTTTCTGCTTCATTTAGAGCCGTCAATACCTCATTTAGTGCCTGCTCGCCTCCCCAGGGAAGGGACCGTTACACACGTCACTTCCCAAGCCTTGAAATCGAAAACCCCCCTGAGAGCTGCTCGGCCCTAAAATATCTCCTGATTAGCAGTGCTGTGCGCTAGGAACTCCTTGCTGCTCCCTCCTTCTTCCTCGGAAGATTTATCCACTGTCCTAAACAGAAGACACCGAGAGATGCCACCTGCCAGCAGTCACACTGAACACGAGCCTGCAAATGGGCCAGTGAGGGTGAGCTGATTTAACACCGGATCTGAAGCTCATGAGCCCCCAGCACGAAGCAAGAAGAAGTGCTGGTTTCCATGCGCGTACGCATTTGTGCGTGTGCATGTGTGCCTGTGCGCGTGCGTGTGTGTGCGCGTGTGCATGTGCATGTGTGCATGTGTGTGCGTGTGCGCGTGTGCGTGTGCACTCACTCATCCTGGCTTCTGGTCCCGAGCTACAACACGTGCTCCATCTTTTAGCAGCACTAATCCTACAATTGAGAGCGTGAGACCTTCCTCCACTTTGAATAACAGAGACGAAGCGGTATTCCATCTTCTCTCACAGCTGAGTAGTATCCCTGGTACATATTGTACCACAGCGTCTTTATCCAGTCATCTGTCGTAGGACACTTCAGTTGCTTCCATGTCCTGGCCACGTGATAATGCTGCTATGAACATCGGCGTGCAAGTATCTTTCGGATATGGGGTTTCAAGTCTTTGGGGTAAATACCCAGTAGAGGGATTGCCGGATCATATTGCAGATCAATGCTTAGTTTTTTGAGAAACCTCCATATTGCTTTCCAGAGTGATTGCGACAAATATTGCCATTTGTGACAACATGAGTAGATCTTGAGACAATCATGCTAAGTGGAATAAGTCAGACAGAAAAAGTTGAAAAACACGTTATCTCATATAACTCATATGTGGGATACATCTAAAAGCAGCAAATATGGCAAACAAACGAGACTCATGGACATGGACAGTAGACTAGTGGCCACCAGAGAGAAAGGGGAGGGGGAAGGGGCAGGTAGACGGGGTAAAAGGGTCAAATATGTGGTGATAGAAAGGAATCTAACCGGGCGGTGGACACACAATGTTATATATATGTATACATATACACTATATATACATATATATTATATGTAATATATATATATATATACATATATATATATATATATGCCTTACTGTTGAATTGCACACTTGAAACTAATTGGATTTTGTTGATCACTATCACCCCAATAATTTTTAATTTGTCATATATGTGTATATGTATCTGAGAGAACAATTTGAGCAATAAAATAAAGTATTATTGGATTATAAAAGGAAAAGGAAAGGAGAGAGAAAGCAGCTGGCTTCGACTCCCACAGGCTGGGTTTAGCTGCGTTGCTTGTTCTTTGAGCGAGGATAATAACAGCACCTCCCTCCCAGGGTTGCTGTAAAGATGAAAAACTAATAAGTTCTCAACATCGGGCTTAATATGTGTGAGTCGTAATTATTATCATAGTTCTTACCAAGTGTCTTTAAAAGGACTTTTGTGTCCTTGATGTTGGCATAGTCAAGTGATAAAGACTGGGGGGGGGGGGGACAATAACCAGATTCAATAAACCAAATACTGTCGCCAAATCCAGATAACCAAATCCCTGAAACACGGGCGCGTTGTGTGCGAGCCGACGGGACCATATCATCAGGGGCCAAATGAAGAGGGCGCTGTGAGACCGGTTAGTGACACAGGGTGAGACAAAGTGGTCGGAAGGGGTTCAAGAAAAAGAAGAGACTTCTGGAGTTTAAAAATGTGGGGGTCGCAGGGTCAAAGGCGGGAAGAGGTCCTGGGCCCTGCCCCATCTCGGACGAGGCGTTCCCTAGGGTGCGCTAGAGGGGGCGGTGGCTTTGTCCTGGAATCCCTGTCCTGGATCGCAGGGAGCCCCGGGCGATACGACGTTGCAGGCGGTATCAGCAGATGACAGCCTGGTCGTTACCACGGGCATTATGGGATGTGGTTCATCGTCTCTCCCTTTGCTTCTCTGTGATAAACAGCTGCATGTGAAGCGCCTGCTCACGAGTTAGAACATGGCTTTGGACCTAACTGTTCTGTGTGTCCAGCCCCAAGCCACTAGGAACTGCCGGCTCTGTTTCCATGGAAACTGCTTGCCTTCCTCAAGCTGTATCAGAAGACTTTAGAAGGGGAGAATCCCCGTCAAGCGCCTGCCTGGGGTGCTGGCCAGACGCTTACACTCCTAGTGACATGATGGCAGGCTTAGCTGGGGCAGCGATCAGAGAGAGAGAAGTCCAGTGCCCAGGTGGAAGCTGTAGCCCTTTCATACTCTGAGCTCAGAGGGCTCTGTTTGCATGTCCTGTAGCTTCCACTCCCGCCATGTCCTGTAGGGCGGGGGGACCGACAGCTCTGGCAGAGCATGGGAGGGGCTGTGGAGAGGTTTGCACATCCAGATTTGAGGACCCCTGGGACCCCACTGGGGGGTGGTGACCAACACCACTGGTCCTTTTGTTTTCATTAATACTCCAGGCCATATCCATTTTTCATGATGGCATAGTCTGTATGCCTACATTTTAAAATGTGTCTGTTTACTGTCCTGCAGGAAAGCAAATTCTACTTAACTATTTCCTTTTTTTTGTCCCTACGTAATCATTAGAAGGTTTTCTTATTATGCAACACGTAGCATCTATGTACATGACCGGAAAAGGAAAAAAAAAAGTAAAAAAAAGGAAGAAAGAAAAGAAAGGCACAAATGCCGACCAGCCAGCCTCTGTGTGAATTGGAGGAAAATACTATTTTCCATATCGTCAGGGTGCTCTTTCGTACTTGTCATGCAAAATGAATCAATTCTCTTCCAACGACGTAACCTGAAACGCGTTCAGAGTGAACATAATGCCACCTAGATGCCCGTCTGCACAGAGAGCCGTGTCCCGAGGCCCCGGGAGGCCGGCCAGGAAGCGGAGAAGCCGTTGGCCTCGTTGAAGGTTAACATCAAGTGCAGCCCTCGGCAGCTCGGAAACACATATTTGATTAATGGTTATAATCAAAGTAACTTCATTATGTAAGCATAATAACCCAGCCGAGGAGATATTTTAGTATGTGCTAAGAACTTATTAATTCCTGGCTGGAGAAATCATTTTCTTTATGGGGATTAGAGCTGCCCAGTAGGTAGCCTGACTCACTAAAACTTTTATGAACAATAAGTATTTGGACAGGAGGAATTTTTGATTCTGCAGCAGGGGTAATGGCGCTCTGTGTTTCTGCGGGGGCCTGGCTTCCGGCACACGCAGTGGGTTCCGCTCACATAAGCTCATTAAACCTCATCACAGCCTCGGGAGGCCGCAGGTCGCATTGTTCTTACAAATGAGGAAATGGCGAGGAAGCTGGGAGGCAGGGACCCCAAACGGGGAGAAAGCCACTCGGCCTCTGAAGACCTTGAGAAGACACAGGCTCAGGACTGCGAACCATTCCACGAGCAAAACGCTGCAGACGTTTTCGAGACGGGAGCCTTAGAAGCGTTCCTCACGGTAGCCGAACGGTGACGACAGCCCGGAGCCCACCGAGGGCTGCGCGGACGCACGGATGTGGCACACGCACACAACAGAACGCATTCAGGCCTCAAAAGGAATAAAGTTCCGACGCAGGCTGCGTCATGGGTGAACCGTGGACACGTTGTGCTCGGCGAAATAAGCCAGTCCCGATTCTGCCCAGTTCTCCCTCATGGGATCCTAGAGCTGCCAAATTCATAGCGATAAATAAGAAAGGGGGTTGCCGGGGTGGGGGAGCAGGAAATGGAGAGTGGGTATTTAGTGGTGTTTAGGGTGCAGAGTTGGGGAAGATGAAAAAGTTCTGGAGACGGATGAGGGTGACGGTCGCCCACGGTGTGGACGCACCCAGCACCACTGAACTGTGCACGTGAACGTGGTTGAGGTGGTCGGCGTTTGCTCAGGTAGACCGAGAATGTGTGTTTGCTGGGACTGGGGGATGTGACTGTGGGTCCCCGACAGCTCCAGGCATTGGAAGGCGAGGAACAGAGGTTATAAAGATCACGTTGGCAGAGTGCGTGCGCTGGATCAGGAGTGGCTGGGACCAACGGCTCGCTTGTCAGGGCCTGCCTTCGTCTGCGTGGCCTGCCTTCAGCACGGCAGCAGAGAAGGAGGGGGCCGCTGGCCACCCCATCCTATCTTCGGGATGGTGCCTAGTGCTGCCCAGGTCTTGCCCCGGAGACCGGCTCCTCCCCTCTCCTCTGCCCCCTCCCGGTAACCAGGCTACGCCTTTCCGCTGCTAATAGCAGTGACTGCCGAGGAGGCCACGTCCTTACCAGCCTCCAGGACCCGCGTCCTGGGTGTGTGGCCGGTGCAGTGGCCTGGAACCCGAGCCCCCAAGGCCCCTGCACTTGAGGCGTAGTGGTCTTTGGCCACCATCTTGAAGTTCTCAATAATTTTATCTTTCAGTTTGTGCTTTGTAAGTGAAGCGCAATGGAATGACAGGGCAGGAACTGAGGACTTGGAGCCTTACGTAGCCCCCACCACCGCCTGCCTCCCCAGAATGGATTCTCAGCGGCCCGCTCTCTCACTTCCCGGGCCCCTTCCCCCTGCATCTGCCCAGCAATCGCTGAGGAGCTACACCCCACGGGGGCCTGTTTGCAAATCAGGGTCAGGCTCCGTGTGGGCACGGTGGCAGCCCTCCCTGCCCAGAGGCGGCCACACCACGGAGCTCTCCGAGGGTGACCCAGGGACCCTTGGGGGAGGGGACGGTCTCTCACCCAAAACTCTGGCACGATGGCCGTGCTGGAGGGAGGAGGACTCGGTCACTGTCCTAGGTCGTGTCCGGGCTGCCCGGGAGGACCCACATGTGCCCAACCCGAAGCCTGAGGGAGCAGGACGTTCCATAGAAAATATAAGTCATCACGCCACGTGGAAATAGAGACCTCAGAGAAAGGGGAAAGCTTTATATGTCAGAACTGAAATGGTGCCTTTTCCTGCTGTTTGCAACAAAAGGCTCCACGTGTTCATTTTGCTCTGGGTCCTACAAGCCACGTAGCCAGTCTTGCCGGCAACATCTCTCAGATATGCAGTGGGCTGGCAGGCGATGTGTCGGGATCCTTATCTCGCAGCCAAGGAAATGGAGCTGTTGGAACATAAGGATTCCCCTCTGAGTGGACTCGGCCTCCGATGGAGGGGCGTCCAAGATGCTCAGGCTACCGCATGCCCTGTGCTCGGGGTTCTGTGTCCTGCGGACCACACAGGTTCTGTGTCCAGGGTCTCGGGTGCTCTTCTGTGGGTGGGCGAAGAGGCTTTGAGTTTAGGTTCAGAAGACTTGGTCGCCATTCCAGGTCTCCCATTCACGAGGCGCATGGCTTGAGGCTGATTACCTCCCTGCGCTGACCCTATTAACGAGTCAGTGATTAAGAACTTTCTTCTCTACCGAGAACACGTAGCTGCTGCAGGATCACGCGTGCCAGAGTGTCTGAAACTTGAAAGGGCACAGACGCACAGATGTATTATTTACGACGTGTGGACCCGCTCGGCTTCCCCACATCCCGGAGGGAAGGGGAAGATCCGCCATCGTAGGGTGAAAGAAGATAGATGTGCTGCGTGACTTTTCTGGTGATGCTACAGTTTGAAAAATCTCGCGAGGTGAAACAGCTTTTGGTGGGGCGGGGGGCATGGAAGGAATGCGTTCTGGTTCAGCCCGCCTTAACCCATTCAGTTCTCTGCTCCTTTATTTATTAATCAAGGTGAAACGGGACAAGGCGTCAAGATGAAACGAATCCTAAAAGTCTCCATATTCTAATCTTAACTGTTTCCCCTTCAGAAGAGTCATTTGGTGTCTTTTCTCTTCGTCTTCACAGACATCTGTCAATATTAATTTAAAAGCAATGAATCTGCTAGAAATGTTATTTCAGTCTCTTTTACACATATTCGTAGCATAATTTGGAATCTACTTATAGTGGTTCTTATGAATATGCCTTGAGCCATTTCTAGGGCCAGAATTTCAACCCCATTGGAAGAAACGAGGAAAGGAGGGAAGTGGGGATTAGAAAAAAAGCGGGCAGGGGAGGAGAGGGAGAGCTGGAAAAAGGCCTCGGTGGGGGGGGGGGGGTCGTCCAGGTGAGTTCTTATGTTTGCATCCAAGTTGCATATTAGGATCAACTGGAGAGCTTTAAATAAATCCGTGCCTGAGACCCCGCCCCCCCCCAAGCTCTCCCACGATTCAGACAAGAAAACCGAGGCTCAGAGCGGCCAGCGGTCTTGCCTGCTCAGCCCCACGGCCGCGGACGGCGTGTGGTTGGCGCCCAGGCACCCTGCTCTCCGTCCCTATTCTCACTGCCTCCTCTGGCGTGACGTTTGTGATGTTGTGGGCGCCGTGCTAATCCAAGGCCACTGGATGCCGAGTCACACTGCTGGGGCCAGCGACCAGCGCTCCCGCTCTGAGCGGCAGAGTTCAGAGAGGGCGTCACCATCTTCACGCCGGGTCTTGGGATGCTCAGATTCGCGTTTCCACCGAAGTCGATTTTAAAACAGGATCACGAAAATTAGGTATTCGGTATATTTTGATTAACTGATGACATAACAGTAAAGGTAAATCTTGGCTCACGTCAGTGCGTGAAATGTCTGTCGTGGGATCTGGGCTGTGGGTAGCTGACTCTTCAACTTTCCGTACGTCTGACGCATTTTCATAGTCAAATGTCGGGGAGATGTAGAAAAAAGGCAGTCGAAGCCATTTAAAATGGTGTTCATATGTCAGAACATCGCCCGCCCTGGCCCTCCCAGCGAGAAGCCCTGGTGCGCCTGCCTCCTTGGTCCAGCTCGGGTGTGGGGACTGCCCGGCTGCGTGATTGTGGCCCACATGCTCCCTGCCCCCTCTGTTCTGACCACATGGAGGGACTGAGAGGCTTCCCAGAGTGTGGGACTTCCCTGCTCAGACACGGGGCGTCCTGGGCATCCGGGAGGCCGGCCACCATCCATCAGGGTCGCGACTGACGACGACGGTTTTAAAATAGAAGTGATTAACGTCAGATCCTGGTCGACCCATATCTGCGCCTGTGATGCTCGTCCCTGGGTTTCTCTTTTCTCTCTGTAAAATGAAAGGATCGAATCAGATGATTGTGACAGGCGGGTCGTCTATCCAGGATGCTAAGTGTTTCCTTTTGTTTCATTTCAGCAGAACTGGGAAGAGGAATAAATAAACTATGTTAGGACCAGTTTTATATTATTAGTAGAGCCCTTAAAACAAGAGAGTAAAGCTCGGAACTAATCATTAATATCAGTGATGGATTAATGTAAGTTTTTGTTCTTTCTATATACTTGTGCGAAAAATCAATATATGCATCGATTTATTGCTGATAGGTGGCCAAAGGTACAGTGAAGTGCTATTCAGATTTGCAGGGTTTACTTTTCTGAATAAGGCTAGTTATCGCTGGTAGGTAACCTCGCCGACTTCCCAGTGCCTCTGACATGTTGGGAACACCCTTCAAAATTCTTAACGTAGTGACATCACCTCCGAGGTAGGGTTCTGTGGGGGATGGAGGGAGGGGGGAAAAGCCCCGATTTCTAGCATTTGGCAGTTTAGTGACGTCCATCCTCCCACCGTTTCCGATTTCAGGCTAAGTAGGTAATGTCACGGGACGGCAGAGCTGGTGCCCAGTGCGCACGAGCAGCTCTCTCCGGCTGGTGACAGCAGCCCCATTGCCCGCTGCAGGAAAGCAGGCTGCACGAGGCTCCCTCACACCGTGAGGACGCAGACTCGCTGGACACGGAGGCGCCGTCAGATGGTGCTCTCCCTGCTCCGTGGAAGAAAGTTATAAACCGATGAATAGCTGGCATACGCTGAGGACAGTGCGCAGGAGAAGCGCACAGCGCAGTCTTTGGGCCAAGCCCCCTTGGTCTGGGCTTCCTGTGCCCCTCCCAGCAGGGTGCGCCCACACCTTCTTCTTGGCACCAGTCCCCGTCTGAACACCCCTCCCATCCGGTACCCTTCAGAAATCCATGTTGTCCTTTCTTGGTGTCCATGACTGTGACAAGGGAACACATCGTGCCTTCTAACACGAGCATTGCAAAGAGCCATGGTGATGATCCATTTCTTTAAAACCCTTTGACCGTCCCTGTAAAGGGCTGAAAATACGTGGGTGGGATGAGGGAGCGTGGGCTTGCCAGAATGTCCTCAAACAAATGCAGGATTTACTAGCCAGAACAAATACACGCATCTCGGTCGGGCACTCTTTCGAAGGAGAACTGTGAGTCAAAAGAGAAGCACTTTTTTGGGAGTAAGATCGATAACTTGTAAACCCGAGGTCCATGCTTCAGTCAAGGCATCCCCCCCCACCCCGCCCACAGGATGCAATAAAGCTCTTCATTATTCCAAAAAAAAAAAAAAAGGCCAGGGCAGAAAACAAACCAGTCCTCGAAGCCACGCTGCATTTTCTTGGGGCGCGCCGATGTTCCTCCAGCTGGTTGTTTTAAAGCGACAGGAAACTACGTTCCAAGGTAACAGCAGCCTTCACAGCGCACGCGCCCCCATGGATAACACCGCGTGGTAGGTCCGGACTCTCACTTCAGCATTGGCTCACTCCCGTTGGAACACGAAGAAATGAGGGAGATAAAACACCTGGACTCGGGAACTGACCACGCTTCCCACGTCTTCCCGGAAACCTGTATTTTTTTTCACGTCCTGCCATTTTGCAAAATCTCTTTCTCTTTTTCGCAAACATGGCACAGTGGGAAATCCTCTTCGTAGCCTTACAGTGAGCATGACACAGAGCGGCGTTAGCACCGATTGATTTCTGGAGGGTCACCAGCAGGATGTCCCTCTCCATGCTCAGCGTGGGGGGTGGGGGGGCACTGCAGGAATCGGGCTCCTCGCTGGAGCGAAGGGGCCACGTCCCAAAGCTAAACGGTGTGCGGCTCTTCCAGTTTCTGATGCGTGTTTCCCAGCTTTGAAAAGAAGAAAGAGAAGGAGATTTGAGCCTGCAACAGATTTGTTCACAGTTTCGTCATTTGTAGTGGCTTTGGGATCTTTAATTATTGCGACTTTAGTCTCAGCCCTTATGAGAAAAACACCTTGGTTAGAACATCTGAGCCCAAATGGAAGATGTCTTCGGTGAGGGACCCTTGTGAAGGGGGTGTGCCCGGAGGCCCGAGCAGACCGCAGGTCCCGCGTCAGAACCCACGCGCCTTCCTCATGGGAAGACCCGCCTCCCAGGGCGTGGAGAAACCTGTGCCTTCAATCACAGGGAGACACCATCGAGGAGACTCACATCACACTCACCCCGCCCTGCGGGCTGCCTGTCGTCCTCTCAGCCATTATTATCTCCCTCTGACGGAGGACAAAACCGAGGCACAGAGTGACGACGCGACCACCCGCAGGCACCCAGCGAGCCAGCGGCACACCTGAGGACTCGAACGCAGGCAACTACCGTGTCTGACCGGCTGATGACAGCCCGGCGCATCCCTACGGGTATGCGACGGGGCGTCGCTTTGGAAATATAGAACATAGAGCATGTTTTTCCCCAAGAATCTAGAACTGTGATTCAAGTAAATTCAAAACAGTTCTCAGTCTCCTATCACAGAAAAATCCAAAATAAGAATGGGTAAATACAATAGTTAATGTGTCTCTCATGCTAACATTTCTCTGGAGTAAAGCAGGCCAGCTTTGGGTGGCGAGCCGCAGGGTGTCATCGAGGACTCAGGCGCTCATTTTCAAGGTCACCTCATGGTCCAAGGTGACTGCTGGTGCTCCAGCTATCTGGTCCTGATTTCAGACTGGCATGGGAGGACACGGAGGAGGCTGAAAGGGCTTCCCCTCCGCGAACGTGCCTCCCAGAATCCCTAGATACATCGCTGCCTCGAGCCCAGTTGTGTGGTGGCATGCAGCTGTAAGAAAGGCTTATAAATACCTTCTTTTATTCAGGAATATTTTTGTATGATGTCTCCTGTTAAAAACTTGGGAAAGAAAGGAAACATGGGTTCGGGAAGGCAACTGGAATTCTCTGCTCAAGGTCAATAGTCCATAGCTATTATTAGAGTTTAAGAGGGCCCAGTAAATAATACCCCTGAATTCAGAATCAGGCAAAGGATAGACACAGGAGCAGGGTAGTTTGTAATTAGCCTTCTGGAGAGTGTGGGTTTTCCAGTCCTCCAGTGCAGCATGAGGAAGACGTGCCCAGCCAGTTCCTAACAAGCCCGAAGACACGCAGACTTCCTCTCACTTGGCCACGCCCCCTTTGCTGCAGGAAGTTTGCAGGTCAGACACATGTCCTCGGCCAACAGATGACCGGAAGGGATTGGGCCACACTAGTTAGTTCCTTCTCAACTCTCAGATCTGGTAAGTCACCACCCCCTTCATTCAAGAGACGGGTCGGGAGGGTTGCTGTAACTGAACGGCCCTCCGTGTGTAAGCAAAGGAGTGGAGGGCTCCCTCCCCCGCACCCACCGACCTGCTTCGGCCGCTGGGTCCGCACCTCCTTCGTGATGTGCCCGTTGCTCTATTTCTGGTCTGCACACGTCCCGTGGTGAGCCCGTGTAGTGCCCCCGCCTTAGCCACGCTTTCCCTCTCTGTGGTTTCGATGACCAGCTGTCAGACACTGTCCTTTAAAAATATTAACTGAAAAATTCCGGAAGTAACCAATGCCTAAGTTTCCGATCGTTTGCCGTCCTGAGTGGCGTGATGATATCTCACAACCTCCCACTCTGTTCAGCCCGGGATGCGACGCATCCCTTGGTCCAGCATATTCACGCTGTATACTCTGCCCAGCCATTAGTCACTTAGCATCTGTCTCAAGTGTAAGATCGGTTATCAAAGAAAAGAGGCCACATTCACATCACTTTTCTTACAGTATACTGTTATAATTGTTCTCTTCTTATTACTTCTTATTGTGAGTCTCTTACTGTGCCTAATTGATAAATTAAACGTTGTCATGGGTACGTTTCTGTAGGAAAAAAAAAAACCATCTGTATAAGGTCCTGGACCAGTCATGATTTCAGGCATTCTCTGGGGGTCCTCAACACAACCCCAGCAGATAAGGGGAAACTCCTGTAAATGTTAAACTACCAGAGCTCAATAAATATCATAAATCATAAATAACAAAGGTATCATGCTAGGTGTCACAAGTCATTCCCATGACATATTTTTATTGCTGTTCAATGAACCCTGTGTCTGTCGCTGCCCTGTGGCACCCTACAGTTCCGACGGATGGCCCGGTGCTCCGTCATGAAGCGAGGTTGGCGCTTTTGTTTATGGTAACGAGCTGGGGCGAAATGCAAAGACGTCACTCACGGGTCGGTATCGTGAGTGACTTCTTTGCTGAATGTTTCCTATTAGAATAGTTTCCCGGTATTTGGGGCTATGTACAATGTAATGGCTTCAGACCTTGGTTTTCATTATTGACGGTCTCGCCCTCCCTTTCTTCAATCATCAGTCACTAAAACAATAAACCAAGCCCCGATGCATAGCACCTACGGACAGAAGCGACGGAAGCTGACTCGTTCACTTCTCAGTCCCACATCGTCTTCCTGAGACCCCAGACCAGCCTATCCAGCACCTTCTCTGCAGCTCTGGGTGTTCCCGGTGGGGTCTCGACCTTCCATCAGGTTTAAAATGCAGAAGCCACCGGCCAGCTTTGCAGCTCTCCGCACCCGTACTCTTGGGCTCGTTCCCGCATCCGCAGACGGCCCCCACGAGGCAGCATCATTGGTTCGAGCCAGTCGTTGCCACAGCCCCGCCCCGGAGCAAAGCAGCGGAGGGGTCTTTGCTTCAGACTCAAAGTAGATCCCAGACCAGCATCATCCGTGTGAAAGCAAATGCTGTCGCACCTCGGTGTCTTCTTCAGCAACAAGGTGTCGGTTACGGGCTAGGCAGGACAGAGACTTCCGCTCCCGGATACTTGAATTAATTTTCCCATTTTCCTCCACACTATGGCCGTCCGTTTTATGCGAAGAGTCTAACTCTAGGAAAGCAATCCCCGTCTTTAAAAGATTAAGTCATCGTACAAACAAACCAAAGCGTCTTGAGAGATCCTCGGATTTTTTTATACTTAAAATCTCAACAGCATTTTAAACTTATAAGTAACTTGATAACAAATGCGAATATGTAGTTGGCAATTATCATAGAAAGAGATATTTTTTTTTAACCAGGAACAATTACCCTGGCTTACGTTGTTGAGAAACTGCACCCTAAGAAACACCCCCCGTGCCGAAAACGTCCTACCAAGAATAGTCCTACTGCTGTGGTGTTAGTGTTCAACAGATGCCCCGAGTCCTCCTCCAGAGCCCTCGCAGGAAAACGGCACTGCCGCCTTCCCTTCCGGTCTGCTTCCCAAGAGGAGACGCTCAGGGATGCTCACAGGGACACCGAGCCCAGCCAGCGCGATCGCATGCGTGAAACGTGTGCAGGACCAACTTCTCCTACCCTCTTGGTCCCTTACAACTTTGAATCTCCTAGTAGATACCAGTCAGCAAACAGGGCTCCCAAACTATTCAGGGGAACGAAAATTATTTAGGCGTGCCTGGTAAATATCACTTTTTTGGTAACTGTAGTTACTGAGGGGGGAAAAAAAAACCCTCCGTAACTCTTTAGTATTTTTACTTTGGTATTTGATTTTTAAGCAGCACTGGGGATCAAGGATCATTACGCATGCAGTTTGCTCTTAGGCATGTGAATGGAAATAGTATTTAGTTTTCCTCTCGGAAATCAGTTTTCAATCTTAAATTTTTTTTTTATTAGTCATTTTGGAAAGAAATCTTCTTACATATTTTCAATAGTCTGTCTTATTAAACGCACCACACCAAGCCAGTTTTGTATTTCTCAGTGGCTGAGGTTCATCATGTGAACACCCTCAGTGCCAGGCTCCTGGGGTGCCCCGGAACGCCAGGGGTGACTGAGATGCGAGTGTGGGTGAGGGCCTGGCCGCGGGGGTGGGGAGGGGCCCCGTGTTCACGGGGCTGAGGGGTGCCCCGTGGCCTTGCCTTTGGAGGTCCGTGCCACCTCGGGGCCGTTCCTCCCCACTGCCATCAGCTCCTCCGCTTCTCCACGTTTGCTGGCGTCCCCACCGCTGGCTGCCCGCCACGCTCTCCAAGCGTGCTCTAATCTGCCCCGGCCGGAAAAGTCACGCAACCCACTTCTCCGTCCCGCGTGGAGACATGGACGGGCTCTCAGCACGCTGGGGCTTTCTCCTTCTGCTAAAATTTTGTACAGATATTTTAGGGCTACTCTGGGGTCCTTAGGCATAATTTCTGTTGCCTTATTTTCCTCGTCAATATATGCCCTATGGTTGAGGTTTACGGAGGCGATGCCACTGTGAAGAAAATTTTGTGTTTAGAGGGAAAGTGAGAGGAGAACCACGTGGATCGGCCTGGCCACTCCCCGGAACCACCTTCGGGACCCACAGGCGCAGGTGCCGCGGGCACGGGGCGGGCTGGGCTCACGAGCAGGGCTCCGTGCGCAGAGCAGGTGCGGCCCAGAGCCCACGGCCCAGGTACCCGGCGCTCCTGCCCGGTGCCCGGCCCGGGCGTCAGGGCTCCCCTTCAGCTCTGCACCCACACACGGGACGTCCCAGCCCCACACCCGCTCATGGGGTTCGTGACACCCAGACGCCGGTGGACTGTTGGCTCGTGTTTCACACTTCGGCTCGGGAGCTCACGTTCAGCAGAGGTGCACGTTGGGAGCATCCTGGGCGTTGGAAGGAGGGTCCATCCCTCCAGAGTGTTCGCGTTTGCTTGTGCTGGTCCCAGGCCTCTTCCCAAACCACAGTCGCCAGCGTGTTAATCCTTTCATGTAAGCGTGACGCCAGATCCGCGTAGAGTCAGATCAGCTACAAATTCTCTCGGGGGACGTTTTTTTCTCTTCATTCCTAACACAAGCCGAGGCAGTTTACTTCTCTCCCTTTGCTGTTGTGGATTTTTTTTGGGGGGGGGAGGGGAGCAGCATAGTCTTGCTCCGAAGATTGAGCCCTTTGAGGAGCCTGGACTGAGGTCTCACCCTCAGCTCCCTGCCTCTCAGGTAGTCAGAGCAGCAGCATCCTCACACCTCTGACCTTTCAACGCCCACTTCCGTTTCTGGCTCCCGGGTTTTCTCGCACTTGCTCGTAAGCTTAGTACGCGTTTAAAAAGGAGTTTGTTATACACCGTCCGGCATTTCTAGTGGGGTCATGGAATGGGGTGGGTCTTATGTGACCCGGCATATTGCCAGGATGAACAGCTACAGATGAATTCTGAGGTGGGGGAGAGGGAACTGGACACAGGTCACAGATGAATGAAGTTTTCTGTCTTCTCAGCGAATTGTGGACGAGATTCCCCACCATAGTTATGGAAGACGAGATGGTCTGAGGACTCCAAGTGACTAGGAAAGCCTGTAGCAAGTTTGGGAAGGGGGATGCCTCGAAGGAATGTCCGGGATTGGTGAGCAGGACGCAGGGCTCTGCCTAAGTCGATCCATATGGTTTTATTTCCTTGGTTGAACGTGACACTGAGAAACACAGATGGTTACAGGAGGCGGAGCATACGTCCTAAGGCGTAATGGAAGCCCCCTTCCCGGTCTAGTCAGCAAGTACAATCGTTTTCCAGTGTGTCCTTGGGGACGTGAGCCGCGCCTGTGACCCACACGTGCCCTCAGCGGGGTTGGAAGACAGCGGTACCCAGTGCTTGGGAAGCCACGCGGCGAGGGCTGCTAAGGGCGCATCCATCTAGCCGGATTCCGTTTTTCTGCCCCCTTCCCTCGATTTCCGTCATGATTCTCGCTCAGCGTTTTCTCAGCTCGATTTCGTTTCAAAGAAACCGCTCTTTAAGATGATTTAGCCGAGCGGAACGGCGGGCAAGCTCCAGAACCCTGCCTGGCTGAATAAATCGTGTCCCTCTTGGGTTTGCAGTTCCTGCGATGGTCACGTCCTATCCAAACACGACCCTGGCCACTCAGGGGCAAAAGAAGGAGATGAGCTGCATCGCGCACGGCGAGAAGCCCATCATCGTCCGCTGGGAGAAGGAGGACCGCATCATCAACCCCGAGATGGCCCGCTACCTCGTGTCCACCAAGGAGGCGGGCGAGGAGGTGGTGTCCACCCTGCAGGTAAAAGCGGGCGGGCACGGGAGACCGCACTCCGACCGCAGTGGCAGGACGGGCCTGGTCCTTCACACGGCGGGCGGCGTGGGAGGGGCGTCAACAGCAGAGATCCTCGGGGGCTCATGCACGACAGGCCGTTTCTCTCCCCCTTCAGACAGCGGGATTATTGAGTAGCCTGCAAACATGGTGCTTTATCCTAAGCACTAGTGAGGGTAAAATTATTACGAACACGGCAGGGAACCCGGCTGTAATAAAAAAAATGTGGGAACTAGTCCCTAACCGACAGTTAATCCTGGAGGAGGGACACGCTCTGCCGCGTGCATGTTGCAGCTTGCTATTAAAAGGAAAATTGGACAGGCTTTGGGACAAAAATAAATAAATAAATGTTATAAGGGAAATATTTTGCTGCTTTGGAAAATTCCAGTGTAAAAGAATTCTGTCCGTCCTATAGAATCACAAAAGCTAGAAAAAAAAGTATTACAGTCTTTTTTCTTTCTTAGCACAGTTGGTGGTTAAGTGGGAGAAGCTTTCGGGGCGGGGGAGGGGGCGTTGGAGCCTGCGCAGGGGGCCGGGGCCCGGCTTTGGAACGCGATGTCGCCTCGCTCCCCGGGGCCAGTCACGAGGTCGGAGAGCCGAGCCCTGCGGCCTGGGCACCGGGCTTCATGCAGTTTACAGACCTGTTTCTGCAGGCAGAGCTGCTTCAGTGCTTTAAACGCACACTATGGGGGGGGGGGGCTATGTGTGCACCTGGCCCTGACACCCACATAAATTATGCATCCGGCTCACGGAGCTGGCGGCCGGTGTCGCTGATGTACACCGAGCCCACCCGTCCGCACCGCTAAAGCCGTGCAGAGACAATCGCTGGCAGAGGGGTCTGTGTGCGCGTGTCTGTGCGTGTCTGTGTGTGTCTGTGTGTGTCTGTGCATGTCTGTGTGTGCGTGTCTGTGTGTGCATGTCTGTGTGTGCATGTCTGTGTGTGTGTGTGTCTGTGTGCGTGTATGTGCATGCCTGTGTGCATGTCTGTGTGTTTGCATGTGTGTGCACATGTGTGCACATGTGTGCATCTGTGTGAGTTTGTGTGCATGTGTTGTTGGTGCACATATGTGTATTACATATGTGTGCATGTGTATGCATCTCTGTGTGTGTTGTGTGTGCATGTGTGCGTGCATGTGTGTTATGTATGTGTGCATGTGTTGTGTGTCCATGCACACACACGTGTGTGTGAATTGTGTGTGCACGTTACATGTGTGTCTTGTGTGTGCATGTGCCCGTGTGTGTGCGCTGGGGGCAGGAGGCGGGTGGCAGTGGAGAGAAGGCGTTTACAGCCCACGCGCTTTTACTTATTCTCCCATCCGTGCTGCTGGATAAGACGGATCTCCTTCTCCCTTACACACAGATCCTGCCAACGGTAAGAGAAGATTCCGGCTTCTTCTCCTGTCATGCTATCAATTCTTACGGGGAGGACCGTGGAATAATTCAGCTCACCGTGCAAGGTAGGAAGTTGGCAGCAGAAGGGAAACCCGGCGTCTCAGGTCCGGCAGTGCGCCCGGGCTCGGGCGCTGCGTGGGCTCGGCTTGCTGTGTACACTCCCCGGTCCACGGGAAAGTGAGACTCTGCGGACGCAGTACTTAGCAGGGCGAAACACAGGCGACGAACTCCTGAGGGGAGCACGTCGGACGCCTCGGCAGGTCCCGCCGAGGGCACAGCGTGCGGTGGCAGGCCTGCCTTGCTCCAGTTCAGGCATCCTTCCTGGACCATCAACAAAAAGAGAAATTTAACATTTACGTTTCACTCCAAATAGTGTTTGGGTCATAGAAGCCAAACCAGAAGAGCGACATTGAAAGCCTCCTGGTTTGGGCCGACTCTGCAGTGCTGTGAGATTGGCAGTCTGGGGAAAGGGCAATTTCTCCCCCCGAAGCCATGATTAGGGAAAAGAAAATGCTCCCGGTTGAAAGCATCTTCCAGCGTGGGGTGCTGACGAGCCCCTGGGGCGCACGCTTAGCGTTGCCACTGGCAACTCCCGGCAGGACTAACCCTGATGTTCCATTGATCGCGCAGAGCCCCCGGACCCCCCGAAATTGAGATCAAAGACGTGAAGGCTCGCACCATCACCCTCAGGTGGACCATGGGCTTCGACGGGAACAGCCCCATCACCGGCTACGACATCGAGTGCAAAAACAAATCAGGTGAGTCCTTCACTTCCTGCAGCTCAGCCGCACCCCGGAAGCCCTCGTTGTCCTCCTCCTTCGTTTGTTTGACTGTGAGAACAAACCGGGACTCGGGAAGTGGGGGAAGGCAGGCTGCTCTCACCGGTTCGTCTCTCCTCCGGCGCGAGGCCCGCCCGCGTGTCCCTCTGCGTCGTCCCTCTGAGCGGCGTCTGCGTGGACGTGCACTCGCGTGGCTCAGCTCTGCCTCCAGCCGGACCTCGGCGTTGCACGTGGGCAGCTGCTGACAGGACCTGGCCATGCCCCCCGCGGCCCGTCCCTCCCGGCTCCCCAGCGGGGTGGCCGTTCAGCCACACTCAGCGTCTGTAGCATGAGTTGTGGGGTGGTGGTTTGTGCAGCTTGCGCAGAGGGTGCAGTGGCTCTTCGGGACAGGCCGGGGCGGTCACCCTGCGTCCCAGAGCACTCACGTATTCCCTGGGCCGGCCTGTGGCCAAACGGGGGTCCTTCGGGCAGGGGACAAGCAGGCTGCCCTGGGGCGGGGAGAGGCCAGGAGCTTTGCGTTGATTCGAAAGATGAGCCGCAGGATAGAAGTTCCGAGACTCGAGTCTTGAAGTAAAGGAAACGCCTCTTGGGCGAGGCCGGCGCGGTCTAGCTGAGGACAGAGGACGGCCTGGACACGATGGCCAGTGAGAGCTGGGGAGAAACGCCAACGCCCCCCAGCGTCCCCAGAGGGAGGGACAGCCTCCAGTCTCTGCGGCCGGGCCCTGACCCCAGGTCCGCAGGCTTCCGGGCTCTCGGCCCAGGCAGCGTCTCCGGGGAGGCTCAGTGCCTCTCTGTCTCGAGGGGGGTCAGTCATTCCCAGGAGTGGGCCCCGCAGGGTGTTTGGGGTCCAGCCTGCCCCGTGTCCGCTGCCGGCCCTGTCTCTTACCAGATGCACCCCTTCGCTAGTTACCTGCCCTCGCCATTCTCTGTGGAGTGAGATACTACAGCATCTGCCCGTGACAAGGGGCCCTCAGAGGCCACAGGCTGCCTCCTGGCTGGAAGGCCCCGGATCACACCAGTGCTGTGGCCACTCCGCCTGCTTTCCTAGACCCCACTCCTCACGTCACCCCCACAGGGACGCCCCCTCCCTGTGCTCCCTCAGCGACCCCCTTCTTCCCTGGACGGTCATCACGTGCGAACTCATAATACGTTCCTTTGCGATTTTTTTTCCCGTCAAATCTTTATCGACATTTTCTTTTATCGCACCTGGGTTTTGAGTCCAGCTAGCAAAGCCGACCTCCGCACTGGGAACATAGAAACGTGGCCCCGTTTTCGGCCAGGGCCCCTTCCCCTCTCTCTCTCTCTCTCTAACATCTAGACCCCCAGCCCATCTAGTACAACCGCACTTGGCCAGACTGTCTGCGTGGCCCCTGATCAGCAGCCACGTCAAGAACTTGCCAGAAAGCACTCGTGTGAGCACATGAGACTTCCAGCTGAGGGTGGGAAATCGAACTCCGCCCCATCAGGCGTCCTGCTGAGGCTGTCTGGAGGTCATGCGCTTCAGGAAAATGACCTGGAGCTCGGGGACGACACGGCGGAGCTGAAATTCCAACCCCAGTTTCGCGCCACATGTGACGGTGTCCGAGTTCCTTGACCATGAGAGGAAAGCCCGCCCCACCAGGACGCTGTAAGGATTCCCGCGGACAGGACCGTCTGCCCACACTCGCCAGGCACCAGGACGACGCAGGGCGGGAGCCTTTCGAAAGCACGGTCTCTGGGCACCACCCGCCGGAGGGGCAGCCGGTCTGCAGGAGCCCTGTCAAAGCCCCGAGGGATTCCCAGTGCGCCCGCAGGTCGGGGGCCACAGACGTCCCGTCGCCACCAGGCCTGTGCAGCGCCGCGCAAACGGGAGTGACTCCGGGAGTGTGAGCCCCCCTTGCCGCCGGCTTCTCTCCGACTGCTGCCTTGACTCCCTCCACAAACCTGGTCCGGAGGCTGAGCTCCGTGGACCACACCGTGCGGGCTCCCCTGCCCTCGGACTTCCGGTCCGCGTCGCCCAGGGGCAGGCGGAGGGTGCGTCCGACGAGGACCCTGGCGGAGGCGGTGTCCTGCGCGCGCCGATGCCCCGTGGGCCCGTCTTCCGCGCCTCCAGCCTTGTCCGCACCTCCCCTCCCTTCGGCCCTCCCGGCCCCCCAAGTGGAGCAGCTCCCCCACTCTTGCTAGGTGCTGGGAACCTCAGCACCCCCGTAGCCCAGCCCACACCTGCACAGAGAGCCTTTGTGAACGACTTCTGGGGTGACTTACAAACCCTCCTTGATGCTCCCTCCGCTCTCTGCAACTCGAAACCAGCGTCCCCATCACGATTTCATTCCTTGCCGTTCCCGTTCCTGTCCTGACCCACACCCTCCCAGTTCCCACTCACAGCCTTGCCCTTGGACTTCCAGGTACACACTCCTGTTCATGACTTACTCGTAGAAAGTCCGTTTTCTCCACCGTATAATCCTACAAGTTATATCTGTATTTCGAATTTGCAGTTTCATTCTCCCGGCATCGGGACGTCCCCGGGATGGTTTTTAATGCCCAGTGTGAGTGCCTCAAGCGCGGTTGTTGATTACGTTAATGACCCGCCACCTGCCTGTGTGCACATCGGCGTCCGAGATCACGAGGGGCGGCACTTTTTCCTGACTCCTTCCTCCTGGGTAGTCACTGCCCTGTTTCTGTTCCTCCTTTGAGGCCGTGTCATTTGCCGTACGGTGTTCAGGGACTTAACTAGACTCTGCTTCCTGCGTTACTTTCAAACCCTTCGAGAGAACATTCTTTCTCGTCTTCTTGGCCTTCAGCTAAAAGGCCACCCTGGGTAGCTTTGAACCGTTTAATAATCAGGATCTTCGACATCACCTTTTTTTCTTTCAAAGTGTAATAAGTCCAAGGAGGAAGCTCAAACCCGGCCGCTTCTCCAGGGGCCTCTCACTTGCTGCCTGGACGGCCTGCCCGGTCACTCCCCTCTGGACCAGCCATACGAGTTGACTAGCCGGAGGAGATGGCCGGTACACATTAGCGTGTCCACTCTTCCGGCGCTCGGCCACCTCCCAGACAATCCTCCGTGAAGACGGCCGTGTCTTCTTGGGCCGCGTCAGCTCCCGGAGCCTCCGTCGTGCCCCGGCAGAAGCGTCCACCCCTACGGGTGCCCGCTCCCTCGTGGGGGCTCGCGAGCCACTTCCTCCGCCTCTCGCAACTCTGTTCGTCCCCTCTGTTCTCCGGGCGGTCTGGCTTCCCTCGTGGGACAAGGTCCTCTCCACGTGCCATTTCCCTGGCGCTCCCCCCTCCCGCCGTCTGCGCTCTGCGGAATCACGTCCTCCCCCCCATCGCCAGGGGTGTCGCAGCATCTTCTCGTCACGGCCCGTTCCTCGGCCTTCCGTCCTCGTGGCGCAAGCGGCGCGTTTCCTCTTAGCTGGACCAGCGGGTCGTGGGCTCCTGTGACGGCCCGTGCCCTGATCCGTTGGAGCACAGGGAGGCTCGAGGCCACGTGTTCTTTGCGGCGAGCGCAGATCACCACTTGCGCTTGACGTTACCTCCGGGCAGAACGGCGCGCCGCACCCCGCCAGCCGCCATCGGGGTGGAAGGGGCCGTTCCCAGGACTCAGAGGTCTGTGTGTTTGCTGTTTGTTCACTCCTCTGTTAAACACGCATTCGGTCTTTGGTCAGGGTCTCTGTGATCGCGCTGGACGTGGCAAGTGTGGCCTCCGGCCTCATGGGGTACAGAATCTCAGTGAACTTCTTCCAGGTGTGATGGGCACTGCATAGGGGACCCTGGGAGAGGTCTGTCTGGGAGGACGTGAGCACTCTCTCTGTTCGCCATCGCGGGGGTTCCCTGTTCCATCCTCTCTTGACCACCTGCCCTGACTCGCACCTTCCCAAACCCTTCCTGAAAAAGAACCATCTGCCGATGTTCTCTTCATGGGTCGAAGCTCTAAGATCAGCCGGTACCTATTGTCACGAATCAGGGATAACTCTTCAGACGAGGCCTGTGCTGTCTTTAAAATTCACTGTGGTTGAAAAATAATTCCTACAATAAAGGATCTGAGACCAAATAATGTCACGATTTAAAACCGAGACATACATCTGGTGTTTGTGCTGGAGACTGAGATTAGTTTTTATATGAATTTCATTGTTACCACTGTGCGTTTGGGAGAAGGGATTTGACATGGCTGAAGGTTTTGCCAGTTTCCAAATACTTTTTAGAAACGAGCGTTTTTTTCCTTTGGGGTGGGTGCGTCTGAACCCTTACTCCGTTTGTCGCGAGGAGTGCTTAGACGTGGCCGTCTGCCATCTCGCTGTCGTGAGAGTCTGCCACGTGTGACCTCCGCTGGTAGACCTGGCATGTCAGACATCCCTCCCTGAACTCAGGTGCCTGTAGCCCTTGTCCCCACAGTGGGTAAAGAGCGTGTGGTGTCATGCGCCTGTGAGGGCCAGGCCACCAGAACCCCGGGGGCATTGCATTGAGAATTCACTTTGAGTTATAATCTTTCTTTCCTTCTTTCTGTTTTTTGTTGTTGTTGTTGTTGTTGTTGATTTGTTTTTGTTTTTAATTCCTACTTGTGAACTTTCAAAGGCAGAGGGAAAAAACTCATGTCTCTGTCTCTTCTTTTTCGAAAAACAAAACCCAAAAGACTCCTGGGATTCTGCTCAGAGAACCAAAGATGTTTCCCCTCAGCTGAACTCGGCCACCATCATTGATATCCACCCTTCCTCCACCTACAGCATCCGCATGTACGCCAAGAACCGGATCGGCAAGAGCGAGCCCAGCAATGAGCTGTCCATCACCGCGGACGAGGCAGGTGCGTGCGTCCAGCCCGGGGTGCCCAGTGGCCCGGAGCTGGCTCTCAGGGCTCCGCTGCTTCACGCAGAAGCAGACCCTTGGCGAGAGCTCTGTGTAGCTCCGCACTCTTCTAGAACCACGGGCAATGCTCCGCCTCCGACTTGGGAGGCGCTGCCCTTCAATTCGGTGTAGTCAAGGTTCTCATACCCAAGACTTAGTAAAAAAGACATAGACCTTAACAGTCTAGTGGAATGAAAGAACTCTGCTGTTTTATAATTTCTCTATGCGGACGCAGGGAATCCGGGTGACAGGAGGACCATGCGTGTCTTTGTCTTGCCCAAGATCCTATAAGGTCCAGGTGAGGGAGGAAGGCTTAACTAGAAACAGCAAGAATATGTGCTGCACGAGGAGTTAGGGAGATGGTGGTGCAGCTTATGTGACTGAATGGAAATGTCACTGTTTCTACAATGAAACTGTATTGCTCTCTTTCCTATGACGAAGTATTTCATATTCGGTGTTGACAACCGAGAAGAAAGAGACGAGCGTTTGGAAGACGGCAACGCACCTTCCAAACCTAGCACCTAGCGCTCTCACCTACGAAATCATCCCTGGAACCTGTTCTGTCACCCGCTCACCCGCACATGCACACACATGCGGGCACACACAAGTGCGCGCACGCCCTTCGACACCAGGCCCACTCATGGGGATCGGAGGGTGAAATGAACTGGCTGGTAGAGATCTGAGCATTAGGCAGGGATAAGGAATGCTGACCGCAGCCCACATCCCGGAGGGAACCAGGACAGTGAGCTCACCTCGGGCTCTTCTCGGGGAGGAAAGGTAAGGGACCAAAGCCTGGCTCATCTCTTGGGGGCAAAGAGGGTCCAGCGCCCAAACCTAGCTTTTCCCTTCCCGCCAGCAGCGGGAGCTAGTCAGCCACCACCTACTGCTGCGGTGACGTCGGAAGCTTAGTCTCAGATCCCTGACTCTCCCTCCGCCACCCAGGTTAAAGTGATCATCCCCAAATGACCACGAGTCCAACAGGAAGTTGGTTTCATCTTTCGGTCGGGGAATTAGGGTTGTCGTGGACTTCATTCCCACCACCCTGGTTCAGGCACCCCAAACTGACATCACTCGTGTGTGTCTTCAGCGGCTACGGGAGGTAATGGCACCTTCTCCCGTTTATTGAACAAATCCCACGTTGCTGGGCTTGTCCGTTGCTTTTAATTTTTTGTTCCTGCAGACAGCACTCTGATGCATATCCTCATGCTCACCTTTTGCCACTTTCAAGATGATTTTCGTGGGTCAGGGAACATGAACTGGGATGGCCGGATCAAAGCAAATCCTTGTAACTCTTTCGACACGTGGTAGCCAATGTTGTCCTCAAGGAAATAGGTAAAAATGTGCAGTTCTTCCTGAAAGCGTACTCGTTTCTCAACACGGTAACGTAACAGTTCTTGAGCATTGTTTTGGGGGGCGGCTGCTAGGAGGGCATCACGCTTCCGTGTCGTCAGTATCTGATCCTCGGCTGCTCTGTGCGACGTCTCATCTGGAAAATGGACATAGTGATGCTTTTCCCCTCCTCACCACACCCACGTTGGGTGGATGAAAAAATTCCAGCTGTCGAAGCACTTCGCATTCCCCAGAAATAAGTGGGAAATGAGTGTTCGCGTGCGCCTGCAAAACTAGAACCTTGGCTGAATGTTTACATCAACAGCGCACGGACTTCCTGGACTCCGTTGCGCTGGGCACGTGGGGAGAATAAGCTGCCCCCCGAAGTGCGGTCCCTGAGGCAGCGCTCAGCCTCCTCCTTCGTCCTGACCCTGTGCTGACCCCGCCCCGCCGCTCCGACCCTCCAGGCCCCTGTGTTGTTCTGGGGGTGCATTCGCGGCTGCTTTCCGGATCGCCATCACGAATGCCGGCCGGGGATGCTCCACCCCGTTTCCGCTGTGACCTCCGCTGCAGCGGGCGGTTACCATGGCAACGTTGCTCTCCGCAGCAGCCGGGAAGCCAGGTGAAGAGCCGCCTCCGGTCAGCAGTCAGCGGTCTGCAGTGCGGCGCCCCCGCACCCCTGCAGACAGACGACGCAGAGGCCCCCCCGCCTGCTCTGGTCTCGGGGCGCAGGCCTTTGGGATTTTGCCTGGGCACCCTACACAGCCCATCTCGTTTACTATGCAGATGAGCTGAGGGAAAATGCAAGGAAAGGCACAGGCTTGAGCCACGTGAAGCTGCAAGACAGGATCTGCCAGGTGTGCGCGAAAAAGTCATGGGGGAATGGAGGGCGAGTGCCCTGACCAAAGAAACCCTCGCTAGAACGTTCTGCAGCTGCTGCTGCTTGGCCGGGCGCCCCAGGGCACATCTTGTAGAGCCTGTGGCCACCTTGAGATGACCATTCCTCACCTTAACTATCCCCCTTTCCTCCTAGAAAAACACGGGGCCATCTTCCAACCAATGGCGACCCTTGGGTGGAAGCTTCTGGAAGCTGTAGACCATGCATTTGTATGGTAATAATCGTGTCCAGCTGTGGAGTACCTGAGGCTGCATCTCACTCCCCACCTGGCTGAGAAATGGGCCGGTGAGGTGTTTAGCTCCAGGTCTCCCACCTGTCCGGAGCTATGGGACTCACTGTGGCCCAGGCAGTGACAGCCCGCCCCCCCGCCCTCCCGCCCCCTCCCGCCCCTGTGCGTGTGTGACCCCTCTCCTGCCTGGAAGGCCCTCCGAGTTCCAGGTCTCTTTTTCTGTAGTTTTCCTCGAAAAGCCAGGCCGAGGATGCTCACCCCGCTCTGAGAAAATGCGTGGCATGAAACCCACACTCATTTTGAAAAACCTCATAAAGAGAGAAAAGCAGAGGAAGGCAAAGCGTAGGGCTGGCAGGTGGAGGGGTGAAGACGGTGGGAGAAAGGCGGAGGCCACGGGGCTTCCGGGCGGGCAGCCCGACAGGCGCGCCCTGTCCGGGTGGACGGAGCCTGTCTCGGGCTCAGGTCCGGAACAGCAGCGCACACCGCAGGGCAGGCCCGTGGGTGTGTCCGGGTCGGGTCCCTTCCGGTGGAGCAGGCTTCTCCGATCAGGTGCCCGTTTTCAAAATCTGGACCTTTCAGGTCACGATCTAAATGTTCAGTTCCTCTTGAGATTCCGTTGCACAGAGCGCTGTGCGGTGTTACTCGCCCCTCGGGCGCCTCGCGCCCCCAATGACCATCAGCCCCACCCATCTCCCATTTCAGGTTTAGCAAACTGCAACCCACGGACCAAACTCTACTTGGAATTCTTGAGCTAAGAATAGTTTTCACGTTTTAACAAGAAGGAAAAGAAGAGTGTGTGACAGAGACCAGACCGCATGGGACTCCCAAAGATTTCGTTAAATACTTGCTATTCGTCCCTTTACGGAAAGTCTGCACGTCCCTCGTTCACGCCTTGCCGTGGTGGGCGTTTGGGTGTGGGTTCCCGCCGTGTCGTCCGTAGCCCCCAGCTTTGTGCAGAAGGAGCCCCTGGCGTTTACAGGGCGTCCCCCGCTTCCTGTTGGAAGATAATACTGCCCCCGCTCTGTGGCGCTGAGTTTCCCTCCATGCGAGGGTCCACAGAGGCATCGTCATCCCCTCAGGACACAGCCACAAAGCGGAGACCGCTGGCTCGCACACCGTCCCCAGCCCCCCTCGGCGGGTGGCCCTCAGCACCCCCAAAGAGGAGAAGGCGAGAGGGAGTGGGGGGATGCCCCTGTGGGGACACCGTCGGGGGTGAACGGCATTGGCCTCCGATGGCACTGGCCAGATTTCTCTGACACGGGCCCGTGTGTTACAGCCTCAGCTGACCCTCACCCGAGGCCAGCGCCTCCGTTAGCGGCTGTGCCCCGAGGTCACGTGTCACTCAGTGCCTGTGGCTGACTTTGGGGTGGCCGATCCCGTTCCCGTCCCGTCAGGAATCTGTCCACAGAGCTTTGTGGGGATGCCTTGAGAAACCGCTGCGTTTTCACCGACGAGTCAGAGGACGGAAGGCCGGGGTCCTGGACGGGCCCCCACCTGGGGGCCTTGGGGTCCACGGGACGCGCCCTGAGTTAATGGTCCTCACACCCTTTGCCACGTCCCAGCGCTGGAAGCCTTCCCTGCATGCTGCGCCAGAGGCCGAGGCGAAGCCGGATGATGTGGAGCCTCGTCCACGTGGGACAAGCGCGTGGCTGTCGATCGGCGCACCTGAGCCGAGGGTGACCGTCATTCGCACCTCGAGGGAGCCAGACTCGCAAGGTCCCCCCGCCGAGCACCAAGGACGCCCCCCCCCAGCCTCCCGCGGTCTGCAGCTTCCGCTCAGAGACTTCAGAAACCAAACAAATCACCGGCCTCCTTGCCGTTCCTCATTCATGCCCTGTATTCCCCCTCCAGCTATCCTGGAATGTTCTGGAATATTCTTCCTCCTTCCATACCTCCTTCAAGTCTTCGTTCAAATAGCATCTTCTAAATGAGTCCTGCCCTGGCCCCCCGTCCTCATATAAAGTTTAAAGCTCGATCCACAGCCCACTCGGCCACCCTCGGTCCCCTCCCTCCATTAACACTCTGGCTTTAAAAAATCGCGTCTGTCACCATCAAGCCATCGCATGATTTATCGCTTCATTTTGTGCGCGATCTCTTTTTGGCCCCTCCCGTGAGGGCAGAGCTAGCTGCCTGTCTCGTGCACTGCCTCATCCCAGACACGGAGAACAGTGCTTGGCGCGTAAGAGGTGCTAAATAAATAACAGGTCAGATACCTGTTTATTTACTAAATAGTTATTTAAATGAATCCGACCTTGCTAGACGCCCGCCGTTCGTGGTTTCATTCTGGTTTTTACTAAACACGGCCGTGGCCTCCTTCGCCGGCCCAGCGCGTTCCTCTCGCCCACAGTGCCTCTCCTGGGTGAAGATGCGGTGGTGGAATCATGCGGTTGTCCCCTCGGTCCCCTTTTATCCATTTGTGTACCCCAGTCCTTGCCTGGTGTCAGACCTGGCACATAGTAGGCCCGCAGTAGGTTCCCCAGTAAGGAAACTGGAGATGGAAATTTGGAAGGGATCCCCCCGGGCGGTTCAGCAATTAAACGATGGTTTTAGTCCCAAGACTCTGGAGGCCAGAGGCCAGAGGCCGAGATGCGGACGAGAGAGCATTTCGAGGGCGGAGGGCCGTGCTCGGGCTGGGCCTTGGTGCTCGCTGACTGGAAGCACGAGGGGACAGTCCACTGAGAGCCACACAGCGCTGTCACGGAAACGGAAGCAGCGGCACCTGCTCAAGAGGGAGGGAATCCAGAGCCAGCCCGAGTGACCAGAAGAGGGAACAAGAGAGCAGATCTGTGGGTCCAGGCGATGAGTGAGATTAGTGAGCCTCTGTCGATCTCACTCTTTTCAGCCAGACAGGATTAGTAAAAGTTGCCTTGTCCCATAAAAACATTAGGAACTGTAAGAATAGTCCTCACGTCTCACTGTTTTACAGGTTGACTGTTTGGGCTTCTGTAGAAATACAGAGATTGTTTACTTTGGAAAACCACATTTATTGTTAATTCTTCTAGCTTTCTCATTGCATAGGAAAAAGCTAAGTATTCTGTTTTGTTTTGTTTTGTTTTGTTTTTTTAAAAAACAACTGTGTCTTCTATATATATTATAGCTTCCATTGAAGAGCACGTAAATAAATTCTTAAATGTCAATGTCAGCACAATTTTCAAATGTACTTAAGTACCCAATGGCTAATCTTCAGGACTTTTTCTGTGCTAGGAACTCCATCTGCCTTGGATTGTCATTTTACAGAAATTGTGCGTTTGCAATGAGAGAGGGCCCATGCAAACATCACAGCTCAGGAGCTGTACGGAACGGCAGAAATTCCAAAAGCAGACTGAATTTTTTGTTATTTAAAAACTTTTTTCTTATAGTGTTTTAGAAACTTCGAGTGGAAAATTCAGCACCCCCCCCAAAAAAAAGTCTTTCTAATTATATGGGCCACGGCTCCCACGTGTGAATGTAGGTTACATTCCTTTGGTCTCCATTTTTAATGTAGTTAATTATGTTATTAGAGTCCACATGTAAGTGAAATCATATGGTATTTATCTTTCTCCGTCTAATTTCACTCAGCATAATAATCTCTAGGTCCATCCGTGTTGTTGCACATGGTAGGAATTCATTTTTTTAACGGCTGAGTAATATTCCATTGTATATATGGACCGTGACCTCTTTATCCGACCGTCTCTTGAGGGGCATTTAGGTGGCGTCCGTATTTGTCTGACTCTTCAACTTCCCTCCATCTGTGGCCACAGCCCTGGTTTACAGTAATCGTGGATTGGAAAGCGTGAAGAGCTCCAGGGCCAGAGGGAGTCAAAGGCAGAAGCAGCCTGGATTTTATTTTTTTTGGGGGGGGGGGGGGCCTCAGTAGCTCAGCACCTGAGCAGCCCCAAATCGCGTCACAGAAGGAGACTGCTAAGGGAAAGAGGAGGGGTTCTTAGGCCACCACAGACAGAGCGTCGTAAAGGGGACCTCTCGTTTTACCAGTTAACTCGCTCAGACTTGAGGTTCATGAACAAACTGTCAAAGTCATGGCGAGGATGAACACGGGGACAGCCCCGGACCGCCATTGCTCCGGGGGGAGAAAGCCTGGGGGGAATTTAGTACCCGGCGACTCGGCCGGTTGGCCTGCCCAGGACAGCCAACGACATGCCGCGTCTCTGGGCCGGGGTGGCCCGCCCCCCGGGCCTGCGTGCGGCTGCGTGGACTTCTGCCCCCTCTGGGACTCGCTGGCCTCTAACCGGCCTCTGGGCGTTCTCTTTCAGCTCCTGACGGCCCCCCGCAGGAAGTGCACCTGGAGCCCATCTCGTCTCAGAGCATCAGGGTCACCTGGAAGGTAAACTGAGCGAACGCTTGTCTCTTCCTGGCGCTGCTTCCTCGCGGGGGAGCGCTTCGCTCGCGTTCCGTGTTAGGGGGCCGAGACCCGCCTCTCGCGTTGCGAAACTAGATGAAAGGCCCTTCTCTTAGGAGCCAGTATTTCTGTCCACATCTGAATGCGCTTGCAGCAAATTCTCCAGCCACAGAGAACGAAGTCGTTGGTCTTATTTTTTATTCTGTGAATCGTTTGGATCCCGAGCGCTGGTCTGCAGACAAATGATGGAAAGGACGGGCCTGTCCGCTCCGCCCTCCCCGCCCCAGGGGCCTTTCTCTAATCGCTTCTCCGAAGTGGCCGCTCCTGGTGGAGCAGGTGGACCGCCGAGCTGGCAGGGAGGACGGGAGGCCTCGCCACGCCTCCGGCTGGCTGGGCCCTTGAGCGTCTCCCTCCGCTTTGTCCCTGGCGACTGCTCTGCCGAGGCAGCTGCTGTCCGAGGCGGTGGCCCCCCTCCCCCCACGTGTCCCCGCAGGGCGGACTGGCCGCGGGTCAGCTGGGGGCGTGTTACCAGCGCTGGGAGAGGGAGCTGGGGTGTGAAACGCTGTGGCGGCCAGCACGTCGTTCTGTCCAGCGCACACGTTTCCGTAGTCACGCGTTCCCAGCGAAGGAAGCAGCCGTTGGTCCATGTTCTGGTGCCGGCTCGTCACAAGCAGACCTTCGCTGGCGTCCCTTCCCTGGCGGGTGAGGCGGCCTTGGGAATCGTCCCTTAACGTGCGCTTGGTCATACCCACCGCGGGCCGCGTCCCGCGGTATCTAGAGTGCTGGTCGTTGCCCTCACCCTCCCTCTCTGGGTTTCTCTCATTGCCTGGGTTTTCCTCTTGCAGCTCTCCTCCCCTCTGTCCCCTGTGCTCCCTTGGGGAAGAGGGCGGCGCCCCGGGGAGGCCTTCCAGGCACACGCCTCCTGGAAGCGTAGAAGCCAAAGCCACTCGCCTCTCGTTGCGCTTTTCCTGGGAGAGCCGGCCCTTCGTAAGGCGGCAGGCGTCTGTAGCAGAAAGGGGCTTTCGTTGTGGGGGCGGGCACCTCGCTCGGCGCTAACCCGTTCCTGCAGGAAGCCCCATGGGGTCGGCTTCTTACAGCTCCAGGGACGAGCGGGATCCAGCAGGCAGCGGGGCTGGGACCGTCTGGCCGCTTGGACAGTGTGGCCGCGTGGTGTGGGGAGGGGTGTCCGCCAGCTCCGGGAGCACGTCCCCCAGCTGCCAGCGTCGCTCACGGCGTTACAAACGGCACTCGGCGAGTCCCAGCCCGCGTCCCGGCCACTCCGCGCACGGGGTGCCGACCCGCTCCGGCCGGCGTGAAAGGCTGTGACGTTTGACCCACTCGCCCTCCTGTTCCCTTGCATTTTTGCCACTGAGAAAGACCAGCTATTTCTGTGGCCCCTAAAGCCTTTGGGGTCCTGCCTGAGACAGGCGTCTGTCCACAGAACTCTCATCACGAAGCAGAGACGCTTCTTTCAGCCTTTGAAAGGCATCGCCTCCTTCCTGTCTCCATAGAGAAATAGCAGCAAACGTCAGTCAATCGCAGTTCAGTTTCTTCTTAATGTCAAAAAAGGTGTGTGGGGCGGGTTAGAGGAGGCCTCGCTTCCACGAGGTCGGGAACCGGTCCTAGCATGCTGTGCACGGGTCAGCAATCCCTCTCTGCGGAGCGGCCAGCCCGTGATGGATGGGGGTGCTGACGCCGATGAGGCCGGGCTACCCACTCGTTGGCCTGATGTTTCTCGTTGACCTGAGCATGTAAGGAAATTGCGTCACCGGCTCAACCGAATCGTACGCTCTTATCCACATCTCGAAGAACCTGTAACGTGGGGTATGATGCCTAAAATACGCCTTTATTTTATGGTCTGAAGTTTCCGGATTTCCTTTTTTGCGGAAGGAGTAACAGGGAAGGAGAAGGAAGTAAAGAAAGAGAGAAATCGCATTAGCCCAAGGAGGGAGTCCCACCATGGGCACCCAGGGTGGAAATATCGGGGATCGGAGGACATCGAGGTGGAACTTGTTCAAGGTCAAGGGGAAGCTGTGCCTCGCGGAAGGATGCGAGGTCGAAGGGAGAATGGCTCTGGGGTTCAGTGGGAAAACAGCCAAACATCTTAAAGTCGGGGTGGGGGCCCGTTCCTAACACGCGGACAGTTGTACAAACAGCGGCTCGCACACATACCTTCTACTGAGCGACGTGGACGACTTCCCTTTTTTATTTCAATTACTTCTGTCACCAAAGGAAGTGTCAGATTTTTAAGTTTTCAAGTCTGGCCCAGGTTGCCCATGGCCTCCCAAGTATATACCCAAAACCAAGAGACAGTCGAGGCTTGTGATGCTCTCCTTCCCCCAGCGATGAGGGGCCAGGCCCTCCCTTTCTCCACGCCCTCGCTCACGGTGTTCGCACGTGACAGTCTCCCCTCCACCTGTCCGGTCCTGCCCGGCTGCCCACGTGAGCGTGTGTGAACATCCTGACTCTGCTGTTCTGTGCTCCTGAGAGGCAGGGAGTGTCTCACTCGCCTTTGAGTCCCAGGGGCGGGCACAGCTGCAGGAATGAATGAAAGCGTGAATGAGCGAGCGGGTGAGCTCGCATGGGAGTCGGGACCGACGAGGCCGGCAATACGCGGGTTCCCCTGGAGCATTACGTCTTCCAGGAAGCGCCATGGAGACAGCATCGGAGCCACCGGGGTCTCCGTGACGCGGCAGGGTCTAACGCACGAACAGTGAAACACCCTGCGCGTGCAGTGGTTGACCCCGACCGACACGGTCCTTGCTCAGCGTACCCGGCAGACCAACAACCACTTACTTACGGGCGTCTGCTCTATAGTTTATTGAAAGCAAATCACAGTGATGGTCCGATAAATGCGCAATAAGCTTTGGAGGAAATGGCCGTCCGCACGTCACTGCAGAGTAAGCCTGCTAGACGAGGCACCCGCCCCACACTTAATCGTCTGTACTGTGCAAGGCGAAGGCTCGGGAAGGCTCTCAGATACTCCTACATATTCTGCATTAGGTAAAGATGCTAAGCGCTGCCTTCACGGGAACACGGGATAACGTAAGTGGGTCTAAGTAAAATCTAAAAAGTGAACGATGATATTCATTCTCTCACCCTTACTCCACGCCCTTTGAAAAAGCAGAGCGTTTGCAAAAGCAAATGCGGTTCACTATACTGCGCGCTTTTACTGAATTATTCAAAAAGTCAGAGAGAATGTTTAAAGCTACAGTTTATCGATAACAATCTAAGTATCTGAAAATCATAAAACTAAAGAATGCTTTGGTTTTTCAGAGAATTCTTATTTGAGTGCACCTCCTAGGTATAAAATATTGGCAGAACAAGTCTGTTTGGATGATGCCTCACCCTCTCTCCCAGCCTCAGAGTGGACTGGTCCCGCTGATGCAAATTACGGACAAGTCGATGCCTGCTTTTTAGTGTGCTCATGAAATAAAACCCTCAGTATGTGCAAGATTTAATTTCAATTGATAGCTGAAAACATTTCTCCAGAGAGACGTTAAGGCAGAGATATTTTTTTTTCCCCTATTGACGTAAATGTTTTGTTTTGTTTCAAATGAGAAATTGTTTTAGAGCCACGGGCTGTCCCAAAAATACGAAATTTCAATTGCTTGAATATTGCAGTGCTGAAAACGATTGCCAAACTGATGACTCAGGATAGAAATCTGGAAAATAATTTTACCACTTTCTTGAGCCTCAGTATCATGCCCTCTGGCCAAGATTTTATTTAGAATAAGCAAAGTTACAGAAGAGACATATGACTATAAACATTGTGTGTTCGGGGATATAATTGTTAACAATCTGAAGAATACTTTTAACTACAACTTTGTATCTCCACAGTCTCTGATAATTCCAACTAATCGAGGCATCATTACGATCTATGATAAGCTTCAGAGATTGGCTTTCACCATGGGATGATGGCAAAGTCCACCATTTAAAACCAGTTATTACTACGACCTTCCTAGTAATGATTTCGTAAACTACAGGCTCCACTTGACTCCTACATTTAAATCCCTCTGCCTCCAAAAACGGCAGGCATGTTGGGAGAGGAACACCTTCCAGCCCCGGGACTCCGGGGGAGCCATCTGCCCGAACATTCACTCTCTGCCAAGCACGGTGCCTGTCTCGTGCGGGCTTCATGTCATTATATCTGTGCACTGGGCATGCCCAGTTCTGTCCAGAGCGGGAGCCTAAAGCTGAAGGGACCTGCCCAAGATCTGGGGGCTGGTGACTGTCAGAGGAAGGCCCTCCACCCAGGCATTCTGCCCGGGGCTTCTAAGCAACTGATAACTAATGTGTGCGAGATGCCAAGACTCTGCCTCATACGCAGGAAGGTTCAACAAAGAGCAGTTTCTTTTCCTATCCCTCCCAACTTCATGTTATAAATTTTCCTCGATGCTATTAAAGTTAGAGAAAATAGACAAAAGATACATCTTTACCTGCAACTGTTTTCTTTCCAAATTACAAATTAACATCAGAGTGACTTGAAGAAATCAACACTCTTTGTTCCTCCCTCGGCTGGAATTCAAAAGGGCTGCCTCGAAATTAATTTTGCTCAATTTATTTAACTCTCACGTGAGTCCTAAGGCTATGAAAAATTACATAAGTTTACATTTCTTTTATGAACTAATCAATTGGTTCTAGAGTTGGATTTATAACGGCTTTATTAAAAATCCCGACAACCAACACGCCTTCCAGATTTTTAAGGAATTGTCGGCCCTTCTCGTCTTAAGAAGCCCGACCTCTTTCCCCTGTAACAAGAGAATAAAAAAACCAAACGGATTTCAAGTCTCGTGGTCAACCATATGGAGTAGGATTATTCTTTCTCCACTTCATATGGGCGACTAAACTGTATGCTCTGTGAAGGCAGAGGGAATATTTTGCTTGTTCACCCTGTGCTCGAGAGAACCACAGCAAGTATTTGTTAAATAAATACGTGAACCACTCCCAGTGTTCATGTTAAAATAGTTATATCAAGAGGGCTAGTTTCTCCTTTGGAAACCTCTGGAATCCTTAGAAAGCCCCACCCAACTACAATCACCTCTCGCTTTTTCATGCATGTATAAACATACGGAGACCTTTAATAAAACCATGCATTGCTTCGTTGCATCATTTCGAATGTATTCTGCATCTCTCTTCACCTGCCCATTCAATTAGCCTTCTGGGCTTCGCCATAGAAACGGCCTCCTCCCAGGACCCCAGGTAACCGTCCCAGAGCGCAGCCAACGCCCGCCTGCCCCGGGGGCCCTGGCCGGCCTCCCCTCCTCGGCGGGCAGTTCTCTTGGTTCTCTCCCTCACAATGCAGCGAGCAGATGCCACCCACCCCCTTCCAAACGCTGTCCCGCCGCCAAGAGTGTGGGGTCCAGGTCTGACACCCGGACGTGCTGGGAAGAGACGCTGGCCGAGACTCATCAGCACAGGAAGCTCGTCCCACTCAGTCCCCGGGGAAAGGCTGCACGATCTCCAGCTAACTGGCCCTGACACGACACACATCGAACTCGGGCTAAAGGCTAGAACCCAGGCCGTCCACGTGCATCCGCTGGCATGCCTTTCAGATGGTCTCTTCTCAAAGCGTGACACTAAGCCTGGGTGACCCTGGCACAATGCGAGACAGTGGGGGGCAGGCACGGTCATCGTTCTGTTTTAGAACAGTTAGGTTACAGACGGGGCATAGACTGTTAGGTTACAGTAAGTCAGGAGGCGAGGATGGTTTTTTTTTTTCCTTTCCTTAGAAAACATGTTATCAAAAATGCCAAAAAGAAGGAGATAATGAGTAGGAACCATGAGGTTGCAACTAAAAAGGCACTCTGGGCATTTTGATGACCAGATGTAGGTCTCTCTTGATTTAGGACACCAGCATCACATTTTACAAGTGGATTAGATTCTAAAGTTGAGATACTAGGATTGCTAATGGCCAGGATAGTATTAAAAATGACTTAATCGTCTACCAAGTGCACTACCAGTAATTTTAGCCATGAAAACTTCATGTCGTAGATGTTTAACCATGTAATATTTACGGTGCGAAAATGAATAGTATATGTAAAAATAGAACTTTACAACATGTTATTACATTATGCCTAAAGTAGGCTTAGCATAAGTTAAATGCATCTACAGCAAGTAAACTGTGTATAAGAATACTTGACAAAGGGCTGGATTAGACTTCAAGAAAATTGGATAATTCTCTGATCTCTACATCTAACTAAAAATGACCCTGAGCAAGTTCCTTTATTTTCATTGCTGAAACCTGAACCCTTTTCACCCTGTGAGTCCTTTCTTTATGTCATAGACAAATAAATAACAGCACATGTAAATGACATATTCTCTTTCCACTCAACTCACAGCACGGACTTGACAACTATGAGCACGTGGGTGGCGAGGGCACTTTAAAATACCTCGGCTGGTGCCTTGAGTAACAACCCAGACCTTGATCCCCACCCTGGCTACCCTGATGGCTCCAGACTGCATGGTCCTTTCTGATGACAAACACCACCCAGGAAATGTAAATAACTATGACATTTGCCTGCTAGAAAGAAAGAAATAAAATGTCTCTGTTAATCTAATGAAACGGAGAGGTAGTGATTTTAAGAAAAGTTTGCAAAAGGCTGCCCCACGTCTAGTTTTACTGGTTCTCATAAAATGCAGACTTCACTTTTAACAGAGGACAAATCTGCAGATCGAATGAAAGTCAACACGGCGTTGAATCACCCACAGACACCTCATCCACTAAGGACGTTTCCGTCAATTGCGGAACACAAGTATGACGGAAGTGAGCCACTCAGCCTAGGTGGGTAGTAGGCGGCACTGTCTAGGTGTGTGTGCGTTTCACTCTCCAAAGTTCGCGGAGCAAGGAAATCGCCTGACGACCCCTTCCTCCGAACACGTCCCTCTCATTAAGCAGTGTGTGACGTAAGTGAGTCGAGTGGCACCCGCCGAGTGGGCGAGCACATGAATGTGCACCGTGTAACGCGCTTCTTGTTTAGCCGTCATCACGCCATCCTGCTGATGACGATCCCCGCCTTGTCAGAGAAATCAGAGGAGAGCGATAAGTTATTATAAATGGAGCGCAGATTTAGAAGGGAAAATCAAAGGGGAACCTGTGTCCCATCAAGAAGGCCACAGATCAGATGACACCTGCTATATCCCGGACACGTCTCCTAAGGCAGGGGGAGGCATCTGACGTCACTCGCATCATTTAAAACGGGCTGGACAAAGGTCTTCAGAGTTCTTCGGGGTCTGTTTCAGGAGGAGCGCAACTCAGCCAGAGCCGCGTCAGATTTAATGCAACTAATTTCCACATTCTGTAACATGGAGCAGAATAGAGAAACATATACTCTCAGATTCATGTCGCTGATACAGATATTTAACTTATGCGCTAAGATGTAACCAACTAACTCTATTTCAAGATACCTTCCATAATTCTTTTTTAAAAAAACTAAACTCCTCTTCGTATTAAAAAGTTTGAAAACTGATCTTACAACGCCTGTAATGCATTTCTGCCATTAGGACATTGTTTTTGAAAAGTTTGAGTTGGAGACTGAACGTAAAAGTGCCCCGTGCTTTCCGTAATCGCAGAAACATAGGAAATAAAACAATGCATCTTTTTAAGAAGTATCTCTTTGTTTTCCTGCCAGTCACAATCTAACATTGGAAATAAGCCCTGTTTGTACACGACGGGTATAAGAATTCAGAAGGCATGCTGACTGACTCTTAGAAGCGAGAACCCGGAAAAAGGAAGCGTGATTCGGGGACCTTGCAGTGCTGCCCACTCTGTGGCTCCATCTGCATTTGGGCAGGTGTCAGGTGCATCCCCCAAATTGTCCAGATGCATCCAGCGTGTTCCCGGCAGAGCAGAGCAGCCTGTTTCAATGTCCTTCTCTCTCAGTACCCGCTCCTGCAGGTTGGCGCCTGAAATCCCCTTCACCAAGGCTAATGCCTTTAATTCCCCAAGTACAGATAAGAGACAACAGCAAATATCTACAGGAGCCCTGCCATCCGATGCCTAAATTGTCACTAAGGTATGAACGGCAGCTCTCACATCCATGGGCAAAGGTCCAGGGTTGATGCAGACATCTCTTGGCTTCTGATACAACACAAGTTAGAATTTTGCCATCCCATCAAGGAGGGTGGCCTCCTCTGTCAAACGCGGAGCCCAGACCCTGGCCCTTCTCCACCCCTCCGCTCTCGGTGGCACCTCTCTACCCACCAGTCACCTCCCGCTTCTCACGCTGCCTCCAACCTCAGCCCACCCAGTGAGTTCGCTTCTGCCCGTGGCTTCGGTCCACAGTGCTGCATCCCAGGGGGCCTGCAGACAATTTCTGTAAATACCTTCGCTTTGTGGGTCTCAGGACTCTGTCTTGACTACTCGACTGGGCCGTTGTCGCACAGAAAGCAGACACAGACAACAAGCACACGCGTGAGTGCAGCCGGGCTTTACTTGGGCACGCGGAAATGTGAAGCTGATGATCTTACATGTCACGAAATATTCTTCCTCTTTGGATTTTTGCAAACATCCGAAAATGTAGAAAACATGTATTCGTAGGTAAGAGCCACAGGAAAGCAAGTGGCCAAACGGACTTGGCTCCAGGACACGGCTTTCCTAGCCTGAGACGACACCTGGGGAGCAGGTGCGTACAGGTGAAATACGTCACCTGCAGCTTCCTGTAGCTGACTCTTTGGGCAGAGTTAAAGCCCTGAGGAGGTCTTTGCAGGTGTGAAGGCAGAGCCTCCCCGTCATTCAGGCAGGTCCTCTGACCCTCGGATCTTCTTCGGTTGTTCTGGGCAGAAACCCTACTTAGACGTTACAAAGAGCAGCTATTCAGCAAATGTTTGCTGGTTAGAAGCATGAATGAATGACAGCGTGAACGTGTGAAGGAAATGGGAGCCACACGGCCGTTTGGAGATCAAATGAACAGAGTCCTGTTTTGCAGTCGCTAAGCTCCATTTCATCCTATCACATTCTAAGAACCTGCTTCTAAACGCCTACATCTGTGTCCCAAGGCCACATATACCCTGGGGTGCCACCTTCTGCTCAGCTGTCAAGTCTGGCTAGATTTCGGTGACTATTGGCTAAAAAGCAAAGTTCTTAGCCTCTCAAGATAGTGCACACTTCAGACCTTCTGTCACACGTCATTATTTCCCAGACCTGAATTAAAGAGCCCCTTTGTTCTAAGCACATCGGGTTGTCAGACCGCGTGTTCACTGTTTGTTCCAGAACATGTCACCCCTTCATTCTTTCCCTGCTCGGATGGACAGCAGCTTTGGGAAGGGAGTCAGGTGACCCTCGTATAAGACCTGTGATACAGACAACGTCTTTAGCCTAATGCAATTCTGAGAGGCCAAAATGAAAACGTGCTTTGAGGAAATGATGTGTGTCTTCCCCTCTTTCTGCCATCAAAATCCATTGTTTGCCTAGAGAGGCTGCACTGTCCACCCCTGGTGGGACCAATGGCAGTGCTCTGTCCAGCCAAAGTGTCGTTTGTGCCCCTCCGGCGAAGCCCCCATGTGGAGTCCTCGGCTGCCGTGTGCTCTCAGGACCGTGAAGGCCGGACCGTCTTATTTGCTTTCATTCCTTCTGTTCTGCAGAGAGTGACCAGGAAGTTGGGTTTCTGGTGACCTGTAAAATCAGGAAGGCATCATCAATGCTTTTTAGCTAAACCATCCAGCCCCAGCGAGGCTGATCCCAAACCTTTTCATGACCCCCCAGTGCCGACAACGCTGGTTCTCAGACTTGAGCGTGCCCCAGGGTCCCCTGGGCAGCTTGTTAGAACACACTCCCTGACCCCAGCGTGTGTCTCTGAGTCCGAAGGTCTGGGTGGGACCCCAGTGTTTCTCTAGCCTCCTCTACACCCGCCATCCCCACAAACCCGACAGATGTACCTCCACGAGGGGCCACTTCACTCCTGGGTCAGCGCTTAGTCCCTGCCCTGGGCGCGGCTGTGGGTGCTGACTGCTTTTGCCTCTCCTCAGCCAGGGCTGGTCCTCCTCGAGGCTCGGATGACGTGCCCCTTCTCTCCATTTCTGTTTGGAAAAGGCACGTCTCCCCTTTCCCTTCCCCACTACTCTGTGAGACCTTCAGCACAGCCAGCACCACGTGCCCCTTTAATCCGTGATGCCTTGCGCAAACAGAGACACCACTGCTCGCCGTGGAATCCAAGGCATCCATCCGCTGACCGTTACTGAGTAGCAGCTGCGGTAGATGCTGAGGGGCAGGGCAGGGGGCTAGAGGAAGTCCGCGAGGATGGCAAAGGCAGCCCCCACCCCTGTAATAAAAGGGAACTGAGGACAGGTTACATTTCGAGGGAATTTGCAGGAATCTAACAGGAATTTTCAATTCATTTTTCAACTGAGTTACTCAACAGGCAGGCGCAATGCGGTGCTGTTGGGAGGCGGGGTTCTGCAGCGGGGCTTGTAGCTCTGCAGTCCACAGGAGGACCTGGCACTGAGCGAAGCCCACGGGCCTGCGGTGGGATGGGGAGGGGGCTGTGCGGGCAGCAGGACCTGGCTGCTGGGTAACCCAAGAAGAGTGGCCTGTCCAATCACTCACACCATGATGGCGCTGTGAGCACCGTCTCTTTAAAGAGTGAAGAATCGGCCACGGGCAGCTGGCAGGCTGATTTGGATGGACATAGAAAATACAGGCACTTGTAAACTGCACAAATGAATTGACACGGTGCTACTGTTGTCATGGAGATCAACAGAGATCCTTCCCTAACGGAAGCGGGGGTGGGGAGGGGTTCGGAGGCTGGAGGAAGGGCACCTGGGCGGTGGAAGAAGGCCATCTGGAGAGACCCCGGGAGAAGACGTGCCGGCTGGAAAGGGGCGAGAGAGGGCCACAGGTGGCAGACGAGTGAGACAAACGGAAGGAAGCACAGGTCATCACGGGGTCCGAAGAGAAATGAAGAGAAGAGAATTCAACGTGGAAAAACAGTTCTCCTGTGAGAAACATTACAGAGAGCGGGAGAGGCCTTTCTTTGAATTGCAGTCCATTCTAAGGGATTTGAGGAAAGATCAAAGCAGAACACTCACCTGTCGAGTGGTCTGTAAACACCCACAGCCTCCTGCGGGCCTGGTCTCAGAGAGCCGGATTCTTGACCGTAGAGGGGAAGGAGCCCTCCTCCTCTTTAGCTTTGTATTTTCCTTCTCACTCACTTTCCAAAGCCTTCCTTTACTACGTACTGGGAGGACTGGTTCCAGATTTGCTACACATCTGTAGATCTGTCTTAAACGGCCCTTATTGAAAACACATGTAACCCACTGCCTGGCTGAATGAATTCTCTGCAATCCTTGTTTTAAAAAAAAAAAAAAGAAAAAAAAGGATGACATCGTCCAAACAAATTGGCTCTGCAGAGCTGTTTTCTTTCCTGATGGGCCTGGGAAATCAAGTGGCCCCCTCCAAATCCTGCCTGGGTCTCTCATCCGCACGTGCGGCTCGTTATGCTAAGTGACAGCATGAAAGCCAGCTCTCCAGGCTGCCACACGTGGCTCCCAGGAGCCCTTCCATGCTGGCTGACCCAGGGGCTTTCAACCCGGGGCCTCTGACCTGCCGCTGGGTCGCGGGTCCGCAGCCCGGGAATATTTTCGGTCTTTATTCCCTTCCCAACAGCCCCTTATCCAGTCAGATTACGACCCTGCGGTTGGGGCCGCTCTTACCCATCACTTTTGCTGCACCTCATAAATGCTCAAGACCTTTTTCTTCTTCATCCGCAAAATGTTTTCTCAGACTGTCTCCTGTGTCGAAGCCCTGACGGGACAAGGGGTGGGAGCGATGTCGAACACGTTTGTGAGAAGCCTTGTGCTCCTGGACCTTGCAATCAAGTCCTTAGATGCCAGACATTTGACATGGAATGGTGGCTCCAAGAGGAGAAGGAAGCGGTCGGCTCCTGCTGAGTGGCTGGTGGGTGGCGAGTGCCGTGCAGAGGGGACAGGATGCACTGGATGGAGGCGGTCATAGGAAACGTCCCATAAGCCGGACGCCGAGCTGGTTGTGGAGAACAGGTTGGGTTTGATCGTAGAAAGGAAAGAAAAGCAGTGTCTGATGGGGCTTTCATGGGATGGAAAAATGTAAGAGAGTTAGACTTCCCCTACTTATCCAGAGAGGATCCCAGGTCAAACACGCAGGGAGCATTAGCCTGGGAGGACTCCTGAAGAGCTCGGAGCTCACGACGAGCACTGCTGAGATTTAGGGGGAGCAAGTGCACGGCCCAAGGGGTTGCTTAGAAAATGTGTCTTCTCCAGTATCATGCAACCCAGATTCAGAGTATTCTTCAAGGCCCCCTACCCGATTTCTCTCCCCTGTCTTCCAACCCCACTATTAACTCCATTCGCTTAATTTCCTGAAAGCAAATGATTATTTTTTTGACCCATTTTGTCAATTCTTCTTTGATGCTACTTAACAGCTATAGAATAGTGCTCCAGAACTGTCTTCCCATTAGGTGACTTCTCTACAGACACAAGCCAACCGTCTCTCTTAATTCCAGATAGACACGTGCTCCAAGTAGAAATGTTTAAAGCACCATCAGAAACAATTGTAAAGGGCATTACATCCTGACTTGTCTTAGGATGATATGAAGCCCATTGCCAGACAACTGGCTTGAAGTGAGCCACACTCTTATCCTGCTGGTTTGTGGTCTACACAACTCAGAGAGCACCTCCAGGGGCGATTTCAAAAGATTCTGGAACTTAAACAACAGCCCTAAAATGTCCTACACTTACTGTGCAAAATTCCTGTATTCATGGACTTTACTTTAAGATTTCTGTGTTTTTAGTATGTCCTCAAGGATTTCTTTAGTGTAAATACATCTCTAAATTCAAATCTATTCAGCCTATAAATTAATAATAGAAACTTAAACTCTGCCTGCCATAGTTAGAATTTTTGCTTCCTTTAGTGCATGAAAACATAATACTTTCTCTTTATGTGATTTGTTAGATTGTTCTTAGATTTAAAAATGCTGTGTTTAGTGTATGTCTACAACCTAATTAACAAGCCTTGCAAAAAGGAGGAAATTTTTTTTGAGGCTCTGTGAGTTGCAGAAACTAAATGCAACTCTTAAAACACCTGCGTTAGAATTCCAACTCTACACTTACTTTAAGGAAGATCTTTTAACCTTTTTTACCTTCGGTTTTTTCATGTTGAGGATGATAAGGATAACAAGACATCTCAGGGTTGTTTTGAAGATAAATGGGGAACAGCAGAAGTTCAGTAAGTGATGCAGGCGGTATAATGAGAGTTGGCACTGAGTTAGTGATGGCGATGTTGGCGGTCGTGGTGACAGTGACAAGGATGCTAATGTCAGTGACGATGGTGCTGGAGGATTGGAGCTTGTGGCAGTGATTCGCTTGAGGTAGAAATGAGAATGGGAGTAAAGGTGGTAGAAGGGGCACAGGTGGAGGTGGTGTCAGATGAATGAACGGTGGTGTCAATGACGTTGGTACCAGTGGCAGCAATGTTGATGGTGATGATGGTAGAAACGCTATTGGTGCTGGTTGTAGTGATAATGCAGGAGGTGTGGTACGTTGGTGGTGGTGGTGGTGGTGATGCTGGTGATGAACGTCATGGTGGTAAAGGAAGTGGTGGTCCTGGTGGTGGTGTTGCCAGGGGTGATGCTGGTGATGAAGGTGGTGGTGATAGAGGAGGTGATGATGAAGGTGGTGCAGATGCTGGTGATGGCAGTGATAGATGATGGTAGGGGTTGTGATGGAGCATGGCATTAGCGGTGGTGGTTTAAGTGGTGATGGTGATGGTGAAGCTGTGGTGACAGAAATGGTGAGTATTGATGGGCAGTGGTCATCATGGTTGTGGCAGGGGCTGGCTATTGTAATTGAATTAGGAAGATAGATAACCTAAGTAAAGGTAGCATGATTTCGGCATGCTACCTTTTATTAAAACAGCTTTATTGGGATGAAAGTAACATGCCATAATATTCACTATTTTAAATGTACAATTTGGTCACTTTTAATGGGTTTACAGAGATATGTAGCCATCACTAGAATCTAATTTTAGAACATTTCAGTCACCCACAACAAAACCTCATACCCATTAGCAGTCACTCCAAACACCCTCCACACAACCTTTTTTAGATCATTTTAAAAGGCTCTGGGGCCAGCAATCTATGGAGTCACGAGCGCATGATGGATTTTTAAGAAAAATCTATCACTTCTTTCTCAGGTGCAACAATTCTTTCTGTATGATAAGTATGGATTGGATTAGAACTATGAAAAGATGTGAAATCACCACTATCTTCAAATAGCTCATAATTCTATTCAACATATGTCTCTTCAAAATTGCAACATTAAGAAAACTGGAGAAGAGTTCTCTTGTTTGTTCCTTGCAATAAACATAGTCCCTTAAGTCACCATATCGTGTGGCACGTCTAAAAGAATCAGCAAAAAATCCTACCTCATTAACAGGCAATTGAAACACAATCTAATTAAAATAAGACAGTCACCCACTGCTAGGGCCCGAATCTAATAAACTTAAAAACAGATAAAATGTATCACAGAGGTACTTACTATGGTACTGGTGGTAGAAACTTGGTAATACAAAACAATGGTATCCCCAACAGTGGAAAAATGATTAAATAAAGCATCAAAATATGGAATATGATTTTTAAAGACTGTGGGGGAAACATGGGAATATGATCCTGATAGCATATTAAATGAAATATATCAAACACCAAATCCCAGAGTATGAAGACAACCATGTGAAATAAAAAACTTTAACTTCACTTTGTAAATAAGAATTTATCAAAATGCGAATAGCTATTTCATAGGACTGGTGGCTGACTAGTTGTATTATAAAACAAAATAATTTCCCTACAAATATTTTTGCGGAAGATAAACAAATAAAAACCTTCATGTCATTCTTGAACTAGCAGGACCAAAATTTAGTTCTAAGAAAAATGTAAAATATATTGTATAGTTTTACAAAATATTGAACCTGAACTGAAAACACCTTATTGCCTATCATAATTAAGCTAGTTAGAATGTGTTTTTACCCAGGAAAAGAGAAAAAGGAAGATTTCTCCACCTACCTAAACAACCAGATCACAGGCATGATGAATCCTAAAGGTGAGCAAGCAGGTCTCTCTACTTGCAGAAGGTTTCGCTAAATTGAGTGCTGCGTGCAAACGTTTTCTTCTTGGCCTGACACCACAGCCTCGGTACTGGATCCTGACTCGGTATCTTAGGGAGGCTTAAAGCCTCACAGGGAGTCATTTGAAACATTAGAATACTAACGGTTTTAAACCCTAGTTTAAACACACACACACAACACACACACACACACACATAATATATATAAATATATAATTTATATGTTACTGTACTTAACATTTAAAAACTATGAAACAGGAGAAATGTCTTTGTTTTAAATTTGACTTTTAGATGACTTTGGCAGGAAAAGTAATTTTATTAATTAATTGAATGATACACATGCAATTCAGTGGTTGTGGTGACCAAATTCTCAAAATCTAAAATCTTTACATCCGATTTCAAAGTAAAGAGAAGAGCCATCGTTCATTAGTCCAAAAACAGGACAGCACAGACATGTGCTTATAGTTAAGAAAAGTGTGAGCTTTTAAGTCAGGTTCTTAACTGTGCCAACCTTACGGAAATAGTCATGGTTTACTTGACTGTCCATTGATATCAGTGCCGTGTTAATGCATGATATCAGACTGGTTGAGAAAAACAATAAAAATCCAAGAGAACTGTAAATGAGGAAACTTACTTTAAAAAGAAATGCGATTTTACTTCTCTTGTGCAGCTCAGACTCATACCTAGGGATAGCTGGAGGCATCTAATTCCACCAGGAGGTTGCCGTATTAGGCAAACCCGTACATATTTGCTGAATTCCTTCACGCTGCTATCCGCGCACAGCCTTCTCCTGCCTTCTCGCGGTGTGGACTCCCTCCTTCACACTTTGCTGGTGATGGAGGCAGCTGCACCCTGTCTGGCGAGTCTCACCTGTGTTGTGCGGTAGGCACACCCTGCTCCGTTCTAGCCCCACCCCCTTCTTCAAGGCTCCACCCAGCACACCCTCCCCTCCACTTCCGGGTGGCCATCCTTCTAAGCCCACCTGGGGTGGCCTCTTCTGGAGTTTCCCACTCTCATTGTGCCACCCCTGGAAGCCTGCTGGCTTCCGCCCGGCACCGCAGCTGTGACACTTCAGATTTCTCCAGGTCCCTAAGTGTTTGTTTCCTCTCCACGTGGATTATAAACAGTTTCAGGGCAGAGAAAGCATTTCAGAGCCCAGAGGAATCTAAATCTGTAGTTCGTATTCACATACACACACATACACACGTGCACACGTAATCACATGCCCACACACATATGCTACACTCACGCGCACGCACGCTCACAACACCATTGACTGCCTGGAAGTCTACAACCTTTATTACTTTAGAACATCGCTTGGGTTCTTATCCTTGAAGAGTCTGGTTTCTTTAAAAAGGCTCATCGACCAGCCATAACCGTGCTGCCTGTGACTCAGCAGACCCTCTGCCATCAGCAGAGCGAAGCTAGCGTCACCCTGGCCAGGCCGGGTCACCGTAAGATGATTCCGAAACGGCTGGGGCCTTGAGGAAGGAGGCCTGCCTTCCCATCGGCTGGGGACTCCCCTGCACATCCAGCTTTCAACCCGGGATGTCCCCCAAGCGAGCAAGCTTCGCGAGGGCGGGGGCCGTGAACACCAGCCGACGATCTGGCAGGAGGGCAGCTCCGCCGCCTCTGCCAGGGCGCCCGGGAGGCCCGGAGTCCCCGCGCGGCGCACGCGCGCCGAGGCGCCGCCGCCGTGGCGACGCCCCCCGGAGGTCGGCGGCGGAGGCAGCGCGGAGGGGCTGAGAGCACAGGCTCGGCTGCCAGGCCCCGCATGTCCCTGTGGCCGCCTCGCCAACAGCAGTGTCGCAGGGCTGGGGGGAGGGCCGGAGCTATCAACCCAAGGCGTGGAAGCGCGCCCGCCACAAGCCGGAAGTGGGTGCACAACTCGCCGGAAGGGCGCCCTCCCCAAACCGGAAGTGGGCCCGCCTCAAGCCGACTCTGGGGGCGAGGGGCCTGCGCTAACGCTGTTCCTTTACTGCACCTGTGGTTTTTAGCACCAGGGTGGTTCGGTTTTCTCTTGGTGTCCCTAAGAAGCGGGCGGGTGCTGGTTTCCCTCCTGTCGAGTGTTCTTTAGTGTATTCTTTTCTTTCCCGTTCAGGCTCCCAAGAAACATTTGCAAAATGGCATTATCCGAGGCTACCAGATAGGTTACCGCGAGTACAGCACAGGGGGCAACTTCCAGTTCAACATTATCAGTATCGACACCACTGGGGACAGCGAGATTTACACCCTGGACAACCTGAACAAGTTCACGCAGTACGGCCTGGTGGTGCAGGCCTGCAACCGGGCCGGGACGGGGCCTTCTTCTCAGGAAATCATCACCACCACCCTCGAGGACGGTAGGTTCCGGGGACCGCGGCGCGCGGCTTTCCGGTCGCTCTCTGGGACCGACCCCGCAGCCCGGCCGCCTGCCGGCTCTGCGGTGACGAGGGGGCCGGGGTTCCGAGCGGACAGGCTGGTCCTCATTAACCGGGGACCGCACTGATTCGCCCCCGCCCTTGAGGGATCTTGACCGCGAAGCCCAAATCTATGCACAGGAGTGGGGTGTGTTCCCAAGTGAAACCAAGACTCTCTGTGACTGCCGAAGTCTGACCAGAATGTACGAATCCGATTTTCTAAGACTTTCTCCCAAATCGATGTTAAGGAGAATTATCCCCCCCCTTTTTTTTTATGATCGCTTTCTATTTTCGAGCTTTCGGAGACCAGAAACAGGAAGAGGTGGGCTTCTTGGAGCAAATCTCATGGTGCCCGCGCGCCCCCTAGTGGCCAAAAGGAATTAATTCTCACTTCTGCCACGATCCGGTGGAGAAGACCTAAAACAGACCTAAAATCTCCGGTTTCCAGTCGTGCTTCAAAGAGAGAGAAAGCCTGGGGCGCTGAGACACAGACTTTTAGATAAGACATGGGTTTAACTGCAGCAGGTTTGCACTGCAATGATCTCATGTGCAATTAGCCACTTGGTCGTAGGCTTGAAGAGGCACAGGGTGACTTACAGCTGTCATTTCTGACAATTTTTATAGAAAGAGAAGTCTGAGATAACCAGGAACTTGAAGGCTGGGATTTTCTTTTCATCTTCATAATCTTTGCAGTAATGATTGACAATGGCCTTTGGTTTATGCTTTGATGCTCATTTTCCATTGATGCATGTGGTTCGGTCAATATTTTTGTCTCTTCTCCTAGATACAGCGTTGAAGGTTTGCATAAATTCGATATGAAAAATATTTCAGATATTCTTCTAACCTGTATATTGGCCTATTTTCTCTCTTTCCTCTGACATAATATAGCATCGAAAGGAAAGCTGGGGATGAGGGTGGGATAGTGAATAAGCTATGATTACATGTCTGCTTTTTAGTACTTTTCAATAGCTAGTCTTCCAATTTATGTGCAGGATATTACTAAATAAAGGGAATGCATTGTACGAAGTAAATGCATCTTAGAGCAGTAACTTACAAGAGTCGCAGGAAACTAAGCCGGACCAGCAGTGGTCGCTACCCATACACTAAGATCAGAAGTGTTCTCAGCTCCTTAAGCTTAGGACGACTCCTTAAAAGTGAGGTAGTTCAGCTGGAAAGAGAGAGTGGGGACGTCTATTAGAACATATGCATAAACTCATGATACTCTACTGAATTATCATAACATTTGTATAGGGAGAATGGTACTCATATTTTCCTTAACTTTGGAATTGGGTGTAATTTTTTTCTTTTGCTTGCACATTGAAATAGTAACCTAATGTTGCTTATTATCATTGCTCTGATAATGAAAGCATGCACCGTTGTTACAGATTCTAATTGTTTCATTTCAGTGCCCAGTTACCCCCCTGAAAATGTCCAAGCCATAGCAACATCACCAGAAAGCATATCAATATCCTGGTCCACACTTTCCAAGGAAGCACTGAATGGAATTCTCCAGGGGTTCAGAGTCATTTACTGGGCCAACCTCATGGACGGAGGTAAGAGGATTAAACCAGGGCTTTGAGTTTGTCCCAAAAGATATGCGCTGGGATTTGCAGACTCCTATCCTAATGTGGGATTCTGGATACGGCAGGCATCTCTCTCTCACTGAGCGCTTTCCTCTTTTCTCCATGTCGTTCTGTTCTTCTCTCTCATCCAGCGTTTTAACAGGTGCGCACAGCACTTTAAAGCATTACATTCCCTCGAAAAGCAGTTTGAGGTCTAGGAGGGCGCAGCACTTGGGAAATCTAAGCATGGGTGTGTTTTCCTAATTCTGAGTATCTCTGTCAAGCCTCTGCAGGCAGCACCAAAACCTTGATCTGTATCTAGAAAGTTCTACGTGATGTGTATCGTGAGAGGCTGACTTCCTCCTAGTCCCCAGTAGACTCAGCAGGGAAACTTCTTCAGTTCCTGTGGTTGGACTTCGGGGGACTAGGAAGCAATGCCAGATGCCTGGGCCTCCTGTTCGTCTCCTTCCTTTCCTTTTCTTTTTCCCCTCCCTCTCCTTTTCTCACTTCCTCTTCTTGTTTCTTTGTGTTTATTTTTTCCCTCTCCAGTGGTAGTACAGAATTTCTCCCTTAGGCAGGACTTTGATTGAGAGAGTGCCCACTCAGTGGCAGCAAGACTGGGGCCAAAGTGTCTTGGGTGGAACACATGTCAGTGTCTTTGTTGTCAGATGGTACGCTGCAGAGCCAGGCTGACGCCCCCCACCCCCCCGCGTGAGCATGACAGATGCACACCTGCAGTGCAGCCCCCAGCAGGAGAGGCCTCCCAAGGTCTGCCCACTGCGTATGTGCCAAGGGAACTGTGCCCACTGACGCTTGAGAACACGTCACTCTCACACACACACACACACACACACACCCCTCCTGTGCTCTCCATTCCCCAGACTCTTCCTGTCCCCGGGTCCTGCCTCCTCTCTTGCCTGGGGCTCCTCTCAGCCCCTCTGGCTGGGCATGGCCTCCTGGTGGAAGCTCACCTCTGAGTTTGAGCAAACACAGCCGGGGCTTCCGGGTGTATCCCACTCCCGCTCAGGACCAGCTGGGTCTGCTCTGCCCAGCAGGTCACTGCTCCACCTGGGTAACAAGCTCGGAGGCCGCAGGAGCTCCAAAATAGAGGAAGGAAGGCTCCCTAGCAATACGGGCCTCATTTGCTAAGTAAATAGCAGTCTCTCAGCCCTAACTGTTTATGTCTGTAACCAGATTTGCTTCTCGGGGCTGAGGGCATGACCTGAACCCTCCCGATGTCCAGTGTGGCACCTTGCACAATGCCAGGCACTGGGAGGCATTCTGTAAAGAGTCACCTGCTCATCCTAGAGCAGGCGTGTTAGCCAAGCACATGCTCCGTGCGGGGCTCATGCTAGACGCTGAGGATGCAGCGTCTGCCCTGTTGGAAGTTCAAGACCAGTGAGCCGGGGAGGACCCGTGAGCATAGAACCGCGGTCCCATGATGCGCAGCCAGCCCCACTGATGGGCGGTTAGAGTGGGTGGTTCTTCCACACCTCACACTCCCCTCCCCAAAAAGCTTTTAAAAGTCCCGCAGATGTAAAGTGTAGAGCAACAGAAATTCGCCAAAGTATCTGTTTTATTGACAAAATGCTGTAGGATAGCATTGCATATACTTGTTCTGGTTTCTACTCCTCACCTTGAATACGATAAAATTAAACTCCCTAACACACTCACCCGAAGGCAGTGTTATGCTGAAATAAGTCCTTTTGTTCTGTTGGAAATATTTCCAGAATCCAGTGGTGACTATTTATTCGTATTTTTACATATCACTCATATTTGCTAATATTGCCTGTTACCCTCTTAGTTCTCCGATGGATGATGTGCTTTGTATGGTTCGGTCAACTTTTACACTCTTCAAACTTTAAAAACTTGCTATTCAGACACATAATCTTATTTAAATAAATGATGCTTGGAAATGCCCACCATCCTAAAGAGGCTTTTACTGTCTTTGTTAAGATCAAAGTGATGTGCTTGGTGTCCACTGTAGAAGTTCAGTACTTAATTTCCAAAAGACAAGAAAGAAACCCTCAGAAATATCAACTGTGTCTGAACACTCACCCTTACCTGCTGCCTGCGAGAGATGGATGAATGAGCAGGAATTTCATGGATTGTTGGGCTTTTGCACAAACTCCTCAGGGTGCGGCCCTGAGGTTTCCACAGACACAGAACACGTAGCTACTGTGCAGGGAGCTGTGCCCACTGACCCTCGAGAACACAACACACACGCGCGTGCACACAGGCGCGTGCACAGGCTGGGGGAAACAGCATCACTGCCGCTGTGATCAGCGATTACCCAGAATACTTTTAAAAATACACATAAGAAAGCGTTTTGTTATCGTTAACATGATCAGACAGAGTAAAACTGGTTGATACATATTTGATAACTCAGGTTAAACATACAACACGTCAGTGAAGTGTCTGAGAAGCTTCTCATAAGCAGAACCTTAAATAATTTTTAAGGCCTGAGAAAAGCAATTCATCTGAGATTGCTAGGGAGATCGTACACTTTGAAAGTCCTTTTTCCGTCTGAATCTGGCCACTTTTTATCTCTTCTTTCTTTCTTCAAGACAAAAATGGATGATTTTAAAGCAAAGCAACATTTAAGTGACAGCCAGGGTGTTTGCTGTGGTTGTGGGTTGTTGGGGGGGGGGGTGCTTCAGAAAACTTATTTCCACCCCTGATTTTTTCTGCCTTAAAACCCTTTGAGGATGAGGAAAGGTATAAATACATAAAACTTTTGCTATAAAGTTTTTCTAAAGCTGTCTCTAATAGAAATAGTGTGATTTCTAAATGTATATATTCACTTCATATTATTTTACTCATGATTCCAAATGAACACTACGCTTCTCATATTTTTTTTTAAATAGCCCTCCTGTGGCTGTGAAAGGCAGATGAGAGAAATCCATATTTAAGCTATAAAAAAGAACGAGAGCTAAAAAAAAAAAAAAAGGAAAATGAAGCATGTTGCTTTGCATTTGGCTTTTTTAATAATTTTCCTCCTGGAGTGCATGTGTGGGAAGAGTTGGTTCTGGCCGTCGGGTCGATTTAGAAATCTTTAGGGGATAATTTTGAATGAGAGTTTTGATTGTAATTGTATTCCTGATTCATGATAAATGAGTTCATCAAAACAATACAAACCCCAATATGAGTCTCCATCCAAATGTTAATTCTAATTGGTAGAGCGATTCAGGAACAGATGCAATTCTTTCATTTTGATGGTTGCGCTCCTGACAAAGATGAGGCGGCCGCCTCTGCCCTCTCCCTGTGAGCTGCTCTTCCCGCCCCCCCCGCCCCCACCACACCACCTTACTGGGGGACGGCACACCGCTTCCTCTCACACCGTAATGCTGGAGCCCATTTTCTCCGTGACGTAGAGACGCTGTGATTACCAATTACCCAAAGTACTTTTAAAAATACGTATAAGAAAGCATTTTATTAAAGAGAAAAGCAGACAAACAAGCAAAACACAGAGGCCCAGGAGGTCAGGTCATTTAGTCCGGTCCTCATAACTAGCACCTGGCACACACCCCCCATGTAACTGCCCCCCTTAGTAGCATTTTCCCTGATTTTGCATGTGTGCATGTGCACACGTGTGTGTGTATGCATGTGTGTGTAAACTTGGCATAATGTGGAAGTTCCTAAATGTGAAAAGATCTTGATGAGATCTACTTACACTTTTTCCATTAACATTTGGGTTTTTTATCCTAATCCAATCAACCCATATTAGACATGTTCAGGAAAATGAAAATTATAGGTGAATAGTATAATGGGGAGAGACCTAATGTTACCCGGTGCAGACCCCTCCTTAGGGGGAGCGTTTCTAACCCCCTGGGTCTAGCGATTGTCAACTGAGTGCGTGACAACCACGCACAAGCAAACATTTGTCTCATTGTCAGGGCTTCCAAATTGTGGCCCCCGAGAGCCTGCATCCCTCTGTCCTCCCCAGGTGACACTAGGCCAAAGGAGTTTTGGTGGGCTGTCCCCCTAATCCTGCTTCCTGCCCCCGGCAAAGTGTCCTGCCCCCGGGAGTCACCCACAATCTGTTCATGGTAGAAACCAGCCTCTGGCTCTTGCCCTGGTCCGAGGCTGCACCTGTCAACACCCCGCACATGCCTGTCTCTCCAGCCCCCTCGCCACATGCAAGGCCCGCCTCCTACCCCGGCATGTGCGTGACAGGCCTCGGACCTAAGTAAGCGTGCACAGCACGTCAGCTGCCTTCACTAAGGCGAGAGAGAGCAGGACAAACCACAGGCAGCCTTGTCGTTTTCTAAACCACACAGTGGTGGCTTTCACCATAGCCAGCCGTGCGACTGGCTGGGAATCCCTCCGGACCTCCCCTCCCACCCCATTCTCTTAGTGAGCTGTCACACACGATGCGGCCGTCCCCAACGTTCCCCAGACAGCCATGCGCGCTTAGGGACGAGCCATTCCTCAGGCGTTCCTCTCCTGTTCTTGCTTCAGCAGAGGTGGCTTGTTTCAAACTCCAGGACACCTGCAGGGGCATTAACACGTCACTGTGAGTGTCCTCGGATTGCCACGTACAATCTGCCAAAGACGGGAGAGCACAGTGTTCCGTCTTTCAATGTAATTAGCGGATCCCACTCCAGAAAATGAAGCATTTTTAGCTAACGCCAAATTTCTGACACATCAGCATGTCACCCCAGCAAGGTGCTGAGAGAGTTCGCTCCAGGTGAAAGGGGGGAGTTGGCAGAGCCACCTCTTCCCAACTCAGATGTTAGAGAAGTTAGGCACGTAAAAACGCGTGCGCAGCGATTCAGAGTCGGTTTGAAAAACAAAAACAAAAGCCTCGACTTGCAGGAAGCTCTCTCTTCTGGAGGCACTGTCGTAGGCGCCGTCTCGGCTGCCGTGAAGGAACCACAAGTGTGCATCGTGTCCAAACTCACTAAAATTGCACACGTTGCATATGCGCAGTTTTTTAGATTTGTTTTTAATTATAGGCGACGTACAATATTATATTAGTCCCAGGTGTGCAGCATAGTGACTGGACATTGGTAGACCTTACGAAGCGATCAGCGCAATGCGTCTAGTGACCATCGGTCGCCACCTGTGATTATTCTAACCACGCGGTTGGAAATGTGTCTGCAGAGTGAGCACTGTGTAGTCTGCGCTTCCTGGGTGGGGGCGCGAGGGACGTGCACGGTTAGCGAATGCTGGAGGGCTTCCTGGGGGTGGCAGCCGTGGGGCTGGCGTCGGGTCTGTAACACGAACTTGGAGTGAGTTCGCTGTTGTTCAGGCCAGCGTTCCACCCGGTGTTCCACAGCAGTTTGGTGTGGATGATCTTTTCCTAATGAAAAGGGCGTGTTGGTCCCTTTGAGTGATTTCAGGGTGTGACACACAGAGGCACGTGGCCAGTGCCAGACATCAAGGACGGCACAGGGAAAGGCGTGCGGCCACAGCCACGGTAACTGTGCGGTGTTCTCTTATCCTCTAGAGCTGGGCGAGATTAGAAACGTCACCACCACGCAGCCTTCCTTGGAGCTGGGCGGGCTGGAGAAGTACACGAACTACAGCATCCAGGTGCTGGCGTTCACCCGCGCGCGGGCGACGGCGTCAGGAGTGAGCAGATCTTCACGCGGACCAAAGAGGATGGTGAGCAGCGGGGCAGGTGCGGGGCAGGTGCGGGGCGGGGTGGGGAGCACTTGGTTCCTGCCACGAGGAACATCCCTGGGCTGGGGCTGCAGGCGGGAGCCGGTCGGAGACGCCCCCGAGGCCGTCTGCCTGCCCCATCTCTGCTCCGCGCAGGACGCTCGCTGCCCTGGCCCCATCAGCTCCCCGCGGTGCCCGCGCTGAGGTCACCCCTGTTTCTCTCTTCCCCCACCACTTTTTTTAGCCAAGTATTATTTTAAACGAAAATGCCTTTCATCTCAGGGATGTCATACTCACCACCCGTGTTTCGTGTCCCGTCGAGTAAGTGTGGGGGCTGCTCAGCCTCTGAATGTAAGCTCCGAGGGCTCCCATCCTTCCACCTGAAGGTTACGTAGCAACGTAAGTCGTGTTGCTCTGCGACAGCAGTGGACGCACTTTAGAATAAGCCCTTAACTCGAGAGTTTCATGTTGGTTTTTAAATTTTTTTAGAAAAATCCATCGTGATTTAGTAAAATTTTAAATCATGGCACACCTTGTGTTAGACCATTAATTCTTGCCTTTCTACACGATTTGGACTGAGCTATGTGACGATTTCCCAAAGCTACAGAAACTGTGTGGCAGGTAGCTTTTGGGTTATTTTGGAGGGAAACTGAGGAGCCTTAGCCAAGCCCGAGGAACAGTTTCAGTTTCAGTAAATAGTGCAGCAGAGTGAGAAAGGCGGCCCCCACCTTAGTAGAGGGAGGGCCACTGACGCCGAGCCGGTCCCTGCGTGGAGCGTCCCACGTGGGAGCAGAGCTGTAGCGGGGCGGGGGGCGGGGCGGCGAGTGAGACCCCAGGCTTCCTGCGCTCCGTGCTGATTCGGCTCTGCAGCCCGTCGGTCTCCCTCCCGTGACTGTTGCGCAGGAGGCTGGCGGGGTGGACGTGCGGCCACGTTCACCCGTCGCCCGGCACCTCCCACGATTTGGCAGGCCTGGTGTTTGCGGCCTGCTCACCACGTGGGCTGTCAGACATGCTGCCGCCCCATCCACACGTGTCCCGTGGAAGCAGAGCTCAGGACTCACGCTCGGGGCCTGGACAGACCCTCCTCTTCAGCACTCTGTGCCCTGGCAGTCACGGCCCACCACCCCCACCTCCCCTCCGCCCTCACCTTGGCAAACCTGGCCTTGGCCCCACCACAGCCCCGTCCGTCCGCCCTTACGTGTTGCTTTCACGGTCTCTCTAGCCCTTCCCGCATCTAGCCCTGCACGCAGATTCCTCCTCATCGAGTGCAGTTTCTCCAGAACATACAGGTGACTCTTCCCGGGATGTGCAGGTGTTGGCCAACTCTGCTCAAAGCCATTGGGTCACCCAGAGAAATCTCAGGGCAGAATGCAGTGCCATTAGGAAGCCACACACCAATAGACCTACAAAGCCATGTCCTGAGTGAAGACAGCTCTCGTTTCATTTCTAAAATGTAACAGGCAAAGAGCCATGCCTAGCTGCTGGCCTGCGGCCCGCGGGACTGGGCACCTTACCCAACCTCCTCTGGCTGTCTTCCTGTACAGAATTTCCATAACGATCAGGCTGCACAGAATGAAGACATGAGAAGTGAGGTGATGTGTGCAAACACCGTCTGACACGGAGTGGGCTGGTTCCTGACACTAGACAGTTGATTATTTGATCTCTACTCCTTCAGAGCAGGGGTGGAACGTTCTTTTGCATTGCTAAGCAATAACACAAATGTCACCGAAATTACTATTTAAAGAGCAAATTGATCAGCAGCATGAATTTTGACACACACGTTTTTCAGAAGGATGTACAAAACTCCGATGGGAAGGGAAGGCGCTACGGCTTCTCACTGACTTGGTCATTCAGGGTCAATCTCTGATTAATCCTCCAGTTCCACAAATCATCAAGTTCTGTCTCAGAACCTGAGCCTTAGACCCTAAGTCCATTTCGTCCATTGCTTATTCTCTGCTTTCGCATGTGGTCCTGGTGGTGTGTGGGATGTGATTGGTTATGCAGGGTCCTGCCTCGGGTCTACCAGTCCCCCCAGGGAGGCGAGGAAGAATTCCACACGTGCTGGTGTGCGGGACGGGGGCGTGGAACTGCGCGGCGTGACCGGCCGGGAGTAAGCGCCAGCATTTTTTAAAAAGAAGCGGAGCAGAGAGATGAGGCGGAAGGAGAGAACAACTAGAGTAATAAGTTTATCTCCCAGATTCACGTGAAAAATTCACTCATTTAAACATGGTGAAGAACTGTGCCCGCCGCCTCTACCGACATCACCTCTAAGACAGACATTTAGGCCATTTATAGAATCGAGTGCAGCTTTGCGTCCTGTTGAAAGCAGGGCAAAGCCTCACTTCACAGAAGAGATGCTCAATGACACTAAGGACACTGGTCCTGTCCAGTGCTCCACGAGGAAGTCCTACAGACTTGAAGTGTGGGATTGACTGCCACCTTCAATTCAATTATGTAAAAGTGTGGATAAAACTCCCGTAAAATAATAAGTGCCGGCATTTATTAAGTTCTTCCTCAATAAGACACTATTCTAGGCACAGGTTGAAGTTTCAGTGTTTATTGATATTCTCACAAATAAAGAAATATTAATACATTAACAAACATTCAGTTTGGTCCTCTACGCCTACTACATTTTTAAACTAGGGTCTCTAACCCCTCAGTGTAAGGAGGGCCAGAATTTTAGATGATGTCGTTAGGTCATCATCAATCATCTTAAAAAGGAAAACAATTGTCACGTCCTACTCAAACATACAAAAGCAGAATAAAATAATAAAACTAGATAAAATAGAGTTAAAAATAAAGCAAAAGTTTCCCTTCCACAGGGGGTAATTTGCAATTGAAATATTTATTCGGAGGACAGGTTTTGTCCCTTAAGTAGTGTCTCAGCCTCTGTAAGGATTCTTGATCGCTAGACATATTCTCATAGGTCCGTGGACATAGTCATGGATCCACAAATACAGTCTCAGGGTCTGTGAGAATTGTCACACTTTCAGATTCTTTTCCCAGCACTGCCCAGTCAATGAGAACGTAACACCAGAGGTTATCTATTGTCTGGCTTTCTGGTTTTAAATACAAAACAACTGGTTCTGAATCCTAAAACGTTTGTGAAGTCCTCATCCCACTTTGTTCGCCAGGATTATGCTCCGAGCAGAGGTGTAGGAAAAGAGAACACAGACACAGTGCAGCCTGTTAGTCGTTCAGTTGTAATTTCCATTCTGTGGCATAAGGTAGTTTGAACTCTGCTCCTTTCCTGCGAAAGTAAAACCTGTGATGTCTAGAGATGGTTGTGTTTAAGTTCAAAGATTTGCTGACTTCCTCGCTCGTGCACAGGAGTCTCTGTAAGGCACTGTGTGGGGTGTCACGTGCGACCTTTGCTTCCTGCTCCCCTGATTGATAATCTCTTTGGCGGGACATCTGAAAGCAGAGCTAAGAGTGAGTCAAAAATAAACAGACATCAGGGTGGCCCTGAGCCCTCTGGCCACCCGCATCCGGAGCCATAAATTCTCTCACAGGCATGGATGGAGATTTTCAGACGATTGTGTAACTGCACCTCGGTGCACCTTAGAAACGATGGACTCTGCATGTGTGTGAGTGCGTGTGCGTGCGTGTGTGTTTGTGCGCGTGTGTGTGCGCATTTGCCTGGCTGCAGTATCGCTGCCCGCAGCAGACGCTGACGGCGCTGTGTGCCACGGGAAGGCTGCCGATTAGTCACTCAGTGTCAGTGCTGCGTGGGAGTCCAGAGTCCCGCGGCGTGTGACGGTGCCGCGGCGCGCTCCGTGTGGCGGCAGGACAGCAGCGGCAGCACGCACCCGCTGCCCCCCCCCCGCGGTGCTTCTCGCGCAGGTGTCTGTGGTGTCCATGGCCACCTGGGGCCGCCTCGGAGATGCCAGTGCAGGGCTCCCTGCTCCCCACTCTGCCCCAGGAAGAGCCACCCCACCTCCTCTTGGGCTGTGATTGGTTCCCACATATTAGTCCAGTTAAAAGGTGCGTCTGCTTGAAGACACCTGGAACCCACTGCTCTAGTAAGGGCGGTGCGGACGTAGCTGTGGCGGTGTGGCGGGCAGACGGCCCCATGTGCGTGTGCGGTGTGGCGGGCAGACGGCCCGCGTGCGTGTGCGGTGGGTAGAGGGCCCTGTGTGGCGTGGCGGGCAGAGGGTCCCGTGTGCGGTGGGGCGGGCAGAGGGCCCCGCGTGCGTGTGCGGTGGGGCGGGCAGACGGCCCCGTGTGCGTTGCTTGGCTGTGACGACCGGGGTGGATACACCCATCCAATATTGTGTCATCTGCTCATGGCTCAGCCACTGTGAAGCTGGGGTTCAAGTGGATCCCGTGGGGATCGCACAGACACAGGCATGCATGCACACGTACACAGCACACCACTCACGCCCTAAACACATGCAAGACACCACACACATAGACACACACCCACCCCTGCCTTTGCCTCGTCACCGAGACCAGCGAAATGAGCGTGACGAGAGGGAGGCCGGCTGAAGTGTCCGTGCAGGCGCTCGGACTTCCGCTTTACTTCAAGCAGTATCTTTCCAGACCACCACTCTGATGCTTCACTAAGATACACGCATGGAGGTCCTGACAGTGTGGATTCGTGTTCTGTGTCGTGTAACAAATTACCACACACTTATTACCTTAAAACAGCACAAACGTGTCGTCTCACTGTTGTCATGGCTCAGGGGTCCAGGTTTGGGCTAGCCAGGTCCTCGGCCCGGCTTCTCACAGGCTGAAATCAGGGTCTTGCCTGAGCTCAGAAGCTCGCCCACACTGCCTGGTCGTTGGCAGAATCCAGTCCCATGTGCTTTTAGGGCTGAGAACATCTCCTCAGCTCACAGAGGCCACCACCATTCCCTGTCACGTGGCTTCCCCACAGCATGGAAGGTTGCTTCTTCAAAGCCAGCCAGCCAGACAGACAGACGGCACCCAAAACCCTAGGTCATCATGTAACGAGGTCCTGGGCGGGGGAGGGAGAAGCATGCCACATCCAGGGCCTGCTAAGGGGTCCGGTGCAGCGGAACACCGAGCCCGGCGGGAGCCGGGCCGCTGCCCTGGCACGCCGCGGGGAGGTGCACGGGGCACAGCATGCACGTGCACAGGGGGTCTGAGGGGGGAAGAGAGTTCTAGGTTCTGGCTTCTGCGAACGAGATGGCTGTGTCACTTCCTGTGATGTGGGGCAGATGGCGGGCCGGCTGAGGACAAGATGGTGAGCTCTGCTGGGGCCTGGCAGGTCTGAGGTGCCTGGGAATCTGCGGAGGTGCCAGCGGCACTTGGCTTGGAGCCGTAAGAGCGCCAGGCACGCAGGAGGTCAGGTCCAGGCCCGTCAGGAGCACGAGCGAGGGAGGGCTCCGTGCGGCGCCTTCTTCCGCCGGGCAGACCCGGAGTCTGAGTTTATTCAGCGGCCCGGAGGTGTGTGCTCGCCTGTCCCTTCGCATGCAAAAAGCAGGTCACCGAAACGCAGTCTGGTGACACGGAATGTTTTAAGACAACGGGTCCCAGGCAGACTGCCCCACCTCGTCTCTGTCCTCTGCAGTTCTCGCCTCTTGTGTTGATAATCAAAGCTGAGTCACAGAGTAAAGGCTGGGACCCCTTAGTGATGCGCGCAGTGAGGAGATGATGACAGCGTTAGGAATGATGGCTAGGATTATGTAGTGCTCATCGCAGGCAGGCTCCATCCTCTTTACGTGAATTATCTCATGATCTTAGAGAGCATAACCGCCGACTCCGCCCTACAGACAAGGAAACTACGGCTGGTTAGAGAAGCTGCCGAGCTCGCCCGGGACACAGAGCCAGGTGCAGAGGAGGGACGTGGCCCGCAGTGGGGCCACAGGGCCCACGCCTCAAACCGTTAGTGTGTGGTCCAGAGCAGAAGTACATTCTGAATTCCAGCCCTTCAGGTTTTGGCTCAGCAACCCAGAAAACATTTCCAAAATGTCTGTTCCCAAAGTTTATGTAGTTATTATTTTTATCGAGCAAAATTCTAATCGCCACTCAAGGAGAGCTTGCACAAGGCAGATCATAGATCAGCGTGTGGGGGCCAAGTCAGGGTTTACGTAGGGAGTGCAGTGCAAGCCCCTTGACCTGCTGTGGCCAAGACCAGTTCATGGGAATAACCAACTAAAGCAAGAAATCGCTGAATTTTACCGCAACCAAGAGCATATCGTAAACGTGTATTTGAACTTAAAACATAGCTATAGATTTATTTTCTAACCACTGTCTAACCAGTTAGGTTCTTTAAGTTTTGGGTGACTGTGTCATCTTTCATTCCATGAGCTAGATTCATCATGGATCATAAGAAATGTCCGGTTTAAGTTGCATGACAGAGCAAAAGCGCATTGTCATCTGCCAACAACCTTTCTGTTGATTTAATGTTTTAAACCTGTTCGTTTTGATGTTTGCCATGGGTACGACTCTTCCCACTGGTCTTGCTCAAACCTAATTGAGCGTTCTTTCTTTAATCTACCTTTAGAAAGCTTTTCCAGAGAAGTTCCATTAATTGTAGAAACAGCTTCCTTTACACTCATGTTCCATCGGGTCCCATATAAATAAATCACATCCCTGTGCCGAGTGCAGTTGTCACAAACAGTGGGAAGGAGCGTGACTGGCTCCTGTTGAGCAGTGGGTGACTCAGGTTGTCTTGGTCAAGGTCCTTGAGCTCCTGGGGAGAAGCTCGTCAGAGGGAGTGTTTGGCATGGGGTCGCCAGCCAGGCGGTTGCTTTGTGGAAGGGGGGAAGCGTGCTGGCCAGCCTGGGGCACCCGTTAGCACGCAAGTGTCAGGGGACTGTCTGCTTGCCCTTGGTGTGCAGGAGGAGCCCGTGGCTCCGAGCCGGGTGGGAATTGGCAGCCCTCTTGGGGGTTGGCCTCGCCTGCGGGAAAGCTACACACAGACGCCCTCTGTACGCAGGGCAGCGTGCCTCGCTCCCAAGGGCTTCGTAAGCCAGGGGTGACGGCTTACGCGTTTCCTTCCCCAGACCCTCTGCTGTCAGTGGGGCTTGGCAAAAGCCGAAACCATGATTTATCCGTTCACGTAGGGACCGCATCCACCCCGCGCGCACCCCGCCGGTCGCCGGTGCGTCGTTCTGACCTCGAGAAGGAGGCGGCAGGGATGAGACCCACGTGCAGCCCCAGCCGCCTTACCGGACGGCGACGCCGTCGGTGGAGCACACGGGGCCCTCCGGGTGTGGCGCGGGCCTCGCGTGGGTTTGCAAGTCACGACTCCCATCGAGGTGGGACCTGCCGTCCACGCAGGCGGTTAGGCCAGTGAGGAGCAAAGCGAGCGCCTCCCGGCCTGCCTCATAGGAGCACTGCCACCGTCCTCTTCCCCCTGGGCCCTGCCCGCCTCGCCCCCTCCTCCCTCTGCGCCCTGGAAAACAGGGATCGGGGAGAGGCGCATGACTCCGGTCTCACTCTCAGTGTTTAACATTGGCAACACCATTGCTGCCTCTTAGACGGCTCACAGAGGGAAGCTTGCCAGCCAGGCAAACTGAATCTGACACAAATCCACTCAGAAAAAACGCTGCTGCACCCTCCTGAGCCACGCGAGGCGCCATTGCAAAGGCTTTGGGGCAGGAGGTGCCGTCTCTGATGTCCAGACGTTTCCGTTTCCCCCTGGTTCCTCTGAGCTCAGGAGACAGGAGGTGCATCCCCGGCCCATTCGGAGCCCAGACCCACAGCAGAGACAACAGAGACCCGGGAGCTAAGTTCTCCAGCTCTTCAGAGGCAGGAAACCACCAGAACCTGAAATGGGCGGGGAATGGTCCCCGGAAAACAGGGACTCCAACATGACAGCGTTAGTTCTGTTAAAGAAACAGGGACCCGTGGCAGTGTTTAGGAAAAGCGAGGCAGACTCCCCCTGGGACCTGCCGAGGCAGGTGCAGCGTCTGCCACCAGCGGGATCTTGCAGTGAGGGAGAGATTCGCCTCCGAATGCCACCAGGAAACGGAATTTACAGCCAAGGGGCAGGGGGATGGGTGGGGTCTTTGGCTGGAAAGTGATTACGAGGAAACAGTAGGGCTGAGCGGCATTCCAACGAGACCCGAGACCCACGAGACCCACGTGACAGGATTTCTGGGAGAGGCAGGCTGGGACCATCGCGTTGCCTGGAGGGTCGTGGAGAATTAGGGCACTGACCAGATACCTGGGTGGCCAGGTGTCCAGGGGATCCTGGCTGGCTTTTCTCACTAGAATGAGGCTCACAGAGGACATGCCTCAGGGCAGGGCCCAGTGGGGCTCAGATCCCCTGTCACTGCCTACGGCTTCTGTAAGGAAAAGCCACAAGCCCCCGGGGGCTTCAGCGACAAAGTGCCTTCTCAGGGCTCTGGAGCCCAGACATCCGAAATCCAGGTGTCGCAGGGCTGCCACTGCGGAGGGAGGAGGCGCCACTGGGCCTCTCTCCCCGGCGGGTCGATGGCCGTCTCCTCCCCGTGCCTGCACGCCAACCTCTCTTCGCATGTTGTGTCCAGATTCCCCTTTGTCTGCAAGGACACCAGTCGTGTTGCGTCCACACCCCCCACCCCCCCTCGTGGCTGCATCTTCACCTAACGGCCTCTGCGAAGACCCGGCTTCCTAATAAGGCACATTCTGGGGTCCTGGGGCTTAGCGCTTGCCCGTGTGGGTTTCGAGGGGACACAGGTCAGCCCATGGCGCTGGCTCCTGAGCGGCTGGGCAGAGGGGGCGGCGCGGGGCAGAGCGCCCTGGGCGCCGGGCGGAGGCTCCGTCCCCGGCTAAGCGCGTGACCTTTCTAGTTCCAGGTCCTCCCGCGGGCGTCAAGGCGGCCGCGGCCTCAGCCTCCATGGTCTTCGTGTCCTGGCTGCCCCCCCTCAAGCTGAACGGCGTCATCAGAAAGTACACTGTGTTCTGCTCGCACCCCTACCCCACGGTGAGTTGGCGATTGGCGAATGAGTGAGCGCCCCTCTGGGTCCGGGTCCAGGTCTTCCGGGCGGCGTCCGAGACGCCCCTTCCCCCGGGCCCCCTCCCCGGCTCCTTCCCGCATCCACGAGCAAAGCAGCATCCTCACGGGCGCCCCATTTGAAAATACACCTCTGCGTCACAGGAAGGGCACAGTCGTCTAGAATTAGTGATTATTTGGTGACTTCCCACAAAGCTGCCAGCTGGCCTGTCAGGCTCAAAATGCAGAGGCCTGAGTTGTGCCTTAATTAATAGTCAGTGGACAACACCTATTGGTTCTGCTGTCGGCCTCGTCCCTAAATGCGCTTCATGCCTCCCCGCTCCCCTCCCGCCCTCTCCCTCCCCCCTTTGCGCCTGCCTCCCACCCTGCCTTCCTGCCCTGCCCCCCCCCACCCCCACCAACAGGCGCCACAGCAAACCCTGTTGTGTTAGAAACCTGGGACTTCAATGAGGTTCTGTGACCCTTACAGTTATAATAGTCAGCTCAGTTCATTGTGAAAGAGTTAAAAGTTAGAGAACTTAATATTTCAAGGTGCAGTTTATTATCATTAATATTATTACCACTGAGTGATACCTGTAGAGGTAAACTACCCCTTAGACCAGATACAAAAAGGAAATTTTGGAGAGAATAAACCAAATGGTTCATCAAAATTTATGATATTTTCATAGAAATTTTTAGGACAAATTCTGAGGTAGGTACCCGTCGTCCAATCCACCTTTTTTTTTTTTACCTCCCAGCTCCCAGCATAGAACTTGACATGCATAGCCATTCAGTGAGTATTTGTGGAGGGAAAACGCAAACTAACTTTGGTCTTCCTGCGTGAAACGTCGTCATACAAAAATTTCCCATTTTTCCCATCGCCAGTGAACAGTTTAATGGCGTGAATGTTCACGTGGTTGTGTAACCATCACAGTTCGTCTCCAGAACTTTTTCTTCCCAACTGAAACTCTGTGCCCACTAAGCGCTAACTCCTCAGCCCTCCCCACAACTCCGGGCGCCACCACCCTGCTTTCTGTCCCCATGGACTGGACCCTTCTGGGGACCTCGTAGAAGTAGGATCAGACAGCATTTTCTTGTTCGACTGGCTTACCCCACCAGTATAAAGCGTTCACGGTTCACCCATTTTACAGCACATGTCAGAACTTCCTTTTCGAGGCTGAATAACAGTCCCAAACGAACTTATTAAGTAACCTTTTAATTAAAGCGATGTTTTCCCAAGTCGAGAGTCCGTAGGGGGAACCCCGAGGCCTGGTGGCACTGTCGACAGTGAGCATGAGCGGGTGGGGAGACGCGTGAGCGAGCGTGCGCCCCTCGCCGAGGTTCATCTCTGCCGAAACCTCACGTCGTCTGCTCTGCCGGCCACCTGTCAGCGGCGGCGCCTCTGGAGTCGAAATAGATTTCGGTGTAAAAAGGTCAGACGTGCGTTCCAGAACTTTCTGCAGGCTCTTTATTTGTGTTCAAACATACTCTCACCTGCTGAACCCTGAGGTGCAAAGCCCAGAGACGCAAAGCAGGGCGGGTGCTGCGATGTGATGCGGGCGGCTCACCGAGGACCCCTCTCATCATCCCTAACGTGTCACCGTTTGACCAGAGAGAGACCAAGTTATTGCTGAAGTAAGAATACCCACGCGCCAGGAGAATCCCAGGTGCTCTTGTGTCTTCATTCATGTACCGATGTGCTGCACGGCTCGCACTCGCTGTTTTGACTCGAACAGGCTCGAAAGGGACAGGCAGAGTGCGGGGAACACCGCAGCTGACGCCCCCTTTCCTGCCAACCTGGTCTCATCTCGGAACCGGGAACCCTGACCTGGCTAATTTGACGTTAGTCCTGAGTGACCGAGGCTTCGATCAGTGGCCCCGTTCATGGGTGCGTGCCATGGTGGGGACCCTGTGAGTGCCATACAACACAAAAAGGGAGCATCACCATCCTGGAAACGTCACTGAACGGTCTGTAGGGCGGAGTAGAAATGATTGGCCTGGGGAGACCCACGGCCTCCAGGCCCAGAACAGTGAGGTTTGACCACCTAGTACCTTCTCGGCAAGACCCCGCCAAAGCCACAGCAGTGATGACCTCAAGCCAACCAGCAGTGGTGGTGACAACAGCTGAATTTCTCGCCCCTAATGGCCTACAACCGCCCACAGGCGCCTCTGTGCTGGCTTTTGTTTCAATTTAAAAACACCTAGACCTAGGGCTCTGATCGTCACAGGTGCCCGTGCCTTCTGGGCAGTGCCACGTATCAGGCTTCGCTCGGACGGGCCAGAGCCCTGGAGCGGTCCTCAGCAGAGCGGCGCGACCCGGACTGGCTTCCATCCCGCCCCGTTCATGCCGCAAACAGCGTTTAAGACCACGGGGCCTCGCGAACAGACTTGATTTCTCAGAGCAGTTCCAGGGTGACAGCAGAATTGGGGGGGGGTGCGGGGATGTGGGGGACAAGGCCCGTTTTTAAAGTAAAAGACTAACCATCATGAGGGGAGAGCGGAGAGAACGAACACGCTTCTCCAGAGGTGAACCCTGCAAAATCCCAGCTGTTATTCTGTTTTTCACAAGAAATGAATAAGAAACTAGAGATTAATGAAGAGGGGTATTTTTCCATCTTTAGTTTCTGTAACTTAATTTTAAGTCAGAAAACGAGATGCTGTCACGTTTTCGGAGGCTTTCACACGCCTTCCTGTGTGTCAGCACAGACACCAGAGGGCAGTCCAAGCTCTGCGTTGTTCTGGCTCCTGCATCTGAGTTGGGTTTTTTTTTCTTCTTTGAAATGACTTCATGCTGGAACGTGGAGCATGGGAGGCCGCATCAGGGCGCGGCAGCCCTGGATTTCGTCTTTACAGAGCCCCTCAGCGACCCTTGTGCGTTTTCTCTCAAAAGCCCCAGTTCATCTCCCTTCCCTGGCAGCGGGCCTTGGTAAAAGACTCTTTTCTCTGCATGTAAAATGCATCATCTCGCCATAGGCATTTGCCTCGTGGTGCCCTCCCAGGTCCGCTTAGTGAACGGCATTAGAAATTGAAACTTTGCGTGTGGCGGGACAAGGACTAAATTCTTGTAAAGACTGGCTGCTCGAAGTGCACCTGGGAATCGCGCGAATCTCCCAGAGAGGGACCGAGTGGGACATCGACCTCCCCGTCAGAGATGGAACCGCAGAATCTCACTTCACTTGATTCAGGGTCTCGTCCATATACTTTATGGACCATGGTTATTAATTTGAATACGTGATGGTTTGGGCGATCAGTTCATTGTGATAAATTCATGTCCACTGTGCTCGGCGATGGGAATCCGAAGACATGAGCTGAACGTGTCAGGTCCCAGGTGGACAGCAGCTACGCTTGATTTCCTAACGCCCCTCCCTACGTGAAGGCAGTCCGTGAGCTGTTATACACCAAACAGGCGCTGGGGTGTAGGAATTGCCCATGTTGCAGTCCTAACTAAACTGCTTCCTGCAGAGCTGAGAGCTTCTCATTAATGAAGGATCAAATCAGAACGCTTAAATGAGCGTGTCGGTGAGCTGGGACCCACACCAGATCTTCCAGTTTCAGAGGATCATGTTATTCTTGCACTTAGTAGGTACTCAATAGATGCTGCTTAGCGAGCAGATGAGAACATGCCAAACCTTCATATCCAGGAGACTTTCGGGGAGTACTGCTCCGTGAGGGAGCCCCCAACTTCGATAGAATGCAGCAGGCGCTCTGGGAAGCGAGCAAAGTGGCCTCCGCCAGGGCCAGGCAGGTTTTAGTCCGAGCGGTGTGTTCACTTCTTAACGCTCCAGAGTGCGTTTCCTGAAGCCACAGTGGGCTGGGGCAAGGGGGAGGGGGCCTCAGAGGCCCCGAAATATCCAGGAACCTCAAGTCAAAAAGTGGTGCAGTGATGGGATCAGGCGAATCGTATCTAGCGTGACCATCTGTGTTGATATAAATTATATATTGTTTTGCCATGCTCATTGTTCCAGAAGCCTCCAGAAGCCTCTATGGATGTCTCACAACCTCTTAGGAAGAGCCGACGTTTTCCCTTTCTGAGCTTTAGCGCAGCATGCTACATATCGCTATTTACTTTACACTTCTTAGCTTCCATTATCATTTTATTCTTTCTCTCTCGTCGCTCCCTCTCCCAGGACCCTCACCCTTAGACGTGGTCAGTTTTCGATACTCTTCCTTTATCCTCTTTTCATATTCTTTACTATCTCCACGAACCACCGAATCGATTCTCATAATTCAACTATCATCAGAAGTGAAGGCGTTCAAAGCTTGTATCTCAAACCCTGACCTTAGAGAACCAGCCAGTCCTGTATTTCTGGCTTTCTGCCATCCACGGCTTCATGGAGCCCCACCAGACCTCACACCCGACGTCTCCGGAGCCACACTGGTTCTTGTCTTCCTGTGTCTACAGTACCCTTTGGGTTCTGACCAGGAGCTTAGAGCTACCTTGGACTCCCCTTCTCCCTCCCTACTCGTTATCTGATCGGCCACGTAATCATTTCTTCATTTACACAGCACGTATACGCAGAGCACGGCTCTGGGCCATGGGCTGAGCCAAGCTCTGGGTGTGTCAGCCGAGAGAGTCATATTGCGAGCTATAGTGTGTAACAAACAAGCCTAAGATCTCAGTGATCCACACCAACAGTCAGTGTGGTTTTTCTCTCCCGGCCACGTCCCCCGTGAGTTGGTGGCAGCTCTGTGCAGGTTCAGCTTCACTCTGGGAGGCCCCAGGCAGGTTTCATGGCTGAGACACTGAAATCTCGGAGGGTCTGACATAGGCGTGAAACGCTCCAGCACAGATCAGCGGCCGGAATTCGTCCCACGGCCTCACACGACTGCAGGGGAACTAGCAAGTTCAACCCTGGTACGTCCCAGAGGACAGAAGCACTGGAATGTTTGGGGAACAGCTCTAATGACAACCACGGGACTGTGGTCATAGAGGACAGAGTGTCCTTCCTGAGGGGGTCCCACCTCGAGGGAGGGCAGAAAGCACCGGGGACAGTCACCATTTTACAGCCCTGGCTTGCAGGAGGTGAAGAATTTTACCCGATGAAAGGGTATAATGACCAGAAAAAATAGCATCACAAAGCGACAGTGTGTCATCAGGATCCTCTCTCCGCAAAATCTTTCAGTCCCCTTCCTCCTTTCACACCCACCGCCATTGCCTTGGTTCAGGTCCTCGCCTGGGGAGTCCAAACTAAGCCAGAGCCTTCCGCCACCCGCGCCCACTCCCAGTCCACTGCCCACATCGCTGTCGTACTTACCTTTCACACTCTAGATCTGATCATGTCACACTCCCTGTGAGAACCCATCATTTCTTGGATGGCCTTTCCCTTTTTCCCTAAAAAAAAGGTTTGAAATCCTCCAGGTGACATGTACAGAGTTCCACACCCAGCTCCAACCCTGTCCAGTCTCATATCGGACTAACCTTCCCCTCACCCAAAAGCTGAGCCGTGCCACGTGTGTGTGAGTGTGTGTGAGTGTGTGAGTATGTGTGAGTGAGTGTGTGTGTGTGTGAGTATGTGTGTGTGTGAGTGTGTGTTGTGGGTCCTCCTTGCCTTCTCCCTTCATCCTCCCATGTAAAGATGTTCACTCCGAAGGCTCAACTTCAATGCACGTGCTAGGGTCTGGCCACTCTGTGCTAAATGTTTTGTGCCTGTGGTTTCCAACCTTTTTTTTTTTTAATGACTCACAGTAGGAAATACATTTTATAACCACAATTCAGGACACACACATGCACACACACACAACAAAGCTTCCTAAACAGAACTGACACTTATTGCACGTGATACACTCTGGTATTTTCTGTTCTATTGGGTTTTTTAATCTTCCGTTTAATTTTGTAAATGATTGTCATGACCTACTAAACAGCTTCCGTAACCCACATTTTAAAAAATCTGTCTTCCCATCAGTGAATTCCGAAGATTGCCTGACGCACGCAGGTAGGCTTGCTCTTGTCATCTTCAGTCTGGGGTGCCATCTGGCCGGAGCCACGCGGCTTAGCGAGACAGAGGCGGGGTCTGCAGCTCGCAGGGTCTGCGCGCCGAGTCTGGGCTCTTTGCCCCAAAAGCCGAAAGCCGAGCGCGCACCTTCCCCGGGCGGCCGGCTGCGTCTCCCGGCGACGGTCCCCGCATGGGTGCTCTGCCTCCCTTTGGTGTTGCCTTGTCGCTCGCATGACTGACTGGTAGGTGGGAGCATGGCTGGCCTCCTGGAGCGGCTCGTCACTTTCTTCCGTGCGGGAGCCACAGTTAGGCATTGTGCTGCCTTCGGAGAGCCTGCTATGATGCGGCAATGTGGTGTTCGGCAAATGTGTTGAACTCGATTTTATGGATTTTAGCTGTGAGTCATCCAGCGGAGGCCAAGTCGTTTAACGAAAGTTCTGCTTAATGAGGCGGGAACGTGTGTTACAGACGTTGGGACGCGCTCTGTCCAGGAGGAGACAGAGAAAGGCCTGTGCTTTTTAGATCACGGCCATGGAAGTACTTCTCCCGTGGTTCTGCCTCAGGGAACTTCCGGCGGATCTCTGTCTCCTGTGACGGCAAAGCCAGGGATCGTGGAGGTGCGAAGGTAGCCTGAGGACGCGCAGTCATGTTCCACTTACACACGTGCAAATCATTACTTGCTCATCAGCGCTTTGCTGAGACTTCTGTGGGGCTGGCACGTGCCAGGCCCTCCGTGTGCTTGTGAGTCATCAGCTTTTACTCAGCGTCTTATCTGCCCTGCCATCCTATGGCTGGGGAAAACAGCAGCAACAACAACAAACAAGAAAAGCTTCCTTGAGAGAAAGGTACATCTGAGCATCACAGAACAGTGAAAACTGATGCTCATTGTATAAAAACTCTTGGGAAGTGTATTCTCGAAGTTTCCATGGAAATAGCTCGGTATTTCGCAATCGGTTCTCATGGAAATGGTTCTAACTCATTTTTTCATGCTGTATTTACATCTGTTTATTAGACTTTGATCTTTCCAGCAGGTGGGCAAAACTGAATGTTATCATTTACAATCGAGTCCTTTTTTATGGGAAAAGGACTTCCATTGTTTGGTTTTTTTTTAGTTTTGCGTTTTACTGTATGAGTTTCTGGACCTTCGAATTTTTGCAATGAGGATTATTACATTTGTAATAAAGAACAAACAACAACAAAAATCTCCAGAAATTCCATGTATTTAGTACAGTTTAAAATGCAGTACAGTTTTACAGGTTAAAATTCTTTAAAAATATACAGATAAAGGTCTAGTCTTCATAATAAGTAGACCAGTGGGTAGCAACTCCCTAATAATATTTCATTTTCTGTAGGTTGAGAAATGGTGGTCTCTTGGGTCCTTGTCTGTAATGATCTCGGGGACTTTCTAATTTTGTGTAAGATGAAAGTGACTTTGCAGAAACAGCTTGGTTGAAGAAGTGAATCACTTACTAGACCATAAATAAGTATCCTAAGTTTTCAAATAAACTCCACATTATACTTGTTTATTTGGTTAGCGAACCAGGTAACTAAGAGAGTATTTTGGCTAAGGCCTTTAGCATGACATGGAATAGATCAGAGGCTACAAACATAGTTAACTACTAGAACTACAGAAAGTAAATGTTTCGTAATTGGTTCAATTTAATGCTTCTGAGTGTTTTTATTCTTATTTCTTGATGTTTAGAAAATTCTTTTGAAATGTCAGCATGTTTTTGCTAGGCTATGAAGAAGCATAGGAAATAAGAGTTTGCCCATGTCTTATGGGGAGTAATCGTATCTGGACATAAGGTGTGGTTTAGAGGATAAATATAGCGGGGAAAAATCCTGAAGGAAAGGTGACATTAACGTGGTAAGGGGACAGAGTGGTGGAGCAGCCCATCACCAGCAAACTTTCCTTCTTCTAAGCCTTGCCTAGAAAGCTTTGAGGAAGTCCTGCTTTATCTCGGAAGCTGTTCTGATTATGGTAACCTGGGGGATTACCATCCTGTCCTGTTGGACATGCAAAGGAATCGCACTCAGAATCACTTATTAAGAAGAGACTGACTAAGTCAGATGTCTCTTCTGGTCTGATATTTGAACATGGAAAGCCCTGGTCGCCATTTATTTTATAATCTAGTCTTTTAAAACCTGCCATCCTTCCCCTTTTACCTGCCATCAATGAACCAGCCAATAACTGCTCGATCTTTCTGTTGAATCCGAATTTTAATTTTTTTATCATTATAGTGGTCATTCAACTTTATTGAGCATCAGGTGAAAACCATCAGTTGCTATAATTGGTCAAAAGGCAGGTGACACGTACTCTAAAGTTGAAAGAAAGCCTGGCCTTTAACATCTGGTGCCCAGTTTTGTACTTTACAGAGAAAAGGACAAGAGAAATGAGCCCTGCAAATCTCTTTTGAAGCTGTCTCACAACATAGCCTTCCCAAGTTTACAGATAAATTGGCAGTAAGTGTCCTGGCTCTCCGATGGCATTCACTGAGACCAGGTGGCCGGTGTGAGGCTCCCCGAGCATGCCTGTCCATTGCTGCTGCTGCTTCCCCAATACCCACAGATTAAAATGCCCTTCAGATAAAGTAGCCGTGAAAGAGTCCAGCTTTGCAAACATCTTTTGACTTGGCCTGACATATGATACTATTTAAGGAAATAAATTGGTTTCAGATCTTTTTCAATTAAGACGTAATGAAAATAGCTATTTTTTCCGGTACTGTATACTATGCACATGTTGTGTTTATTACTAGAACAGCCTGTCTCACTAATTTCTCTTCTTGTATGGCAGAAGCTATGTGATGCTAAACTGGGTCTTTTTGCAGAATGTGTTGGGTAGGTCGTAGCAATAGAGTTAAATTAATAGAGTAATTGGCGTGGCAGAGGGTATGACAGCAGTGAAGGGATGAGGCAAGATGGTAGCAGATGGAGGAGATTTTGTGAGAAGGCGCCCGGGAACCGTAAGGCTCCCGTGGTGCCTGTCTGCTGACCGGAGGGCACCCCCAACTCTAAACGGTGACGTGGAGAAACTCGTTTCTTGCCTTTTCTGGATGTCAGCATTAATTCACTTGCAAAATATCATAACAATAATTCTTATTTTGGAAGTCACGTTGGGAAGGCTTTTTACAAAGCAGCCAACAGGCACGTGTGTAATCACCAACCGAGGGCTGAGTGACGTGCAGAAGAAACCGCCTCAGGTGACGCGGATAAAACCAGCAGCTTTAATCCCTGTCCGTCTGGCCCACGCCGGCCCCGCACCCTGGCCCTGAAGGAAGCGCTCTGTGCTGCAGGATCGTCTTCTTTTAGAGGCGAAAATGGCGAAACACAATGAAGATTGAATTTAAAAGTATTACGCGTAAGAATTTTGGAAACAGAGGAAAATCTTAAATTGCTCCAGCAGACTGCCTATTCTTCATGGAAGCCAGGCCATTTCCCTGCCACTAAAAAGGAAGATTTTATATGATCTGAAAATGTTATTGCCCAATAATTCGAAGAGCTACCCATTTTGTTTATCGTGCTCTGGGGAAAGTTTTCTTTGAATCACTGCTATGAACATTTTATCGACAAAATCAGAGCATTCGAGTTTCTTTTCCTTTTTTTTTTTTTTGACTGCAAGTGAATAATTAGAGATGAGCTTTTTAAAGCACCATATTTCTTTGATAGAATTAGTTTTTCATTACAAAGTTAATTGAATTTTCTTAAAGTGGAATTTCCGTACATCCATCAGACACACTGAGTAATTCGATCTGAGCAGCCGGTGACCCCACAGTCATTCTCTGCCCATTTTTCTACTGTATTAAAATAATTTCTGGGTTATCATTATACCCGATTAATACAACAGGCATTTTCTCAGCACATTCTAGTTAGTGGTTAGCGGGTCCCAACTCTGCCAAGCTCTGAGCCAGGACCGAGGACCCTGGGAATTCGCGGAGGAAGGAGTGAGGCGGGGACCACCCTGAGGGGCCCTGAATTCCATCCAGCAGGGAAGGGATTGGGGTGGGGGGCGGCATGTAGGACCGTAATCCATAGCAGAGTAAAGATGAGGACCATAAAAGACACATGAACAAAGGGCAGATAGGGCGCCCGAGGGTGGGGGTTAGGTGAGTTCACCTACTGAGCTAAGTCATGTGAGGGATTTGGAAGAGAATTCAGCAATTACCGGGGAAACGTCCAGTTTTACAAACACGACTAAAGGGCATTTAATGTGACTCGGTGGCTAATTTTATCTTATTTACTGGCTAATAAAATACCTTAGACGTGAAAAGAAAAGTTTGCACCAAAACCACAAGGCACAATGGTCCTGGAGTGGAAACTGGTCTGAAGGACACAGTGCCCAGGCTTGCCCCGGGGGACCTCGAACCACCGGCGACCTGTGCACTCTCGTGAGGACTGTACTGTCAGGGTCCTGGGGGACCCATGGCTCCACCCGCCAGACCTAAAGCAGTGACATGAAGGCAGGACGCTGGGACGTGAGCTGCTGGCTTGGGTATTATGAGGTTTTTACGCTGAGCTGCATTTTCCACTCTGGGCAGAGTTGAAGGGAGGCAAACGTGTCAGAAGTCTTATTTAAAAAGCTTACTATAAATCTTTTTTAAAAATCAAATTCATGAAGTTTCCATTTATTTTCCTAGGCATTTTTCAAATATTAATCATGCACTCGACTGTGGCCAGAATAGGGAATTCTAATGATTTTATTTCTAGATTTCAACAGGAATTTGTCAGAATCCTACCTTGCTCATTGTAATTCATCTTCCATTTGCCAAGCCATGATCATTTCTTTTCCCCTTGGGACAGGAACTTACCTTATAATTTACGTCCATAAACGCCTGTGCATTCAAACCCAGCCACCGTCCATGAGCCTTTGCTGTTACTAAGCGTGGCAGAAGAGCTTGTGCATAAACTTTCCTACACAACCCAAAGCGGAGACGTATAGAACAGGAAGTTCACGCGGCCGGCCCCGGGGGTCCCGCACCTCTGGCCGTCCGTCGTCAGCCGTGGGCCTCCGCCCTGCCAGTGCAGTGGCTTTGTCACCATGCTCCAGCAGCAAAAACTGTGACCGTGCCCTTTGTAAGTGCAGTATTTGTGATAGCTCAGTAGACAGACTAAAGAAATATCTTAAGTGTGTGTCTCAAACAGAATACAAAGTCCTCCTCAAGAACGTTAGGGACCGTCCTTGTTACGTGGCATCAGCTAGAGAGAAGGGCCCGCTCATGGCCCCCTGACCCATGACGGGCCAAGAAACAAATAAGCCGGCTGCCAGTTAGAGCCGTGCCCATCGAGAGTGAACAGTTACTATAAATGTTAGGTTAACTCTAGATTCTGCTGGAGCAACCTGGTTCAGTACTGAGGAGGAACAGGCTCGCGTTCCTCATGTACGGGTGCGGAAGAACTGACAGCCCCAGTCCACAGATGGCCTGCCTGCCCCGTCACGCCAGACGCACGAGCAGAGTTACACACGCGCCGTGGGGCAGCGTTCCCCGTCAAGAACCATGACAAGCCGTGGGCCTGCCCCCCGAAGCTTTCTTCACATCCATGTTTCTGTTTTTCCGTGGGTCAGAAGGGAACACATCTAATCCCTCCCTTAAAACAAATGTTTAGCCCAACTACAGTCATCCCTTCAAGGTTAATTCACATTTTAGGCACAACGAAATATTCTAGAATGGCTATAGCTCCGTCTTAACTCTGAAGGTGAGGAGACTAAAGGGTTAAAGGCAGACCAGAAGGAAATTAAATATTTAGATATTTAAATATTGAGAAAAGTGTCTTTCTTCCCGCCCCACAAATGTCTCCTTCTGCCCTGTTTGATTAATTAATCCCTAAGAAACTGTATTGGAAGTTTGCTTTTCTATATGCTACAGCTCTTTATCCTGTTGCCCTCAAAAGCCAGGCTTTGCTTTGTTCCCTTTTGCCTCTCCGTGCTCATTTAATGCTTCAAAGTCTTTTTCTTGTAGCAGCCTAGATGAATATCAGGAGAAATCTGGGTATAAAGTTGATTTGTCTCATTGAACATTCCCAGTATTGGAAAAAGAATGTCACATAATGAAATGCGTGTAGAATTTAGCAAGTCAGCTTCAACGTGGTTAGATCTTTGTATGGGGAAATCTGGTATCCAATAAAAAGGCAATTAATGGAATGTAAATATAATCAATGCTATAGTAGCTCATATTAAAATATTGCGGAAATGTTTCGTAAGGAAGCAATATTTGTCATCCCTCTTTCACAGAATATTTTGGCTTGCATTAGGATAAGGATTGAATCAAATAGTTTGCTTTACTACTCTGAGTGAGCCTCTGATTACTTTTTTTCCCATTTAGCACTTTTCCTCTTACCGGTTGCCACCTCTCGAACTTGTGAACAATGGCTAAATTATGCACCTTCTATAGATAAGTGATGCTGATGAAAATACGTATTATAAATTAGCGGTCCACTCCTCTGCCGGAGGCATCTCACACCTGTGGGCATCCCTCTGAGATATCCAGTCTCCCATAGGTCCACGTGGAAGCATCCTTAACCCACCAAACTGGAGGTGACAGCCGGGCCCACCCAGCACGGCCTCTCACGCTGAGATCAGGGCTAGCCTTCGTCACCGTGGCTAGCCATGAGCCCTCTCACGTGTGACTCACCAGTCTCCACGTCCTTCCAGGCTCCAAGCACTCTGAGACGTCTCTTTGGAGCTCCGCTGCCCCCATCACCTCTAGGTGAGAGAAAGAAACATGAAACGCAGCCATCGAAGAGACATGTTATGTCGGTGTGGGCATCTCTCCACACACGAGAGTGTCCTGCTCCTGACTCGGCCTCCCGGGAGGCCCTGTGACGGGCGACGGGCAGACCCTGCGCAGGTGATCAAGTTTCTTGTTGGGAAAGAAGGTGCTGGCATCTTTGGAACCATCCTCACCTCTTAAGGCCGTTGCTAAAACTTCACGAAGACAGCAAAGGTCACAATTAACATCCAGTTATATATATATTACAACGACAGTGAATCAGTGCTTCAGTTGTTGAAACTGTTCAGTTGGCAACTGCCTGATCACCCTTCTACACACTGAAAAACTGGTGCCTAATTACGGCAGGCGTCAGGGAAAACACTGGCATCGAAGGGTGGTGACACCGTGCGGACGTCTCCCACGCGACCGGTGGGACCCGGAACAGCCTGCCGCTTGCTGTCCTGATCCACAGTGAAACGTCATTCCGGCGCGAGGAGGTTTTTGTAAATAAGCCATTTTTTCTGTTAGCTTTTGGTCAATCTCCTATATAAATGGTGACACGAATATTGTCACATAAGAAGTCATATTTCCATCATAGATTTAGCCATTCTTTGTGTTGCAGGTAAACATGAAACAAAATGCCTATTTTGGAGGTAGCTGAGGACAAACCGTACCTTATAGACGAATGCTTCCTGAGTTTCAACTAAAAGTTATGTATTCTTCATGGAAAGTCCTTATTTTATAAATATATTTTAATGCTACATTGATGCTTAATATTCACTAAGTGCGTTGTTGTAATTTGCACATCATCGACCTTTGTGAAATTAATTTGGCAACAACACAGCCTTGGAATACAAGAACACAAGGACCCAGGCTGTCGCCAGGGATCGCCAGGGAACCAGCCAGATGCCCTCTGAACTTGGGGAGGGATTGTTTTTTATGATCTTCTGAAGAGGAGCCAGGACTGGTGGCGTAAGGGCAGGGAACCGTGAGGGGACAGGCGGAGTACAGATGTGTGCACACACATGCACACATGAACGCGCGTGTGTGTGCACATCTGAGGAAGCTGTGCGGCAGCCCTGTGGGCTCCCTTTAGTCGCGGGACACTGCGTAGCTGTGAGTTAGCTGTTTGACAATGAGCACTGACGTTCTCGTGTGGGAGCACAGGGCGGAACCGAGTGGGAAGTGTGGTGCACATCTGCGTTCCCCGTCCGGCCGCGGGGCGGGTGTTGCAGGCCGTGCACCTGCCAGAGCGGCTTCCTCACCGGCCCACGAGGGTGCAGAAGGCCCCGCCTGTGTCCGGACTGGTATGGGCAGCGGGAGTGTGAGGGACCGCGCTGGGCCAGCCTCGAGCCTCTGCCACTCTTGTCTGCCATCGCGACCTCGCCACTTTGTCTGTACCTGAGTTTTGTTGTCTTGGTCTGATTTTATAAAAAATGCCACACTGGACGGCTTTAAAAACATATTTATTTCTCATAGTTCAGGAGCTGGGGAGTTCAAGATCAGGGTGCCTGCAGGCCCGGCGTCCGGTGAGGATCCGTTGGTGGTGTTTGTCATAACCTTACAAGGCAGATAGAGAGCTCTGGTCTCTTCATCGCCTGCAAGGGCACTCGTCCCATTCGTCCCCATTCCCATGACCTCCGCCCTCGTGACCTGTCACCTCCCAAAGGCCCCAACTCCGCATACCATCACATGAGGGATTAGGACTGCAATGCATGAATTTGGGGGAGCAGATACTCAGTAGCATCCCTCACCTGTTAAATGGATCACCTGTCAGCCTACCTGTTCACATGGCTTCTCTCAGGAAGAGTTGTGGCTGGAGTCTGTCTCCTTTGAAGTGCCATCAGTCTTCATGTATTTTTGAAGCGTTCTTACTAAGTTCATAAATGTTTCGGGTTGCTATGTCCTCTTGATGAATCTATCCTTTTATCATTATGAAATTACCTTCTTTATCACTAGTAATATTCTTTGCTCATAAATCTACTTTGTCTGATACGAATATAGCCATTGTATCATGCTTTTTATTTGATTAGTGTTAACATGGGACAACTTTTCTGTCCTCTTATTTTTAAGCTACTTGTGTTTCTGTCTTTGAAAAATATTTCTTTTATGCAGTATATAGTTGGGTATTGCCTTTATATCTGGTCCCACACTCTCAGTCTTTAATTAGATTTTAAATCTTTACACATGATATAATTATTGACAGATACATTGATAAAGGTTTAAATCTATAACCTTGCTACCTGGTTTTGTAATTGCCCTATTTGTTTTCTTTTGACTTTTTCTGCCTTCTTTGGATTCATGTATATTTTTGTAATCCATTTTATTTCTTTTGTTGGCTCGTTGCTTTATTTTGCTCTTACTTTGTAATTTCAGTGGTTTCTTTGGGATCAGTAGCACACCGTCAGCATGTCACATTCTGCTTTCTACGCATCACATGCTTTCAGACTTCATCCAAGCTCAGCATGCAGCAGCACCTCTTTTTTTCTTTTGTTAAATAATATTCCATTGTATAGTTATGACACATTTTGTTTATCCACTTATCTATCGGCTGATGGATATTTGGGTTATTCGCATCTGGAAATTTTTTATTGGATGTCAGACATTGAGAATTTTACTGTGCTGGGTACCATGTATTTTTATCCTGTACTTTTTTTTTTTTTTACTTTTTTCTGAGATGCAATTAAGTTACTTAGTGATGACTTGCTCTTCGTAAATCTTGCTTTGAATACTTGCGAGGCAGTACCAGTGTGCTGCTCCGTCTGGGGCTCATTACTCCCCACCACCGAGGTAAGATCGGGGTGCACCGTGCCCAGCACCCCGCGAACCTGGACGTTTGCAGCCTGGCCGGTGGGCGCAGGCGCGGTTCCCAGCCCTGGGAGGACACGGGGCGCCGTGACTCCGGTCCCCCGGGTGGTCCTCCCCTGGCCCATTCGTCCCCATCGCCGTGGCCGGCTTCTTCCGCGCGTGCCCGGCTCTGCTCCGCGCGGTGCTTCCTCGGGGTGCCTCTGCCCTTCCCAGCCCTTCGTCGCGTGAGTCCCGCTCCGTCCTGGTCGCTCCGTCCCGTGTCCTCGCCCCGGGCCGGCTGCCTGGCGCGCTGCTCCGCGCCATGGAAACTCTCGCAGACGTACGAAAGCCTCGCAGCTGTAGGCCTTGCTCATTGTTCCCCAAATCTCGCAGGTCGCCGTCCCTCCTGACCTGACGTGCCAGGCCTCGGAAGCTGTCGCTCCATGTGCTTTGTCTGTTCTTGGGGTGTCTCGGGGTTGGAGGGTAAATCTGCTTCTCGTTACTCCACCTTGGTGGAAGACAGATGTGCAGTCTGTTTTCATGATTTCAAGTGTTCATTTGCTCTTCGGTGGCTGTCAAAGCTGCTGTACAGAGAAATACAGACTCTGGGGAGATAGACGAGTGTATCGCAATCCGGCCGTTTAGAGAAGGCTCAGCGCGACTTCTGTGTCTTATGGTGGATAACAGTTAATAACCATTCTTTCAGGAAAGCCGTCTGTGTCACTTGCCTCCTTGAATGTGGGAACATTTATGTCTCCTCTCACAGGTGATCAGCGAGTTCGAAGCCTCTCCTGACTCCTTCTCCTACCGCATCCCTAACCTGAGTCGGAACCGTCAGTACAGCGTCTGGGTGGTGGCCGTGACCTCAGCTGGGAGAGGCAACAGCAGTGAAATCATCACGGTAGAGCCCCTAGCTAAAGGTGTGCCCCCGTCGCGAGGCCCTCGCTCCCCATCGTAACGCGGCTGTTTTCAGGTCTCTGTTCCCTCTGAAAGAAAGCTCACGGTGCCCGAAAAATCAGGTAAACCGGATGGCAGCGTCTCAGCCCAGGAAGCAGAGCTGCCGCTGGTGGCGCTGGGCTTCTGTGCACATCAAAAAAGAATCCCTCTGAAGGCAAGCACAGCCCTCGGGGAGAGCGGCTGGGCAGCTCAGCGTGTCTTCGGGGAAATTCGAGAGCGAGCCCCCACTCATCCCTCAGCGTAGGTGGAAATCATGGCGTAGCCGCCTCCTAAGGAAGTTCTACTCTTGTCGAAATCAGGTATCACACTTTTAAAGAGAAATGTTTATATCTTGTTCTATGGAATTTGGAACCTTACAAAAGTAAGAAAGTCATTAGTCTTCTATTGATAGAATGCTGTACACAAAGGTCTTAAGTAACAGTGAGAATTGGAGTCACCAAGAGTAAAAAGTACCTACAAGTAAATATCTTTACAGTGAAATATTTTACTGGTTCTGAAAAGCACATACTTACAGGCACAGAATACTCTTACTCTGCTTCTGGGGATTGCTGCCATCCGCAGTTTACTACTCGTCACGAGTAAATATATTTACATCACGATTCCGGGCCAGCAAGAGACGCCCCCCAGATTTTGGAATACAGCACAATGGTAACTTATTAATAATAAGGCTTATTATTATAATTATAATATAAAATTCCAGGATTCTGATTTGACCTCTAAGAGCTCTTATGCCTATTAATGTGAAAGCTAAGAAAGAGGCCAAATAAAAGAGCAAGGGAATAAAAAAGAGTCGTGTCCCATTTTGAATAGTTAGAAAATAAGGATATCGTTGGTAGGAAAATAAATTAATGGGGTTTTTGGTCTGTCATACTCTGCTCATGATACCCAGCTGCCTTACTATACGCTTCCCAGGATGTAGAAAGCAGTGATCGTCAGTGGGCATCAAGGCTGCACCAGGGGATGCAAGGGACTGCAGCCCAAGGTACAGGACTAGCAAAAGCCTTACCTCTTCCCTGTCTTCATGTGTTCAGAGTCGTATCTCCAGACACAGCCAGAAATGGCCTGGCCCGAGGACATGACGTACTCAGAGGAGGCACAACTGAAACTGACTCGTCTAGAGAGACCCAGTGCCATTTGGCCGTTTAGTAGATGATTTGGAGTGCCTGTTGGATGTCGGGCACTACACTAGGGACACAAGGGTGATTTTATTGACTGCTGAAGCCGATACCCCAGAAGTTTCAGCGGTTAACGTAGTAACACTGTCGGACCAGCACAGATATTTCTGGACAGGTGGCTTTCCTGGTGGCTCGCTCCACATGGTGACTCAGGGATCCAGACCTCTTTCATCCGGTGATGTGAAGTCCTGGGGACCTTTATTTCCAGCATGGAGGTGGAGAAGGAGGGCCTGGAGGCTGGTTAGGAGGTTCTCTTGGGCCAGGCACGGATGTGTGTGCATCGCTGTGTAGAATGAAGGCCTGGGCCCTACTGCTTTCAAAATGGAAATGAAGCCAGTAGAATGTCCAGAGGAAAAGGGGACGAGGTTGCCGAGCACATGGAGGTGTCTTCTAAGGATGTATAAAACACGCAGGTTTACCGTGCGGCCTCGCGGACCTCACAGTTGGGCAGAGACGTGGCGACAAAGCACGACAAAGCATGTGTGCAATCACAACTGCGTTAAGTACTGCAGAGAAGCATGCAAGGACATGCAAGGGCCGCACTTAGAGCGTTAGAGGGGTGGACGGCCTTGGCCACGCGAGGGCGAGTGGACGCACGGCCAGGGGAGAAGGTGCTGTCGCAGCATTCGAAGGCCCCCGTCCTAGAGGGGGTCTGGCTTGTGGGAGGGCGCGGTGCCGGCCCCGGTGAGCCTTGGCAGGGGAGCCAGGGAGGGAGGCAGAGGCCGGCCGTGCCGCATGAGGGGCTTCAGGTGAGAAGGGGAGACACCGTGAGGTGCAGCGGGGTGAAACAGTGCCACTTGTGTGTCTGCGTGAGTGTGTCCGTGTGTGTTCGTGCGTGAGAAACTTCGTTTCTCCAACAGCTGTCGATTCGTGAAGAACAGGGACGCTGACGCGGGCGGCCCCGCCTCGTGCCGCGTTTCCCCGGCGCCGAACGCCAGCCTGGTGCGTTCGTGACAGTGGGGGTGTGTTTTGTGAGATCACGCTGGCCTCCGAGTCCCGAATCGACAGGGAGGAGGCCGAGAGGTCAGGCGGGTGTCTTGGCCTCTCGTGGTGGCAGAGAGGACAGAGGGGCGTGGGCAGGCCCCAGGCGTGGGTCCTGAGTGCAGAAGTGACGGGACTCGGCGGGCGAAGGGACAGGGCAGGGCAGGAGCGAGGGAGCAGGTGTCAGCCGGAGCCGCTGTAAGTGGAGGGGCCGCATGCAGCTGAGGGAGGCCGCGGAGGACATGGGCTGCGAGGGGCGATCTGGACGCGGCGGCGCGCTCCAGCTGAGGTGGCTGACGGCCACCCCGTGGGGTCTGCGTGAGTCCTGGCTCTCAAGAGACACGTGGCAGGAGGCAGAAGTGGAGAGTGGCCAGCACCTAGACTCCTGCCCGCTGGGGACGAGGAGGGCCCACGGGGGCAGACGGGCGGCAAAAGGGCAGGTCCGCAAGGAGCTCCGAAGACCCCCCGCTTGCACCGGGGATGGAGAAGTGGGGAGCTGGCGAAGACAACGGGGTCCGGCCAGAGGGGCCGGCGGGAGCCCGGGGCCAGTGTCCAGCATTCAGCAGAGACGCTTTGGAAAGGAGGCCGCGGGCGCCTGCGCAGCTGCTGCTGGGCGGCCACGTGCACCAAGGCCACAGGTTCCCCTGGGTTTGGCCTCGCAGGAGCCTCGTTGACCTTCCTGAGAGCAGCTTCGCGGGGAGGGGAGGGAGCAGACCACAGCATGAAAGTCTCTAAACATACGTCACCTGGAAGAAGCAACGAGGAGGAGGAGGAGAAGCTGGATCAAGAGCGCGGGTCTCGCCCAGCAGGAGGCCCCGGCTTCATGGCTGTGACTGTGTCCGTGGGCGGGGCCTGTCTGTGTGGCAGGAGAGGCACCAGAGGGGACGGAGGGGTCGGGGTGCGGGAGTCGGACACCCGCAGGACTGAGGTTGGAGGAGGAAACAGTGGATTTGTAGATTTGGTGACAGGAAGAAGAGTTCCCAGCGGTGTCTTCTGTTTATCAAGAATTAGGGGGCTTGCGGGTGGCGGAGGAAAGACCAGAGTTTGAGAAGAGAAGGAAATGATCAGTAGGAAGTGGTCATTGTAGAGAAGCGAGAAGGAATTTAATGACAAAACAGTAATAAATGTATAATTGTCCCCAAATGCTCTGTCACTTGGGTTTCTACAGAAATGTCCAGCTTCGCATGCTCAGTAGAGTTCGCCTGGAGTCAGGGTTGATCGAGATGGGTTTTCTGAAAAGGTGCTGAGCTGGGGACAGCTCGGGTGCAGAGCAGGCAGCCCCGGGGGCCCCGCTGGTACAGCAGAGAGGCGGAAGGGCCGGAGCTGGAGGCAGCGGGCTGCCCAGGCCAGGGGGACGGCGTGTTCTCCGGTCAGCGGGCCGTCAGGGCCAGCCAGCCGCGGGGGCAGGTCTGTCGGCAGGTGGCAGCATCCACCCTGCAGCGTTAGGCCTGTGCCTGCTGGGGAGGGGACAGCAGAGTGACCTGACCCGGTCCTGGCGGAGAGGCCGTCCTGGGAAAGAGCCCGAGCTGGGGGCCCGTGCAGGCAGGGGCACTGGCTTCTCATCAGAATCACCTGAGCAGGTTGTTGAAGGGCTCCCCGACCCCACTGAAGACCCCCGTCCCCCCCGGTCGCAGGGCCGGACCCGAAATCCACGTTTCCGACGAGCAGTCCAGGCGCTTCTCCTGCGGCTCCGGCGTGAAAACCAGGGCTGCCGAGCTCCGCTGCTCGATCTCGGTCTCGGGATTTGGGACCAGCACCGCCTTGGTTGCAGCTGGCACAGAGGGCCACGGGCTCCAGAAGCGGGCCGTGCTGGGCTGACGGTGAGGTCCCGGCCAGCGCTGGTGCAGGTCGCCGGTCAGGCCTGGGGTGACTGCAGTGGCTCTAGCCGGCGCGGTGCAGGACTCAGGTGGGTCAGAATGAAAGAGGCAGGTCCAGCCCGGACCAGCCCTGGACCAGCCCGGACCAGCCCGGGGGCGGGGGTGAAAACCCTCAGAACGCTCCCGCGCGGAGTCTTCGTTGACAGATCTCTCCTTCACGCCCGCCTGTGCCAGCGTCTGCGTGGCTTCTGGAACTCAGCGTAGAATGTGTTTGACGGTAGAGAGAGGGCGTTAACGAGCTTGGAAGCCCCGAACTCCAGCGCCAGCGGGGTTTCCCTAATCACCCCATTTTGCTTGGAGAAACCACATAAAAGGGCGATCCGAAGGGTCTGGAAGGGAAAATGCCAGCCGCCCAGGCCAGAGAACTGATGCTGCCCGGCCAGGGTGTTTCTGTTACCGGGATGGGGAATCGAAATGTCGGCGGCTCGCAGAGCGCCGTGTGCCCTGGAAGCCGGGTCCCGCCATGCAGGGCGCCAACCCCGCGCCCCGGTCAGGGCGCCCCCCACTTGCCTGAGGGCCCCGCCCCCAGGACGAGCAGCTTCAGTTGGCCCCTCGGTGGGGAATTGTTGCTCCAAACGCGAGATTGGGGTTCGCTGTACCGTTTGCTGCACAAAACAGCCCGCTTCTGAGCCCGCTGGCCTTTTTCTCTCTGTCTTTGCCTGCTGCGCTCCAAACAGCAAAGATACGATCGTTTGGTGGACGTTGGTGACAGGGTGACGCCATAATGAGGTGGCGTGGGGCCCCACTTTTCCTGGAACTCCAGGGCTTCCCTGGGGAGTCTGCCCCTTACACCCTTTGACCGGTGCAAACCCTCAACCCCGAAATAGTGCAGGGGTCCCAGCCCTGGTTGCGTTTTTACGGGTCCAGAATCAGACCGGGGCCATGTTCCGCCTGCAGGCTTCGTGTCCGGGCCTCCGGCCGGGCTGAGGCACCAGAGGGGGCGTCCCGGAAAGTGTCCCCGGTGCGTGGCGGAGACAGGGAGACAGCTCTGCCTCCAGGAGACGGTGTCCCGGTGCCTGTCAGCTGCGTGTCTCACTCAGGGAGGTGGCACGGGGCTCCTGCCGTGCCGGTCTGCGGGGAGGCCCCCGCTGGCACGGGTGCACCCGGGTCCCCTCCTCTCTACCTTTCAGGCCCTCCTGCGACTTGGGGCCTATGCCGGTGCCAGATGCACCTGGCAGGGGCTCCCGTGTGAGCCTCCGAGTCACTGTCCCCAGAAAACGGTTGTCCTTGAAGAGAAGTCATTCCAAAACATTTCTTTTCCTTAATGTTTGTGCGGAAGATCAGGCTCTCACAGTAAAGTCAGGAGAGGACCACAGACTCGCTGAGGAGAAGACTCCAGTTTTACTGCTTCTCGTCCTTCAGAGCTTTGTGTTTGTATTGTCTATTCTCTCAGATATTAAAGCGTATTTTAATGTGCAGTTTTGGGTGTTGAGATAGATTGTTAATAAAGTGCTTTGAAGAATAATCGGGCTCATAGAACACACAGCTCGGAGCTGCTGGGCTTACGAAGCCCCAAACATTTAATTTGGACTCCTCATATTTAGTTGACAGAAGGGAAAATTACTGCGATTGGGTTTTTTGGCTGTTTGTATGTTCTCGCAATGAAAACCCCCTATGCACAATATCACCAGGGAACGGGGCCAGCAGGTGTGACGTTCGTGGGCAGTGTGCCACTCATCTTTCTGGGGGGCATGGCTGTGCTGGGGAAAGTTGTTTTGACCTCTGTGGAGACAGGTCCGTGGACTAACTGGCCTTCTTCTCTGCTCCGCGCTCCAGCTCCTGCACGAATCCTGACCTTCAGCGGCACGGTGACCACGCCGTGGATGAAGGACATCGCCTTGCCTTGCAAAGCTGTCGGGGACCCTTCCCAGCAGTAAAATGGATGAAAGACAGGTAACCAGTAACCCGACGTGTGCCTTTAGCGAAACCCTGAGCGAGCACGGCGGCGGCAGTGCGTGGGGCGCGTGCTCTGACTTTGCACTCGTTTACACTAGCAAAAGCTGGAAAACCTGCCGGCTCTTCCCTCGTCAGTGCGGAGGGGTTCGCTTAAGCACTAGAAGGCACTGATCGATGATGTGAATCCTCTGTAAATTCAGAGCCTTTAAATTCGGAAGAGAGTGCTTACAAGGAAAATAGTCTAACCGACCCAGTGTTCTCTGTGGAAGTTTCCTGCACCGTATTTCTTGTGTGACGAAGGCGAACACACCCAAGGCTATGTTAGACTTAGCACCCATCTCTTCTTCTCCCGAGGTGATGGACCAACTAACCCTGACTCAGACGCGTCGAGAAATACCTGTGAGAAATGCAGTACATTAGGACTTTGCTAATGTAAAACCTGGCTTTCCGTGCTCAGTAGTAATTATTAAAATGATAGCAGCAAAGACAGAAGGGAGGAAGTGGGTGAGATCTGTTCTGTCTGTGTGACTTTGTGAAGTGCTTTCTCTCTATTCAGGGGAAGACGTTAGGCTATAAATACAGGGTTGAGAATTCACTAATGAGCGCAGAGGTTGGATATGAGATGGATTTAGTAGAGTACCTATTTCAAATAAAAGCACTTAAAAGATAAAACCATTGCAGTAATGGTCTTGGTCCAGTGACCACTTTTCTCATCTTTTTAAAAGTCAGTTAATCCAAAGGAAATGAATGCGCTCCCAAGGTCAGGCGGCATTCTGCCCGATGTGGGGGTGACCCCAGAGGCCTGGACAGCGCCACTCTGGCTGCAGTTACGATGGGAGGGGACTCTCTTCATGCTAGAGGGTCTCCTCACCCCCTTGACGTACCGCAGTTCATTCCCACGTCAAAATCATTAACAGCTGTAACCAAGTGAATGTACAAGACATCCCAAAATGTAGCCGTCCCTGTCACGGAAGAAATTCCCCAAAAGAGGAGTCGCTGGTGCCTCTGGGGACATGGCAGGTGTGGACATATGTGAGGGGCCGGAAGCCAGGCCCCGGGCACAGACCTCACCTCGGCACAGCCCTTGTCACAAAGAACAGAGCTGAGCCGTTCGGCGGCTCCCGTGATCTAATCGCATGGCCGTGGTTTAGTGCTTGCTTCACACAGCTTCCGCCCGCGTCGTCGGCTTCAAAGCGAGCCTTCTGTGCTCTTCCCCAACCTCAGCTAATTTGGAGTGTAATTTCTTTAATCTGTGCCTTTTTCTTCCTGTGAGGCAGTAACGGGACGCCCAGCCTGGTGACGATTGATGGGCGAAGGAGCGTCTTCAGCAACGGGAGCTTCGCCATCCGCACGGTGAAGGCGGAGGACTCTGGCTACTACAGCTGCGTCGCCAACAACAACTGGGGGTCCGACGAGATCGTCTTGAACCTACAGGTGCAAGGTACAGCGCGCCGGGCCCTCCTCAGCGACGTTTCCTGTGCGCGCGTCCGTGGGCGGAGCGTAGAGGGAGCCATTTCAAAATCAGCCTTTAGAAAGCGCTGATTGCTATTATCATCTGACAAAAAAAAAAAAAAATACGTGTTCATTTTGGAAAAGAGAGGTAAACAAATCAAAGGAAATCGAAAGCATTTATAACCCCAGAGACAGCACCGGTTGCGTTTCCCTGCGTGCGGAGAGCCTGGTCTCATTTTTCTTTACATGCACATCGCTGAGAGAGTCCTTCTTGAAAAGTTCCACTCCTTGCGTTTTTTCCTCTGCATATGTATGAATGTAACCCAGAAAACACAAACGGAAAATAAGTCTGAGTCAACGTCTTTTAGGTCTTCTAATTAATTAAATTGTTACATGCAATATATAAAAGGAACACTAACTGAAACCGTGTTGCTATAATATATGTAATTGTGTAATACAGCATATGGGATTTTTTTGATATCATACACAAAAAATTCATAACCAATTCAAGATTATAAATTAAAATCAAGTGTAAAATCCCAAATGGCCACCGGCTGGGTTCTGATGTGGATGTAGAGCGATCTTTTATCAGTAGAAAAATCAAAGCCTATGTTTCTTTGGACTTAAGAGTTCACATTAATAATAAAAGCAATAATGTCCTCAGCGGGATGGAAGGGGAGGATAAGAACTATATTTTTAAAAAAGAATCCGAAATGGATCTGGAATTTCAAGTAGATTGAAGTCAGCAGAATTCCGAGGCGTTTTGGAAGACAGACGCTATATTCTGACTCTAAAGAGATGGGACAAGTTTATGCGTTTGGGTTAGCATGTCAGACTTCTCTGAGAGGAAAGGAGAAGGACATTGTACCTGAAGCGATTATACAGTCTGGATAACCCGATTCTGAATTCCTCCAGCGCCTCTGTCCTCAGAGCTAATCCAAAGCAACATCGAGGCCCGTTGGTTAGAAGTGCGTGTTCTTCAAACCTCGTGTGAGCATCTGAATTCTGTGCTGCCGCTCAAGGGCACACACACCTTTGATGTTTGGAGCTGAGCGGGCGTGTGTGTGTGTACACGCGTGTGTGTGCCCACACGCACGTGCGTGCGCTGCACCTTGTAGCAATAGCTAAGAGAGTGGAGAATTTTGCAGATCTTTTTCCTGCGAGTCACTCTTCCCTCCTTCCTTCACGTCCCCGAGAGCAGCACAGCTGTGTGTGTGTTGGGGGAGGGGGGCGGGGTGCCGTTTGTCTTTCTCACGTGAATCGTGGCTGAAATTCAGGGTAAAACTGTGCACGTATCCTTTATAAGTTTGACAAAGGTTGCAATTGGTGATGAACGACTCATAAATTCAAGGAATCGGTAAGGAAATGTGTTAGATTTAAATCCAAATAGAAACGTGGTTGAATTTTCTTTAAACAATAGATTCACTCTGTTCTATCTCTTTAGCCCAGGATATCAGCTAAATAGACATTTTGACAGAAGCGAGTTGCATGTTTTGGCCTCAAACACTTATTTAATGAATGGCTGTTAAAAATGATTTGGTAAATGACTGTTACAGGAGATTAAAGATGTGAAAGACTGATTCTTGTTTTCTAAAATCTGTTTCCTGTCCAGTCCCACCAGATCAGCCTCGGCTCACAGTGTCCAAAACCACGTCGTCTTCCATCACCCTCTCCTGGCTCCCCGGGGACAACGGGGGCAGTTCCATCAGAGGTAATAAGGACGGGAGTGTCCACACTCCGTGATTAGTTGTTATTATCCACAGGCCGATAAGCGACATCGTCTTCAAGTAATTTTATGTTAGTTTATTCCTCAAAAAAAAGCCGTGTGATTAATTCTCCCATTACCTAAACAAGACACTACACCTCTGTGTATATGGTATTTGTTGACACTCATCATGCATCCGAGGAATCCTGTTCACAAAATTATTATTGTGCATCCAGCCTGAGTGAAATATTCACAGACACACATACATACACACAAAGAAAGCAGAAACAAATTTGGTAATCTCTCCCCTGAGGTTCTACACATTGTCGACACTGTATCATTCGTTCATTCTTGTGCTCGATCGTTCATTCAAGCAACCGTAGTTACTGTTCTTATAAAACATTAAAATATGGAGAACTTCGAGTTTAGATGGAAAACGGTCGACTCACACAAAGCTTTTGGGACGGGCGCACAGTAAAAAGAATGCAGGACGTTTGCACTGAGGCGTGAGATAGCACGGTCATTGCAGCGTGAGCGGAGCCGGGGGAGCGTCATGCCGGGGAAGTCGTAGACCCGGGGACGGGAGCCAGTCCGTCCAGGGGAGGAGACCGCGGACGCACCAGAGCGAAGGGCCGGGGGACGAGGGAGGTCGAGGGCGGGCGGGCGGGGACGGCGGGCTTAGATTCTGACGATGGAGGACGGGTGAGGAGAGCGCTGGAAGGGCAGGACGTTTAGGGGTGCGGCCGGGGTGTCCTGCCGCCAGCGCCTTCCGGCTCACGAGAGTCGCTGCATCTCTTCCCAGCGCTGCGCTCAGCGGCGGCTGCCGGCCTGGGGTTATCTACACACCAGAACCAGGGACGCGACCAGTCAGGGCTGTGTTCTTGTTTCAAGAGCCAGTTGTTAAACATTTATTAGCACGCCACTTGGGTGAAAGGAAGGACCTTCCTCTTTTTTTTTCAAAGAAAAGAAAAAGGGGAGATGATCATTTAAAACTAGTTGCACGATTAGGGGTGAGGACGCGTTTGTGGGTTTGAGGCGCGTGGGGGGGATTTGCCCCAGCCGCGGAGCGGACGCACCGGGCGTCAGGAGCAGACGCACAGCCTCACTGTGCCGTGGGAGGGAGGCCCGGCTGCAGACGAGCGCGCAGACGGCAGTGGTCACAGCTCCCACAGCTAACGACTTTCTCCAGCGACGTCAGACAGCAGGGGAGAAAAGGGGGTCACGGGTGACCAGAGTTGACAGTTAGCAGGGCGGGTGTGGCGGGAAGTCAGGAGTGAGCGAAACCAGACACGTAATGAAACGGTCAGGGGGGCCAAGCAGCTTTCCATGGAAAAGGAAACGGGGCGCTGAGGGAGGAGCTCAGGGGACCCTCGTGCTCTAGGCTCACGGCCCTGCAGGGCTGGTTTTGCGAGTGAGTCCAGGAGGGGGAGGACACGGAGCGCGGCAGAGCGAAGGTCCTAGAGACGAAGCCGCTTCTTAGGCTCGGAGGCTCCAGGGAAAGGCAGCCAGCGGCCCCTAGAACACAGCGGTGGCCGGAGCCATCGGCATGGCGTCCCCGGCACTGTCCAGAAGGGATCCAGGTGGAGGAAGTTGGATGGAAAGCACAGTCCCCATGCCGTGCAGGGCACCAAGGCGTGGTCGGGACAGAGCCAGGCGGACGCCGGGCCCTGGCGCCGGGAGCACAGGGCGCGAGAGCCACCCCTCACCTGGCAGGGGCCAGACGGGCGGGAGGCGCACAGGTCAGGAACACGGAAGGCCAGTGCGGCTCAGGGAGGAGGACGGGCCCCCGGGCCGCAGGGGAGAAGGGAAGAGGCCCGTGGCCTTGGAAGGGGGCTCGGGGTGGGCGGTCTCCACGTGAGCGGCGAGGAGCTTCTGTCTGTCGCGGCGAGGCGCGTTGCACCTGCGTTAAACGCGGAGTGGACGGCGGGGCGGGAGGCCCGTCTGCTGCTGTGTGGACCAGCCGGCTAGCGTGGGCGGCCGGGGACGGGACAGGCAGGGGGTAACGAGGGTGACGGCCCTGTCGAGAGGAGGGTCTCGTCCACGGCCACGCCACCCTGGCGTGCCCGATCCCATCGGATCGCGGAAGCTCAGCAGGGCCGGGCCTGGTGGGTACGTGGATGGGAGACCGCCTAGGAAGACCGGGTGCTGTCGACGTAAAAAATAAAAAGTAAAGGACTGTAAGTTGACGAGTTCCTAGCAATCTGTGAGGTCCACCAAGGGTTGCCTCGCCTAACGTGTAGAAATACTTCATAAACAAATAAGAAAGGAGGAGCGTCTCAGTGACCTCGGGGGCGACGGTGGGGTGAGACTCTCACTCACGCACCCTACCACGGTCACCTGACCTCTGTGGCCCTCTGTCCTCATCTGTACTGTGGAGAAAGTTGTCACTTTTCACAGGGCCGCAGCGTGCGGCCCATCGCGAACGCTCAGACACGACAGGTGTAGTCAGGGGCGGAGGGGCTTCTCCATCCGAGGCCGGGCCCGCCCAGGTGTCCGAAAGGCTGCAGGACCGGAGCCGGTTCCCTCCGTGGCGGGTGAACCGAGCAGGGCGTGGTCGAGCGGATCCCCACCCCCACCGGCACGTGCCCCTTCTCCGGAGCTTTGCTTCCGCAGTCAGGGTTTGGGCCCCTGTGCGCCGAGGGCGGGCACTTGGAGATGGCGCGCGCATTTCCTGCTGTCCGGCACGCCTTTGAGCACGGGGCGGGCCGACAGCTGGCATTGCGCCACACCCAACGACGTGGGTGGCCTGCGCACCCCACTCATCCGCACGTCACCACGACCCGCTCACGCCGGGGCCACACGTCCTGGACTCGGGACGCCTTCCCGTCCAGACACGTGCGGACTCCGTGGCCTCCCGTCGCGCCAACGCCGGCGGCAGCCAGCGTCCGCCGGAAGGCAGGTAACGCGCCCCACTGCTTCTGTCGCCCCAAGGCTACATACTGCAGTACTCGGAGGACAACAGCGAGCAGTGGGGGAGCTTTCCCATCAGCCCGAGCGAGCGCTCCTACCGCCTGGAGAACCTGAAATGCGGCACTTGGTACAAGTTCACCCTGACGGCGCAGAACGGAGTGGGCCCCGGGCGCATCAGCGAGATCATAGAGGCCAAGACGCTGGGGAAAGGTACGCGCCCCCCCCCCCCGGCTCCTCTGTTGCCCGGGTCGGAGCGGGGGCTGGAGTCACCAGTTGCACGTGCGTGTGTTCGCACTCCGCTATTCTCCAAACGGGCTCGGCAGTTACCGCGTAACGAGAGAGAGCCAGTGTCGAGAGGGTACAAGAGTATCTCGTTCTCTTATTTCGTTCTGTTTTGTTTTCTGTTTTTCAACGTAGTTTGCAGTTAAAAAGAGGAGTGTCACTTGAAAATCGAGAGCTTTGGTTCCCCCGCTGGGCGGCCGTGAAAGGTGACATTCGGGCTCTCGCCTGCTGGCGTGGCTCCTCCCTCACCCCAGACCCCCGCTAGTGCACAGCCCTCCACCCCGACGTTCAGGGGGCAGGTGACCGGGACAGGCTGCTCACCTGTAATGTGAGGTGGGGTGTTTTATCTGAGACATGGGCCTTCAAGGAGTTGAAGCCCGAGGGAGTGGCGTCCGATGGTGACACCTGCCACCTGGGAACGCCGGGAAGAGGCAGGGACGTAGCCAGCCGCGCGTGAGTGCGAGTCCGGAGGTGAAGAGCGAGTCTGTCTGGTTTCCCTCATGTCTGATTCTTACCTGGCAGGTGGATGGATGGCAGGAAAGAGAGAATTGGGAAGGCAAAAAGCGTTGTTTGGTCTGGAGCTTGAGTTTTAGATACTGGCGTCTGAGTTTTAGACACTGTGTGGAAAGGGTTCAGATGACGAGGGCTTGGTGTATGCAGAAATATGTCTGCTGGGCCCCTGGGATCCCGTGTGACGCATGGGGAGAGTGTGGGGTGTCTGCTGCCACTTCCCAGATCCGACACGGCCCTCCCTTGCGTTGGGTTCGTTTGCGTGACAGCGGAAACGGGTGAGCCTGGCACCGTGCGTGGGCCCTTCAGACCCACTCAGGGAAACGCACACGGAAAGCAGCTCTGGGCCTCAGGCAGCGCTCGGGCGCGCAAGGTTCACCTGTGCCCCTGACCTCCCTCTCAGGCCTGGGCCGTCACTGTGGGGGGCAGCCCACTGTCCACGCGGCTCCTGTCGGCAGTGGACACGTTGGGAGTGGCCCGTGGCCCACACTCGGACCGAGCACCCCCCTCGGAGAGAGAGCCGCCAAGGGGGGCTGTGCGCGGACCCCGACGCTGTCCGCCCCGCGTCCCGCACGCCGACCGTGCCGCGTTCCCCGCAGAGCCGCAGTTCTCCAAGGAGCAGGACCTGTTCGCCAGCATCAACACCACGCGCGTGAGGCTGAACCTCATCGGCTGGAACGACGGCGGCTGCCCCATCACCTCCTTCACGCTCGAGTACAGGCCCTTCGGGACCGCGGCGTGGACCACAGCGCAGCGGACCTCGCTCTCCAAGTCCTACATCCTGTACGACCTGCAGGAGGCCACGTGGTTCGAGCTGCAGATGCGCGTGTGCAACAGCGCTGGCTGCGCGGAGAAGCAGGCCACCTTCGCCACGCTCACCTACGACGGCGGTGAGCCGGCCCGCCCCGCGGCCCCGTCTGCCCCCGTCCACCGCGGCCCCGTCTCCCCCCCCCCCCCCCCCCCGCCCACCCGCGGCCCCGTCCGCCCCCCGCCCACCCGCGGCCCCGTCCGCCCCCCCCGCCCACCCGCGGCCCCGTCTGCCCCACCCCCCGCCACCCGCGGCCCCGTCTGCCCCCCCCCCCCGCCACCCGCGGCCCCGTCTGCCCCCCGTCCACCCGCGGCCCCAGGCGCCAAGTGACCACTGCCCGCAGGCTCCGTTAGACTCTGGGCCTGCTCCCTCCCCGGCTCCCTGCTCACTCCTTGTACCCAGCCACCTGTGCTGTGGCCCAGCAACAAGAGTCGATCGAGGCCCGCGGGCCCTGGTGAGCGACTCAGGCTGCGGGACTGATGGATCCTTCAGCACGCGGTTCGGAGCCTTGTTGGTGACCCTGAGCTAACACTGCTCTGTCATCTCCCACCCACCCCGGTCCCCACCCGTCCCAGTCCACGTGAAAACTTTCCATTTTGCTCTGAGGAAGCCCTTAAACTGCACGTCCAAAGCCGTTTTCCACAGTAAGGAGCTTATGCTGGTCTCTGAAGGGAAGGAGAAGCATTGATGAAACAGAATCGTGCCATAGGATATCAGTGAACATGCAAGCACACACACGTGCATATGCACACGCACACACACATATGCATGCACACGGATACACACGTGCACACACATATGCATATATGCACACATGTGCACACACATGCACATGGATGTGCACGTGCACACGTATATACACATGCATATGCGTGTGCACACACACATACACACATGGACTTGACATGAGCCTTTTGAGAAGCAAGGGAGATGTCTCTTGCTGTTTAGTTGACCAAAATTAAATGGCTACTTTTTATCCTTTTTTCCTGTAATTAGTATCAAGGGCCATTTATCACTATCTGAACAAATGCCCAGCCCCGGAAGCTGCTGGCAGTGTGGCACTGGAGGTCACGTGGTGAGCAGGCCTTAGGAAGGCCTGAGGAGCAGCACGTTGGTGCCGATTACCGCAGCCTGGAAGTGACCGTCGCTCGGGGCGGCACTGACTGAATGCGGGTTTCTGATCTCAGGGCACAGGCGGCTGCAGTTGATCAGAGTGTTCAGGACGCGGCCCAGCTCCCCTCAGAGCCGCTGTCCAGTCTTCACCGATCACACCAGACCAGTGTTGGACGGCTTGGCCTAGACCGTCTGCACCTGAGCAAACGCCCCGATGCTTCATCCGCTGCCCGGCAGGCCGAGGGCTGTCCGCGCCTCTGCCCGTGTGCACGTGGGGCCTGTTTACTTAAGGCCCCCGCAGGGCCTGTCTCAGGGTGAAGGTGATAAGGCCCTAAGGAAGGAGGGTCCATGAACCCAAGGACCCTCAAACACAGCCGTAGGTCACTAACGGGCTGATATGGCCCGGGGACCTGGACTGTGCTGGACAGTGGCCTGGAGCAGCTTCCTCCTGCTCCCAGACACCGTGTGAACCCACCCGAAAGCCCAGTCCAGGCCGCTTCTCCACCAAGCCCTCCGCAGCCAGAGCCAGGGGCCCGCGAAGGTGGGCACGGCCTTAGGCCGGGGCCGCCTCTGCTGTGCGCACTGCGCGCGGCCTGGCTGGGAACCTGCTCTCCTGGGCTGACGCTTCCCTGACTCTCTTGGCCTCCATTACAAGTGACGTCACGCAAAGATGTCCCCGTCACAGAGCAGCACTTGTCAGGCAGCACTCGTGACTCGCTTTATCCCCCGCGGGTCTAATTCTTCGGTCTTAGGGAATAAAGGCTCTGACACTAGCCCGACACTCTGCTTAGTATTCACGGGTTCCCCTAAGTTTTTTGCCAGCTGGTGGCACCCGTTTGGGTAATCGGTAAATTTCTTACTCTAGCTTACTGGTTTCCGTTAATCGACACAGTGATCACACTGTGGCAGGCAGCTTCTCTGCAATCTCAGCACGCTGGTCGTGTGTTCACAGCTAATGGTTTCATCGGAAACCGCTCACGTGCAGAATTGGAAGCTGTAATTCTTACTCAAAGTGCTCTGCATTTTAAATGTTTGTCTTCTAAAAATAAAAAATGTAATGCTCTCACTTTAATCAGGACCTTAGATTATTCTCTGAAAAAGAACTGTGAGCTGCATTTAATTTTCTGAAATCTGAAATGATTTTATTACACTAAGAATTAAGAATACATATTTGTGTTTTCTTTGTCAAAAATTATGGGTTTCTGTGAACCATTTTCATAGACATGAAGCTTTAATATCTCTTTTGTCACATTTGCCTGAAGAATTTTCTTCCTTTGGGAGAAAACGAACATTGACAATTAGCCTCACAGCTCCCCCAGCCCGATTTCAGAGTCTTCCGTTTCTTTACCTGACTTTGTCCCTGCCATTTCCTTAGCCAGACATTTCTGTCCGCCCTCATGTCCTCTTGGTTTTGCAGGCCCGTCCTCCTTGCATCCCTGTGCATCTCTGACCTCGCTCCGGGCATTTACAGACTTGGGTTTCCGGCCAAAGATGCCATAAAGTTAGGAGGACACTTTTGACCTTGACAAATCGCAGAGGGGCCTGGGGCTCCATTATCCCCGCTCTACTTACTAAATGCAGGATAAAGATCACGTTTGCTCATTTTTTTTTTTTGCATTATTTTCGTATTATTTTTGCCTAAATCACAGGCTCCTTGGCCCTTGTTTTACATGGGAAATACCGCGGAATGGAGTGGCTCACGCAGCGGAGTGTGCCAGAGCGCACGCCCCACAGAGAGCAGGTGTCCGTGTTTCTGTCTCTGCTCCACTGTGGCAGCCTGACACAGAAGCCAACACAGCTCAGAGTTCAGCCCGCTCAGGGGTTTCTTTATGATTCTCAATAATCTGAATTTCAGAGCACTTTTCACAGTGTCTCGTCAATAAGTAGCTTTCTTTGGGTACCTGGACGGTTCCTCTTTGAAAAGCTGTCTGTACCTCTTATAACCGGAAATGAGTTTTTAAAGGACTTTTGCTCTGACACCTGTGATAAAAAAGCAGGGGGTTTTAGGGCTCTGTGAGCCAGTGTCCCCGGCACAGTGTTCCTGCAGACTCTGTTCCCTTGCCCGGCCTACTGTTCCTTCTGGGATGTGCGGTGGTGACGCTTACTTCCAAGTCCGTGCTTGGGTCTCATTTAAGCATGAAGCTTGGGCCTCTGCTCCCTGGTGCCTGCACACAGCAGCATGTCGCAAAGTGAAGTCTCTTTCAGAGAAATGCCCTTTGCCCGTGGCGCAGACCCTGGTCTGAGGTGGGCAGAAGGCGGGGGGTAAGCAGGTGGAGAAATGAGCAAGGACCTAGAGGAAGGGTCCCTCCCCTGCCCCTCGTCTTGGACACCCGTGGGTCACATGGCACAGTGGGTGTGACCATCAGCCCTGTAGGCCCTGCCGAGCCGTCTGCAGTAATCGCCACCTGACATCACGGCCCCTCTTGCAGGGACGATCCCGCCGCTCATCAAGTCCGTCGTGCAGAGCGAGGAAGGGCTGACGACCAACGAGGGGCTCAAGATGCTGGTGACCATCGCCTGCATCCTGGTGGGCGCCCTGCTGCTCTTCGTGTTCCTGCTGGTGGTGCGGAGGCGGCGGCGGGAGCAGAGGCTGAAGAGGCTGAGAGGTGAGTCCGGCCAGCTGTGCGCCGCACGGGCGGGAGGGGGCCCGGCCCGGCCCCAGCCGCCCGCGCCTGTCACGCTCCTTCAGCGAGACTCCAGAGCGTTCTGGAAGAGTCCGGCAGGCGGCACCGCTCCGTCGGAAGTGGAGCGAGTCGGCCTCGCGCCAGCCGCCTGCCTCCTAGAGGTCGGGAGGCGAAGGAAGTCGTTTTCTCATGGATTTTTCAGCCCTACTCTCTTCCTTTTTCGGGCATTCCAGTCAGGCCACCCATTGCGCTTCCTTTGAAAAGCCCCATCAGACGTGCTCAGGGAAGGAGAGCCGCTTCATGGGCAGGAAGCAGGGCTGAGGGTTCCCGGTGCTGCTGTGGCATGCCGAGGCAGAAAGCACGCTTTCCCGAAGTAGACGTCTGAGCTGGGGGTCAGAGTTTCACTCTAACTAAACAAAAAAAGCAAAAAAAAAAAAAAAAAAAAAAAAAAAAAAAAAAAACCCAAAAAACAAAAAAGAAAGAAAAAAACGGGAAATGGGCCGCTGGGCTGGATGGGTCCCTCACTGCCAGGCACTATTACTATAATGTCCGGCTGTGCAGAGTCCCAGTGACCAGCTCTTCCCAACCTCTGGCCAGCAGCCCTGCTCTGCGGTGCAAGGACAGGAAGGTGTGGGTGCAGGACAAGTGTACGCCAGCCTTCGCCTTTTACCGTCAGGGCGTTTGGCCGCCTTTCGGTAGAATGCATGTGCGCACGTCACAGCGCAGCGGGAGGGGATGTCACGCAGAGTCCTGGATGGTCTTAAAGTGACATTTGGGGACCATCCCTGCGATGTCCCCGAGCCTCACGGGTGTATGTGGAAAGCTCTGCGTCTTCTGTAAAGGCTGTATCGACGTGAGCCGGGTAGAGCCGCAGCCCGTGGCGGTATCTGAGGCAACGTCCCTCATCTAAACCACCCTCTTTCTGTGACTCCACCACGTTTGACCGTCAAAGCTTCCGCTGCGCCCCCAAGTCAAAACGTGTGAAGCCCATTGCACTCTCTCTGGACACTTAACTGTCTTCCTATTTTCGTCTTCGGAACCCAGTGACCGAGACGCACCAGGGGTCCCGCCGAAAGGGCCTGCCCAACACGTTAACCATTATCCCTTCATTGCACAGACCCTACTTGAATGAACCCCGTACCCTAACCCCGCGCTAGGTGCTTAACGTGCAGAGATGGAAAGAGCCTTCTGAACGCTAGGCCCAGTGTAGGTGGGAGACACGTTAGCATCTACCAGGAAGAGAACCAACAACGTCATGAATGCTTAGATGAGGCATCAAAGTCAGCGTCAGTACAAAGGAGGGACTGACGTAACCCAGCTAGAGCAAAAAGGGAGAGCGTCTAAAAGCTGCGTGAAACAGCGCTGTCAGGATGTCATGGTGCCTAATCCGTGCAGAAATGCAGCACTCGGCGAGCTGTGCTGGATTTCATTCACAGGCGTTCGTCACTAAAACACCCACGGGACGTTTTGACAACCCTCTTGCACTGAAAGCAGGACCCCGTAGACTGGACGTGGGGGCCCTGTGGCTGAGGTCCCCGTCGTAGCTAGGACGTTCTGTCCCTGTCATGTCAAGACAGCCGAGCTGCATGTCGAGGACTCTGAATGGCCCAATTTAACGTTTTAGAAACCAGTAAAAGTTTTGCATTCATCACGTCTATTTGATCACGAAGGTTTGGCAGCTCGTGGGTTAACCGCCGAGGCCATCCGTCCCAGCGTTGGGCCACCCTCTGTCAGATTCGCCTTTTCCTTGTCCCCCGGGCGGGCGCTGAGGGTGACTGCTTCTTTCCCAACTGCTGTGCTACGTTCTTTTCCACTTGTAACGTAAGCGCCCCAGCCTCACGAGGGGAAGCAGCTGAAGACAGCGCCGTCGCGCACGGGCGCGTGTGGGCTGGCCGGACGGCGGGCCCGTGTCCCCTTTACTTCGTTTTTAGCAGGTCCCGTACTTTGATTACTGCTGTGCGAGGGTTCTGTCCAGAACACTTCCTGGAAATGGCGCGCGCATTGTAGGCACCTGCTTCGTGGCAGGTCTCGGCGAGACGAGAATATGTCACGTTAGAGAGTTTGGTCTTCTGTTCCCCGGACGCGGTTTCGTTTTCCTTGCTTCGGGGAGGAGATGAAGCCAGCCCCGCGGTCTCGGAGGGGGTGGAGGAGATGAAGCCAGCCCCGCGGTCTCGGAGGGGGTGCACCCATGCGGTGCTGAGGTGCGGCAGATCCCAGGCCAGGAGCTTGCAGGGCACAGGGGCGTCTGCAGACTTGCATTCTGCACACGTCGGGGTCTGGCAGGAGGGCAGCTGGGCCACAAGGGACCAGGTACCCACCTCCACCCACTTCCCGGCCGCGAGTGTGGACGCGGACCCACGGAAACACGCACGCGTCAGCACCTCGTCAGCCCACCAGGTGTCGGGCGCCATGGTTTTCAACCCCATAGTCAGGTCTTCTTGTTGACCCTTTCGACTTGATTACGCGAGTTCGACCAGGTCCTGGAGAGACAAGGTGGTGCACCCCCCCTCCCAGAGCTGTCGATGCTGACGCTGCAGTGGCAGTGAGTGAAGGGACAGGCTCATCTTCCTGTGACCGTGAGAAGTGTGCCATGAAAGACCAGACTAGGTCTTTCCAGGGACCAGGCGTCAGCGACAAGCCAGGCCTTGCCCCGGAAAGCTCTTTGTCCTGTAGCCCAGCAGAGCCCCCGAAATGTTAGTGGGCGACCTGGAAGGGAAGTGTAGGCACCAGCTAACTGCAGCAGGCGCCTGTCGATGAAACGGAGTCGTTAGCAGTCACCCAGTTACAACCTGACCCACATACGGCACAGATTTTGTGCCTGGGCTAGAAGGAAGAGTTCACGTATATTTACATTCTACAGAAAGAGTTGCCGCACGTAACATTTTTATTGTCCAAACTAAGGACATTTCTAATGGCAGGTCGATGTTGCCTGAGCAGCCACTGATCAGGATCAAAAATGGAAATAAGAAAATCTGGATTATAGAAAACTGCTGTAGAGTTCCTAATGGACCCTGTTTAAAGTGACCACGTAAGGTCAACTTCATAGCGTCGACCTTGTTTGATTGCTGGAAACTACTAAGTGTTTATAAGCAGGACATGTTTTACCATGTAGACAAGCAACCTAGTTAGGTGAATACAATATAACGTTCTTTTATGTAAAAAGGTTTTTTTATAAAAAAAAAAAAAGAAAGAAAGAAAATGGGACTCAAGCACTTGAGCCAGCCTATATCCCCCTTCCTGAATGCTTTGCTAATTATAGAGCACAGCGGCCTCCCAAGGCCAAATTGTCTGCCAGTGCTACATTTTTTTAATCTGTAACCTATCCGGAGTTCAGAAGCCAGATTTTGCTTTTAACGATGCCCTGATTTTTCCCACTTCTAGAATCTTTGAAGTGCAAGGTTACAGAGTGAGTCGATGGCGGGGCCCCCGACCCCAGCAGCCCTGACCATGTCAAAGTGTGATTCCCGTGTCAAGCAATCAACTTCCAAGTCCACGAAAATCTTCCTCCTCTAGCAGGTGTTTGCTTGAGGGGGCACAGAGTTATACCCGTCCCCCCTGGGGGGTCAGCTGGTAGTGCCAAGTCATAAAGCTGCTTCTCAGACTTCAGATAAGCCCGAGGGAGAAGGCGAGGATGAGATAAAACTTGACCGTGTTTCTGCCTCAAACGTCCTTATTCCCTTGAACAGAAACACGGTTATTTTTTAAACATGTCTTAAAATGTGTTAATATCATGCAACTGGTCAGTCCCAGAAGGCCGTTCCCAGAGAGGACCTGGCTCGTCTGAGGGGGGAGCCCTGAGCCGTTTTCAACATTCCCTGCTTCTGACATGCCATTTGTCCGCCCTGCAAATGAGCTAAAAGCCCCCTCTTTGGTGAAACCAGACTTGGCTTGAACTTTAATCATCTAAAGGGAGACGCATGGGTGTCGAGGAGGCCGGTGACAGGGGGACTTGAGGCAGGCTTGACCTGGGCGAAGGTGGCCAGCACTGATGCCTAGAGCTGCCACGCGTGCGGGGGTTCTCGGTATCGTTCGTGAAGACACGAGGTGTGTGCACCCCGAGACGCCATCCGCACGCTGCTGAGGCTCCGCGTGGCGGTTCAGAAGGGGCGTGGGGGCCAGAGCCGTGTCCCCCGAAGCTCAGGGCCTGTGCTTTCTGTCTCCACCCTGCCTCCCTGCCTCCCTTTCTGTTTTCCTTTTTTTCTCCCCTTGCCTTAATTCCTTAATAAAAATATGAAAACTCCAAACTTGTTGTGGCAGAGCTGAGTAAAGAAGGGGCTCAGTGTTGCAGAGTGGGGAGCAGAGAGGCCCTGGGGCGGCAGCAGGGTGAAGCCAGGGGCAGCCAGCGGCCGGGGAGGGGGGTTGGGGGGCCGAGGGGGGACAGTCGGTGGGGGGTGGGAGCTGGGCAGCCCTGGGGCTTGGCACCCCCGGGCGTCTCTCTCGTCCACGTTTGGTTTCACGGTTTTCTCAGACGGCAAGTGTATGCGGTTTTCGTTTTCGGGTATTTATTTGTCCACGGTTTTTAAAGCAGCTTTCATTTGAACACGCTGATGGTCAGGAGTCCTATTTGTGATCCTGTAAAAACGCACATGCCAGTTGAAGCCCTTACAAAAATAGCCGTTTCTGAGACCCGTCTCATCGCCACAGGAAAGCCGGGTTGGTACGGGGGAGCTCGCCGGGAAGAGCCCCTGCTGGACGGTAAAGCAGGGCACGGCCGGCCGCCGCGTTCATCGGCGTCTTGTTTTCCGTGGGCATGTGCAGTGAAAGAATAGACGTTGCTTCTGAATTCCTGCTCAGCTGCAGCAAGCGACCAAGCGCGCCTGGGCCCCAGTGCCTTGCTTCTGAGTGAGCACGGTGATCCCCAGGCAGAGAGCCACGCTAAGGGGACACGAGCCAGCGGCCCCCCGGAACGGGCACGGTCCAGATTCCTAGCACGTGCTCAGCCGTGACCCCAGCCCGCTCTTCAGGAGACACCCACGCGCGGTCCCCGAAGACAGCTGTGCCATCCAGACCCCGCCCGCCCGCCTCACGGGCAAACGCGTGAAAGAAGTGGATTCCCGTTAATGGGACCCTTCTCACAATGTCCGATGAAGTCAGAAGGCAGGAAGAGGAGCTAAGCCACAAAGAAAGGGCCTGCCCGAAGGTGGTAAGCACGGGGCAGTTGGGACCAGGGCGGCTTGGGACAACCACCTGTGGAGCCACTTAACCCGACGAGGGTGCCGCAGACGCGGGAACCCGCGGCTAGGGCCAGGCAGGACCTGCGGAGAGCTCTGTCCTCGCCTGCGGGCCACGGCAGTCCCCGCGTGCGTGTGGAAACCAGCACGGGGGGGGGGGGCGCTGATGACCGACTTTGGCAGCGGAGAGAGACGGTGATGATGAGGACAGTCCATTCTGCAGACAGCTGAGTCTGGCACCTTCGGGTCGTGGGCCGAAGTGCGGTGTTTCCGCCTTGGAGATTTTCCCTCTTTTTTCAGAGCATCGAACTGGCCGCTGCTCGGTTGTCGCAGAGAGCTAGTTAGTCTCAGGTTTCTGGCGTTCTGCATAGAGCTAGTTAGTCTCAGGTTTCGGGCGTTCTGCATATGTGTTTCCTTTGCAAGTGTTAAAGTCATCCAGGAAGAGAAGGGACTCCTCGTGTTTACGCCGTCCTCACAGACAAGTGTAGAGACAGGGGCCGGGAAAGTCAGTGGCGTTTTGCTTTCTTTGCTTCACCACGTGGGTGGGGGGAGGGGCCCATCTGTGCACAGGACGGGGCGCAGGGGTGGGGGCGCACCGGGCACAGGCAGGGCCGGCGTGCAGAGCCGTGCTTCGGTTCCCGGGCACCAGCTGGCGTGCGATGATGCCTCTGACTGTCCTCACCTCTCAGTCATTGCGGGCTGCCCCCCGACGTGAAGAGGGTTGCGTTTAAATGTCAGCCCCCAAAAGGTGACAGATGAAATGAAAATACGCCAACCTCTGCGTTTCTTCACTATAGAGCCAGTCGCCCAGGAAGCAGAACACGTTTTCCAGAAAGTTCTTTCACTGAACACTGCATTTAACTAACTTTTTAGGGAGCAACAAAAGAACAACAAGAAGAGGCTTTTGTGTTCTCGGAAAGGAAACATTCGTTTTTGCCAGGACGACATATGTGAAAAGAACAAATTATGTTTTAAGAAGAAAGAGAATTTCAAAGCAGTGTCACCAAAAAAGTAGCATTGTTCTTCTATATCATTTTTAGGCAGGATTTCTTTTGTCAGGAGTGGTAACAAGGTCTTAGTCAACAATGTGCTCGGAGGAAAAAAATAAAGAAAACCTTATTTTTGAGTTTGAAGTAAACACCTAAGTTTCCAGACACAGCGATACGCCATTCACAAGCCTCGTCACCCAACCTCGGGGCTCACAGCTCTACCGCGAGACCATTTTTTTTTTTTAAGTGCTCTGTGGTGTTGTAAGCATTTTAACTTTGATATTTTGATAACAAAAGTAGTAGAATTTATATTATATAAGTGAATTGCTTTCAGAATGTTTATTTTTTGACTGCTGAAGATCAAGTTGGGTTTTCTGAAAGTGGCAAATAACAGGTAATGATAACGCCTTTAAGAAAGGTCTGAGAGTTTGTTTGGCTCCGAGTGGCATGTCCTTTTGTTACTTTAAAATGTATATGTAGTAATTTAAATATATAATAAATATACATGTATTTACATAAATATATATATATATATATATATATGTAAGGAATCCACTAAGCATGGTTATTAGTAGTGGATATACAAATGCATTTCAGAACAGCTGCTGTCCCCTGACTCTGTAGAATGTTTGTCATAAATGCCTCAGTGAATGTTAATGAGGTCTTTGTCGTGTACTAATATTAGCTTTCTTTCCCCAGATGCGAAGAGTTTAGCTGAAATGCTCATGAGGTAAGAACAAACTCTAGCATCCCAGCTACCATGCTTCATAGAACAGTTGCCGACTTGCCGTAATGATTTTTTTAAATGACAGTCTGAAATTGATAACATGTATTCTTTTTGATGTATAATTTCCATTCTACAGGCAAAAATATCTATGTAATACCTAGTTGGATATATGCATAGCAAATAATATACTTTTTACACGCCATAGGGATTTGACTTATTTTTCAATTAGAGTTGACATTCAGTATTTTATGTTATTTCCGGTGTGCAGCATGCTCGTTAGACGTTTACATAATTTATGACGTGATGCGCTCAATTAGTCTCATGCCGTTCTGACACCGCGCAGTTATTATGATGTCATCGACTACACTCCCTGCGCTGTACGCCTCATCCCCATGACTATTTCGTAACTGCCCACGCATACTTCTTCACCTCCTCCCCTTTGCACCCCGCCCCCACCCCGCTCCCCTCTGGCGACCATCAGTTTGTTCTCTGCATCCGTGAGCATGGGGGGTTTCTCGGTGACTGGGCTCAGCTGACAGAATGTTTCCCGTTAAACCGGGGTGGGGGGGGCGGTAAGAAAAAAGGCACATTCTAAGCGAGCAGCGTTGCCGTTTCCTCCACCCGCGCATGCCGCCTTCGGGGCGAGCCTTCTTCCTAAGGGTTAGCCCAGTGCGAGGAAGAACGCAGAAGGGAAGCTGTGTCCTGGCTCTCCCAAGGCGCGGGGCTGATCGGGGAGAGGCTCCCGGCCCTCAGCGGCTCCAGCCCCGGCGTCACCCCTCTGCCGGAGCGCTCACCAGCTCCGGCTGCCGTGGGCAACCCGCCCGCTGTCCGGTGCTGGAGCCACAGTGCCCGAGTGCCCGGCTCTGCGGAAGCCTCGCTCATCCCTGCTGAGCACACGAGTGACAGGGGCTGCCTGAGTGAGTGAGTAACAAGTTCATAAGCGGAAGACACCCCAACATCGGCAAATGAAGCTTTTTATATGTCAGTGGTTAAACCAGAAGTGGGAAAAGATCATCGGAGTCTAGAACCAGAGAAGAAATGTCAGGGACCCAGAGGGTGAACTTGATCTCTTGCCTTTTTAAGATATCTGACGTGGGAAAGAAAGAGGACAGAGTGTGGGGTCCCTTCCCACTCCCCACCCCACCTTGCCACGGGGCCGCTTGTAACCTCCTCATCTGTGCGTATAAAATTAGTACTTTGGGGTATTCGAAGGGCGCCTATGGCTCATATGACCAGTATCCTTGAACGCCTAAGGCAGAGGTCCATGACCGCTGGCCCACGGATGGCATTTCCCACAAACACCTCGGTCATAGTGTGTTGTAAAACAGTGTGAATTGTGGGTAAAGGGTCTGGAGGAATCGGGTGTCTGAGTAGTTGGTGTGAGCGATCCGAGGACTATCAGTGCCACTCGCCAGCCTTAAGAAGCTAGATGCACAGGCTCTGTGCAGGGGGGAAGGAGGGTGCGGGGGAGGTGGAAGGGGAGGGGGAAGGGAGGGACCATACTGATCAGAAGGAGAAGACGCATGTGGGTCAGGCTGGATTCAGGACGGTTTTTGAGCATGCCACCCACCAGGGGGTGGACGGCAGGAATCTGGAGCTCACAGGAGAATCCAGAGGTGCACGTGGCCTGCGAACTCGCTCCTTCCTGACGGGCATCTCGTCACACCACGGGAGGAGGCTGTGGAAGTCGGCGCGCGCCGCCTCAAGCCCACGTGCCTGTGGAAGTCTGTCCTGGTGTGCCGAACAAGAGTTAGGCCAGGTCTGTGGTCGTGTGGAAGCATCCAGAACAGGCGTTTAGAAATCAAGAGATTTCACAGAAACTTTAGGCTTCCTGGTTTCCCTTGGAAATGCTCTGTCCACCGTGGGCCTGGCCTACCGCTGATGGCCGACTGGGGGTACAGACGTGCCCCCGTTAGACGGGCCGGGACTTGCACTCGGCACGGCAGGGCCCCGTCACCATCCCCTGTCCGTTTCACGGATTTGTGCCCCCACCCGGATCCTGCCCCCACCCCAGTGCCCCAGAGAGCTTCTAGCCACGTCCTCCATCACCCCCAGACAGCAGCAACCCCCAGCCCCAAGCCCGTGACGCCAGAGTGTGTGTTCTCTGACGCGTCCGAGGGTTGTTTAGTCGGCCGAGTTGGCATTAGGTTCTCAGATGTCCTAGAATGCATCTCTCCCCGTTCTCATTAGCCCCAAGCAAGACATTAGAAAGCATCTTCCCCGTTAATAGGGCAATTACTGTGGTTGAAAGACCACCTGTGGGCTTGTGCAGGCATTAATAAAGGTATTCCCAGCTGACAGTTGCTGCCACGAAATTAGGAATTAAAACTAGTAATTACTCCCAATTTAGGTAGGTGAGGTAGTTTTCCTCCAAAGGGTGAAAGTGATTGACAGGAAGAGAATTTCCAAGCTCCTCAAATAGGTGGGTTTTATGGGATTCATATAGAAGTCAGCAGCGCCTTCAATCACGGAGGGGCAGTTCGATCTGAGTTTCCCAGGTGAACAGGCTAAGCAGCCACAGACCTCACCACCGCCCGCTGGGTTTAGGGCCAGCCACATCCTGCGTGTGGCCTGCGAAGTCGGGGTGAGTCTTCGCTCTGGTACGGAGGGAGACTGGGGTGTGCTGGGGGCTGCTTCCCCGGCAGGCCGAGGACTTGGCGAGCTGGTTCTGCGAGAACGTAGAGCCGCAGGCCTGCGTTCGGGGCCTGAGGCCGCCACCAGCCAGTGTGCTGACCTTGGGGATGTCATTTCCCCTTTGGGTGTCCGACTCTCCTCATCGCAAAACAGTAATCGGAAATGGCTTTATCATTCTGCGACGGTGGTGAAGGGAGCACGTCTCGTCCGGCTGCACGGTTCAGTGACACCGGCTGTCGCAGGGACTGACAGGACAAGCACAGGAGACCGGGGCCCCCCAGGGACCCCCGACGCGGGGCCGTCTCCCGTCCCAGAGCCACACGCGGCTGCGAACACTCCCGTTTCCCCCCAGCCAGTCGCCCAGAGAAGAAGGGGAAGAAGAGAGCGCGCCCACCGTGCCCAGATAGGAGGGTTTCCTTCTTAGTGATTAGGCAAGAATGGTTTTAAAAACCACCAGCCTTCTGGGGGCCAGGCTGGCCTGCCCGACGGCGCTAGCCAGCACGGGAGCAGCTCCGAGCACCAGCAGCAGTAAGAGCTCTTTGCAAGCCAGGAAGGCCCACCCAGAGCCGGGATTAGTTTAGCTTAAGAGGGAGCGTGCCCAGCGATCTCAGTTAGTTTAGCCTTTTCGATGTCTGTGATAAAATGAGTCAATTCCTGTAAAGGTCTCAGAACACTCACTGACACATCCTAATGTTCGAGAAATGGTCAGCTATTAGTAGTGGTAAACTATGAAAAATCAATCTACACATAAAGTTTATATATGAACATAAGGACCAACATAGTAGATGTTAGCCAAGCTCAACTTCTTTTAGATTAAAAAGTAAATATAAATAAAAGTCGTGGCAATCTGTCTTATATCCAAATGATTATATCATCATCATCATCATCATCATAATAGTAATAATAATAATTTGTACTATGCGCCCCACGGAAGGTCTAAATTCTCACGTATGTTGACTCCTCCCACTAACCCCGTGTGGCAAGGGCTGTCCCTCTCCCCGTTTCTCAGTGGTGCACCCCTTGAGGTGCTGGCACTCCCACCCTGGGGAACGAGGGTCCAGCGGACTCCCCCATGACACGGACCAGGGGTCGGCGGACGTGTCCCAGGACGGAGCCGGGCGGCGAGCATGTCTCGCCGTGGGCCGCGCTGCGCCTGCTCTGCCTGCTCCGCCTGCTCCGCCCGGCCGTCAGGGGCGGAAGTGGCCACCGGTGTGAATGTGATGTAGAAAGGCCCCGCCCAGCCGCAGATCGGGAAGGACCCTCGCAGCCTCGGTTACCTTCCACTCACAGATGCTCCATGTCGGTCTGGGTGGGGGGCGGCGGGCAGACGCAGTCGTCAGTCTCCTCCATAAAACGTCAGGAAATAGGGAGACTTTAAGGAAGAGGTGTAGCAACTGCGAGTCGTTTATCAGCTAAGCCCGGAAACGCCAGCCGCTGTGAGCCAGCGTCCGCGCTGCCATTTTACCAGACAACCAGGTGGCACACGTCACGGAAGGTGGCATTTCAATAGCAGCAAGTATATTTGGCATGGTTTTATAGCATATAAAAGATGCACTTTTATTTCCACAGTGAAAACATTCACAAATAAGGATTCTTCAGATTTTTTTTCTTGAGTGTTGGCTGCTGTTTTAATGACCAACAGTTATCATTTTGGAGACTCAGCCTTTCCGTAACGATTGGTTATAAAATCTGGCAGCAAAGATTAAAACAAAGAAACAGCGTGGCCGGGACCGAATGACTCCTTCAGAGTGCGAGGAACGTTGCTGCCCGAAGCAGAGCCCCCGGCACCTGTCACCTGGGGAGCTCACGGTGTGCGCCCCCAAACATTACCAGCAGCCTTCAGCGAGTATCTCCTAGGGCCACAGACAGTCCTAAGATCTAGGGACTAGAACGGATGAAACGTCCCTCGGGGAGCTTATGTTCCAGCGGGGACAGATGACACGTAAGTCAATTAAGCAAGTGCCGGGGAGTGTTCAGTGCTGAGGGGACCTCGCGGAGAGCGGGGAGAGGAAGGAGTTTCCCGACGAGGCCAGCCCGGCTCCACAGAAAAGATGGGGCGGGCCGGCCACGCGGGTGCGGGACGGGGCCGGACTTGGGGGTGCGCTCGCGGCCCCGGGGCCAGCAAGCCCGGACCCCGGGCCTGTGGGCCGTGGCCTTACCCCCACTGCGCGCCCTCACAGGAGCCGCCCTGGGAGGGGGACTTGCCACGAAGGGCGAGCGTGTTCGGCCTTCCGGTGGCTCTTGTGGTCACACGCGCAGTCACGTCGCGGGCTCCCTGTGTCGGCCTGGCGTGAGCCCCTCGCCGTGACGTGCACCCGCACTCGGGGTCGTCGCTGGTTGGCAGGGCAGCCGCCGACCGCCTCACAGCCATTCACGGCGAGCGGAAGGGGCCAGCTCACGCCGCTGTGTTTGGCGCGAGGACAAGCGCAGGTCCCAGGGACGTTTCTGAACGCGTCGCTCAGATGTCCGCGGAGGAGCAGCCCCCACACGTGCCTGTGGAGATGGGGCTTGTCTAAGCGCGTCGTAACTGCAGCCCCCAAGTCACCAAAGTGCTCATCGTTTTGTGCAAGTATTTGAATCTTTGCTGTTAAAGAAAAGTACAACCAAGTAAAGTGAGCACTGTTAAGTAAATTATTTTAGGAGTATACGGACCGTGTGGAAAATTCAGGCCAAACGTTTGAATCTGGGCTCTGCGTCATTAGCATGATCTGGCTACATAACCCAGTTACTCCTCCGAGGAGCAGGATATCTGGTTCAAGGTCAAGGCCTGGGTAGCGAAGTTGCACCTCGCGGAGGCTGTCATTTTCACAGACTGTTTCGTGTGCGCTCAAGTGAACAAAGGGCCTTATGTAATACTCAGAACATTGCCACGGACTTCCCCGTGCACGTCTGAAAGGCCTCTGGAGTGGACTTGCCCTTCAGAATGCCACTGTTCCTTCAGCCCCTCGGTGCCAGGCCAGGTGAGTGCTAGCTCAGCAGGGGCAGCACTTCGTAAATTACATCAGCGTCTAACCACTGTGCCGTACACCGGAAACTAATATAACATAACACTGGGTGTCAACTGTAATTGAAAAAGTAAAGAGCGGGTGAATTCTCGGGACAAAGAAAGCATCCGGGTGTCCCGGCGAGTGCTTGCTCAGAGCAGAAGCATCGGAGATGCAGGGCAGTCCCCTTCTCCCTCCACGCCTGTCACTAGCCCTGCGATGAATTATCATGGGTGCACCGGGCCCCAGGAATCTTTCTCAAAACAGATCTTGCAAGTTATTGAGCTGGGTTCGTAGATGCCATGACTTATCTCATTGACCGAATTATCTGAATGATGGCTGTGTCTTAGAGGGTGTTTTCAGTAAACATTCTTTTACAAGTCTGCCCAATCCTTACAATTCTGTAAGGACCGAACACCTACCTAATGTGGGTTGCTGATTAAAGCCGTTATGAACTTTGCGTGCGTGTGTGCGTGCGTGCGTGTGTGTGCGTCCATGTGCGTGTGTGCATCCGTGTGTGTGTGTGTGTGCGTTCATGTGCGTGTGTGCATCCGTGTGTGTGTGTGTGCGTGTGCGTGTGTGTGTGTGTGTGTGTGTAACACGCAGATTTTTTCTTTTTTACAGCGGGCTATAACTGAATTCGATTGTACCATGCCATGTTATTACCTATTTTCAGTTACAATTAGCAGACAGCTCACTCTAAAAGTAATTTTCTGGTACACAAATTTTGAGATAAAATTCTTATAGCCATTGCCTTTTTTCGATTCTAAAGTGCAGTATCAGTGAGGAACCGAACTAATGTCAGGGACGTTAACAAGTTTATGATTTGTTACTAGAACAGAAATAAAACCGCACAGCAGCTGTAACTGCCGATCCATTAGTTAAACCCCATCCGAACCCCACTGGGGCCCGTGCACCCGCCCCGCTGTCTCCGGGCAGCTCCCAGCTCCCAGATGGAAATGCCGCTGCTTTCCAAACCCCTCGTCTGGTTTCACCTCACTTTTACACAAGAAAGGGAACATCTATCTGTTGATAGATACAGAACCAATCTCTATTGACAGTTATATGTTCTGAACCTCACACCTGACTGCTGAAACTGAATCTGAACAAGTACCATTTGAATGAAGGAAAAATTCCATCATGTGCTGCTTCTTCCCCCCCCCCACCCACAAGACAGTCGCAGCGCTAGGTCACAAACCAGGTGGGTTCGCAGGCGCCCGGTGGGCGGTGTGACGATGCTGAACCGCGCTCGCTAACACCCCCCCGCCCCGTTCTATTCCCAGCAAGAACACGCGGACTTCCGATACCTTGAGCAAGCAGCAGCAGACCCTGAGAATGCACATCGACATCCCCAGGGCTCAGCTCCTGATTGAAGAGAGAGATACGATGGAGACCATCGGTAAGGTGCTGCTTTGGGGCCGGACACGGCGCGGCTGCTGCGGCCATGCCCCTCCCCCTCCCCACCCCCCCCACCCCCGCCCAGCCCGGGCACTAGTGCGCGGGGAACCGTAGATGGGAGACCGCCTTGAAGGCCCCGTGAGCAAAGGAGGCAGAAGGCAGAACTGTCGTGGAGGAGAATAGTGAGTACCAGCAAATGTGGAGGAAAGGGCGCTCAGACACACCGTGGAGGTCCCCCGGGGTCGGCGGTCCCCAGCTCGGATCCACTTCGGGCCTTTCCCAGAGCGGCCGTTGGGCCGCGCTGTGGCACGAACACCTGAGGTCACATAGATCCAGAAGGGCCACACGCCAAAGCCCTGTCTCGGAAACGCGGCCTGTGCCTTCCTCCGCTCCAGTAAGGCCTGCGTTAAAGGGAACGTGTAAACTCCGCTTAACCCTAACGAACAAACGTCTCTGCACAGAACCTCTTTTCTCCACCCCCTAGCACCCCGTAAACATTCTGGAAGATTCTTCCCAGGGCTTTGCAGTGTCGCCCAGGCCTCCTGTTCCACGATTGCAAAACCAACACCCGAAAAGCATGGGAGACTTGTGGAACCCGGCGCCTGGCGCACTCTGGCCTCTTCCCGGTCCGGTGCGCTGCCCCACCCCGCCTGCCTAGATCGTTCTGTTCACTCCAGAATCAGAGACTCCGTGTTTCCGTGCGGTAATGATCGGAAGAATAGCTCACGTTCCTGAGAGTTCTCAAAGATCACGTACCTGTGCGAGCATTTTAGGGGCATTATTTAAGTGAACCCTCCCAACCAGTACAGGAAAGCGATACCACTAAGTGACTGGCAGGTAGACAGGTTACACAGCTTGCGGGGTCACGTGGAAGGCTAGGAGCAGGCCCCCGCCGGCCACCGGCCGCCCCTCTCCGCCAGTCACCTGCTTCCATATCAGCAGGCTACGTCCCAGAATCCCTCACCGTGGAAGAATCGCAGAGCTGTTCCGTTGCCATGGGAACAGACTGTGAGGCAGGTTGCCAAGGCTGCCTCTTTTCAAACTTTGCTCTTCGATTTTTCTGGAAAGTGTTTGCTGCCAGTCGGTCCCAGAGGAGCCCTCTCCTGTGGCTTGGCTCAAACCACCCAGCTCCTGGCACTCACCTTGGTTCCTCCTGGCAGCAAGGCGGTGGTAAATGGCCAGGTTGGCAGAACGTCTCCGCTGCCCTCTGCCCCGCCCTGCTTTATTAGGCTCGCATAGAAGAACGGAGACATCTTGACCTAATGGCCATGAATTCTAAGGCCCGGGCTTCCCCGGCTGGCTGCAAGCTTGCTGCTGGAGTACCAGCACTGAGAAGAGGCTGCTCAAGTCCGATCCGGCTTCCGACCGACCACCTTCGGTTAAATGCCGCCCATGGCTATGAGGCGTCACTGCTTATCCTGAGATGCACAAGGCCGTATCAGTTCGCTCACATCGGGACCATGCTGTGTTTCTGATACTCTTTTGATCGGTGTATCTGGAATCGCTCTTGTAAATGGATTGGGCACTGAAACTAAAATGTCCTTTGAAACACCAAAACAGTTTTTTTGATCTCACACTAACGTTGCAATACTTGCTCGGTGCTCCTCGCTAGCCCTGCTACTAATTCTACCTGCGGCTGTCAAGGTGGGTGCCTGGGTGGGTCCTGGGAGTGGGACACCGCCTCCCCGTTGGCTCTGGCCAACCCAGAGAAGGAGCTGCTCGTCATTCTGTACATCATGACGACCCTTGGCCAGCGACTACCACGTTCCTCGCAGGACCGTCTGTCACCACCAGGAGTCACTCACCTCCTGCGATGCCTGACAGGGGTTGATGGCATCTGCTAACTATGGGGGAAATAGAAATGCGAAGTTTTAAAACGCCCTGGGCTGAGACTGCCAGGGTCCCGTGTGACAGTGCCGTTAGTGCTCGGAACGAATGGTGGACCCCACCCTCTGACAGGCGCCCGAAATTTCCCCGTAAAGGTGTGCACCCTGGCCCCGCAGGCGGCCTGGTCCACGCCTGACTGACATCCCTAACCGCCTGGTGGGAACCACAGCACGTGGCTGTCGATGAAAAGCGAGTGTGGACACCGAGCCTCTGCGGCCGGGTCAGGATGGTGGAGAGTCGCGGACGTGCCGCCCCGTGTGTGGGGCACGCGCGGTCCGGCCCCGGCCAGCCCCGGCCTTCGCTGGGCCGCGTGACAGGCCACTAGTGCACATCTTGGCGGCCTGCCCCCACCGCCTCTGCCAAGAAATCTTATCCTGACTCCGAGAGACTTTCCTTTCCTGCCAGAGCCTGAGTAATTGGGTTTGGTGAGGTTCGTTCTGTTCAGAGCCTTTTTTGGGCACAGAAGTCTCGCTGTGCTGTTGATGACTCTTCCAGCACCGTCCCGTGTCAGGGCACACTGCGGGGTGGCCCTGCTGGCCGATCAGCTCGGAGGGACGCCATCGCACGCTGCAGTGCTGGAAAATGTATGAAAAATCGAGGTAGCCTAACCGCAGTTTCCCTTGGCATGAAAAAGCTCTTCAGAAAGGGTGAAAAATAGCACAACAATGTAATGAAAATTGTGAGACCACTGGCCCCTGGTTCACCCGAACCCAGGCTCTGGCTTCTCGAACCTTGAAGTGCCTACGCCGGGAGGACTTGGGAAATCTGACAAGTGAGTCACTTTGAGAAGCCGATTGAAGGATGCTCTGGAGTAATTAGAGCTCAGAAGAGGTGGGAAGAAAAGGAACGCACCTCAAAACCTTTAATATGGAGGACTACGCAAGCCCTTCCCTTGTCTTCCCCGCACCCCCCATGCCCAGACGCTCGCCAGGGTCAGTGTGAGAGCCGGCCCAGCCTGGACCACCGCCGCGGCCTCGTCCTGTGCTCAGACAGAGCTCATTTCGATGGCACCCCCATCGTGGTGAGCTTTGGACAAACACATAAACCCCAAACTCTGTTAAACAGGCAGCTGTAGCAACAACAGGCCCCCCACATCGATGTCCCCTTGGTGAAGAGACCGCGGCCCAGGGAGAGGAGTGACCCTTCTCTGCGGTCAGTCTCTCTAACTCACGCTCCGAGGCCAACCCGCAAGGATACCCTTGTGTTCCTAACATTCTAGACCAGTTCTAAGACAGCGCTTGACTTTTTAGCTGTGTTTGGTGCTTTTGATGGTGGCGGTGTTGCTGCCAGTGAGGATAGCACAGGTGCTCAGGAGGGAAGAGGGCAGGGGGCCGTGTAGCAGGGGGTGAACGCGTGCGGCTCTGTGCCCTGTCGTCCTGCAGATGATCGCTCCACGTCCTGCTGACGGACGCTGACTTCGGAGAGGCCGCCAAGCAGAAGTCCCTGACGGTGACGCACACGGTCCACTACCAGTCGGTGTCGCAGGCCACCGGGCCCTTGGTGGACGTCTCGGACGCTCGGCCGGGAACAAGTGAGTGGCCCCTCCCGCAACACTGAAGCTGCGCGGGTGATAGCAATGCCCACGGGCCACGACCTGCTCTGTCCCTGACTGGAGCTTTGCTGTTCGAGCTATGCTGTTCTTAAAATCATGTCAGTTGGAGCTGATGACGTGGTATGAGTTTGCGGATGATGAAAGTGCTAGAAATACCAAGCCAGGTTCATTTCTTGTACTTAAACAACAGAGGAAAAGACGAAGGCAGCTAGCACTGCTGTGTACCTACTGTGTGCCAGGCCCCGGGGTAGAAAGACGGTGTCCTGTCCGTGATCTTGGCCACAGATCCTGCGAGGTGCTGACTCATGCCGTTAGGTTCCGAAGCGCCCTCTTCACGGCTGAGGAGACTGAGTCTCAAACAGTTAGGTGAACAGCCCAGCGCTGTCCACATAACACGCTCTGCAAACAGCACCCCGGGCGACCTGTCTGTCCTCGGTGCTGATGCGTTTGTCTTGAGCACGCCGCTTGATAAAAATAGAGCTCCGGCTAATCTGGGGATTGTGTTTGGTTGCGTTATTAATATTTGCATCTCTAATATATGGAAATTAATTTCTGCGATGAAATTAAATCCCCTAATAGGTATCTAGAGCTTATTAATTAGATAGTCTTGTTCCTTCATAATTAAAATTGTTCCTAAATCTCTTTAAAGGCTGAGAAATTGATATCCCAATTATTATCTTTTTTGGAAGCTTTGATGTCTAGCGTTTAGATCTCTATCTTTGCAAAAATTTACTCTCTTCGAGTGTTATAATTAGAAAAATAATGTTAACAGCTATTTTTCATAATTTCTCACTTGGAAGGCATTTGCAATTCCTAACTCACATTGTACTAAGCAGGAAAACAGTTTTGACAGTTACTGAGATTCACTGGAAAACTCGTTCTCAAGAATACGCCAAAGAAGCCTTATTTCTCCCTTCTGCCGACCCTTCCCTCCTCCCTCCTTTGGTGACGTCAGTGTGTCCCGAACACCATTCGGACGTGAGTGAGAACGAGCTCTGCCAAGGGGCGTGGAGTGAGCACCTCACTCTTAACAGTTGCCTCACGTCCTCCCCAGGGCTGGCTCTTCCGTCGTAATCTGCCTGCTCCTGCTTCTGGCCACCTCGGGACCGCACCAGTGGCTTTCTGAACCACTTGTCAAACGAGGGCAAGGTTCTCGCTCCCAGGGGACTTAGATCCGTGGACTTCAGCTTCCCTTGTCCCAGTCAGCGTGGAAGTCGAGAGACTTCAGCAGGAGTAGAGGACGGAGGCGGAGAACATAGGACACAGGCCGCAGGGAGTGGTCATCAGCATGCAGCAGAATCACCCAGGGGCCCTGCGCCCATCACAGGGCTCCACCCCGCGATCTGACCCCCGCCCCCCACAGTCTAGGGCAGGGTCCAGGACTCTGCATGGGAACGGACGTCCTGGGGGATTCTGACGCTGGCGGCTGGAGCCTCTCGCTGGGAAGCACCCTCTGCGTTAGACACCCTCTGTGTCAGGCTCTTAGAGCAGCAGCGCAGGGTCCCTCCGGCCTGCCGCGCTCACAGCCCGGCAGTTCTGTCTGCCGGGTACAAAGAACGCGCATTTCCGCTTCCCTTTCCGTTCAAGCGGGCAGAGAAACGCACAATGGTAGCCAGTCAAGACGGGAGAGGAGGCCGTGAAACCAAATCACGGGGACCTCCGACTGCACGTCGGCCCCAGAGCAACAGGAGCGTCGCCTCGATGACATTGCAAATGACAGCAGAGCGGGAATCTGAGTCACAAGCAGAAACTCTGCCCGGCGAGGAGCGAGGGGTGGGGGGGGGACTCGGGGAGGTGTATCTGTGTGGCTGCAGCGTTGTAAGCAGGTCAGGGAGCTTGCAAAGTTTCTTCATCCAGACTCCAGATTATTTGCCAGAATGTTACCTTGCCACCTGGCCCAGTGCGCGGTGATGGGAGCGTCGTAAGATGCAAAAGACGTTCATTTTGTTCTAGCGGAGGAAGTTAGGACAGCAAACAGGACCGAATGCATTTTTCCTTTATGACATGAACTAGGGAAAATAGAACAGAACGACGCGGCGGTGAGGCGGCAGGGGTGTGGGGACGCTGGTAGGACCCGCTTCGGGCCGAGTCCTTTGGGAAGTCCTCCACTGAGCGGGGAGGAGGCCTGGTCCGGATCTGGGTCACAGCCAGGAGAGGCCTGCCCGGCAGGGGCACAGGAAGGCCAGGGGTGTGCGGGACGGAAGTGGTGCTGGGACGCAGTGAGGGGCGGGGGGGGGGGGGCGGCGCTGGGGCAGGAGCCGCAGCATGAGCCAGAGAAGCGGCCGGCCGGCCCCCAGGGCCCCGCAGGCCCGCGTCACGTCCGCAGTGCGCGCCGAGCGTGCCGGGCTTCGCCTGAGGGCTGCGTTCCGTCGCAGAGCCTGCAGCTTCTAGAATGATGCTTTCGCCATCTGTGATGAGCTTCATTAAGTAATGTTTACAAACATCAGGCAAATCTACTCAAATTCATGCACCAGTCTCCAGTTCTAAAAAATATATATATTCATTCAGCATCTGCAGAACGTTTTCTATCATGAAAGACGTTGGGGATGATTTTTCATCACATCTTTCCCCAGCACTACATCGTGAGGGCGAGGCCGAGGGCATTCCGGTTTTCATTTAGAAGTAGACGCGGCGGGTGACTGTCCCCCAGAGGGTTGCCACGGGACTCTAAAGCCCAGCTCTCCGGTGGCTGCTTGTTCCACAGAGCTCGTCACCTCTGCCCCGGTGGGAGACCCGCGTCCCCGCCGTGCCCTGGAGCAGGCTCTTCTCACCACAGTTAGGCATGTTTTCAGAAATTTGTTTACAGTCTGTTTCCTCAGCTACAAAGGACGTTGTTGTCGTTCATTATGTTGTCGATGGTGTTGTCATTGAAAGATTCTTTATTTTTAAGAAGAGCGTCTAAAATCTGTTGTTTGCACAGCAGAGCAACGTGCTGGAAGTTATGCTTCTAAGCGTTTTGTTAGTTTGCCAAACAGTTGCAACAAATTCTCATGTGAGGAAGGGAGGGGTCGAAACCATGAGATGTTTGTCTCCTTCGGCCCTGCCCCGCCCCCCACATCTGTGGGTGGGGAAACCCGGGAAAGGAAAGCCGGGACTCTGTCCACGCCCCTACGTACCCCCAGCCCGCGCCCAACACACCCAGGCGCTCAGCACAGACCCTGAGAACACTGGCCGACTCGAGTCCTGAAATCAGAGTAAAGGGACCAAGAAAAGGATGTTTGCTGTCTTAAACGGGGTTGGGGCAACCATTGTTCCCTCTCTCCTTGTTCTTCATTTCCTGAGATACTGATCTGCTGAGTGTCCGTGCCTCCCCGGGTGAGCGGGGTCCCTTTCAACGTGCACAGTCCCCCAGCACACTCTGCAGACTCTTATCAGCGAGATCATTGCCTGGAAGAACTTAAATCATTTTTTTTACTTACGGAATGTGCAAGCGGGTAAAGACGTGAAATCATAAGTCTTCGACTTGACCTGGTTTTTTTGTCTCGTTTACCCAGAAGTCCTGCGTTCATCCATCCTTCATTCATCCGTGCAGAAGGCATTTGCCCAGCACCGTGGTGCGTGCGGGGCTGGCCTGGGCTCGACCGGCCGCAGCCCCGTCCATATCGCTTCTCCCGACCAGCAGGTTTCCGCACCATGGGCGTTCTCGAGTGCCTCGTTTGATGGTTTTTGATGGGCGTTTCGTTCTGTCGAGCCCTCTGAGTTGAGTTTCTAGCTGTCCTGACGAACCTACCCAGCCTCCTGCCACCACCTTCCCAGTGTGCGTCACTCAGGAGTCATGGGCTGGGCCCCAAGACTTACTGGACCCCATCCCCTCCATCCTCAACCCCGCCCCGCCCTCCCCCCCCCCCAGTGCCTGCAGCTCTAAGACGTGACTCTCAGCCACGCCTCACAAAGGCTCTGTGGGTGGGTGAGGTGTCACCGCAGCCTCGGAGGGGGCAGAAATGGGCACAGCCAGTGAACTCACAGCCAGCGACTAGTGAGACTGGATGGAACTCAAGCCGCCGGACGCCACAGCCCCCGCTCTCAGCCTGTCCGCGTCACCTTCGCGTAGATACGATGCTCCGTAAAGAACATCTAGGGACCAAATAGACTGCACACGTTCATTGGATAAGAAGAGTTTACAACATGGATTGGATCTTTTTTTATTGAGGCTAAAATAAATACGGTACTGGTCCCGGCACTGCAGAGAAATACCCGGTGTGGGCGAGGAGCGCCGGTGTGTGACGGCCCTCGATGATGGGAATGGTCAGCCCCCCCCCCCCCCCCCCCGCCGCTTTCAGCCCCCCTGAGGCTACAGGGACATTCATCGCAAAGAGCTGAGGCCTCAGCATCTACAAGATCGGAAAACCAATAACAGGGAATGAAAACGTCACAGCCATAATCTGAGGGCACATGACATGTTTTATAACCCTGTTATCCACAAAATCCTCTCTTATCCCAAATTCAGGATCATTAAAATAATTTGCTTCAATGGGCAGAAGCTTAATTCAGGTTCAGACCCGATGCTGAAAGGCCAAGAAATATTTATATCGCTTACCTCTAATTCGTTAGCTGTTTAGCAAGCACGACGCTTCAGCACTGAGCCAAATTTATGTTGGAATGCCGGGAGCCAAATAGAACACTTTCCGTGCAGGGGCAGCAAACTCCAGCATTTATTTGGTTAGTAGATTAGCTAGTGAGACGCACGAAAGAGGCTGCGGCGTGGAAGCCAGGCCCGGTTTTCACTTTAGCTGCGGTCTCAGGGGCTGCCTACCCTACAGAGGAGTTCAAGTACAGAACAGCTCCAAAGCCCTGCTTGTAAAAAAAAAAAAAAATGTGTCAACTACCCAAGTATTCTATATACTGAGGCCATTTTGCCCAGAGCAGAATGGAACTGAGGCCCGTGGATCAAGGAAAGTAATATCATGACCTATATTTCCAGCATTATCAGGCCACTGATAAGGCTGCCCTCACCTAGAAAAAAAAAAAAAAAAGGATAATGAACCAAATTAATTTGAAAAGAGTTCTGACTTTGAATAGAAGCTGACCCGTGCATCTTGAAAATGGGACTTTCCACGTGGGGTGAGCTCAGGGAGAAAGAGGCTGTTGGGGGGAAGCTCTCCACCTCACTGTCGGTGGGCAGACAGGAAGAAGGGCAGGTGAGGGGTTGGGGTTGAGGAAATTGTGCCCTTGAAATGGCACTGTTAAGCTGACCCCCCACCCCCACACCAACAAACACCCATACCAGAAATAAACCTGACCTACAGCTGTGTTTGCAAGAAACTTGGAGAAGAATAAAAAAAAAAACCGAGAACCCTCAAAATTTATGTAAGGCCCTGGGTAATTTTCTGGAAAAGATTCATTAGCATTTAAATAACAAGCTCCACTTATTTAAGCTCCACTTATCAAGTCAATAGTGCCTGGAAGACATCTCGCCTCCTACCCATGAGAATGTTGTTCTGTCTGTCTGAGAGCCTGCATTTCTGTGGAGAAACACAATTACCATTCATACCTTGCTGCCCAGAGAGCTTGGCGGGGCTGGCATAACTCATTTACATTCTAATCAAGGCAAAAAAGAAAAATGTTCCGATAAGTCCTCTGCAGAATTTTGCAAGCAAGGGATGAAATGTGTCTTAAAATCAATGCCCCGGAGAATATGCAGCAAGATGGAGCATTTTGATGACCCAGGAAATCTTAAAATATATCGATTTAGCTGTCGTCTTAATGCTTCTTTCCAGCATTGTAGAATGATGGATTAGGTTCAAAATCCAATAACTTGCAAAGCAGAAAATCCTCCATTTAAAAAGAAAGTCATTTCGCCCCTTTCTGTCCCCCACCCCCGTGACCCATCAAGGAATTGTAAATGAGCCAGTGTCTGTGGAAGCTGCATTAGGACTCGTCAGGGTCCAGGCTCAGGACACGTGGTCAACTGATGGGCACCCTCTGAACCCAAAGGTGAATTCCTGGCCTCCGTTTGTATCACTTAATAGCAGTGTCACTTCTCCTCTCTGAGCTTCCGCTGCCTCATCCACGAAGTGACCCTGGGCTGTCTGAACTAGTCCAGGGACCTGTGTGTGCCAGGGGTCCGACTGTGCAGATGCAGCTAAGGATGGGCAGCCAGCCCCTGCCCTGGAGGGACGCGAACAAGTCCGTGTGACGTGGCCGCAAGCGGCCCTCAGGCCGGAGTCCCAGAATGTCTACCATGGGCGACGGGGCCCCGGAAAGGCAATGCTCATCACGTGTCGCTCGCTGAGCCGAAGTCCCCGGGCTGTGGTCCACCCAGTGCCCGATGGTCGCTGCCATCCGAGTGTCTGTGCTTCTCAGCTCCCCAAAGACTTGAGCTAAGACCTCGGCCCACCTCGCCGACTCGCTGCCTCTGGTGCTGGGTTTAGAGAACGTGAAGCCGTCCGGCAGCGGGTTACACAGGCGTAAATCCCCACCCCGGACGATGGCAGGCGTGGGGAGTCCAGATGCCCCTGAACCATTTCTTCTCCTCACTGACTATCCAAGACTTATCAAAGTTCAGGCAATTCCGTCAAAGAGATGAACTGCCCTACGCAAAGGGATAGAAGAGGGTGAGGGCGAAAAGCCACCGCCCCTCTCTGCTGGGAGCTTGGCTCTTCGCTAATGACAGCATGGCCTGCTCAGGGCCCCAAGTGGGCCCGAGGAGGCAGAGCCGCGACGGGCCGCGCTGGTTCCGCACACAGCCGCGACAGCAGCCCCCAGACCCGCGGCCTGGGACAGAACGTTATGGCCGCACAGTCCAGGGGCCACAGTCAAGGTGCGACGGATCACGCCCCCTCCGGAACCTGCAGGGGAGGGACCTTCCCGCCCCCTGCGTTCTGGGGGTGGCAGACAGTCCGACATTGCTCGGCTTGCAGCTGGAGTGCTCCCGCCCCTGCCCCCGTCGCCCCGTGGCCGCCTCCCCTCCTGCACTGGCTCTTCTTAGAGGACAGGGCGGGCTGGATTCAGGGCCACCCTCCTCCAGCACGACCCCATTTTAACTAGTTACGATGATCCTGTTTCCAAGTGAGACTCCACTCGGAGCTGCAGGGATCTGAGGTGCACATACCTTTTGGGGAGACACAGTTCAACCCGTGGCAACACCCCAGGGCAGGAGAGCCGCAGCGAGGAAGCGCGTTGGAGCGTCGCTGGCTGCGTTCCCCGCACGGCAAAGGTGACAATCCCAGGAAGTGTAATGGTGTGTGTCAGGTCACAGAACCCAAGAGCTGAGAGCGAGGCTCAGATTCCCGGCTCCTGAACCCCGTTCTAACGTTCTTTCCCCTGCGGGGTTTACGTAATTGCTTGAGTATCTCGTGAATGTCTCAGACCATGAGTACCTGGGAGGAGGTAGTCAGGGAGGGCTTCCTGGAGCACCGCGCCCAGCACCTTGACCACAACCAACCACACTCCTCGAGAGTAAGACCCACGTTGTCCTTGGCTCTTCCCAGACCCCACCACCAGGAGGAATGCGAAGGCCGGGCCCACAGCGAGAAACCGGTACGCCAGCCAGTGGACCCTCAACAGACCCCACCCCACCATTTCAGCACACACCCTCACCACGGACTGGAGGCTGCCGACGCCCAGGGCCGCGGGGTCGATGGACAAGGAGAGTGACAGTTACAGCGTCAGCCCCTCGCAAGACACAGGTAGGGCCTGCGCGCCGCCTCGTCAGCCCCGGGGATGGTCGGGGCCCGAACCAGCGGCTTCGCGAGCTCCCCCTCCCCGTCCGGGTCACTTTCAGGGGGTCAGGCTATCTGTCTGACAGGTGCCAGTATAGATGTGCAGCACTGGCGACATCGAGGGCCCAGGGAGTTTTTCAGAACAGAACCAAAAGGCATCCGTTTTGCAGGTGTCCTGAATCTCAGGCTCATGCTGCTCTCTCTCGTTCATCCCCACCCTACTGAGAGAAACAGACATTTTTAAATTTCCACCCACACAATTGCGATAATTTCTGATTATACCCTGAGGGCGTCTGCCCCACTGCCACCTCCAGGATTAAGACGCTGCACTTGAAGGTACATGACAAGGTCAGAGCACCCGCTGTAGGGAACATAGGCCGATGCGTGTGATAACCACGCAGGGGTTGATTACAAGGTAAGTCGCCTAGTCAGTGCCATCAACCAGCAAGATCTCACCCCTGAGAGGCGACAGCGCCTAAGAATAGAGCTGGCTTGCCTCCCCCCTTATGTTAAACTTTGAAGAGAAATTATATCTAAACCTAACAGCTGGGGGAAATTTTAATACTCATTTTCTTTTGTTCTGGATGATATACTTCAAAAATAGTATCACCATGTACATTTATTTTTATGTCTGTTATTTCTCTTAGAAGAGTCTCAGAGTTCCACAGAGGTGACTTCAAAACTTTGAAACTAGCGAGCTTAGAATGTAGAGGTTCTTCTGACCAAGAGGCACTTTTTTCTGTCCTGGTGGTGTTCTCGTCCCACAAAGGTGACAGACACAAAGAATGCGTCTCAGGGATCAGAGGCCGTTCTGCCCAGTGGCCGGTTTCTGTGCAGAGCCGCCGCCTTCCCTCGGAGGCTCGCCACGCCTCCCTTGGCAGAGCGGAGGAGCCCAGGCAGGTCCTGCGGATCAAAGGATCAGAGCCACAGATGGCTTTGCAAGTCTCAGCGGGGAGGGGCCACTGCAGGTCATGTACACCACCTTCCCAGGCGTTTTAACGAAAAGCAGAGGTTTTATGTTTAATTTGATTATTAGTTTAAGTGCACAGTATGTTAGTTAGACATTTATGTCGTTTATAAAATGACCCCCCTGATTGCTCTCTCTCTCCTCTGGCTCTCCACCTAGCCATTACATTACTGCTAATTTTTTTAAGGCGGGTTCATTACTGATTTATGGCAATGTCCCAGGCGGGTGGCATCTGACTACCAGGATTCAGTGGAAACGCGGCTCCCTGAATCCACATTGCTGAGGCTTACGGAGCCAGCTCAAGGTGACAAAGGCAGCCCGTGGACAAAGCCCTAGGCCCCCGCCGGGCCGCACGGGGACCTGGGGGCAATGGCCACAGCCAGAGAGGGACCTTAGCCCGTGCAGACCTCAGTGACCCTCCCCCGCCCCGTGTGCTCTGTCCCATGGCCCAGATCGTGCACGGAGCAGCATGGTCTCCACAGAAAGTGCCTCTTCCACCTACGAAGAACTGGCCAGGGCCTACGAGCACGCCAAGATGGAGGAGCAGCTGAGGCACGCCAAGTTCACCATCACCGAGTGCTTCATCTCAGACACTTCGTCCGAGCAGTTGACGGCAGGGACAAACGAGTACACAGACAGCCTGACCTCCAGCACCCCTTCAGAGTCGGGGATCTGCAGGTTCACCGCGTCACCCCCCAAACCTCAGGATGGGGGGCGAGTGATGAACATGGCGGTTCCAAAGGCGCATCGGCCAGGTGAGGGAGGCAGCGCGCCCGGTTGCCCAGGGAACCCCGCCTTCTCGAGCCTCGCGTTCCCCCACTCCCCGAGGGCCCTCCTTGGCACGTGCCCCAGGCATTCTGCGTGGGGGCCGCTGCATAGAGAGTCACCCCAAAGTTCCTGGCCTAACAGCCACCATCACTTGTCTGTGAATCTGAATTTGGTCACGGTGTCGTGGGGACAGTCCGTCTCTGTCCGGAGTGTCTGACGGGCAGGCTCAGCCACGGCTAGAGGAGCCACTTCGGGAGAGAGTTGGTGCTGGCTGGATCTTGGGTAGGCTCCTCCGCGAGGGGGCTTGGGTTTTCCCCACATCCTGGGGACTCCGCGCTGAGGGCCAGTGTCCCAGGAGATAGACTGTGGAAAGAGCCGGTTTCCTGATGCTGGGCCCGGAGACTGACATGTCGCTTCCGCCACATTCTGTGGTTCACGCCGTCGCCGAGCCCACGGGGCCCGGAGTCTAGAGAGGGAGACCCCCACCGCTGGGCCAGAGGCGCAGGGCACCACTGCGGGGCTTGGGTGACTGAGTCATCCAGCGGGACAGTGACCGGCTCACGTTACGTCCGCTGTAGACCGGTCTCTGCCTTGAGCATGTGGCAGTGGTCTAGGCCTGCAGAGTCTGGCAGGTCACGTAAATGAGGGAAGGGAATACGGACAAGGGTCAAATAGGATGAACGTGGACAGCTCCAGAGTTCAGGGATGGCCTGGCGCGCTCCCACCAACTGCTCCCAAGTGGAAACGGGCCCATTCCGAGCCAGATTCTCAGGGGAGTCCAGAACCTTGGTTGTATAGGACACTCACAGGTTTTGAGTGTTGGCTAAGAAACCGTTGTATGGGCAAAACACATCCATAGATCGAAGCCAGACCGCGGCAGCCAGTGCAGCTCTTCTCTGAAAAATCGCTGTTTTCGCCCTGCAGTCGCTGCGTGTAGACTTTCCTTTGCAGACTGACCTGTTCCTTCTTGTTGAATCCGGTTTTATTTCTCCTTTCCTCTTTTTCTGACTGGTTCTATTTCAGAAATTTATGTTCGCTTTTAAATTACTGTGATTCCCGTGGGCTTTATGGCATAAGGCCCAGCTGAAATGAGCCTTATAAATGCATAAAAACATATAAAATGGGCATTGTCTGCACAGCGGCTCATCTCGCAGAGCCAAGACCCACGCCAGCAGACGAGGAAGAGTGCCGGCTTCATTTATTTTTATTCTGCTACCTCCTCAGGGAGACGACGAGATGTTGTTTGCGGGTGTTTTTATGTCGAGTATTTTTTGTTGTGGTCGTTGGCATTTATGTGCAAGGCAAATGCAGGAAAACGTAGGACAAATGCCGCAGCTTTCGGCGTGCGTCCAGTCCAAGGGCGAGGAAGACAGGCGCAGAGAGCGGGCGCCCCTGGGCATGCGCCGGCCCGGCCTCCGCGCGCTCGATGCAGGTGCAGCGTCTGTGCCCCGGGCGAGGCACTGCGACCGGCCCGGGCTCCCCGCGGGACGGACGGGGCGGGGGGGGGGGGCGGGGAGCCAGCGCTGTGGCCACAGCCTCGGATACAACAGAACAGCTGGTATTACAAGGCCGGCCGGCAAGGAGGCAGGAGGGAAGGCTCAGCGCGGTCTCCCAGACGCAGGGCTCCCGCAGGACGGAGGGGCTTCAGCACCTGCCCTGGCTGGACAGCGCCGGGGAGCTTCCGGCGTGCGGGCTCCGGGCACGGCCCCGGTCCTGTGGTTTCGCCGGGGATAGGGCGCAGTTAAGGGATCACAACCCGTTTTCTCATGAGAGGCGTATCCCAGGTTTAACCTCTGGTCCTGGACTGGACCGGGTCGAGCGGGTTCTGCGGCGACAAAGCTGGTGCCCCGCGTGTGGGTCTGTGCAAGGCGGACAAACACGTGTGGTCCAGCGGCCCGCGGCTGTGTGAGTCGTCGCCTTGCCGACCGCGGTGTCAGACCGCCAGAGCCTCCAGTGCTGGCCTCGGGCTGTGGGCCGGCTCCCTCCGCTCCGTGCCTCGCTTGTCTGTTGTCCTCGAATGGCCACTGTCGTCCTTTGTGACACACCTCCTTTGTGTGTCACCCAGTTCGGTGCCTTCTGCTTCCACCCGAGGTCCGTGGCCACCATCTCTCCTTCCTAAAGTGAGCTCCTGGGTTACATCGACCGTCCTATCTGCACACGCCTTAAATTAAGCAAAGCCTCGAGTTGCCTTCCGATGACTTGATCATATCAGAGGATTAGTGTTGAAGGAATGTTTGAACGTTTTCACAGCATTGTGGCCTGGATGGAGCAGAGCGTTGGAAAGATCACCACTCAGTAAGGTGCTGGCATCTTAACACACCGTCTAGACTATAGCAATGTGTCACCTTAGGTACGATTGTTTCAAGTCGGTGGGTGTCCTGATGTCCACAAACTTTGTCTTGTCCACAATGACCATGTCGTCAATGAACATTTGAGAGGCGTTTTAGATGAAAATGTTTCATCTTTCAGGAAGCCTCTAGTTGTATTGTAATACAACGACATTCAACACTGGGCACGAAACCCAAGGCTACAATTTATCATTCTGCTGCCTGGAGGCTGTGTCGGAACCCGCAGTTCCCTGGGCCGCGCGCTGTGCCCCGCTGTGGTCGTAGGCAGCATCGGAGGATGGCTCGCACCCTCCTGCGTCCGGCCTCCTGTGTGTGTCTCTGGGTACTCATCGAACTCTCTAGGTATCTTCTCGCCATAAGTTCCTCTTTTTTGATGGTTTTTTTTTTTTTTTTTTGCTCCCCATAACAATCCCAGGCTTTTACATGCTCTACAAATCAGGCTCGAGTTCAATGCACTTGGCCAAACTGTGGCGGCAGGAAGATAGAAAATGTGTCTTATATGTCTCTCCCAGTGTCTAGCAGGTATCTGGCAGCAGCGTGACTGTTTGAAAAGCATTTAGCGGAACGGAACACATACTCCTGACGCTGTGTCTGGCATGGACAGCAGGTGCTTAGTAGACATTATTGGGGTGAATGAATACATCACGGTTGTGACAACAACATGACTGGCCTATTGGCTGGAATATCACCATCGTCCAAAGTCGCTAGTAAATACCAGAGGACGTTGACGTGCACTTCGCCTCCCAGTCCAACTTTAAGCAAAGCGGTTTGTTTTCTGTTCTAGCTCTTAGCTCGAAAGGAAACCTCTTTTTCAGATATAAAAGGAAGCTCCGCATGGAATGTGGACAGCTCACACGTGAGGCAGGCATCAGAACCAACTTTAGATTTTTAATAATATCTGAATTTTGGGTTGCTGCGTGTTTGGGACTTGAACATTTTAAATAAAATGCCATGCATATAATTATTTTGTTCTTTTCGATAAGGGATGGTTTTTTTTCCCTCTTTAAAAACATAAAACGCAGCAAGAAAACAAACTCTGCTCCTCTGAGGCAAGGCTGGAAAGCTTAACGGCCATGGTCAGGGTGGCCCCAGGCACATCGATCGCAGGATCTGGTCTTGGTTTCAGGTGCATCTTGAGCCAGTTTCCAAACGTTCTTGGATTACTGCTGCTGCTTTTAATTCATGATGTTGGCCGGTGCAGTCAAGAGATGCCATCGCACAAAGCCACTAATTCAGCATAAAGCTTCCAGTGTGCAACCTAATACAGCCTGACCTGCTCGCAGCAGAGGGTGCACGGGCCCTTCGGAGCTCCGCGGGCACACTCTGGGGCCCAGCCTTAAGTGTGTGTGTGGGCCCTTCTGCGAGGAAAGTAGAGTTGACCGTTTTCCAGCCGGAAATGGCCACTGCTGACAGCCTGTCAGCTCTCTGGATAACCGGTGACGGGAAGCAGTTCTGGGATTTTAATCTTCGGGGTGCGCCCACGCCACCCGCGGGCTCTCCCGGGGTGCGGTGTGTGTAGCTGAAGGGAGGACGTGGAGAGTGAGGTGGGACCCTGACCCAGGGGGCGCATGACTGTGACCTCCGCTCAGGCCACGCCCCCCACGCAGACCGGCCTGCCGCATTCCAGTTCTCGTCGTGGTCCCGCGGTTTTCCCTTGCGGGTTCTCTCATTGGCTCTGGGATCACACTTAGCCACCAGAGATCTTCTCTGCAAGCGGCCCCCTCCCCAGCCTCGGTGGCGTCTGTCTCGCCAGCTGGGGACCTGAGCTGAGCTCCCGGCAGGTGCACTGGCGCAGACCCCACCTCACGATCCAAAGCGTCACACTCGTTCCTCTCGGATAAGTATGTCCCGCGGCCCCTCCGCCTTGAGCCGGGCAGTGGGGCCACGAGTCTCAGGCTTGCGTCCTCCTGTGTTTGGCCATCGTTAAAATCAGTCATGGAATTTCTGCCGTGACTCTTATTGCAAGAGCTGTGGAAAGGGTCTCCTTTCACTGCAAGTATCTTTGATGCCTACACGTGTGCACACATGCGTGCACACACACACGTACACGTACACACGGGCATGCACACACGCACCAGTGTGTGGACACACAGTCACACACCCACACCGTGCCCGTGCACACACACACGCACACAGGCATGCACACACGCACCAGTGTGTGGACACAGTCACACACCTGCACCGTGCCCGTGCACACGCACACACGCACACTGCGGCCCTGGCCTCCACCTTCTAGCCACGACCCTGCTCCTTCCCTCCAGCCTCTCCACTTCCTTCTGGTCCCCCGGCATGTGTTTGTTGAGTGCCCAGTCAACAACCAGCCCTGCTTTCAGAGCTGAGGATGCAATGTAGACAAGACCCCAAAGACCCCACTGTAAAGGAGCTTATGTCCCTGGGGGAGACAGACTCTGATCAAGTAAACAAATGGTGTAGTTTCTGATCATGGGAGTGCTGGGAGAGAAAGGAAATCAGGCGGAGGGGATAATGTCTGGCAGGGGTAGGTTTGCAGAGAACAATCAGGAAGCCCTCCTGGAGGCGGTGAGATGCAGAGACCTAATGATGGATGGGGCAGAAAGGGCAGGGCAGAGAGGGCAGGGCAGAGAGCCTAGGGAGACAGCAGCCCAGAGGGGAGGAAGGACGAGAAGCTGGGAGATGGAGTGGGTGTGGGAGCCAGAGCTGCCAAACACACAAACTTTCCAATAGCCCATGGTTTCAGGTTCGGGGGGTGCCGGGGCCGCTGGCATCTCCTCCACGTAGAGCCCTTCACTCCCCACTCTGGGGGGGCCCAAACGTTCAGATGCTCTCTGCCTGGCTCCCCGCCAGAAAGCCAAAGCTCTCTGAGACGCACCTGCAATTTCTTCTTCAGGATAGTCCTGTACTGTTTGTCTGATGTCCCTTGGACACATAGAGTGATGGTAGGACTTGTTCCGAAGGGTCCCAAGCTTGGCACTCGAGGCCCGCTTGCCCTTTGCACCCACCCCGCCTCTGCTCACAGTGCCCGAGCCCACTCGCCTGTGCACGCGCCCTTGCCAAGCTCTTACAGCTGCCGCCACGCATGTCCCCAAGTTCCCGGCCGTGAGTTCTTTCTCTGGCTGCCTTGTCCCAACTTCTGACCCCCTCAGACAGCGCCCTGTTTTCCTGGATGTCTGAGAGGGGCTCAGCTCTGGTTGTTGGGGAGTCCACAGTGTTGGTAGGTAAGGAGGGGGCATGTGCCTGACCTGTGTTAGTCTGTGTCTTGTTGAGCAATCAGAGGGAAGCCCCTAGATTCCTGTGTACCTGCTGAGCGAGCAGAAGGAACCTTCTAGATGCCAGTGCTGGAGATGACAGGCAGAGGCTCACCACAGTGGGTGCATCTGCAGAAAGGCCCCATTAAAACACAAATATATTACGTTCATTTACTCAACCCGTATTTATTGACTATCGTCTCTATAAAAAATACTGCATCGGGATCACCCACAGACATGGAAGTGCTGATGTGTGCACCGACTCCTCCCGCGGCCCCTTCGTTTATCAGATAGCGTGTGGTGCCATCGTCAGCAGGGTCTTGAAGACAGCAGACTGATAAACAAGAAGACGAAAGAAATAAGGCAAAAATCCAGCTTATGGAAGACTGGCACTATACACACACACACAGACACACACACACACACACACACACACACCAGTAGTAAGATGTCACGATGACTCAGGAGCAGCCTGCAGGTCCTGGAAACACACAAATAGGTTAGGGAAAAGCAAAGACCATTATCATTCAGAGTTGTCCTGTGAGGACCAGCTGGCACCCAGTTCTAATGCAGCCTGTTCCCCAAACTGAGGGGGCAGCAAGCCACAAACCCAAGCGACGGGTCAACCCTCTCAGGTCAGGAGGCCCTGGCCTGCCTTCCCACTGCCTCCAGGACAGAGACCTGAGGCCCCGAAAGGCTGGTCCCGTCTTTGTGACCAGTCGCGGCCCCTGCTTCCCTCCCCAGACTCCAGCCCTCTGTCCCCAGCACCACAAACTTACGCTTCCTCCGCCTGCAGCCGCCTCACGGCCAGGCTGACTCGGCCCTGCTGTGGGACAGCTCAAGCTGCAAAGGGTCGTTGGGGGCAGGAATGGGGGTGCCGGCCAAGCAGGGTTCCTCCTCAGCGGTCCCCAGGGTGTGGGTCCCCCTGGGAGCTGTCTGAACCTCGGGGCCCCTTCCCCACTGGGCTTCAGAGGCTCTGCTGGCCAGTTCCAAGCTTCCCTAAAAGTTGGGGCAGATTTTCCAATCCTGCTTTTTGTTCAAAAACACTTTTAGTTCAGAAGGGTCTCGAGCAGCCACAAACTCACAGCCCTGCCTCATACGTCAGTGTAGATGCCGAAGTTGACCAGTGAGGGGCAGGGTGGACTTATCGACAGGCTCTTAAAAATGCATGAGGCCTCTGAAGTAGCAGCCAGGAAGGGGAGCAGGATTCGTGCGCGTGGGCCGCTGATACCAACCTCACATTACTTATTTAGGGATTTTCCTGGTTGCCGTTTGGGAGTGAAGATGCACTTACCGAGGGAGGTTGGTTTACAAGTTTTCATTACGCGCTGCGCCATTAATATTAAACTAAAAAGGCGTTAGATCGCGCCGCCTCTGGTCGGCTCGCGGGCGGACTCCGCGCTCCTCTGTAACTAGCTCTCGGATGCCATAGTGTCATTGCTCATCTGCTCTGCGTGGGTCTGACTGAAACTGCTAGAGCTCAGTCAGCGTCCCGTGCTGCTCGCCTCTGCGTTGCCGTCCGGCCGCATCCAGGCGTAGGTAGCAGACCTTGCTAGACGTCGATGGAGCTTCCTTTTTCCGTGGCCCCGGTGGAGACGTAAGCCCCTGGGCACTCCGAGTCGCTTCCACGCCGAGCGAACTTGTCGTGGGAGCTCACGCACGCCTCGGGGTCACGGACTGACGAAGAGCTGGGCACGAGGGGGAGGAGGCGTGGAATGTTGGGCCCCCAGAAACACATTCACTTGTCCCAGACTGGTCCCCAGACTCCGGACACAGATGTGCATGTCCAGTGTTCACAGGTGAGGCAGGTCGAGCACACGAAGGAGTCTTTAGGACCTAAAAGTGCCCTCAGAAATCACCGCGCCCCCTTCGCCCGACTAAAACGCAAACTACTTAGCAGCAGAGGCGGGATTGGGGCGCAGAACTCTCCAACGTGCTCTTGCCCTTGTTCCAGGCGCCCCCGCATCGGGCCAAGCGGGAGAGGGGCGTCCTGGCCACTGTTCCGTGGGGTCCGCCCCTCACTCTGTCCCCTGAAGGACTGAGGCCATGACTTCTTGAGGGCCAGTTGAGGCTGAGGAGTACAAGTCCTTCTTCTGATTAAAGTGCATGTTTTTTGAGTAAAATTAAAAGGAAATAAGTACCCACTTGAAATCATAGCCATCTAACCTGGAGTGCCTCCGGCAGGCTCGAGCTCCGTGGGGGTGGGAGGGGGGGTCTGCCCCGGCATCAGAGGGCGCCTACAGCATCCCTGGCCTCTCAGCCAGTAGCTCCCCTCCCCACCAGCTGTGACAACCCAGATGTCTTCAGGCATAGCCGCGCGCCCCCCCCCCCCGGGGCGAGTCACCCTCAGCCGAGAGCCATGGATCCAGACTCCAGGCGGCTTCGCTGGCCTGAGCGCAGCGAGCGCAGGCCGGGGGCGGAGGGCGGGTCCGGGGAGCGCGCAGCCGAGGGGGGCCTCCGCGTCCACGCGTCCTCGTTCCGGTTCAGTGCCGATCGCGCCGTTTTTCCTCCAAAGCTCAAACACATTCAGACTTTCGAGTGTGAGTCTGACTGTATTGAGAAGTTTCAGGAAGCTTCTCTTTCCTGCTAGGACGGGGAGTCTCCTGGTTTTGAGCTACAGCGAGGCGGGTTTCCCCACCAGCTCTGCTGCAGTCGGGCCGGCAGGGGCCTGAAGGCCCGTCCGTGGGGGGTGGCAGGCCGGAACATGCACCTGCCGATGGGAGGGGTTGCCATGGCACCAGTGGGCGAAGCAGTCGGGGCAGAGGGAGAAGTCGCTGCCGGCTTGGTCGGTCTGGACACCGGGAGATATTAGTGGCACCAGGTCCCCAGAGGGCGGTGACAGAGGATGAGAAACGGACCAGTGTGCCCCGTAATAAGGCATAACGTTGAAATAGTGGCTGACCCCCTCGTTCCTCGAGGCGTGGGTCTAAGCAGCGCGTGGACTCCAGCCGCAGGGGCGAGGGGTGCAGCTGCAGGCCGATGAGGCAGCGTGGAGAAGGCCTCTGCTGTGGGAGCCCCGGGCAGGGTGGCCGCACTGTCAGGCCAGGGGCAGGGCCCTCCCGTCTCCGGTGTCTACGTCCCGGCGCCACCGCCCAGGGCCCCGGCTCCTCGCCATCCCCCATGATGCAGTCAGCGGCTCCCTTTTCCATCATCGCCTTCCTGTTTGTGGCTCCCGGTCTCTCGTTCTCATCTCTCCCTGGTTCTCCATCTCCAGGTTCTTCCCTCTGCTTCCGTGCGTGTGTGTGTGCGTGTGCACGCGCGTGTGCATGTGTGTTCACGTGTGTGCGTGTGCGTGAGCACGTGTGTGTGTTTCCATCTCTCTGGTCCGACTTCCCTGTCTGTCTCTCTCCCCTCATCTGTCTCTCCCCCTCTCCGCACTCACCCCTGCCCCCTGCCCCTTCCTCCCCAGCCCCACCTGACCCCAGCCTGGTCCAGCCTCTCAGCCCCTAAACTCCAGGTTTCTGAGCTTCCGTCACCCTCGCCCCCACTCCCTGTCCCCGCACAAGGAACACCGTCATCCTCGGGCAGAGCGCAGGGGGCGACTGTGCACGATGCACGAACGCTCGTTAAAAGCCACGGGAGTCAGACCCAGAGGCCCAGGCGGGAGTTCTCGGCCGCCTCGCAGTGTTCCCATTTCAGCCGGGTTTGGGGAGGCAGCTGACCAGGTCTAGCTAAGCAGAGAGGTGCTGGGAGAGCTGGCGGTTAGGTAAGCGGGGCGCAAGGGCGACGTGGGAGGGAGCGTTGGGTCCCGTCCCTCCGGGCTCCGAGGTGTGGCCGAGCCCTCCACCTCCGTCCCCTGATCACGTCCCGACTTCCCCACAGTGTGTCTCATTCCCTCCGATTTTCCCTCCTCTCTGTCTTTCTGTCCGTCTCCCTCACACACGTACACACACGTAGAAACACGCGCACACGCAGGCCCGCCCTGGCTGGCTGGGGCCGCTGGGCTGCACTCAGCCCTGTGCTCCCCACCCTCCTGTGTGCGCACTCTCCATTTTACTCCTTCTTCAGGCCTTTTATTTCACGATGGAAGTCTCAGCACAGAGGGAACAAAACGAGAGAGAGAGAGAGAGAGAGAGAGAGAAGAGAGAGAGAGAGAGAGAGAGAGAGAGAGGGGTGGGCCGCGGGGAGGAGGAGGCCGCACCACAGGGTGTAAATCCGCGCTGAAAACAGACTCGAATGCCACCACGAGGGACTTCACTGGAGACGGCCCTGGGGCCAGGCTTCCGCTCCGCCCGCGTGCCCAGGACAAGGGGCAACAAGGGGCATGTGCAGCTAACAGGCGATTTGGAGTTCAGCGCAGAGAGACTCCTGGTCGCCGCTCCTTCCACACGCTGGAAGGACCTGGAAGGACGCTGGAAGGACGGGAGGGGCCTGGCTGATCAGCTGGGGGTGTGGTGCCCCGTGGAGCAGGCAGGGGGGAGGGCTGGGGACAGAGGGGCCTCTGCTCCCTCCTAGAGGAGACTCCAGGACGGCCCCTTCCAGCCTGGCCCTGAGGGCCTTTGGGGGCCTGGTGGACAGGCGTCCGCTCCCCCTGGGAGCAGAGGAACTGGGAGAAGGACTGGCTTGGCCTCGGTGGAAGAGGAAACTTAGCTGACAGGCTAGCCAAGGGGCATCTAGAGCTCAGAGAACAGGCCGGGGACCTCGGTGACCACACCATGCTGGCTGCTGTCATCGGCCATCAAAGACAAATCCGGTTCTTGATGGAGCAGTGGCCATCCCCTCAACGGTAGACTTGCTCAGAGAGGCTCCGCGTGAAGTCCCCAGCTGTCCCCAGCCAAGGACAGCGGGCATCGGTGCTTGTGTCCTGTGGCCGCTGTAACAAAGCAGCCCAGCCTGGATGATTTAAAACAAGGCGAATTTATCTTCTCACAGGCCTGGAGGCCAGAGCATGAAGTCAAGGTGTCCGCAGGGCTGTGCCCCCCCCCCGCGCCCCCGCCCCCCGCCCCCACGCCACTCACCTCTTCCGGCTTCTGGTGGCTGGGCCACTCCCGCCTCCGCCCCATCTTCACGTGGCTTTCTCCCCACCTCTCTGTGCGTCTCCCACAAAGACGCATGTCAGTGGCTGTAGGTCCCACCTTAAACCCAGATGGCCTCATCTCCAGACCCTCAGGCACACCTGCAGAGACTTTCTCCAAAGGCGGTCACATCCGCTCGGGGACATGGGCCTGTCCTTCGCATGAACCCTGACCAACCCACTCAAGACAGAGACTAGTGCATAGAAGAGTTGCCGGCCCATCCCCCAGCAGGTGTCCAGGCCGAGCTTCAGCCCCTCTGCGTGGGAAGTCGTCTGGCAGTCTGCTTTAACATGCGTGATCTAACTGGATCCTCGCCATAACCCTAGCTGGTAGACTCTGCTCTTGGTCCAGTTTTAAGACTGAGGAAACTAAGCCCAGGTTTATGCCAGTCAGAGTCTCTGCAGGCGAAGTCATTCAGGCCTCTCCTCTTCTCTCCCTTAGACCTCTAGAGCCTCGTAATCGCCGTTAGAATCATTGTTTAGTTTCTCCCGTGTGGGACAGGCCGATGGAGAGCAAGGAAGGTTAGGGAAAAGCAGATGCGCCAACGTCCGGATTGTCACCACGGTTCCGCATTTCGCTTCCCTCTTTCTGGGGCAGAAGTGCGTGGTTTGTCTCGGTATCCGTAAGCGTCTGAAGAACATACAAGATGGAAGGACGGTTAGAGAACCCCGGTTCCCAGGGGGTCCTTGGACCAGCTCTTGGGTGGGATTGTAATGGGCACAGAGCCTTTAATTAACCCAGCTCGCCCCTCATCGCTCCACTGCCTGCTTCTGAGTGAGCCCGTGAGTGGTGAGAGCGCGTCTGCAGCGCTCACACTGCCGAAAGGGTTACTGTGGGTGCTGATCCGAAAACGCCCTGTTGAAAGAGCTCATCAGAGCATCACTCCACTTAATAAAGCTGCGCGCGAGAAACTGGGTCACTCGGAGACCCTCGGCGGGCCGCAGTAAGCGAACGCGCGCAGCCCTCGCGTGCACAGCGCGGCCGGGCCGCTCCGTTAGGCGGGATTCCTGAGTCCCCCACGGTTTCCAGCTGCTCTGACGCGCTCGGTCGCTGAATCTAGAGTGGGAGCCGCCGCGGACGGGGCCCGTCGTCTCGGGCTCTGTCTTGTGATTTCACACTCGTTTCTTCCACGTCGTCTAGGACCTGAGCACCCTGCAGTCCCGCTGGGACCAAGACGTGGTTGCTTTTCAGGGGTGCGATAAGCCCCGTTCATTCAGTGGGGAGCCGCTGGGTAGAGACTCAGCTCGGTGACAGCACATCACCAACATGTCAGGTGTTCAGGACTTAGTCGGGTCTCAAACAGCATGAGGCACTCTTGACCTACATTTTTAAATAACCCTGGAGGTAAGCGAATTCCACATTTGGTCAAGTATTGGGGGAAAAAAAAAGAGTCATATAAATAAGCAAGAGCCAATTAATATCATCTGCTTATTAGGCTCTTAAGAATAAGGACATTATCACTTTTAGGAAATTGAATATATGAAAATTCACAAATTCCAAAATGTGGTCAATTGGCATGTGTTGATTCATCTGTAAAATGTTCTTCATACTATAAAAGAATTTTCCAGTTTAACGTCAGCTGTTAGTGGTTTCATATTTGTTTTGCAAATAATTAACCCCCAGTAGAGAAAAATGAAGAATTCATTTAGTACCATAAATGAAGATAAATGATTTTCGGTGTCCTCGTAAAAGGCATTCAGGACGTGAGTTTTCATCAGGAACGAGGCTAATCCACATCACAAGATAAACCAGAACCTTCAGCATTAGAGCCAAAAACGCAGGCTCCCTGTCGTTTTTCCTAAGTCACAGCCCAGACACAGCGACCGACCGAAACCTTTTTCACAAGAACGCCAGGCTGCATCACTTCTCTCTCTGAGTGTGACGGCCCAGCTGTGGTCACAGCGTGCGTTCCTGGGCTTTCCTTCGGCCCAGTTCACCGTGCGAAGCCAGCGTTAAATTAAGTGGCCGTCGATCTCAGTGAGCCAGACCCAAGGTGTCACGGGGGCTGTTTTAGGGAAGACAGGCCACGGCCCCCAGGACCTCCTGGAATCCTGAAGGCGTCCAGAAACATCCAGTACGGCAACGCCGAGTGGCTCTTTGCCTCATAAATGCCAAGGGACATGACAGCGCAATGCAAGGACATGGACACCAGCGTGGTACATGTCCCCAAAGGAGAGTCATGGTTTCTCATCCCGGGGGGAAGTCTTCAGAGAAGGACCAGCGTTCTGCAAACTCTGGCGCTCGCTCGGAGCGTCCGAACGTGCGTTTCCACAGCGCCTGTCCGGGTTGTGTTCGTAGCTCGCCCGCACCGCGGGGAAGAGTCCTCCTCCTCTCCTCTCTTACCGTGATCCCTTTTAGTGAGTGAACTCGAATTCCCGAGGGTGCTGGGGTTTAAGTCGCTGCGAAACACCGCGGCTGTCGCTCCTGGCCGGCTCGGCGGCCGGCTCGCCACAGCCGCGCTGGGGGCAGGTGGCGCCTCGGCCCCGCTCTGCCCCGAACCCGCAGCCCCGCAGGCGCTGGCCGGAGGAGGCGCGGTGGACGCTGAGGGCAGCAGAGGGCGTGAGGGTCCTGAGATGTTTCAGATTCGGAAAGCGAAGAGACGAGTCACGCCTTAGACCTGCCCCTGGGGTGTCCGCCCGCCACCTGGCGCTCAGCCCCTCGGAAACCACACCCACATCTGTCCCCAACACACCGTCTTTCTTTTAGACGTCTTCTCACAGCGACCGGTCCCACTGTCTGCCCGCTGTCTTGAACCTGAGTCCTGGGAGGGCGCGACCCCCGGCCCCCTCTGCCCCTTCACTGTCCCCCTGTCATGGGTTCTGGAGCCGTCGGCTCTGGGCCACCTTCCTCCCTCACGGCTTCGTCTCTTTCCACCCCCTCGCCGCGCCTGGGGCTCCGGCCATCGGCGTGGGCCCTCACCTGCCCACCCTCCTACCTGGACCGCGGGCCCCCAGCCCTTCGCTGATCAGAGCTGCTCGGTGGGTCTGCCACACGGGAGTCGCCCGTGAGCCAGGAGGAGGAGCTCGGCCCCCAGGAGAGCTGGGCTGCCCCCCCCACCTCGCATCCCCGCCGGCAGGCAGCACAAAACCCCCCCTGCCGCGTGCCCCCTGAAGGGAGGGAGGTGGGGACTATGGGCTACAGAATGAGCGTTGTCAGTTTCAAAAAAAAAATGCCGAAGGGCCCAGCGCACGCCTGGGGACCGCTGGCCCCGATGTGCGGACGCCTCGCACCTGGGCCCTCGCCGTGCTCACGCCCCACAGGGGCCCGCAAGGCGCGTCCAAGACTCGAACCAGGGCCGTCAGGTGGGGAGGGACAGGAGTGAGGAGAAATGCTTCAAGCTGACTTCACCCGGAGAGGAAGGTGTCCGTGGGGCTCTGTGGCTTCAAGCACTGATGTCTGGCAGGGCGGGGACACTTTGAAACCTGATTGGGCAAAGGCAGGAAAAGGCAGCGTTGGGAGTGGAGCTGGCCTTCGTGAACGAGGCCGGTGGACGGTGGCATTTAAAATTCAGAATGGACGTTCATGGGAAAAGGTCAGCAGTGCGTCTGCAATTCAAGTCCAGGGCCCGGGAGAGGGCCAAGTGGAAAGGGCAGACGTGAGAGCAATTAAAGAGAGGATGCGGCCCCGGGGCCCCGGGTTGGGGGGCCCACGGGGAGAGAGGGCTGAGCCGAGGCTGCCGGGAAAGCCCCGTGTTGGGGGAGGAGCGGGGGACCGGGGTCCAGGGCAGGACAGCGGCCAGTGGAGGAAGGTGGGGGAGCAGAGTCCCGTGGAGGCCGAGCATTCTGGCAGCAGAGTGAGCGACAGCATCAGGTGTTGCTGAGGGTGCGGCTGGGGTGAGAGGCAAGAAGGAACCATGGGGTGTGGCGGTCGGAGTCACAGTGACATCCAGCGGTTAGCGGTGGTGGCAGCGGTGCCAGTCGGGTTTTCCAAAAGGCAGACGCCAAGGTGGATGGGATTGGGGGAGATTCTCGGGGAGCAGGAGGGAGCAGGGGCCGGCGGGGAGGGTGCCCGGACCGAAACGCGGGTCTGACACCTGAGCGAGGAGGAAGGGGAGGGAGGCTGGGCAGGAAGCGCCTCCGACCGCCATGTGTGTGGAGGCCGGGGCCGGGCCGCTGGGGACGCCCCAGCTCGGAGGGCGGGGGGCCTCGGCATTCTGGGGGTGCAGCCGCAGACTGCCAGCAACCTCGCCCAGGGCCGGGTTCTCTTGAAGACGGCCCGGGGTGCATTTCCACGGCACCGTAGAAGCCCAAGTGGGGGGTCTCGAGAAGGCAGTGGAAACACTGGCAGTCTAGGGTCACCACCGTTTCCCCCACACCCGGCTCCCTGCGCCCTGCCCCGGAGGAGGCCGGACGTCTGGCCGGTAGGCGGAGCCCGCGGAGACCGTGTGTGCACCACCGTGGCTCTGCCAGCCTAGACCAGCGCCCCGACAGCCCCCCTGCGCCCCGCCCCGCCTCCCCTCCCCTCCGGGGCGGCCTAGCGCACTCTGCCCGGGGCGCGCTGCTGCCTCCGGTGCCGGTTTCCTTTCCTTCGTGGGGTTTGGAAGGGTCTTGTCACCTTTTTCTTTGGAGAAAGCTTGGCACGGAAGGGCCGAGTCAGGGGGCCTTATGAAAGCCGGCTCTGCCCGTGCCGGGGGCAGAGGCGACACGCTCCGACCAGGGGTCTCGAAAACCACGTCCAGGTAGGTGACAGCTCCATCTCTGAGCCCCGAATGGCCCGTGGCGTGCTCACGAGGGCGCTTGGTGCCCCCCTGCCGGCCAGGTGAGGAGACCGACTGACTCTCTGTTCCTTCGCAGGTGACCTCATCCATTTGCCTCCATACCTTAGAATGGACTTCTTGTTGAACCGAAGCGGTCCAGGCACCAGCAGGGACCTGAGTTTGGGGCCGGCGTGCCTGGAGCCCCAGAAAAGTCGGACCCTGAAGCGCCCCACGGTCCTCGAGCCCATCCCCCTGGAGGCCCCGCCCTCCACGGCCTCCGCCAGAGACGGACAGCAGTGGCAGCAGGGGGCCGTGGCCACATTACCTCAGCGAGAAGGGGCCGAGCTGGGCCAGGCAGCGAAAATGAGCAGCTCCCAGGAGTCCCTGCTCGACTCCCGGGGCCATTTGAAAGGGAACAATCCTTACGCAAAATCCTACACCCTGGTATAACAGACAGCGAGACTGGGCGGCGGCTGTAAATACGATTTAAAAAATTCAATCAAAGCTACCTTTTTTTTACGGAATTCCAATATTTATAATTAAAGAAAATTGCCAGAATATATTAAAAAAGAGAGACAATACTGAAACCACAGACAGTGCAAAGACTCTCCTGCTTTTTTTCTGTCTGCGTGTGAGCCCCGTCGGCCTGGGCATCTGATTTTTTGGGAAAGAAGTCCAGTTTTATGATCTTCACAGGCTATTGCATTTTTACTGATTTTCTACACAGTGCATGGGGGACTACTTAAACCTGACTAGAAGTCCTGTCACACAAGATTCAAGGAAGAACACAGGAAAAAAATTACCCTCTTTGTGAATTTAAAACAAACGTTGATTTGGGGCGAGGGGAGGCATTCGTCACAGTTGCAAACCTTTCTTTCCCGTTAGGAACTGGGTCCTCGATCCGACCTTCCGCTGTTCATCAGGTCGAGTGCCCTCAGTGAAGGGGAGGGGGGAGTCTATTTGTTTTCTTTTTTGTTTATTTTTTAATTTAATGAGACACTCTTTGCATTTTGTCTAAGCGAAATAAAGAAGAAAAGGTCGTCTGCCTTTATTTCGATGTCTGCTTCTCTCGACTCTTACTGATTTGCCAGGTCCTCCTCCCCACACGGATGCTGGTGTTTGCAAACAGCAGGGCTGAACCCGGAACCCAGTCCGATAAACCAGGGCGAATAAGCCACACTCTGACCTCCTTGGGAAGAGCACAGAGGGGCCGCTCGTCTCGGTCGTAATGATCCAAGCCTCCCAGGTGCTCTGCTCCTGGCCTCCCGATAGCGCCTGGCCCTCCCGCTAGACCAGAGGTCAGCAACCTGGCCCGTGGGCCGAATCCAGCCCACCGCTGTGTGTGTAAATAAAGTTTTATTGGAACACAGCCACACGCACGGCTATCGTGCATCCGCGTTTTCCCTGTGGCCGGTTCGTGTCCCAATGGTGGGGTGGCATTGGGTAGTTACAGCAGAGGCGCCAAATGTGGACCGTCCAGCCCACTGCAGAAGAGCCCCCCACGCCGCGCTGCGGAGTCCCAGCCGGGGCAGGGCGGGGACCAGGAGGAGTGCGCGCGCCCTGCCCCCGGGGCCCGTGCCGCCAGCTGAGAGCGGTGTCTGCATTCGCAGTAGGCCGTCTCTGCCTGTGTCGCCTCCCATGCACGCGTCTGTCCCCGGAGGAACCTAGTCAAAGGTGTGCGACACGCCCCCGAAACCGGACTCTGTGTTTTCCTCCCTGTCGGCTTAGACTGCGTACCACAGGAAGCTCGCCCGGAAGTAGCAGGCGCTGCATTCGTCGTTTACGACACATTCCAGACGCTTCCCTAAAAGGGGAGGAGGACGAGGGCCCCGAGCCAGAGATCTGGCACTGAGCAGAAAGCACAGTCGAATACCCACGCTGCTCAGTCGCCCAGGTGAGCCCACACGAGCCCCTGCTCCCCCTCAGTGTTCTCCATGGGCCGCCCCCGCGAGCCACCGGCACCGCCACCTGGGAGCCTGTTCAGAGGCTTCTTCCCCCTTCTCCTCCGTCCCGCCCTCTCTCCCCTTCCAGCATCCTCCGCCCCCCATCCTTCCCTCTTTTCCGTTTCTTCTCGTTTCCACTTATCTTTCAGGCAAGCCGACTTGCCTCCTTAAGCGCAGTGGCAGGGAGGGCCCCCCTCACGGGCTCCGGGCCAGGCCACCACCCCCGACGGAGCTCACATCCGGTGTCCCTGTGGCTGTGAGACGTGTGGGTGCTTTCTTGCTGCTGTTGCAGAGTCTAACCCGTGTTGACAGCTGGTTGCACCCTCAAAGACTGGTTTTTTTATGCAAAAGAAATGAAATGCTACTTTCTCGAATAATAATTTTTAAAAAATCTGTTTTTCTTCCATCTAAAACCTCTATATTCCCCAGACTCAGAAGTTTACCTTTTTTCTCTCTCAAGCTGTGCAAAAATAAAACATTCTATGTCGTGTCTGCCTCGGGAATGGATTGCTTTCAAGGATCCTGCCTTGAAAATGCTCACTAAAATGGATTCGATGTAAGCACTGTATCAGAAAGTCTACTCCTTACCTCTCAGGTAGGGGCCTGGTATTCACGACTGCAAAGAGGTCCGGATCTGTAAATTAAAGGGCCGTTGTATATTTAAAAGTGCATAATTCAGAGTAATAATAACTAATTTTCCTCTGGACCTTTTCCTGTCTCTGATTTATAATGTCTTTGAGAGGTCATCTTATTCGCCTAAGGTCTGCAGACAGGTGGCTGTATCTTAGGGTGGCGAAACTCAGGTAAATTCTTTATCCTCTGTCCAGTGCCCATAGGGTCAATGATCAATAGCTATCAGGTCAATGGGCTGGGCTTCCTTCGAGGCATCCATCCAGCGGGCAGTCTGAAAAATGCCCACCTTCCTGAAATGAGCAGGGTCTTCTCTTACTCCCTAGCCAGTGAGCTACCAGCACCCAGCGCTCATACAGCTGTGGGAACCCTACTGTCTTCATCCAGTTCTTGTGTCTACCTGCCCACTTCCTGTGTCCACACCTGCCCACTTCCTGTACCCACGCCTACCCACTTCCTGTGTCCACACCCGCCCACTTCCTGTACCTACACCTGCCTACTTCCTGTACCCTGCCTGTTGTGATTACCCATGAAGAGAAGAGGGTGGAGAAGTGGAGGTAGACAGACGTAGCAGAACGAGGTGATACAGAGCAGTCACGGGCTCGACTGGATATGCTCCAGTCCCAATGTCTTTGTGCCCTTGCTACCAATCTTGATAAAATCTTAAGACATAGAAAACCCACTTTTGCTTAACTTGCCCTTAAAATAAGCAGTAGGTCACCACTTGGCTAAGGTCCTTCTGACCTGGGACCTCGTTTTCCCACACACGCCTAAAGCTTCGTGAGATTTTAAGGAAATGACTTGCCTTCCAGAGAAGGTGTGAGCTCTGTAAACCGATTTCCAGCAATAGCAGACAGTGTGGACAGCCTCCAGGGACAGACTAGGGTCAGGAATCCAGGACTGGTACACCGCAGGCTGGCTCACCCTGAAAAGTTTAAAGGGAGCTAACAGAATGTCCATATTCAAACTGTGGAAAGAATGTGGCCCGGGGAGCGTTACCAGCTCTCAGAAGGTCACTTCGGAAGACTCAGTGTCAACAATTTAATATCCAGAGGTCCTGAGCCCCAAGCTTATGTCTCCACCCATTGGCCCAAAATAACCTGTCAAACGCAGAGCCAGAAGAATGTGCCTGGAGCGGAAGGGGCCGTTCTGCAGCTCTTAGAAGCCCTAACAAGGGCTTTGTTCGAGAAAGAGCCTTCGGACCTGTGGAAAACGGTCTGTTTGCTCTCGTGTGTGTGACTTCTTGAGGAGATTTCTGACGGTTGAGCCCCTGAGTAGCCGAACGATGAGCCTAGGCAGGGACAGAGTTAGGTGGCAGCTACAGAGAGGGGCCTGGCTGATCCCCGATCCCGGCGAGTTAGGACCTCAGCATCACCGGGGTCACGCCGGTGGCGTCAGGCATGGGAGTGGGGGCATCCATGGAGGGACGGTCCTCCAGGAGTCTCTTGCGTTGTGCCTGTCTTCCGAGCAAGGGTGCTGGTGGGTCCTGTTCTGTACCACCTTTTCCAAGGATGTTCGCGTAACAAACAGCCTCGGAACAGAGCCATCTGTCCCCCTCCTCTGCGACAGGCAGACGACTGCCGACCAGGACAATGAAACCAAGCCTCCCTCTGAGGCCGGGTGGGCAGCTTGGCCAGCAACGGCCCCTCCTTTAAAAGTGTGGGGCTCCCTGGGCGTGAGACACAGGAATCCCAAGCCTCGCCCCTCCCTGGCTATCCAGGTGGTCTCCAGCGGGCTCCCTCGCCTCCTTGGATCTTCACTCCAATTTCCTCTTCTCAATGAAGGCTTCCCCGAGCACTTTACTACCACGCCCTGCCCACTTCCGGTGTTCGCACCCCCCCCCCACCCCCATAACCTCTCTAGTTCTGTCCCTCGTCACCTCTAATCTGCTGTAAAATGAACTTACTCGGAATGCTTATTTTTCCATTATCTGTCTTCCGCCACTAGGATAGCAGCTCCGTGAAGACAGAAGTCTTTGTTTTGTTCCCCCATCTCCCCAATTTCTAGACTAGCCCCCGGGCCCATCGTAGGCTCTCGATAAATACTTTTTGAATTGGAAAAAAAAAGAAATCGGGGTTAGTTTCCTAAGCTCAGGGTTTCTCAGCCGTGACACAAACCCACCGCGTGCACAGTGCCGCCCGGGCCCATCTGCCTCACTCACCCCGTGGGCCTTGGGGGCACGGGGGAGCTGAGGGGAACATAGCGCTCACGCCGGCCGCTGAGCTGGGAGTAGCAATGTGCTTGGCCTCTGAGTCGGGAGTCCCGTGTCTTCTGCCGGCGTCCCTGGAACTGTGGCAGGCCGACGTGTGAACTTGCAGCCGCAGTAAGTCCGCGCGACCCTCCACGGTTCGTGACAAGAACCAGCTAGATCCGGGCGGCAGGGCCAACTCCGTTCCCCACTCTGCTCACACGTCCGGGTGTGATCTCCTCACAGACTTGTGTTGCCGTTGGGTGGGAATATTCTTTCTGTTCTTCCTCTTGTCTGTCTTTCACTTTGAAAAGAAAAAAAAACGTAGAAAAAGTAGCTCCGAGCGCCTGGGCAGGGCTGCTGGTTCCACACCCCAAGCAAGCCTGGCCGAGCTGGAAGCTCTTTGTGTCCCAGGCACTTCAAACCCCCGCAGGAAGAAAAAGGCGGCGTCTATAGCCCCTGGGGCTGGGCGTCCCAGAGAGGGCCGCGTTCTGCCCCCGAGAGGTGACCCCCTTCCGTGGGGGCAGGACGGGGACGTCATGCACGGGTGTGTTGGCGAGGAGGCGCTCAGAGGTGTCCTCGGGGACGGCGGGGCCTGGAGCCGGACCGCCACCTCATCAGTTCCCGTGTTCACCCGGCGTCGTGATCCGCGGGAAGGCAGCGTGTCCAGCCCTGCGGCTTGTCCTCGGTGTGCGCCTCAGTCCCACACTCTTTGAGAGTCCCCTAAGGGCTAAGTGACACATTACCTGGCGGGGGGGGATCCCCTCTTCCCACTCTCTGGAGAAAGATTTTAGCAGCCTATTTAAAAGATGCTTCTGGTTCTAGACCCAGAATTCTAAGTGTCTTCTGAAGGGGCAGCTTCTGAGACGGAGTGGTGGTGGTGCTGGGGTGCCGACCCAGCATTCGACCCCCAGGACCATGGAAGAGAAGGACCCTTGCCCCGAGCAAGATCACAATCCTCCGTGCCACCACCGTGCACCCCCCCCCTTAGTAACGCGCAAATCAAACGCATCCCACGCACCAGACCAACAACCAACAAAGACCAGCACCTGTCTCCATCCAAGGTGGGAGATCGCTGGGCCGTGGCCAGGAAGGCGAGCTGAGGACAGGCCCAGGGAAGCACTCTGCACCCGCAGAGCCGAGCACGAGCCGGGGGAAGACGCACGTGACAGAAGGGACTTTAGTTCAGCGTAGCGTGAGCACAGCCAGCTGCCCGTTCCTCTGACCGTTGGGACACATGGTAACAGAACGCCCCGTTTCCACCGAAACTTCATTCTCTTCTCTTAAAATCTTGCATGGCCTTTAGTGGGTCTCAGAGGATGACATTCGGCCCGCTCACGTGGTGTTAAGGAGACGTTTCCACTAAGAAGAGTGAGAGTCTTGCATCAGAACCAAGCACGATGAAGATGCTTTCGACAAGGATCCTCAGCGCATGCCTAACGGCCGTGGAGCTAACCGGAACCCCCTCCCGTGTCCATCCTGGTCGAAGACTGTTCTCACGAGGCGTGTGTCTGCGTTCCTGTCCCGTCTGCCCGTCTTGCCAAATACGAGAAACTTGATTGACTGATGTCGGACCCTGGGAAGGTGGGGGTGGCCGGGCATGTGATGCCGTAGCCAGACCAACGCACTGAGGTGCTTGGCCCTCGTGACCCAGTCTTCTGGGAATTCACCCTCACTCTCGCGCTCGGCCACCTGGTTTGGACATTTGCAAATAGATCTGATCGAACCAAAAAAACATCTCGAAGGCCCTTGCGCTCAATAAGGAGACGATCCTTCTCGGTGTCAGTCGCAGCGGGTAAATTGACTCCTCGGACGTGCGTGTGAGGCGTGAAGGCTGCATGTCATTCATCTGCTGTACCCCACAGACCCAGAATGTGTCTCAGCCAAGACGGGTAAACGTTTTTAAACAGTGCTCGTGAAGCGAATGTGGCGTGGTTTTGTAGACTGTAAAAGAGATGCTCTAAAGTCCGTGAGCTCAGGGTCTAAGAGAGATTTTTTAACCTTTTTAAGAAACTGCTAAAGTCAGCTCGTTACTGTGTGTTTGCTCTTCATCCTGGGGGCAGGGGAGAGTAAAGAAACAGCCTGATTATTTGAAGCTTTTGAGTAATGGAGACTTCACTGCGTGTTGCATCAAATCTCACGCACCTGTGTTCAAAAGATCACCCTCCCCCTCGGCGCACTAAACAAAACTTCTCTTTGGGGGGCTTCTATCCGAACCCCATCGGCAGCGTCCGGACTGCTGGGTCTGTGCCGGTAACCCCGTGTGGGAGTAGCAGAAAGGTGGTTTTTGCTGTTGTTGCCAGCACTGGTGAGAAGGGCTGGGGGTCTGCCCCTGGAGGGGGTGGCCAGTCACCTCGCTCGCCCACCCTCGGCTCCCGCCATAGACACGCCCCTCGCTCTTGGAAATGCCGGCATCCTGCATCCTGCATCCGAGGCTCCCGCGAGGCCAGCACTTCCGATGCCGACCGGGGTCTAAAGGGACGGGCTCGCCCTTCAGGCCCCTCTGCAAACCCCGCCCCAGCTCCTCCCCACATTCAGCCGAGGGACCACCAAGAAAACAGAGGTCGTCGAGGGCCCCGTCTTCCTTTTTCTGCATGCACCCCCAAACTCTTCCGAGCGACACCCTTCCTGCTCCCGCCGCTCAGGGCGGTAGAGGAGCGTCCCCCACTTTGCTCACGGCTCTTCTCCCCATCCGTACTCCGGGTCCTTCATCTCCCACCTTCACGAGAGCGTCTCTCCTCCCACTCACGTTCCTCTCATAGCCGTGCGTAAAGATACTCAGTCTCTTCCACCACGAAAAAGGAAATCCTCCCGCCCCCCACTTCCCGTGGACACTGCCCTGTCCCCTCTCCCCTTCTCAGCGCGGCACCCGTTTTCCCCCCACGCACCCCTTTCCCTGGTGGCCGGACCCCGGGGCCCGATGGCGGGTCTCGTGCCAACCTCTCCAGGAGTCCAGAGCTGTCCTCTTCCTGGCTTCCGGATTTTTCACTCCTTGGGTGAATTCGCCCTGGTTTTATTGGCAAGGTCCTCATCTTCCCACGTGCCTTTCAAATGTGCTTGTTCTCAGAGCCCCACCCTCATGCCTATGCACTTCCGCTTCACACCGGACCACGTTAGCATCTCGTCTGCAACCACAGAGGTGGTGACCACCTGGAGTCCGCAGATTCCTTCCCAGGGCGGCTGCCGTCACTTCTCCGTCTGCCCCCGCCAGCCTCCCGGACATCTGCACGTGGGGTCCCATGCAAACCTCAATCGCAACCTGCACAATGTCGGTGGCCGCATATGACCCGCCGCCCCTGCCTCCTCGAACCCCTATCCCAACGGCTGGATTTACCATCTCCTCCAGAACTCTCCTCCACCCCCACATGCGATAGCCAGACTCCCCCTTCCTGCAGTCCCCCTCTGCTTCCTACTCCTCACAGCTTCTCTGGTCCTTTATGCACACGGACGATCGTGACGACTTCCTGCAGTGGGTCTCATGTCCCCAGTGCTGCGCCCTTTCCGATCTCGTCCTCCGTGCCAGGGCCATGCTAGTCTTCCTAACATGCGCCTCTCTTGAGTCATGTATTGCTTCATATCTTAGAGCGATTTTCCATTGCCTTCTGTAAAAACTCCAAGCTCTTCAGTCCGCCCTATCAGACCATGCATGAGCTGGCCTTTCCTGGTTTACCCATCCACGCTAGACGGCTCTTCCATCTCGCTCAGCACTTTTACCCCATACCTGTCTGTCTGTCTCTGTCTCTCTGGATCTGTGTGTGTGTGTCTCTCTCCCCTTCTCGCCCCTCCACTTACACACACACACACACACACACACCCCTGTCTTTCCAGCAAAGGAAGTGTGACGTTGGATACACGCCAATGTGACCTGCGGGTCCTATTACACCAGAAGCTAGCGGGGAGCGTGACGGTGGCATTTTAAAGACGTAGGTGAGGTGCTCGATTGGGGCTGGCACCTCGTGGGGCGGGGGTGCGGTGCTTCGGGACGCGCCGTGTGTCTTACACCCATGGCCACCGCGTGGTGCTGAGCACATGATGACAGAAACGTGGATCCAGAAGCAAAGCTGGGGCGCAGGCGCGACCTCGCTCAGCACCGCCTCTCAAGGAAGCGAGCGCCTTCGCCCCGCGCTGCTGTGTTCTGTGGGTCGAGAGGCCCCAGGCGCCCGAGGGGAGATGTTCCCGCAGGAAACCCAGCGGAAGTCCCATTAAACTTAAATCTACCATTGCTGCCCGTGGTTTTGGGTTCTTCCTGACAGCGGGTCAGCCGGCAAATAAACACAGGTGTTACCACTCGGCAGGAGTGAACCGATCTCGGTCATCACGAGGAAGTAAGGTTCCGTTTTAGAAGTGCGGGAAGAAACATAGTTGGCCCTCGGGCGATGCGCTGGGGTGTCCCCTGGTGTCCCCATGTTTGTGTTTAACTGTGCATGGGCCCTTAGAGCAACCGCAGCCTTAAACGAGCACAGTCACCAAGGAATCCACTCTCAGGAGGAGAGTCTCGGCGACCTCGCCACACGAGTCACCTGGACCGGCAGACGTGCGCACCCAGGGTGAAGGGACTCTAGAATGGGTGCGGGAAGAAAGAGATGATGACCACCGGATCCTGCCTGGGGATTAATTGCCACAGCAGGGGCTGTATTTTGTCCCACTAACTTTTCTTTAATAAAGTTTTCCGCAGAAATTGAGATCAACCACCATCTTGACGAAGCCATGACAGGTTGGAACGAGCTTAGTGTGAGAAGGGAGCACGTCGAGGCGGAGCATGGGGTGGACTCCAGGGGACCTTGTCAGCACCCCACCCAGACCCCTCGAATCCCTTCGTGTGCTCCCCGAGAGCCCACGCCAGCTTCCGTGTGATTTTCTGCCCTCGAGCTACAGGGATGGCATCTCCCATCAGCACAGAAAGCCAAAATGCCTGGGAGTCATCAGCCCTGGAGAGAGCTTAGCAATGGCCGAAGGATGCACAGGAGTATGGAAGCCCAGCTCTCCTGCTGAAACAGGAAGAAAAGTCTGAGCTGCGCTTCACGCTCCAGAATTCCATGTGGGGTCCACCTGGTGCCGGGACCTCGCCAGGTATATCACGCCCTTGAATCTCCCCTTTCCAACTCTTCTCCCCGACTCCCTTCCTGCTTCCTCTGGTAGCGGCCTTAATGAATTATTTGCATGCAAAGTCACATCTCAAGTTCTATTTGTAGCGAGTCTTACCTAATGCAAGGTCTTAAGTCTCCATTCTGCCATGGACCTGTTCATGTACCTGACACTAAGCACTAGTGCTAGCGCTCAGTGCATTAAATGTTTAACAAATACTTGACAGTAACTAAAAATATCCATGAATCATGAATACATACATGAAAAAGTAAAAGTAAGTAACATTGTAACTCTTAATAAGTCTTTTCTGGTTCTTCTCATTATGAAATATTATTATTGTTATTAAGATTGCTTTGAGGCAGATGTTCATGGAATAAATACTATGTCATCTTCTCAATGTATGGTGCAAGTAAGTCTTGGCCAGAAGCAAAGGAGAGAGTTTAAGGTCAAATCCTCTTGAAGAGCGTTTCATTCTGCTGCAGTCTTGAGGGGACATGGGCCAGCCCTGGGGAGTCTGCTCCGCGGTGGCCCATGAGCCAAGGGGAAGGTAAGTGGGAACCCACACGAGAGCCCAGTGACGCTGGGTCCGACAGACGGCGAGAGGGAGGCGTTCCTGGGCTGAACCTTCCCTGTCAGGCCCTCTCACAGACGTGACTTGGAAGGACGCTGCTGGAGCAGGCCACAGACAAAGGACATTTTCATCCGGACTGATAGGCTTGGGGAAGAAGGCAATCAGTCAAGGCTTTGAAGCCAAGGACGGGGAAGTCATTTGCTTTCTTTGGCAGGGCCGGACTCGGCCAGGAAGCATCCGATTTTAGCACTATCTTTGGTGACATCGCTTCCAGGCTTATAACCTAATGAGGATTAGCATTTGGACTAACAGTAGGGCTTTCAAAGATGGAAGATGAGATATTTATAGATCTGGCAATAGATGTGGAACCTTTAACACCATTTCCAGAGATGGGCGCTTGGCTTCCTTTTAAGGCTCCTCTGTGATGCCTAACTTGGTGCTGATGCAGCCTGTCATCTGCCTGCTAAGAGAAGCCCAGCATTTCTCCCAACTGGGGCAAGAGATTGTCGGCTTCAGCTGAGCACAGCATTTCAAAAAGGCCCAGAGGAAAAGATGGCATTTCACGCAAAGTTAATGTGAGCTAGTGTCTGGACCCAAACTAATAAATATGGGAGAATGGGCTTCAGCAGAACCTGTCTCATCCCGCAAATGGGAATCACTCTGCTACCCTGAGCACACACCACAGCTGGGCCTTATTGTCAAGTGGTGAATCGAGACTTAATGAACCGCTCAAAGAGGCCTTGCTTACTCCAAACCCTTTGGCACTCACTTACCTACGTGGACTAACCTGCAGGGAACAACACGAGTAACAGTGTGAGACCTGCAGTCAGACTCCCGGGTTCATATCTGGCCTCCACCGTGGACGCGCTTGTAACCTAGAGCAAGTTGCTCCCCATGGACCAGTTTCCTTAACTATAAAGCAAATAATAGCAACTCCTTTTAGGGCGATTGTGAGTATGGAATGAGCTAATGCAGCTGAAAACTTAGACTAGTGTCAGGCGCATGAATAGGTCCTCGATAAATGGCAATGACTGTGACTAGTTATCCCTTTAGATGCCCTTATTAATGCCACGTGTGCAGAGTGGCGCCTGTCAACACATGAGGTCCCAACAGCATCCCCGCCAGGCACCCCAAGCACCGTTTCTGTATCTGGATCGGGACGTCTGTGTATGCCAGCGCGGGCCACACTCCCGGGGGCCTCTGTCCGTGGCGAATGTCCATGGTACTGAAACCTCTCCTAGGCCACCAGCTCGCGTGCGACCATGTTCCTGCAGGTCCTGGGCAGCTTTATATCACATCGTCTGCTTCTTTGAGCCAGTTCGGTCCATAAAGCTAATTAGGTCAACAAATATTACAGAAGTGGGAAGTGGCCCCATCCGAAAAGCCCTGAAGACACCCAAGACTGTGCTTTGGGCTTCCTCGAAGCTCTCTGCTTTATTCTTGCTCCCTCAGAGGTAACTCTCGCGGGAGGCAGACTGTGGACGGGGCTCCCCAGCTGCCTCCTGACAGCTCTGTGCTCACCCCATTGCCTCCTAAGCGCCTCGCCTGTCAAATCCTCATTTTCCTTTGCGGGTAGTTGAAAAGCCGCCCTTGCATTATATTCTGTGCCTCTCCAGGACGTGGGCTGATTTTATACTCTCCTGCGCTGCCCTCCAAGCTTTCATGTCGACGCTCACGAATCCTTTGTCTCTCGACAAAGCCCAGCTCTTGAAAATCAAAAAATCCTTTGGTTTTTAGACAGTGACCTTTACAGTGGCTTTCAAGAGCCAGTTTGAAACTCAAAGTCAAGAACATGGCGTTTGTTCGGGACGTTGTCATTCTCCCTCTTGAGAGCCGGGTGACAGAAACACTGTGGAAAGGAAGAAGGAGGGAAATATCAAGAGCACCCTCTGCCACACGCGGCCGTGTGCAGCGAGCTCTGTGAGTAGAAGGCGAAGATTACACCCCCCCCCAAAATACACAGAAGTCCTAACCCTGGAATCTGCGAATGAGACCTTGTTTAAACACAGACTCTTTGCGGCTACAATCAAAGGGAGATGACGTCACACTCAATTAGGGTGGGCCCTGCTCCAACGTGACACTGTCCTGATGAGAGGACACGAGGCCCGGACACACAGGGAAAAGAGCCGGGTGCTGCTGGAGACAGAGGTTAGGGTGATGCCTCCACACGGCAGGAAACAGCAAGGAGCACCGGGGGCCTCAGAAGCTGGAGGAGCCAGGAACAGCTCCTTCCCCGGAGCCTTCAGAAGGAGCACGGCCCCGCCCACACCTTGATTTTAGACGTCTACCCTGCAGAGCTTTGAAAGAAGAAATTCCCTGTTGCGTTCAGCCACCTGGTTGGTATAATTGCTATAACCCCCTAGGGAATGAATATAGACAGCAGATGCACAGAGACGGGGCACTACCAGGAAATGACAGCCCGGTCGCCTCCACCACCAGGCTCCCACGGCCATGAGCATGTCGGTTAGCGTCCGTCCAGGCGCAGGTGGGCCGACACCCAGCCTACCACGATTTGCGCAAGGCAGAGTTTTTGTTGGCTCAAGCGGAAAGCGGGGTTGAGATGCGCTCAGCTTCAGGGGCGGCCGCATACCGGGGCTCGGACGGTGCGCCTGCTCCTTGCCGCTTCGTCTTTTCTCCTCGTGTTCTTCGTCCTGAGCTTGGGAGAAGCCGGGACTTCCCTGCGGGGCGAGCGAACACCTCTCCGGACTTGAGGAGACCCAGTCGAGAGGGAGTCTGTCACGCAAGCGGTCAGAACCCGAGGGCGGGACGCTCTGTGCTGGAGGCCGAGGAGACGGCCTCTCTCTAGTGTCCTCGGGCGTCCACTCCCTGAGGCACCGAGCATGTGGAGCCCCGGCTTCAGAAGAAAACCAGCGGCCATCGCCGTCAGCCCGAGAGGCACCAAGCGGCGGTAGAGATGGCTGTGATTTTCCCCGATCGACCTAGGAAACATCTGCCTTTTTTTGTCACCCTCCCAACCCATCTTTAGAGTATCCAACGTCTAAGAGAGAGGGAGGAGGGAGACCAGGAGGAAAAGCGACCTGCTCTGGGGGAGGAGAAGGTGCGAATCAAACCCAAGACGACTGGCATCTCGAGTACCAGAGTCAGACAGTTCTAAGAACCTACGGGGCTGAGAACGACGCATGGGCTCCAGGCGGGGCCTAAAGAGAGAGCGAGGTCGTCCAGCGGCCTTGGGAAGAAGGGCGGGTACTGGAGAAACTAAAACTACAGGGTCCCCGTTTATCCTCCCAACGTGCTGACGCTTCACAGGTGTCGCAGAGGCGGTCAGGACGAAGAGGAGTCGGAGTCTGGACAAGCATTAACTCACGTGGACAAGGGAGAAGGGATGAATGGCAATGCTAGCTCCCGCACCCCGGTCTCCATGGCCTTTTATCCTCTCTCTCCCAAAGCTGGCTTTGTTATTATGATTAGTTACAATCCGATTAGTAATTACAGATTACAGCCAACTCCCAAAGTCAGCCGCAAGGCCACCACCACCAGGCAGCCTGCCAGGACTGCAGGCGTCTCTCACAACAACGGTAACCAGCTTCCTTGTAAATGTGAGAGTAAATGAATAGGTTCGAATTTCCGAAAGCTGGAATTTTAAACTTGCACAGAAACCTACAGCTCACGCTGAGTCAATACCTTCGTGAGTGCTTCTTATCAAAAATACAAAAGAATAAATCGCAAATCGTTACCTCGATCATAGGAGCATAAGACACATCATTGCTAAAGCTCCTTTTTTTTTTTTTTTTTTTAATTCCTGCCATGGTCCTGAGTTCTAGGGCGCCAACACACGCCATTTTCCCTCCTTCGCAGTTATCATAATTTTAGTTGAGAGAAAATTCTCCAAAAATTGGTTGCTGCGGTGAACACTAGGTTTACCTTACAAAGACGTTAAATCGATACATGCAAAAAGCCGCATTTACATAAAGTAGCATCCTGGAGACTCAGCCACGGGCTACGACGCTTCGAGACCCACCATTTCAGTTACTTTGCTCATGGGAGAATCACTGGAATGGGGGAATCATCAGAGCCCAAGTATTCAGAATGTCCTAGTTACCTATAGAAAATGTTAACATAAAATTCTTAGATCTTTCTCATTATTTTTCAGTTATACTTTATTTTGATGCCTAAAGCTGCAATTTGCTCAGCGATGCCCCGGCACCCTGAAACGTTAATGAGCATGTTCGACGACTCAAGAGTGCCTGACGTCACTCGCACTGGACCCCGATAAATCGCTCTAAAGGCCCCGCTGTTTATCTTTTTGGCGCACAGCAAAGGGGAGCCTTTCTGGTAGGGGTTTCCTTCTCACGGACTCTACTTCATAACTAAGGATGCAGAGTAGAGAGAATCGGTTTGTTTTGCCCAAGGTCAGGAAGCGAGTGCATCATAACATGACATGTACGTGCTCTCGGCCTCTGGCCAGTCCCATGTCCGCATGGACGGCTTCTGAACTTGGCGGGGACCAAGGGGGGCCATCGCCTTTATTCCTCCAGTGTCGAGGGCCGAGGGCGTACAGAAGACACCAGACAGGGTCTCCTCTTCCCAGACTGTAACTCTGGACAACAGACAGTCGCTTCCTATGAGCCGTCAATGTCAGTCACGGCCCCAGTATTTGTTTCTTTATAAACTTTCCAACTCCCAATGAAATTCAAAGAACATCGTGAACAAACCATCAGTGCTTCCTGCCTGTTTAATTTGCATGCCAATCCTGCCCCTACACCCGCCCCCACCATACACAGAAGCAGGGGCCAGCCTTTGACACCAGTGCTGTGGGCCGGAGTGGGCCTGGCCTGGAGGAAGGGGGTGGCCAGTTCTGATGGCCACAGCCTGGAGACCAACCGGCTTGGTGACTGTCTTTTGAGCGACTAAAGTTTTATTTCAAATAGAATTCCGAATCTTATTCCATGATCCCTATCAGCAAAGGCGCATGGCCATTGCAAAGGCACCCTCGACATCCCAGAGTCCTTCCTAGGACTTGAACATGGCTGTAATAAAGCCAAGCCGGAGAATGAGTGCATGTGACGATGGTACAGTGTCCTGTGTTGCACTGTGCCCTTCAGAAAGATGCACGACATCCGGCTCCCCTCTTCCCCCAACCCGTGGAGGTGACCTCCTTTGACAGAGGGTCCTTGCTGACGTCATCGAGTTGAGTTAAGATGAGGTCGCACTGGATTGGGGTGGGCCCTGATTCCAGTGACCGGCATCCTTATAAGGAAAGCAAACTTTGGACGCAGTGACATGGGGGAGGGGGGGTGCCATGTGATGACAGAGGCAGCGGCTGGAGAGGTGCAGCTATGAACCAAGGAACCCCGAAAATCAGCGGACACAGCCAGAAGCTGCGAAGAGGCGAGAAAGTTTCTACCCAGAGTCTCGGAAGCGGCGCGGCGCCCCGCCCCCCGCCCTCAGACGTCCAAACGAGGGGGGCGGGGGGAGAACGCGTTTCTGCGCCAAAGGCACCCCCACGGTCCTTCATCTCAGCAGTCCCAGGAAACTAAACCGATTCAGGACGCACAGGCCCTGGCCGGTCGTGGTTGTCTCTGCATTCCGCTCGTGGCCGAGCGCAGGGGTCAAGGTTATAAGCCTCCGGACCCGTCCGTTCCCCCGTGCCCAGCCGAGGCCGGCCTCGTCTTTGTCCCTGGCCCCCGGGGCAGTGGGGGGGCTCCGGCTCGCTCGCACGCCCCAGGGGAGGGGGAAGGGGGCACCGCGGGGAGGGCAGGGGCCCGGGGCCCCCGCCTCTGCCCGAGCCCTGCGCCTGCCTGGCCGGCTGGCGTGGGGTCTCCCGCCCTGCGGGGGGCTCTGTGGGCGGGGCCCTGCGTGTGTGACGGGTGTCTGTGATGTGTGTACGACGTGTGGTGCATGTGTGGTGTGTGTGTGTTCTGTGTGTGACGTGTGGGTGTGCGTGTGCGCATGTGTGTAGCAGCCTGCCGGGCTGTGTGGCACAGGGCTGACTAGTGCCCCACGCGGCCCCTGAGAAGTCCGAGCGGAGCGACGCGACCCAGCGACCCCACGGATGCTTCGGAGGCCGCGTGGGCGCGGGCGGTGGACGAGGGATGGGCGCGGGCAGGGCGGCCCGCGCTGTGGTCCAGCTCGAGAGGGGCGGAGCCTTCACTCCGCACGTACCTGTACCTGGGTTTGACCCGAGAAGAGGCTGCGAGATGCCTGGGAGGCAGAGTGCAAAAATCCCCCAACGCAAAATTCGCGGCTTTTGGGGAGGGAGCGAGCGGAGTCTGGAGGACCAGGCAGGTTCCGGGGACACCATGGCAATGTCCAGCGGGGAACGTGGGATTGGGAGCAGGGATTCTTCTCTCTGAGGGCCGATGAAGGCGACAGAGGAGTTCTGGGGGTAAAACCCACGTTCTGACATCTGGAAGACTGGCGTCTGGACCTGCCCTCGCCGGTCCCTTAGCTGTTTCCCAACCTCACCACGCTACCCGCTGTCCACACGCGCAGACGGGCGACACCGCGGACCATGCCTCAGAAGACACCTCCCGCAGCCATCGCTGGTCTCCAACTCGCCCGTGAATCCAGCCTAGAAAGTTCTAGTCTCCGTGGAGGTATCCTACAGGCATTTGGAAATTCGGGGCTGGAATTCCAGAAACCAGTCAAGGTCAGAGAAGTGCACTTGGGAGTCGCCAGCATATTTCTGTACAAACTTGTGGATGTAAGAGACACCCCAGAGAATGACAGAGAACAGGAAGTGCAGCAGGGAGGGGTGGGGGCCTTGGAAGTGACACCCCACAGGAAGGTGGATGGGCAGGGAGGGGTTGGCCAAGTCAAGAAGAAGAAGCCTCAACAGCAGAGAATTGCGTATCTGGACCACTCGAATTCTAATCACAGCTGAGTCATATCTTAGGAGCACAAACAAAAGCTCATATGCAGTCATTTCAAATTTCATTGAACTACACGTCACCGTCCAATCCTTCTGTCTCTTTTGGAGGCTGAAATTTTTTTTTGGCTTGTTTCTCCAGCTGTTCAATTTAAATTTGTTCCTTTGTGTCCTCTCTGAAAAGTGTATTTCCCAAACCAAATTCAAGATACACATTTAGAAATAAGATTATTTATATGATTTATGAATTTATTTATGAGAAGTTTTATAAGCACACAAAAATAACATTGAGTTGTCTACTTTTAGCACACTGACTTTATTGGATGGAACAAAATTTCATGAAACCGCAAGCACTCTGGAAAATCTCATGCATGTTTAGGGACATTTAGGGAGATTCCCACGTGTACCGCTGGTGGGCGGAGAGCAGCAGCCCAATGCCTTTTCCTCTTTTACCGCCTTTGACCTCGGTTTCAGAGGACAAAGCAGGAAGAAGAAAGAAGGAAGGAAAGAAGGAGAGAAGGAAGAAAGGAAGGAAGGGAAGGAAGGAAGGAAGGAAGGAAGGAAGAAGGAAGGAAGGAAGGAAGGAAGGAAGGGAGGGAGGAGGGAGGGAGGGAGGGAGGAAGGAAGAAGGAAGGAGAGAGGGAGGGAGGGAGGGAGGGAGGGAGGAGGGAGGGAGGGAGAAGGAGAAGGAAGGAAGAGAGGGAGGGAGGGAGGGAGGGAGGAGGGAAGAGGAAAAGAAGTGAGGAGAGAAGGAAAGAATAGAAAGACGGTGACATGATGCAGAAGGGGTGGAGCAGTGGCATCTGTCGACATAAACTTCTGACTCACTGAGATGTTGGGATTTGTGGGGCTGTCCTGCCACCCCATTTCAAGGCAGCTGGTGTCCGTGGGTTTCTGGCTCTGTTATCCTTTTCGCGCTGCTGTGTCCTTATGGGAATTTAGGGAGTTTTCAAAGTCATGCTAGGTTCCCCCTCCTTTCTCTTTGATGTTTTTTATTCAATAAACCCGTTCAGGGTCATTTGGTGACAGTGGCGAGCGCCCTTGTGAGTTAGAACTCTGCTCTTGGCTGTCCCGGCAAGCGCCACGTGAAAGCTAGCGGAAAACCAAGGCGTGCTTGCTAATCACTCTGCAGACCTTCCGCGTCGCCAACGGCACAGAGGGGGACGTGGTGTTAAAAATCACAGACGCTGGTGACTAAGCCCAAAATGAACCTGACCGTCAGCCTGGAGCTCAGGACGAATTCCCGCTGTACAGCCTGTACATTGGTGTCCTGACCCTTCAGACACCGGTAATGAGTGCCCCTTCTCAAGAAAAGGCAATCTGTCTCAATCATCTTTTTTTTTTAATCTATTCATTAGGTGGAAGAATGAGGCCCTGTTCTGAGCCTCATCAGCCGAGTGCTGTGAAACGCTATTCTTTGCCACACAGAATCCAGGCTGCCTATATGTTCCCAAGAAGGAGAAAAGACGTGTGAAAACACAGCTCTCGAGTGGAGTGATCTTGGTGGCATCTTCGGACGCGCCACCGGCGTTGATGGCCATGGAGGGGATCCTGGAAACACTCTTTGGCTGCGTTTCTTGCTTTTTGGATGTAAGATGAAAATGAATGTGTGTGTGTGTGTCACGACATCACATGGCCTGCACGAGGATCAACTTCATTCATTTCCTCGTGCATTCAATAAACATCTTTGCATCATCCACCGTGTGCAGCCAGAGAGAACATAGCGGTGAATAGTGGTTATACGCACAACACACCTATCATAGAGAGAAGATATATTAGTGAAATGGAAGGTAATGTGACGAATAGTTACTGATCATCATCTATGCCCTATGACGAGGGCTCTTTTTAATACAAAATCACTGAGATGTAATAAAACATAAATATGTGGTCTTTGTCCCCAATTCCAGACGCACAGCTCCTAAATCCCTTGGAATCTCCCAAGTGACAGAGTGTCGTTTGTCTGCTAAGGAGGTGACTGGTGGCTGGGGGGCCCTGGATAAGCTTCGCGTCTGGACACCAGAGAGACCAACACATGCTTAGTTAGAGGGTTGGAACTTTCAGCTCCACATTCACCTTAGGAAAAGGGCGGGATCTGGGGGTTGAGTTCAATCGCAAGGCCCACGATTTCATCAGCCACGTCTACATAACAAAACCTCCATCAAAACGCCGAACCAATGAGGGTCACAGAGCTTCCGGGTTGATGGACACATCCAGGTGTGTGCCATACGTTGCTCTAAGCATCTCTTCCCTCTGGCTGTTTCCGAGTGCTCTCTTTAACAATAAACCAGTAATTATAAGTGAAGCAGTTTCCTGAGTTCTGAGTCATTCTAGCAAATGATCAAACCTGGAAGGGAAAGGGGGCCGTAGGAATCCCCAACTTCATAGCCCAGAAGCGTGGGTGTGGTATAATAATATATTTGGTCCTTGTCCCCATTCTTGGCAGAGTTCCTAAAACCCCCCGGAATTTCCTGAGAGATAAGAGTGTCTTTTGTTATTCTTTTGGTCAAACACCTGAGTTTATGCTAATGAGGTGATTTAGGGCGAGGCCTCTGATGGGGTTGATTAGAGGGCTGGAAGTTTCAGATATCTCCCCGGATTTACAGAAATGGTTGGGGGACTGGAGATTAAGCTCCATAAAACTCTTGAACGACAAGATTTGATGAGCTTCTGGGTGGGTGGGCAGAGCCACACAGGGCTGCTGGGAGAGCAGCAAGACCAGGGAGGGCGTGGATGCTCCGGACAAATTTCTCCCACCCGGCCTTGTGAATCTTTCCCATTTGGCTGTGTCTGAGTTGAATTCTTTATCATAAGCCAACAACCATTAACAAAATGATTTCTAGAGTCCCATGAGCCCTTCTAGCAAATCACTCGCCTAAGGAGGGGGTCATTGGAACTCACAACTCACCTGATCAGTCAGAAATACAGGTAGCCTGGCCTTGGGACTGGTGTCTGAACTGGTGAGACGGGGCATCACTTGTAAAATTCTTAACCTTTTAGCAGGAGATGAAATGGGACTTCTCTTGCAGAGTTAACCTTTTTAGTAAACCTAGTTAAGTTTTCTTCCCTCCTTTCTTTGGGAAGTAGGCCCTCTCCCTCAAATCCTGATAATTTTCTGGCAACTCAGATCCTCTGGCTATTGATAAGGGTCATCAGCCCATTGTTAAGCAGAAATGGTGTTAAGCCAGGCAGGGCCCTTACAGTCTGTGGGGGGAGAGGACTTTAAGCCAAAGGCCTTTCTTTTTACTCCTTAAGAAACAATCACGCCTGTTTCCCTTTACGTACTTAATAGGCAAATCAGTAATAGAAATTAATAAATGTATGATTTAAATTAGGAGCTTGTATCTTCTGTTCCTTGTCCAGGGACGGAGGTGGCACTTCAGCAGGAAACCCAAGACCCCGCCCTGACAGAGGCAGAAAGGGAAAGGGCTCCATGGACCCCCTGTAGGCAGGGACTACGGCCATTCTCAGCAGGAAGCAGATATGGAAGAAGAGACCTCCCGTCCCTCAACATCCACACCAATAATAAGGGGGTTCATGGCTCTTAGAAAAGAGCTAGGCAGGAAAGTTAGTTTGGGGGTTTCGGGTCTGCCTGCAAAGCCGCTGAGGTCATCGTATCTTAGAAGGGGTCCGCCTTAATCCACCCACAATTAAGCAAGCCAGAAGGCATTTTTTTTTTTAACCCACACAGAAACAGTAGGCAGAGAGGCATTTTTTTTTTTAACCCACACAAAGAAACCAGTAGGCAGAGATTTAGGTACCAGTTTAAGCCAGTCACTCACACCTGTGCAATGAAGACCCCAATGACCTTCAATTCACCTGAGTCTCATTATACCATCATTATAATATGATGCATATGCCCGGAAGTTCATTAATATCATTATTAACAGACTGAATTCTGGGAACAGACATGCGCAGAAAGCAAAATGATGAGTCACTGAGTCCTGTCAATCTTAGCTGTCAATCAGGGAAGCCCACTCTTAAGTAACCACCCACAGCAAAAAGGGATAAACCCCAAAGGCTTTGTTACCAGGCCTTTTGAGCTCGGCTTCTCCTGCTCGGGCCGCTTCCTCGTCTGGAAGTGGACTTTCCCTTCTAATGAAGCTTTTCTTTTCTCCTGTATTTCAGTGTCTTGCTCAACGATTTGTTCGAGACATGGAGACCCTGGACAACGCGCGGGCGAGGCCCCCGCTCTCCGGTAGCAGTGGGGGCAGTCTTGTAGGACTGAGCCCCTAACCTCTGGGTCGTGTGTAGCCCTGGGCGGTTTGTGGCAGAATTGAGGACAACCGGGGTTTCCTCGGAACACTGCAGAATTGCTTGGTGGGGAAAAGGCCACACGTCTTGTGTCCGCAGCCTGACAAGTAAAACAGTACGGGCATTTTGGAGAAACGTGTATGTACTGATTTCCCAATTGTGGATTTACAGGCGAAATATGAAGAAGTCGATCTCCACATAACTGAATCTTCATAGGGAAAACTATTCGGGGAAAATTTCGTTTAAAGTATGTAGAATAGATTTCCACTTGTAGGGTATTCCAGTTCCCCTTAAGATTCTCGACCTTTGTTCTTCTCTTTTTGTTTTTTTGTTAAGCTACTTCAGTGTCTTTTCGAGCTTGGCAGTGGTGTGAATTTTCACTAATGGGGAGAGTACCGTCGTCCGACAGAATTAAATAGAGGTAATAGACCCTGAAAATGATCTGGTCCAATGTATCGAGACTCAGATGCGAGGGCACTGAGGCTCAGTGTAATTAGAGCACTTCCAGCCGCTGGTCATCAGACTCGTGGGTGGCAGACCCAGATCCAGGACTGGGGTTGCCTGCCTCTCAGTTCGGATGGTCTGGAGACTGTAACCTTGGTGAGAAAGAAACACAGAAAGCGGGCAACCCGCAAGGAATAGCTGCCCCCTCCCCTCCCTCTGAAAAATAAATCACTATTTTCAGACAAGCTGTGTATACAGAGACTATGATATCTAACCTGTTGATTTTGAGAGAAGTCTGCTAAGTCAAGATATAATTCTTACGGTCTCGATCGAAAGACTGGAAAATAAATAAGCCATCCTTTTCTTTCTTGAGAATCCTTTATTTTGTCTGATTACGCAAAAAAAAGAACATCTATTTTCTGTAATCGGTTGCAGGCATTTTGAAATCTACATATTCAGTTGGGCTTAATGACAGCAATCCTGAACTACACAGCAGTGACCTACAAGATTTACTATTGCCCTCGGCAAGACCTGGTTCTTATTCAAAGGACCTAGTTATAAATATTCGACTCTATACTTAATCTAAGCTTTTCATAATGGATTCCTTTACTGTGAACTGCAGAGAAGTAGACAGGCAACAGCACCTGATGGGTGGAATAAAACCGGTAAACACCTTTGGAAGACATTTCATTGCCCACCAGCTGCTGGAAGTGAAAGAAAAGATTTGGCCTCGTTTGATTTCCCTAATGGACGTGGCAATTTGCTTCTGCTCAAAATCTGTAAATTAGTTGCTTGTAACAACTGGCCAGACACTGGTTGGAATTAATTCTTGTTACTATGTACTTACTTCCTAAGTGGAAAATACCTATTCGCATGAATATTCAAATGGCACTGCGGGCCATTAAAACTCCATTTGTTCTACAAACAAAGCACTTGATGATTTTGGAACCATCCTCTCTCAAGTAGCATCCACAACAGAAACTTCTTCAAAGTCAGTCTTTTGGCTCACAATAAGAGACAGGATGGTATCCATTTGCTGGAAGAGTTATGCTGTTGAGCTGGGAATGTAACCTCTATTTCTTCTTGATTCCCCAGGATCATTAGACTTCTGAACTGTGTGACAGATTCTGACTTCATGGAGCAGCCAGCAGAGACTGGACCAAATTGCTTGTTAGAAGAATCATCGTTGGGAGATGGGCTGGAACCACCAGTGTGTTTCTCAAACTCTACCAAGATTTTTACAGCTCCAAACAGTTACTTCTGCCAACAGAAGCTTCGTGCTGTAATAGTCTTGAAGGAAATTCACCGACTGCCAATTCGTTCAGAATGTAAAAAGATTGAGTAAGAAAATCTAAACTTAGAAACCCCTGGAGAAAAAGCACAGATTTCTTAAGGGGGCCGCAAGGCCATCACCCCTGAGTTCACCTTTCTCTCGTTCATTCCATCTGCCTGCCTTGAGGGGGAGCCTCCAGAAGCAAGGTGAGGAGAAAGAAGTAAGAAAAGGGGGCCTGGGGCAGCCAGTAAGGAGGATTCACCCCATCCTTTACGGCCAATACGTGGATTAATGGAAGGTATGGGACTTACTCTCAAGCAATTATGAGGTATGAATGCAAAATTATGAAAGAGAATGGAATGCTTAAAACGTTTGTTCAAAGAAGCATGCCATTCTAATTTGGAATGTGGCCATGACACCTGCCCCCTCCCCCAGTGGACCTTTCCAGATTCTAAAATGCATGCAAACGAAGGAGTACTTTCTCAAGAATAGCCATAGGTGTCTTATGGTAATGATGCAAAGCGTGCCTTCCATTTTCTCCGAGTGCTGAGCGCTGAACGTGCCTTTATGATAATGGTTAAGGAGTATCCAGGATGCCCCGAGCACTGTGCCAGGAGTCTATACATCTATTACCTTATGTTCAATCTGTGCACAAGGTATTATTATTCTCTGTACTTAGTGGATGAAAAACTGAGGCAAAGAGAAGTCAAGTAACATTCCCCAGGTCAAGTACAGTTAGAAAAAGACTCAGCTGGTATTTGAACTTCACTCAGTCTCACTCCAAAGACAAGAGTGTCTTTCGTGGGCAAATATATTAGGATGTCCTGAAAAAAGAAAAATGATAATGATATTATATAATTTTTTAAAATGTGTTAATTTAAATTAGTTTTGAGCATACAGTACATTGGTTAGACATCTATATCGTTCATAAAATGATCCCCCCTCCCTCCCTCCCCGACCCTCCCCCTAGCCATCATACTAATGCGGACTGCATTCCCTCTGCTGTGCTCCCCTTCCCCGTGACCATCTGTCAACTACTAATCTGTACTTCTTTAACCCTTCACCCCATTCTCCCATCACCCTAACCCCCTCCCCTCTGTCTATCACCAAATCGTCCACTATATTTGCGAGTCTGTTTTTGATTAGTTTGTTCTTTTTGTTCCTTAGATTCCACATATAAGTGAAATTATATGGTATTTATCTTTGTCTGACTTATTTCACTCAGCATAATAACCTCCATCCATGTCTTGCAAATGGTAAGATTTCATTTTTTTTTAAATGGCTAATATTCCATTGTATATGTGAACCATAATTTCTTTATCCAGCCATCTGTTCATGGGCATTTAGTTTGCTTCCATATCTTGGCTATTGTAAAATGTGCTGCCATGAATATTGGGGTGAATTATTGTTTTGGTTTTCTTTGGACAAATACCCAGACATGCAATTGCTAGGTCAAAAGGTACATCCATTTTTAATTTTTTGAGAAACCTCTAGTCTGTTTTCCATAGTGGCTGTACCAACTTGTAATCCCACCAACAACAATGCATGAGGGTTCCCTTTTCTCTGCATCCTCGCCAACACTTGTTGTTTTTTGATTTATTGATGATGGCCATTCTGACAGGTGTGAAGTGATAATCTCATTGTGGTTTTAATTTACATTTCTATTTATGATGATGATGATGATGATGATGGATGATGGATGAGGCTGATTCTTACTAGGGAAGATGGAACACACATGAATAAATGACTAACATGAGCTCCATGGGTAACGTGAGCTGGGAGTGATTCGGGTAGCGTACCTAGCCTGCCTGCTGCACTTTCCCCTAACTCTGGGGTCAGAATCCATCCCTCACTAATGGGATGAATAGGAGACAATTACAACACCAGAAAAGACTAGGTAGTAAGAGTCAAAAAAAACCATCAAAGATTCCAATTTGAACAAAATACAAACACACAAAGCCTGACTGTCACCACTCCTTCATTGATCACATATTTATTGGGCACCTGCTACGTGTCACACACCAAGGATAGCAACTGGGTATCTGGTCCCCAACAGTGAGCATGACAGACGAGGACTTGTCCTCACGGAGTCCTCATTCTCATGAGGAAGATAGTAGGCAAAAAAAAAAAAAAAAAGCAGAAAACAAATAAAACACACACACCTCGATTTCAGGCCACACAGTCCCTTATGGCACTACACTGGCTCTCGCCATGAGCCAAGCCACGTGAGGACTCCCAAGGCCAGGACACAGAGCCACAGAATACTGGGATGGCTTCCGACTGGGCCAGCCATCATCTGGCCGTCAGGGAGGGACTAGAACAGTGCTGGGATGCAGTACATGCCAAGAACGAGTCTGCACCCTCACAGCGTGTGGCTCCAAAGCATCCAGTTTTTCTTTCACGTCCATTTCTCCCCTTTGGTGGGCTCTCCTGCCCCGTGTTCTGCCATCCTTGGGGTCCCCTGGACTGCCCCTCTGCCTCCCCCACCTCGCCTCTGCTCGGCAGCCACGGCTGCCCTGACCTAGGTCTCCCCCACGCGTTCCCGCGGAAACCGACCTTCTCCTTGGAGGGACGGGGGGCTGGTCCTCCAGAGCCGAGCGGAACACACTTCCCGACATTTGTCGGGGCACTAGTTTGTGGTCATCTGTGTGGGAAGCCCTAGGGAAACTGACCAATGACAAGAGGACATTGTGTGACCACACCCATCTTTCCACCAGCATTCGGGAAGCCCACATTTGTTCAACTCGAATCCCTGGTGTCTGGTAGCGTTTCAGTTTTCAGAAGCTGCATAGTAAAATATGTTTGCCTAAAATGTTAAACTTAGTGGATATTAACTTTCCCAACATGACAGCTAGCAAAATAATAAGACCCTATAGGCATGAAATCCCATGTGGGTGCCTGTCGGGGAGACAGAGTGTAGGATGGAGGCCAAGCAGAAGGCATGTGAAATAAAGTCATCTAGTGAACGTGTGTGTGTGTGTGTGTGTGTGTGAGAGAGAGAGAGAGAGAGAGAGATTTAATAAGGCAAACGACTTCTAAATGCAAAACCATGCCTCCCGCTTTCTCCAAGCGCTGAGCATGACTTTATGATCTTTACATATTTTTAATGACTCACACAAGCTATGAATCTTTAATATGGAGTTGATGCCTTGAGCCCAGATGCGAGGGCCCTGGGGACATTCCGGAGGCTGTGGTTAGCGTTTCCTAATTGGATGCTCTGAGTACAGATCACCTGCGCTTATGACACTTTCTCTTTTATGTGAAACCACCCCACAAACTCAGCTCAACTGACACTTTTGTTTATCCACAGACCATCAACAGAAGTTAGCTGAAATAACTGAAAAGAGGCAGTTATGTGCTTAGGGCAAAAAAAAAAAAAAAGTAAAAATCAGCATTTTGTGGCTCTTAGCTAGCTTGAGCCCAAAATGCGTGGGGCTGCAGCAATTCCTTTCGTTTGAAGTTGACTATGGATGCTTTCGAAGGGCAGCAGGACCCTGAGGATGTCCTTCCGGGTCGGAGCACTTTGGGGAGGTCGTGGACTCTGACCCAGTGGTCACCCTGAGGAGAGGCTGAAGAGAAGCGGGCCCTCTCCTGAGAGGCAGGTGTAGGTTGGGGCTGAGTACAGGGGAGGCTCTAGGCTAGAGATGGCCTTGAACGGCAAGCCTCCTGGGGTGCATGTTTTCAGACAGACGTGGGTTTCTGGGCCAACCGCAGGCCCTCTGTACTCACGGCCTTGGTGTATTCCAGACAAACCAGGAGTCCCAGAAAGCCGAAGTAGATAACACACTCCTCAGTAAATGGAACATCTTAGAAATCCACACAGCCTACATCCTATTGGATTCTCTTTGGACCCACACTAAACAACATAACATAAACAAGCAAACACATCTGAATATCTGCACAGATATAGGTGACTGAAAAGAATAGAAAACACCCCATCCGAAGAGATGCTTGGGAATGAGCTAGCAGGCATGGCCACAGACGAGCCGTGGTACCCAGGGGAGTCTGGAACTGAAAGCCATTTGCCAAGGAAAGAATGTCAAGTTGAAATGGCCAGCTTGACCCAGGACCAGAGGACGTGAAAGTCTATTTCCAGTCCCGTGAAACACCTGTGCAGCCACCCCTCCTACGTGATGATTCTGTTTGCTCTCGTGAGAAGGAGGGGCAGGTGTCCCCACTGGCAGCCACAGGGTCCTACTGTGTTCCAGGAAGACTCAGCCAGGGGCTCCAGGAGAGACAGACACTCCACCGCACTGGAATTCCGACATGGATTTTCAGTGACCTGCGACGTCGGACCCGACATTTATCCTTCTGCTTCTACGGGAATTCTCTGTCCGTCTCAGAGGCTAATCTGTTCCCCTGAGTCATCGCGGCAGACGCCCTGACCCACGGAAAATTAACTTCTGCGTCAAAACCCCAGAGCTGCCTGCGGGGAGGAGAGGGATGTTAAAAAGAGGAAGCAAATGCCTTGCTAAAAAAGTAAAACCCTTGTGTGTTGTTATAAAGAAAGAAATCATGGCTTCTAACACTTTAAAGGGACGCTATTTGACAAATTAACTTTGATCTTGATTTTTGAGAGGCTGGTACGCCATCAATTAAAAGGTCACCCACCCGGCTGTGCGGTCTGCAGTGAATGCCTCCACTTAAAAGGCTTTTCAGATATTTTGTTTGCACCAGATAAAAGCTGCTTCAGAACACAAAGGTCACATTCTCAGCGATTTATCTTTTAAAAGGAGGCATGCTGGGTGTCTTTTAAATGAAGCCGTTCAGAAGAGATGGTGAGAAAACCTTTAAACGGCCAGTTGATAGACAGTGGCTTTGGGAAGGCCCTCTCCCTAACCCGCTGTGGGCACAGCCATGAAGAAGTTGCCACCTTAGATCATTGCCAGGAAGACTGACTTTGCTTTCCTCCTCTCGTAACTGTAATAGCGCCCACCCTCTACGGCCCACTTACCATAGGTAGCCTCCTCTGTGCCTGAGGCTCACCGGCCTCCTCTCTCATCGCCATGGCAACCCTGGGAACAGAGAGGTAGCTCCCGCTCTGCAGAGGAAACAGTGAGATGCGGAGCCCTTGGCTCACTTGCTTGGCTGCAGACACAAGCCATTCTGGCTTCTCCCTCTAAGCCTCGGAGTCCTCGCTAGAGCCATTGCATCGTCCCCACGCACTGAAATGAAGTCTGGTGCAGATTCGTCCAAGTCAGCTAGCTGGGTGCCGACTATGAACAAATACGAAAGAATTCAAAAAAGAATAAAAATGAGTCCATGGCCTCAAGGACTCAAAACACTTTGGAAAATTAGGACTGGAGGGGATTCACTGTACGTGTCGTCTTGACTGGGCCACAAGTGCCCGGACGTTTGGTCAAGCATTATTCTCGGTGTGTCTGTGAGCGCGTTTTGGGTGAGATCAACATTTGAATCCACAGACTGAGTGACATAGAGGGCTCTTCTTAATGCGGGTGGGTCTCGTCCAATCGGAGGAAGACCTGAATAGAACAAAAAGAGGCAATGTTCTCTCTGCCCGATGGCTGGAGCCGGGACACCCGTTTTGGCCTTCAGACTTGGACTTGACTGGGACGCCTCACCCCGCTGGGTCTCCAGCTCGCCGACTGAAGATCTTGGGACTTCTCGGCCTCCATGACCGAGTGCGCTAACTTATATGTACGTACATATATCAGCTGTTTTCGGAGAACCCTGACGAAATGCGGCCTCCTGGTTGCTCCTCAGTGATTTTCTTCATCAGTCGAGCAGTCAGCCAGGTCAGGAAACAGCACTGGGAATGTGCAAAGTGAAGCTGGAGGTGAGGTGGTTTGACCTATGGTGCCCACCGTGAGCTGCAGATTGCTCCGAACTAGGTTTGAGCCTTCACTCTAAGCCTCGGGTTCCCGTCCGATGATCAGACGAGAAAGAGTCATAGGATCAAGTGTGTTTACGCCTAGGACATGACACATTCCGAGCATTTAGCTCAGTGCCCAACATGTCAGTGTTTTGTTTTGTTTTTAATAAATGCTAGTTATTCCTGTGGCAATAAGTGTCACCATTAAAGACTCGTTCACTCGGTCTTGCAAACTTGAAGATCTTTGCAAGCTCGCAGTGTTAATGCAAATGGCTCCGGGGAGCTGGCATTTAAGCGTTCTCAGCCTTAACTACTGTAACCAACGTTAGTTAGTTGACAACATTAGTTAGTTGACGACACAAAGAACAAGACCCTGTGGCCCTGGGGAAGGGAAGGGGACCAGGAGAGACAGCGGGTCGGAAGGAAGGCTGACGGACAGTGCTGAAATGTGGGAGGCGGATGGCCGAGGCAAAAATTCCCCTGCTTCACAATTGTACCGAGGGCCAGCCTGTGCACAAATAATCAATTATTACCTACAATTTTAAAAAATCTGGACACTTCCCTGTTATTCACGGTGATGATGATAAAATGACAATAACCAGCAATGCCGGGCGAGGGTTGATCACAAGCCCACCTCACGCTCAGTGGCTCTGGGTAGACGCGAGGCTTTCCGTGGGGCGAGGCCGAGGTCACCCCTGCGGAGCTGCCTTCGTTCATCACGTGTTTGCAACACAGCAGCGGACGTCACTGTGGGTTTTGCTTCCTGGGGTTCTAAACATTCATTGGGGGAAATCTTCGCGTTCTGTGAATCCTGGTGGACGGCAAGGCTGGGCGTGCCACCCCGACTGCTGCTGAGGGGGAGTGTGACTTCCGCTCGGCCAGCGTAAAGCCGCCGCCCCAGTCTCTGCATCCAGGACGGAGACCCCAAGACACTGGCGGGTGGCGAAGACGTCTCACGGCGGCTGCTACACAGAGGCGGACGTCTCGGCCCCCAGGGACACGTCAGCACTGGCATTAAGTGTCCAAGGGTGGTCACCGTGCCAACCACAACCCCCCGACTCGTGGTCCCTGGGCTCCAGCCCTGCTGCTCAGTCTACCATGGTCCCCGCCCAGTCTCTGAGTCAGATTCTCCAGCCTTCCCTTCAGTTCTGGAAACTTCCAGTGAATTCCTGTCTGCTTTACCTAGAGGTTTTGACAATTCACTCAAGGACAAAATGGCCCTCAAGATAGGGAATGGATATGGCAATATCTGGGCCAACGATGCTCAGCGGTCAAGCCACACAGTGAGTGTCACCCACTGCTCAGTTTGCATGAGCATCTGTATTAATATGTATTTTTTCACTCAAAAATAACTTTGAGCGCCTCCTCTACGCTAGTTTTATAAGACGCTATGTCTTTGAACAAACAAATGGAGCCTTAGATTTATGTAGATCTTTATCAGCAATTGCCAGATAGCTGGTATTTCGTGGAGCCAGCTTTTTTTTTTTTTTTTTTTTGAGACAAACGACAGAGCCATTTAGGGACACAGAGGACTAATTCCAAGTAATGCAATTAGACCTTCATCCTGTGCGCTTCAAGTCTTATTTTTCAAAACTTAAATATAATAATTGATACGAGCGATAAAATCCATTAAAATACATGTGTTTTGGCTTTATAATTGAACCATAGGAAAGGGCTTTGCGCAAAGAAAGGTACAAATTCATTAAGCCCTCGTTCCAGTGGTTGTGAAAACATTCACGTACCTCAGGGAGCAGGGCCGCCAGAGATGAAGACATGCAGTTCTTACTTAAAGAAATGTATCTTGGCTGTCTTCCGCAGCCTGTCTCAGACAGTCCACAGGTGTGAGGAAAAATTGGAAGCTTCCTTTCGCCACCTTTGACTTCCTGTCGGGGACTCTGACGGCGGCAGATGCAGGGTGAGCAAGGTGCAGAGGCGCCACGGCGGGTCCTGGTCCACGTGCACCACAGCGGTCAGTCTGCAGTCACGGGCACATGGCCGCTGCCCAGCGATGGGCCGACCTCGGTGCTCTCTCTTCCCGGGACTCTTCTGGGCCCAGTGCTGCCTCCCTGGGTCAGGCAGCCACTCAGACTTCAGGGGACCCCCTCCTGTGCGACCCCTTCCTGCTGCGATGACGCAGCAGAGCCAGGGCGTCAACTCACAGCTTTTGAGGTGAAAAATAAGCTTTGAAACTCACCGGAAAAACCATAACTTACAGGAGAAGCTGTTTGAGTTGCAGGAACCACAATCCCGAAGGACCCAGGAAAACGCATTTTACAGCATAAACGGCAGATTCAGAGGAACATGAGACAGAGCGAGAGCCGGTGTTCCCTGCCCCACGCGAGGCTTCACACCAGGTATGAATAAAAGATCACGAGACTGTGATAGAATGTATGACCCCAGGCTGAAGCGAAGGAGCATCAAAAAATGCCTAAAAGTTAGGGGTCGGTGGGTGTCATGAGAAGACGCCCCACGCCCAGGCTGGTCTACCCTCCGGAGCCATGTCACACAGGAAAGGGTGTGATGGTAATGTTATGTGTCGACTTGGCTGGGCCATGGTGCCCAGCCGTGTGGTCAAACACCAGCCTAGATGTCACCGCGAAGTGTTTTGTAGCTATGAATAACACTTAAATCGGTGGGCTTTGAGAGAAGCCGATTACCCTCCATCATGTGGGCGGGCCTCACCCAGCCAGCTGAAGGAGTGAAGAGCAAAGACCGAGAGAGTAAGGAATTCAGGCTTGAGGCTGCAGGAGCCTGAGATGCCAGCCTGCTACCCTGTGCTTCTTGAATTAGGACCGTAACATCAACTTTCACCCGAACTTCCAGCCCATTGGCCTGACGTCCAGGTGCCAGACACCATCACGTGAGCCAATTTCTTAAAATAAATCTCTCTGTTTCTTTGGAAAAACCCTGGCAAATGCAAGTGGAGAAAGACAGATGCCCCTCCCCACCTGGGGAAGTTTGAGGTCACGAATGCCTTGCTTCTTAGCTGGGGACCAACATCTGCAGCTTTTCATCCATCCCCGGTGATTTGATGCAGAAGAAGTGACAGTTGGGACAGTCCCACAAAGTGCCTCGCGAGACAGAGAGCATCCCTTATGTGGTAGGCAGGATCCTCCAGAGAAACAGATCAATAGGATGTATAAAAATATATATTAGAAGAGATTAATTATAGGGATTGGCTCATGTGGCGTGGGGGCTGACAAGCCCCACAGCCTGCTGTCTGCAAGCTGCAGACCCAGGAGAGCCTGTGCTGTAATTTGGTCTAAAACCAAACCAAAAGGGGTAGGGGTCACTGGTGTCATCCCGGAGTCCAAAGGCCAGAGAGCCGGGGATCCCATGTCACAGGGCGAAAGAAGGGGGACCTCCCAGCTCAGGAAGAGAAAGAATTCGCCTTGCGTCTGCTTTTGGTTCTGTGTGGGCCCTGGAAGGACAGGGTGATGCCCGCCCACACGGGGGTGGGGGCAGCTGACTCAGCGCTGATCTCCTCACAAACGCCCTCACAGACACACCCAGAAATCATGTTTTACCAGCTGTCTGGGCATCGAGGTGACACATAAAATTAACCACCATACATTCCTTGCTAAGAATTGCTCGGTGGGTCAAGGACAGGTCAAGGACACTGAGGTCATCCTATCTCAGAAGGGGTCCGCTGTGCTGATGCGTCACAAACTAGGACGCTGTCCAATCCACCATCCGGTGGGGGCTTAGGGTACACGTATGAAAAAGGGTTGCGGTTTGGACACTTGAGTTTGAGGACTGAGACTCCCTCTGCAGAAGCTTGCATGCTAAGAGAGTCTAAGTCTTACACCCCTGTTCAGGAAAGTTCAAAAGTTTTCCTTGTCGTAAGTCCTGGTGTTTTTCAGCCCGGAATCCAAAAATTCGGGGGCAGGGGGCTCCTCAAGTCCTATAATTGTGCATCTTTTCCAGTGTGTGTTTTTACTTTAACGTTACCCTGTGAAAGCATGCACATACTCTGAACGCCTGGACGCCCATGTTTGCCTCGGGAATCACAATGAGATGAGAACAGGTGGTCACCAAAAGGGCAGCATTTCACTCTGATGTTTCTCTCCAGGATCCATAGGAAGGTGTTTCCTGTTCGAAAGGGTCTGTACAATACTTGAGTTTGAGAAACACTCTTGTGCTGAAGACGAGGGAGACCCGAGGCAAAAGACTCGTTCTCGAGTCCTGGCTCGCTCACCCTGTCACCTCTGGTGCCTTCCTGCACCTTTAGTGATGGTTTTGGAAAGTAACTAAATTGAAAACACAAAACACGTGCTGTAAATGATGAGGTATATACGCTTTAATGTCCACCTTAATCCAATCCCAATACTGTAGAATTAGATAGTCTCAAAGTTTTCATTGCAATGGGCGATGTGCACGTGTGTATATTTTGCAAATGAAAATGAAACTAAATGTCTAACATTAAAACTATCACTATAAAAGCCCATACCCTTCTTATTGCACAAACACACACCTCTGTGTCATTTAGGGTACGTCAGTTGGTAAACTGATATCGCTGTTTTGGAAAAGACCACTCATTAATTGCAGAACCCAAATGAAAATGAGGGTATGGAGCAGAGAATCGATTCTTTCTTCCCTCCATTGAAGAGCTTGATAACTTTCTTGCACAAGATCTTGATTCTGGCCTGTGACCTAGGCCGCGCGAGCTTATCATAGCCACCGAAGGGCAAAATGATGGCTCTGTTAAATCGAGTGCAAAGTCAATCGGCAATATCTCATCAAAATGAAAATGCGGCTGCTCATGTAATTTATCTCTTCAATGAGGTGCCGGCGTGGGAAACACAGAAAACCTACTCTAAGGTTCCCGGCCAGAGGCAGAAAAGAGACACCGACGTAGAGCGGCGGAGAGACTTTTCGGGGTCATTCGCAAGACGGGAGTCGAATGCTCTCTCTCTCCGATCTTCTGAATACTCTAGTCTTTCCTGACAGGCCAAACCATCGCCTCTTTACAAGGTGTTGAAACACACTTTCAAAACAAGGTAGGAATAAAAGATAATGAGACTGTGACAGAATTTATCTACCAACATGTGTTGGATGCTCTCAGAGTCGTCACCTTGACCTCCCAGAAGCTCTTTCAGTGATGCTGACACCTGTAAAGCCACATTGGAATGACTTTCAATTTTCCTTATAAGTGAGTTAAGAAATATAAGCTTAAATTATTTACTTAAACTCTATTTTTAACCTGCAGAGAAGGCCTAAAGTTAAACCCCTGTACTTACTATCCTCGATTCTGACTGATGTTAGACAGTTTTGTGAATCCACCATCAAAGAGGAAGGACTGGCCAGCAGCAAGGAGAACGGATCTGTCTTTGGAAGAACTTGCCATGGATCACTATGTGCCTTGTGTGGCCCAAGGTGCTCCTTAAAGAAACGGCCTTGCTTCTGAGCCATTGGCTTGCTTCTGAGCTTCTTCGTAATGGCTTGAGGTGCCATAGGGGAGGAAAAACAATTCTTTTTCAACTACCCATCTTAGGTTCAGTGGCTGGAACCCTGTAAATTAGACTGACAAAAGACAGATTAACGAGAGAAAAACAGAGGCGTGTGTTAGCAGCTGCGGTGTGCATACATGTGGGAGAACTCGGCAACAAGAAACTCGAAGGGGCTGTTGTGACTTGGGTGTACGTGGCCTCCTAACAAAAACAACACATTTTTCGAGAAGTGATGAGACACAGGAGAAGAACTCTGAGCTTCCAAGGGCAGCAAATTCTGGGAGTCAATGGACAATCAGAGCTCATTAGTAAAGATTGTTGTATAGATTCCTCCAGGGCTTCTCTGGCTGATAAAGATTCATAGTTGCCCCCAGGGATAAACTTCTGTCCCTCCTGGTATTGAGAGCAAAGGGGACATCTTTACAAATTTGTGTCCTGTTTTCAGGGAAGTAGGAAAGCAGAGAGCTTTTCTTATACCCTCTCTGCCTTCAGCTCAAAACAATCCTTCTGTCAAAGTAGCATATCTTCAGGTAGCCTTTTCTGCTACCCCTCAGTGCTGTAAGTTAAGTGTGGCTATTTAGCGATGTGCTTGATTTTTTTTTTTTTTTTGCAAACATACTGGTATTTATACACTGAAATAAAAATTGGCCATCATTACGGAAAGACATGTATTGATTCCATTGGTATTGTTCGGCAAGTTGTTTTGGAAGTCATTTTGTTGGAATTTATTTAATAAATATTACAGGATGTCACCAACTCTCCCAGATGTTCTGGATCAGGCCTTTTCAACATCAGATAATAAATAACACAGAACAAGAAGTTCAAGTAATTCATCAGTTTCTGCATAATTTCAGGGGATACAGCATGGTATCCAGAAAGTATTCTGGATTGGGAGGGACCGAGGCCCAGGAGACTGATGACTGACTTAGGGAGATGACACGGAAGCAGACAGACATCCTTCTGGGTGACAAACGGTGCAGATCGCTGTGGCGGCCCGCAGGAGCGGGACGGGAGCCCTGGGGCCGTCATGAGGGCCTCATGCAGGGCGACTGGTAACTGCACTGAATCATAAAGAAGGCGCGAGATTTTAGTTAACGAAAAAGAAATGAGAGCTTACAGAATCTAGAAAAGAAGGCAAGGCAAGGGCAGGTATTTAAAGAGCATCTTCCTCCCAGACGCCGCCCAGACAGGCGCTGAGTGCGCGCAGCCAGCCTGGCACCGCCGGCTCCCAGATCAGGAGCTCTGCCGCGTTTTCTGCCAGGCTCATGGCCTGGTGCAGTTTTTTATCACCCGCGACTGACTTTGGGGCTGGATCATTTTTTGTTGGGGTGGGGGGTGTCCTGTGCATCTTAAGATGCTTAGCAGCAGCCTGGCCTCTACTCACTAGATGCCAGTAAAAGCCCCCAGAGAGTCACAGCCTAAAATGTCCCCAGACATTGTCAAATTTCCTCGGGTGGGGGGAGTGGAGCAAGATCCTCCTGATTGAGAACTGCTGCTCTAGGGGAGCAAAGAAGAGGGTTAGTGGATGATGCAGAGTGTCAGTGTCGTGGTGGAGACCGAGGAGAGGCACAGAGAAGCCCCACCCCATACGGAAAAGCCCCGCCCCACATGGAGAAGCCCCGCCCCATACAGAGAAGCCCCGCCCCACATGGGGAAGCCCCCCATATGGAGAAGCCCCACCCTGCACGGAGAAGCTCCACCCACACGGAGAAGCCCCACCCCCACATGGAGAAGCCCCGCCCCACACAGAGAAGCCCTACCCCGCGCCGCCCCAGCGAACCGGAGATGGACGCAGGTGTGTGGGCATCGGCCTCCAGCACAAGGCAGATCTTCCCTGAAGGAGTTTGCCAGATTTTGAAAGGTGTGTGTAGAGGTGTGGTGACATAAAATATGTCACAAATGCTTTGATACTCTTCCTTTCAGGGGGGCTAAGTCCCCTTTCCTTGAGTGTGGCTTCTACTAGTGACTCATTGTGGCAGACATGATGGAGTGTGATTCTCAAGGTCAAAAACTCACAGTGACTGCCACTTCGTTCTCTCTCTCGAACCACTCAGTCTGGGGAAAACCACCTCATGTCACCAGGACACACAGGTGCCCTACAGAAGAGGCTTCGTGCTGAAGAAATGAGGCCTCTGGCCAACAGCCAGACAGGAAAAGGGCGGAGGCGAATGGCCAGGTAACTGAGTTTGCAAGCAGACCTCCCAGCTCCGGTCCGGTCTCCCTCTGGACGGCAGCACCAGCCAGCATCTCGACTGCCGCTTCCTGAGACCCTCAGCCAAATCCCCCCACTAAGTGGCCCCCAGATTCTCGACCCACAGAAACGGAGATGACAACGTTCGCTGTTTCTATGTGTTACGCAGAAACAGAAAACACGTGGGGGAGGGGGAAGATGAAGAGCTAAACTGAAAACCTCTGAGGGACACAACTGAGCTTTCTGGTCTTTCTGGTCCGAGATGACAGCCTGCCAGGCTGTCACGAGCCTGGCATGGGGGCGAACTAGAAGTGAGCTGAGTCTCCCAACAACTGCTGCTCGGAACACGACTCAGCTCCATCCTGACTGTACTCCGGTGACGGCCTCGTATCCTCTGCCTGACAAAGGCACGAACGAGTCTTTCGGGTGGAAGATGACAACAACTAGAGTCTCTACTGTTCTTTTAGGCACGCCATGGATTTTCAAGAATTAGATGTGCAAAGAGGACACGGCCAAAAGGAAAAAGAAAAGGAAAAAAGAAAACAGTAGGAAAAAAGAAAAAACATTCAATAAAAGTAGAAACACAGATAAGCAAACAAGGATTTTAATTTGATTAACGTGCTTTTTCAAATGCAGGGAAAGACTCATAATATAGACAAAAAATGAAGAATTTTGCCAAGAGATATAAGTTCATAAATAATCAAATGAACATCTAAAATTGGGGGAAAAAAGTGGAAGTTGAGATAATAGTGGAGAAGCTGAACAGCAGATTGGACACACAGAGGACAGTACTAGTAAACGAAAGAAAAGCAGGTAGAAACCACCCAAGCTGCAGAGAGAGAAAAAATAGTGGGAAAAACAATTAAAAACATAAATGATCCCATAAGGTCCTCTTAGAAAGCCATATATGTGTATCTGAAACTTGAAGAGGATAGAAAAGGGATAGGTGAGCCACGGGGCCTGTTCACTGGGGAATTAACTGGAATAAACAAGAAATGTCACGTAGCCAGGGGGACCTCAGCTGAGGATGTAAATAACCTGGTGATGAGAGTAATGAACATAACCGAGTATCTTTCTCTAGTAGCATCTAAAGATTCAACATCGAGACTATAAAAACACGTGCATGTTCACAGGCACACGCGCATGCACGCATTCATAAGCACACCCCCACACTTACACACGCAGATACACGTGCTCACACACACACGAGAGTTTCATCAGCGTGAGGCACAAACGTAGGCTGAAGAAGAGATCCAAGCAGGTACTGAAACTTAAGACACTAGAAAGAGAATGTTTGAAAAGGCTTGTCATCTGATCCGGACCCAGTGGGGAAGCTAAGACGAGCCAAGACTGGTGAACCAGGAAAGCTAGGGCGAGGCTGCAGGACTGGCTTGACGGAGAAACAGAGAACTTGGGAGGGAGATGCCGGAAGAGACCCAAAGTCGTAGCCGTGAGGAGGAATCTGCCGTCCTCAAAGGCCAAGTAACTAGGTGGTTCTACGATGCAGGAAAAGGCCCTGAATAACAGTTTCTGAAAAGAAATGGAAGCGAAGATTGTTCCGGTTGAAAAGGTTGAAAACTGTGAAGACAAAAGTGACTTCATTTTCCCAGCTGAGGGGAAAACCGTGTACTTCATCTCCTGGCTTCAGTTTCCTGACATAAGCTAAAATGCAGTGTTTTTTCTTTTTTCTTTTTTTCCCCCCACTAGGACTTTTAGTTACATTCTAATTTTTAAGAACAATTTTATTCTGAAAGCTTCCTTGCTGATCTGAAGCAGTCTTTTGAACTGTCTTCTCAAACCGTTAAAAATAAAAGTATAGAAATAACGTTCTTTGAAAAGTCGCCCTTTTATAAATGCTTGCCTATTTTCTCTTTGACTCTCAGCTAAAGATAGCTTGGAAACTTACAGAATTTGAACAATCCGAAACGTTCACCTGGCTCTTGAAATTCGAGGTGGGAAATACCAGGTCAGCACGTTGCAAAAACAGAAACAAGTAAGAACATCCAACTCAACTTGACGGTTCAGCTTATCCATAAAACATCAGCTGGTGGAGGCAGGTTTGCTGGGACGACTTAAGAGAGCAGGTGACTCGGAAAATGCAACGAGGGCACCTGGGTGGTGACCATGGCCCCACAGCCTCCCCTGCTACCCCCTGCCTTAATCGTTAAAAATGCTGCGTGTGGTCTATACCTGATGATGGCGGCCTCTGCCTTGTGGAGTCAGGGTGATAATTGGTGGAAATTCACGTCGAGGGGTTCCGTGGATGCATGGGTGCGCGGCACGTGGGGAGCCAGTCAGCAGGAGGTATGTTAGAGGCCCCCCGCGGTGGGTCTCCACGAGTTCACGGCACGGCACGGATGTCTTTACCCTCAAGCCAACTGAGCTCAGAACCCCAGAAACGCCGAAGCTTTTCCTAAAACTTAGTTTTCTTCCCTCTCAGGGTCTCCAAACTCCGTGCTTAGAAGCCAACATCCATCTTTAACCCAAGGTCAGAGTTAGCAGGCTCACATAATTTTTTAAAATACGATTTCTATGTAGTTTGATTCTACCGTGTACCATAACTCCCCAAGGGCCGAACTTTTTTTTTTTTTAAATCGATTGTGCAGTGTTTATTGAGAGTGCTAAAACCGGAAAGAAACTAACTTTTCGTCAGCTTAATTTCATTGACATGACTTTGGCTTGTGCTTCTAGGTGTTAAAGACATGATGACTAAGCTTTTAGAAACAGTCTCCTAGAACAATAGTGAAAGGCACATGGCCAGTCTTATCAGCAGGAAGCATGGCCAGCTTTGGCTGCACTTTTTTCTTTTTTAGCAGAATAAATTTATAGTACGAAATTCACCTTGGATTTGGGACTTAGTAATAAAGTGCCATAACGAATCCAGGTGGAATTTATAAGGAACCAACACCATAAATGTTTTCCTAATTTTGCACCGTGACTAATGTAAGATTTATAGTATTTGACATCATTGTCTTCCATTGACAGGAGACAATGAGTTCTGTTTTCCCTCGAAGCTTTTCTTTCTCCAGTTTAGAGCTTTTAGTAGCATAATTCAACAATATTCGAAAGCAGTCACTCGTCTCCCGCAAAGTCTCAGTAAAAGTCTCAATCAAATCAGCGAATAAATTCCAGAGACACCACCACCTAAACTATTGATAGCTTGCAAGCAAGCAAAGCATTTTCTATGTTAGCCTTCCCAGATTAAAAGTTTTGACAGTAAACTTTTGAATTAAAATCCCACAGCATTTTAGCTTTCTAACAATTCTACTTTGGGGGGCGGGGGTGGGGTGGGGTGGCGCGTTGCAGGGCCTGTTACACTAGCCCATTGCATCTTGGTAGGTTGCTTCTTTTTCAGCAATTAACACTTTAAATTTCCTCGAAAATCATCCTCCACAGGTAGCTATAGAACTAAGTGTTGCCATTTCCCATCTTTGTAGTTTGTCAACTCTGTTAATCACTCGTTTTTTAAAATCACTGTTTCAACACGATCCCCTAGTTGTTCCCTGGGCCAGTCAGGTTCAGGGCTGCGCACAAGCACCCGAACCCCAGGGTACGGAAGGAGTGGGAAGCGGAGTAAGGCGACAGGCACGGTGCGTCCTCCCTCAACACGGACTTCATTCGCTGGTGGGCAATTTCCACCGCAAACGCCGGAGGCTAGCATGGACATTTACATCAATTTTTCTAGGCTAGAACACCGGTTTCCAAGTACATGTTGGGCCTCTGGGCTGGTCATGTCTGAGACCGGACATGACATGAAATGTAACTTAGAGTTTTGTCTCGATGGTCTCAGAAGCAAAGTCAGTTTAATAAGAACAGCCACGCGGAACACGAGTTTCAAAAATAGATCCTCTCTGTGAGGCAAAAAAACACCCCCAAAGAGTTAACTTTCTTGCAGGATGTTGGGCACCACTCATCCCCTTGGGCAGCAATCACTCAGCAAATGTTTGCACCCGTCAGTGGACGTTCGCAAAGGTGTCAGGTTTTGAGCTGCACCTGTGGCTCCACCACCCTCTCCCGGTCCAAGATCCCCTCCCTCGGTTCTAGAAAACTCAGCCAGGTTTTGAGGCCCATCCAGGGGGCCCCATTCCATTCGCTGCTGAACGAGAAGGTCTTGTGTTAATATTTAGATTCAATAATAATGATAAATGGTGGGAAGCTGTGTGCTAGGGCCAGGCCTCCAGGAAGAGCAGATGGCCGGATTCTTGTCTTTAAACAATTAGCAGTGTCAGTGTGCCGAAGAGCGAGCATGAGACAGCGGATGAACGACCTTGAAAAAATACACAGAAGAGAAAGTATAACACGTCACAGTACATGCCGGACACACGCTAAGTACGGGCAACGTGGGCAAGGTGGTCCCTACAGTGGCACATTCAGAGAACAGTCCAGGGGTTGCATATTAGGAGAAAACCATGACTCGGACCTCAGCGCAGATGTAGGAACCAGAGACCCCTCAGAAGCAGAGAGGAGAGCACCCAAAGGTCAGGACAAAACACAGGACAACAGCCAGGGGAGCTCCGGGCCCACAGACGGTGCTCCAGCGCACGGAACCAGCCCAGGCACAGAGTCTGAAGACCGTTGCAGCAGACTCAGCGTTCCTGGGGCTTTCGCAGGCATCTTCACTTTCCTCTGGCAAGCGTTTGGGCCACTGGCCCTAAGAGGGACCTTCCACCTGGGCTCTGTCTCTGTGTGGCCCGATGGTGTGACAATGCCAGCACCTCCTCGGGACACAGAACACCCCCAGCGCCCGACTCCAGGGCCGAGGTCCTTTCCCCGTGGGTGAGGTGTGTGACACTCTCTAGGTTCCTTCCACGGGATCTTATTTTGTGCCCAGAGCACAATTGCCCTGGAAAATTTCTGAGGAGCCACCGCGGCTGCGGGAACGCCTTATCCTGCATGACAAAGGGCACCGTTCACGTTAATAGGTTTTCCATGGACATCATTTGCTGCTTAATGGCCTAACTGTAGGCAATCTTCAGAACTGGTAACATATCAGCTTAGTTGTGCTCCATTCCTTTCCAGCACGTTCTTTCTGGAAGCGTTTTTATACGCTCATTAGTCCCTCAGCCGGTCTCTGTGGAGGCAATGCGTTTCAGAATATCTCACTTGTTAGGCACGAGAAACAAAAAACAATCCCAACAGAAGAGCCGCGGTTCGGGCTGTGTTAATTTTCTCTGGCTGCTGTAATAAATTACTACAAATGTGGCGGTTCAAGAACAAAAGAAATGCATTCTTTCGTGGTTCTGGACAAGCCCCAAGTCAAGGCGTCGTTGATAGAGCCACACTTCCTCTGGAAGCTCCGGAGAATCCATTTCTTGCCCCTTCCACCTTCCAGTGGCTCCAGGCGTCCCTTGGATTGTGACCGGATGACTCCACTCTCTGCCTCTCTGGCTGCATGGCCTTCTCCTCTTCTATCTGTGTGATCTCCTCTGCCTCATTCTCTTAAAGACACCTGTCACTTACTCGGGGCCACCCAGATCATCTATTACTATCTCCTCATCTCAAGATCCTTAACTTAATTACATCTACAAAGACCCTTTTTTCCCCAAATAGGATCACATTCACAAGGTCTGCAGATTAGCACGTACATATATGTTTCTGGTGACTGTCCCAGTTTTTCTGAGACTGAGAGCCAACGGGGAGAACAGTTGGTTACCCAAACTCTGAGAAGCAGACTCCGAAGACTAACGCCCTCAGGCAGAGTTAGGCGGTGGCTCTCGAAGTGTGGTCCCAGCACCAGCATCAGCAGCATCACCTGGGAATTAGTTAGAAATGCAAATTTGGGGGCCCTACCCGCCCCCACCCCAGAACTGCTGAATCAGAAACTCAGAGTGAGGCTCAGAAATCTGTCTTAACAAGTGCTCCAGGTGGTTCTAGTGTATACTTGAGTTTGAGAACTACGGGTGTGAGATTTGAGTCTTGGCCAGCAGAGAATAAAAGTTAGGCTCAGGAAAAACCCCAGCTGGGGCTGTGGCTCTCAGCTCGGGCAGCATATCTGCGTCACATGAGAAGCTCTGTGCAAGTGCTGATGCTCAGGCCCCATAACTGGTCTAGGGCGGAGCCCGAATGCTGGTGTTTGTTCAAAGCCCCTCAGGTGATGACGCTGTGAGCCAGGGCCAAGGACCAAAACCACACACGACGACTTAATCCGGGGGCGGCGTAATGAGTGTGTGAGTGGGTGTGGGCTTCAGAAGACATTCGCCGGGCTCCTCTGCGCTCCGAGTCACAGGATTAACAAAACTATGCTTTTGTTTTGAACTTAAAAAAGAATGAAAGACCATATGTCTTTGGTCTAGCTACAGATGGACTACAAAATGTAATTTCAGGGTAATTTGGGAAACAGGAATATGTGAATAGTTTAGGTGTAAAAAAAAAAAAAAACCACACAAGGTCCTAAATTAAGGCAGAGGAAGGAAGAGATTTAATGCGGAAGAAGGACAGAAATAGCGAAGCATTCGCTGAGGTGGGAAGCCACTTCCACACTTGACGATGTGAGCCCACCAAGGGACCGCAGCGGGTCGATGGGCTGCGTCCTCTGCCCACATGTATCTTGCCATCGCAGTACGATTTTGGCTACTGTCCTTTATCCTCCATATCATCTAAAAATCAATGCGTATTTCCTCAGGTGTGTCTGATATGAAGCTCGAGCATTGAAAACCAGGAAGCTGGTGATGCAGATTTGGTAGGCAACTGATAGACACCACGGATATCGATAAGCTTGTCCTGGAGAGAAGAGAGGAAGGCTGACTGTGGGTCCTGAAGCACCTCCTCCATTTGTCAGTGTGTGAGGGTACGAGGAAGACCCAGGAGGGGAGAGAAAAGGAACCAGAGGAGAGAAGGAGCAGGGACAAGGGAGCAGAGAAGCAGAGGATTAGCTCTGAGAGGGTGTAAGGTGAGATTATTATCCATGACACGTGAAGGGATGCAGGTGAGGGCCAGTCCTTCAGAGCCAGGTGAGTAAGTGATTTTAAGAAGTGTAGACAACTTTGAAAAAGAAATTTGGGTGTGAAGGGAAGGAGAGGAGTCCTAGGAGATGCCAGGGTTGTGGGAGGATTTTTTTCTCAAAGGCGAAGTAGACCTAACCATATTTTTACAGGAAAAATGGAGGCTCTGATGAGAGAGAAGCCAGAGACTCAAGAAAGAGTCAACTCGTGGAGCGCCTTTCTTAAAGAGACCGGAAGGGGCCAATCCCACGTGGTGCACCCTTTCAAGGAAAGAGATAGTTCTTCATGAGCAGGAGCAAGAGAAGAGGTGAGGCTAAGAAATCTTGTCCATAAGAGGAATGGAGTCGAGGGCTTACATTGGAATGGCTTCGGTCTGAGTAGTAAGACGGGAGGGGAGATTATCTGCAGAAGTAAGGGACAGCCGGAGGTAGGAGCGTTTACGGGGTTAAAAGGGGTATGGCAGCTGCCATGGAAGAGCACCAGAGGCAACTCTGAAAAAGGGAATGAGCCTCAGGGAGCATGGGCAGAGGTTCGAGCTCAGGTGAGCCCTGAGACACTTGTCACCAAAAACCGGGCATCGATTGAAAGCCTGTGAAAGGGGGTAACATCCTGAGTTATCTACCTTGACCAGGCAAAAGGCTGAAGCTTATTCTCTGAAGAGACTGAGCAGAGGCAGAGAATATGGAGCTGAAGTCGGGGTAAAGACCGAAACACGAGAAGTAAATAAAAGTTTACGCACGCACGCAGCGGTGACGCTCCTGGAACCCTTCAGTTCCTCTTTAGTTCGGTGCGTATGGGCGGCCAGACTTAGAGTCTTCTTCCTACGCACTCACACTAGGGGGAGTTTAGGGTCTCTCTTCAGTCTGACAATGACCTACACAGAGCAATGACAAGACCCAGCCAAATTTCTCTGCACTGGACCTACCTGTCAACACGCTCTGGTGATAGATACTTTGTAATGCACCAACTGACAGCCAAGGACCAACAGGTATTCAACAGAAGCATCTAACCTCACCTGGTTTCTCAATCTCTGTGCTATTGACATTTCGGGCTAGATAATTCTTTGTGGGGGGTGGGGGTATCCTGTGCATCGTGAAATGCTTAGCGACATCCCTGGCCTCTGCCCACTAGAAGGGGTGGCACTCCCTCTCCAGTTATGACCGTCGAAAACATCTCCTGACATTGCCAAATATCTCCCGAGGATAAAATCTTCCTCCTTTTCTCACTTGCTCACCCACCCAGTTGAGAGTCACTGATTTAGCAAGAAAGGAAAGACAAATTCCAAAGCAAATAGGAAAAAGGAAACAAAGGTGATACAAGAAGAATATAATATATCTTTGGGGGAGAAATGACATGACTATCCTGAAAACATGGGTAGATACTGTTGTAATAAACAAGAATCGAGTTATTAAAGAGAAGATTAATTCAGTCAACAACAACACAAAACATTGATCTTGGAAACTAGAAATATGAGATTGAAATGGAAAATGCAATAAAAGTTTTGAAAGACAAAACTGGAAACAATACTCCAGCTAGTAAGAATAAAGCGTGAGAGCACTTAGAACCACGCCTGGCCAGCGTGTGTGCGCGACACTCCTGTCAGCAGTCATGACAGTGGTGGCGATGCTGGCGGTGGTGCTGGCAGTGGTGGTGGTGACAGTGGTGCTGGCGGTGGTGGTGGCGGTGGTGCTGGCGGTGTGCTGGCGGTGGTGCTGGCGGTGGTGCTGGCGGTGAGGGCGGATGCTGGTGGTAGTAATGGGCGGTGGCAGTGTTGATGGTGGAAACGAGCGTAATGGTGGAGGGCGTGGTGGGAGCAGCTGGCCTGGGCAGACGTGGTCGTACAGCTGCACGGGCTCACCTTCCACCCGCGCGTGGGGTCTGCCTCTTTTTTCTGGCAGGCGGCCTCTGCCCTGTTTCATCATTGAGATTCGGTCGCATAGCCACATCAGAGGGCAGCTGGGATGTGTAGACTGGCCATGTTCCCAAGACAAGGAGCGGATGAGACAGTGCGCTGCTAGCCGACCCTGCCAGAGCAGCCATCCATGCCCGGCCTGGCCCTCGCCTGCCTCTCCGGGCTTCCCTTCCGCACCTCTCCAAGCTCCTCGTGCACCTCCAGATGGGGGCAGAGGCTGATCTCCCAGAAAAGAGTTTCCTTGCCCTGGAATGTCCCTTTCCCTGTCTCCACATTAAAGTTCTATACTTTCGTCAAGACCCATACCTCCCCAGGAAGTATTCCCTTAGTTAAAATGGATCTCGCTCCGTTCCCATCCCTCACCTGTCTGTCTGCTCAAGAACCAGACACGTTCGCCTTATCTGTGGGCGTGTCTACCACCTGCATTAAGAAGCAAGCTCCTTGCAGACAGATGGTCACGTCTGAACACCGTGCCTAACCAAAGCAGACTGCAAGGACGATTTGCGCCTAATTACATTGTTCACTCTATGTCCCTATGGAATTGATGCAATGCCCCACATGCGGCAGGTGCAACGGGACCTGGTGCCAACTCAGGCCCTCAGGTGACCATCCACGGACTGCCGACAGCTCCCCAGCTGCTACACCGATGCGTTGCATCTGCAGAAACAAAGAGCAGGTGCAAGAGGACGTTTAGCGGGCGTCGATTTCCTCTGACTACGCACTTGTCAAGGGCGTGATGGACAGTGTTTTTCTTACCTCAAAACCAAGCTAGGAGAAAATTATTTTCTTTGCTGATTTGTTCCTTTTTTCCCTTTCCTTCCATTCTCTCTCTCTCTTTTTGGATTCTTCTCTTCCTTCTTACGCTTCCTCTGACCTCACTCCTTTTCTGTACTTTATTTCTTTAAAAAACAGAGAGGTGTTTTGTTTTGTTTTCTGTCTGCTATATATACAAGACAGATTTGAACCACATTGGAGAAAATTTTCCAGAACAGAAGGGGCAGCAAAGGCAAAAAAAAAAAAAAAAAAAAACAAACAAACAAACAAAGAAAACACAGACAAACCAAGGCGCCCCCATCCCCGCCTCCCCCATGCTGTGAATTCGAGGCCTCCTTGCTTGCAAATGTGCTGTGTGACTGTATTCCAACTAGGTAGTTTGGATCCACTTCAAAGACGCTGCCAATCGATGTTTTGCAGCTTGATAAAGATTGTGCTGGAGCTGCCGAAACGCAGTGCCGGGAGCGGCCAGAACAGAAATACCTTCGCAGCATCCTCACTCCGGAGTCGATACCTGTGCTGGAAGCACGCCCGGCGGGCTCCGCCAGGCAGCGTCTCTCCTTTGCCAGACGAGCTTGTCCACATGCACTTCCATAACTCGGGACATCTATACGTTATTCCTGTCGATTGGTGCCATCCAGTCACCGGACTGGAAAGTGAGACCTTTGGCTGTTTGATCGGCATCCGTGAGGTGTCCTTGAACGAGTCATCACGAGGAAAAGGGTGCTGAGACACTCAGCAGAGCGAAGGAAAGACTGTTTCAGAGGGAAGGCGGCACCCTGTAAGCGCTTGGTCCCAGGCAGGCCGGTCCCCAGGGAGGAGTATGGGAGGTCTAAGAATAGGCGTGGGGACATTTGGGGAAGGGTGATAATTGTGTCCCCCCTCCCGCCAGGACGAATAGCCAGGAGTCGGGGTGGTTAGAGGCTCTGTCACAGAGTTGCTAAAGGCACAAGCTCGGAAAACCGTCTGCTCACGTGAAAACAAATGACCTTGGGACATCCTTTAAAGGACTCTGTGCCTCTGTCTACTTATCTGAAAGTTGGGCGACTGAGAGTATCTACCTCAGGATTTTCTGGTGAGGATGAAAATAGTTAAAATGAGATCATCCTTGCAAAGTCCTTGGCAGGGCTTCTGGCACAGAGTAAGTGCTCCTCCAGCATTAGCCAATGCCAGGGGCTAAAGCCACCTCCACGGTCTCCCTCCGGGCAAACAGGAAGACGCTATTTCCCAGCCTCCCTTGCAGTTAGGGCTGTGCTATGCGGTTAGCTCTGGTCCGTGGAATGTGGATGAACTTGCACGTTGCTCTAGGACTAACAATAAAACAAACCATGTGTGTAGTAGGTTGAACAGTGCCCCGCCCCCTCAAAGGATATATCCAGATTTTAACTCCCAGAATCTGTGAAAGTGACATTATCTGGGGAAAAAAAGGGGGGGGGGGTCTTGCAGATGTAATTAAGTCAAGGATCTTGAGATAAGCTAGTCTCGGGTTTGTGGTAGGCCCTAAATCAAATGACAGATGTCCTTATAAGAGGGAAAGAGAGAAAGAGAAGACACACAGATACACAGAGAAGAGGTCCAAGCGAATATGGAGGCAGAGATTGGAGTTACGTGTCTACGAGCCAAGGAACGTCTGGGATTGCCAGAAGCATGAAGAAGAGGCAGGCAGTGCGTCCCCTCAGCACCTCCAGAGGGAATCAACCCTGTCAGCACCTTGGCTTTGGACTTTGGCCTTCAGAGCTGTGAGACAATACGTTTCTGTTGTTGTAAGCCACCCAGTTGGTGACTTGTTACAGAAGCCCTAAGAAACTAATGCACTGTGTAATCCCTCAGGCTCTTTCTCTCCAAAGCAAATGTCCCAAAGATAGTCTCCCAAGAAGTAGAGCCTGAATCCCTGAGTCCCCCCCACCTCCTGCCACCCCGGGCGGAAGTCTGCCTGGGAGAGATGCAAAGGCTCATCGGACTTTGCAGGAGTGAGGGACGTGCTTCTTGTGTGTTAAACCACTGAGATGTGGGGTCGTTTACTATGGCAGCTAGCATGCCTTCTCCTGAGTAATGTGTCTGTTATTATTAAGAGATCTGAAGTCAGGATCTCGATGAGACGCAAGGGAAGAGACATCGGAATGGTAGAAGCAAAGGAGAGAGGAGGAGGAGGTGAGGGTTTCTCACGCCCTCGTTTGCCTCCTCCTATCCTCAGGTATTGTATTTCTCTTTGGAATAAGCCTTCCGGGAAATAGAGGCCACGTCTCTTTCCTTTTTGTAGTTCCAGGGCTTGGCCGGAGCCTGACACAAAGCACATTGGTTCCTGCAGCTGACAGCGCCTTCTTCCACACCACGGGCAAGTTTCTCCCTCAAGGAAGGGCAGGAAACAGCTCTTAATGGATAAAACTAAGTCAATTGTTGCCCAATGTAATCTTAAGAGGATGATTTCTCAATACAAGGAGGTCGCGAAAAATACGATGTAAACAAAACATATGGTCCATATGGTCCAGAATTCTTAGAACCTGGAGTTTAGCTAAAAAGTGCCCGCACGTCTCCTTAGCCATCTGTCTTGGGTGAGGTTCCCCACGAAGCAAACTTTGAGGCAAGGAGTTGAATGTTAGTGGTTTATCTGGGAGGTTATTTGAAGAAGCCAGGGAGGAGAAGTGGGGAGGTGACCCGGGACGGGAGCAAAGCCAGTGAAGGGGGCCTCGCCGAGCCGGGTGTGGGGCGTACAGTGAGGACTGGCCCCGTGGGAACTCCGGGAGGCAGGGTGGCTCGGCCTCTGAACGCAGCGTCTCGGCTGAGGAGCACGGGAAGCTGGGACGTTACCTTCAACCCGCATCAGCCCCGAGCAGCTGCAACGCCCGTGGCTCCCAGCTGCTCCCCGCGTGCGGGCTGGGAGAAGCCCCGGGTGTCACGGATGCGTGCGGGCGGACAGCACCGGCGTTTCCTGGAAGGACTAGTGCCAGGACGTTCTGGGCAGGCCCGGAGAGCGTCCACCCCACGTCTCCGGGCTGTGCGCGTCAAGGAAGTTGACAGATGCCACCCACCTGGGGACCTGGGGCCATATATTTGCTCATCTCTATAGTTTGGGCCACAAAAGACGGCCGGGTAGCAGAGAGTGTATGCCGCCCTCCATGTCCATCCTCCCAGTGGCCCTCCGCGTCCCCTTCCCGGACTGGAACTGGACGCTGTAGGCCCCTCCTAGACCAGGAGGGCAGAACAACCGGGCAGAAGGACGCTGTTCCTGACCCCAGGAGCTACCCTCCCGGCCCCGGAAGGGCTCTGTCCAGACTGCCACAGGCGAGACGGCCCTCTCGTGAGAGCCGCTTTGATTTGGGGTGTCGGTTAAAGCAGCTGAGTGTACACCTGACCGCCACACCTCGTCTTCTCCACTCCTCTGAGATGTGGACTAAATAGCCACGGAGTGACCCATCGCGTGTCTGCTTCCGAGCTTTCTTCCTCTTCCATTCCTAGGGAATTTTAGCAAAAGTCGTGCCTCCCGCCAGCTAAGAGGATAAAGGCTCGGCTCAGGCTTCTCCTGACGGCGTGCGCGGGAGGGGCAGCATCAGCCCCGTTGGCGGGGTAAGCTGAGTCAGGAGACGCACCGGCCTGAAGGCCTGGCCCGGCGGCCACGCACAAGCCCCTCCATTTCTCCGAGCCTCGCGTCACGTGTTCATAAAATGCAGGGGCGGATGAGACTGTGACAGCGGCTTGCCGCCCTGATGCCTTTGATTGATAAACATGAAGGCACTTCGGGGGGCTAGAGATGGGGTGAGGGGACCCCATAATAGGAGCTGGATTGAGAACCCCGCAGCTGACGAAGGAGCTAGAAAACGCCTGTGTTTGCAAACAATGACGGGAAAGGGGCCACCTTCCAAAGGAGGCGGAGCCGCCGTCCTGCCTTATACCTCACACCTTGAGAATGTTGAAAACAGCGCCAAGTAACATTTGCACGGGCCCGAGCGACCTTGTTTCCCAAACACGTTCGCAAAGGTAGCAGGAAAGCAGGTTCGGTGACGGCTGGACGGATGGCTCCCGACTGAAACTTAAAAGCACTGTTCACAATTAGCATCGCTATGTTACGTGACCTGCACCGATAGCAACGCCTCCCCTCTGTGGGCGTGACTGTCCCCCTGTCCCTCCTCGCAAACACACCCCCGCCTTTGTCTCCTAATCAGAACACCGTTTGGCCGTCTGCCTCCATCAGTGATTCCCGAATGCCTGTTCTTATTGATCTCAAACAAATGCCCGTTTGCCTCTCCCTGCGAACGGTCTCTTTTTCTTTGTGGTTTGCAGGCCATTTCGACCAAGGAGACGCTCACAGCGGCCGAGCCCGGCCGCCCAGGACAGCGCCACCGCAGGCCTGCTGAAGAGGTCGTCAAGTTAGAGCATCGGGCGTCCTCCCTAGCCGCCCTCCCTTCCTCTCCGCCAGGAGGATGACGGAGACGCCCGGGCTGTGGTGGGAGGAGGGGCGAGGGGCGGGACCATCGGGACCACGGCGCCTGCGCGGAGCCTGCCTCGGCGCCTCCCGCGCAGCTCTGGGGCCAGGGCCATCCCACGGCCGGCCGGCCGCCCGCCGCTGTGCTCATCGGCTTGGTGCAGAGCCCAGCGCTGCAGAGGCTGCTGGCTGGGCTGCTACCCAGTCACAGGAAGGAGCCTGAGCGACAGCACAAGCCTTGGTGACACCCAGCGCGGGACACCTCTGTGCGTACGGCTCGCCCACAGCGGTCCAGCCGCGGCAGCCGCGGACGCCAGCACGCTGCTGGCTGGCTCCGGTCATCGACACCTCCCGGCGCGAGGCGGTGCCGCCGTGACCGTGCAGGGACGACGTGCAGCGTCCTTTCCCAGGGACCGGGCTTGGCAACCCAGTCATCTCGGTGGCCTGGCCACGGAGTCGCGGTTTTGGACCCCCACAGGTGTTTCTGTGAGCCCTCTTATGTACCTGCACTGTCCTCATGTAGAGGGATAAGCTGTGGTCCCCTCCGTCAAGGGCTTCCCCATCAGTGAGGGTGACCAGACAGACACACGCCTAACAGTTAAGTTTCAAGACCACGTCAAGTGTTGAGAGGTAAGAAATGTGGCCCAGAAAACACTCTACCTGCTTCCGACGGCCGCTGTAACAAACCACCCCTCGTGGCTTCAGAAAGCACAGATGTACCGTTGCAGCTAGGGGCCGGAGCTCCATGCGCGTGAGGGAGTGCAGCCGGGCGCGGGCCGGGCCGAGTTCCTTCGGAGGCTCCCGCGCTTCCCGGCCTTCCCCTGCGCATCCGGAGGCCGCCGCACGCCTTGGCTCACGCCCCTCCCGCCTCCTCACAGGCGGCGTCACCCAGCCCCTGCTGCCGAGGCCACGCCTCTTCCTGACACCTTCTGCCCGCCTTGCTCTTCTCTGGCCCGCGGCTGGAGCGGGCCCACCCAGACAGCCAGTGTGGTCTCCCCATTTCAAGACCCTTAAATTCATTCCATCGCAGGGTCCCCTTGACCACGTAAGGTGACACAGTCGCGGGTTCCAAGGTTTCGGACGGGGACACCTTTGGGGACCCTTACTCCATCTGCCAGCACCGCGGTCAGAATCCCGAGGCCAGAGGACCCCATCGGGACCGGAACGGGTGAGGGAGGCATTCTGGGCGGCTGAAGACTGTGGGACTCTGACCGCGCCCCACGTGGGTAAGAAGCCGTGTTAGTTACGAGATGCTCTGGGGTTCAGTGCCTCGTGCTGGGTGACGTGGGTGTCCAAGACGGGGCTCTCGAGTGAGAGCCGGCAAGAAACGCCACCTCACCCCTCACCAGCCGCGGGACCCCGGGCAGCCGCTTCCCTCTCGGAGCCTCAGTCTCCTCGTCCGTGAAACGGGGGTAAAGGTGGGGGACGAGGAAACGGAAGAACACACCTAAGGCGCCCAGCGGCCAGCTCAGGCAACACACGGGAAGGGCGTCCCATCCCCGGCACCCCGGAACTGAATCACGCCCGCTCCGCAGACGGGAGACTGAGCTGGAGCAGCTTGAGACGCCGTCGGCGGTGCCTGCCTCGGGCTAGCACAGGTCCGGGCAGCCTGCTCCCCGGGGACGGGGTGGGGTAGCTGCCGTGTTCCACGCAGAAGCACTGCCATGGCATTCGGGCCGGGCAGGGTCCGGGATTCGCGGTGTTCGGGCGCCTGTTCTCCGCAAGACCAGCACAGGCTCGGGGGTTTTAGGAAGGGAGGTGGCCTGGAACCGTGCTGGTGGCTTGGCGCCCCTCGGCCCTGAACCCCGTGGGAGGTCCAGCCAGTGTAAAGCAGAGGCAGGAAAACCCACCAGACGGACGAGGAAGACTGAGCAGCACGGGTTGTGTTTGACCCCTAGCCCCATCGAGGCCTTTCTTGGCTGTTCACTGAACGCGAACGCGGGGTGTCTTCACAGCCCTCTGCCCTCAGAGACGCTGAGGAAGACGCTCCCAGGGGAGTGCACGCGACGGGGCGGGCACACGTGCGTTCACTCGCTCTCACGGCCGGTGCGTGCCGGCCACCGCGGTGCTCGCTGAGGGGAGCGGGGCGGAGGAGGTGAGCGTGAAAACGAGTCACAGAAACGCCTGTGAAATCAAAGGCGTAAGAAGAGCCATCAAGACAGGGACCTATGGTGTGCGGCAGGGAAGTGGGGGTGGGGGGCAGAAACCACGGCGTGTTCGCCGCGAGCTGTCTCCCCTCCCTCCTGGACACACGGGCGGACCACGTTCCAGCGTCCGTGGAAGCCGGGGTGACCACGTGCTGCACCGCGGCCAGGGGCATTGATCGACTCTTCTGGGTCTGGCCCACCGCACTTGTGGTGCCATCTCCGCGTGGACGATGGTCGTGACGCAGAGCGCCGGTCTCGGGCCCTGCCGTGGGTAGGAGACGAGCTTCTGTTGGGCGCAGCCTCTGGGATGTGGGGGGTTTCTCTTCCACGGGAGTCAGCTTCGTCTCCACGGCTCCAGGCAGTCATGCGCCGGCTCGGAAGAAGAGGACAATAGGAGTCGATGGCATTCCGAGACGGAGGGGCAGACTCAAACGAGGTGATGGCGGGGCGGGGAGGAGAGAGCGTCCCAAGAACTGAAACATCCAGGAAGTGAGGGACGAGGCCACCACGCAGGGCGTCACAGGCCACGAGCGCCCAGGGAAACCGTCGTGGACGGATTTCAAGTCCGGGGCAGGGAGTCGTGGAAAAGATGACACGTCGGATTCGCATTCATAAACAGTTACTCCGGCTGCCACGGAGGAACGCACTAGAAAGAAGAAGGGGTGCGAAGCGGAGCCGCCAGCAGCCAGAGGGCGACCTCTGCAGCGACCCGCGTGCGGAGCGGTGCCCGGCCCCTCCCCGTGTCTGACTCTAGCCAGGCCTGAGGCCCAGTGGATACCTGGAGAGTTGGCCGCAGCCTCTCCCGTCTCGGGCTGGACACTCCGCGTGCGGCTTCCCCCCACAGTGACTGGTTAAAGGACGGGGACACGGGCGGCCGTGGCTGCACCAGAGGGAAGTGTGCAGACGACGTGCCCAGAGGGAAGTGTGCAGACGACATGCCCAGAGGGAAGTGTGCAGACAACGTGCCCAGCATCGGAGAGGGCAGCACGGAGCGAGCGGGACAGCGTGCCCACCTCCTGTCCGCCCGAAGATGGCGATTTCTCCTGCGTCCCGGTGTTTCTGTGAAGAAGTCCATCTCCCAGGCCCGACACTCCGCCTGGGTTTGGACCGGACCACCGTCTACCTGAAGCCCTGCAGTTCATTTCACGATGGGCTAGGAAATGGTCTTTAGTTATGGGGGGTTCAAGAAAGACCCCAAATGAAGCTTGAAGCTTGGGCAGGGGGGAGAGGTGCCTCTCCATCTTTGCGAGCAATCGGGACTCATGTGATGGCATCCCTTAAACACTCAATGGCAGAAACCCCGCAGCATGGGCATGTCGGAATAATAGAACGATTAACTCTGGGGGTTCAGAATCTCCTCATTCAGATCAGCTTTACAGGGCAAGGAGCAGAGAGCGAGTCCCGCTTTCTGTTTTGTCCGTGAGGCTGGTAGGGCCCTGCCCTGACCCATCGTTGGACCCTGCTCTGTGGGCCCCGAACTCCTGGGGAGTCACATAAAGCCCAGCGGCATTCGCGTACCCTTCATTCGTATTCACTGAAGCGTCTGTTAGCAAAAGAGCCGACTACTTCCCAGAGGGCGACGTGGCCCCGAGCAGAGGCCACTGTCACAGCCGAGAGGAAGGCAGAGCCACCGGAGAGCAACGGAGAGGCAGGGGTGGCAGTGGGCACAAGTCCGGGCCACATGGAGAACCAGCGGGGCAGGGAGAGAGTCCAGTGTGTTATTCTGCCTGGTCGCATTACAGGCAACGGCATCGGGAGAATGGGGGGCCCTGCTATCGCCACGGTGGATGTGACGGACTGAGTGTCTGTGTCCCCCCAAATCCACAGGCGACGTCCCCAGCACCATCGCATTAGGAGGTGAGGCCTTCGGGCTTGGATGAGGTCATGAGGGCAGACCCCGCATGAAGGGATGGGCGCCCGTGAACGAAGAGACCCCAGAGCTACCTCTCTCCTCCACGTGAGGACGTAGCAAGAAGCTGGCCGCCTGCAAACCGGAAGGACAGCCGGCATGGGGAACTGACTTTGCCACCACCTCAATCTCAGACTCCAGCCTCCGGACCTGTGAGAAATAGGTACCTACTGTTCAAGCCACCCAGTCGATGGCATTTTATTTTAGCAGTTTGAGCCGAGATACAGGACCTTGCAGGCTGACCTAGTGCCCCCACCTTAATGACCTACGCTTTGAATTGGAATCAAGTGGAAGCTTCTCAACATTCCATTAATGTGAATCTTCATCTTAAACACAAATCCTAAACAAACTCTAGCCCTAAACTTTTTCTCTCCCATCTTCCCTTACGTTGTATTAGTTCATCTAGGTTAACCTGCAGGGTACATAAAATTTTCTTTCAAAACTACAATATGAGGACTGCAAGACTGGAGAATAGATGGCCCTCTGAAGTTAAAATCAGCCAACCCAAAATAGGTGAGCTGTGAAAATGACCGCCCATGAGGTGGCCTGTCCCTCAGATCACAGGAATGAAACCGTAAGAAAGACAAGAACAAGGAAAGGAGCTGAAAATAGTAGAAAAGAAAAGACCAAATTATTGTTATTTGCAGGGGAAAGGACCGTCTACCTGCGAATCCTATAGAATTCACCAGAAAATAATCAGATCATATGTAGTTCAGTGAGATGATTAGTTATAGCGTTAAAAGTACAAATATCAGTAGTTTTCTTAGAGAACAGCAAAAACAACTAGAAAATGCTTTGGGGAAAGACTGTATTTAGAAGGAAAAAAAAAAAAAACACAAACCCAACAACCCATGATATACCCAGAAATAGAACAAAAAGATCTATGTGAAGAAAATTATAAAGCTTTATTGAAAGTCATAGAATGCTGTGAAGACAATAATACGGATGCCAATTCTTCCTCCACCGTGCCCCAATTTACTTATAAGTTTAATGTGATTCTGCCTGCTCATGGCATTCCATTCTTTTTCTGGGTGCTTTGGATATTCTATTCTTGGTTGTCTGTGAGACCTGAATAATTCTCTTTTTTTAGCTCATGTGAGTGGGTTTCAGCCAAATGGCTAAGTCGGCCTAGGCTACCCTCTGTCTCCACCTTGGATCTCAAATCCTCCCATGAACTCTCCTGCATCTCTCTCCAAACGGGCTTTTGCAGCTTCCTACAAAAACCAAAAACAAAAACAAAAAATAATAATTTTTTATTTTTTTTTATTTTTTGCAGCTTTCACCCAGCTTTGGTTCCAACTCAACGACTTCTTGCCATTAACGCTCATTTCCCATGACCGTTCGTTCAGGCTCACAAGAGAAGGATCCTGATTGGCTGAGCCAGCCTCTCGGGTCAAGCAGCCACCCCACTGGCCCAACTGGCTGTAGCTCAGAGAAGCAGAGTCCCGTGGAAGGAAGTGTGGGTTGCACCGAGTCCAGAGGAAGGGGGTTGGTGACCGAGGCCGTGACTGGATCTTTCCCACGTGGCTCTACCATTATTAACGGTGTCCATTTATCAGGCACCTACGCTGAGTTAGGCACTCAGGTGTTTCATCTCGTTTTAAATTCCCGGCATCTCTCCATCCACCTTGCCATGTAGACGTTATCATCATCTTGATGGTCAGGAAACTGGCCACTCAAGGAGGTAACGTCTCTGTGGTCACGTGGCCAACTGACCTCTAAGTCAAAGAGGACGCCGGCTCCGAGCCTCAAGTGTTGGGGTCTTGCCTGCCCGAGGGGGGTTCCAGAGCCATGTGCCCCAGGCTAGGATGCGCTAACCAATTGTGCCTCTGGGTCTGAGAGTCTGAGCACCCCTCTCCTGGGCGCTGACCGGACACGGCGCCAGCCAGCCCCCCACCCTATTTACCTAGTAAGTCCTGCCATCTCTCCGATCGCTCACCAAGGATGACGGGGCCTCAGGGGGACTTGAGTGATTCTCCAGCTGGACGAGCTGCCTCCCCGGCCACAGCACGATTCTCTCCCTTTTACCATCTGCTTATCTGAGCCTCTTCCCCACCGGCCTGCCAGCCCCTTAACGTGGGGTGGCCATGTACCAAGGCCACCCATAGTGACAACTCAATACACATACATGGGACGAAATTGAATCAGCGACACCCTGACTCGCTGACACCCTGTGCAGCCCCACTCGGGCGCACCCTGGGGATGCCCCCCTTCTCCCTAGGGTGAACACAGTGGCCACACGAACGGAAAGGCGCCCCAAAGCCTGGAGCCTACACCACCTCTCCTTCCTATGGCTCTACAAGGCCATAGACTCACCACACCCAACGTCCATGCAGAGGGGGACATGGTTGGAGTCTCTCCCCCGCTGTTTGACACCCTGGGGGATCCACCTGAGAGGCAAAGCGTTAACTTTGCCCCTGTGGTTCAGTGGAAGCCGGACACGCCCTCGGGCTGTGACGGGGACAGGCAGGCGCATCGGAGCTGTGAGGGGCCTCACGGCATCATGGCCCTTGCCCTGCCCTCCTCTGCCTTCTGCGCCTACAGGCCATCGTTTCTGAGGGAATGCTTCCTGCCCCTTCAAACATGGGGGAACCGCGCCCTGGGACTCCCTGCTCTGCCTGGAGAGTCCCCTCCAGGGGGAGCAACCACGTCTGCTCCCAGAAGGGTCAGAGCCGGAGAGACCGACACCGGCCGCCAGGGCCAGGTGCGCCCAGAGGGGAGGCCCGCTTCCCTCCCGAGAGATGGGAGGAGGATGGGGAGCACTGGGAGCGCGGGAGGACGGTGCATGAGGGACGTCGTCTGAATGGCGCAGTGTGTCTGTCCCCCACTTCCTTCCCGTTGGTACTGGGAACTCCGAAGAAGCCTGTCACAATCCTTCCAATTCCTGCGGCATCCTTCCCCACTCTCCAAACCCCGTCTCAGGAAGCTTACTATGGAGTGTCCCCCCCCCCCCCCCACACACACCTGCCGTCCTCTTCTCGGCAGGGACTGCGGGCGTCCGGAGCCCCGGGGAGCCCTGGCTGGTTCCCAGCACCGAGCGACCCTCTTCAGTGCTTCTAGAGCTGGACGCCCGTCAGAGGATCCTGGGGCTTCTCCCCCGCCCCACCCCCCGTCCCTGACAGCCCCTGACGGATAACTGCCCAGGAGGAGACAATAAACACATTTTCAGATGGGCGTTTCCAGACAGTTAATCCTCCCAGGCATGCCGACCCTTCCCCAGCTGTGACTGCCAACAGGGCCGTGCCCTCACCCCAGCCGTCACCTGCACGTGGGTTGCTTCCACCATGCTTCCACCCGCGTCCCTGGCACACGGGTGTGAGCATGCACACACTCGCACAGCCCTGCCCCTCTCACTGTACCAATCCTCACATCCACCTGGACGCTGGCTGAGGAGCTGGCAAAGGGAAGAGACCAGGTGCCCGCGTGGTGCGCCCTGCTGTCCGGAGCATCTGGGGGGCCGAGGATGACATGCGACTTCCACACAGGGCCTCGTGTGGCAAGGCTCAAACGGCAGCCAGACTCGGGGGCTCCTGCCACCCGGGGGCTCAGAGGCAGGCACACAGTCAGGCCCTGGGTGGCCCCAGAAAAGCCATCCCCCCCAACATGGAGGACCTCCCCTCGCTGCCTGAGGAGCTCTTTGTGGTCAGGTATGCGAAGCGATTTACCTGTGAGGTTTGCAGGGGAAGAGATGGGATGGGAGAGAAGCCAGACAGCTTCTTCGAATGGTGGGGAATAAACCTGACAGGTAGCAAATCAGTTAGTGCAGCTCGGGGACAGGGGGTCAGGAGAACCAGCTTCCCCCTGGAGCCCTGCAGGTACGCTGCAAAGTGGCTCATCCCCTGCAGAGCTCTGCACCATGCCCACCGGGTTGCCCTGGGTGACCGCACCCAACACAGACGCGTCACCCTCCCCCTGCTCGTCCTCCTGGATGGGTCACAATTCCCCAGCAAAACTGCTGAATGTCTGGGACCCCAGGGACCAGAGCTCTATCCCCATCACGAGAAAAGGTACTGTGACCACCAGTGGCAGTTAGTACCAGGCGAAGGAGTCAGGCAGGGCTGGGAACGGAACAGCTCCTGAGGGCGCCCCCTCCCCCAGGGACTTTCCAGATCGACAGAAAGGGAGGGACAGAGGCAGACACTCCAATCACGCATCTCAACTCCGTTTTATTACAATGTCGAGGACACTGGTTGCAGGGAGGATGATACTGGAGATGAACACGGAGGGTGAGCCTCTCACGACCGCGCCGTCACCCTCCCGGAGAGGGTACGGACGCCATCAGGCTCTGGACATGCATTGGGGACCGCTGGGCGTGTGTGTGTGTGTGTGTGTGTGTGTGTGTGTGTGTGTGTGTGTGTGTGTGTGTGTTGTGTGCAGACGATTTCTCTCTGGGGTGTTTTCTTTAATTTCTTGACAGATGATGGTCGAATCCGGTCTTCCGGCGGCCTAGGACGGGGCTCTCCCACTAGGACTGGGACCCGGCCTTTTTCTTCTGGAACTTTCTGAACTGAGACTGAATGGCCACCGCCGCACGCTCTGTCTCTGGCGCATCCATGTCGATGTCGAATTCCTCTTGCACTTTCTTCTGCCCATCTGTAGCGAGAAACACAGGCAGACGGCGGTCACTGAGCGGGAGGGAGGGAAGCAGGAGGAGCGCAGCGCCCCTGCGACCCCCTCCCCGAGGCTGCACATGGCGCACGCCCGGAGCCCCGCCCCGCCCCCACCCCGTCCCCCCTGCACGAGGCAAGTTTGCAAACGACGTCCAGGGCCCCGAGTCCCGCCCTCCCGAACCAGCGTCTTCCGGCCACGCCCCCGACATCCACATCTGCAAACGGACGGAGCTCAAGGGCAGGGTCTCAAAGCCCCCGCGCGTGTCCCGCACCGGGTTCCTGCGTCTCGGGCCTGCGATCAGAGCCGGGTGAAGACAGCAGCTGCGCCGCCGTGTTCTCCCGTTATCTCACGGAGCTCCGGCTCAAGGCCTGGCGCCGCGGCAGCCGCTGGGCAGAGCCAGGGTCTTTGCGCTGCCGGGTGTACGTCCCCCGCCAACGAGATCCACTCAGGGGACGAGGGCTCCCGGTGTTATCATGGCCACCACCGGACGGTACCGTCTGACCTTCGCCATGGCCCACTTGACCAGTGGCCCAACTTGACAGGTCTTACAATTGTCCTCCAACAAGGTAGGCTAGGCCATTGGTTTACCGAGGCGGGAGGATCTGACTAATTCGCATTGTAATGATGGTTGAAAACATGATATAAACCAAAGCACAAGGAAACCACGAGCTGATTGCCCCTTTGTGCTGTGCGCCTTGCTGAGCGCTGGCCAACTTCGAGCCAAACACGAAAAACAAATAAATAAATAAAATCCACTAGTCGCAGAAGGGGAGAATCTTTACGCCCCCTCAGCCCACTGAAAGCTATCATCAGCATCACCAAGGCATCTGTTTTTCCTCTTACTACTGACACAGGGGCCTGCCCAGACTCAGGCCCCTCTCTGCATAGCCGCCGGGGGAGGGCCTGCCGAGGGCAGGACCAGGCCAGAAACCAGTGTGCCGGGGGTGCGGCCAGATGGCCTGCTGCGTGGAGATCCAGCTACTTCCTCTACAGCTGAAGTGACAAATAAGGTCCTGGAGTTAGCTCAAGGCACCTGGGCCAAGAGCCTCAATGCCACCTGGGCCTGCACTCGGAACCTGGCCGTGTGAGGGGCACATCCAGCTTGGGGACAGGAAAATCAGGGACCCTGAGGCAGGAGAGAAAACTCCAGGCAAGAGCCAGGGGCAGGAACAAATTCCCAACTTCGTCAGCAGGCAACCTCAGTTATCGTTTAATCTAAACGTGGTGCATTCACTCGCTTCCTCTCAGTGGCTTTGGATAATAATATTCAGGCAGCACAGAGGATGAAGGACACTGAGAAGTGAGGCCGCTGTTCTCCCTTGCTCCTTCTCTTCCGACCCTCAGGCAAGTAGGTAGGTAGGTAGGTAGTAGGTAGGTAGGTAGGTGAGTAGATAGATATAGATAATGATAGATTAGATAGATGATAGTTCGAAAGATAGATAGATGATAGATGATTGATAGAGATAGAGACATAGGTAGATTGATAGATGACAGATTGATGATGATATATAATTAAAAGATAGATAGATAGATAGATAGATAGATATAGATAGATAGATAGATAGACAGACAGAAATCAGAGACAGGTAAACACACAGAGAGAAATAGATGATAGGAATTCTTTATCTGTCTCTATCATCTATCTATGAATATCACATTTTAAAATGGCCCTGATCTCAGATGTGTCTGGTTGCGTGACTTTGCCTCTGTGGACCCCAGAGCAGCCCCCCTCAGTTCTCCTGGAGATAAGCAGGTCCCCCCGTGACCCCTGCAATCACACCTCCATCTGGGAGGACAGGGCGCCAGCTTCACGAGCCTTGGTGGACTGATTGCCCTGTGACCTAAATCAGTAGAATTGTTTTCCTCTATCCCAGATTTGCTGCCGATGCTATAACAGCAGAGATTTTGAGTGCATCAACGTCCAGAGAATGTTTGGGGGACATCCCTTGTCACCTGCGAGCACCCAGACGGTCGGAGACTAAGCGGTATGCCTCTTGCTGCATCGGGGAGCCGTTCCCACTTTAATCCGCGTCTTGGGGGCCCTTTCTTCAGGGAGACAGGACCACTGAGAGGGGTAGGAATCCCTTAAGCTCCAGCCTACGCCTTCAAAATGTTTCCCAAACATTATCACAGGAGCCCGAGGCCAGGGAATGAATATCCAGCAAAGCCGAAAAGGACAATGGCAGCAGTCACGTGCTCACAGCAGTAAACCCTTCAGTGCCATAACGTCTGCGTAAGGAGCTCCTTTGGCACTAAGAATTGTCATTTGTCACGTGATTTAGAGTCCCCGATCCTATTCCTCCCGGAGAAACCCCTGCATTCACGGTATTACGATCGCAAAGGGGACAAATGAGCTCTGATGCCAAAAGACACAGGACATTTCTCTCTTGGATTTAAGATGTCGCTGCAACCTGAAGTTTTGAAGGGCTGATTCATCTTTTCCCCTTTTATAATAATAACCAAAAAAGCAATATTACTTTTTGACAAGTGATAAATGAAGAAGCAGGAAATTACGTATATTTAGGGACTATATAATGAGACAGTAAGGACAGGTCATGAAAGTAAATTTCCTAATTATATCTTAAACTAATATCCTCAGTCAAAAGCGATTTACAGATCCCTCCCTCGTTTGAAAACTATTGCAGTGTTTACGAAAGAAATGGCTATTATTTCAGGAGCTGTTACTTTCTGTTTTCTCCGTACAGCGGAGCTTCCCCTGGGGAGCGCCTGCCCGTGGGCCCCCCTCCTCCGAGCCGGCCGGGGGTGTGCAGAGCAGAGGAAGGAGACCCGGACTGCAGTGGAGAAGAGATGACTAATTAAATTTGGTGGCACAGGGTTCAATGCAAATGAGACAAGGGCGCGGAGATGGCTCCCCGAGGTCCCAGGAGCCGGAAATGCACAGCTCTGAGCATCCCAGACTCGGCAGGAGAGAAGGGATGACACAGGAGGGCATCCAGAGGGACCACAGCCAGGCACCAGCCCTCAGAGCCACTCTGCAGAGCCTCAGGCCGTGTGGGAATCTGCGCTATCTGCCAAGGCTCCCCTCCTGTGACCTTGGGGGTAGCTGCCAAGGTGGGGGGCAGGGGGCCCCATGAGAGCCTCTCCTCCCCACTGTCACTGCAGGGCTGAGGCACAGAGAAACTCAAAGAGAGGGCCTCTGCCATGTCTGCTGGGAACAGGAAGGACGCCGGGAGGGCGTGCTCCCTGCAGGGCACTCCCCACCCCGGCGCCCCACAGCCTGGTTCTTCATGGGGCGCTCTCTGCCTTACGCTCCTTCTTCCTCTCCTCCCTGGTCTGTGGTCCATCCCCCACGAAAGTGCAAGCTCCATAAGGGGAGCTTGTCCCCTTGTCCCCTTGTCCCATCTGCCTTGTCCCAGCAGCTCACGCAGGGCCCGGCACATAGTAGGTGTTCAATTGGTAACCACTCACTCCCAGTGAGTCCACTAATTAATGATGGGCAGCTGTCGAGCGCATGCCTTTGTCTGAAGGACCAGATGGAGCCTGCCACCCCCAGTGTGACCTTTTCACCTCCATGCGGGAGGGGCGCCTCGCCCCCTGACCACTACCAGGCCTCTGAGGAGGGGGCAGGGAGGCGCCTGGCAGAGCCCCCGAGAGGCTGGCTGAGGGGCACCATGCACAGTGACAGAGGGAGCAAGACAGGAGGGTTCGCTCGCTCACGGAAAACACGGCCACATTCAAACGTAAGAAAGCGCTGTTTAACCGGGCGAGCCCAGGGGATGGTCGGCGCCTGCGCAGACAGCAGGGGGCCACGGGGGTCCTGGGGTGGGCGCTTTCAGAGGTGCAGCTCCTGACAAACACCCACTCAGGCGGGTTCTCTTGCCAGACAGCTCGGATGGGCTTTCAAGCCCCTCCGAGCAGATGGGTGACTGCCGCCAGCCCCCGGCCAGGGACAAGGGAAGGGCAGGCCTGGCGTCGGGCAGACTGCGCTCCAGACTCCTCTGGGATGAGGCCGACGCCCCCGGCCCCGCCCCGCAACGAGGCAGGGGCAGGAGCAGGTGGTGCGGGTGTCTCTGACTGCTCCGCGGCTCCCAGAAGGTGCGTGGGTCTCAGTTTGCTCATCTCAAAAGTGAAGTAAAGCGTTTTTTAAGTCGTCTCCGCCTAGGCCCAGTGTTATGTGCAGGTCGAGGCCATTTATAAATTAACTCGCGGGCCGCGGGGTGCTGGGCAGGACGCGCAGGAGCTGCACAGCAGAGGAGGGGCCCTGGGCAAGGCTCCCAGACCCGGGGCCCTGCCTCTGCGCGCTGGGGAGACCCACGGCTGCTCGGGCCATGCCACAGAGGGCAGGGGGCACTTTCAGCAGGGCCAGCCGCGTGGCCATCCCAGCCTCACGGGTTTGCAGCAGGATGCCTCCGCCCCTCGCCCCCCACGATGTCTCCCCGCCTCAGCAATGCCCCGCCCCCCTGCCCCCGCCCCCACCCCCTCCAATCCCCGCCGCACCCCCCACACCCCCCCACCTGCCGCTGCTCAGGCAGAGACGATGCCTAAGGAACAGCAGCGCGCAGCTCACGAGTCCCACGAATGGAGACTTGGGACGCGCAGGGAGGAGCGTCCCCAGTCCCCGTCGCTAGGAGGCCCTGAGTGCGCGGCTTCTCTGCAGGAGGGACAGCAGTGACCACCGTCGTCGCTTCCAGCCTGCTGTGCGGCCGTCCTCGTCACCCTACTCCGCGTGGCCTCACGGGGGCGTCTGCAGGCTGCACGTGGACGGTGCGCGCGGCCCGGCATTTTCGTTTCGGGTTCAGGGCCCGAAGCCGGCGGAACGCACAGGCCCCGGGGCCCACTGGCGGCTCTTCCTCAGCCTGAGCGAACAAGGCCGTGTGGCCGGAGAACACTTTCTGGACAGCCCAGCATTGTCGTTGATATGTGTATGGCTCCGGGGTTCTGAAGTTTCACATTTCTCCATGTCCCTCTGTGAAGAAATTCTGAAGGTGACCAGGAGAATGGCCAACAGATTACCTGCACCCATTAGCTGTTTAGTACCAACAGAGTGATCGCCAACTCCCCTCCACCGTTTTCCTGACCTCCTGGTCGGGGTGTGAAAAGGACCCGTAACTGCACTGACCAGGGTGACTGGGTGGGCCAGGGGCTGCCACCCGCCCTTCGGAGCCCACCCAGACTCTGCCGGGCCGCCCCCGGGAAGACCTGGTCTCCGAGTCAGGGGGCAGTCGGAGGGGTTGAGGACCAAACTCCACCAGGCTGGGCAGCTGACGTGGTCCACCTCCCCGTTACCCACCCGCCCACGCCTGCCTCTCCCTTCCCTCCCCGCTCCCTCTCTCCGAACAAACAGCACAGCCGCAAAGTGGCCCCGAGCACTGAGAATAAATGGATTTTCTCTCGGACGTGCTTTGATGGCAAATGCAAAACTGAGGATCACAAATACAAAAGGAAGGCAATGCGCCCGGCTGAGGACAACCCCGAATGGACTTTGCGAGTCCCTGACACCGTCGTGAGCATCCATCACGGGAAAACGGTGTGCCACGGGAAACTCCCCGGGCGTGACCGTGCCGGCACGTGCGGGTCAGCGCTGGAGGAGTCATGATCAGACCAGCCGTGGGACCCTCGGCCGGACCGGCCGCACTGAGTATCCGCAGGGCCGCGGTGCCAAGCGCCTCGCGCAGGCTCCGGGCGGAAACCCCGACGTTCATTCTCTCACACGTCTGGAGGCTGGAAGTCAGGTCCACACACCGCGTGGCCGGTTTCCCCCGAGGGTCTCTCCTCGGCCTGCGACAGCCGCCTTCTCACTGTGTCCCGCATGGTCACGTGTCCCCTCCTCCTCGTGTAAGGACATCAGTCGGATTGGATTAGGGTCCACCCGAATGGCCTCATTTTTACCGAATCACCTCCTTAAAGGCCCTGTCACCAAACACAGCCCCACTCTGAGGGATGGGGAGTGGGAGGGTGTCGGGGCTTCAGCATGCGGATTTTGGGAGACGCAGTTCACCCCACAATAGCACCCGACCTAACTTTGAGGCTCTATCGGTTTTTAAGAAGTTGTGTATTCTTTGCCTCATCTGGTTTCCGCCCCGTTTCTGAGAGCTGCAAGAAACGTCCATTGTCCCCACTTCACAAGGCGCAGAGCCGAAAACATGTGTCACGCAAGACCCCTAGGTGGGTGAGTGCTGACTGAGCGCTGATCAGAATCCAGTTCTTGCTCCAAGTCTTGTGATTGTTCTGCAGGGCTGCATGACTGTCAGCCACCCAGACACGCACCGAGACCGTGGCCTTCCGTGAGGACTCATCACCGCTCCTCACGGGGGACAATCGCCCATGTGGTCCACGTCTGGACACGCGAAACGTGGCCAGTCCGCTTGCTCACGAGGCAGGCCAGGAACTTGCTACCAAATTCCACCATCCCACGAACAGCCTGGAGTGCCCGCTGCAGGGGGCAGGAGGAGCAGGGAGCCAGCCCAAGCCCCTGCTCCTAGGGGAAATGGAAAACAAAAAGGTACAGCACGGAGGAGGTGAGGCGCGGAATTTCAGAAATTCCAAAAATAGAGCAGAGTATGAGCGAGAGAGTGTGCGTGTGGTAAGTGGTCAGGTAAGGCCTCGGGAAGGAGACAGTGGGGGAGAGGAGGGGCCAGCCCACCCAGCAGGGGGGAGGGGCAGCAGGAGCCACCGACAGAAACACCTTTTGAGAAATTCGTCTTCACTTTTTGAAGTAATCCCTGATGCATTCACAATCTAAGTGGCAGACTCCAAGTCATTAGCATAAATTCTTCGGAAATTAACTGATGTGCAGCCGCCCAGGGCAAAGCAGGGATATTCAAGGACCCTGGACAGACGCGATAAAGAAGTTTGAAAGCTCATCATTCCAAAATGTAGCCCATTAATGCCCACGCCTGATCGAAGGGACCCAGAATTATTTCTTTCTGAGTTTATAATGATGTAAAGTCGGCGCCTACAGATCTTGGCAGTAAGTCAGGGACTCCGGGCTTGCACGCGCACACGCGCACACACACACACACACACACACACACACACACACACACACACATGCAGGGCTACAGGCTTTTGTTTACATATTTATAGCTCTCCATATTCTAAGATTTATTTTAATGAAACAAATTACCTCCTAAGGCCTAATCCTATAGATGAGAAATTTGCACAGAAGCAGTAAATTGGGATCTAATCGTCCTGAGTGGGAGTCTGCCTGGTTGGGACAAGCAGCACAGTGTGCACTATAAAAGGCCCTACATTCCAGCACGCCATAAAGAACAGTCATTTAACTTAAATATGCCTTGCGAATGGGGTATTAGAATGCCAATGTTCTCAGCATGTCCTACCTCCTTTCAAAGTGCAGTGTTAACTTGGAAACAATAATATGTCACCTGTGTTGCCCTCAATATGCCTACACTAACTGACACAGTGGCAGGGTTCTCTGTCCCTTAGCTGGGCATCCATCCTCTTCTGCATCGGGGCCCCCCATCGGCCGAGGAGGGGCGGTGCGTCTTCCTGCCTAAGGACCCAAACCTAGACCCTGGAGGCAGGAAAGGCAAAGGGACAAGTAAGACAAGCGAGTGAGGACTGGAATTTTTATCCCTTAAGCCTCAGATTGGATCAAAACATACTCAGAGAATAAGGCATTTAGTGTTAGAGGAAAGGTCAAGCCCTCTCAAGGAAAAACACAAAATAAACACAAATTTAGAGGCCTACTCTGTCACGAGGCGGGCAAACGTCCGGCGTTGTGAAGTGGGGACATTGGACGTTTCTTGCAGCTCTCAGAAACGGGACGGAAACCAGATGAGGCAAAGAATACAGAACTACTTAAAAGCATCCATCTTATGAAACACCAATTAAAAAAAAAAAAAAAAAACACGTTCTTTGAAGCCGGATATCAAGCCTGAAGAGGACACAGTGTCCCTGAGTCCAAACAGCCCCTCCGTCGCTGGGCTCAGGGCGGGGGGTCAGCTCCCGCGACCTCTCGCTCCTGCCCGCTGACTCGGGGTTTTATCACACGGGGGCCGCTGGTGCGGAGAATTGCAATTTTCCAGGCCTTTGCTAAGCGGCAGAGATTAACGAGCCGGGTCAGGCATTAGCAGCCGCTGGCAAGGGGCTCGCTGCATCCGAAGTGTTCTCGCGTCCAATGAAAACAGCTCCCACTTCTGATAACTTTCCATGTACCGTCTTCACGCCTTCCTCGGGACTGACAGCTTTTTCCGAGAGAGCGCACTTCAATTTTGTCCTAAAATAGAGGTACTCTGACCCCTGTGTCTCCCCCGTTGACACCGGGCTGTGCTGTCCGCAGAGGCTGATTGGTCGGCTCGAGGCCGTGGCTTACTCCAGGCCCCGCTGGGTCCTGTGCTCCCCGTTATCCCATTTCTCTCGTCCTGACCTAGATGCACCTCACTTTTATGACACGACTCCCAGCTGTGGCATTTAGATCATCAAATGAGCATGAATCTTTGGGAATCCATGGGGGAAAAATGCGCACTGATGAGATCAGATTTTCTCCCAAATTCGTTAAGAGAAGAAAAGAAGACAATGGTTTTTCCATCCGTGGCATAAGATTTCCGACTTATGGTCCAATATGGCGGCTTGAGCACCAGCCCATAATTTTTCTATTGAAAAGGCGAAACTGGGTCCCAGTTGGGTGAGTCTGCTGGGGCCACCATCACACAGTCTCCCCGATGGGGCAGCTGAAACAACAGAAATGTGTGTCCTCACAGGTCTGGAGGCCAGAAGTCCAAGGTCAAGGCGTCACTTCTTGGCCTGCAGACAGGCAGTGGCTCCTCCTCCTGTCCTCAAGAGGTCATCCCTCTGGATGTGTCTGTTGTGACCTCCTCACAAAGCCATGCTAGATGAGAGCCTACCCCAACGGCCTCATTTGAACTTAATCACCTCTTGAAAGTCCCCAGCTCCAAATACGGTCACATTCGGACAGACTGAGGTGTGGGGGAAGGCTTCAACACAGGAATCTGAGGGGCAGACACAATTCGGTCTATAACACTAGTCAAAATGCCTACTTTTCCAAGGGGAAAACAAAAATGAAGACAGGCCGATTAGGTCTGATGAGAAACAGCTTCATGTGGAAAGGGTCAAGTTCAAGTTCTGACTGCCCTGGCATGGTCAGTCGCCTTCCTGAGGTTCAGATCGTCCCCTGTGTTTCCAGTGGGGCTGATAAGGAATCCAGGTCTGTTTCTTTCCCAGGGTTTTGCGGGGCTAAGGACCGAATGCCCGCTGGCCTGCTTTGTACTGCGCAGAGGGCAGTTACAGGCAGGCTGTTTCCCGGGATGGCGGCGGGCAGACTGGTCGCCCATTTCTCCTCCTTCCAGCTTCTCCCCACCCCACGGAGGCCGAGAGGCTGGCAGAAATCCTCTCCCAGACGCCTTGGGAGGAGACTCCAGCCACCCAGGCTTAGGGACAGGCGGTTCACAGTGGCAGGATCTGGGAAGGTGAAGTGAGCACCAGGGTGGGGACCCAGCACAGGAAGACCCCGTCTGACGAGCACGGAGGCCAAGACATGGGGATTCTCTGGAACAGCCACAGGGATGTCCACTGTCCTGCACCCAGGGCCTCGTGCCAGGCGGTGGCAGCAGCAGTGGGCTTCTGCTGGAATGACCCAAGGCCCAGCGCAGTGTGCTTTGTTCCTGGCGTGGATGGTCCAGGCTGGGTTCTCTGCCTCCCAGAAATCCCGTGAGGTGCGACAGCCTGTCACAACCCTTCCACTAAACCTAGCAAGAGCGGATTCCCGTCGCACCACCGCCTCCTACAGGCATGGCAGGTCCCCGTGGGGGCCGAGGAAGGGACAGGTGCTGTGTAAGGACATGGACCAGCCCGGGTCTTTGGGACCAGTCACAGGCTGTCCTTACTGAAGAACGGCTCGAAGGCAAGTAGGAAAATAAAGCCCTTCGGGTGATGACGGCGGACCAAATGTGTCCTTCCCATTCTGAGCACAGGAGACATGGAAATCCCTTCCCAGGCATCAGCAGCTAACGGCCCTAACAGCAAACCACTCAAAAAAAAAAAAAAAAAAAGCCACCATTTGCCCCTCACGAAACTGACCAAGAAACACGACTTCAAGCTACTTTGGGGATGGAGAAGAAAAGACTCATCTAACACTCTCGACCAGCCCTCCAGGTAAGCCTGGCAGGTATGTAAGAGCTCAGGAAAGTCCACGGGCAGAAATATGTCGTGGCCAGGTCTGCTCATTGCCTCCATTCACCCCTTTTCCTAGTTACGAAACCCTCATTCGGGGCTGAGAACAAAGCTTTCCGTCCTTGCTGTTCAGTTGGGCCACACACCTAGGGTCTAGTCAATACGATGTGGGAAGGAACAAAATAAATCCCCTTAACAGAAAGCCGACAAACACCCTTTGCCCTATTGTCTTATTCCCATCTGCTTCCTGCTGGCTGGAATTCAGATGCAGTGGCTGGTGCTCAGGCCGCCATGTTGGGCCATTAAGTGGGAAGTCTTACACTGAGGATGGAAAAACGTTAATACAGATGCTTCGTGCTCCTTGACACTACCCCGGCTTCCCTCAACTACCTACCTCCAGAGTCCTTTCATATGAGAGTAAGATAAACGTTCTTGTTTAAGCTGCTGTTAGTCTAGGATTTCACCTTTTTGCAAAGGAACTTCATCTACTTATACATGTCATAATAAATGCATAATCCATTTGAAAAGTTTCTTTCCAGCTGATAACAGAAATTTAATTCTATATCTCTATGCATAGTATGACTTAATTTTCCTCCCATACCTATTAAACAAACAACAAACAAACAAATAAATAAATGGAGCCACTTTGACGTGGTGCCAGATCTGCTTCCCGGGGACTCACCTCGCACATCTTACTCCTTGAACCTTTGGGATGTTAGAACAGGGCGAACTAAGCTTTGCACTGGGCCTACAACCACCTCGTGTCCCATAGCACTGTTTGCAAAGGTAACAAGAAAGCAGATATTCTGACTGCCAGACTGAGGACTGCCGGACCGAAAATCAGAAACATTCTTCAGAATTAGCATCCCTATGTTACGTGACCTGCACCAAACGCAACGCCTCCCTTCTGTGGGCGTGACTGTCCCCCTGCCCTTCCTCACAGACACCCCTCACCTTTGTCACCTGATCAGAACACTGTTTGGGCATCTGCCTGAATTAGTGTGTCCCAAATAGCTACTCTTATTGATCTCAAATAAATGCTTGTTATCTCTCACTCAGAAAGGCCTTTTTTCTTTCAAGCTCACATCTCTCTATCCTTTTTCTTCTGAGACCTGAGATGGATGGCTATTTCTTTATAAGCCCTTCCCACTTTAAAAGTCTCGGTTTTTTACAGAATCATTTCCTGCAAATTCGGCAACCTTTGCCGACCCCCTCTCTCAGGCGCCTCTGCCAGGTGTTGCCTTTTCTCTCTCTCCTCGTGAGGCGTCAGCTTCTCCCTCCATACCCGGCCCCTCCAGCTTTTGAAAGTCTGAAACATTTTTCCAAGTTCTTGAAATAAAGGAAGCGGATATGAGGGCGGAGCAGCTCCTAGGACAGCGAGTCCCTGATCACAGTCAAGCCCACTCCCTCTGCTCTGCTCCAAGTCCACCTTCTGCTTCCTGTTAAAGCTTTGGAATTATTCGCGTTTTCTCGGGTTTCCATCCCCCCCCCGTTTTACCATTTCGGAGGTTATAGCCCCGTCTCAGATTCACTTTTGCTCCTAGCTTCTAAACTTCAAAACGCCAGTTTTAAAGGATTAAACTCTGAAAATCTTACGACCACAGAAAATGTTATAAAGCTCCCCAGTTTTAAACAGAGAGAAAAGTCAAATGAAATCATTACGGGACATCTTCAAGTCTCCTCAAAGGAGCATCGGCTCACCTAATTGATATAAAAATCTGATCTGAGTCCGTTGAGTTTCTAACTCACCTCGCCCCGTCATGCTAGGGACGTGGACTTTCGAGGGGAAGGGCAGGAAGGAGAAACGGAAGGTATTCCAGGACTCGGAGAGGAAGGAGGAGACAGGCCGATACGGCTGAAGGCCACGCGCCCTGCTGTCCTCATGGGATGGTTGCTCCCACCTCGGGAATGACGAGGGATGCCAGCGGCAGCGTGGATTGAAAACTCGTCGCGTGCTTGCCAGAAAGGAAGAGGGAGCACAGCTGTTTTCAGGCTTTGGGACCGTGGGCCTCTCCGCCTCCTCTTTGCTCTCCGCTCGCTGCCTGAGAAAGACGCCTCTCCCCAGCAATGCACCAGCGTCTGGCTTCAGCCGGGGGGTAGTTCCACCTCCCCCCTGCACGCCGCCCCCACCCCCTACCCCCGCCGCGGCAGCCAGTCCCAGGGGCTGCACTATCTCACCCCCCACATTTCCATCTGGCCCTTCCACCCCGTGCCTCTAATCCAGGCAGACAGGTGTTTCCCTCTGCAGATTTTCACGGATTACAAGCTTTCTTAGACGCATAGACTAGGGCTGATGCGTCCGCTGTGTAGAATTTGACTTCAGGTACCAAGTTCTGAGTGCGCCTTAAAAGAGGGTCTGAGAAACAAAACCAGAGCCGGGTCTAAGCCTTGGTCTTGCAAGTCTCTTTCTGGATGTTTCGGGCAAGGGCACGTCACTCCTATTTGTCTTGTGTTTATTTAGTGACACTGTTTTAAGAACTCGTGGCCAAGTACTTACTCAGTTGCTGGAAATAGCTTTTGAGAGGGACACATTTTCAGCTTTGGGCTTTGTTATTTACTTACCAGGAGGATGGGTTCACATATTTGTGAAAAGAGAATAAAATCAAATACCCATGAAAACATGAAGTTCCATGGTTTCTGGGGGAGGCCACTGAACCACACAGAGTACCCCAGACTCGGCAGAACTAGCTAACAGTGGGGTCTGGGTTATAGTTTTTGCATTCTTTAATAATAATGTTCTGACAATGGACTCCAAGAAGAAATGGGCTAAGAATTGCTTTTTGGGGTAACAGGGAAGTTGTGAAGCTCCAGGAGAATTCAGGTGTGGGTTGTCCTTGGTCCCACGAGCCATCCCCACTGTTTATCCCGGGCCTTTTACGTGACACTCGGATGAGAGAGCAAGGCTCCCGCCCTTCACACGGGCCATCGAAGCCCCTCCCCCCATCCAGAGGTTCTTTCTGAGCAAAAATAAAGCAGAGTATTTTTAGTTCAAGAATCCCCAAAACAGAGATATTTCCAGTGTCAGGAAAAACGACCCAAAATTATTCAGCTTTGAAGTCGGTTTTTTTTTTTTTAATCGTAATTTTTCAAAGGCCAGCACTGAGAAATCATTCCTCAAAGTATTCTATCAATAGAGGTAGTAGAAGCATTTCTGCCCAGATCACAATGTTAAGCAGTAATAAAACATCCATTTTTGGTGGCAGTAGCTCAAGGGAGCGTTAATAGAGGCTGATGTCAAGAAACTGATGGGAAAACCAATTTAGAGAGAACGTTAGGGAAAAAATGTCAAACATCGGTCTGTTAGAGAATGGAGGCATCCCCCAGAGCGGCAGCATCTGACCTTTGGCTGAAGTCATGTCGGCTGCACTGGCAACATGTGTGCCAGGGGCTGTCATACGTTGCCAGCTCTGAACGACCAGAGGTGACTTAACATGCGACTTCCGGCCCAGATCCATAATTGGCAAGATTTTACCGCTTTGTTTAACTTTGAGATGTGCGCACAGAATAAGACTTAACATTTTATCTGCAGGTAGCTCACAGTGCCTTCTAGAACCCAACTCGAGCCTTCCACGGACTAATCTGGCTCACAATTTCAAAATCAGAGTTCAACTCCTCCGTGCATTGCCGTAATTTAAGGTGTCAATGGGCCGGCTTCATGGAAAATGCAAGCGAGACATTTCGAGAAGTAGCTGTAACTCAATATTCAGTTGTCATGGGGCTGGAGGGGGAGCATGCTGGCGAGCTCACACACAGGCTCCAATAACGTGTGGCACCACACAGGTGGCGTTGGCCAGGCCCGCAGGCGAAATGATTGTAAAGGTGCAGAAGGAAATGGAAACCCCTTTTGACTACAGCCATTTAATCTCGGGGTAATCAGACGGGGCTGGGGTGCTGGCGGCAGCCTCTTTGCGGGCACACGTGTGTCCATTTGGGCCCTGGGAGGCCACCCACCTCTTTTGTGTTCGTGCAATGAGTGGACCGATGTCTACACCTGGATGCCAGTCACTGGCTGGGCAGCCTCTTTGCAAAGCTGAACGTGTGTATCTCACATGTCCAGAAATGACCCCTGTGCCATGTCAGGCAGTCACTACTAGAAGGCGCTTTGTCCAGATGAAAGACTGAATTTTCCCATTTTTCACCCATTTCATTAAAATATTTGTTATCACAGGTTCACAGCCGCGACAATCCTATTCGGATGCCAGCCATCACGCCTCCTTTCCCTTCCGCCGCCTCCGCCAAGCGTTGGCTTGCTCCTTGGGACTCGCAGGCCGGACTCCCACAGTGTGGGCAGAAAATCAATCAGAAGAAGCGAGCATCCTACCGTGTCCTGGGACAGAGAGGCCACAGACTCACGGCGTGCCGAAGTTAGACAAACACCGGCCCCCAAAGAGCATGTGGGAACCTTAAAAGATGAAATGATCCACCCCGGTCAACCACCAGCAAATGGCCAAACCGGAGGCAGGACGGCAGGGGACGAGAAGCTCTGGGGCCTCACCCTTCCCCCACCCTTCACGGCAAACTGAGCCTCAGCCGTGAGGTCTCGCCTGACCAGCCAAGCAGGCTCAGAGACCCCGCCACCCGGAGAATGGCCAGAAAGTGAGGCTCCGAAGAGCCATCTGCTAAGATGCCGAAGCGTGTGGCTGGACAGGCGGTGGCATGGTGACAGCTAATCCACGGTAAACCCAGTGAAAATTTGACGCTACACATCTCTCTATTGTCTTCTGAAATTCCTGGGAAGTGAGTATTAAGTGCGACCAACTGGAGGAACATTTAAAGTACTGTACTCTAACAGCAGACGTCTTCCCGGGCTGTTTCTGATGACCCGGCCCATTCCCGAGGCGCACTATAAAAGTGGGTCTTTTTACGGGCTGTTGGGAAATTGAATTTTGGCGACTGCCCATCAATTCAGACAGCCGAAAGGTTTATGTGTGCACTGAAACTCTGAAACCCTAAAATCCAAGATCGGAGGCAAGAAGACTCCCCGTCTCGTGCGATTAGCACAATTCGTGAGTCCGTGGGAAAAACAAAGGCCGGTCCTGTCGCCCTAGGTCTGGGAGCTCATTGTGGACACGGGAGGCTGGGTGGGAATTTACGGTGCTCACGTCAGCCTCCGGCCACGGAAGCAGGTCCCTGACGTCCGGGGAGACTGCGCGTTCTAAATGAAGGCCGGCGCACCGTTCAATGTTCAATTACCTTCAGGGTCTGGGAGAGTGGAATGGGAGAGCGAGAAGAATGTGCTTTAGAAAGATCGAAGAAGCCACCTGCCAAGCACAGAAATAGCAGCCCGCTTTCGTGTCGCATAACCGTCAATTGCTGGAAGGGGCGATCTCACAAACGCTGCAGGAGGCCATGTCCCCCGTCTTCCCATCCCCCGCGCCCTGCCCCCACCTGCGTCTGGGCAATCAATGCATGCTTCAGCTGATCCGTGGTCGACTCAATTCTAGATCCCAGCAGAAAAAGGAGAGAAGCAGCTGGCACAGCACGACTGTGGCTGGTCCCCAAAAAACTCCCAGGGGGTTGAGAGCACGTCCTACTTAGTTACTTTTGGGGAGGAGGGGAATAACCTTCAAGGGAAATATGATTTTAAATGTCTTATTTATTTAGATCTCATGATACGCACGTAGTTAGCCTTCTCTCTCATGAGAAGTCGCTATTTCTGTACAATAGTAATAAAATACTCCTTTATATTCATGCTGGAAAAGGTAACATTTATAAATAATTACATTCTAAATTCAATGACCCCATGCCTGGCTCTCCTTCTTCCTCCTGGAAATTTCAAAGCGTGGTTTATATTAAAGGGGCTCAAATCCTTTACGGGACATCTTCACTGAGGACAATTCCCCTGGCTGTGTGGAGAACACAGGAGATGAAGATTTGGATTCTGCTTTACACTTAATTAGGAAAAAAAAAAGAGAGAGAGAAAGAGAGAGACGGTCATTTCCCATAGTTTTTAAGCAGCTGATCTTGCAGTCACAAGTTTGACATTTTACCTAAGGCTCTAAAACTAGGGAATCCAAGAAGGCCCTAAGTGACGGTCACTCTGCTCCCAGAGGCCTCTCCGGGAGAGTGAAGGCAAATCACACCACCTCCTCTTTGCACCGTGGGCTGGGGACAGTGCCGAGCTGCCTCCCTCCCAGATCGACACCTGGGGCTGCCTGCCCCAGGCCAGGCAGCCGCTTGCCCAGGCCTCCCCGGACGCCTGGAGCCACCGGCGGCCCCCTCCCCTCCACTGCCGGTCACCAGTCACCAGGGCAGCTGGATGGGTGGCTTCCAGCCCCAACTCACCCAACCACGTCCTACCCCAGTTTCATTCTCAAACCCCAAGAGGCAGGTCGCTGCTGGCCCCTCCCTCCTGCTCCGATAAACCTGACTTTGGTGGGGGAGGTGCCTGCTCTGCCCCCCCCCACCCATTTCCCATGGGCCTGGGCTCCATCAGGGTTTCCCGTCAAGCACCCCCCACTCCCCGCTTTGGCTACCTCCCTCTTCTTCCTGAATGACACCTGAGGGGGGCCGGGGGGCTCAGGCTGACTGCCTCCAACACACGTTCACATCACAGGGACGGCCTAATTGCTCCACGAGTGTCAGATCTGTCATCCTTCAAGGATAGATCTAACAGTTTTCTTTCCTGAAAAATATTAAGCCAAGCGATGACACTACGCAGTTCAAATAAAAGGATGGTAACGTTGGGCCGATTTTCTTTCCCTTTTTTTTTTCTTCCTCCTGAAACCAATCTAGAACGTGGGTACAAACGTCGTCCCTGCTCGGTCTTTGTAACGCCGCAACCACTTACAGTACGATAGGCTATGTTTTTTGATTAGGGGAAGCGGAGAGGGTCCCCGGGTGACCGGGGAGACAGGTGCACCGATGAGATGCCAGGCAGTTTTCCAGCTCCTCCCCTCCCGATCCACTGTCCACCCCATTCCGGCTCTTCCTAGCCACCGCGTGTGGCTTTGGTTGGCCCGTCCAATGGGTGGTACTGGAGGTAATCGGGAGACAGAGAAGGAGAGATCTGGGTATTTATTTTCTTGCCTCCTTCTCTGTTAGGGCTGCCAGATAAAATTGAGACTGTTTAGTTAAATTCGAACTTCAGATAAACAACAAAAATAATGTTTAGTAGTACACTCCAACTATGTCATGGGACATGGTTATACTGTAAAAACAAAAATTTGTTTTGCTTATCTGCTGTGGAAATTTAACTGGGTATCCTCTATTTTTATTTGCTAAATCTGGCACAGTGGTGTCCCCAGTCTGCTAGACTAGGTCTCAGCACCTGGCCAGAAAACCCACTAGGACATTCAGAAACAGTACACAGCATAGGGGATGTGTCAATAATCTCATAATAACCTTGCGAGATGGGTACTAGGCTCGTTAGGGTGACAGCATTATAAAGTAAATGTTGAACCACTATGTTGTACACTTGAAACTAATATAATATTGCACGCCAATTATAGTTTAATGAAATAGAAACAAGAGGATTCAGAGCCGGTCTGTTCGAAATAGCACGCTCCCGGATTGAATGGCCCAAATTGAGCCACATCTTCACAATTAATTAGCATCGATTGGAAACTCCAACGCATTTTCGACTAAGGACGCCGGAAGAAGCCAGTCAGCGGTATGGACCGGAATTCACATGAGCTCGCAACAGACCCGGTGCTTCCCCACCACCTGCTCTAGGGCCGGTGGCAGAGAGCATCGCCGAGAGACACAGGGAAATCTCTGCCGGGGGTCTGAAGCCAGTTCTGCTGCGTCCCGGAGAGGGGCACAGGGGTTCCTGTTCCCCGCACAGTGCACGTAGGACAGCAGGTGCAGCCTACGACAAGTCCAATGTCTGAAGGTGACTGGGCTCTCTTTATCAACCAGAAACCTTCTCCCCAAGAAGGCACACCGGCGTTTCTGCAGGCCTTCGTAACCACGGGTGAACCCCGCTAGTAACCACAGATGAACCCCACTAATAGAAGTCTACGGATTTAAACCATCTTATCACATAGCCCAGGCTGAAATTCACGTTGATTCTCTCTTCTGGAAAGCTGCTCACAGTGCAAATTAATTCTATAAATAAACTTATAAGTGCTTCACCTACTTAAAAGAGAAGGATGTTTCCAAGCACTCGAAAAATATTATTTCCATACGAATAATTGATAAGCGGAATAGAAGCATCCCTATCTCCTGACAGAGGCAGGGTTCCAAAGCAGAGAGAATCGTTATTTTCCTGGTACAACCTACTTCATAGTCTTAAAAAGATCTTAAATGACAATTTTTTAGCATAATTTATAACTTCAGTTTTTCACTAAAGCATATGGGCCTTCTCCATATGATATGGAACAAAATTCTATCTTCAGCTAGTCTAAAGTTATCCAACATTTAATCTCAAAAAAGAAAGAAGGAAGTAAGGAAAGAGGATCAAGAAGGGAAAGTATGGATAAGCCAATAAATTAACATATTGCCTCAAAGTTTTAAAAGTTAACATGGCTGTCCGCGTAATTAGTTTGGCATCCCATGTACCTGCCGGAGGCTAGTTAACTAAATTGATGAGATAATGGTGCTGTTGAAACTATGGTTTTCAGCTTGGCCAAGATGTGAGCTTGTTAACCTTCTGTCCCATGGGCTCAGTCCCCCATTTACCACCAAGACCCCCAGTCAGAAGGAAGCCCCAGAGAGAGAGCGAGCGGAGACGAGCCGGTGCGTTTGGACTGGAGGCCAGACAACCATAGCTTTCTCCCTCTCCCTGAGGTGACCTTGGGCGAATCACCTGACTTCCTGGGGAACTTTGCCACCCTCCCAGTCTGCTATGGAATCAAACAGAAGGCTGTGCATAAGAGCACTCTAAAATATACGCCAGAGACAGACGTAGAGCTACAAGGAGCAGCGGGTGCAGCTCTCTGCTCTGAATGACAATGTTTCAAGCACGTTGAGAGGCTTAGAAGTGCCAGTATTTATCCAAGGTGTTACTCGCACATTGAAGCTATTATAATGCTCAACCTAAAGGTAAAAAAAAAAAAAAAAATCACTCATAACTGAGATGGATGGGAATAAATTCCTTGTCAGCACTAATTCCTGAAATAAGCCCCATGCAGGGGCAAGTCAGCTCGTGAGACGATGTCACCCGGGAACGGGTTTGTGCAGAGACCTGGGCGGTTTCGAGGTCTGGCCTGATACATTGCAATTTCGTTCTTCCCTCATCCGGATCAATACCAGCAGCATCTTGTGCATTTACATCTTCCTCTGGAATACAGATTCTTTAGAATGTTCGCAGCCAACAGCACAAAGGACATACCCCGCCAGCTACATTTTGAAAATCATGTTGGTATTTTATCCACTGTTGTTTTGAATTAGTTTCTGGCTGCTTCAAAATATGGAAAAAAGGAGAGAAAAGGCCAAGAGAAAAGGCAGTGGAGACCGGAGTCATTTGATTTTTGACCTCGAAATGTCCCGCGTCTGCGGTATTCACGGCGACCCTCACTGTGTTAGGACCGGGAACCCCAGGCTCCGTGCGGCTCATGGATTTATTGCACTAGGGATTTAGAGCTTTCTGGCCTGGGGGTCAGAGTCACTTTAGGGGGCCGCTTTGCCCACAGCCAGGCGCAGTCCATGAACATTTTAAACAGCACATTTCTGATACACAGAGCAACACTTCTGAACGCACTCAACGTTCTAAGGTATCCCTTTTCCCCTTTTCGAAGATGCTTAGCCCACGCAGGACGGCAGGTCCCCCCTAAACTCCTACTGTGATTTCAGCAGAACCGGCACATTAGGTGCCCTGTGGAGGGGAGCGTCACGAAGCTGGGACCCCGGAGGCCTGCGCGCTCAGCCCGCAGCACAGTCATGACCCCACAGCGCCGGCCGCGGGCCCCTCTGAACGGTCCTCCAACTCGACCCGCCTGTATGGGAAGCGGAACCGAATCATGGCACCGGGAGGTGGGACGTACATGGAAATCACACCTCTCCCTCCTGCATCCCCCCGCCCCCGCCTCCCAGGCACAGGAGCCAGAGGAGCCAGGTGGCGCCGCCCAGCGGTTCGACCCTCCCTCCCAGGTGCGAAAGCGTGATTTGCCTTGTTTCCTGGAACCTTCGTCAGTTCCCTCTCACCCCAAGCTGCTCTTCCACCCACCCGGCCGAGACCGCACCCCACACGCTTCCCCAAACAAGGAGTGGTGACAGCTCAATTGTCTCCTGGGCAAACCCGAGAATGAAATCTTACCGTTTGCAACCACATGGATGGCCTAGAGGGTATTGTGCTCAGTGAAATAAGCCAGATAGAGAAAGACAAATACCACATGATCTCACTTATATGTGGAATCTCAGATAAAAGAACAAAAAACAAACAAACAAACAAACCAGAAAAAAACTCAAGATGCAAAGAACAAACTGATGGTTGACAGATGGGAGGGGAGTAGAGGGGTTGGGTTAAAAAAATGAAGAGACTGAGAAGTACAAATTGGTGGTTCCGAAATGGTCGAAATGGTCGTGGGGAAGTGAAGTACAACCCAGGGAGCGTAGTCAATAACACTGTCATAACTATGCGTGCTGCCAGGTGGGTGCTAGACTAATGGGGGCATCACTTCATAAATTATACAAATGTCTAATCACTGTGCTGCACACCTGAAACTAACATAAAATAATGTTGCCTGTCAGCCGTAATTGAAAAAATCTATATAAAATAAAATAAATCTGCCCAAGACATCATAGAAAGATCATTATGCACCAAGAACATCAAAAAGAAAATTTTCAATAAATATTGGGTGATCTGGAGCTGAAAAGCGTGAAGAGGGCAAAGTGCTTTGGGAACTAACATGCATTTTTATTTCTTATTTGAAAAACCGTGCTCACATTAGTACTCTACCTATCTGTCTGTGAATGAAGGTTGTTCTCAGTCAATATCTCCACCTACTAGACAGAGGAAACCAAAATCACAATGTCCGTGTGCGTGTCTCTGTGATCAAAAGTGGGATACCCTTCTGTGGTTTTCGGTCTTTTTCAAAACAAGGAGAGGCGAATACTCAGTATGACACTTGATCTTATCCATTGTTAGCAATCATATAATCACATCAAAGCAAATCAACTGGGTGCGCCCAGCATCTCCTCCTGGTAGCCATTTCTCCAGCCACGATCTGTTCTCCAAAACACGGGCACCCCTCCTCAAGCCTGGTGCCTGAGTGTCTGCTCAGCTACTCACGCCTCAGAGAAACAGTGAGCCCCAAGGAGGCTCAGGATGACACCCGCCTTCTGGGTACTCACCTACCAGCCTGGACTGGAGGGGATTCTTATACCAAAATCAGGTGCATCTGTGCCTTCCATCTCCAAAGACAGAGCCTTTTGGAAACCAATGTACCCCAGCACACTAAGTCGGAGAAATCCTTTCCCATTTTAGAAATCCAATTTAGCTTGGGTAAGCCTCCAAGCTCTGAAAGTAAGCTCAGTCGGAGGTTCATTATTCATAAATCTTTCCGTAGGATTGGAAGTCTCCCCGCAGCGACTCTCCCTTCAGCATTCTCTGACTTTCGTACGTCGATAAAAAAATTTTAACTCTTGGAGTCTCTCTGGATGATGAACATCGAGATACAGATCAAAACATCCAGCAAAATTATTGCCTTGCAAAAGAATCTTTTGATTGTCTCCAAATTGGTTATGGATGGCGAATCATCTAGATTCAGATGGTTGTGTCTGTATCTATAAACATGTTTGAATTTAATGCAGATGAGCCGTAACTGAAGCTATGAACTACTGTTTCACCCAAGCAGGGCATTATATCGAAAAACAAATGAAGTTCTTGGCTTGAACTAATCAGATAATGAAGGTACTTTGTTCACATTGGAATTAAAATCTCTGAACTACCAAGATTTTAATGACTTTATTTTTAATTTTAAAAAATACTAATAACCCTGATATTTCTGAATAACCTATCTCCGCACTGCAGATGAAATGAGGACTATCTAGATTTGCTGAGTTGTGCGTTCAGAGCTTGCTGTCTTGGAAGTGAAGAGCATTCTAGACATGCAGTGGCTAAAGTTCATATTGTGGGGCCTTTCTGGATATGGAGTGAATAAATGTCGTATTTCACATCAATAAATACCATGGCAGGAACAGCAAAAACAAATCTTGGAATTATAAGATTCCAGATTCCCAGCAAATGGCCCTCTTGAGATAATACTTAATACAACCAAATTCCAGGGGAGCCCTAGAATTTAGACCCCGCTGGGGTTTTAATGGATCTGATTTGTGTCTACCATGATCCAAATTACAGTTTCAAGGCACTCAGAATTCACTCCCATAGTCTTCATGCTCTAAGTGCCAAATGGAGACCTAACCTAAATTTACAATATTTGAAATAAGAACGCTTTGACTTGTAGATGACTAATAAAATTTGGGCCTAATTGACTACTCTCCACATCTCATAACATTTTGATGTTCGCTGCTGCATATTTCTATTCTCATGGGTCCCTGGCTCCTTCAACACATGTAGGCAGCTCCATCTGCATTAGTAGGAAATATACATTAAGATAAAAGCTCTCTCTAGATGCCTGTGATGACAAAGTAAAATAATTTGAATTTCAATGGAATGTATTATTAGCTTAAAACAAAAATTCTGAGATGATCTTCTGTATTATGAATTTAAGAATAAAAAATTAAGCAACTTAGTTTTCTAGGAAAATGTCTTTTAGACCACTCCCGGAAGACTTTTTAGCCCAGTCTTTGTTGGTTGTCACTGACTTTTGTCCTTGTTCGTTTTTAGAGGCAAAAGCACAAAGTTAATATTATAATAAAGATATCATGTACACATACTATACATGAGCAGTTTTGTCTGAAATTAAAGTACATGTTGATAATAATTTGAATTTATACAGCATCATCATTATTCTATAACTATCAAATAAACTCTAATTCTAAATATCCCTTTTTCTACTCAAAAGTGAATATCTTATAATATCTAGAATGATATTTTTAAAAAGCCTTATTCATAGCATCTTGAATTTTTCCTTTCAATTAATTTTTAGCCCTCCAGAAAAGACACACTCAGTTGTCATTAGAATGGATCAACTTGAGCTGAAAGAAATCCCATGCCTTGGAATGGCAGAAAATGGTGGTGTCTTCTGTGACCTCTGACGGTTCCCTTTGGTGTAAAGCTCTGAGCTTGCAGACACTCTGCAAAGACCAGAGGAACGCCAGCGAAAAGCCAGGTAGCAGAGGCATTAAACACAAGGGACCCCCACTGTCCTGGCCACGACCATGTGCGATCTTCGGACTCCAAGCTCTGTACACGTGACGTGGAAGTTACTAACGCTCAAGCAGCATTCTCAAAGTGTGGGCGAGGAACCCACAATCAAAATTAATTTTCAGAGTATGAAGACTTTTTTTTTTTTTTTTTTGCTTTTTTTAAATCTCATTCTCTCACTAGTTCGCAGTGGAATTTTCCAGAAGCCACACGACCTGTGACATTCCAATAGACAAAAAGTGGAGGCGGTTGTCTTCTGTTACTCCAGAAATGAAAGAGATTGGCAAAAATGTAAAACATTGCTACTCTTTCGCTAAATGTTCTTTTTCCCCTGTTTTGGAAAATGCTTTTCATTTTTGAATGTTATTTATTTTAACATGTCATAGGGTGATAAACCTATTTTTAATGAGTGCATAAGTAAAGCTTTCTCAAATGTCTCTTTTAATTTCTAATATGGGAACCATCAAAAGATATAACTGACATAAATACAAGTTTCTGGGAAATGTCACGAACTTTTAAGAACGGAAAGAAGTTGCGAGAGCAAAAGCTTTTACGGGAGAGCATCTCTGGGGAGTCTTCTCACTATGAGACCCCACGAGACCCCACGATGCTGAGGTCGTGAGGTTCAGTGAAGCGCACACCGTTGCTGAGACGGATGTGACTCTAAGAACCAGGGACATCGGGACACAGCTGTAGGGCATTCCCCCTTCCCCAGCTCACACAGAGGAGATGGGGAGAACCTGGGCATCGTGAAGGGCTCGCCAAGAACTCATTTCTCTCTCCGCCCTCCCTGCCACCACTGGTCAGGACATTCTTGGGCACCAAAGCCTCTACTTACCAATGTAATGACCTTTCACCCCAGAGGTCACCATACTGACCCTATCTAATAGGAAGGTCCGAAACAGATGGGTGAGTCAGCAGGGGCAGATGAGTGCTATACAAAGGAACATTCTCGTACTTGAGTCTTGCTCAGGTCCCGGCTCAGACTCAGGATGGAGCATCCAAAGTGGACGGAGCCTTGAGGCTCCCTAGGAGTTATTACAGCCGGCGTGTGAGATCGGCATCGCCCTCAACTGGATGAGCGGCTCCCACAGAAATCCCATGCGGCTGGAAGGGGGCTAGTTCTCCACAAAAGGTGCCCTTTTTATAATTAATAAAAAGAGCGCCCAGAATCTAACGTCACCAGAACCGCGTCTACAGTCCTCGGGGCTCACCCGGGATTTTTCACTATTACGAGCCATCCCTGTCAAAACCACAGAAACCGGGGAGCGGGGCTCACACCCCACTCCGTCTCCTTCAACGTCCATCCTCTTCCTACCCGTGCTCACGTCCCAGCTCCTCTGCCCCAAGCTCAGTTTCCCCATCCGTAAAATACGATCATTCCTACAATTTAAGCCCAATGTGGAGTCGCGGGTTGCAACTGCTCCAGTCCCGACTGTACATTTTTATCTGCTGGTGAATGGCAGCAGGGACACTCAGTGGTCCTGCACCTCCCCTGGGACCAGCACCGTGCTCCGCCGTGCACAGGGACGGCTGAAGCAGGTTTTAAAGCCTCCTTCAGGGAGTCGAGTGCTTCACAGCTTTCAAAGCACTTATCTCATTTGATCTTATTTTTATCCTCCCAACAACTCGGATGGTTCTCACCAACCCTAATGAAGAAAGCAGAGAACTATATTTGCATTGTAATTATCATGTTGCCCAAAATGGGAGTCCTCCTTCGGGGAGGAAGCTGTTCTTATCACTACACTCCGCTAGCTCAGTTTTCTCTGTAAAACCAGACCGCGGGGCTCACTGAGAATTGCCAAAATCCACTCAAACCGAAGCGCGGACAAACATAGTAAGGCGATTTCAATGAGAGGCACGATCCACACCTGCCTTGTGCCCAAGGCTGCAGGTGGGGGAAAAAGCAAATAGTTGGACTATTCATGTGTCTTACCATTTTCGCCGGCCGTCTTGTCTTTCCCATTGGTGGCCCCAGCACCTTGTCGCTAAAGGCATAAAAAAAAAAAAAAAAAAAGGAGAGAAATTGTTATCAGATGTGTTCAGAATGCTTTTCGTCTCTTTTATTCTTTCAAATGTCTCTTGCGTTATATCAAGTTCCATGTTACTTGAGCTCAGATGGTTAAAACGAGGGGCTCCTGAGACCAGGAAGAGACCAACCCAAGAAAAGATCAACTGAAGTTGCAAGAATGCCACCCTTGTCCACACCAAGGGCTGCCGGAGGGGATGCCATCGTCGACGAAGCGCAACCTCATCGCAAAGACGATGCAACGGCCAAGGGTTTGGGCCGAATGCGAGGAGACCGGAACTAGCAGCGGGAGCCAAACGCTGCTACATTCTCACTCCAATCATAAGGCCCGGTCTTATTTTACATAATTTTTAATCAGCTAAGAACATTTTATGCTGCTATTCCAGGTTTCTCTAATTGTTGAGTTTTATTTATTTATCATGCATAGTTTCATTTTACCGGGTTGACCAGAAGTATGAATCCCTCAGGGTTGGTTAGATTTGAATCTTTAAGCAAGCTTTCTTGTGTGTGAGGTCTGAGGAGTTATGTGAAATGCATTACATGTGTGAAGATATAACCGTGTTTCCTCAAAGCTTATCCAGCTACTGCCTTTAAATGACGTGATGTTCAGAACTGGTCTAGCCAGTGGAGAGAGAAATACTTTGTCAATCTGGTTTTCTGGTAATTATCAGAAAATGTGCTTTAAGTTGAAAAGGATTAAAAAGGCTGCAAAGTCTCTAACTTTCGGGTGAAGAAAGTGAAGCCAGGTAGCGACCCTGATTCATTCAAAGTCACATAGCGAATTGGTGGTACAGTCAAGACTGGAGACCTGGCTTCTTGTCCAAAGGTCAGTGTCTTGCAGAAATTGTCATCGTTCCCTAACTATCTGAATGGGACCCTGGTAAAAAAGGTGGAACACTGAACGAGAAGCACACCACTCTAGGTGACTTCCACTAAGGGACAAAGCTACCCTCAAATTTTAATTTGGGTCCAGGGCTTCCAATCTAAAGACAATATCAAAAAAACAATAACCAGTTCCCATTAGTATTTAATGTCATCATGAGAAATTCCTAGATCCTTAGTCAACCCTTGACTGGGAAAATCTTGCTTTTGAGTTCTGATTAGTATAAGCAGATAAGGTGAATAATAAAGACTTCTGCTGACAAGGGTAACCAACCACGTGTATGCGCACGGCCTTGTGCAGATGCTAACTGGAGAGAGGCAAGGTCAAGTCTCGCATTTGTTATCAGCCAACACGCACACGTGCGCACACCAAATCCCAGTCAATGTGAAGTGCCGATGTCCACTCAGGTGGAGGGTTGGGGGGAGTTGCTCTGTCCCATTCTAAGAGGGAAACCCCACCTCTCTGGCAGGAAGTGGAAGGAAAGGTGATAAGTTGGAAAGTTTACATAAATATGGGTCTCTTCTTCATATGTAACTTGGAACATCTTAATTTTCAGAACGCTAGGTCTTCTCTATGTCCCCATGGAGGGAGAAGGCGGCGAATCTTAGCCAAACATCAGCTCTTCTTCACCAAACTCCATTTAGTTCCTTGTCTTATGGCATCATTACCTAAAGCGCTTAAACTCTAATACCCACTACCTCAATATAAACCAAATCACACATTTTCTAAAGATAATAGATTCACAAGTAAAAATGCTTCTAGCTTTTGCCCGTGCTTATTCTGATGTCTCTTTTCACACGCGAAGCTGGTACGTCCGCTGTGCCTGGCGGAGCTCAGACCACCGCTGTGGACAATTGAACTAGTGGCACATTTAGCGGCTGAGATACTCTGGGGTGCAAACCCTCGCCCTTCCCTGCAGAATGCATAGACGGCTTATTTCTAAAAACCATTTAATAAAAGGACAGTGTTCTAGAGCTGAATAACGTCAAATTAAATGGAATACAAGTGCAAAATCAGTGCACACTCCACTCCGCTGGCTTGAAGTATCTCAAACATTGACACCTTTCAAACGCCGTGAACGCTTCGTTTCGTAAAAGATCACGTTTTAGAAACCTGAGAGGGAAAAAAAAAACGAAATGCGCATGGGGGAGAAAAAGGAGTCATTTTTTCAGGATTTCTAAGACAGGGTTTTTGTGCCAGGTCTCATTTGATGGAGACAAAAGGGAGCTGATGGATGTCATAAGGGGATGGTGTCTAAGATCAGAAAATGATCCTGGCAAAAAAAAAAAAAAAAAAAAAAAGAACGAGTCGCTGAAAGCATCTCCTTCCAGAACACTTTGAGACGTCACAACCTCTTCAAGGCAAGGCTGAGAGCGGGGGGGGGGGGGGGGGGGATCATCCAAGAGCTTTCCCGTCCCCGGGTCTACAGGGGTCAACACATACGGTTGTTTTGTCACCAGGAGTGGTTGAAATGTTCCTGAATTAGCTAATGAAGAGGGTCTAAGCCAGCTGATTTCGGGGGTGATCACAGCTCACACGTGCCAAGGCCAGGCATGACCCAAGTGCTCACTGAATTCTGATGCAGAGCGAGATGCCGTCCTTATGTTCGCCAGCCTCACTTTACAGATTGTACCCTAAGGCACAGAGAGGAACTTGATCAAGGTCATGTAGCCGGAAAGTGGCAGAGACATAACCCTAACCCAGAAATACTGGCTCCCAAGTCCCCCCTTTGAACCACTGAGCCTGAGCATCTCCCAGCATCCCCCTGAGGGCCTCCTCGGCAGTAATGAGCAGGGGGATTCCCGTGCGGAGTTCAGTGTGACCTCATTAGCATCCACAGGCTGAGAGTGATGAGAAAGCCTGACCTACAGCAAAAAGCAGAGTCAAACCAACAGTCCACAGACCAATTGGAGAAATTCTATGAGGTCTTTTTTGAAGTTGAAGTAACACAAGAACTCATGGCTAGTCTATGCGAACATGGATGGCTGGGTAGCTGGACGGATGTCATTCTCCAAAGTCTGATAGGAACATATGTTGCCTTTCTCCCTCACTTCTTCATGAGGTGATAAAAGTTAGCATCTTGAAGGAGGCAGCAGCCTTTCTCCCTCACCCACTCGCATCCCCAAGAAGAACCTGTGTTGCCTGTGGAACAGAAGTGGCCACATCAATACTAAGAGCATCGTCTATACTAAGTAGACCGATAAATGAAGTGTTACAGGAAGAGGGCATGACGAGCTGTCTTCAGCGGAGACCCTGACATGAGGTGCTGGATGTCGGTGTTCTTTTCTAGAAGCTTCGGAAATGATCCGGTGATGTCGTGACTACCAACACTGCACCATTCTGTTTACATATCAATCCGACTTAGCCGATCAGGGCATGCAGAAGGCAAGAAGCACTCTCTCTGACCAAATACGAACAGTAACAATTACCAGGTTAAAGCAGATGTGCAGAACTGTCCAATATTATTCAACTTATGTAGAAAACCAAACATGAATTGTGTTGGGAGCATTCGGCCTGTGGCATTCGATACCTTCTTATTAGCAGAAATTTGCTTTAGTGTTTTCAGACTGGTCTAGAGAGTCCATTGTCATGGCTACTCGCAATAGCAGTAGTTAATATACATGGGCTTTTGCTTACTTTTCTTTGGTTGGGAAACAAGTAAAGGTAAAAAAAAGAAAGGAGAGGAGGGAGGGAGAGGAGGGAGGGAGGAAGGAAGGAAGGAAGGAAGGAAGGAAGGAAGGAAGGAAGGAAGGAAGGAAGGAAGGAAGGAAAAATCAGCATCAATTTCAACACCAGGAAAACCAGAACCAGACTCTCGCCTCATAATTCTGTTTCCAGGAAGATCTCGCCATGTTTCCTTGTCATGGCACTTGGCACAGATGTTCTCATTCAGGTCCTCTCCAGGTCAATTCCAGCCCCACTCCCACCCTAACGACTTCATGTTCAAAAAACACTCCGTGTGCGACACCTGTCTCACCACAGACCCAGCAGCTTCTCCCGTATTCTCCTACACGTCGAGAAGACTAACCATCCTCTCATTCTTTGGCTGTCTGAAATCAGAGTCCCCTGCTGCTCAAGCCAGCTCTGTGCCTATCCCCCTCGGGCACGCTGGCATTCTGCCTCAAGCACATCAAGACAACGACGCTGTCAACACAAATTCGAAAAGACCTCTGTGCACCCCTATGTTTGCTGCAACGCCGTTTACAATAGCTGAGACAGGAAAGCAGCCCAAGCGCCCATCAGTAGACAACTGGATAAAGAAGTCGCGCTTCATATATACAACGGAATATTACGCAGCCATAAAAAATGAAATCTTACCATTTGCAACTACACAGATGGACCTAGAAGGGATCGTGCTAAGTGAAATAAGTTGGACAACAGAAGACAAATACGTATGATCTCACTTATTTGTAGAATCTAAAGAAATGAGAAACAAACAAAATGAAAACAGACTCACAGACCCAAGAGCAAAGCAATGGTTGCCAGATGGGAGGGGGTTTGGGGAGCTGGGTGAAAAAGGTGGCGGGATTAAGAAGTCCAAGTTGGCAGTTACGAAACAGTCAAGGGCATGTGAAGTGCAGCGCAGGGAGTTCAGCCAGTAACGTGGTAATAACTACGTGTGGTGCCAGGTGGGTACCAGACCGATCAGGGGGTCACTTCGCAAGTTTATATGAATATCTAACCACTGCTGCATGCCTGAAACTAGTATCAAATAAGATTGCATGTCAACGCCAAGTGGGAAAAGGCAGCATCTTTGTCCTCACCCCAGGTCCTCTTAAGGGACAGAGGTTCCTGAGGGAGATTTTCCATGCGATTTACCTTTAGAATCACAAAGAAGGAAACTCCTCAGCTCCTCAGAACACAGATGCATTTTCTTCAAAACCACCTCTTTCTGGTGTCCCCATGTTACCATTCAGAAATGCTAAATTCTTGTCTGAGGACACAATGCGAGAAGTTAAAACCACAGCTTTAGAACACCCTTGCCCAGCACAGGCCGGAGGCCTGCAGGTGGGCCATGGGCTGTGGCGAGGGGCAGAGACGGTGTCTGAGGGAATGAGGCTGAACCACTGCCAGCAAGGGACTTCTGCGGCTTCTCAAAGCCCCAGACACTCGCCAAGCAGCTCACGCCTCACGTCCTTCCTCGGCGATGTTAGCTAATAACAAGATAGCGTTTCAGAATTTAATAAACCCCTAATTAAAAGAAGCCTAAATAAAGAGTGAGCATACGATAGGTCCTTCTGATAATCTAGTACGTGCCAAGTATCTATAAAAAGGCAGAAGTCGTATTAAAAGGTATAATTTCTAAAGGAGTTTTTTTTTTTTTTCCCCTGACAGTCCTGATGCAGCCAGGGCTACGGGCAAAAAAACAAAGAATATGTCTTAGTTTGGTTTCCTGTAAAGCAGAAGCTGAGACAAATGCCGTTTGTACCACAAATGGTGGGGGGGGGCAGGAAGGAGGGAGGAAGGATGGAAGGAGGGAGGAGAGTGAGCGATGCGAGGATTCGTCATCCAGCCAGGGCTGCAGGTGCGTCCAGATGAGGCTGGGCCGTCTGCGCCTGAGGACAGACCCCAGCGGGGGAAGGCGACGGCTACCCACCAGCTCCTGCCGCTCGCTGGCCGCGATGTGCACCACAGAGAGTTCGGTTCCCGCTGCGTTGAGACTGGGCATGTCTGGCACCTGGCATGTGCCCGGGACGAGGAGGAAGTGCCAGGACAGGAGGTGGGGAGGCAGAGACACGTGGCGTGGGCAGGAAGTGACATCCCGTCACTTCACACCTGTCTCAAGTCTGGGGCGCCCACGCCCAGCTGGCCGCCCACAAGGGACCTCATGGATAGGTCCGGAGTGACACGTGAGAGGTGTCTGACTCGGCACATAAACGTGGCCGGCCGACTCTCTTCAACCAAGTTACACAATCACGGACGCGCCTTTTCTATGAGATGCCCCGCTAGCGGAACAGGCCACATCCGGTGAGTAACCAGCTTTGGATCCACCTCTCCCTGTATGTGATGCTGAGAGTGGCTATTCGGGCCTGAGTGGCCACTTCCGTGCCACGTCAGGGGCTGTACACACATCAGGGATGCCTGTGACCCAACAGCATCGGCTTGACCGGAAAGCCTGCTGTCACTCGGACCATCGGCGGCAGGTTCAACAAGAGCCTGACTGCGCGTCTGTCACGAAGCCCCAGTTCCCTTTGACAATGACTGTCTCAGTTATTTCTCAGCCCCCTATTCTTCCTCGTGAAGTCTATTACCAAATCTTCGCGTTCTTGGACCAGTCGCCATTAGGTAAGGAGAGAGAGGCATTTGTCTCAGGCACGAAATACATTGAGGCACCAAGAAACTCATTCATCGGGACGAATACCGCTCGGGGTCGCTTACCTGCAGAATCTGCAAACCGCAGAGTATGACAGGGGGCTGTCAGCGCCTGGGGGCTGGGGCCTGGGGGACAGGCTGGGGAAGGAAGGGGCACCAACCTTCGGGGGAGGATGAGTAAGATCTGAGGATCTAATGTGCGACGTGATGGTAACGGTAGATAACGTGAGCTGTGTCGCTGAAACTTGCTACGAGTGAAATTTAAGTGTTCTCACCAAAAACCAAAACCAGTAAATACACGAGGCGATGGACGTGGTGATTAACTCGGCGGTGGGGAACTTCCACAGTGCATCCGTTGTGCACGTTACAATTTTATGTGCCAGTTATACCTCAATAAGGCTGAAAAAGGTCTTGTTTGACAAAGTAAAAAGCACCGTGATACGTCCTGATGGACAGACATCGACATTGTAGGTAAAGGCGGGGTCCGCCAGTCTTCGTGGTGCAGCGACGTCGCCCTTCGGCTCGGGCTCCTGTGTGGTCCACCAGGCACTGGTCACGTGTAAGGACAAGAACCAAGTAAAGGAAATAAAGGTTCGAGAAGCCGAGTGATTTCGAGGCTTTAGAAAGTGAATCTCATACGGTCTTTTGAGACCTTCGGTTGCAGCTTCCCGATGGGCCCGTCTCTACAGGTTCTGAACTCGTGCTGGCATTTCAAGCTTTTTTGCGATATGATTTCCAGATCGCAGCAGTAAAGGGCCCCGTCTCTCAGACGTTGCCATTGGCACCCATGGAATAGGGCATGCCAGTCGTACGCCATACATGTGACGGAATGACCCAAACCTGCTTCCTCATCAATGCAGATGCAGAAGATGAGCAGAGTGTCTGCTTGGAAGACAGCCGGTTTGTGTTAGTTCATCTTTATGATGAAACACAGTTCCCATTAAAACGCATTTATTTTTCATTTCGGAAGCTTGAAGAGAATGGAACATGCAATGAATTCCGGCTGGTTAAATCTGGGGAACAAATAATATTTTGAGAACATTTTCTGAATCTACACCTATAGCATTCCAGCGGATAAATCTACATCCACACCAAAACCTTAGCTTGATGTTTAATCCGGTGCGATACGACTTGACTAGAAAGTCACCACTTTGAAGAGTCACCACCTTAGGGTTGGGGCACAAAGAGCCTCCTGAAGCAGTTAGGGCCCGGGTCAGCCCTGGGGACCCCACGGTTTCCCTTTCGTGCCTCATCTCCCCAAGGCTCGCCCACTTTGCCCCCAGATATTGGGAAAAGCTCTGCGCGTGCACTGACAATGCCGGAGAAAAGATGACAAGCCCCATGGGCCGACGCGCACGGGGGCCAAGGGCAAAGGGACCCCACAGAGCCCCTGGCTCACAGAGGCGTTGCTCTCAGCCCATCGTCAAGCCAGCAGGGGAGGAAGTGGACCGGGCCCCGGGTGGTCCTGGGCTCAGCCTCACACCGCGCAGCACAAGGAAAACCCTCCCGTCGAAGCTTTGGTCTGTCCCAGGCTAAGAAAGAAAAATCCTTTTCAAAAGCAGGTTGTCAAAATTAGGCCCATTCACTGAGGCGCAAAGCCATGCGCAGAGAAGGTCGCGAATCCAGGGTCAGAGGCCCAGACGCGATCCGGGGCGAGGGGTGGGTGACTCACTCCCGGACCGTTTACTTCTCCATCCCTGAGCCAGGCCCTCCGCTGGGCCCCAGGGGTCCCCAAGAGAAAGGCACGCTCTGACGGATGGCTCGCCCCCTGGGGGACAGACAGAGACTAAATCAGCCATGCTCAGTACTGAGCATGACCCGAGATGGCTAAGGCCGGAAGCAGGAGCGTGGGGTCCCCAACTCACACTGTGGTGGGGTAGGGTCAAGGGGTGTTTCTTCATCTTGAGAAAGGAGTGTGGGTGGCATCGCCCCTACCCGCTGTGACCCCTGGGGAAATCCCTTAGAGTCCCTGTTCTCTCCTCCGAGAAGGACAGCTCATGACCTCTGGCTCCTGCCGGCCACCTGCAGGGGCCGGGCACCCAGTAGGCGTGCTCGCCCTGCGGTCCGTCACTGTGCATTCTGCAGGAGAGGCATGCCTCGGCGGCCTCGAGTGGTCGGCATCTCTGTGTCCAGAGAAGGGGAGTGCCTGTTTCCAGGTTCTTGTTAGCGTGTTACCCTCCGTTCCCAGCCTCTGGCTTCTGTCGGGCTCTGTCTACCCAGTAGCTGCAGAGGTTTGGCAAACAGGAAAGAAAAATCCGCCCCATGCCCGCGGTGGCTGAGCAGCCCTTGCCAGCGAGCGCGACTTAATGCCATCGACCCCCGGTGACGCATCTTTGCTTAAGCAATTTTCCTCCGTGGCACTGCCTGCCTTTCATGCTGCTGCATCCTAATATCCACATTCCTCAGGGTTTCAGTGCCCCCGAAACGGCAGCGTCGTGACGAGCAGTTCCTCCGAGGGCTCATAAATAAGAGGAAAAACACAAAGCTGCACGTCTTTGGCGTAGACCGGCTTGGAAATTGCAAATTCTTTGAAAAATGAATATCCTGCACGAGAGAGACGTCGAGATAGAGACCTGTCCCCAAAGATCTCGGTTCATCCTCCTGAGCATTTTTTTGTTTTTGTTTGTTTCTGTGCTTCCTTTCGATGGCCGTGTTTATTAAGACCCAGGACGGTGGGTTTCCATGGTTTTATATTCAATGTTTTATTGATAAAGGATCACGAGTCTCTAAGATGAAATATCAGACTTTAAATGAACAGAGGAATGAAACCACAGTGACTACACAGAGAAATGGAATAAGCAAGGGAAGAAGCAGGTTGTCGGTGACGGCTCGGGCCACCGCGATCATTAGGCTCCTGGCTTCTCCGAGCGTCAAAGGCCCGTTATTAAGGACGGCCTCCGAGCCGCAGGCCCTGAGCTGTTCTGAAGAGCAGAAGAGACTTTTATGCCAACATTTTGCGATAAGGACAGAATAGACTTCATTTCTTGCCTCTGATATTTTTAAACTGCCTATAATTCTCCCAGTAACATTTCGAAAATTGAGCATTAAAAACTCCACTAATTTCATCCCTAAGGGTATAGAAACTCATGTCAAAAGAGACCTCCAGTTGGGTTTTCTTTTTTTAAAAAAAAAGTTGGTTTAAAAAATGATGAGATTTTCAAGGACAAGCGCATTAACATTTATACTCCTTTCTAATTCTTCCTCGGGCTGGCTCTCACCTCTGCAGGACCCAAAGGCTGGGATTCTGCCTCAAATACTATATTCTGCTCCTAGCATTTTCATCCTGACCTTGTGATAATAGCAATAATTAGCATCGCTGTCATGAGTTTCAGGAGACTATTTACGAAAGGATCCTCATTTTTAGGGATTCGTGTTTTGTCTCCTTGAAATTCAACTTATGCTTTATCCTACAGCCATATTTTTTAAATTAGCATTTTCTACCCTTAAAATTCTGTATGCCAATTTTTAAAAAAATAACATTGTCTTCGATTTCTAAAAGGAGGATGAGGTCGTTATGAAATGTTGGGAAAATAAATGCACAAGGAGGAAAGCAAAACAAAAAATAAAAACAAACCCTACATATAATTCAACTAGTCAGCTCGAGCTTGTTACCAGTCCCCACGGTGCAGGGCAAAGCGACGGCCGAAAGGCCCCTCGCCGGCTGTGGGGCGCGTTCCCGGTCGCTCTGTGGCCACCAGAGCCTCGCCACAGCCTTCTCCCCACCCCCACACGGGTGAGCTGGAGGTGACGTCGAGCGAGCGGCGGTTTAAGGGAAAGGACAGAAATCCATTTAAAGACGGGCCCTGGGCCTGTGTCGCAGACGCTAACGCTCCCCCGCTCTTCAAACGCCTCTCTGCTGTTTGAGACTTTGGGGTGACTGACAAGGACCAAGGATTTGAGCTGCCACCAGTCTCTTGGTTATTTTCTTACATTTCTAAAACTTCAGCTCTTAAATGGTTTGGAAATTGTTGCAACGCGTGATTTAATTCATTTTCGAGCCTGCGTGATCATGCTTTCCTCAGGACAGTGCGAATACCTTGCATCGTGGAACGGGTTGATTTGTATGTGGGGTGTGATGACGAAGAATGTAGGTTCTGGGGTTGTGATTGGGTGGGGGGGACTGACTCTAAAGAGACACAAAAGATCTTTTGGGGGCGAGAGAAGAGTCTGTATCTCAATTTTAAGACGTCAAACCGACTACCCAACTAAAGAAGGTAACTTTTATTATATATAAGTTATGCCTTAATAAACCTGACCCAAAACAGAAAAGAGTGTCCTGGAATCAAACTGTCTGGCTCTCCCAGGCCTGTCACTTAGCAGCTGTGTGACCCTGTGCAGGTCACTTCACTTCTCTGAGCCTCGGTGTCTATGTTTTCATAAAATGGGGATCCCAGTACACCTACCTCATCCGGCTGTGATAACTAAATGAGATCAAAACGGTCACGTTGCCTGGATCTGCTGCTCCCTAAAAGGAATCTGACTGCGGAGTGATGGTAAAGCGGTTTGAAGAGGTCTCTCTCCTCCTCCTCCTCCGTCGAATTCACCTGCAGCAGGAAGTAACGAGGGACGGCAGGGACCTGGGGACGCTCGGCTCTGCCGTGCAGCCGGGCGCTTGCAACAAGTGATTTCACTCCTCATGTCATGGCTTCTTCATCCGCTCAGTTTCTTCGTCATGAAAGACTACATCGAAGTAAGTTTAAAAAGTAAGCATACGTCTCACACGGCCATTATGAGAATCCAAAAGAGAATTATTAGTATTTGCGATCACGTTGTCCATAAAGTAAATAGCCTCTGCATGGTAGTTGTTAAGTTATTAATTTCAGGCCACGTTTCTTGGGGCTCTGATCCTGGGTGGATATATTTTGTATGTTTGGTGCACATCACTGCTTGGATTTTTTTCTAGAAAGAGGAGATGCCGGAGGAGGGGAGAGTGAAGACTGAAGGAGAAGTGTGGAGGATGCTGGGAATACTGAGTGGCCCCAGGACAATGTGGGCGCATCCAGCCCAACCTGCAGACTCTCCCCAAGTCTGACGCTGAAGAAAAGGACGTATGAGTCAAATACAGCCACCTCCATTTATCCCCACGGCGGGTGAATGAACCTGCCTTCGGCTTTCCTTGGAAGCCCCCGAGATTGGTAAGGTGCTAGAATGATCCTGACTGTGGAGTCACCATGCACTCTGCCCATCGGAACTGCAACCAAAGACATGCTTCTCACCTACAGCCCTGCCACCCTGAACAAGCCCGATCCCCTCTGATCTCGGAAGCTAAGCAGGGTCGGCCTTGGTGAGCACTTGGATAGGAGACCACCTAGGAAGACCAGGTACTGTAGGCATAAAAAATAAAAAATAAGGGACTGTAAGCTGACAAGGTCCTTGCAATCTGTGAGGTCAACCAAGGGTTGCCTCACCTAAAAAAAAAAGAAAAAAAGAAAAAACAAAGAAATACTTCTTCATCTACCTCACTTTTTTTTTTATCCCCATAAATTTGTGTCGGTTCCTTAGATGATCCTCAGAATAAGGTGGTTGGTAGAAAGGCCAGATGCTTTCTAGAACAGCTGCTGTGCGTGAAGGAAAGACAACAGGCTCAGACAAAGCCACGGACATCCGGCTTTTATTATTTCTGTGTCCACAGAGGTACCATATTCAAACAAGGCAGAAGAGGACAAAAGAAATTAGCTTTGTCTCTCCATCCCTAGAAGTTATGGCTGGCCAGCCAAATGCCAAGAGGGGGGAAAGAAAAAGGAGATGGGAAACTTTCAGTAAAAGGTAAATGCGAAGGCAGAAACCAAGATGTGCCAATAAATGAACTCGTTGGAGGGTAAATCTACCTTATGCAAACGGTGAGGGAGAAAGCCGACAGGCACGGCCGGTTTTCTAGAACAAAATGAAACCTATGTGGTATCCTTGTGAAAATACCAGGGCTTCCTGTCTCCTCTCGAATCATGGGATTTCGGGGGACCTTTTATACTTCAAAGGCCAGAGAAGCTAATGTGGGTCCCAAGAGCCCACGCGCGGTTTCCCCAATTACAGGAACGGGCCGCAGAGAAAGACGCCTCTTCGCTGTGCTGTCCACAGGAACACAGCACTCCACACCTCCAGCCCTTCCCCGATGCGGCTGGTAGGATGCGGTGCGGGTATAACCTAACAAAGGCCAATGGTGGCCAATGACGAGTGAGGGAAAACGTCCCCGTGGCTGGGAGACTCTTGCCCTGCCAGCCTCTATGCAGCCTTCTAGCCTGGGGACGGAACGGTCACTCGCCAAGGCCACGTGGCTCCACTGTGGTTGAGCCAATCATGGCCAAGTGCACTCAGCTTCCTGACCCAGGGGCAAAATGAGGCGCAGAAGAAGAAAGGTCACAACCAAATCCACTGTGCACCAAGGGACGTCCACGTCCACCGCTGAGGAACGAGGATGCTTCCAGGTTGGCAAAGGTGCGTTTTCCTGTCTTTGCACCAGGGCACCAGGCTCCGTCTGTGTGAACGCAACCAGCCATGTTTTCTCAGTAGCAAGAGCACAATACTTCCATGGCAACAACCACATGACGTGCATAGAACAACTATTCTAATTAGACAGATACCAAACTTGAGACGCAGAGAGGTTCAGTCACGCGGGGGGGGGGGGGGGGGTGGAATTTGAACCTGGGCCGAGTCTGTCCACTGGTCACTTCATCCTACCTGTCTGGATGGAGAAACACTGGCTCAGGAAATGCAAGACTAGACTTCGACGACCCCACGTGCCACCAATGGTGCAGATGTGTCATCCGCCTCAGTCCATCTGGCGGCAGCGTGGGAAACAGACTTCCTGCCCCTCCTCAGTGCAGAAAACACGACATCACACAAAATCCTGTGTGTGAAAATGCACAGGCCATTTCAGAACAACAACGGAGTGAGCACGCTTCCAACGGACCCTGGTCCTGAGCCATGCCGTGTTCGGTGTCCTCTGACTTCAAATCTGCAGAAGGATTTCCTGCGCCCGTGAGGACAGGCCTCCGGGACCGTGCGGCCAGCTCTGCCCCGTTGCCCTGACTTATTTTTCATCTGGCTGTGGGGGCTCTTGCCTGTACAGTTTTCCTAGGACAACCGAAGCTCAGTCCCCGTGCAATGACTTCTTGCAACGGCACGAAGACGTGCCCTGGGCACCGTGTGCTTCCCCGTGTGCTTCTCCAAGAGGGGTTGTTTCGAGGCTTCGGAAGCTGGAGACTTTCTTTTTGGTAATAAAGAAGCAGCCAGGTTTTTTTTTTTTTTTTCCTCCACTCGACTAAAACAAAAATAGCTTCGGGACAAAGGGAGAAGTCTGAGGTTGTGTACGTTTGGAAGGAAAGAGAATGTCTCGTCCTAAATCGCTGTCACAGCTCAAAAAGCAAATTGAGACACAGATTACAAGAGGGGGCAAAAGCGATATGGACCATTTGATCAGGGGCTCCCCGAGGAGGAGAAAATTCCAGCAACCTCCCCATTGAAACAAAATGCGCACCGCCCACCCCCACCAGCAGCACCGCCCCACCAACGCGGTCTCACAGCTGTGCCTCCTTCCAGACGGATGTTTGCTCCATATTTTATTTTCAAACCCCTCCAAAATCCAGAATGACATAATTTGCCAGGAAAAAAAAAAAAACACATCGTAATTTAAGGGTCACCTTCTAGGGACAGGGCTGCGACAAATGGTCAAAGCCCACACCAAGTGCTTCATAGCTACATAGATTGACTCTTACTATGATAAAGCTCTTTGCTTGCCAAGCCAAAAGTGTTTCTTGAATGGAATGAGCCTAATCCATATGCTGTCTGTGTCCCTCGACATGGCATGAGCAAGGAGAGAAGGTGAACACAGAAGACTTTCTTGACATTTGGGAACAGAATTGGAGGGATTTTTCACATGGAGTTTAGAGTGTATTGAGCATTTATATGGTCTTTTCAAAAGATGGACTTGCCAAGTGTTTTTGAATCAACTGCATGACTCTCTCCTCACAGCGGCCCTGCAAGGTCAGCCAGCATCGCCTGGCTCCTTATCCAAGCTCACTGCTAGGTGGCCTTCCTCAGAGCCAGCCAGAAGGTTCCATCTGATCTGCGGGAGAGGTCTTCAAAGCACTCCATGGTCAGGCGTGAGGCATTCCGAACGCCTCCGCATGGTGAGGGAAAATAAACACATACGAGGCTCCCAACGTAGGGAAGGTGTGGTGGAAGTAGGTGTCATCAGCTCTCTTCCACTACAAAGCCATCAGGCATGACCTTGCCCAGGTGTGTGGGAGGAGAAAAGCCAGCCTCATGGCCCTGTGACCTGGGCAGTCAGTCATGTGAGCCTCTGACTTACAAAGGCCCCGAGCTTGGTTTAAGGCTCCATCATGGCCGTCTTGAAATTCTTAACAACGTTTAACATGCAGCCCAGCACTCCTGTGTGTCACTGTGCCCCACAAATGGCCATTGGTCCTGTCTCACCACCCAATCGCAAACTCACTCGGACTTCCCAACCCCATCTGAGCTCTGGTCACCTCAGCAGAGGTTTCTTACAGAGGTGGATTACAGAGCAACCGATGACAGCATTGTGGCTGGTTTTTAAATTGCCTCATTTCTGGGGAGATGTGCTCAACTCCTCAGAGCATGTCCTGCTTCCTTGTTGCAATACCAAAGGGACATAGTGGTGAGAGCAGGGTCCCCTGAGGGCACTGCTTGTAGCTCCAAAGTTCCATTACGCTGCATTTATATTTTTGTCATGTGTGAATTCAAAACCCTCATCAAAAATTCAACTGTGGGGGAGCTCTCACCGGAATTTCAGCCAAACCTGGCTCTCAGTAAGAACTCAGCGAAAAAAGGATGACATGGAAATTCACAAAATAGTGACCAAAAAAAATGAAAGGAATGTGCTTTGAAGATGGGAAAAACTGAATCTAGATGAAAAAATAACACTGAACTTGCAGGCGGTATTTGGTGGAAGCGACTTGACAAATTGCTATATCTATTTTAAGAAGTTACCTTCAAGAAGAGGTAAAATAGCCCACATTTCTGAGGTATAGAACATTGCTAGAAATAATATTTGCCACGTGGCACTGTATTATCTTGATATTTTGACAGGACTTATGCATATGTGAGAACAGAACTATAAATATAGGATGAGCCCATGCTTTGAACAAGTTGCAAAGGGAAGAAAAGAATAATGTTGGTTGAGAAGCCACCAGGGACTCTGAGTACCAAAGGTGCACTGATGTTGCACCGTGGACAAACACTGATGCTCACACAGAAGGTAGACTCCAGGTGTATCTAAATTCATTTAGGCATTTCTCACAATCAGAACATGGGACTTTCAAGATAAAACAATATGTGCAACTCCAAAAATCTTACTGACTGTTCTCATGCAATCTGCTCCCAATAGACTGAATAGATGTTTTTCCCTCATCACTTTTAAAGGAAGATAGACTAAGTCAATAGAACCCAAATATTCATTAATAAACATGAGAAAATGTCCAACATGTTTAAAGCAATTTCTGTCACTAAGCAAGAGTTAGAAATCAACTGTAGCCTCATAATAGACATGTATCCAGTCATTGGACTTGAAGATTGCTAAATTCTCATGTGATTCTAAAATCTATGACTTTTGAGGTCAACCATTAGTTATGGTGGTTCTTTTAAAATCAATATTTCCTGAGCCCCTAATTTTGTAAGCAATGACACCATTAGGAAGGTTTTCCTGAACACTTCCTCTTCCCTTCCCGGGCCTACGCAATGACAACAATCCTTGCTTCCCTAGCACTCAGTTTATACGGTGAATAGATCTATCCGGCAACCCAGTTAATTTTATGTTCTCTGTCTCCCTCGCTACGCCATACGGTCTTTGAGGGGTAAGGACCACGTCTTATTCATTCACCCAGGACAATGTCCAACACACAATGGTTTCTCCATCAACGTGAGTTAAATGACACGTGCTGGGACATGAAAAGGTACAGATGACTCAGTCTCCGCCTTTCAAAGTTTCATAATCTGGAAGGCAGAAAGAAACACGACCGACAAAATAAGTGATTACCGATTACACCTGCAATGGTTTTGACCAAAGAAAGGGCCACCATTCCCTGAGCAAACTTGGTCTAGGTGTTTTATTGGGGGCGGGGGAGGGGTTCAGAATGCTTCTTCTTATTCAAATAGAGCCACGGCGCGTAAGGCAAGGAACGAAGCTGACCGGTCTACACTCAAAACTCGGCCGGGCAAGGCAGAAGAGGACTTTGTCAACAGAGGCCTTTTGAGACAGTTCACAGGAGCCGTAATCCTGGCATCTTCTCCATGTATGATTGGGGAAGGAGGGTGAGGGGGACAGGGTGGAAATCTAAATGTCTAAAAATAAGGTAGAAGACCTGGTGAAGGAAAGAACGACTTTGTCAAGATTTCTGTCATTGTTCTTTTTCTACAGGAGACTAAGCAAAAAAATCCAGGACAGTATTATTTTTAATGTATTTCATGTCCAGGTCTTCAATGGAATTGGGACAAGTGAAAATAATGGGGCCGTATATAGGATATGACAGAAAATGAGACATTTAATGGGATAGGAAATGTGTAAGTGAAATCTAGACTGGTTTTTTCCTCAGGAAGCCCTGTGATTTGGAACAAGTTTAGCCTTTGGGCACTCTGTTCCCTATTTGAAAGTGACTACTTTGAATGAAATGACAACGGTGGCCTCCTTTAAGTCTTTGAATTCTAAGTAGAACCACAGACATGACAGTCTTTCTCTAGGTCCATGGTGTTTGAGCAGGCCGACTGCACCCCAGGGAGGGGCAGGGCCACCATATTCGGACGCACATGCTGTGCACAGCACAACCCCAGGGGGTGCCACAGACACAGATGGCAGTGTGGACGGCACCTCCCGGGTCCTGTGGCGCTTAATTCTCACAAGCATGTGCGGTGAAGAGAACTTAAAAATCTTTTATATCTTTTTTGGAATCTGAGGTCAATAAGAAAGAAATTAGGTTTTATCGGCAGCTCATTGGATTGATACTGACACAGTCACTTGGTGGACTGGGGAGGTGGGAGTCCCACAGCCGAGGATAATCCAGGACACACTCACTTTTGACTTGCTCTCAGAATATTGTCAAGAGCCACACTGCAGTTCCTTGTGCTCCGTAAGAGGATTTATGGATTATACAGTCTACCTTTAGCTAAACTAATCTCCCCACAGTAGGTAAGTGGCTTTAAAAAATTCTTGCATAGTCACATGCTACAACAGGGATGGACCTCGAGGACATTATGCTAAGTCAAATAAGCCGGTCACAACAACGCAAATGCTATATGATTTCACTTAACGGGGTAACTACAGTAGTCCTATTGATAAAAACACAAAGCAGAATGGTGGTTACCAGGGGAGAGCGGGCGAGAAGGAAGGGGAGCTGTTGTTCAATGGGTACAGAGTTTCCGTTTTACAAGATGAAAACGTTCTGGAGATCTGTTTCACGATACTGTAAATAAACTTGACACTGCTGCATTGTACACTTAAAAATGGATAAGATAGTAAAATTTGTGATATGTGTTTTTGAACACAATAAAAAAAAATTTCTGCATAAAATTTTCCCAGATTGAAACAATATGGCCAGCAAAAGCAACAAGGAAACAGTGGAGGTGCTAACTAACCCTTCTATTAGACCATCTTCCTGAGCGCCAACAGGAGAGTAAAAACCACAGTCCTAAAATTAGGCTCCAAAAAAAGGTGCAGTTACCGAGACTACTTTAATTATAGATTTCCATGCTTTTCCATGAACAACTAACTTTCACAGGTGTATATTGTGCCTTGAAACTTTGGCAAGGGTTAACAAAGCCATCTCAATCAGCAAGATAGCTAAAACTATAATTTATTTCATCATTCTTTTTTTAAAATATTTTTTGTGTGTTTTATAATTACACTTAATATATCAGCACACTAGCACTTATATATAATTTTAAATCATTTTTTAATGTATTATGCCAAAATGCTCAAAAATTTTTTCCAACGGGGTGAACCACTGAAAACTTTGCAGACCACTGTCTGCATTCCCTTGATTCGTCGTAGATTTACGGGAGAGCAGATGAGATATTGCCCCAAAAGCTGATAAGTTTTGAATGTTGGTTTTTAAATACTTGTCGTTGGCTACTGTTAAAACAAAGACAGCTAATTGTGGAAAAGTTAGAGAAGGAAAATGACAGGATAGTGATGGTCTCGCGAGGGAGAGGACGCACCCATGTTAAACCACCTTGAACTGTCTGGGGAGAAGGCGTTCCTGTAGCATAATGAAGTTGCGCTTGTTGCTGGCTCCATCTGCAATTCTTTGAAATGGATGAAGGGGCATGATTTTTAAAGGAGGGCTCAAATCCTCTCCCATCTTGGACGTGGGTGAGTTTGTGTCAACACCGGGGTCTGCTGATGACTTCTCATCCCCAGAGAAAAAGAGATCAGTACGATAGAAACTCCAACACAAGTACCCTCAGGGTTGTGACCAGATCAGTTCATGCTGTTGGGGACTTCCCTGCATATCAAACAAGTGTGGGGGACATGTGAAAAAGAAAAGCCTGGGTTCCCATTTGCTAGGCTTGAGGGGAAAAAAAAAAGTGATATTTTTCTAACACCCCTTACGGAAACAGTGGATAATACTTAATATGGAAATTATGTATGTAAGTATCTTCAATTTTAAAACAGGTGTAAGTTCTTAATTAGTTTTTAAATAAGTAGCCGTGTGACCACCACGAAACCATATTGGCTGAAAGAAAATCTTGGGGTAAAAGGGAGAACATATTTTCTTGGTGCATTTTTCACTCTCTCATTTGGTTGAAACAAATGATAATGAAGACTGGCAAGGGGTCCTCTTTTCAAGTGTTGTATAAAATTTAAAAAGCTCGTCGCTTGCGTGACAGCTTGTCCAAGGCACAAGTGTGGTGTGAAGGGGACAGATGACCATTTCCTTCATCATGTCACTCCCTAAGCTTTGGATGATCATAGCAGGAAAAGCATCATCGCCAACCAACCCAGGCAAAGACACGTCTATCAGATCGTCATTTTTAAAACTAACATTCGAGACCATGGAGTGAAAGAGTGACATGTGGGTGACCCGAGATGTCACCAAGGCGTGACTGTCTTCACACTGGGAGCAGAAATCTCCTCGAGAAACGGCCTGTCCTGCTCTTCATTCTAGCCCCATCGCAATATGAAAATTGCCTCATTTGAACAGTTCTAACGGGTCATACTTTACGGCTTCCTTCCCCGTAGACGTTCTGCAAGGACGGTTTTCAATTGGTGGGTGATTACCTTCCTGCATTATGATTCTAATTTGTCTTCCTTTTTATTCATAAGGTGGCACTTTAAGAGTAAAATAATAATAGCGCTTAGTGAGGATTCATTTTTCCACTGGCGGGGTTATAAATGTGGCCAGGCGTTTCCCTTTCAGAAATGGAACGAGCAGTAATTCAGTGAGATGCTGAAGCATACATTTAGGGCTATTTGCAAGGCACGAACAGTATTCGAGCAGAGTGATGCCGGAACGCGTCACTCACGCCGAACTTTGTTCATGTGGAGTGGCCCAGAAATGAACGCGGGATCTAAAGGTTTGCGCCATTGACAGGTGCGGCGGGCTTGTTTGGCTGTGACACAAACAGTAATCTATATCGCGCATTCTCCTATCTCTACCCCAAAGGCACCTGTACCAGATCAAATGAAAGATGTCTCTCTATTCATATGTATACCTCACGTCATTCCGATGGTTGGGAGAAGAAGAGGAAATAGTTTATGCTCGGAAATAGTAACAGGCAAGTGGAGACAGGCCCTGCTGGACCACACGGGCCTGCACACACAATTCGAAGTCTGACAGCCCAGGAGAACAAATGCAAACTGATCTCTCTTTTTCTGTTATGAATTTGCATATATTCCCATTTCAAATACAAGCGAATTTAAAGCATTTAAACATGCAATCATAATGAAAATATTTGTTTTAATTAACACCGAGGATTCATTTTTAACGATTAATTGTAATAATTAAATACGCCATTTGCTTTCTGGAGACTCGATGGGGTCTGCCGTCAACAGCACCCCGGGCCGCAGCTCTGCACGAGGAGCCAGCTCCCAAACATCTGCCCCGACTCCTCCGACCCCCCTCTAAGCGCAGGCAAACTGCTTTCGATTTCTACACGAGCTGTGCTCCACGGTACCCATGGGCCCTGCCTCTCTGCTTGCAGTTCCTTCTGTTGGAATTGCCTGGAACTTGTCTGACGTGCAAGAGTCTCAACGAATTCAACCCTGGACTCCAGAAGGTTAGAATTCTCCATCCCTCTCCCTCGGCCCCCCTATTTTCCTTGACATTTTCCCAAATGTCAAGACTCCTTTCTGTTGAGATTCTTCCCGGTTTCTCTCATTTTCTTTGCCCGCCGTGAAAGCATTCATCTCGCATATGTGATCATGCATCCATTTTCGAAGTAAAAGGATTTCTGTGGCAAACACAGGTTTCAAGCCAAGAGTAAAGAACAAAAGACATACACGCTCCGTCCCAGGATGTGTCAAGGCCACAGATCTCAGCATTTAGAAATGACCGTGTCTGGTTCGTTGGTCACGTTAACTGATACATCCACACCCCAGAATGCATTTATGCATCCAGTAACTAACCATCGCCAAGTGCCGAACCGGGAGCCGGGCCTGGAGGATGACATGAAGCTGTCTCCGTCCCTGTCCCTGTTCACAGCCTAGATAAGATAATGCTAACAATCAGAACGCAGCCTCTAATACCTGCCAGGGACCGGATGTTTGTGTTTCTCCAAGTTCACGTGCTGAAACCCTAACCCCGAAGGAAATGGCAGCTGGCAGGCGAGCAGGTGGTGAGGGCGGAGCCCCGTGGTGGATCGGAGCCCTTTTGAGGAGACCCCAGAGTGATCCCTGGCCCTTCCGCCCTTCGACGCCGCTGGGAGACGTCGTGACCCAGAAGCAAGCCCTCCCTCCACCACGCTGGCTCTCTGATCCCCGACTTCCGGCCTCCAGAACTGTGAGTGACGCGTGTCTGCTGGTCACAGAGCAGCCCGGCACGCTGAGGCGCTGTCTTCGCAGCGTGATCCGCAATGCTGTGTTTCACACAATCTCAGTCACACAGAATATGAACTTATACATATGCATCCCCTGAAATCTCTTTTCCCCCAGCAGGAAACCATTCCAGAAAATCATTTGAATTCGCGAAGAGCCCCAGGCTTGGGTTCTTCACGTGTTCAGATGATACGGTGCGCCCAGTGGTGGACACAGAACAGCAGGACTGAGGATGAATTGTGAAGCCTTCCACCCACGGCAGGACCGCCAACGAAGCGTGAGAGCAGAAATGAGGATTTTAAAAAATAAAGCAGAGAATACGATTATCAGAAAGTCAAGGTACTTTCCATGACAAAAGCCCAGGCGCCTTGCATTCTTGATGGCACCATTCCGCTAAACCTTTAATGAAATCAAGTGTGACTCATTTGTTCCATTTTTCTCTCCAGAAAAAAAAATAAATAATACATCTTGCGTTCTTAGAATTCGAAAGAGGAAACCAGTGAGGCTTAGTCCCGCAGCATTTGTTAATGAGATGCAGGGCGAGGAAACAAATTGCATGGCAATGCATTCAATCGTCAGAAAACACGTTTTTCATGGTTAATTGACGCCTCTTCCCAGTTAGGAGAAGTCCAGCTTCGAGCCCAAGTTGTAACTGGTGTCTTTCTACATCTCTGTGCGGGGTAGAGAGTCTATTATTATGTCATCCAGCATAACCACATGGATCTTGCTGGATCCTCCCATATCTTCACTGCAGAACATCCCCAAATGAGGTTAGAGTTACATGAGGAACTGAATTGCCATTTACCCTTCTGTTGCTAGGCCTTTGGGGTCAGTTACAAAAATCCAGTAATTTATGCAATTACTCTCAGAATCTGCAATTAACTGGAGTAAGCGAACCTAACCATCCACCCATCAGCATGCCTGAGCCCCTATAACATCCCAGGAAGCACACGGCCATCAAAATTCTCCTTTTAAGTCTTCATCTTACTGTACGTCTCACCCTGATGGCTAAGTAATGCCCAAACTATTGTCACATAATATTTTGTAGTCAGGAGCTACTTTTGACAAAAGAAAAACTGTCTTTTCTATGCCTCCCCCACCCCTCCCCGCAAGGCTTAAGTGGGCCTGGTGTCTCCTTGCCACCTCTGCCCAGCACAACACCTAACTGCTCCCTCCTCTCTGCAGACGTTTAAGGTACAAGGCAGCAGCGTCTGACCCATGCCGAGGACAGACGTGTGGCTCTGAAGATGTGCCCGTAAATGTCCTCCGTGTGTTCGAGCGGCCCTCTGCCGGGCACGGGAAAGCTGTCCTTTCCTCGCGGGCCACGTCGCTAAGGAAAAACAGCCCATAATCCTGGCGCCGAGTCACAGCGTCCAGCCCGGGCAATGCGGGAAGTGGCGACAGTGAAACCGAAGGATTTCGAGGATGCGTTCCCCAGGGGGGCTCGGTGGGACGCCGGAGGCAGCTGGGAACCCTCCACGCCCTCGGGACAGGGCGATGGCTGCAGCTCTTAAATCAACTCTCCAGAGCTGTGCCCTTCCGCCTGAAAATGTTGCCCCCGGCTCTCCTGAATAACTTCTTTTGAAAAGCAACTTAAATCAGACACCTGAATAAGAGAACGGGACTCGCTGTCACTGTTCGCGGGACCCTTTCGTCACACCGTGTCAGGGGGCAAACAGAGACTAACAGAGACGCCGTTCTTCCTTCCCGTGCCTGGGGGCCCAGCGGGGAGGGGAAGGAACGCATTTTGTGCACTTCAGCCTAGGGGGTCATGATTTCTGATCCGGCTAACTTCCCGCAGCTTGCATTTTGATCCCTGCTAAATTATCTGCCAACTCAGAGACTGCTCCAGGCACCTCTGACATACTTTAATGCTGAAATGTAAATCAGACACCCCCACAAGCCACCCCCACGCTCTCTCATTGCCCTAAATTTGGACTTTACTTTTCTTGCTCGACTTGAGATGTTCTTTTCAATCACATGTCATCACCCCCCCCCCGCCCCCAAAAGCGTTGTCACGGGGAATAAAGACGACTTCGTGTTGTAAAGTCACCGTTTTCAAGCCAGCTCCAGGCTCAGGGCCCCTGCCACTTGCCTTTCCATTGAAGGCTGGAGAGCGGAGCCCACCCCAGGGAGCGCGTGGTCCTTGGAGGGGCTCTCAGCCCAGCCTGGGGCTGCACTGGCCCAAGGGGGTGGCTGTGAGCTCGGAAATTTTGCAGTGGGCACTGAAGCCTGATAACTGGATCAGGAACTGTTTGCCCACCAGACTCAAATCCTGAAATCGGTGGAAAGTCACGAAACACTTTGCCTCGGCCGCTGCAGTGATTAGTTACACAGGTAAGAAAACATCAGCTGGAAACCGTCCCTGTCTGAGCGTCATCAGAATGGGGAGCCACGTACAGTCCACCCAGCGAAGGGGAAGTTTGGGGAGAAGGACCGGGGAGACGCCGCTCTCTCCCCAGACAGGAGCTTCTGTTCGGCTTTATTAAATGTTTTAAGCAGATTTAAGTTTTAGTCCAAGGGCAAATTCCCGTCCTCTAAGGAGCACACCCCCAGAAACTTGGAGATCGGCCAAAGCGCTGGTCACCCAGCTGGTGGCCAGAGAGTGTGGGCGGCACGTGATGGGCGAGAGGCAGGGAGGGGCCGGAGCGGGAAGGGGGTGATGGGCAGCAAAGGGAGGCAAAGACACGGGGCGAAGACGGTTTCCGAGTTTAGCGGCATTGAAGGAACAAAGGCAGGGAGCTCGCGCAGTCCCCGCCAACTGGTCACGGAATGCTGGGGGCGGGGCCGCGGCGGAGCTGGCCCAGTTACGCGCCCAGCAGAACCGAGGCCGTCACCCCCAGCGCAGGGCGAGGTCTGGGACACTTGCTCTCTCTCCCCGGAGGACCCACAGCCCAGCGAGCACCACGGTGCTGGGTATCGTGGGAAGCTCCTGAGGACCACGCTGGGCAGGAAGACGCCCAGCAGAAGGCGGGTGGCTGAGCCAGCGAGGGGTGCTGGCAGGGGGCCCGCCACTCCGGGGTGAAAAGGGGCCCCAGGGCTCTGCTGGCTTCTAAGTCCTTCTTCTATGTGAAAGTATTAAGTCGTGAATGAAAAAGCCACTGCAGACAGCCATCCCTGCTTGTTGCAAGCAAAGTGCGGTGAGGTGAGCTGCCACAAGTGCAGAAGCTTCTGGAATCTCTGCCGGATGCAGCAGAAAACCCCCAGCCCAGCGGAGGGACGTGGAGGCCCGGCCCTCGCGGCTCCCCTCTGTTTCAGAGCCCCCCTCCTTCTGCTCACCTCCCAGCTTTCTCCTTCTCTGGAACCCCCGTCCGGGGAGCCCCGCACCAATCACAGATCAACATCCGCGGGGCGGCCTGCCGCCCAGCCTTGCAGCCCAGGTCGGGCTCTGCCCTTCACAGAGGCTTCGAACCAGTTGACTTTGAACTTCTCTGTGCCTCCGTGTCCTCATCTGTCAAGTGGGAATGAGACGCGCACCTGCCTCACAGGGGAGCCGGGAGGCTCAGAGAGGCTAGAGCGAGGAGTGCAAGACGCCCAGCTCGGCCCCGAGGCCACCACCGGTCAGTGAGCCCGGCCGTGCTGGTCGCTTCTGCCATCGGAGGGTTTCAGCCTTTCCCCTCCTGCCCCCCCCACCCCCTCCCTTGCTCAGAACCGTGATCTCCATCCCAAACCCCACTCCTAAATGTTATCAGCCTTTGTCCACTCTTTTCTCCCCGTCATGTTTCTATCAAAAGTCACCCATCAGAGAGAGAAAACACCGGAGAGGCATTTTATTTCCAAAGTTTCAATTTGACTCTGGACTTCTAAAAAAAGATTACCCATCTGTCAAAAAAAAAAAGGAAAAAGAGAAGATAAAAGATCTTCAAAAGTCATAATTCAAGTGCCATCAAAAGGAAGGAAAACGGGCTGTCTGGCGTATGGGGCCGCCTCGGAGATGACCTCGCACAGCCCAGGTCTGCCTCACACGCAGGAAACAAAGAGGAGATGGTCTCGACCGTAAAACGAGCCATCAGCCCCCCCGCCCCCCGCCCCCGACACAGACTCTGCACAGACATGTCCACAGGAGCGACTTTCAGTGAGCACTTGCCGTCCCCGCCCGCCAGCGCCCGCGGCCCGCGGCCACACACGGGGTTTGGCCACGGCTCCTACGCTTCGCGCCCCCCTCGCCGCGGTCCTGGTCAACCGCAGCTGTAGTTTGCTCAGGCCGGGGCAGTGCCGCCCTCTCCCCACCGGCCTCCCCCTTGACGGCAAACACCCCGGAGCAGCGTCCAGAGCCGCGATTCAGTCAGAAGCACACAGGGCACCCCTTTCTCTTTCTCAGGGGAATTAAAAAAAAAAAAGAAAGTTGCAGACCGCACAAGTTTCTGTGCTGGCCGAGCAAACAAAGCCACAAACAGCGGGGTCCTGGAAGCTCCCGGCCACAGGGCTGACGTGCCCCCCCCCGGGGTCACCGGAGAGGCCGCCTTCACGTTCTCCCAGACCCACGGTGCCCAGGTGGCTTCTCACCCCCCAGTTCCCGGCCGAGCCGAAGAGCCACTCACCTCACTCATGATGCTCTAGTCGAAGCAGCCGCTCAGGTCCTCCGCCGCTCAGCACAGAGAGCCCTGCTCAGGGGAGTCACCGCTCCCCGCCCTGGCTTTCCTCTTAAAAAGGGCTCCCGGTGGCATCATGCCTCCCGCAAGCCAATGAGATTCGTTCACCTGTCTGGATGCCTGGCAGAGATCTAAAAGCGCAAAGGGCCACCTAGTGGAGCGAAGGAGGAAGGCTGCCGGGTCCCTGCTCCAGATGGTCCCAGCCCGAAGGGACGACAGATTGAAAAAAGAAAGAGCCAGGGTCAGGGTGGCAAAAGGCCGGCCCAGGTTTGCCCTTGGTCGCCCACGCAGCCGCTGCAGGATCAGAACTCGCCGGCGTCGTCAGGTGGCGAGGGGCTTGGTTCCGCCAAGGAGGGACAGCCCCGGAAGCCCTCGTGCCCCCCCCCCCCGCACCCCTGCTTGTTTTCTGGGGATCTGCAGCACAAGTCTCAGCCATTAGGGGTGAGCGTTTTCACGCCTTCTCCCCGACCCCAAGTCCCCCGGCCTGCTTGGACTCCAGGACTCAGCAGGACAGGGACGTGGGCTTGGAGAGTCACAAAAGGAGGGGGGCTCACCAGCGGTACCTGTGGCCGTCACACAATCCCACCACCATTGGGAAGGCTCTGCTCTGACCTTGAATGTGCTCAAAGGTCTGGTCACCTGAACCTGTCCGGCCTCGCTGGGCAGAGGTTCTACCTTCTGGCCCCGTCCTGGGCCACTGAGACCCTGAGGCATCGTCACGGCATCGGCGTGGACCTTGGCTTTCGCGAGGGAGAGGCCGCGGGCCGGGGAGAACAAAGCTCCTCTCCATCGACGCACAGAACTGAGGTGCGTGTAGCGCCCGTCTCTGTGGCTCTGCCACGTGCCAGCCTCAACGAGTCCTCAGGACAAAGCGACAGGGTTACGTGCTGGCAGACCTCCAAATGATAAGCAGCACCCCTCCGATGGCAGACACCGGCTGCAGGGACAGACATCTCCGGTGACGGCCGCCAAACAGCTCATGTGGATGAAGGGATGGGGAACTGAGCAGCTGCCGCGATCCTCAGATCCCCACAGGGCCTCGTCCGTCACCCCGACGTGGGGAGGCCGAGTCCCTCGCTGCACGTGGCATCAGGGCTAAGCACGGCCCCGGCTGGGCCTCCTCCCCCGGCTTCTGCACGGCCATCGCCGTGACGGCCGCACCTGGCCACTTCCACCTCCCGGGCTCCTCCCGGGCTCACCCCGCACCCCGTGGGGCTGTCCTCCTGCGCCACGCCTTCCCGCTGCAGGCTGCTGGCTCCCAGCGGCCACCCCGCCGCTCCCCCACCCCAACTCTCGTGGCAATTCAAATTCCCTCCGTTCTTTCTTTATTGTCCTTACTCACACCTGGGAAGGACCCACTGTGACCGCTCCGGGTGGAGTCCCAGGGTCCCCACTTGCGGCCACCCTCAGAGGCAATGCCTCAGTGGAATCGGTGAATATCTGAGTCACCGACGGTTTAAACTGACCGTTGGATCCACAGAAGCCGCTTTCCTGGGTTTGGAGTAGGACATAGGACGTGCCGACCCCAGGGGCAGGCGCAAAACAAGGCTCACAAACGCCATGGGTGCTGCTTGACCACGAGCCGGCACCCCCTGCACTGTGCCCCCTGGGCGCCGGCCTGTGCCGCCTGGTGCTGGCCCTGCCGGCAGCTCTCCGACTCCCGGAGAGGGTGGACGGGCTTCGCACGGCGACGGGAGAGAGCGGGAGCCCAGGGCGCCCGCAGGACGAGGCCGCAGCATGGTCCTCTGCCCAGCGTCCCGGCCGGACGCACGCCTCGGGGCCGGCCGGAAGGGGTCCAAGCAGCCCCGCCTCCGGCATGCGTGCTCCCGTGAAAGTCCAGCTCGCCCCCGGGCGGGCGATGGCTGGGGGCCCCGCTCTGTTCCTGGGACACCCAGCAATAACACTTTCAAGGAGCCCGAGCGCTTGGGAAAGGTGTTTCGGGGGAGAGGGTGCAAGCAGGAAGGGAGACTCAAGGGACGCTGGTGTCCTAACACCTGGCCAGTCCTCAGGGGACTAATATGTCTGCGGGAAGACGCACGTGTCGGCTGACACCTTCCTCTCCCCACACGTTCCCTCCCCGGCCTCTCTGCACCCACCGCACCCCACCACATCCCACCGCACCCACCCTGGCTGACCCTCTGCTCACTGGCACTCAGCACCGCGCACGATGACTTCCTCCCCTTGACTTCGGTCTTCCAGCCCCAGTCCCATCACCCCCCCCCCCAGCCACCTCAATGAGTGACTGAAAGGCCACACATCTCCGGGCCGAGGAGGCCAGAGCCCTGGTCTGTGCTGTGTGGACGTGAGCGAACGCGGAGCAGCGGGAAGCACCGGACTCCAGGGCTGCGGGGCCGGGCTTCTTCGTTTGCAGCCACTTTGCACAGGAATCTGTCTATCGAAAGCCCCCTTTCAGCGGGAAGATGGGTACGTTCATTGTGATAACTCACATTTCACGCAGCAACGGAAAATGAACTATAGCTCTTGATATATAAATGTCCTGATCATACGAATCACTTGCAAACAAACAAAGGGTCCACCTGCCAGCCGGCACCCCCGCCACCACCCTCCTCATCCTCTCACCGCCCCCAGCCCTCCCTGCCCCCAGGCAGGCTGCCTTCGGGTTCCCAGTGGCCCGGATCCGGAGCAGGGACAGACGTAGTGCGCAGTGCCCTCTGCACATGTCCAAGAGGGCCAAGCAGGGCTGGCTTCCCCCTGAGGCGCAGGGCCACGCCCTCCCCAGGGGGCGCCTTGCCGGTCCGGCTGGGGGTTTGAGGACCCAGTGCTTGGAGGTGGAGGGTGAGGCCTCCCACCAGCAGCCCTGACAAGGTCCGCGAGTGGTTTTGCAGGCTGCGCTCAGGCAGAAGGGACGAGTGGACAGGACGCAGAGGACTGGCTGTCTCTGTCGGTCTGGCTCTGCTGCAGATAAGCATTTTCTCCTGACACAGACGCACACGTAGATTTGCAGCAGCTTGGGGTTTGGGGAGCAGCGACGGTGGCTCGAGTTTCTGGGGCGGGGGGGGTGGCAGGATCGTTGGTGCCCAGGCTCGGCTGTGCTTTGCTGAGCAGAGAGTGCAACTGTTTGGGACAGGTTGGGGGCTTGTCAGGCTCTGGAAGAGAGGACGGAGGACGTTATGGGCTGGACTGCGGCCCCCCAAATCCATACACAGGCGTACCTCGTTTTATTGCATTCTGCTTGGTTGTACTTCACAGACACTGTGTTTTGATCAACAGGAGGCAAGACCCTCCACCAGCAAAAAGCAGCACGGCTCACTGAAGGTTTGTGACGGTTAGCGTCTCTCGGCAAGGAAGTGGTTTTCATTAAGATACGGACACTGATTTTTTAGACACCATGCTGCCGTGCACTTAATAGACGACAGTGTCGTGCAAACGTAACTTCCGTGTGTACTGGGAAACCCCAGGATTCACGCGACCTGCTTTACCGTGATACCCACTGTATTGTGGTTGGCCCGAGACGAACCCGCAGTCTCTCAGATGCCTGTGCTGAGGGGCTAACCCCCCCCTCCCCCCGGGGCCTCGGGATGGGGATTGCATTTGGAGATAGGGTCCTAAAAGAGGTAACTGAGGTCAAAGGAGGTCCTATGGCTGGACCCTAATCCAATAGGTCTGGGGTCCTTGAAAAAAGAGGACAGCACTCTTTGCAGAAGGCGGAGCACGTGAAGACGTGACGAAGACAGCGTCCACGCGCCACAGGGAGAAGCCCCGGGAGGAATCCAACCTCGCCTCCCACTCCCTGGAGCGCTGAGAAGACACAGTCCTGTCGTCCGAGCCCCCGGCCCGCGGGACTTTGTTACCGCAGCCCGAGCGGACCGATGCAGGTGACGGGGCAAGGGCCTGCCGGCGACTTTCAGGGAGGAACAGAAGGCGATCAGGGCGATGGACCCACTGCGACCCTATTAGCTTCTCCAGGACACGCGACTGAAACAGTCGCCGTCCGTTCACGCGTGTGCCGCTGTGCTGGTCCCGGGGAGCACGAAGCCCCCGCTGCGCGTGGCCTCGGAGGGGAGCCGAGCTGCCGTGGGAATCGGGGCCCACGGCTACACACAAGGCGCGTGCAGGGCACTCTGCATGGTCCCGGGTGCCCCCGCCCCGGCCCCAGTGCTGAAAGCAACTTCCCTGTGTCCGACTCCCAGCCCCCCTTCCCTTGGGGCAGGGGCCCCAGCATGACCAGCCGTCAGACCAAGAATCGCGGGTTCCCTGGACCTCGTCTCGGAATCCCGAGGGACAAGGATGAGTGGTTTTTAAGCCTTTCGTGTGGTTCTGAGAAGCAGTGCAGTTCAAGAATCATTGCTTGAAGTGGTGACGGGAAGGGTGCACACGCGCGCACACGCACACACACACACACACACACACGCACACACACACACCACGCCTTCCAAACTTCCCAGGCTCCTCCTGCTCCCTGCCCAGCCTCCTCCCAGCCAAACTCCCTTTAGGATCCCTGCGGCCGATGTTGACTCTGACACGTGTCGATCTTCTTCAAACGGCTTGAACACGTGCTAACATACGACTTTCTTCATCTCAGCCAAACACCGTATGTCACATGGTAGATGGAGTCGCAACCCAGAGCTCGGGCCTTAATCCTTGACGTGAGCGGTTTTCCGCGTGACCTTGGCAGACTGTCTCCACAGCTCAGTGTCTCATCTCCTCCACTGGTAACACAGAAATAGTAAAACCTCGCATCTGCCAACCTAAGCAAAAATATATACACTGAAGATACAGAGCTGGGAAATAAATTTTGAAAGAACTTCAAGAGAATTGGATCTACGGCTTCATATATTAGATCTTGGGGAATGCTCCAGCCTTCCTGAATTAAAATGCACACCTGTGGTTCCATAATTCATGAGAAAAAAAAGAACATAACCTGGATAGATTACTCTCATCTTCTCAGATTCTGCCGTAGGTGCAGAGTTGGACCAGGACATCTTTCAAAGCGCTCTTTCGGGGTTACTTATGGGGACACTGCATACTGATGGCCTGAGGCTTTTCATCAGACTTCTAGCAAATGCTTCATGTGTGTATAACTTCAGGGAGCTTAAAAAAAAACATTCCGCCTCCTGCTTCATTTCTCTCCCTTTTCACGTGCTGCCCCGTGCAATGATCTAAGCCCGGAGCATGGGAGGCCCCAGGGCAGAGTGAGGGCGTGCTCACCCTCCTAGAATGCAGCCTTCATGGGCTTCCTTCTTTCTGCCTTCATGGCTCCCTAACCAGAAGCCAACTACAGTCCCCGGGTGACTATGCAGCCTCCCCCCTCAGTCTCTGCACCCCCATCCAAATGGGGGTACCCAGTGGGCTCCTGTCTCTTATCTCCACCATGTTTCCTGCTGCCTTGAATTTTAATCTCTCCTGCAGATTCTAGCCCTCTGCCAACCCCGAGTGTCACGTGGCCCAGACGCAGACGGCCACCCCGGTTACTGCTACAGATCCAGAAATACGACATAATTCTACGGCCCTCTCCTGGAAGAATTTACTTATCATAATGATATGTTCGTGTGTACTTGTCTACACTAACCTTGTCTCTCACCTCCTTGACTGTAAGCCTCTTGAAAGAGCAGAGGACCACCCGCCCTGACCCCTCCTCCGATGCCCAGGCTGGCACTGTGCCCAGCTCCAGGTCAGCACCCCGAACAACTCGGCAGCGAGTACATGTTCTATCAGTCGCCGAGTGTGAATGCTGCTGTCATAAAGAAAACTTTTTTTTTCTGTGAAATCATTCACTTTCCAAAGCCAATGTGTAAGAATTTCTCTTATAAAAACGAGAAAAGAGGATCTTTCAAAATCTCTATGCCATCAGATTTTAAGCCAACTTTTTAAAACATTAAAAAAAAATTTGCTGGCAGACAGACCTTTTTAAACCCACATGACTGTATTTTATTGCCTTTTTAAGAGAAAAATAGATGAAAATATTAGACTGTGGCCTTCCAAAGTTTTTTGGCAGATAATTATGCACGGCTGCCATTCTGCCCCCATGTCCTCGTCCCCAGCCGACTCGTGTCTCCCATGTCACCCATGCCACAGTGGTCGCCCTTAACTGGATGCTCAGGATAACAGATGTGCACATCTTATTATTCTTGAAGTTACTGAAGTTACCTGTACACACTTGAATCTCTCTCTCTCTCTCTCTCTCTCTCTCTCTCTCCCTCCCTCCCTCCCTCCCTCCCTCCCCCTCTCTCTCCTTTTTCCCCTTTATGTCTCTCTCTTACCTAAAATAACTTGTGCTTACATATGCAGACTGCCATCCCACCTGGACACTCGTCGAGGTCACTCTCCTGTCCAAGGCACCAGCCAGTAAGAGAGAAAGAGGGTGACAGATGCGCACAGGTCAGATCCGCCTGCCGTGGTTCTCTGCACCTCTGTCTCGTCTCTTATTCGAGTTTCCAGTGCCGCAGTCTTACCTGAAGCCGCTTCTTAAGGTTTAAATTACTCCCCGTTTCTGGAGGAAAAGGTCACCCTCTAACCTGCAGTCCCTTTTAAGCCCAATTAAGTGTCCAAGCCTGTCCTGGGATAAAAACTGCCTGGCGGCTCACAGAGTCAGCTTGTCACCTTTGCGGCTCTCTCTTTGATGAAAAGGTCAGTGGGTCTGTGTATTCCAAAGGCCTCGTCTCTGATGCCTCCACCCTGGGCCCACAGCTGAAGGCCACACAGGGGCCCTGCTGACAAGGCTCTGACCTCAGCAGCAACTGCGCTTCGCTCAGTCCCGAATTCTTTCCCCCGTGCCTACTTCCTGCACAGGTGAACTCCTCCCGTTTACTCGCCAGCAACCGTTCCCCAAATTTCCCACCGGTGATTCTGCACAGCCAGCCCACTCGTCTGGTACATGGGGCTGAATTGTTTCCCCCTAAAATTCAAACGTTGCGGCTGAACCCCCGACGTGACTGTATTTGGAGACGGGGCCTTGAAGGAGGCAGTAGGGGTGGGCCCTAAGCCAGTAGGACCGGTGTCCTCAGAGGACGAGGTGTCAGGGATGTGTGAACAGAGGGCCGAGCACGTGAGGACACAGAGAGAGGACGCCCACCTGCGAGCCGAGCAGAGAGGCCGCAGAGGAAACCCGCCCTGCTCACGCCCTGACCTTGGGCTTCCAGCCTCCAGACCGTGAGGAACAAATGTCTGCTGCGTCAGCCCGGTCTGTGGTCTTTGGCTATTGCAGCTGAAGCAGACTCGGGCATCTGGGCCACGGAGGGGACTCTACGCGGCCCCATCCCCTCCCTCTCGGGCCTTAAGTGTCCATTCCGCAGCCGATGAGTGTTGGTGCACAGCTCAGCTTTCAACGCAGGCCCCGGGGAGACTGCCCTCAGCACAAGGGAGCTGCCTCGCCCGAAGCCGCTATGTCATTCAGGTGACACATATACATCTAATTCATTCAAGTCCGTATCCAATAAAAGCCTGGCCCCCTTATCTCAGTTTGAAAAAGGGTCATCCATCCCATCTCCCAAGCTTCCTGTGGGATCAACTAAGGCATTCATTCTACCTTAATAACAGCCCAAATTCCCCCTGCTCCCCTCCCGCCCCTTCACTCCCACATGGGTGTGATGACAGGGCACCCCCTGCCCCGTTTCACCCCACATTTTAACTTGCACCCTGAGTCACCTTCCGCAGAACACCTGACAATCGTACCAGGGGCGGAATATGCCATGGAAGCCTGGAAAAATGCGATAAGGGCATGTCCTCCACCGAAGCAACAAGGACAGTGCCCGGGAGAGGGGCTCCAGCATCACCGAGCAGCTCGTGGTCTCTTCACCCTCCCCCCCCCAGGCGAAGACTGGCGGTGGGGGAAGCCAATACAGGCTTCCCAATAACGACGGGACGGCAGGATCCAGAAATAACAGAGGCCAAGTGGCAACACTCACCCAGCAAAAGCAAGGTGGACGCCATCATTATAATGAGTGGGAAGGCCTGAGGGTGGGCAGTGGGCTTGACTTGCCGAGCGCGACGTAGATAGATGTTAAGAGGCCACAGCACCCATGGAGGCCGGAGGGGGCCAGTCCACAGGGCACTGCTCGAACTGTGCTGGTAGTTCCAAAGGAGTGACCCCCAAACTGGGAACACTGGCAATGTCTACACACATTTTTTGGTGTCACAAGTGGGAACAGACATTTTTTATTGTCTCAACCTGGGTTGGGGGAAGAGTCTTCCTGACATGTAGTGTGTAGAGACCAGGGATACCGCTAAATTTTCTACAATATTCTGGACAGTCTCCCAACAACAAAGAATCATCTGGCACAAAATGTCAAAAGCGCCGAGGTTGAGAAACTCTAACCTGCAAACACTTCTCTACAAGGATCTATGCAAATCTGTACAAAAAAAAAAAATCAAAGGTAGATCATCAAGAGCCTGAGAGCAGCCATCACCATGAAAAGCCCAGTTTTCCATCTGAGCCTGTTTTCCGACTCAGAGGTAATCGACTTAAAAAGAGAAACAGGGCCCCAGAAAAAAGGACCTACAGACATCAGGGCCGTCTGTAGTATTAATTCTCCCAGTTATTCTTCAAACGGACCCATGACCATCTACTTGAGTAACTGTACAACAAAAAGAACACCCCAAAATTCAGAAGATAATGCAACACGTGGTCTGGATGGGACCCGTGGACTCGGAGAGCCCACCTCCCTGTTGGGGGCGCCTGGAGAGCTACGCATGGCACAGGCGGGTCCCCTGGAAATAGGCACGTTTGGCAGCTGCAGACTCTCCGCACTGGATCCATGGCCTGTGGCACGAGAGCTGCCATGCTGGGGAGGGCCAAGGAGAAGCACTGAAACGGTCCCCACTTCGGCCTGAATGACAATAAAAAGCAAGGTGACATTTTAAGGGAATAGCAGACTCATGCCCCACCTTGAAGGAGTAAAGGATGCTGGGCGCGGTGGGGCGGTGGTCCCCACGTTGTCTTCATTTAATTCACCAGTCCGGTCTCTACAAAAGCCCGTCAGACCCCGAGGGCGTCGGCAGAGTGGTACAAAGCAAATCATGGCCCCGCCTGCAACCGCTGTGCCAGACGTGGGATCTCAGATGGAGGAGCCGAGGTGGCCGCACGGATGTGCCGTGTGGTATCGACCCGGCACACGTGTCTTCCTCCTCCGTTACAAGGAAGGGGGGCCAGAGATGTGAGCCCCGATATGACGCCGCCACCCCTCAGAAAGGTCAGCCAACCCTCTGGCCACTGCTTGGCATCATGAGCCCCCTCACACTCTGGCAGAGACGGGAATTCACCTTCGCTGGAATCGGCACACATCCTGGGGTGAGTTTCCTGCCCACAGGCTTTTAATCTATCCAATTCCAGTGCCACGACATTGGGGAGACTTAAAACGTTTGGCCCACTGACTCAGGATATCACAGAACATCACCTTGGGCCAAGAATCCCATATGATGTCAAACGAGGTATGCCAGAGGGCTGGAGCGAATGTGCCATGTGCCGTGCAGGTGTGGACAATGTGACGCGGGCGTTGCCTTTACCGGGGGCCGCCAGGGAGACCAAGGTTCACAAGACTGAGCGGCAGAAAGGAGGCCGCTGCGTGAGGGGCTGGCGGAGGGTTTTGAATCTTGGACTGAATACCGATTTATGCTAAGAATACTCCCTGAAGCCAAAGCAGAGAAATGTCCCAATGCTGGGGACGCACCCCCGAGTACTTCCTGGGGTCCCCCAGAATGGGAAATCATTTCTGGTCCCACCAGTCAACGTGGAATGACCTCAAAATACACAGGCACAGGGGAGAGGCCCCGTCAGGCCACAGTTGAGCACTGTGGCTAAATTAGTCCCAGAATAGAGGCTGCTCCGGCTCACTACAGCGAACCCTAACGGCGAGCCGGAAAGACCCGAACTGACCCATGGTCACATAATTACGCGCCAGAAAAACAATCCAACTCTCTTGAAAGGAATACAACAGGATCTAGCACGCCAAAATCCGACATTCATAAGGCGTCTAACACCTCCCAGGCATGCCAAAAAAAAAAGAAAGAAAGAAAGAAAAAGAAAAAGCAGGAAGCCATTCATTGCCTAGAAACTAATCATAAAAATGATGAAACTGGTAGAATCTCCCTCCTACTCCGTTGCTCTACGATCCGGTATCGGGAGTCTGCAAACCCCACTTCGGCTTGGACGGCCACTCTCTTCCAGAACCGGCCAAGAGGAAGCACGACTGGGACCCTGTGAGGCTGAGGAGGAAGGTAAGGTGCGTTTCCTTTGATTTCCTTTGGTTCCCTTCCTGCTCCTTCCTGTCTCCTTCTTGCTTCCTGTTTGATTCCCATCACTTCTTCATCTCATCAGTGGCAGTTCCTCCTGCTGAATCTAGTTTGTGGTTTTTCCAGTACTTGTGGGACCAGCCTCGTCGCACTCCCCCGCAAGAGACGCCAGCACCAGCCTAGCCTCACCGCCTCCTCCGAAGTCTGAACTTCAGCAACTTGAGCGAGGTCCTGCCTCTCAGCTGATGTTTAAGAGTTCCAACTCTTCCCTTTGTTCCCTCCGCCCCAGAGGTAGTAGCTGCTCCCTGCAATTGCTACCTGTGGAGACCTCAGCATCTCTTTTTGCCCCTTGAGTCACCTAGTCAACACTTCTACACCTCGTTGTCAGTTTTTAGACTAACTCCCGTCCTAGCAGAAGCCGGTGTGCTTCCTGCCCCCTGACGAGCCTGCCTTGTTACTTGCAGTGCTCACAAAACCATTTTCCGCTAAGGCCCACGGGGTTCAGAAAAGTTAGTACTCTGCCCAGAGTCCCACGGTTAGTGACTAAGAGGCTTGTCTTTAAAGAGAAGCAGTCTGGCTCCCAACTCTGAGTCCTGAGTTCACAGCAGCGCATATGATCGTATGCCTGGACTCTGGTGTGACGGGAAGTGTCCATTCAGGGGCCAGAGATCAGCAGGAGTCGTGAATGCTACAGGGCGGGTCGCAAGACCCTCCAGAAGGAGGCAGCGTGGGTCACGTGGGAGGAAATGAGTCTTGCATCTCTCAGCCAGTGTCCACACGAGAACCCCCAAGTGAGCTGGAAATAAAAATACCGGTAAAATGGGTGATTCGCTGCTGTTATTCACCCACACTGTTAACTTCTAATTCTCCGGAATAAACAATCCAACTATTTTCTCCTCAAGAAAAATAGTTTGCAGGGTAATAAAATTGAAATGTTTGGTCATGCTTTTTCTTCTTGGGTGTATTAACATGGGGTACACCACTGCCTGTGTTCCCTCCTATACCTTAAGAATAAGAGGCTCTTCTGTGTACTGGGGGCTATACTAGGCAAACGAACAGGGCAAAGACTTGGGAGGGGTGTGTGGTGTGTGTGTGTGTGTGTGTGTGTGTGTGTGTGTGTGTGTGTGTGGTGAGGGCGGGGGCTGGAGACAGACAGAAAGTAAACAACCACAGTACATCCCAGAGGCTCCCTCTGCTGAGCCGCACTGCTCAGCATGTAGCTGAGTCATGACATGTGGTTACCGCTACTGGGCCTAATTCATACGCCCACCAGGATGCTGCTCCGGGGACCGTGCTGACAGCTCTCAAAACGAAAGCAAACAGGGCGTCCAAAACTCATCTGCAAAACTTGTGTGTCATTTCGGTTATTCCCAGACGGCAAAACATGAGCATGGAAAGTAGTAGGTGGGTTCCATTTATTATAAACACTTGCCTTCAGTACTTGCAAACACTAAGTCATGCTGAAGACCTTATTACCAATATCATAAGGTTAGGAAGGAAATTTCAGCCAGTTAAATTCAGTGAACTGAAAGTGTTCAGGAAAATTTAATTCCCTAATGAAGCAGCTGAGAGGTGGGAGCCACAAGTGCCTCATGGCTTGGCTCACGGCCCGGCATCGCTCCGCCACCGCCCTCGCTGTCACTCTTCTCTGTCCCTTTTCTACGTTTTAAGGAGCTTCTGATAACACTGGGCCATTGGGTAATCCCCGAAAACCTCCCCATATCAAAACTGTTAATCGTATCCGCAAAGCCCCTTTCGCCACGTAAGGTGACATAGTCACCTGTCCCAGGAATTAGGATGCGGACGTATTTTCAGATGTCAATGTTCTGCTGACCACACAGCCCACATGCCACACAGCTCAGAAATAAAAGCGCTCCCCGCCCGCATCCCAGCCTTCACACTCTCTCTCCCTGCCCGCCTCCACCTCTCTCTCTCTCTCCTCCACCTCTCTCTCACACACACACAGTCCTCGTGAGCTTTGGCCCATGAGACATCTCGCCTCTACTCTACAGGTTCCTCTCTCGCTCACACACCCCTGAATGAAGCGGATTCAGACATGAATGATGCAGCCTGGCAGGTGGAGGCCCGGGCAAAAGCCGGGGCCTCTGCAGGCGCTCAGCAGTGACAGTTCCCAAACACTGGACGTTTCCTAGGGTGAGGATGATGCACCTTCAAAGTCGACGCCGGCCAAAAAGCTTCGGAAAATTCTCACGTGTCGAAGGATTTCTCTACATGTCTGATGAGCTGAGAATCCGATTCCCATTGTGTAACAGGCACAATCCATTGTTTTTTAGAGAAATTAAGCGTGTTCTTTTTTCAAAATAATGAGATCTAATATTATCATTTCAAAAAGGAAAGAAAACCGGCAGAGATGTCTCCTGCGGTCACGTTTCAACCTCTGAGGATGGAATTTGTTGCACATATAATTCTGTTAGTCGATAAATAAGTATTATTTCCAAGTAGTTCAGTGACTTTTTTAAAGGTAAAACTTTGAAGATAATTAAGTTGGAATTCTTAGGCTGTGAGGACCCGAATATAAGGAAAACAGCTCCTCTTCTTGTCCGTGAAAAATCCACAGGGTGAAAAGCTTTCATGGGTAATAGTTATTTAAATGAAAAGCACTCATATCCTTACTTCAGTTCAATTACGGCACATTTATGTTTTATTAAAATTAGCTGCACAATAAATGGATGGATATTGGGTACGTTTCCAGACAAATAAGACTAATTTCAAAGAAGAAATTCAAGGGGGGGGGGGAAAGAGGTATTACTAAGGTGGGAAACCAGAAAATTTTTCTTTGGAAATTGTTTTAATTAATAACACCTTCTAGTTGCACTGGTAATTTGCCTTTTTAATGATGGGAAATACACCCTAAACAACAAAAGCTAAGTTTTGCTGCTCGAAAAATACTACCCTCCCATGGCGTCACATTAAGAGGATCATCTTCACACGTGCATGAGGTTTAACTTTACTTTCGGAAGCGGGAGTCTGGGGCACGGCTCGCCTTCCACGTCCTACCTCGTGTGCTCCTGCTCACGCTTATTTCGGTTTCAAAACACAGCCGCCATTTCCGACCGGCTTAGGCCAACGAGAAGGACTGAATGTGGGACCCAAGAACGCAAGGGCTGGTGATTAACCGGGGAGGCTGGGCTTGGGGCCCGGAGGCCCCTAAAGAACCAGGAAGCAAGCGTTGATGATTGGCTTCCACCCAGTTTCTTTGCAAACCGACCTTCGTGGCTACTCGGTGCCACATGTGGACGGAGAACGGCCCCCCACGAACCCAAGTGACGGAGAACGGCCCCCCACGAACCCAAGTGGACGGAGAACGGGCCCCACGAACCCAAGTGGACGGAGAACGGGCCCCCACGAACCCAAGTGGACGGAGAACGGGCCCCCACGAACCCAAGCTCACGTGTGCGGCTCCTACCGTGGGAGGTCTCTGCATACGGACGGTCAGATTTCCCAGAAATGAACCTGGCTTGGCTGGGTGCCCAGGCCTGGATGGATGGACTGTACTGACCGTGACGTCGGGGAATATGGTCCCATAACAGAATCATGGCCCCAGGAGCCAGCCCTGAGCCTGGCAGGGCCAGCATGCCCTCCGAACGGGGCGAGTCAGACAGCCCGTCGGCTCCTCGCAGAAAGAAACTCCCCCCTTTGCAGGCACAGATTCTATCGTCTGAAGAAACCCGGGGTTCTTTGGGGCCCAGATAAAGGGATTTAAAGATAAAGGGATTGGCATTTGGAGCAGAATGACGGATCATCGGTCAGGACCGCCTTGCACCCTGCAAGATACCTAGACTCCCCGGTGCACCCAGTGAATGCCAGAAGCACCCCTTCCCCCTTCATGGTGACACTGGACCAGCCCACTCTGCTGTGAGCGCCTCCTCCGAGCACAGCGGGGCATCCTGCCGAAAAGCGCTGCATCTCGCTCCAAGCTTTTTGAAAGGCACAGGTGTGGCGCCCCCGCCCCAGAGCAAGGCGTGAAACAGCACCAGCCTTGAGCACAGGACGGTTGGGTCCGCCAGCCTTGCAAAGCAAACACTTTCCCCTCCCTGCACCATGCGAAGAACAAATTAAATACCTCCCCCTAGGACTTATTGTGAGGATTAAGAAAATCGGGTGTTAGGGCGAACGACGGGAAACGCCTGGTTTTGTAGGTCAAACAGTTGAGCATCTGCAGCGTCACGGAATTCGAGCCGACGTCACAGGGCCTTAGCACAGCGCCTGGCACGTGACCAAGTAAGAGTATGCATTCTACGAAGATGCGACCTAAACTTGGGTTGTGCGAAATACAACTAAAAAAACCAACTTCCAGGGAAGAACACTGTGTCCCGCCCCGCAGCCTTGGACAGAATACAGCTCACGCCATTAACGAAGGCACAAACAATGGCCGGAAGAAAGGAGGCTTTGGGGAAATTTCAGTTTAGCGCCATCTGGGACGGCTCATGACAATTGGAACCATCCCCACGGAGTCCTAGAGCGTGGTGGCCATCTGTCCTCCGTTCATGGAAGGTACTAGAGAAAGCCGTTATCTCAGATGACTCTCCAGTCATCCGTAGGAAGACGGAACAACAGCCTCCCCCGGTCCCCAGGGAGCAGGAAATGGGGCAGGAACCAGTAGCTGACGGGGTTGTGGGCGTGGAGATGGTTTTCGTTTTTAATTATTTCAGCCTCATTTTTGCATAAAAAAAAAAAAGTAACTTTTATTTTAAGCTCCCCAAATCCCTAACCTGCCACTTGCCGGCCAACGCCTCCCTCTGGCCCTCCCACCGGCTGGTGGTCAGGAAAGCACGGGGAGAATTAAGCGCTCGGGTACGAAGCACGAGATTGTTCCTTGGCACTTTCCACTGACGGTTAACTTTTAATTAAAAGGTAAAAAAAAAGACCTTAATTATCAGTTAACGAATTTCAAACTCTAATCAGACAAGGGAATTAATGTGTTCGGAAAAGGCCTCGATAATTATTTCTTTCGGTTTAGAAAAAGGGGGGGATAGAAGCACACCCCTGCTCCCCGCTCTTCCCTCTGGCTTCAGGCAGCTTGGACGGGGGACAGCCACGCCCGCACCTGTTTGCCAGGCTGGGGCTCAAGGGCCATGTCGCAAACAAGCTCAGCAGAAAAGACTCCTACCCGCAGCGGGGCAGGGAGCTGCCGGCGCGCCGGGCACAGGATGGATTTCCCTCCTCGTCAGAGTCGCTAGCGCTCAAAGACGACGCGCCCCGGGTGTGGGAACGGGGGTCCCTCGTTTCACGACCTTGTAGTTCTGCTGGCAGAGGTCTGCAGGGAGAACAGCGCTTTCCTACTGCTCTTCTTGGTTTATTTATACATGGTCGTTTTCCCCCCGAACCTCCCAGAACGAGCATGTATGCCTTTCCTTCCATGCGTTCTGTGGGAGGAAAGTTGAACTGGCAACTCTCCGTTGAGAAGAGTGAGCCCGCCACTGAGCATGGAAAGGCGAGGGGTCAAAGGCCTTCAGCCTCTCGGGCCGTCACGCTCTCCCAGGCAGCCGTGCTGGATGGGCGACCCGCTGGGAGGCCATCGACCCCATGAGCAAATGAAGACCTGGCTTAAACTAGGGAAAACATCCTTTTTTTCATCTGGAAGTCCCCACTGTAGGCAGCACTGAGCTCCTCCCCTGGACCACAGGCACATTTTGAGGTCACGGGACAGAAGAAAGGGGTGAGGAGGAAGCTTTGCAAAGGGGAAGGGGGAGACGGTGCCACCCGCTGTTGTCAAAGACACTCTTTGGTCAGAACGAGGGGAACAGATTCCCACGGACCTGAGGAGAATCAGAGAATCAACATGGGGAAACGAACATGGAAGCAAAGCGTGGTGCGTAGGGTGCAGCGGGGGCTGGGGTCTCTGTTATGTCCCCTGACACCCTTACAGACATGTGGGCAAGGAGCCGCCGCCACTGCTCCAGTCACGGGAAGACCCGGAGGTCAACCGGTCTCACTGGAAATGTTCCTCCCTGCGGGCAGAGAGGGACCCTTCACGCCAGCGAGGTGGCGCCTGCAATGGCAGCTGGTCCTGGGAAGAAGCCAACAGCTCCTGGGCACCGCGATGCCACAGCTTATTGCTGTGCAAGGGGCAACGACGAGGTCAGGTGCTAGGAGCGATGTCCCCTTCATCGGGTGAGACCGACTGTGTTGTCTCCAAGGAGAAACAGTGCTCACTGCGCCAGGTCCCTGTGTTGCAGGTGAGCTAGGAAGGCTGGTGGTGAGACTGAACCAGAGATGGGGTGTCTGCTTCCCCACACACCTGAGGAACAGAGCTGACCCTTCCACCCGGGGCCCCGGCAGCTGCGGGGGTCCCCGGCAGCATCTAGCCTGACCTGGAGGTGCCCAGAATTCAAGACTCACAGAGGGACCGCACTGGAGAAAACCATCCTCCTGAGGGGAGCAGAGGAGGTTCCCCAAAGTGGCCTGACCCTTCAGAGAAGAAACTATAGGGTTCCACCTCCATCATGGGTGCAGAAAAACTATGACACACTCAAGAAAAAGGTGGCCAGAACCTCAACACTCTGCCGAAATCCAACGGCGAAGGTTTAGAGACCCTCCTGACTGGCTGCCCGGGGCCACTTTATAAGATAAACCAATGCTTCCCAAATCAACCGGGGATGAGAAAAATGCACAAGGCTCCTGAGGCGCGAGTGAATTCACAATCCTGAACATTTCGATTGCTCTTACTTAAATGTCTATTTCCTTCTTATTGTTCGTGCCTGGTATCCTTAAAATATAACTTCATAAAAATTTGTCATCTGAAATTTTGAGCATCATTTCTTCTCTATTATAAAGTCCATATATTTTTACATGACTCTCAACTTACTTGGGCAGCTCTCTCGCACAAGCCACAAAAAAAAAAAAAAAAAGATCCCATCATGTTGTAGATGAAGGTCGGGCCTTCCAGGTGCAGAAGTCCCGTGTCCTGTGTGGGGCGCGCAGACCGGAAAGACTCACAGACTCCCGCGGTGCCCGACGGTTAACACCCTTTCCAGCCGAGGGAGGCCCTGGGAAGGGCGAAGGGGAGGCTCGTTCGCTCAGTGTACGAGGTGCTGCAGCTCAGCACCCATGCAAGTGACGTTCAGTGAACACAGAGAGTGTGATGTGAAACGCCGTGAATTAGCCTCTGCGGGTGTTTGCAGAGATAGGACCTCATCCTGGAAAAGCCCTCGTCTCATTAGCGACCGTAGAGGACCCGCAAACAACAACCGAAATACAAGAGGAAAATTGCCGAATGGGAGTTACAGATAGACATGTGGATTTTTTTTTTCCCCTGCAAAGGTTTAACCATTTTTAAACCTTAAAAAAAAAAAAAAAAGCCAAATATGACAACGAACACCTTTGTACCCTGGACCACAGTTCGCTAACCAATGACGTTGCCACACTGACTGCTTTCTCCCATATTCTCGCTCTCCCTGTCTCTCTCCCCCTCCGCGTCTGCCTTCCTCTCCCCTCGTCGTTTGAAAGTAAGCGGAAGTCAGTCGATGTCCTTATAACATTTCATCTCCAAATGCTTCATCTCCAAATGTTTCGCCTAAGAAAGAGGACGCTTTCCTACGTAACTTGACCATCATTGCCACGCCCGAGGACTGAACATTCATAAGCGGTATTGCCAAATACACGACCCACATTCAAACGCCCCAGTCACCCAAGACCCTCTCACGGACTCTGCGTTGCATTTCATCACCACGTCTCTTTGGTCTCTTTTTACCTAGAACAGAGCCCTGGCTTGCGTGGTTGTCGCTGTTTGTAACGCATTTGAGAGTCCGGGCCAGCTGTTCCGTAGCATGTCCCACAGTTGGAATGGGTCCGATTGTGCCCTCGTTGTCTGATTCAGGTGAAACGCTGTGGTCCAGACGGCTAACTATTTGATGCCCTTCCCTTTGCATCAGAGCGAGAGCCCATGATGTCCTCTTTCCTGTGACCCTGATGTTGACAGATGACAGGGCTGGGAAGTTTCCCCTCATAATTAATAAATAATCTAGAGAGTGTCACTCTGAGGCTGTGACTGTCCCGTTCCCCAACAACTTTTCATCCCACGATTTCGCCTGATTCAGTGATAATTGTGAAATTTGATGGCGTTTCTAATTCTATCATCTTTCATCTAATACTGTCTCCTCCTTTTGTTTTGCATCTGCCATGCAGATTCGAAGGCGGGGGAGGTCTCTAGCTGGAGGACAAAGGAAACCTCGGTAAGGAGACGGCATTGGAAAAGCAGAAGGAAATTACAAAGGCTGCATGTGGTGCCTTATGAGAAAGCGGACTCGCTGCAGGTCCAGACAGGGTGTCCTGGCGGGCTCAGAAACCATGGCCCTCCTTTCTTCAGTCGTCTGCTGTTTTATGCAGACACACACGTGAGGAGCCACGTGGGGGAGAGGTGGGACTAGAACTGTCCACGCTCAGAGCAACAGGTGGCTGTCCTCCTAGGGTGACAAGAGAGGGTCAGCCTCTGGCCCTTGTCCACTGACATCGCCGGCCATCTGGGCCAAGCACCCCCACGTTCCTCAGACGTACAGTTGTAAGGCGCACGTGCTTAATACAGCAACCCAAAGCTTCAGGGTTAAGATTTGGGGGAACTGGACATTTTTATATTAAAACAAGTAGGACAATGATAAGAATGCAAAGCATAAACAAAACGTGAATCTGAAATATGAGATCTAGGCAAACATTTTGAACTTTTGGTGAGCCGTCTGGGTTGTCCCCAGAACCCGGGTACACACATCTTCTCTCCCTGCTTCCAAGACGACGCTGAGGGTAACATTTGAGAAACACTGTCCAAAGCCAATGAGACAATGCCTGGGCCACAAATGTCAGGTATCAGGGAGGCAAAGTAGAAAACAGGCAGGTTTGATTACACAAAAGCAAATGGAAAAATTCACTGAATATTGTCATCTTTGAAATCGACATATGGTCGCAGGAAGAGGAAATTACTAACAATTAATTCTTAAACATTTTATTTCTTATAATATCTTTATTGGTGGAGGAGTTTCTAAAATGGTCTCCTTTGTCTTATCCCAGAGATAACTAGAGTACTTCGTGGGCTGTGTTAATAAAGAGAAAATAGGCTCTAACTTTTTTTAGGGTTTAATTTTAGAATTTTTATTTTAGGGTTCAAATTCTATATTTTTCAGAGTGAGAGAACACTTTTTTAAAAAGGTCCAATCAAATAGAATAAGCATTCCAAAGCCTTATCAAGATTTGGAAGCTGGCCCATCATTTCATAAAATAGAGAAAGGAAATCAATGCTTTAAACAGAACAAAATGAAATCATTGTTTTTATGAAATTTTTGAAAATCCAAACTCTGAGGGCTCGGATTTTGTTAAGCCACCAAAAAGTGAAAACCAATAGAGCCTGTAAGTGTAGATTTTTATGAAGTGGAAATTATGCTAATTTTTCTAATTACAAAGTAGGAGATTTCTCTGGGTCCGTCTGTCCATTTGAATCCTGAACTCTCTTAAATATTTAGTGTATTGCCTCTTTGGAACAGAAGTCTCAGCAGCTGAAATTTTAATGATGTTAGAGACTGTGCTCCACTCCCAGAGAGCATGTCAGGTGACAGAGCGCAGTTCGCTCTCAGACCCCGGGATTTCTAATGCCACAGAGCAGCTGGCCACCACGCTCCTTGGTCCTTGGGGACGTGTGGGGCCCCAAGGTGAACAGCTGAGCGTAAAGCCCATCAAGCCTAACTCAAAACCAGCCAGTCCCTAAACCCAATCTCACCTGAGTCCTTCCTGCACTTTCTTTCCAAATATTTGTCAGCTTATAGCCATGTCTTTACTTGTGTATGGTATTTCTCCCCAACTAGACTTTAAGTTCCATGGGGCTGGGAATCATGGTCTTTTTCACCCCTAAGCACCCGGGACCAGCTTGTGCTTAATGAAAGAGTGAATGAAGACATGAGCAGATTGCAAGCAGCAACCCTCTCTGAGTGTGTTCCCTCTCGCTCAGGCATTGGTTATTTGGTATTGGTCTACAGCCCACCTGGATTTTATTTAACCAAATGGATAGGCTCGAGACTCCGGCTTCCTGTCAGTTCAGCCATTCCTCCGGCTAACCTTCTCTGAGCCCCCAGCACGACAGCAAGAGCTGGGGATGTCAAGGCCGAGGGTGCAAACAAATGTATGAACACACCAACCAAACCAACGCCTGCGACAACCATTTCTTTTCGAGGGCAAGCTCATGGACACTGTCACTCTTAAAACCCAACATGAGAACGAAATTATAAATTTAGGAAGAAAAACAAAAGAAGTGGCAATCTTGTCTCACCAGTACCCAGGCCCAGAGGGCAGCGGGCTCTCTGATTTCACTCCCTCCGGCCCACTCCTCCAAGCAGCAGACCCTGAGACCCCCACAATGTCTTATACATAGAGACCTTCACCAACCAGCAAAGGCTTTGATCTCAAATGCCAACTCCTGTTGGCTGGTAGCTGGGGGTAGAAACTACCAGGCTCCGTGGAACAAGGCTGCCGCGGGTGCCATATGTTATATTTTTGTTAATTCTGCCCTAGGACGTGACATTACTGTGAGGCTGACGTGGAAAGATCAGAGGAGTTTCCTGACCCTGTCTTACCATCAGGATTTTGGCACATAGTTAGTGCTCAAAAAAATTAGATGGATTAGTCTCTAGTGGTATTCACTTGGTGAGCTCATGTCACACTTTCTGTACCATTTTGTAACTGAAGAGTTTTATGGAAAGACGATGACTCTGAGGTGGAGACATGGAGAACGGCCTTCGTTCTGGGTCCTAATTTATGATTATCTGATAGAGTAACAATTCTCTAAGTCCTCTGATTCACGCATCAGAGCCCAAGATATTCCTGACTTAAGCTATGCCCAAGACGACCCCTGGGCTCCCCACGACACACAGCCCTTCCGCACTCTGCTAGGACCACTCATTTATTCAGCTGCAAGTCTGTAAAGACAAGGATGATTTCTAATTCATTTTTGTTTCATCAACCCCAGGAGGAGCGCCCGCCCAGAACAGGTTCCTATTAAATGTTAATTCGATAAATGCACTGAAAATCTGACCCCAAGAAGCTGGAAAGTTTGCCTCAAAAATAGCGATATCTGGATATTCGAACCCTGGCCGACACCGCATATTTCAGAGTGCTAGAAAATCTGAAGCAAGACACGAGGACTTACGGCTGATGGACTTGCTCGCTCTGAGCTCCGGCACTGAGGCAGACGCTCGAAAGGCACCAGGGAGGGGCACGCAGGGAGACACGGAGTTGTCTGGTGTCAGGGCGGGGGCTGGAGGGGCAGCTTTCTCCCAGACAGAAGTGCTGGCAGAATCCATCGTTCCTCTGTGGAGCCCCCCACCACTCGCGTGCCGACCCAGCCGGGCGCCATATCTGAATCTCCATCACGTAGTTAATGTGCTTCACCTGGCCCAGGTGGTTTCCTGAAACCCTGCCCCGCCCCTCCCAATGGGTGGGCCACCCAAACCACTTCCAGAGGCTTTTCCACACAAATGAAATGTCTTGGCTCAAGCTGCGAACTTTCCTAAAATCTCTCAAAGGTTCAGAAACCCTAAGCTGGCCATAGCTGGCTTTGATGTGCCACATTCCTGTTGCTGAGCAACCCCGGCCTGCTACCAGCAGCAGCTGGCCTTCATTCCGGGTCCCTCTAAGCCCAGCATGGGCGGCACCCACCTATGGCTTGACAATGACTCTTGCTAGGTAGCTCTGGGCAGGGCACTAGGCCTGGGGCAGGGCCCCTCCCAGGAGGCCCTGGGCCTGCATATTCGATGGGTGCTTCAACAAAGCTAGAGCATCTCCTGGGCTGCATCAGAGGATATATCCAAAAGGCATACTGGTCCAGCACCAGAGCCCTGCTAAAGGGGATCCTCGCTCCATAGGTCAGCCTCACTGGCTAGTCTTCACAATCAATCAGCCCAAGGTAAATCCCTCCCACTGGCGTGCAAACAGCAACCAAGGCTCAGCTACAACAGGAAGGCACACACAACCCATACAATGATACCTAGAACACCTGACTCAGGTGACCAGGGAAAACTGCACCACTTGGGCCCCACAGGACACTTACTACATAAGGCTACTCTACTAAGAACAGGAGACACAGCAGCCTTACCGAATACACAGCCACAAACACAAATAGGCAGCCAAAACTGGGAGACAAAGAAACATGTCCTAAACGAAAGAAGAGAACAAAGCTCCTGAAGGAGAATTAAACAAGATGGTGACAAGCAATCTACCAGAGGCAGAATTCAAAACACTGGTTATAAGGATGATCAATGAACTTGGGGAAAAAGTAGATGAACTCAGTGAGAACTTTAACAAAGAGATAGAAAACATCAAAATGGAGACAAAAATATTTTAAAAATCCAATCAAAAATGAAGAATGTAATTACTGAAATAAAGAATGTATCAGAGGGAATCGACAGTAGATTAGATGAAGCGGAAGACAGAATCAACGATTTAGAAGATAAGGTAACAGAAAACACCCAGAGAGAACAACAAGAAAATGAATCCAAAAAAATTAGGAGTCTATGGCCATGCTACCCTGAATCAGCCTGATCCTGTGTGGTCTTAGAAGCTAAGCAGGGTCGAGCCTGGTTAGTACTTGAACGGGAGACCACATAGGAAGACCAGGTGCTGTAGGAGTAAAAAATAGAAAAATAAGGGATCGTAAGCTGACAAGGTCTTTGCAATCTGTGAGGTCAACCAAGGGTTGCCTCGCCTAAAAAATAATAAAAATAAATAAAAACAAAAATAAAAATAATAAAAATGAATTTTAAAAAATAGGATAGTTTAAGGGACCTCTGGGACATATCAATACAATGGAACATTACTCAGCCATCAAAAAGAATGCAATCTTGCCATCTGCAACACCATGGATGGACCTAGAGGGTGCTGTGTGGAGTGGAGTAAGTCAGACAGAGAGAGACGGATGTCACATGATTTCACCTACATGCGGAATCTAGAGAATAAAATAAACTCATAGATACGTAAAAACATTCTGAGGGTTGTCACTTGGAAGGCGGTTGGGAGTGGGTAAAAAAAGAGAATGTTATTAAGAAGTACGAAGTGGTAGTTACAAAATACTCATGGGAATGTATTGTATGAGAAAATAGTCGATAATATTGTAATTACTATGTATGGCGTCAGATGGGTACTAGACTTACCAGGTGGTCACTTCGTAAGTATATAAATGTCTAATCACTATGTCGTACACCTGAAACTAACATATTATTGCATGCCAACTATGATTGAAAATTTTAAAAATATTTTTAAAATTATGAGAAACTCAGCAACAAACAAGCAGAAACTCAATTTAAAAATGAGCAAAGAACCTGAATAGACATTTCTCCAAAGAAGATACACAAATGTCCAGTAAACAGAAGAAAAGATACTCAAGATCACTAATTATTAACGAAAATGCACATCGAAATCTCAGTGAGATCCACACCCATTAAGATGGCTATTTAAGAAAAAACAAAAACAGAAAATAACAAATATTGCTGAGGATGTAGAGAAATCGGAACCCTTGTGCACTATTGTTGGGAACGTAAACTGGTGTGTGTAGCTTCTGCAGAAATGGTACGGTGGTTCCTCAAAAAATTAAATTACCTTGTGATCCGGCAGTCCCACTGGTGAGTGTGTGTGCAAAGAACTGAAGGCAGACACTCGAACACATACTCGTACACCCATGTTCACAAGAACCAAAAGATCGAAACAACCCGAATGTCAACTCGTGGATGAACAGGTGAACAAAATGTGGTCATTACATGCAACGTAATATTGTCAGCCTTAAAAAGGGAAGGAAATTCTGACATATGCTCCAACATGAAAAAACCCTGAGGACATCATGCTAAGTAAAATAAACCAGACGCAAAAGCCAATAGTTATACGATTCCACTTCTATGAGCTGCCGAGAGTGGTCATATTCACAGAGACAGAGGGTACAATGGTGGTCGGTCGACTGGAGCCAGGGGAAGGGGAGGGGCAGTGTGTAACGGTGAACAGTTCAGTTTGGGAGAATGAAATGTTCTGGAGACAGATGGTGGTGTTTGCACTAAGTGTGAATGTGCGTGCATCGCTGCATTTCATGACGCTTAAAAATTATAAAATGGTAAATTTTATGTGTATTTTACCACAATAAAATCAACTAAAGAAAAAAACTACACGTCTTTAAGATTACGCTATTTCACCTTTGTGGCATTCACCCTACGTATTTAATCACAAGCACATGAAATTACGTATGTATACAGTTGTTTGTTGTGGCATTGTTTGTAATAGCGAAATATTAGAAGCCAGTGAAATGGGCGTTATGAGAGGACCAGCTAAATAAATTATCGCTCAAGCGTACGGCGGAAAGTTTTGCAGCTGTAAAAATGAATCGAGCTGTTCTCTATGAAAGCATGTGGAAAGTTTTCCAAGATAAATAATTGAGTGAAGCAAGCAAGGTGCAAAGCTGAGCGTAGAGTACACTACAATCTGTTTTAGAGATGAGAGGAGAGTATGCCCTTGAATTGCCCGTGTGTGCACAAACTTTTAGAAGAACATACTGGAAACTAGTAAATGGCATTGCCTGTGAAGTGGGGAGCTGTAGCGGGGAAGAGGGGGACGCCTCACACATTCTGTTTAATTTTTTTAAAATAAATTTATTTACGTAACTTAGTGTCAAGTACACAGGACATTGGTTAGACATCTATAATGTTCATAAAACAAGCCTCCCAATTGCCCGCTCCCTCCCCTCCTCTGCCGAGCCGTCATATTAACGCTGACCGCCTTCCCTCTGCCGTGCTCCCCATCCCCGTGACCATCTATCAACTACTAATCTGTACTTCTTTAACCCTTCACCCCATTCCCCCAGCCTCCCAACTCCCCTCCCCTCTGTCCGTCACCAAATTGTCCACTATATTTGTGAGTCTGTTTTTGATTAGTTTGTTCTTTTTGCTCCTTAGATTCCACATATAAGCGAAATCATGTGCTATTTATCTTTCCCTGTCTGACTTATTTCACTCATCATAATAACTGCGAGGTCTAGCCACGTCCTTGCAAATGGTCGGAATTCATTTTTTTAGCGGCTGAGTAATATTCCATTGTATATAGGAGCCACAACTTCTTTATCCAGCCATCTGTGGATGGGCGTTTCAGTCACGCCCATCTTGGCTACTGTGAATTGTGTCGTCATGAATATTGCAGTGGTGCATAGATCTTCACGAATTATTGTTTTGGTTTCCTTTGGATGAGTATCCAGAAGTGCAATTGCCGGGTCTAGAGGGCCACGTTTTGATTATCTGGAAAATTCGGTTGCGGTTCTTGGTTTGATGGAGATCCTCAGAGGGTCAGCAGGTACTCCAGCAACAGAGGGAGCGAGGAGGCGGATTGAGAACTGCTGACCGACAGGTGGCTGGCGTAGAGATGGCCATCACTGGTGACCTTGACATGAGCTGATTCCTCGCTGTGTTGGGGATAGAAACTGGGGATAGAAGTAAAAAGAGAATGGAGGAGGGACTGTGCATACGAAGCACTGTCCTTAGCACAGAGCCTGGCACCTAGTAAGCTCCAGTAGATATTATGATGTGCCAATGTTCATCACGAGGCCCGTTTCCTGCACAGCTCTATGTGACCCCTAAGCTGCAGATAGAAATACTAAAGACAGCATGCACCCCAAGGTGCTAAGTCATCCAGGAAGAAGGTGTCAGCCGAAGAACTTGACCCGGACAAATTGGACTTGAAAGGACAATTTAACTATTTTTTTAATAGATAAATAAATGTCAATTTCTATTTTGCAGTTGTAGAAAAATGTTTGGTAAAAACAGCAAGAAAACTTGTGATGGAAACGAGGAAGTCCCCAGAAGCCTGAGTCCTGCTGTACCAACTGGGTCTTGAAGCAAGGGTGGCCGGAAGTGGACAGCGAGACGGAGGAGTCCTGCTGGTCACGAAGACCCGAGGATGCACCTGCTGGAACTTCTCTCCCAGATGAAAGAGCTGTTCTGTGAATAATTTTTTTTTTTTTTAACCACATGCCCTGAGGTCTCAGCGCTTCGGCAATGTCATCAGAAATGAGAGACGTTAGATGCTTGACTTAATTGGAAGGTCGTGCTTGGTGACCTAACCTGCAGGCACGGTACCAGCTCATTTTGTAAACGGAGAGAAGAGAAAACCTTCTTCCAGCCATCATGATATTCAAAACCTATGTGGGTTCAGCAGAAAACCAAAGGAGCAAGCAAAACACCACGACCTTCTCGCACCTCTGGGCCGAGACAGCAGCTGACCCGTTTGGCTTGGCCCTTGAACTCTGATTCTGCTGTGTCGGATGCACAGTGTGCCAGCCAACCCAGGACCGCCGCCCTCCATAGCTCTGCAGAGACCTTCGCCCAGCAACCCCACTGACATGCTGATCTGTTCAATAAAGAATGAATCACGTAGAAAATTGAGAGCTTTCTGCACTCCCTCCCCAGGCGCCAGAGCTGTGTGTGTGGAGGTGGTGGGGGGGGGCTCATTGAATCATAGACTCAGATATCACAGCCACATTCTGCCCTTTAGCCCGTCAATAAAAATATATTAAACCAGGAGCTGTTCAAGCCAGAAATACACAAAACAGCAACACATGAGACAAACTTTCAGGAGCCCTCGTGAAGCTCTTTTTCTAGTGGTAGAGACAGGCAAAAATCAGCAAAGGAATGTATCTCTAATACTGATTTTGAATACGAATACACGCTGTCGAGAATAACATGGCCGTGAATACGGCCATGAAGGGGTAGGCGCAGCCGGGGTGGGACACAGGACGGTTATAGCTACGGCCCACGTGGGGGTCCTGCCCACGGAGGCGCTACGCTAGCACTGACCTGAGAGAAATGAGGGAGCGAACCCTGTGAATATCTGGGAAAGAGCAAGGGTCCCAGGGAAAGGGGGCGGCGAGGATACAAACTCTGAGGCAGGAATGAGCTCAGTGCGTTTTAGGAATTGCAAGAAGGCCATTGTGGTTGGCATAAAATGAGAGAGAAGGAACATGGCAGAATTCAGAATCGTAAAGGTACCTGAATGTCGGATGTGTCGGGACTTGTGGGCCATGATAAAAAAAAAAAAAAATGGATTTTCTCTAAATGCGTTGAGAAGCTTTTAGAGGCTTCAGGGCAGGAGAATGGCATGACCTGGTTTGGACTCTAAAATACCACTTTGGCTATTCTGCGGAGAAGAAGCAATTGAGAGGCCATTGCCGGTAAGAGATGATGGTGCCTCTGACCAGGTGATAGTGGTGGAGGTCGTATTCGTTTTCTATCGCTGCTGTGAAAAGTTACCACAACCCCAGTGCCTTAAAGCAACAGTAATTTATTACCTTACAGTTCTGCAGGTCAGAATTCCAGGACAGTCTCATGACGCTAAAGGCAAGGTGTTGGCAGGGCTGCGGTCCTGTTAGGAGTTCTAGGGAAGAAACTGTTTCCTATTCAGCTGAGTTTTCAGAATTCAGCTCCTTGTGGCTACAGGACCAAGGTCCTTGTGTCCTCGCAGGCTGTAAGAGGGGAGCTGTTCCCAGCTCCTAGAGGCTGCCATGCTCCTTGGCTCAGAGCTGCTTCCTCTTCAGAGCTAGCGATAGCAGCTGAGCTCTTCCTGCGGTCTCTCTCTTTGATCCATCGTTCTGCCTTTCTCTTCCCCTAAGAACGCAAGTCATTAGGTCACCCAGGTAAACTAGGACAATCTCCCGTCTGAGGCCTTTAGCTTAATCACATCGGCACAGCCCCCGTTGCCAGGCAAAGCGACATTCATCAGCTTTGGAGATCAGATCGTGGACATCTTAGGGGGGCCATTATTCTCCCATCCACAGAGCTGGTGAAAATAGGTGGATTCCAGATGTATTTAAAAGAGATTTCCAGTGATACAAGTAAAGATGTGAGGAAGAGAACCAAGGCCACATGACCCGATTTCGGGTGGCGTCATTTATTGACACGGTGAGTTGTGGGTTTGGGAAGAAATCGGGCATTGGTATGTTGAGGGGTCTATCCAACACTCAACCGAGAAGCCACGTAAATTGGATGGAGGTTAGGGGAGAGGTCAAGATAAATATAAAACTATGAATCCATCCGTTTACACATGGTTTTTGAAAGCCATGGGACGAAGCGAAACATAAAGCCACGTAGGGAGAGGTTGCAGATAGAGAATCAAAAACTCAGTCCAGAATGAACCGACATTTAGAAGTCACAGGAAAAGGAGAATGCTAAAAAACAAACAAACAAACAAACAAAAACAGGGAAGTTAGTGAAGTCGGGAGAGTAAAGCTTCATGGAATCCGAAGGAAGGTCTTCAAGGAAGAAATGATCGACTGCACCAAACCCCAACGAGTCAAGCGAGAGGAAGCCTGGAAAGTGTCACTGGCGTGGCCGAGATGGCAGTTGTCGGTGATTTGGGTCCGCACGACCTCAGTGGAGGATAAAAGCTTGATTGGAATTGATTTAGAGCAAGCTTTTTGAGGAGTTTTGCTATGAAGAACAGCAAATAGGGTTGGCGCCTGGAGGGGGCTGAGAAGTCAAAGGAGGACAGTGTCGGGGCGTGGGAGGTAACGCCGTGCATTGGCTGATGGGACCGACCCCGGAGAGAAGGAAAATCATGGCGCAGGGCAGCCCGCTGAGACAGCCAGAGGAGGCAGGATCCAGGGCACACTGCGGGGAGAGGGGTGCAGACACAGCCGGCCCCTCATCACAACAGCGAAGACAGCGCCTGAGCCAGACAGAGGCTGATGCGGGGCTGGCAATTTGGTGAGGAAAATACAAGGTAGTCCTCTTTAGTTCCGTGAAATAAAACGAGATCATCGCCTGCAAGCAAACGTTCACTCCCTTCCCCGCCCCATCTCCCCCTGAGGAGTGGACTTTCCCACCACAACGAGGGGGGCCTGGGCCTTGTGACTTTGCCAATGGAATGTGAGGGGGATGCGAGGGGTGAACAGAGCAGTAAAATGACATGGCCCAGCTGGGCCTGGTCTCTTTGCTACTGCTGTAGCCGTGAGAAGAACGTACCCCCAGGCCCCAGCTGGTACCAGAATAATGAGAGACGCGTGGAAAAAGCAAGCCTGGCTGATCCGCAGGCCTGTGAGCAGGGTGGCGAATTCTTACTCTTGTATGCCACAGGGGTTTGGTACTTGCTTGTTCCACAGCAAAACTGACTGATACGGAAGCTGCTGGCAGTCTTAAGGAGAGTGGAGAAGGTATGATGTGATAATCTCTTAGTGTGAGAGAAAGCATTGAGCAGAGGGGGTCACAGGGCAGCTGGGCCGTGTCACAGGGCAGTGGTGCCAGCCAGCACTGTCAGTGATGTCCCCACCTCGTTGGCTTGCTGGGAAGCAGGCGCAGAACACTCAGAAAAGCTACTGTAGCCACAGAGAAGTTGTGCCAAGCAAAGTCAAGAGGGGCAAAGGTGGAGAGTGTTTGCGAGGGAGTAATTATATTTAAAAGCCGTGAACTCTCAACTCGATTAAAGAAGGAAGAGCTGACCCGAGGGCATAGTGGTCAGTGAAAAAGGAGAGTCAATCAATCGTTGGTCCCAGGGTCGACGAAGGGACTCGAGTAAGCGATGCTGAGAAGTGGGGCGTCTGCAAGGATTATGTTTGGAATTAAAATGTTGGCGCCTAAGAAACGACCACGGAGCGGGCGGCGGGGTAAAGCAGAGAGAAGCTGGCGTGTGAGCAGCGAGGGAGCGAGCTGGGCGCTGGACCGGCGTGGAGGCAGTGCCAAGAGGTCCGCCCGCGTGCTCGTTTACACGACGGTGAAGGTAGACGTGCGTTCCCCGGGCGCGGAGAGAGGCACCATTGCTGACTTATAAGTAACCACGCCCCTTCACGCCCCAATTCTGGCTTCCGGGGTGACACAATGAGAGCCACGTCAGACCGCACCGTACGCACACAGCATTCCGCGAATGAAAGCGTCAGGCGCTGTGGCCGTAGAGGGGGCTTGCACGGCAGCCCTCCTCCCCTTCTGCAAAGGGGAAATAAAACTTACCTCCGGAGTTGGACAGCAGTTGAAGTGGTACAAACAGAGTTTATCAGAATGACTGCAACCGAGGAAAAGAGACCTCGGTGGAGAATCAACCTCAGCTGTGAACGCGGCACGGAGAGTGGGAATTACAGCCGAGGACTAGGGCGGGTGCGGGCACGGAAAATCACTGAGAGGCAGCACCCGGGGCTGGGGGGCCTGCTCACCTGAGCGCACCGGATCCCTGCCGAAGGCGGGCCACATGTTCCGACCTCCCCTGGGAATGGTGGAGGTCGAGGGACCCAATCAGATATCGATGGCGATCAGTTACCAAGGGTAGAGGCTTCCGGGTAAACTGACTCAGCCGGGTTCTTGCTAAAACTAGATTTTATAAAGAAATGCACAGCTGGGCCTGGGAGAAGGTGCAGGACCCGAAGGCAGTTTGGTCAAACAAAGAATCTTTGTCACTCGCCAGTGTCAATAAATTCTCCTTGGAAAAAATCCTGGGTTTTACCCTTCAGAATATAAATCAGTGACTAAGGGGAAGAGAAGTACTCTCTCCGGCTTTGAAACCCGGGGTGCAGGACGTTCCCTGGGCTCATCCCACCTCGAAATGCAAACCCACATGGCTGGGGAGGTAGTCTCTCTGGGAAATCCCTCCCTATCTGATCATCACCTTTCAACTTCCAATTCTTGTTCTTTTAGCTCAGTTCCCGAGTTTCAACAAAATTTGCTCCCAAAACTCCAGCTATGCAGACACATAAAAGTATTTTCTCTCTGTTTCCCCAGATAATAAGCATGAACTGAGTGTCCAAACCTTCAATGAACAAGCAGTGACGGGAAGATGAGCTGAGGACTGTGACAAGTCAGCGTGATGTGATGTGGTGGCTCCCTGTGTGTGTCAACTCGACGGGGAGGGCACCCAGATATTAACTAAACATCATTCCGGGCGAGTCTGTGAAGGTGTTCCTGGATGAGACGACATTGGAATTGGTAGCCCGAGTACAGCAGGTCGTGTCCCCCAGTGCAGGTGGGCCTCGTCTAATCTGTCGAAGGCCTGACTGGCATGAATAAAAGGCTGAGTAAGGATCCTTTCTCTGCCTCACTGTCTCTGAGCTGGGACATTGGTCGTCTTCTCACCTGAGTCTCAGATTTGGACGGGTGCTTACACACATTGGCTCTCCTTGTGCTCAGGCCTTGGAACTGAGACTAGAATCACCCCAACGGCCCTCCTGGGTCCCCAGCCTGCCAGCCGCAGACCTAGGACCGCTCAGCCCCCGCGATCACGTGAGCACTTCCTTACAGTAAGCACAGATGTAAACATAATCCATGCCTATTACAAGATATATATAAATACACATGTTGCATATAGGATAGGTTATAATATGACAAAATAATATATCCTGCTGTAGGAGACTTCTGTTTCTCTGGAAGAATACGGAGTCGTGACACGTAGTGACGGCAGTTACCTCAAACGGCCAGAATCTGTGAGGAAAGCAGGAAGAAATGGTTGGAAAGAGGCTGTGAGAAACAGGAAGGACCCCCAGCCCACCTCCCCGCCCTGTGCTCCCCGCCATGGGAGAGGAGACCTGGGAGCAGAGACCACCACCACTTCAAAGGGCTGCAGGGCCCTCAGGGGACAGCAGACCTCATTCCGGGAGGGAGGGGAGCTTTCTGAGGAGCCTTTGAAGGTACAGGGGATTCTGCCGATGACAGACTTGGTCCCAGGGTCACCGTGGAAGGTTTTGAGTGCTAAGAAAGAGGCGGGGGATCGAGTCTCATTAAGGATGGGAAAAGGCCACCTGGACGTCCCGCCAGGCTTGCTGCGTCCTGTGTGCCCCTCCCCCTCAGGTGCTGCAATGAGATGCGTGCCAGAGGGAGGCAGTCCCGCCTGCAGAATTCACCGGGCGTGCACTGGGACAGGGCTGAGGCGACTCTACCAGGAGGCCACCTTCCGGGCAGACTCTGTTCAGCTCACCAGTGACCAGCTTCTGCCTCAAGCGAAGGAGAGGTGAAGCTCAGCGCTGTGGTTACACGATGGAAGACGATGGAAGACCGTTCATGGACGACCTCCTCTGAAGGTACTCTGGCCGTTCAAAAACTTGCTATCAGAAGATCTCCAGGTACCCCGTCACCTGCAAATGACGGGAGACGCAGCCCGAGGCTAGGTCCTTGGGAACCCTTCCCGCCTTCTTGGTTCCGGTTCCGCCCGCCCCCTCATCACGCCTGTGCCTCGCTGCACCACTGTCTGCTGCCCCCCGACCCCAGTGCCCTCTCTTCTTCTTTCGGTGACTTCTCTCCCCTTAGGACCCTTCCTCCCTCACATGGTGAACCGGTTCACAACCCGCCGCCCCTCCGCGTTTGTCCGACCTTCCCTTCACACACCGTCTCTCTCCAGTCGCTTGTGCAACGTCACAAAGAGCCCACCCTTGAACGGTGGGGATTTGGGGTGAGCGCAGACTCAGGGCAGCCTGCCGCACCCCACCTGAGACAGCCACCGTGACTTCCCTGTCTGCTACGGGGTCTTGTCAGTAGTGAGGAGGATGAGAAGGAGGAGGTTAATGTCACCAGCCGGTGGGAACGGGGCAGGTGAGCCAGCACTGCAGCTTCCTGTCCTCCAGGTGGCCTTTCTGGGGGCCTCCCCTACTCCTCACAGGCCCCCGCCCCAGTGTCGAGCCCTGGTTGTCACCGCAGCCAGCCTCCTGGCTCTCTCCACGGTGTGTGGAGAACCCCCACAGTGGGCTTTTCCTCACTCTCCTGCCCTCCGGCTCTGCCTCCTAGAATCACCAGCTTCCACAGGCAAGGAGACTCAAAATAACCCCCTGCCCCCCTCGATTCCCCGGGGCCAGGGAGTTGGGAGGTAACTGAATTTATGAGCCAATTTTAATGTTAACTGACAATTTGGATCATCTGAAAATTTCTTTACTTCCTCAAAAAGTCACGACCTGTGCGCTGGCTGTAATGTAGCCAAGAATAGAAAGCAGACAGACCGAGAAGCAAAGATGTTTCTCTCTTTCAGATGGTATTAGCTCATGTGAAAACCCGCACGCTAGTCCGCTGGGAGATCATCACTGCAAAGAGCCTTCAAATTTAAAACAACCTTGGACAAGTCCAATAATTTGACAGTTCTGTGGGGACAGTATTTTATTCTTTGTGTTCTAAAAAGTTTTGGAAAATCAGAAGTGTTGGCTGATTCTTCAGCTTCGATGGAAGAGAACAAAATAAAAGTTTTGAAGCAAAAGTGGCCGTCTATCACCGTGATACCTCTGTGGTCCCAGAACCCTGATCCCAGAATGCATCACGGGTCTACGTCGGGTCATCCAGCGATGGCACACCTCTCCTTAGCTACTCACGGCGGCTTTTTATGTAACTTTCACTCGTAGGATTTGCTGACTCATGTACCAGGAAAATCTTTTATTGAAATTTCCTCTCGATTTTTCAAACTCATAGAAATCATGTACAGTAAGAATTTAAATAACACCCCTTGTTGCATTAAGATACATAAAAACAGACTATAGGGAAATGTCAGTATTAAAATATTTTAGAGGTTAGGCATGAATTTCTCTAATGGATTTGGGTTTGGGGGTTTTGTTTTGGTCATCTTCTATATGTGTGTTTTCTGGTACATGCGTGAAAGGGGAGGAGGATGGGGGAGGGAGGGGAGGGGGGTCTCTGTCACAACCGCTCAACTCTGTCATTGTGCACAAAAGTAGCCAGAGGCAAAACATAAATAACTATTGGCTGGGTTCCAATAACACCTGACTTGTGGACACTGATATTTGGATTTCATATAATTTTCACATCATGGAATAGTCTTTTTTGGATTTTTTTCCCAACCACTTAAAAAAAGTAAAACCTATTTTTAATTCATAGGCCACATAAAAACAATCAGCAGACTCGATTTGTTTCTGGGGTTGCAGTTTGCTGACCCCTGTCATAGACACAAAACAAATGTCTCTCTCTTACCTTGCTCTTTATGCCCACAACTCACACACACACACACACGCACCACACAACTGTGAGAGGCGGAAGGCCTGGGCTATTTCTTCCATCATCTGCTACTGTCATGATACATTTCACCTAATTCAGTCCAATTTGCAGTTTTTGAGGGGAAAAAAAAGCTAATCAACAGTAAGTCTTTAAATTAGTTTTTGATTTAGACTATAATTTGCTATTCTTTGAACTGTCTCAGACTTTATTAGCCATGAAATTGAAGCATAATATTACCAATTATTCCCAAATTAAGTTACTCTATGAAATATCATACATTATTAAGTGTTCTGGGGAAAAAAATGTCATCGATACATTCTTACATTCTGGGCTACATTCTCCCCCTTCTCTCCAGACTTTGCTGGAATCTAAGTTTTCTGCTTTGTCAAGCCAGCATTGTCACGGGACCAGGCATGATTGTCTCAGTCGGAAGGCACCGGCTGGGCGATTCCTCTCACAAACTTTCCACCAGCCCGAACGTCCAGAATCTCGTTGTGTTATTAGACATAACAGGACGCGCCCAACAAAAGCGGGAAGACAATGGTGGGGCCGGGTCGCTTCCCACTCAGGACCCGGCCTGCCCGGGTCCAGGCCAAGAGGTCGGAGCGCCCGCTTCCTGAAGGTGGGGAGCACATCTCCCTGAGGCCCAAACCCGTGGATGGTTCACGGGCTGTGCTGGGTGCGAATTCAATTCCATCTGCGGGATGCGGCTCCCGAGGCCGCAAGGACCCCAGATGCCTGCACACGCCCAGAGGGGGCAGCGGGGTTGTGTCAGACGTCAGACGGGGACAGGCAGGGGTGTGTGTGTGTGTGTGTGTGTGTGCGCGTGTGCAAAGGTAAGTGCCAGAAGGGACTGTCGGGGTCCCCATCTAGTCCTTTTGTTCCACTAAAGCGTCACTGAAGCTGTGACCGTCTCACGTGCAAAGCCAAAGTCCTTTTCTCTGCCTGGTGTCCTGGGTCAGTCAACTCGTCCTCAAGGAGAAGAAACGACAAGCCGTCTGGGCAGAACACCTCCCCCCGTGATGTCGCACACGCGTTCTCCGTGGCGTCTGCTTCCTGGATGCTCCCGGCTGGGCGTCTTCTGGCCGCCGCTCCACGCCCGGTTCCGCCCCCCGCATCCCGCGTGGACGCGTCAGTGGGCTCCCTGGACCGCCGGTGGGCTACGGTGAACAAGAAGCATGCGCAGGAGAGTGAGGGGGTGGACGGAGGGGGCAGAGTCTCCGTCACGCCGCCTCCCTGCCTGCCGGGTCTCCGTGGCTCGGCCGTGCACCTCCACCTGAGGCCGAGCAGCTGCCAGGGACCCTCCCCGTTCAGGAGGAGCCACCTCTCGAGCCTGTCCTGCCTGCTCCGCCTGCAGCCCGAGCCCCTCCTTGCTGTCTTGCCTCTCGCCTATTCTCTCATGCCTGAACTTGTCTCTGTCTCAGCTGTCCCACAGGGGGCGTCTTCTTCCCCAACGACACTGTAAGCCCCTCCTGGGCAGACGTCACTCATCGACACGGCCTCTTCCTTTCTGCTCTGCAGCAGCTTTTCAGCTGTCGGGCCGTCAACTCCGAGGGCCTGGCCACCCGACTTGCATGCCCCTACGAGTTCTCCAAGGTCAGGGCCACACAGAGCAAAGGAAGCGCTTCCGCCAGGCCCCCAATTACCCCCGATGTGCCAGCCTCACCACTGAAGTCCTGCTCCAGGCCAGCCAAGGGAGCCCTTGACCTCATGGGGCAGGCTTGGAATCTGACAGAGTCACCAGGGCCGAGAGCCCTGGACGGGCGGGCAGGTGTCGTCTCCCTACTTAGGGTTTTATGACACGAGGCCATGAGAGACGTTTATTTCAGTAACTCTGCGCCCTCATCGGCCAGCCACCAGCAGAGAGCCATGGCTATCTATCTTTCTGAGAAACCCCCGCCCCCGCCCCCGGCCACAACATTGCTGGGGTTGACTCCTCTCACCTACCCCCCTGAGCCCGCGTCAGCTCTCTGCACCGCAGAGGTGACAGATGAATTCACCACACCAGAAAACACCATTTTCGGTTGCACGCCGCCTTGGGGTTTGCAGGATTCTGAAATAGAAACTGTGGCATACGCAGACATAGCACCGAGAGAAAACACGGGTTGTGTGTCTGCAGGAAAGAGCCCATCCCAGCTGGACCCGTCAAGGTCATCTTCAAGGGGTCAGCTCTAGGTCAGCACTGCCCGACTGAACTGTCTGCAGCCACGAAACTGTAACCCACACTGCCTGATCCGGGAGCCGATAGCCAGTGTGGCTAAGCACTAGACACGTGGCCAGTGTGACTGAGGAAATGAACCTTACATTTTATTCCATTTCAAATAGTTTCAACGTAAATGCTGCGTGTGGCTATGGTATTGGACGGTGCGGCTCTTGCAGTCGTGTTCGTAGACCTTATCTACGAACTGGCCGGGGGCTTTGAGAAAACTCACTCCCGCGGTCAGCCACTGTAAACCCTGCTCGTGAGTGACGCAGGAAACCTGCCCACAGTCCAGTCAACGAGAACACATCCTGACACTGATTCCACAAGCACATACTAAGTTGGAGAGATTTCTATGAAAATCATTTTGGCATCGTTTTCCTGAGCTCGAACCTTAAAGTTCCATTACATTCTACACGCCAGGCCTACCCCAACTCCTAAAATAACCACGGAAATGTGATTCTCCTAGCCAGCACAGGGCAAATATTCGTCGTAATTCAATATACTGTCTTTCTCAATGTTGACCTGTTCGATACGAACATTTACTAAACGCCTACAGAATGTCAAACTCTGTAAAGGTTATGAAAGGCATAAACGACACGATGTTTGCCTCGTCCCGGGATCTGGGTTCCACAGCGGCTGAAGGACAGTGAGTTAAGGCTGTGACGTTCACTCATTGAACAGCTCTGCCCAAAGGTCTCCTGGACCTTCTTGTCTTTCTGCTTGACTTATCAACTCTAACTGAAAAATAAAAATAATAGTAAATAGAAGAGACATAAGAGATACAGTAATTAAGTGTGGTGTATGGACACTGACTGGATCTTAAACGAAAAACTAACCGGAGAAAATAACAAGACAGTGAGGAAAATTATAATACTGAATCGCTGTTTGATGGCATCAAAGAATTTTTTTCAATTAAAAGAAAAACAAAGAAAATGCTTAATCCCTAAACACCGTGATTCTATAACCTACCACCTGATTAGCAAGGAGTGAAGGAAGGCAATACGGTTTTTTGGTGTTTTCTCTTTTATTATTAAAGAACACATTACCTGTTTCCAGGTTTTTCACAGTGTTTGTGGCGTGTGAGGTACACCCCGTCCAAAGCACAATCCACAGCTAACTCCTCTGAGGACATGACAGCAAGCCCAATGAGGGAGCGCACAGAAATGAACGTCTTCATGTAAATATCCAATAATGAGATATTTCTCCAGGTATACATCAGCTTTAGAAGGTAATCTTATTTTTAACCTGTGAGTTCTGATTTCCAGGCAATTTTAGATGTCTGGTGGCTCCTAAGTTTTATCCTGTTTTTTCACTGTTAATACGCAATATTGTCCATATATTAAACATATATAAATATAATCTTCATATGATTTAAGATAATAAAACATTTAAAAAGTCATCTAGTGTTTATTAGATTAACAAGAAGGAGTGTTCAGTGATGAGAAAAATGATCATGATAGAGCTGCAGCTTTTACTTAGCAATTTTATGAAATTCACTCAAATATCGAAACACAATAAAAGTTCCATTCTACTTTGAAAGCTGGGAAAATCGATTCCTGCTCTCGCTACAAAATGTCCATTCAAATGGTTCCAACATCGCTTCTTCCAGGTAATGGTGACAGAGCTGGAGTCCAGCTTCGGGGTGACGGAGAGAAATGCTGACCTCGTCCTCGTGTAAGCCATCAGCCAAGTGCAGCATCGAACCAGGGGACACCTTCGCTATACTAAAGTCTCGTTCTTGACCTTCCTGGGACTGACCGTGTGAAGGGGCACCTGGGGCTGGCTTGCTGGGCCCGGCTGGCCGTCATGAGGTCCCTGGTGACAAAGGGAAACGGTTGATTGAATCGGCTGAGACCACTGTCCACAGCACACGTGAGGAGCAAGCTCCACTCATCCGAGGAGATAAAAGGAGATGCAGAGAGGAACGAAAGTGTCAACACACTTCCTGTGGTCGGTATTCCCAGTAACACACGCTCTAGACGCTCCCCAAGTTCAGGACCTCGGGAGCGATCGGCCTCAAAGAACCAACATTTCTCCAAAGGCAAATTCCTGCAGAGATGCACTGTTTTGTCTTTCCATTTTCCTACGGACATCCTAGCTTTCTTAGGAAAATATGAAATATTTCTAACCCTTAGCGACACGCATTCCTTCTAACGGAGGCGGGTAAAACAAGAAGCACCCACCCCATCTCCCCTTGGGCGGCGGGTGTCGCTGGAGCATGTCAGGTGTGCGTTCTTTGCCCTTCTCATGCTGACGTGTGACCGCAAACAACCCGCTTTCGCCTCCAGAGGGACCGAGGCCTGTCTAAGCGTACTGCCCGACGCGTGGGACGTGCTTCCCTGCTAGTCCCAAACACGCCAGCTCACACGCCAAGGCACCATGACGACACAACACCTTAAACAACACAAGCGGGCGGCACGGACGATTCGCCTGGCAGAGGGAGGGGCGGTCGGCCTCGAGGCAGGAACGCTCTGGGTTCTGATCGTCACACACTGGCTCGCGATCCCTCAGACCCGGACAGCCGGAGCGATGCGCGCCCTCAGCACCACGGGGAGGCTACGCGTCTGCCGAGACCTCGCCTGACGTTTTACGGTTGTCACCTGCCTTCCCTGTTCACCGCCGGGTTGCCCAAAGGCATCGCTGTTTTCCGGATTTACCAAGAGTTATTTATGTTGGTCTCGATGGGGGAGTGACTAATGGGGAAGGCTGGATGCTGGTTTCGAGTTGTTCATGTGCTCATCCCCCCAAAACTGACAGACTCGGGCAAAAAGAGACAGAGCTGCCTAAAATAGCCAGAACAAAGGAGGGACAGTGCACTGAGGCCTGCACGGGAGGGAGGGGAAAGGGGAGCGTCTGCTTTAAATATTCATCGAGATGCAAAGCATTTGCAAACCCCACGGCGGACCCTTCCTGAGAGTGTATCGGAGCAGGAGGCCTTAAAGAGACCCAAGGGCCCAAGGCCACGAATCGACCTGGAAGGACTTGCCTCTCTTCAACGACCCACAACCTGGCGTAACTTTTATGTCGCACATGCGTCTACCCTGGTCTAATGATATCCCGTCACGCCTGGCTTGTGCGTATCGGCTTCCGTGACTGCTGCACGCGCCTCGTCGCCGCGGACAGGACGGCGTCGCGCCCGGCCGGCTCCCCGGGACGAGAACCGGGAGGCGTTTTTGCTGCAGGCTGATCGCGCTGGCGATCTCGCGGTTTAATCCGCGGGGTTTTCAGAGCCCAATCCTAATAGAGATTTTCTGCAAGACAGTGCAATCTGCAGGCAACAACCCTGCCCTCTAATGCGCCAGCTTCTCGGGCGGGCACCGCGCTCGGCGCCTCTCTGGGCCCACGAGGCCCGTGCGCGTGGAACCCCTCACGGCAGCAGCACAGGCGGCAGCGTGGCAAAGGGGAGTCCCACAGGGGCACACCGGGGTGAAAGGACAGAGGGAGAGGCGCCGAAAGCTGTTGGGGCCCTTGAGGGAGCAAGACTCACCGCAGAGCAGAGAGAGGGTGAGGGGGGAGAAAGCACAGATGCCCTGAGAGGTCCTCACCGGCCTGCACAGCAGGACGGTGGCCACGTAGACCGAAGGCCTGGCCTTGGGAAGTGCTACAAGGCACCTCCAGGCTGAGGGCCGCCCCGACCTGCTCCTCCAGTCCGTGGCTTGGCCACCTGGCGGCCCTCCAGTGGCCATTGACCACGTGCAGGACTGTGCCCTCCTTGGGCCAAGGGCAGCAAAGGGAGCCCCCACGCTCCGAGGCCTGACCGTCCCTTTACGTCCATCTCATCCGCCTTTTCCGTGAGCGCTTCACGGGCCGCGCAGCCCACGGTCCAGACGGGCGACCCGCAGCCACCGCCTGGCCCGTGCCTGCAAAGTCACCCTTTGGTTAGTGACCACAGACGGACGTCTTCAGGACTGCGCTCGTCCTGAGTCCCCACTGGAAGTGGAAAACGCCAGCTATTTGAAAACCCTCCGTCGGTGTCTAGCCGGGCAAAACAGGTCCTCTCCGCACATGCCATTTGTCCCTCATGCTCCGGGCCGAGATGCACAAACACGCAAGACGCACAGACGTGTGTTCCCGGCCCCTGGGGCCCAGCCCCCCGCGGCTACTGTTCTTTTTCCGCCAACAGATCATTTAGCTGGTTAGATGTTTAAGTAGCAGGAACGTCTCAAATTCTCCCTCCCCGTGTGTTTTCAACACAACGCTTCAAGCTTACGAAGTGGCCGTTCGGAGCTCGTAAGCACCAGCCCCCATTCCTGTCTCCAGACGCAGCCCGAGTTCCCCTTGCTCCTCATTTATTTTTCAAGGGGATTTACCTGGCCTGACCCTCTTCTGGATCTGCCCCTGCCCCCACCCCCTGCCGAGACCGGAGCGCTTGGCTTGCCTAGTGGAAAGACGAGCCGCAGAAGCGAGTGGCCGCAGACAAGCCACAGACGTAACGGTTAGCGTTAAATGTGTCCTTTGGTGGCCACGCTTGGTGCTAGGGGAGAAATAGCCCTTCGCCAGCCCGAGACCCCCACCCGGGCCCAGTCATGGGTGGGGGGTGCGGGGACAAGCAACATTCACGGCCTGGCGGGGACTCCGTTCCCCAGCCACCTGGGGAACGTCAGGGCCCTTCCAAAGGGACCCCGTTGCATCTCTGTGAGCTGTGCTCCCGACACCAGAGTCAACGCATCGGAAGATACCTGTGCAGAGAGCGGCCTCATCGGGAGGCGGTGACGGCCCGCGGCCCCGACACCCAGCAGCTGGAGCTTGCGCCAGGCACCCTCCGCTCGTCACATGGGCCCCTGCTTTGGCGCCTCAGACCGCTCACACGTCTTCCGCCTGGCTACCTTGGTTGTCGCGAATCGCATCACCTAGATCCCCTGTCACATGGTGGGGCGTCTGTCAAAGCTCGCCTGCCTCCGAAGGCCTGTGAGGCACACAGGGCTGGCAACAGGTGTGCGCTGAGCCGATCTGACCACCAGGAGGAACAGGGCAGCCTGGGGCTACCTGGACACTCCGGTGAGTGTGACGGGGGTGGGGGCCCTCCGGGGCAGGACCTCAGGGTGACAGCGACGCCTCGGCAGAACGAAGCCAAGACCCTCTGATCCAGAAACCGCTCTGTGCGTCTAGCTTTTCTAAAAGCCAAGGGGAGAACCTCCCGTCTTACTGGGGACCCCATCGCAGAATCGCAAAAAAAAAAAAAAAGTCCTTCCCATTTAAAGTTGCGTGTGTACAGATCGGGAAGTGGTGCCGGCTACATACAATTTGCTCAAGATCATTTGGGATAGAAAGAATCATATTTTTGCATATAAACTCCATTCATCCGTGACAAGCAATGCTGACTCTGTGACCAAAAAAATGAACATACTGTGCCCTCGTGGTTCCGAAGTGACTTTTAAGGTAACGCCCTTCGGAAGGACGGCAGCCATCAGAGCGGGCTAACCAGCAGCAGTACCACACCTTGCGCCTCTTCCCGGGGGCTCCAGGCTTACGCAGCCACCCGCACACCCCACATCTCCATGCCATACCCACAGATGCCTCGTGATCGACAGGCCCCACTTAACCCTCTTTCTCCAAAACCCACTACGAAGGACAAGAGATACTGCTCGAGCCGGCCATGCTCCCTCCGGCTGACCAGTAGACGTGGAGGTAAAACAGCCATGTTCTTTCAGCACGTTCCTAAAACGAGCCCCTTTTATACTCGCCTACCCCAAGGCAAAGGTTTTTAAACAGCAAAGAAAAGTCCAGAAAGAAGGGAAACGGCCTAAGTCACCTGACGAGGTTGACTAATGCCACGTTGCTCAGGGACCTGGGCTTCGCAGGACCGCGGAGGGGGAGAGCCAGTCTCTGCAACGAAGAATGACGTTAGAGTGACACGTGACAAAAACAAGCTGCCTCGTCTAAGAACTCTGATTTATAAAGAAATACGTTTACCTTTGGGTAGGACCCCTGGCACAAAGTAATCCTGAACCATCAACAGGTTGTTTTTTTTTTTTTTAAGTTTCGTCCCAGTTACATACTTCTAGAACTTTAGTTGTTAATGAAATGAAAACATGGCAAACTGACTCAAAATCGATTCCTTTTCGACATGTTAGTCTCATTTAGAGAAGGTGACTCCACAGCTCTAATGACTGATCAAGGAAATAAACACAGAGCAAGGAGGAAAGAAGGCACCAGAGAGGCCTCATTTGGGCCATAACTCTGGTCAAGCTACGTGATTCATTGCTCAAAAGTACTAATGAATACATATTTGCTCACAAGAAATTTCAGGAGAAGCTGAGATCAGATTAGCAAAGGACACAGTCAACAGTCAACACTTTGTGAAATTCTTGAAAACCTGAAGCTTGCAATTTGGAATGTCCCCAGGCGGCAGGCACGTCGGAATGCAAAGCATGGTGCTGCTGAGACTAAAGCTCTAATTTAGTGGTGAAAAAAATGTTTTTCATGCTTCTCAGCAAGAATTGATTAACTGAAGCTCTTTCTATGGAATGCAGTTTGCCAGGCAACTTCTTAGGGAAGATCTCTCTGCCCGGCCACTAAGGAGTAGTTAGTTCAGCCTTTCTCTCTGGTCTGTCTGCCTCGAGGCTCCCGGTCCAGACCCTGCCCCCTGCCACCGGCTGGTGATGTGCCTTCTGAGAACTCCCCTATTAGGGCTGTAAACTCTCAAGGTAAGACATTTAGATGCTACACAAAGACTTTTCAGAATTATGTCTGGTCTTTGAATATTCTCTCACACCCTGTGAGGTTGAATAGGAACCAATTTCTTACTGAGTTTTTCAGTTTTTCTCGAATCGAGTAGAAGTTCTGGGGACATTACCCTCACTCTAATAAAATGCCTCCTCACACGCTTTAAGGTAAAAGGCTTCAAAGGAGAAAGCAGGAAAAAAATTACTTTAAAAACACTTAAATCTCCACATAACTTTATTTGAAACTTCAGGTAAGTAAGTGAATTTTTACTGCTAATCTAATCCTAGAATATTTCTAGTTCTGGAATTACTTGCTCTTCTAAAAATCACCCGAAAAAAGAATGATCACCGTTGGCTAAGTCATCTGCCTTGTGAAGCCAGTATCCGGCCAGCCAGGCCTTCGCCTCAAAGTTCTGCTTTCAAGGTCTTCCTACTGCCCCACCTGTCCACTCACCTGTGGTCCTTGGCTCATCTGAAAGGTATCCATAGTTTTCTAATCCACTTTTTAACTTGGTCTCAAAAGCTTCTTTGTCTGCCCCCACATTTGCAGATTTCCTGGAATTAGACCATTTTAAACGCCAAGTGTTAATCAACAACAGATGTTTAGTTCTTTCACACCACCCTCCCAGGGTGTTCTCACACCTTGAACTTGCCACGGGCCACAGCTTGTTCGCTGCTCCCTGGCGGGGTGGGGAGGGGGGGAGGACCTGTTGAGCATCAAGACAGATGCTCACAGCCACCCACATAGCTGTGTGGACAGCCTGTGTGCACACTCACTCCCATTACGGGGAGAGAGGGAACTTTATCACAAGCGACCCATGGACTCCACTCACACTCAGTTCTAAACCCTCAGAAACCAGCAACCAAATAAAGCAGGGTTGGCAAGCTACAACCCACAGGCCAAACCCGGCCCCCACCTGTTGTTATAAATAAAGTTTTATTGGAACACAGCCAGACCTCTTTGCTTCCATATTGTCTACGGGTGCTTTCCTGTCCCAGCAGGAGATCTGAGTCTTTGGGACAGAGAGCATGTGGACCGCAAAACCAAAAATATTTGCTATCTGGCCCTTTATGAAAAAGAAGCCTGCCAACCTCTAAAATAAACCAAAAATGGGTGCAGCTTCCTAGGGACAGGAAGTATGGCAGTAGACACCCAAAGATTTTAAATACTCATGCTTGACCACTACGAATTTATTATCGGGAAAATGTGCAAAGGTTGACTTGAAAGAATGCTCTTTCGTGAGCTATTTACAACAGCAAAACCTGCAGACAAGCCAGGTGTCTAACCACAGGAGACGAGGGAATAAATGACAGTACGTGTCTACAGTGGAATTCCACAGCGCCTGGAAAAGTCCTGGTGGATGAGAACTCGCGTGCACGGCTGGGGGGGGGGGGGCGTGGAAACTGGCACACCCACTGCGAACACGTGTGTGGCGGTATTGTCTAAAGCTGAGTATATGCCCGCCCTGGGGCTCAGCCTTCACTAGCAGACATAGACCCCACAGAACACAAGCTAAGGATGAGCTCGTGCGGCCACGTCACCGAAAGACATGAGGATGCGCGATGCAGTGGCGCTCACCGCGTCCCCAGCCTGAAAACTATCCAAACGACGACTTAAAGTAAGATGGAAAGATAAACGGCAGACGTGCCCCAAATGTGGTGTGACAGGATGACAAACTCTCGCACCTGCGGTCAACAGCGTGCATCGGGCCCTCCCTGGGGAGCTCGGGAAGGCCAAGATGGATGACTGCGCACGAGGTGATTCCATTTCTGTAAAGTTTACAGGACTCTGGTCTCTGGGGATGTGAGCACAGATGTCCACAGATGGGACCTTTGAGGGAGGGGCAGGCAATGATTTGACGGGGGCCTGAGGGTTCAGGGGTCCTGGGGTACTCTGGTTCTGCACGTGGGCAGTCAGGGCCCAGGCGCACGGCTTTGTGAAAGTCCATCAGGCCACACGCCTGCGATTTGTGTACTTTTCTGGGCTCATGTTATATTTCAATAAGAGACTTTATTAGGCAAAAGATATGCAAACGTTGCAGGCAAGTATCTGTCAATGGAAATCATCTTTAGAATGTCAAGTGAGAAGAAGCTATAAAATAATATTTATTATAATTCAAATGATAAAAAATGCATATGTGTGTGAATCTATGTGAACACACATGCATGTAAGTATCTACATACTTAAATAACAGTAATTACTTCTGGCAATAGAATTATGCATCATTTATTTTATTTTATTTTTTTTAGATGAGACAACCCTGGGTTGACCTCACAGATTACAAGCACCTTGTCAGCTTACAATCTTTTTTTTTTTTTTTAATTTTCTTATTTTTTACCCCTACAGCACCTGGTCTTCCTAGGTGGTCTCCTATCCAAGTACTACCCAGGCCCGGGCCTGCTTAGCTTCCAAGGTCAGACGAGGTCAGGCCTGTTCAGGGTGGCATGGCCGTAGACAGAATTATGCATAATTTTAAAACCATTTCTTATAGCTACCTTTATTTTTAAATGTTTTCTGTAATTGACATGCATTGATTCTATAGGAAAAAAAAAATATTTTCTTTTTCCAAGAAGTCTGCGGGCAGCTGCAGTTAGCACTGTTGCCAGCAGAGGGGAAAGCGGGGAGGATACGGGGGTCCCGGCGACCCCCCGTCTTCCTCCCCACCCCATCCGACACGCTCGGCTCAAGAGCGAGAGCTGCACGTGGCCCAGGACTCAGGCCCTGAGCCGCACGGCCTGGTTCACACCTGACCGGCCCACCTCCGAGGAGAGACACCGGACACGTTGCTTAGCTTCTCTATACCCTCAGTCTCCTCATCTACAAAATGGAAAGAAAAATCCTCATGAGACTCAAGTGAGGTGAAGCCTCTACCGAGCAGGACAGTGCCTGTCACAGACGCCCAGCACGCGCCAGCGTCACCGTCACCGCTGTCACCGTGGTCATTATTGTGCATGGGTCTCCACCCTCCGTCCTGCTTAGCTGTGGATCCCGCTGGACTGTGTTTTAGAAACACCCACCATCCCAGAGAATAGAAACGAAAGCTGTTTTACAATCAGCCGTGGAGAACTGAAGAATTCCGGCTGCCGCCCTGCAAGGGACCGCGAGCTAGAGAAACGCTGGGATAATGACCCGGGTCGGATTCGGCCTCTCCGTTGCCCTCAGCCAGGCCCTGAAGGAGGTGTGTTTTCAGACTGGCCCTGCAGTGTCCTCAGAGGGAGGGCGGCCCCCTCCCTCCAAACACGTGTCCACGGCAGAATCCGTCACACGAAGACTGTGCGCATAACGCGCCACGTGTAGCCTAAAGGTACTTTAAAATCACCGTGTTTCGAGAATTAAAATTAATAAAAGACTGACAACCAGATGTGGTTTGGTCGTAAGTCCCCCACGGTTCCACTGCCCTCTGACAAGCCCCTCCCCCAGTGTATTTATAGTTACGTAAATATGGCTGACATTGCAGCTGGTTATTGGATTACTGTAAATCCTTGTCACGGTTACCTTAAAAGAGCATGCAGCTACCTCTGGACGCCTGTGGAAACGGCAGGAAGCTTTCAGGACCCTCCCCTCGCACGTACAAGCAGCGAGCACTACCAAATCTGTCTGCCTGGTCGGTTACCCGTGCCTGAAGCCATCCAGCTGGTCTCGCTGCTCTCCATCACCCCCGAAAGCCCAGCAGAAGCCCTGCCTGGCTCTTCAGTATCTTTGAAATGGTCCCTGAGTCCCCAGCCACGACTCCAAGCAGGAGGGACACCAGCCATGGTGCATGGTGCCCTCTTGTGAAAAAAGCTGCAAACGCCAGCCACCAAGCAGAAAACCTCCCTTCTCCTCGGTGGCCACGGCAAGTCGCACGCACACAGCAGCGACCCACCCACCTCCCGTATTCTGCAATGCCGCATTATGCATTTCTGATCGGCACGTGTGTTCTTTAGAGCTGTCCATTTTCAGTACCTAATTTTGAGTAACATAACGCTGAAATACCACAGTGTGTGTGTGTGTGTGTGTGTGTGTGTGTGATGGTGGTGGTGTTGGTGTTGTTTGGTTGTTTTTCATTTGTTTGCTTGTTTTCAGAAAACTGAGGTGATTTCAAACTTACCTTATTTCATTGTGATAACTAGATTCTAGAAAAAAAAAAAAAGAACAGCAAAATCAGGACAGTGACTCTGAAAAGAAAATCTCACTCATTTTTACAAACCTCCTGATTTGACTACATTACTGAGTATTGGTGGGTATCAAGTTTCCACGCACAGAATTATCGAATGATGTCCACGCTTAAGGAAAACACAATTCATTATTTACTTTCATAAATAGAAATCGCCCCTGGGTACCTGAAACATGATAGGTCCCTAATTCACCAATGCTTCGTCAATATTGAATTTGACAGGCTAGAGTATAATAAAGGCTCCATTCCCCATGCAGGGGAGTTCTGGGTCCCGCCCGCTGTCACTCATCCGTTACTGTGTGCTGGCTTCATGCCAACACCGTGCAAGGCAGCGCCTCATTTCATCATTCTGACAACCCAAGAGGCACGTGTTAGTGATCACATCTAACAGACTGGAGACCGTTAGATTACCGTTACCATATTTCTAACAGATACGGAATTATACTGTTAAGCACTGCATTTTTTAAGGTACCTCTTTGATTAACAAGTACCAACGGTACCAGTTCCTACCGTTGTGTTTATACCACCCCCGAGGCTGTTATCAAATTGCTAACGCTTTCAATCGATGGTTTCTGGGGCCGGAGAAAATAATAGAGAACTTGAAAATGGGGAGTAAGAGCCACACACCAGTCCCCAACCAGCTTGCCCCGAAAGCCAGTGTTCTCTGCAACTCTGCTTTCCTGTCTACGCCTTCTAGTCATCGAGCTTCATGAGAGCGAAAAAGCGTGTCCTTGTTTTTTAGATAATGTGCCTACTAATTTTTAGTTCTAATAACATCTGCCGATTCACACCCCAAATTGAAGTTCAGGAGCAATGTTATCTGAAGGAGGGAAATCGATTCCCCTCCACTAAGAGGGGGGTACCACTGGTTTTCCCCTAAGGGCCAGGCTGCAGGAGACAGGCTCTCTGTCCCCCTGCTCTACAAGCTGTGACCCCAAGGCCACCAGGCTGTGCTGAGTGGGGTCCTCGACCATCCTTAGTCAGTCCCCAACTAACCAGTCAGAGCACCGAGAATTCTCCAGGCACCAGCAAAGCAGGGCACCAGGAAATATCCTTGTAAAAACTTGATGTTAAATATTTTTTAAGCATGGAAATAATTATCAAGGGGTAATCCAGGTTTTCACTGGATTCTTTCCATTTATGTCAAGGTAAAATATAGTGTCCACTGTGAGTTGTACCTGATGGGGGCAGGCATTGTGAGTACCTTGTCACAGGCCCTGTTCATAGCCTTTACCTGGACCCGTTACAAACCAGGGGAATAAAAACAGCTCACGCTCACATGGGTTTTCCATCTCCAAGTTAAACAAAGGATAACATTTCAGATGGATCACAGAAACATTTAAAAATTGGTTAATTAATTCTCACAACTGACTTAAAGGATAGTACTTATTCCCGTTTTGTAAATGAGGAAGCTAAAAATGAGAGAATCGTGTTTCTGCACATTCTACGTGGGCCACCAGCATCACAAACCTTCTTACTGGGCTAATGAGGAGCAGACAGAGGCCTAAGAGGAGCCCAGTCTGAATAACCAGAAAGTTCTCCGATGGCCCTGCAGTAGCTGGTTTTGAAAATAATCATCTGGAAGCACTGAACAATCCTAGTCACTTCTGAAGAAAAATTGAAGTTATCCAACAGTTTTTATTCCAAATGTAGTCTATTTATGTGCGTAATCCATCTGTGGCACACAGGGTAAGTCCCAGGTGAACACAAATTTCCGTCATATCTGGTCAACAGGAGTTCACTACTTTTTATTTTCCGTTTCCTAGGGAATACAGTTATATCACAGAATTAATTCCCCAATCAGAAACAAACTCCGTGAAGGAGCTAAGGCCAGACCATTGGCCTAGTCAAGGCTAGATTATGCACCGTACATGGAGTATCTCACTAGGGGCAATATTTCATGGAAAAGAGTTACTTCACACGGTGCCCGGCACACACACAGACACACACACACACAAGTGCCCATCAAATGGCAGTCAGCGTTAATAAAATTAAAAACGCCATTAAACTGACGTGTAACCTAACATCAAAGTTCTGATTTTAAAAAAATAATGAAACTGCAGAAAATATTTTTTAAAAAAAGGTAGGTGAAGGTTTTACAAGAGAAAGATAAGGATGGACACACACCTGCCCATCTGGAAAGTCCCAAGCTGTCCCGGGCCAAAGGTCCTGTCGTTTCTCAAGTCACAAACTGCCGAACTCTCTAAAAAGCCCACCCCAAGTCGTGCCGGACCCCGAAAGCGGCCGCTGCCTTCGCATATCTCAGACTGTCTCAAAAGACCTCATTCAGAAGAAATGTGTAATGAATTCGATTAATTTTAATTTGTACTATTTTTGTTAACAGAATGCCCTTTTTTTTCTTTTTATCACTACTTCAACATTCAAAAAAGAGATTTGGAATTTTAAAATAGGAAACGATCTTTCAATGTGCTCAGAAGGGTCAGTATTATTCTAGAAAAAAAAAAAACAGCATCTGAATGACAGGTCGTGATAGCCTTATATCCTTGCAAATACGCACAAAAATGAAACAGTCAATGTCCTGGGTGAGAACGGTCCACCCTGTAACCTGTTTTCCTGGACGGGCTGCATCTTCCTTCCTTAAGAAAGTCGTTCTGTGAATTTCACACATTTCCTTTCAAAGACTCCAAAAGCCAATCATCTTTTGAAAGAGCTGACGATTCACGAACCTCAACTCTTGTACCAAAAGTTCAAAAGTGTATAGAGATCTATAACGAACGAACCAAATTACCTTTTTCTTCTCTCCTGGAGACGCAACGGCAGCAGAATATTATAATCAGAACAATTATCAGGATCAAAAGCAGTGAGAGAGATACAGCAAGCAGGACGATGGCCCAGGTAGGCAGTGATGCACCTGGCTGACTGCCTATAAGGTCGAAAGAGAACAAAAATGTTAGTGACGCTCGCCACTGTCTCGGTTCCGCCACTGGTTCCGCCACAGTCTACGTTAGACCGTGTTTTCCTCATAATATTATTATAACTATTGTGACCATCCAGCCTGGTATGGCGAGCCGTCGTAGGCCAACTTCCCCTCGGTATGCTTGCACAGTCCCCCCTGCAGTGCCGTCCAGTACTGACTGCTGTCATGAAACGCCGGCTGAGTCACCGGGTCAGTGCGCCTCCCCCACTCCTGACACTCCTGAGAGGGGGTGAGACTGGACTGGGCAGCAGCGACCTCCCTGGGTGCTGCTGATCGCGGTGCCCAGACGCCCTTCCTTCAGTCAAGGAAAGCTCACCGAACAGCTACTGCCGGACGAGACTGACGTGCGGTTCTTGCTTCCACGTCCCCACCCGTGAGAGTCCCGCGCCCAGAGGGAATCGGGACACGTTGAGGAAGTGTCACTCCTGAAGGAACCTGGTGCCAAGCCTTCGCTGCGATACCACCCGGCCCCCACCCATGGAATTCGGTTCGCATCTAGTCTCTGCTCTCGCCTGGGTCTCCGGCAGCCACCTTCCCTGGGGTCCGCTTTGCCCTCTTGTTTTGTCCATCATCATGGAGTTGGGAGAGACCAGGGCCAAGGGAGGCAGGACAAGCAGGAAGCGCGAGGGGGTGGGGAGAAGGAAAGAGGAAAGCCGTTCTGAGTTGTCACGGCCGTGTCTTAGCCAGAGCTCTCCGGCACGTGTCATGCGGTTACCTAAATCCACATTTAAAGTTGTTAAAATTAGACGCAAGTAATACTCAGTGCCACGGCCACACCGGCCACATCGCGAGTGCTCAGGTGCCACAGGCACGGGACTTCTTCATCACAGAGTCCTGGTGGACAGGCTGCTCAGCCGCAGCGCCCACTGCGCCCACTGCCCACTTACCAAGAGCCCTCGCCTCTTCCCCCACCGAACCACGTGGACGGCAAACACATCAAGTTGATCCGTCTGAACGCGAACTGCTATTAAGTCGGCCACTCATCCCTCAGCGCCTGGGAGGCATCTCAGTGTCTGTGCTATTAGATGCTGGTCACTAAAAATATTCCGACGACAGACTTCCTATAAAGGAAGATCAAGTTTGCTTTTAAATCGATGGCCGTCCAGTGCTTTGAAACCAGAGGTTATAGTGGACAAACAGCTCTTAGATGTTCTTACGGAGAGTCTGCCTTGAAAATTGACCGTGAAATCACAGTGCGCTACATCTATGTCAAAGGTAACTGCTCAGAATCAGCTGGAGGAATGGTTAGAGAGGGTCACTGGTGTCTACCGTCATCAACCACCTGAACGCTGACTCCTAGACAAGCAAGGAATAGTGCAGCCTTACCTCGAAGCAAGCGCTAAAATTCAGAGAACGCTGTGCTGAGAAGAATTATATAATATGAAACGGTGTTTGTTTTCTGCCCTTCATGCAAAGCTTCTCTGCATTTCCTATGACGGTTTTTTAAATTTCCTTCCCTTCTTTTTAACATCGCACACTCATTGCTATCTTAAATGTCTGTGGAATTGACTGTTGTCACTTCCATCTCCTCTTACACATCTGCACTAGCTAAACTAGATCGAGTCCCCTCAAGGTCAAGAACTGTGCCTTATTTTTTTTATACTCTGACCACCTGGCACATACTGTGCACCTTGGATGGATGGATAAATGGATGGATGAGTGGGTGGATGGATGGATAGATGGGTGGGTGGATGGGTGGGTGGATAGATGGGTCAGTGGGTGGTTCTCTACATCACTCACAATTTTTCTAAGATGACCTAGGACAGATAGAGATAGGAAAAGAGTTATCATAAATGAGGGAAGGGGGAGAGGACAGAATTCTACCCCTCCCAAGCCACCCCTCTGTAGCCCCGGGACTGGAGCTCTAAAGCAAGCCAGTCCCTTCACATCGGCAGAGTAATATGGCTTACCCAGAATCCCGAATGTCACCTGTCACCTGGAATGCTTGCTGCACATGCAGATTCAGAGCCCACCTCCAGTGGTGCCAAGTCGGGGGGGTGGGGCGGGTCTGGAATGGTGCCCAGGTGATTCTGATGCAGGTGGTTGGTGACCCACAGTTTAAGAATCCTTGATGTGCAGCCAAAATGTGAACACTGCCCAAGCAACCTGCCACACAGCAGATGCTCCCACACTCTCCCTCACAGATGTGATGATAAAATTATTACCTGCCTTTGCGACATTCGCAATCTGGAGTTGAGAATCAGATCACTGCATGGAAGCTTTGCGACTGACAAAGAGCTTCGGGCTTCATGTAAACGGGACCAGTGAAGTCTCATGACCACTGCTGACTTGCGCTCCCTTGGCCTCTGGCTCACTCACTCACTTGTAACAATTCCTGCCCCAGCAGGCTGTTCCGAGACTCAAGAGATGCATGTGAAAAGTGCTGAGGACAGTAGAACAGACGACGCCCAGGTTCGAGGGTGCTGTGGCCACCCTGAACCCAGTCTCACGGACTGCTCACACACTGAAGTTCGCAAATATGAGCAGCTTTCGCAGTAAGGGAGGCAGCCGGGGTTACACACAGAAGTCTGGCTCAAGAGTTAAGAGATGGTCTTGAAAAGCATACGGGAAAACGTCAACACACGTGTTGGCTTACTCAGATACTCCCTATCAGGGGGGTTCTCCTTCCTGCTGGAGGAAACTACCCTGCCAAGCGTCCATCAACACAGCCTCGACACACGATATCCTTTGTCTTGACACGCTCTAGCACAGAGACAGCCACCTATCCTCCAGGAAGACCTGTGTAAAGAAGGGAAAGGCCACCTTTCAAGGAAGAGAGCAGGTGGCATTGTGACCTCGCTCACTCTCTTGTCCCTTAATTCAACCACCAGGTTCAGCCGGGGGATACTGCACTCACCTAAAAGCCCCAAACCTCACTCAAACGGCAGCTGCTATCGGGACCCACGTGGCTCGTTCTTTTGTGTTCTGTTTTCTGTGACCATTCTCCATGGGGGAGTGGAGGGTCAGAGCACCCTGGAGTTTCACATCTAGGGGGACTGACATACCCTCTACTCCAGTGGGGCCCAAAGAAAGTAGGGTGTGTGTGCCCTGGGGAGGCAGAATTCGTACCAAGGCTGCACAGGAAAGCCTTCCTTATTCTTATAATAGTTTTTAATTTATCATACACAACACATACATGTATACACATACCCATATATGTCGCAGATATTTTTTGTTTGGTGTGAAGCTAATTCTTTAAATGAGTACCTTTACAGCGGCTTCAAAGAAAAATAAATAATAGCCATCATTGGCCAATCAAAAATTGCAACAGTGGACAAAAAAACACAGAATCTTAGAATAATCTCATCCATAATCCAACTGTTTCATTATGCAAATTAGACTCTTGGGACAAAGAGTCTCAGTAAACTGAAGGGCTGCTCACAACAGGAAAACCCAGGGGCTTAACTTGTGTCTCTCCTGCTACGTTGCGCCTCCACTTTGGGGCAGATACAACCCAGGTCTTATAGGAAATAAGGAGTCTAGATGGGCGCTGACCCTGCCCTGTGCCTTACTGAAGGGTGTGGGCGTCATGATTCAAGGTGAATGGCAGACATGCTGGACAGGGTGAAGATACTATGTCTGAGTAACCCGCAAACAGTGACTAAGGATGATTATCTCCAAGTTCAACACTGCTCGCTTTCCTCCCTACGTCTCTTCACAGTGCCGTGTGCCCGTGAGCATGGCAATACTGAATTTACTGTGTGACTCCAGGCTCAGCCTGGAGGTTACCCTTTTCCCATCTGTGAAAAAAGGAAAATAGTATTTCCCAGATGCCTCTCTCAGGAAAACTCAGAGCTTCGAAAGGGCACATACAATTTCTCGACACCAACTGGATTAATACAAAATGTCACCATCAGCACGTGCAAAGCACACTCCTGTGCTGGCTAGAAGGGACACGGGAGATCTCTGAGTCAATAACGTAAATGATGACAATCGCTCACGCTCCTGTCCTGTGTTCTCTGGGGCGGGGACCATCCTAAGTGCATTTTAACCCCCTTGCTCCTCACACCAACAACGACCCTATGAGGTAGGTGTTATCATAACCCCAGTTGTACAGATGAGCTGACTGAGGCACAGAGAGGTTAAGTGACTTGCCTAAAGCCACACAGTGGGTAAGTAGGCAAGCTGCCTCTGAGCCCAGGCTGTCCGGGGTCCAAGTAAGTAGTACCTTGCGAGGCTGGGTCTGGAGGTGGGGCCTTTGGGATTTTCCAGTTCCATGGCCCCGATCCTGACTGGCCGGTAGAGTACTTTGGGAGCTCTTTTTAAAATGCACATTCCAAGGCTCCACACAGATGGATTACATGAGGACCTCTAGGGAGGAGCCTTACGTGTCAAAGTCCCCTAGAGACTGACGGGTGGCTCCTTGGAGAAACTGCTGGTTCCAGACTGGAAGAGGGAAAATGCTACGGGGGTCCAGAGCATCCGACTGGGCCAAGTGCTCAACAACTAATAAGGACACAGCAAAAGGACACCAGAGCCAGCTGGAAGGGACTTCCACTGGCCAAACCTGGAGCAAGCTGAGCGTCAAAATGAATAATGACAGGAGCAAATTATAACATACTGAATAAAAACGAGTCCTTACTAAACCTGTTTTTAAAAAAATCAGAAAAAGACAGTGAAGTCTCTTCCTTACAGAAGAATGCCAACTAATAAATATAGAAAATGATAGAACCAGAAAATCACTCTTTCATAACCACCATAGGAATTATTGATTCAGGCAATGACTTATCAAGGAATGCAAAAACTTATTAGGTGAAAGACCATTGAGAAACAAGATATTCAGAGCAGTCATAGATTAGACATTAGTTATAAAGGTGAAAAGGCACCTTTACAATGAAGAAATTCAGAGACACCACCTTGACCAAACGATCAAACTTATTACCAGTGATAAAGAAAGTTGGCATCATTTGGCCACATGATATTACTCGTGTCTTGCCAAAAATATTTAGCCTGAGTCAAAGTCTATTGGAAAAACTGACAAATCCATATTAAAGGACTTCTTGTAAAATGGCCTGAACCTTTCAAAAATTTTATATTGGTAAAGATAAAAAAAATGGGGGAACAGTCAGAGATTAAAGGAAACTGAAGAATACCAGACAGCCAAAGGCAATGAATGCATGTTCTTTGACTGAATATTGTTTTGGGGCAAAGTGTGGGCCAGGGAGAGTTATAAAGGAGAATTGAAGAAATTTGAATTTAGACCGTATAGTATATAATAGTATTGTATCAATGTTAAATTTTCTGACTGCCAGCTACATCAGGGTTATGTAGAATAGACTTGTCCTTATGATACACATGCTGAGATATTTAGGGGTAAAGTGTCATAAAGTCTTCAACTAACTCTTAAATGGCTCAGGGAGAGAGAGAGACAGAGAGAGAGGAGAGAGAGAGAGAGAGAGAGAGAGAGAGAGAGAGAGAGAGAGAGAGAGAAAGAGAAAGAAAGAAAGAAAGAAAGAAAGAAAGAAAGAAAGAAAGAAAGGAAGGAAGGAAGGAAGAAGGAAGGAAGGAAGGAAGGAAGGAAGAAGGAAGGAAGGAAGGAAGGAAGGAAGGAAGGGGAAGGAAGGAAGAAAGAAAGAAAGAAAGAAAGAAAGAAAGAAAGAAAGAAAGAAAGAAAGAAAGAAAAGAAAGAAAGAAAGGAGAGAAAGAAAAGAGAGAGGGAGGGAGCGAGGGGAGGAGGGAGGAGGGAGGGAGGGAGGGAGGAAGGAAGGAAGGAAGGAAGGAAGGAAGGAAGAAGGAAGGAAGGAAGGAAGGAAGAAAAGAAAGGAAAAAGAAAAAAAGAAAAACGGAAAGAGAAGCAAACATGACAAAATGTCAACATTTGCTGTATCGTATCTATGTGAAGGTACATTGGTATTAATGGTACTATTCTTGCAACTTTTCTGAAGGTTTTTAATTGTTCAAAATAAGAATCTGGAAGAAGAAAAGCAAGCTAGTTGAATTCTAGCTTCATAGTCTTATATAGTCTTGGTGGAGAATAAGCTAAATTCCTTTAAATTTAATAAGCTAAAACCAAATTAACCTTGACTTAAAATTAAGATATAATAATAAAAACATGGATTTCGATGTCCTTCACCCTCAAAAGTGCTGCTATCTACACCATAACCTGGCCAAAGGTCTGGCAGCCCTGGGTTCTCCTTTCCTGTTGTCAACCCCGGCTGGAACGATGCAGCTGCTCCCTGCGGCCGGGGCGCACTGTCTGGTCCCCTCCGCTCCGTCTTCCACCGGTCGCGTGTATTCACTCTGCTTCCACTTCTGTGGTCTGCCTGGTGTCTGGGGCAGCCGAGTTGGAGACAAGGGACCACGGCCTACCTGGTGGAGGAGGCCGTGTGTGGCACTGCCCTGGGGGCTGATTCCTGCAGGGCGAGCACAGCGCCGCTGGTGCTGACCACAGCTGGGGCTCTGAGTGGCTTCTTACAGATTCACAGCACGCCGTCCTTTGTGGGGGGAATCGTGTCTCCAAAATTCACATGTTAAAGCGCTCACTCCTAGTACCTCAAAATGCGACCTGATTTGGAGAGTCGAGTACCACAGATGTAATTTAGTTAAGCTGAGGTCGCACTGGATAGGGTGGGCCCTGATTCAATAGGACTGATGTCCTCATAAGAAAGAGAAATGTGGACACAGACGAGCACACAGGGAGAACCCTGTGTGACAGTGAAGGCCGAGATCAGAATGCTGCGTCTGTGAGCCACGGCCGGCCAGAGGTGTCTGGCGAACCACCGGGAGCTGCAGCAGACCTGGTACAGACGCTCCGTCGTGGACCTCAGGGGGCGTCACCCCTGCTGACACCTTGACCTTGGACAACTGGCCCCCAGAACTCTGAAAGAATGCATTCTGCTGTTTAAGCTGCCCGGTTAGTGGTGCTCTGCTTTGGCAGACCCCGGACACTCCTGCACCCTCCAAGTGGCTGCTCACACAGTGGAGGGCAGAGTGGACAGGTGAGAAGATTCTGGAGAGAGATTAACAGGCTCACCTCCCACCACTTACTAGCGCTGCAGACGCGAGCAAATCCCAAGCAACACTGTGTCCCTGTCACCTAATCTTTACAGCTGGAATAATAACAGCATCCATTCAGAGAGCTGTTGTGCAGGTTAATCTGGTTAATGTTTGAAAAGTTTAAAACAAAGTCCTTACTTGGTAAGTGCTATGTAGTGCTTATTATCAGTAGTATTAGTATTAATATTAGTATTATTACATCAGCAGCAGCATCTCGCGCGGGCTGTAGCTTTGTTCTGAACTTTGAAAGGTCTTAATTGAAGGTGTTTTCATAGCGAGAAAAGATTCGTACCAAGAGGGAATCATTCCTGGGCTCTCGCCCCTGGGCCCCACTCAGCAGTATGACCTGAATAAAGCATGGCGCTTCTCTGGGCTTCCTTTTTCCCCCTCTTTTGTAAAATGAAGGAGTCAAAGTCAACCTCTAGCCCCAACCCCATGTTTCCTGCTGGCCCAGGCTGACTCCAAGGTCAAGGTGTGTGTGGTTAGTTAGAGGTTTGGGTGTGCCCGGCCTGTACAATAGATTTTCTTTGCGATCTGAACTTTAAACATAAGTCATTAGGTCATGTTAAAAAAATATATAGAGAAATTTGGTACTTTCAAGTACACTGTGGATTTGCTGGGTAATAAACGAAATGTAATAATTCCACTAAGACTGGAAGAAATTTGAGAGGACCTGAGCACCCCCCTCCAATGTTAGAAATGCTTGCCTGCTTCATATTGGCCCAGCGATGGGGTCAAACCGGAATGAAAGGGAAATGCTAGAGGAAAATGTTGAATTCAAGCATTTATCTTTAAACTTGATGCTAAGAATTATCAAGATTCTTACTGATTTTTGTTTATACGTAGGAAAAGAGGAATACTTGAAGATGGGATTTTAAAAGCAAGCGAGATTGCAGGGTCATTAAGCTGAGATAGAAGCATTTTGTCTCCCTTGCCATTCCTACTTAAAACCAAATCCCCGTACGATTTTCCTGGGCCCTGAGATGAGGCGGCACAACACAGAACATAGAAGCTTACGAGAAGAACTTACTTGACATGAAGCAAAAAGTCTGCACTTACCCGAGGGGAGGGGCACCACGGTAAGATTCACAGTTAAGGACTTCTGGACGAGCATCCCCTTCATGCTAGCCACACAAGTCAACGTCCCATTGCCCTGCGGCGTCAGAGACAGGACGCTCACAGCGCTCTGAGGGTCACTGCGCTCCGGGATAGAGAAATAGCTTGAATGGCTCACGGGAGCACCGATCTTCCAGGAGAGATCTGGGGGTGGGGTCCAGCCCGCCGCTTGGCAAGTCACGTTACAGGGTTTATCCTCGGTGACCTCGAGGCCACTGTCGGGAATGAACAACTTCCCCACAACTGGAGAAGAAAAGAGAAACATTCCGAGGGGGTGGCCACGCCTCTCAATCCCAGGAGGTCTTTCATTTTTCCTTCATTTCACCCTGCAGAGAGCTACCTCCCCAGACCCCGACTGGCTGTGTCTGCGGCGGGAAACCTTAATTCAGGTCGTATCTGTGTCTTTATTTGTACTCACCAGGTTCACAGAAGGTGAGATTGCTCACCGGAAGACATACGCTTCCAGAGCAATAAATAAAAATCAGGATTCAGGGGAATATCAATTATATGGGAAATAAGGGGCAGCTGGGCCTGCCATGGGAGCTACACAGACACTTGGGGTTGTAAAGTCATCCTGGGGTATCCTGGGAGCCAAAGCGAAAAGGGAATTAGCCTTTACATCCTTTTCATTGTAAGGTGGATGCATCTTGGTCTCATGGGAGCTCCTATTGGTCAGTCAGATTCTCTTTTTTGAGGGCGTATGGGGTCACATTTTTAAATATCACTTACTATGATACGCCTTAAAATGTTTTTCTAGTTACAAATTAAATTGAAATCAAATTTAATTAAAGCAATAACTACCCTCGAACAGGTACCAGAATATATTACTCAGATAAATTATTGAAAAGTTTTTTTATTAAGGACCCGCTGGCATGTACTAGTGTTCACACTGGAAATAAGCAATCTGAAAGTAATGCCGGTGTGTGCCAGTGTTACTAAAAGAACCTGAGGTTTGGCCCCGCTAAAGACACAGCCTTCGTGAAACACAGATGTGTTGAAACGTTCCAGTGAAAGTATTCAGAACTTCCAGCTGCGTAATGTAATGGAAAGAACACCGGGCTAAGAATCAAAAACCTGTTCTCAATCCCGGCTTTCCCATAAAATTGTCATCACCTTGGGCAAGCCACTAAAATTTTCAGGCTCTGTTCTACTTGTCCAATGAGATGATTTAATGAGGTCAGTGGTTTTCAATCCTTTTGTTTTCGTAACTTACACACTCTTAAAAATCACTGAAGTCTCCAAAGACCTTTGGTTATGTGAGTTATAGCTATTGATACTTACCATGTTTGCAATTAGATTTAAATATTTATTTTTAAATATTCAAAAATAACAATAAGTCATTATATGTTAATATAGATGAATACATTTTTATTTCAAAAAAATATTTTTTAAATGAAAATAAATTCATAAGAGCAATATTGTTTTATATTTATGTAAATCTCTTTAACACCTGGCTGGATTCTCCTATCACCTGTATTCAACTGTTGTGCTATATTGTTTTGTTTGAAGTTTATGAAGAAGATCTGACTTCACACAGATATATAATTGAAATGATGAGGGGCATTTTACAGGCTTTTCAAATAATCATGGATATTCTTTGATACTATACCGAAACTTCACAAGTAGAGGTCTCTTAGAGCTTGGTAGAATCTGAAACTACACTTAAAAAAAAAAAAAAAAAAAACCTTCATTGTCTGTTGCATTAAAACCCATCGCTCTGTCTGGCCCTTCGAACAGCTCGGTTACCCTAATATGTCAGTCAGTCATCTGGAAAACACTGGTCCACTGAGTAATGCAGACTTCCCCAGTGCATAGTGGGAAACTCCCTGTGCACCCATGAGAATGGGTGGGGAAGGCACATAACATCTGGGTGTTACTTTGTAAACAGTCATGACCGCGCGGACCGCCCCGAAGGGGTCTAGGGGACGCCCGAGAGTTTCCAGACGGGTCTGAACTGGTTCGGCTCTGAAAGCTCTTACTCTGGAATGTTCGATTTCCAGTTACCTTTCCTGAATACTCTCGGGGAGTAAGTAAAGTGCCGTCGCTAATTCAGGGACACAACCACGTGGCTGCAACACTGGGAGGGACACGGTTTTGTCTTTGTTTTTTTGGCTCATTCCTTATTCCATTTGGTGGCGAGGTTTAAGGGGACAGAAACCCCAAAGCGTGGCATTGCCTCCGGTAATTCCAGAAGAAAGCGGCTCTTGAAAAGCAAGAGGTCTAGAGTTTGATGTGTGAGTAATTGGCAGGTTGGACCCCAAATGGATAAATGCAACAATCTGAAGCATTTCTTCTTTCTGTATCTATTTACGATCCAACTTTTCCCCATTGGCTTTCGCAAAGGTTATCCAGCAGCGTGACAAACGCTTCACACAAGGTGATTTGGGATGACTCAATATAGAGTCATGTCGGTTCTCTTTATCTTTTTCTGGCCAATAGAGAGCAATCTCTCGATAATTCACTCTCAAAATAGATTGGATGTTTCCCCTTTTTCAAGATTTTTTTTTTCCCTTAAAAGAAACCCTGTTTCTCGTAGAACATTTGTTCCCACAGGAACAAAGTGCCATTCAGACCAACGCGGCCAGGGTCAAGCTTTAGAGTTCTGTCCTGATCTACGTGTTTTCTCCCTCAGGACATCAGATAAGACTTGAATTTCCCTAGACATGTGTTTGTCTATCTGTTTTAAAACCAAAAGCTACAGTAATTATTAACATATAAAGATTCATGCCTGAAGATACTTTATAGATGTGTAGCTTCGGGAAAAGGTAAAACCGCATAGGCTCGTGAACTTGATACACCATAGGCATAGCAATCACGAGTCATGCCGGGGATCCGTTTCCTGACTCAGGGGTGCCCTCCTCCTCTCTCGCTCCCCATCTCGCCTGTCGACTATGGACCTTTGAGACACACCTCTAATGGTACCTTCTCCTTGAAGACATGGCTGAGTCTCTCATCTCCCTTCCCAATTTGAACCCCAGCTTTGCCTCCCTCCCATACTCTTGCCAGCATCACCCTGCACCACAGTTATTCACGCCCTTGCGTTCTTGACTCTCCATGTAAGGTTCTAGAGGGCAGGACTGTGCCTTACTCTGTGCACCTCCGCGTCCCCTTTAAATGCCAAACACGATGGCATGCTCCTATTGGGGACATAATATATTATAGCGGATGACTTTCCAGAGATTGCAATGAGCCAGGTGATATGCTAGAGGCTTCGCAGAGACCCACTCATTTGATCTCACAACAGCCGTATGGTGAGGATTCTAGAGCACAAGGTCAGGAAGTAACATGGCCACAGTCACACCGTCAGTCAGTAATAAAGCTGGCCCTTGAAACCCCGTCAGGCTCCCGAATCTGCACGGTCAGCCACTAGACTGCCAGGGTTTTGGAGTCTTCAAACCGTCTCAGTCACTTTGTTATCTGATCCTCAGAGTAAACCTGAGAAGTGAGCAGAGTCTTGTCCCCAATTTAAAGGAGAAGAAATTGAGCCAATTCTGGAGTCATCCAGAATTGATGGAGTCACCATGGTAGGTAACTGATGAAAGCAAAACCAGAATGTGTATGTTTGATTCCTTTTCCTGTGTTCTTTCCCTTATACCACAAATTATTATAATAAGAATCTGGTCATGCAAACAAGGCTGGTCATCCAGGGAGCCTCATAAAATCACATCTTTAGAAAATATCATTGTGCCCCTAACTTAACCACGTACAATTAAAGATACATAACAGAAGGGACATAGCAATTTGGCTAAATGTGAAAATGTGAGCGGAAATAGGTAGACATGTATGTGCACCAAATATTATCCAATTAGATTTGATGGCAACATGAATGCAGATCGAATCTTTGGAAATTTCTCCTAGACAAGCAAATAAATAGACATAAGAAAATTCCAGAGACACGTGTGGTCTGCTGTGTGAAATGCTGCCGTGGAAGGCAGGCGTGTGTAGCACCAATGCATCTGCACAGAGTATGAATTGCAGTTTTTAGGAATGCGTAAGTGATCAAACTTTGATAAAGGCGTTCTGAATCCTTCTAAAGCATCTTTTTAATTTTTTTCACATGTGGCATCATCTCCGGCATCTCACAACCAACTTTGAAAATGGAAAACAAGTTCTCCATTGTTATAAATTTTGTTCCCTCTTTTCTCTTCCCTAAAAAATGTTTTGTATGTTTAGTGAACACACACCTTTGACCAGAAGAACTGCTGGGGGCAGGAAAGAGTAAAAGGTTGAGGACATTTGGCTGAAAAAGGGGGGGGGGAAGGTAAAGCACAATGTAAAACCAACAAATGATGCAAAGCAAAGAAATAGAGTCAAGTATATGGAAATCTGGAGAAAGGGGGTGCCTGCCAACTCTCTCTAAATCCGAGGCATGTGATGGTGACTAGCCCAGAAGACTGCCAGGGTGTATTTCCAGGAAAGCTCATTGGTACCAAAATGGATTAGATGGGAAAGCGATGAAACACGTCTCTCAGAATCTCAACTGCAGAAAAGGAAAGGAAAGATGGAAGGAGAGAGGGAGAGAAGCAGAACAAAAGGGGGTAGAAAGAGTCCGTGAGGAAGGGAGGAGGAAAATAAACCAAAATAAACCTTCATCCCTCAGGATAATTCTAAGCGTAACACCCACTACAGGTGGACACTAGATGTCACCATGCATGACATGAACCTCGAAATGTCCCTTCCGTTCCTCTGACTTGGAACCCAGTGGGCACCAAAGGCTCCTCATCAGAGCTACCTATCTACCCACCTTGGACCGAAAGGAAAGCAGACCCGTCGTGGTCGCTGTTCTGGAGGCTGCATTTGATGTGGCCCGCATCGTTGAACCTGACGTCATGGATGATCATCTCAGAGATGAAGTTGCCGTCGTCTTCGTAACTCGCAGAGGTAAAGCGGTTGTTGGTGATGATGGGCTCCGTGGGCGTGACGCTCAGGACCACGGTGCCATTCAGAGCCCACATGATGAGCTTCCAGCCCGGCGAGACGGTGCAGTTGAAGCGGGCCTCCTCGCCCACCAGCACCGTGGCATTCTTGGGTCCTTCTATGATTTGGTAGCTGGAAGCAGACGCTGGGAGACAACCAGTGCATCTGTATTAGTCAAAGATAGAGTTTAACCCTTTGGCATACAAGTCGTGACCCCTGGATGACTGTCTAATGGCTCAGACGCCATGTCTTCCCGGTCCCAACGCCAGGTCTCCCTAGTAGCTCAGGAGCTTCCAGTGGACAGGAAGCCACGTGTGAGCCTCCTTTCCACACCCCTCCCCTCACACCCCAGTCGATGGCAGTCCCTGAAGGCCTGGGAGAGGAGCGAGCCATGCTCCTCCTCCACTTCTGGGTGTCATCTTGGGGATCTGACCCCAGCTTGGCCAGAGAGCCGCCACCAGCCCATCTCTGCTATGTTAGGCAAGTTTTCAGCCTCCACATGAAATGAGCATTTTCCTCACAGCGAAATGGGGAGGACTTTTGATTTCAGCCTCTGAGGAGATCCCAATGCTTGGAGGGGAAAGCGGGGCAACTTGTCTTCACAAAGAGGATGAGGACCCTGGGATGCTGTGATCATGGCCCATGCATGCTTCCTGTACTCTGGAGACCCCAAACGCGGTGCTTAGAATAGTGTCTGAGGCTGGAGGATGAATGAGGTGGAGAGAGAAGAAATACAGCTGAACAAATATGAAAGTTCAGTCCTGCGTGTACTGTCACACAGCAATAGGAACATCAGTCTCCAAGTATCAAAAGGTCAGACTGTCATGGAGGCCACGCCCCTCCTCCTAAGGCCTAGAAGATACACAGGTGGAAGAGACAGAGAGAGGAAAATGAGCAGAAGGATGTAAGGCCACAGAATCTCCTAATTAGAACATCCAAGGATACAGTCAGCAGCCTCGCGGAAAATCTGACCACACGTAGTGTCGGGTGTACACCTCCAGCAGGTGCGCAGATGGTCCTAGAGCGTAAGACCGCAGACTGCATGCGAGCGTCCAGGCTCACTGGGCGAGCCATCTTCACTTCCCCGTGCCCCACTCCCCTCGGCTGCAAAACAAGGACGCTAGCACCACAGCGACTTGTTTCAAAAACCAAATAGGACGATCCACATAAAGCTCTGAACACGACATGATGCTCAGGTGCTCGGTAAACAGTCACCATTACGTGACCTGCGAGATAGGACTGCGTTGTGTTGATCTACAAGACAAACTGAGGAAATCATAGATTACAGTAAACTTGTTTCCTGCACACTGTTCACCCTACTCTGCCCCTTGCTCACCAGACACATGCTGACACTGGTTTAAACTGGAATGGCAGTTCTGATTGGTCTCCCAGCTCTCAGGAACTCGGTCATGATCACTTGAGACGTGGAGTGTTCTGCCCCAGAAGAACTCAAGAAATCTCTTGGGCATTCGGGACTGACTTTCTAATCACCCTGGAAGAGCGAACTGGTGGCCAGGGTGTCCCTAGACTTTCCCATGCCTATAATAATAATTCGAGGTAGAACTCGCATGGCAATGGATAGTCTTGAAGACCACTATCTCCATCGTTCACCAGCAATATCCCAGGACCTGGGGTCACAGGCCTGGGGTCACAGTGGTGACACTGGGACCCAACCTCAGGCCTTCCCACTCTGAATTGCCCCTCCTTCCCACTCCTTCCCCGCTCTGATTTTGCTCAGGGTTTATAGCAAAAAGATGCCCTGGCACACCGCACCCCCTGTCACATCGATGAGACCGTGAGGGGTTCCTATGGCTATCTGGAGTCATGTGACCCTGTGGCTAGACCAGGCAGCCTGCCAAACACATTGAGTACCCCCAAATAACTGCAGCGCCTCCTTTTCCTTTCAACCTTATAAGGTCAAGTGGTAAGGCAAGTTTTAAAGGAATCTCATTACGGCTCTAAAGGTTTCTGGGGAGGGAGCCCATGGCTGAACATGCATTAACACAGTACCCTTTGCCCGCGTACCCACAATGCACCCTGGGAATGCACTGCAGGCACAGGTTAATGGGGAGAATGGGCGCAGCACAGGGAGAGCCCCAGGGGTCAGCAAAACTGGGCAGGGAGGCAGCCGAGGTCAAGGAGGGGACCTGGGGCTCCGAGAGGCAGAGCAAAGGGGAGGTCAGAATGAAGTCAAGCGAGTCCTACCTACGTTTGGGTAAATGTGATCTCTATTCTTTGCTTTGCCTCTGACCATGGCAGAAAAAAGGGAGAAAGTGTGACTTAAGTAACACCTTAGATGGAGTCTTCTTTCTCCCGTATCCCTGGGCTAGTCGCTCTGCTCCCAGGATCCCTCTGATCTCGGGTTTTATAAAAGGAAAAAAGCCTGAGGCAGGGGAATCAGATGTGGCTCCCCAAGGAAGCCATAGCTGCCGTGCCAACTGGACTCTTTCCACAAACCCTTAAGAAGGACAAAAGGAACAAAACAGGCAAATCTACATCCCGAGAGAAGACAGACAGACAGGCTCTCACACCACTTACTGTGAAAACAACACTCTTCCCCACTCCTGACTCGCGTTGGTGGGAGTGAACTGGACGGAGCCCGTGGGCTGGGTGCAGAGGTTCAGGGGTGCAGGGGTGGGTGAGACTCGGACTTGCCCAGCAAGCGGCTCAGTCTAAGCAGCTCCAACAGAATAAGGGGCCCGTCTGAGGCCACAGTTCCTTCACCACCTGGAGGGCGGTAGATTGTTGCACTCCGCGACATGGTTCACTCCAAGCCGGTCATTAAATACCCAGCAGACTGCACGTGTGACCAAGAAGACATGCAGGCTGTGTACCTCACCTGGCAGCTAGGGAAGCGTAGGAGAGGAACAGGCCCTGAACCAAATAGAAACTCTTTGAGTTTGAACTTGATCTTTAAATTGAACAGGAGGCTCCAGACCCTCACCACTGAGTTGCCCTGACAATGCTGCCTGCAATCTTCGCTCCCACCGTAATAAACAAACTCCCCTCCAGCTCCTCCCGGTGACTCAGAAGCTGCATTTCCGGTAATGTGAGGTCCTGAAACCTCATTCTTTTCTCTCCTGTGTCCTATCAGCTGGTGGTGTGCGTGACACTGCCCCACCCAGAACAAACTTGAGAAAACTGTGTGTCACACTTTGAATCGAACAGTCGCCGGCCTCAGCACAGAGCCTCCCTTTTCCCCTTTGTTCTTCTTTCACTTTGAGGAGCAAAAAGTGAATCAGGGGCAGAGCCAGAGGAAAGAACCCTCCGTGGGCACCAGCCACAGTGGTCGCCCAATGCCAGGTGCACCCTCGGAGGGGCTTATCCACTTGTAAGACTCCCCAATTCCCGAACCCGCACGGCAGCCCTGCCCCCTTGCTTCCTCCACTGCCCCAGGCATCCGACGGCACCTGCATCCCCACGCAGGTGCCAGGCCGCTGCCCCAGGTGGAAAAGCTTTTCCCCCTCCTGCATCCCACCGTCTGCAAAGCTAAAACCATGCACACAGCAGCACGTCTGCAGCTTCCGCGGCTCCCGCCTGTCCTCCATCGGCGGATCCTCCATCGGGGGATCCTCCACCACCCCAGCCTCCACCGCCAGCTTTCCCTCAGCTCCCTGGAATAACAGGTGGCTGCCTCCCTGGCATGGGGGGCGTGGACCCTGTACTCCTCCACTGGGGTCCCAAGGAGGGCCTGGGCTGCCCGCGGAGCTATGGCAGGAGGTGCCAGCGTCGCTGCTGTGCCACCACCCAACACTGCTCTCCACGTGGCAGCGGGGAGGACCTTCCAACACACTCGCATGAAACCCGTTCCAGTCAAGACGGTGGGCAGATCAGAGCTGTGCTCCCATCCTCTCACGGCCACATCAGAACGACAACGAAACTCCCGGCCGACCACCACCGAGAATGACCTCAAGTCTAGCCGAGCAGAAGTAAGAACTAAGGACACACAGAAGAAGCCACCTTGGACCGGGAGGATGGGCCGAGATGAGGACTGAGCTGGCCCCACGTCCACGTGTGGTGGTTGAAAATCGGGAGGAGGTCCCCCTGAGGAGCGAGGTGTTCCAAGCCCCCCACCAGGCTCTCCAGCCCAGAGGGATTCCTATTGCCCCCGCCGGGAAGAGAAGTCCCCGGGTCCTCTGGCTGCAGAAACAAGTGGAGATGGTGGCTGAGTGAGAGGGAGGGCGGCTGGAGGCTCTGGTGTCCTCTTAAAGAGCCCGTGCAGACTTATCACTGAGGGACTCACTCGCTCTGAGCTCCAGTGCTGGGGAAACAGCTCAAAAGGTGCCAGGGACATACAGGGAGGAGCTGAGGTGTCTGGCTTCAAGGCGAGGCCTGGAGGGGTGGTTTTCCCCCAGACAGAAGTGTGGGCAGAGAGCACTGTTTTTTGGTTGAGCCAGCGGGTAGACATAGGGAGGTGCCACATCTGAGTCTCCAGCAACATACCTAACACCTTTCACTCTGCCCAGGTGATTCCCTGAGCCTTCACCCCACTTAACGTGCGGGCCCACCAGGCCGCCTCCAGTGGCTTTTCCATACAAACGGCCTGTCTTGGCTCAGGCTACAAACTTTCCTAAAATCTCTCAAAGGTGCGCAAACCCCAAACAAGCGGCACCTGGCCTCGGTGCGTCCTGTACTCTTGCTGAGCAGCCCCTAGCCTGGTACTAGCAGCAGCTGACCTCGGTTGCAGCTTAGCCTCCCCCAGGCGCCTCCAAGCCTAGTGTGGGTGGAAGACATCTCCACATCCCAGGATGCCCCAGGACATACAGCCAAGATCACTCTACCCAGCAAAGCTATCATTTAGGAGTGAAGGACAGATAAAGATCTTCCCAGATAAGAAAAAGCTAAAGGAGTTCATCATCACCAAACCAGTATTACAAGAAACATTGGAGGGACTTCTTTAAGAAGAAATCAAACATATAAATAATAAAATGGCAATAACTACATATCCAGCAACAATTAGTTAAATGCGAACGGATTAAATGCTCCAGTCAAAAGACATAGGGTGGCTAAATGAATTAAGAAAACGAAATCCTACATATGCTGCTTACACGAGACTTTAGATCGAAAGACAAACACAGATTGAAAGTAAAGAGATGGAAAAATATATTTCATGAAAACAGAAATGAGAAAAAAAATCTGGAGTAGCAATACTTACACCAGACAAAATGGACTTTAAAATAAAGATTGTAACAAGAAACAATGAAGGCCCCCGTAATCTTACTTCTGGGTATTTATCAAAAAAAAAGAAAGAAAAGAAAGAAAAGAAAAAAAATACAAAATACTACTTGGAAGGGACGTGAGAATCCACATGTTCATTGCAGCATTATTTACTGTAGCCAAGATATGGAGGCTTCCTGGGCGACCAGCAGTGGATGAATGGATAAAGAGGAGGCGGTACATCTATACAATGGAGTATCACTCAGCCACAAAAAAGAATGCAATCTTGCCATTTGCAACAACATGGATGGACCTAGAGGGTGCTGTGCGGAGGGGAGTAAGTCAGACAGAGAGAGACGGATGTCACAGGATTTCACTTACATGTGGACTCTAGGGAACGGGATGAGCAAACCACAGCAACAGGCTCACAGATACAGAGAGCACACTGAGGGTCGCCGAACTGGGGGGGAGGGCTGTCGGCGGTGGGGCTTAAGAGGTGTACACATTGGCAGATACTAATCATCTGGGGATGCAGAGTACAGATGTTTTAATAACTACGGATGGTGTCAGGCGAGTCCCAGATTGATCGGGGTGATCACGTCACAAGTTATTGACATGTCTGCTCACTATGCTATACACCTGAAACTAACATAATTGAAAAATAAATATAGAAAAAAAATTTTTTTTAACACCAGTGTTATCAGAGACCCTCTGCTACTTCCCACCCGCACACCCCAGACTCTGTTTAAATATTTCTGTCATTTAGGCTAAAGACCAGATAATCCCTAACATTATCACCTCTTAAGACCCTGACTCCACCCTCAGGTCACCAAAGTGTCTTCAATTTATCTCTCTGGTCCCAGGGCCTTTGCAGGGGCAATGATCAGCCTGGGGTGCCTTATTCCTCGCTTACTCCTCAGCTCCTGGCCAAGTGCCCCCTTTTCAGAGGGCCCCTCGGAGCACCCGATTTAAGCTAAATTACCCTCGAATAGGCTGTTCGAGCAGTGAAGCAATTGTCGCAGGGGCAATTTTATATCGATTTCTCTATGGGCATTAGCCCATTTCCCTTATTAGGCTCTAAACTCTTTGTTGCAAAGATTCCTCCTGCTTTGGCTCATAACTGCATCCCAGAGCCTCACATAAATGGTGCGCGAGAGACCCTCGGTGGATATTCACCAAGTGAATAGATAAGGGGGCCAAGTTCCACACACTCCACTACTCTGAGGCTAAGCACGGAGGAGAGGGCGGGCAGGAGCCCGCTGGGTGCACACAGAGGTCGCCGTCAGCTATTCAAAGCCAGGTCTACAAAGCTGTCTCTTCCCAAGCCTTCCCCGGATGAGGCATCGGAGGGGCTCAGTGTGTGCGATGGACCCCGTTCCCCAGGGGCCTCTAGAATTAGCCCGTGAGACTCTCCCTCCTGGAATAACCATCTTCGGCCTCAACCGAGGCCATCCGTGCCTGCAACGCAAAACTTCAGGGGAAAAACAAGGGGGCCTGGGGGGAAGTGCCTAAGGAAGAACCTTCTGGCACCATGTGCTCAGCGGCCTCCCCTGAGCTTCCTACCACCCACTTCAAGTGGATGCCCTGGAACATTCCAGCAAGCTCACATGATCCTACCTGCTAGCCCAGCCAGGACGGCCAGCGCAGCCAGGATGCCTTTGCAGCTGCTCTCCATCTCCTCATCGTCCTCCCCACCTGGGAAAACAAAGCGGAAAGGCTCCAGTCGATCCCCGATGGGCACTTACTGTTCAGCTGGGGGAGCCCAGCCAGCCCCGGTGAGTCCAAGGATGCACGAGTCAGCGCTTCTTGGCGTGCTCAGTGGCAGCGGCCTCACCTGGGAACTTATCCGAAAAGCGGGTGCTTGGGCCCACCCCAGACCTGCCGGGTCAGGGGCCCCCGAGACCAGCCCCACAACCTGTCTAGACGATGAACCGACGTCGCATCCGGGTACCTGCTCCAGAGTGAGAATCGCCGCAGCTTAGGGTCTTCTCCCAAGCGCGTGTATAAATCACGGGTGCAGCCGGACCGCCAAGACAGCCGGACTCCCGGCCCGGAGCCCGGGCTTCCTGCAGCCGTCTCGGCCACGTCTCGGCCACGTCTCGGCCACGTCTCGGCCACGGCGCCTTCGTCACCGAGAAAGAGAAGTGCGGCCCGCAGGGTTTACATTCTAAAGGGAAAGCGGACAGCGAGGTGAAGAAATAGAGAGTGGGGGGCGGGCCGGTCATCACCCCGAACGTGGAGCTCGGAGGAAGGCTCCCGAGGAGCGGTTCTCTGCACAGTGAAGCGGGGACGGGACATCGCGTGGACACTGCGGGACAATCTTCCAGGCGGAGGAGCAGGCGGCGCAGAGGCCCTGGGGCGGGACCATGCCTGGCAGAGGGGGCGCTGGGCGCGGATGGAGTGAGGGATGATTGGGAGGGGCGAGGTCAGAGGTCGGGGAGGTCAGCGGGAGACCCAGCAAGGTCTCGACGGCCCCTCAGTCACAGGCGGGATCATGTCCCGTGCACCCCGCGGCCTTTCCATGGCCCCTTTGCTCTTCGAGAACCCTCTTGGCTCCTCTCTGCTCTGCATTTTCCTTCTTTTCCTGCTCCTCAAGGCGGCCACCAGCGCGGCTTGGCCCCACTGGTGCATTTAGGGCTAAGTCACCCACCCTACGTATCATAAACTGTTTACAGAAAACAGCCCCTTACCCTCAGGCAAGGGTCTCTTTATCCAAAACGTTCTTTGACCACCGAGGTGTGGGGTGCAGTGACCGGTGGGGAGGCAGCTTTCACTTTGGCTCTGGGAATGCACCCCATCCCTCCAGGATGTGGGGTTCCGGGGATTTTTGCGAGGCGCAGACACACTGCCCAGGGCCGCGGTCCCTCCCCATCCTGCAGAGCGTAGGGGGCAGGCCCACACGCAGAGGCGCAGGACCTGAAACCGGGACCGGGAAGTCCCCAGCACGCAACCGGCCGCGGGAAGGATCGCAGAGACGCTGGCACCGTCGCTGAGAGTGTCCTTCACGTGTGTGGCTGGGTAGTCACGACCCATGAGGACGGATGTGGGTTCCACCCCACTGTCGTGACGCCTTTGGAAAGCCAGGTCGGCGTGCGACCTCGTGTTGGGCCACACACGAGGCCACAGCGTCCGTGCCGGACCGCGGGCCCTTGTGGAAGCCGCCCCTCACAATCACGCAACACGGAGTCGGCAAGCCCCCTGATGGACCCCTCATCAGCGCATGGCGCAGGGGCTGCCCACACACCGAACTGCAGGCGCGGCCCCGAGACTGGACTCGAGACCCCCGATTACGAAGCCCCGAATAGACCACGTACCGGTTTCCGGGTTCAGTGACCACAGCTGGACTGGTCAACAGCTCTCCCCATCACCTCACCTCGAATGCTAGATTCCAGAGGAGGGGAAAGGAGAAACTGAGCCGTCCAGGCATAAAGGTGACGCATTTTACCGAAAGCAGTAGTTATTATCGAAACTGCGGAAATAGCCTGAGGTCCGTTCAGAAGTACCTGGCGTCCCTGATGAAGAAAGTGAGTCAGGCTGCGGACGAAGGGCTGGTGGCCTGACTAATTAAATACTTCACTGACCTCACGCACCTGTCTCGCTTATTCTCTGCAGGGGCGAATGACTCCACGTCCAATGAGCCCAGCAGAAGCGAGGGCGGGCAGCGGGCAAACACGCGGAGAGCTAGCGGAAGCTGAGAGGTTCCTGCGGACGGCGCCTGCTAGGGGCCGGGACCGAAGGGTGCGTGCGGGAAGGCCTGCCGTACAGCCACGTCAGACAGGTCGCTTCACCTGAGGGGACCCTGTGCCGGGCCCGTCTCTGCGGAGTAGTCTGAGGGGTCCCTGAGGTTGAACTTCTCATCCGATTCATTGTGGGAGACTTGAATCACCTACTTTTAGTTGAAAAAACTGCCGTCTTCTTAAAATCATATCTTACCACGTTGGATTAAATAGACAGGATTTAACCCCAAACCATTTCTTAATGCCCCGAGAAGGCCGAAGCACTCAGATCCATCTGGACCGCTGGGACAGTCCTCTCAGGAAGAAAACTGTGACCTCAATCGCCCGACACACAAATGCTGATTTCCGGGTTCTTGGAAATAGCATGATCTCAACATCCGAGGATGCAGCAGCGGGCACCCCAAAACAGAGAAGGAAGAAGTGCTTCCCACGGTTCGTGAGAATTAACTGTCACAGACCCATGCAAGGGGCTCCCTGCAAACCACCAGGACTAAATGAAAAAGCACCAGCACCCCACACTCCCGATACCCCATTTCTGTGTGTCCCTACGTGGGGAGGTGCGGTGGCCCAACCTGCCAGGCTTAGCGCCGTATCCAGAGACCTCAACAGGCTCCCTCCACGGGCCTTCCCATCAGGCATTTCATCAAATGGCCTTTAAAAGTTTGCCCGACGAACAGCTTGAGTCACAGTCATGTTCCAGCATTTGAATCCTGATCTCTCGAGCCTCGGTTTCCGGCCTCTCCCTGAGAACAGCTCACTACGAAGGGGACACTTGCTTGATTAGAAATCATCTCAAATTCCTACGCTCTTCCCGTTTTTAACTTTGTGGAAGTTGGGAACCAGACGTGGGTCGATGGTCCCACACGTTCCCTGGGACCACAGGTAGAAGCCACCCTGCTCCCCGGAGCAGCCCCGGTACCTGCGGGAAAAGCCACTAGACACACACCTGTCCGGGAGCCGCACACTGGGGCGTCTCACCTCTGGCAGGTAGATCGTCCGTTCAGGGCTTCGGAGAAGGCTCTCCGTGTCCCACAGGCATCACGGACCTCTGGCCTCTCTCTTCACTCACACTCAGCAATGACTTCTCTCTGGCCACCGGACAGCCCGGACCCGACCTCCGCAGCGAACAGGAAGTGCCTCACGAAACGGTGCGGTCACGTCACAGGCCAGGCTGTAAACACGGAGGTGGCCTGCGCCAGCCACCGGCCCTCACTCCCCGAGGGTGCGCATGCCCCAGCCTGTTTGCTGTTAACCATTAGCCAGCCCCAAACGCAGCCCAGCAGCCCAGGAGACCCTGCCGCTCTAGGAAAGCCGAGGCCTCGGGCCAGGCCGTCCCCACAATCCCCGCCCCGGCCTCTGGGTCCTCTTCCTTCTGGGCCCTTCTGGGGTCCTGCAGGGCCAAGACCCACCTGGGCCCCGCCACCCTCTGCCACCCCCAGCGGCGGACAGGCCTTTCCAGTCCTTGGCCAGCGGCCTGGCCAGCCTGGCTCCCTCTGGCCTCTGGCATAGGCTGGGACTGGCGAAGCCGGTTCTTTCTTTAGTCAGGCACCTCCACATCCACAGAACAGGTTCTTTTGTGAAAGGTAGGGGGGGGGGGAATGAAAACAGTCCCAAGAGCGAAGGGCTCTGGAATGTGGCCTCCGGAGGCGTGAATCACAGCTTTCTGTGCTACATTTGCATATTTTGCATAGAACTCTGACAAGGCTGGGGGGCGGGGAGGGGCCTCCCGCGCCCCTCAGAAGTGAACAGAGGGACCCGGCTTCTCAGAATGCTGTGACAGTTCTGGAAAAAATACCATCTCCCCAGACCTGAAGTGCAGCACCGTGCCGCACTGCCCTCGCTTACACGTCTTCTTTTTCAATACCTGGCGCGTCGCCCCCATTACATTCCAGCCGGGGGGACTCAGGACGAGGGGTGTCTACACAGAACAGGCACCCACAGAAAGCGCGGGCCGAACGTTTACAGTAAGGCCCTGGACGAAACAAAGACGGGGAAATGCTATTCCTCCCAGTCGAAGGGGATCGGATATGCCCCAAAAAAAGGTCCCTTTGGCATAAAGATTATTTTAAGCTGCCGACGACGTTTGAGAGTCAACAGATAAAAACAACAACGACAATGCTTCTCATCAGAGCTTCCTCCCATTTATGACTAAAAGCAACAATTTGGGGAAATAGGGCAGCTGCGAACTCCCCTTCGAGGCAGATCTACCCCAGAGAGAGAGGCCAGAGGCAACCCCGTCCTAACCCCTCCTCCAGGTGGTTTATGACCCCCGGGGTGGGAAGGGCATCGCCCCTGTGCAGGCAAACACCACCGCGGGCTGTCTTACCTCCCAAAACCGATTTAACTTTCCTGTAGAAACCTGTCTGTCCTTCCCACAAAAAAAAAAAAAAAAAAAAAAAAAAAGCCTTTTCTGCCCCTCCCTTTCCCCCACTAAGTTAGGGATATAAGCCTTTATCCAGTTATTCGGACAGTTACTTTCCTGGTCAGCTCCCATAGGCACACAAAGCAACCTTTTTCTCCTGTTAATCTGTGTTTTGTCACTTTAATTCACAGTGCCCAGCCACTGAACAGAAGAGGGTAGGGGGAAAGGTTTGGGTTTGGGTTTGGGTTTTTTATTTCCTACAAGGCCCTGTACTAGGAGCTGGTCAAAAAAAAAAATGGTGAGCAAAACAAATAGATTTGGGGAGTAAATATATAATTCTCGTAAACTCACAAATCTACACGGGGCCATGGGCACCTATTCATGTATCCCCGCAGGCCTGGCATAATTCGAAACGCAAAAAATTTTAGAACGATGAGCCACAGGCAAACAGCTCCTGGCCAGTGTAACTCGTTTTGGCCCTGATGTGCTTGTTTATTTTCTGAGCATCAGTCCTGACTTTTAGAGTGTGAGTCAGCGCTGGAAGTCACAGGGACTGGCCCCGAGGTCACCTGACGGTCTCCCGCCCCAGGATCTCCAGCCCCAGCCTGAGTCCCAGCACTAGTCCCAGACGGAAGAGTGTTGTCACAACTTTCAGAGACGTTTGTTACAATAACACTGAGCGTACAGGGGAGGAGATAAATCTCATCCTCCACCTTCCTTGGTTCTGTGGCCGGGGCCCTGAAAATTAAACATACAGAAGAAATATTAACAAGAGAGGAACAAATAAATAAAGCAGAGATTAACAAGGGTTTCTTAACGTGAGCCGCACTCATGCACATGGGAGAAAATGGGTGGCGAGCATCTCAGGGGCGCGGCCGGAACTCGGGCTGGTGCAGCGTCTTCACGAGACAGCGAGTCTGCAGAGCAGTGGCAGGACAAGGAACAGGAGGCTTAGGCTTTGGGGGCTGGCGGGCCGTGGGGAGTAGAGGTACGGGGGCAACAGGTGGAGCAGAGGGAGGAGCTTGGCGACGCAGGTTCTGGGCAGCGTCTCCGGGGACGGCGACCCCTCTGCCCTTTCGGGTACAGCAGAGGGGAGGGCGGCCAGCTGGTTTGGCCTCAGCCGTTTCTCAATTACCTTCAGCTTAAAGTGATCCGTACGCCAAAGCGGCGTGTTTCAGCATGGCACAACCTGACCCCCACAAGTGCCCTAACAACGAGACCTACATCATGGTAAGGACCACCCTCGGAAGTTCCATGCTAAGGGCAGGGAGCCCCGCTGCTGGCCCTGGGCCCCCGGGAGTCTGTCCACCGCCCACTGAGACCCGTGCCCAACCCCCCAGCCCAGGCAGGAGTGAGAACAGGGTCTACAAGCCATGGGACACGCATCTCTGATTCTGTGCGATCCCAAGGGACTTTTTTGTTGTTGTTGTTGTTTTTGAAGTTGGAAGATTTGCATTATTTTAACGTTCGAGCATAGAGAGATCTGAGTAATACTTTTGGCCTGTGCTGTTTTAAAATCACATAGTTCGAATTTACAGGAAACATTCGGACTACGTAAGTCGAGTTGCGGTGAAGCCATGAGGGGCGCCGTGAAGAAGAGCTGGCTCGGAGGCTCCCTGAGGGGTCTGAGTTTGAGCCCGGGGGCAGGGGGAGGGGGGAGGCAGGTGAGGAGGGGACTGGGTGGGGAGGCGAGTGTGGAAGGACCGCCTCCCAGGGCAGAGGGACATGTGGCAGCACCTAGCACCTTGGGTGGCAGGAGGTCCTGTGCACCTGAGGAAATTTAAGGGGTTCGTGGGACCCAATTGCAAAACGGTGGAGAAAGAGAGGCCTTAGACGAGCCCAGAGGGGAGCCAGGGGCCAGACCTCAGGTCCGGTCAAGAGGCTGCTTTTTATCTTCAGGTATAAAAAGGGAATGTCAGGAGAAGTGGCTTAAAAAACTTTGAAATGGGCAAAGAAGATTGTGGAGTTTTCTGATTTAATAGGACCCGAGCTACTGAAAACTCTGTTTGTGATGGTTAATTTTACGTACCAACTTGACTGGGCCACAGGATGGCCTGGGATCTGGTCAAACGTTCTTTCTGGGTGTGTCTGTGAAGGTGACTCTGGAAGATGTCACCACTGGAATCAGGAGACCCCGTATGGCATGTGGTGCTCCCCGGCGTGGGTGGGCCTTGTCTAATCCGTTGAGGGCCTGACTAGAACAGAAAGCTAGAGGAAAGCAGATTCACTCTGTCTGCCTATCCGTTGGCTGGGACACCAGCCTCCTGCTCTGGGATGTTGGAGCTCTGTCCCCGGGCCTTCGAACCCCGACTGGAACTTACACCATCAGCCCTTCAGTTCTCCGGGCTTTGGACTCGCATAGGAACGACACCGCCAGACCCTCCTGGGTCTTCGCCTTGCAGATGGCAGAATCGTGGACTTCTAGGCCTCCGTACCGTAACCGTGTGAGCTGAGGTCTCATAATATTTCTCCTCCTGGTTCTGTTACTCTGGACAACGCTGATTCATTCAAAGACGTAAGAAACGGGCAGTGACACAAACGATCGCAGTAGATTAAAACACAAACGAACTCTCTCTGGTGAAGACGCCTCTCATGTTTGCCCTACAGACACTGACCAGTTTCACCCTGTCTGTAAATGTTTCGGTGTGCGTGGTGGCATGTCCTCTGAATTCCCCACCGAATCTGTCGTAACGTCTTGCTGGTTCCGTCATTAATTAATCAGTCAAATAAAATCTTGGATCCACGTTTCTTTTAGATCTGCATCAGAACAACGCATTTAAATCCTTTAACAGGAATCCTTTGAGGAATTCAAGTGTACAAGTGGCATTCTCTCCGTAGACTATTTAGAAAATATTTTAAATCTAGTAAGCTGAATCACGGAAAGGTGCTCGCGTTGAACTGGTTCTCACCCACGGAAACAGCGATTTCACATCGAGAGACCATAAAACCCATCTGTAATTTCAATATCGCCCATGGATAAGCACGATGAATTAGTAATGAAGAGCTTCTATTATTTTCCTTATTGCAAAAGTGATATATATTCACTACGCAAACATGGAAACTGCAGGTCATCCAAAAAAAGGACATCGTCACCTCCGATTTCGCTGAAGGCCACAGTGCAGGGACAAGCAGCGTTCACAGGATGGCCTTTGTCTGCTACATCACGTTCTGGTTGTGCCCGCTGTTTAATGATCAGATTTTATTTACTTAACATAGTAACCTCTGTCCTCAGTTCTTACATACATTGTATTTAATTCCATCAGCTGCAGCCACTGCCACTTACCTGAGCCGGTCCCCACCCGTGGCCTTCATGTCACTTGCGGCTTTTACCAGGACACGTGATGCCAAACACCGGCATAGCTGGATCGGAGAGGACACACACACAAGTCCTTCAGGATCGATTCTCAAAGAAGCCGTCGCTGTTATGGAGATAGGCAAAAATCGGTGCGTGCCGGGGGAGGGGAGATCCACACGCAGACAGAGAGGAGAGGGCACTTTGGGCCGTGGGAAGACTCGGACCCTGGATGGCTGTCACTGCGCCTTCGTCCAGACCCGCAGAGCACGTGGCACCACGTGTGAGCCCTCAGGCACACCGTGCATTCTGGACGACGGCGACGTGTCAGCGGAGGCTCATCGGTGGTGGGGAGCTGGGGGCGTGGGCCGTGCGTGCCTGGAGGCCGGCGGGATACGGGAATCTCTGACTTCTGCTCAATTTCGCTGCGAACCCAAGACTCAAGAACAAAGTCTTGAAAATGCCGTCGCTGGGTCCAAAGACACGCTTTGTAAGGAGTCTGAGATGTCTTGGATTAGCAAAAGGCTGTCCAAGGTCATTACATTGCCCCTGGCAGCTAATGCAACCAACACATCAGCTGCTTTAATTTTTGACAATTCATATGACAAAAAAAAATTTAATTCACTGTTTTAATTACAAAAGGAATGTGTTGTCAACGTAGAAAATGTGGACAATGCAGAAAAATACAGTTTCATTAAACAGAACCCAGAATCTTGCCCCCCAGAAAGACGCACTCTCTGTAAAGTATTAAGAAGTCTTTCAGTCCTTTATGTGAGTGTGTATGTGCACCCACCTGTGTCTATGAGTGTGTGTGTGTGTGTCATATAGAACTACCAACTTTTTATTAAAATATTATATGTAATTTTATATACGAAATATGCATTTTCCAATTAATTCACTATACCAGGTTCAATAGTATCTGCCCCCCAAATCCACACCCACCCAGAGCCTCAGGAGGGGACTTTATTCAGAGACATAAGTCTTGGTAATTCGCGAGGTCACACTGGATTGAGAGGGCCCTAATCCAATATGACGGGTGTCCTTATAAGGAGAGAAAAAATTGGACACAAACATGCACAGAGGAACAATTAAGCAAGGACACACAGGGAGAAGGCCAGTGACAGCAGAGGCAGGGATGGGAGTGACCTCGCTGCCAGCCAAGGAACACAGAATTGCTGGCGGCCCTTAGAGGCTGGAAGAGGCGAGGAAGGGTTCTTTCTCCCTCTGAGCCTCCAGAGGGGGCAGGGCCCTCCCCCACCTGTCTCCGAACTGTGAGTGAATAAATGTGTCTTATTTCAAAGCACCTAATCCGTGGCACTTTGTAACAACACCCTAGGGAACGAACACACCACTTAACCGAAGGGCCTAAGTGTCTTTCCACAAATTTGTGTGTCCTTATGAAATAATTTTAAGTTGCTAAAAGTATTACATGTTATCATTGTACCACTAGTTATTTAAATAATTCTTTATTATCAAACATTAAGTTATATCTATATTTTAACTACTTGAAATCTTTTACTTAAACAACCATATGTATGTGCTTTCATGAATTAGATAGTAAAATATAATGTTGTCTGTGTAATTTTATGTCCTTTTTCATTTATTACTATATTATAAGCATTCTTCCATATCATTAAAAACCACTCATGAACATTGTTTTAATGGCTTTATAACAACATGCTACCTTATGATACATAACATAATATTATTATATGCACACCATAATGAATGTAAGAATACCCATGTGGTTAAACATGATGTTTCCAGCTTTTCAAAATTGCAAATATTATTTACTGAAATTAATGTATTTATGTACGTAGAGGGTTGGGGTTTTTTTTTTTTTATGTTACGTTGGTACAGTATCTTACATTAGGCTCTTTTAATTAGAATCACATGTCAAAACAATATTCATTTTAAAATTACTGAAGTTTCCAGAACTACGCCAGTTTATGACCCCTGAGATGACTTACTTCACCACACCTTCGACAGCATTGAACATTATCGTTTTGGTGATCAAACAGGTCGCAAAGTTCATAAACACCTCCGCTAGCAGGAATTTGCAAAACGCTCTCTCTCCTAGGAAAGCCTTTAAGGGCTTTATTCGAGTGATCTTTAACACCAACCACATCGCTAGGGGCACAATGAGCAATTTTGTCCCGGAGTAAACAGCAGAAAATTTACACTCTCCTTAAGTCCCCCCAAACCCGTAGCACCTTGCAATGAGAGCAATCACTCATTCTGAATCGGGGCAGGGCGCGAGGGAGGTGGCCTGCCCGTATCGCACACACAGTGCCAGCGGGCACCGATCGACCGGAGCCGGAGGACCGCCTCCGAGGGGCGAATCACAAGCCGAGAAAGCTGGGCCTGCGCTGTGGCTGCTCGGAGGTCTTCGTGCGTCCCCACGCGGGCCGGCCCCTGGGGCCGCATGGAGCCTGGGTTCCCATGGCAACTGCTCCACCAGACAGAAGGCGGCAGCTGCTCATCTTTTCCAGGCGGGACCTGGAAACTGGCGCAGGAAACTGCCCCGGGTCCTTGGCTGACCACGACGCCCATTCACCAACGCACGGCTCTGTAAGGCAGGGGCTGTTCAGGTTGGCGTGGGTCCCCCGCCACAATCGAGGTGCCAGCCATGCCGGGGTCCTTGTCTGGGGCTCCGGGAACGAACCCGCTGCCACATTCATCTATCTGTGAGCCAAACTCACTTGCTCGTGGTAGGGCTAGGTCCCCATTTCCCTCATGGGTGTCAGCCGAGAGCCACGCTCAGCTTTCGAAGGTCACCCACACGCCTGGGCACCTGGCCCACCCGTCTCCCACGCCGTCGACAACGCAGCAAGTCCCCTCCGGCTCTCAGTCCCCGCCTCCCCCGCCCCCCCCCCGTGTGGCCAGCTGGAGAAAACGCCCTGATTTTAAAGGCTTGGGGGGGGGGGTCAGATGAGGCCCACTGGGGTACTCTCTCTTTTGTCCCAGATTGTGACGTCGTCGTCACAGGCTCCGCTTACACTCGGAGCGGTGGGGTTTATGTAAACGGCATTGGGGACGGTTCAGAAGTCACGCCCACCGCCCTGCATTGGCCACGCAATCATGCAGCCCAGATGCAGAGACGGCTCTGAGACCTCTCCCCGGAGGAGAGAACTCGGGGGTCGTGTTTTCAAACCCCCGTGTCCTCAAGCCGTTTGGCTGTGAGGAGGGGACATCGGGTGAGGGCAGGAGATGGCCTGTGTGTACAAAGGCATCCTGGACAAGCAGGTCTCGGCCGGACCCGGGTCTCAGCTGTCAGCTGTCCTCCAGGGGACAAGAGGCCTTGTGAGGAGAGACCGGCTCTGTCACAGGGCAAAGAGCAGTGATTGCTTTAAGAAGCGCAAAAATCTTTCAAAGCAGTCATTAAATGTGGGGGCTTTTTGTCGGCACCCTGGCCCTAAGCCAGCAGTTTGTCATTTAGTTACTGTCCTGTTCACATTCTATTACAGTTCACACACTGATGGTTGATTAAAAAAAAGAAAAAAAGCAAACTAAACACCGTCCTTGAAAGTGAAACTAGATTTTTTTAAAAGATAAGTAAAATGGTTTTTTAAAAAAATGATTTCCAAAGCATAGACGAGTATAAGCTGTCTTTGGAACATCATCGTCTAATTTCTTCTATTTTTACCGCAGAATTTTCTTTTTAGGCACGTCGGAACGGCTCCGGCACATCACCGGTGTGGGCCGAGAGGCGGCCGCAGGGTCCTGTCCCGGCCATCGAAGCCTGCGTGAGCCAGACCCCAGACGCTGCCATGGGCTCTCGCGTGGGCCTTCCTTGCTTCTGGGGATGAGAGTTCCGTTAACGTTGACGTCAGATATGAGCATCCATCAAGCAAACTGTTGCGGGTGGAATGGTGTGTCCCCCCAAAAGCTACGCTGACGTCCTCACCGGCAGGACCTCAGAATGTGACCTTGCTGGAGGGCAGGGTCTTCGCGGAGAAGTCGAGTTGACATGAGGTCATGGGGTGGGCACTAACCCGATAGCACTGGTGTCCTTACAAAAAGAAGACATTCGGGCGCAGACGCGCAGATAGAGGGAAGAGCATGAGAAAAGGAGGGGCCGGGCCCCGTGAGGGTGGAGGCAGAAACCGACACCGTGCTGCATAAAGCAGGGACTTCCGGGCCACCGGGCCACCGAAGCTGGAGGAGGTGGGAAGGCCCCTCCCCCACGGGGCTCTGAGGGGCTGTGGCCCACCAGCGCCCGGCTCCCTGGGTCTGGCCTCAGAAGTGCGAGAGGACGGTTTGCAAAGCTCTCTGCACATGGTTCGTGGGTCCGCAGCCCGGGGACACAGAGACTCCAGCGGTGGCCAGAAGCCAGAGACTCCAGTGGTGGCCAGAAGCGCAGCTTCCCCCGCTTGCTCCCCGCCCCTCGCTGAAGACGCTGCCGTCTGCTCAGCTTCTGCCCGCCGCGCCCCCCCCCCCGCACTCCCCAGCTTCGCTTCATGACTGCGGACAGGGCCGCCGTTCTGTGGGGTTCTCCATGACGTCACATGGGGATCCGTCTCTCCGTTCCAAACCGGCTTGCTATTACTGCCGCACCCCCTCCTCGTTTATTCTGTGGACTGGGGGCTGAAAAGGCAGGAAAGTCTGCCTGCTAACAAAACTCTACCTTCAGGGTCTTCCTCTTCTGAATTCGGGGATGACAGCATGTGCGTCTTTCTGTTGCTAGCGGGGCTCCAGACAGCACCACATACAAACAGGGCCCGCTGGGTAGCCGCTGGGGCACCCCCACATGCATTTCCCCATCTCCTATGGCAAGGGAGCCTGGCCCTTCCGCGGGGTGCAGATGCTCACCGACCTCCCACCGACCCCCGCTGCTGTGCATGGCCGCAGCCTAAATTCTGATTGAGGGACGTGAGGATGTCCTGCCCTCAAAGAGAAGTCTGTTCTCCTCTGTCCCTTTTCCACCTGCCCGCTGGTCGGAGAGTGGACGAGGTAGGGAGCCGCCCTGAGCTGTGGCCAGTGGTGCGGTGGAGGGGGGCAGGAGGAATCTGAGCCCCCAGCTTTTCTAACGAGCGGGATGGCCCCACACGCAGCCTTTGGCAGAGAGAAATTAATTTCTACTTTATTTAAGCCACTGTAATTGTGGTCTCCATAGCAGCCAAATCTATAATTAACCAACCTGCGTGGATACATAGATACAGGCCAGAGACCTCTAGGGAAATTCGAGATGTACCTGGCAAAGTTTTGGTCCTGGTTAATTGGAGAAAGCGTGGATTTGGGGTCACGAATGGTGCAAGTTACTTCGCCTCCACCAGACTCAGTTTCTCTTCTGTAAAATGGTGAAACCTATATCCACCGATATCCACCGCGTGGGGTTACGTTGGTTGTAAGGTGCCAGGCATGTCGTCACGGTGCGCAGATGGTGAGTATTGTTTTAATTCAATATTTCACACACAAAAACGAGTTCGTTTAGAAACCTAGGTCTCATTTAGACACCGGGGTATCCCCCTTTCCACAGTACAGGCGCTGCTTAGCCTGGGCTTTTAGAGAAGACACCCCTCCCCACCCCCCCCCCCCACACACGAACAACCACCAAAAAAAAAGATTTGTGAGCGGGTGACCCCAGGAGCAGGAAATAGGAAACCAAAATCCTGCCATGTGGCCTTGGGCAAGTGACGTCACCTCTCTGAACTTCCAGATGGCCTCAGTACCCCCCGGTGGTCACACTTCTGTGTGACTTCCTCCCTTTGAGTGTTAGTGGGACTTCTGATTGGCTTTTGTCTCACAGATCACAGGCCGAGCATGGAATGCCACGTCTGTGACCACAGGAGGTGGTGACGCCCAGCTTGCCAGCAGACGCTCTCCGCTGCCTTCTCGGCGGCCGCTTGGATGCGGCCATGCTGGAGAGGACGGGGTAGCAAGGGCCCGACACCCAGGGCACACTCCAGCCAACAGCCTGCAAGGGACCGAGCCCCTCAGTCCAACAGCCTGCAAGCAACTACGATGGGGTGGCTGAAAAACTGACTCTTACTGGAAATTACTGTTTGACTATCGCTATGGGAACACAGGCCTTTGATTAGAGGAACACAACATTCTAACCAAGCTTTCTGCTTCCGCTTACGCACCTGACCTGTGAGTTGACAGGTAACGAATAGAAGAAAGATAGCCCTTTGTGTTCAGACTGAATGAAGAATGGAGGTTTGGGCTTAAAAACCCTGTACCTCTACATTTTGGGGCTGCTTAATTTGGGGGTCTGCGTACCCCTGGCAGACCCAGCTGGCTGAATAAAAAGTGTGTTCCCTATAACTCACTGAGTTCTGGTGGTCAGTGTGTCTTTTGGGGGCTGGTGGCTACAATGACAGTCTTGTGGGGACGCTGAACAGAGGACCCAGCAAGTCACGTCCGGACCCCTGACCCACAGCAGCTAGGAAATAATAAATGTGTGCTGTTTTAAGCCGCCCTTGTGGTCATTTGTTACGCGGCAGTAGCTAACATTTCTCGTAGGTAACATTAGAATTATTCACCCACAGAGAAAAATGAGGATAACAATGCTATCTCCCTCATACGGCTGCATGAGAAATAAATGAGATCCTGTGTATAAACTCCTTACAGAATGCCTGGGACTCAGTCTGCGCTTGTTTATATTATTGATGTTTTGGGTGATGTTCATTAATTCACATAATAAACACATACCGACCCTTGACAGCAAAGAGCACAGCCAAAGTCTCTGCTTTGGAGAAGTTTCTACCCTGGAGGGGGAAACAGACAGTCAACAAACTAAAAGACAAACGCGTGTTGGGTGGGAAGACAAGTCAGGCCGCGAAAGGCGGCCGGTGACGAGGGATGCGATCTTAGTTACCCGTTGCCGTCGCTGAGTGAGTCAGTCAGGGAAGGCTAGGCTCTGTCACGGGAACAAACAATCCCAAAACCTAGGTGGCTCACCCGGGTGTGTATCTCACTCACGTAACACGGGGCAGGGTGTTCTGTTCCTCTTGCTCACTCACAGCCCCCGGGTCGACGGAAGCTTCATCTCAACTGGGACAGAACTGAAAACTCACGTGTTGGCTCTGAAAGCCGCCCCCGCCCCACCCCACGAGTGACACATCATTTCTGCTTGTACTTCACCGTCCACATCAAACCACGGGGCCACACGTCACGTCAGGGGTGCGGGGAAGCCCCGTGCCTGGAAGGAGGCCACCTGGTGACGGGGCGTGGAGTCCGGCGCTCGTCCTGGCTTCCGCACGGTCGCCGTCACCACCCACTCTCCCTGCCGGAATCGCGGGCTGGCTGTCCTTCCCTCCCTTTCCCCTACGCCTGCTCTTGGCAGAGTCTCTACCTGTTCCATTGAAAAACATCCCTTTGTGATTTGGTTCATTTCTGGGCAAAGCCAGCCCATCGTCTGCGTCTGTCAACAAGGCTGTGGTGGACACGGCGTGGTCACGCATGCGCATTTCGTCCGTGGCGCTTCTGCAATGCACCAGTGGCTCTGCATGCTCGTGACAGAGACGCACACACCAAGCCAGAAAGTCTTTATTATCTGGCCGTTTACAGAGAACGGCGGCTGGCCCTTGATCTACAAATGCAGACTTTTTGAAAGGAGTGTGACCTTTCGTTCATTTCGTGGCCTTTTCCAAGGGACTAGCCGGGAACGTGCACATGGTTTTAGAAAGTACGGCAGGACAGAGTTCGTGATAAATCGATGACAGATGGGTCGGTAGATGGATGAGAGGGAGATGACAGATAGGTGACAGGTAGTAGGTACATGATTGATAGAAAGTAGATAGAGAAATGATAGTTCAATGAGTCAACACCGGCAGGTCACAGTCCACAGTTATTCAGTGAACCACTAATGTACGTGTTGCTGGGAAGGCACTTGGTAGATATGAATAACGTCTATAATTAGGTTTTTTAAATGTTTCCCTTTGTTCTTATTTGGACAATCCAAGGTCGCTGTGATTTACACACCGCTTTGTGATCTGGGAAAGCAAGGCGGTTATTCGGAAAACCCCAAACCCCTTCCGGCTCTCCAGCAGTACCCACACACCCCTGGGGACACTCAGCACATGCCAGAATGTCACAGCAGCAGCGTCCCCAAGCCGAGGCTGCGGGGAGCCCTCTGCACCCCTCTGGCCGGTTTGCTGCTTGCTGGCTCATTCACTTTCCCGCAGCACCCCGATTCCCTCTTGGTCCTTTGACACTTTCTGGGGTTTTCTGCTGCCGGCCGATGAGCATCATCTGGCTTCAAGTGCGACAGAAACGCATTATTCATGCTTCATGCTGCCTCACCAGACCTGGACCTGACCCTGTCCGGAGACAAGCATCGTCCATGTTGGGAAGGACGTCGTGTTTCGTAAGCACCTGGTTATTTTAATCATAAATAAAAACCTCATGGATTTAATGTTTTAATTTGAAATCAATGATACTATCAAACATGCAACTACTGGAAACTATTCTGAATCAAGTTAACAATGCACATAAGATAACGGGGTTGACTTGCAGAGGGTGTCATGTTTAAAGGACTTTGCTTAATCAATTATTGCTAGACGAATCCTAATCGCCTACAATGGGCAATAACATTTTGAACCGAGTTCCGGCTTTAGGCGGAGTGTTCTGGCTTTACATGGAGCGCATGCTTCAAAGGAAAGTAACTTACTGAATGAAATCCATCTTGCAACCCGAAGTTCCAGTTTCTGGGGCCCCCAGCCCGTGATCTGTGCCCACCTGGGGGCCTGCCCCGTTGGTGGCAGCCAGAGTGATGGCTATCATGTGCGAGGCCCTGCGTGGGGGCTGTTTCTGCCGTCCCGACCCGTTTCATCAGCCCGACGGATGGAGGCTCTAAACATTTCATCGCATTGCCAAGAGTCACGCCATCCAGGAGCCGGGCACCAGCCTCTGACCCGACGCCCCCCACGGCCCCCCGGCCTGCTCCACTGCACTGCCTTTGAACTGGGCTGTTTACGATACATCCTGAGGCTGAATAAAGGAAACCGAGGAAACTGCACCTCGAATGCCGTCGGGAGGCCTGGAGGAGGGGCTCTCCCACGGGGCCTGGGCGGGAGTCGCTCACCTCCGGGACACGGTTCGCAGGCGTCTCCTGGTCCCCAGCCCGTCCCCGAAACCTGCCCTCCGGCCCGTGGAGGAGGGGGCCCCTGGCAGCCATTTCTTCTCTCGGGGGCCGTGGGGCACCCTGGCCAAGGGGGACTGTCACTGTCCGTCTCCAGGGAATGTAGGACTGAGACTCTAGGCACTAGTTTCACCTGAAGGGAGATGAAACCCTGGGAGCCGAGAGGGTCCTGACCGGAGGGAGGAGGCAGGGGACGAGGGGGGACGTGGCACCACGAAAGAAGCAGGAGCCCCGTGGCCTCGGCAGCACCTGGCAGCCCCGGCCTGGCCCCCTGTGGCGGCCCCACTGCCCGTCCTGGACGCCCCGGCCAACACGAGCACGGCTCCCTGCTCCAGGTCTGGAAGCCCCCAGGTCTTCCTGCACCCCCAGCAGCCCCTCCGCCACCCCGACCTCGATGACATCCAGCACGGGGCCCCCACCCACCAACCTCCCTCGTAGTCCATAGGGAGAAATGCTGTTAGGAGAAATGCTGTGTTCTCATTCGTTTCCCCGGAAACGGGTCTCTTCAGAGACTAAATCCCTCCGTCTCCCCCATGAGTGGCCTCCTGGATCTTGACCTCAGAACCCCGCTGTGCACCTCCCTGTGGGTCCCAAAAGGTGACCTCCCACCTGAGCTGTGGGTTCCTGCTGTCACCTCGGCCCCTCCGCCTCCCCCGGCATGAGCCCAGCCCCGCAGCCATGAGATGTCTGCTGCATTCCTGCTTTGGGGACACACTGACGTCCCGTGTCCCCTCTGTGGGACACACTGACGTCCCGTGTCCCCTCTGTGGGACACACTGACGTCCCATGTCCCCTCTGTGGGACTCGGGTCCGGTGTTGCGGAGGGTGGGGTACCCGGACCGTGCCCGTCCTCTGAGGTTTGTCGCCACCCAGTGGCCAGCCGCGGCCAGTAAAGAAGCTGTGCCGGGCACCAGGCAGGCCCTGCGGCGTCCCCCGGGAGCCCGGGGCCCGGAGGCAGCACCGTCCGGGGCCCCACGAGAGTCACAGGTCCCTTCGCGATGAGGCCACACACGGCGGCGACGTCCGCGAGTCGCCTGGCGGCCTCACAACGAATCGCTCGCTTGATGCAGCGATGCGCACTGGGTCTCTGGCGCCGACCGCCCACCCGGCGTCCTGGGCGAGTCGGTGGCTCGCGCCCAGCTCGAGGCCACCGCCGGGCCACAGACGCCGGGTCCTCGGGGTGGTGGGGGGAGGGGGCCCTCAGCACATGTCTCCCCTGTGACGCCCGGCGGGGGCGTGAGATGGGACTCGCCTTCGGATGCCCCGGGTCCGGCCCACGCCGGTGCCGCTGAGCCCCGCGCACGGCGCCCAGCGACCCACGCTGGCCTTTCTGCTCTCCCACGTGAAAACCGCCCCGGGTCTCCCGGCTCCTCTGAGTGCCTGGGTCTGGTTCCTGCTGGGGCCCAGCTGCACTGACGGCCCCAAAGCTCTGTGACGTTCACCAGGTGCGAACAATCACAGGCCGCACCTTGACGCATCACGCGGTCCCCGCCTGCAGGTCCCCTGGCAGCGGAAGTGCGGTTCCACAGCGGGGGCTTCGGCCTCCCCGCCCAGATGTGTGCTCCTCCCCAGGGGCAGGTGCGCTCGCCAACCTGAGAGCCTCACTCCAGGCATGAGCTGATTTAAAACGCCAGTTCCGTCCATATACTCGGCGTGAGCCTAAGGTACTTAACCCCTCTGAGCTAGCATTGCCGGATTCAGGGGAAAAAAGAACACAGAGACAGACCATCCAGTTAAATTTGAATTTCAGATACATAACAAATAATCCTTTAGTATGTATATATGTGTCAAATATTGCATGGGATATAGTTATACTGGAAACTATTCATTGCTTATCTGAATATGAGGGACATACGTATACTAAAAAATTATTTGTTGATTATCTGATTAACTGGAGGCACTGTATTTTATGGGAATACCTTCGAGCCCCATGTCTTCATCAGTAAAATGAGGATGACATTGAGCTTACTTTTTATGTGTTTGCTGTGCTGATTTAATGGACTAATGTATCATAAATGCTCCATATACTATAATTATTACTCTTCCAGCTATTGTAAGCTTGCCTTTGACAGTTTTACTTTATGCCTGTTGCCCCTGAAATTATTAATAGCTTTCTTTTTTACATTCCAACCTATTCATGTTTGAATAATATATTACATTTTCCTCCCAGATATGTGGGCCAAATGTTTCTATTACATACAATTTGGAGGTTGAGAGGCTTTCCTTTTCAACCACCAGGTGGCACTATAGAGTAATAAACTGATGATGAGATTTAATAACATCCCTAAGTTGGTTCCCTCACCACCTACAATACACACATACATTTCATTTTATTCAGGGAGATTGGATGACTCAGGGATTCTACGAATGCTCACCCTAAAGCTGAACACGCACCAAAAAAACTGTAAATCTTGCTAATTATAAAACCTATGAATGGTTATCCTCCAGCCATATTTTGTTCTTGAATAAAATGAAATCGTTTTTGTACTTTAGTAATTCTAGCTAAAATTAGCCAGAACATTCTTTGCATTCTACAAGAGCAGGAATCTATTTTCGTACTTGCTTACAATGTATCTTTAGTATCTAGAACAATACCAGGCATAAATAGGTGCTCAAGGGAGAATGAATGAATGAATGAATGAATGAATGAATGAATGGGATGATTATTAAGAAGATAAATATATGGACCTCTAGATATCTACAAGTAATATGTAAATTATCTGTAATATAGCTAATACGTAAATAGCTTGGGCTGAATTTTTCTAGAAGTTGGGATGACGTGGCCCAATTAAAAACAAAAGTACATATTTATTTACATTTAGGAAGAGGCAGTAACTGGACCAGAGATTATCAACTATATGTCTTAAAAGAGAGAAGCAAATGCTCTGCTTGGGGAAAAGAGGTCAGCTAGTGGTCAAGCCAAAATTTTCACTAGTTCTGGTTCTGCTAATTCTACTCTCACTGTGGAAATAAAGGGTTTTATCTCCCTTCTAATGGATAGGAAAGCACTTTCGAGGAAGGTGTTAAGACCCAGTGTTCAGGAGACAGCATGCAAACTGGTCAAAGATAAAAATATTTTTCCAGGCCAGTGCACCGAGAACAACATTAAATAATTTATTTTCAGTTCCATTAATAAATAAGACACACACACACCAAAAAAAAAAGTATCTCAGAAAAATGTCCGTCAACAAAACAGAAAAGAAGCATTTCAAACATGGAGTCCTATTTGCCTTTCAAAATTTAACAAAAAAGAAAATCGGGATAACTGAACACATGTATCGTTTAGGACAAAAGAAATTCGTGGTCACAAGAAAACGCTCCAATGTTACAGGAATGGCCACGCTCACTGGCCAGCGCAGCCGAGAAGCTGAACGCGTGTGCAAGACACACCGTGAATGCCAGCAGCCAGTGCCGGTGCTCACGGCATGGATTTCGAAAGCACAATCTTTACAATAAAAATGAAAGGCTGAGTTCACCATCACTGCAGAAGCTTCTTCACAGGGGATTGGGTGGTGTGATGCACCCGCCCCGCCCCACCCTTCCACACCCCAGCAGTAGGTTTCCAGCGACACCCTCTGGCATCTCAAGGAACACGCAACGCATCGGAGGTCAAGGAGGAAAGCCAGGAGGGCCGGTCAGCTCTGCCGCCCCCGAGCGAGCCGGGAGCCGGGCTTCGGCGCTCCCGGGAGCCAGACTCGGGCTGCAGCTTGCGGACCGAGTCAGCTCCCTTGGCTGCAAAGAGCATCCAGCTCTGGGTCATGAGCAAACTGTAGGGGATCACCGACCGGGCGGCGGGAAGAATGGATGGGGCTGAGAACCAGGTTAGGAAGCGGGACCAAGCCCCGGTGTCTACACAGCCGGACTTCTCGAATCTTGTCCAGGCCCCATCAGTGGAAGGAACACCTGTGTCTGGGCGATACTGACACCCGAGAGAAACGCCGATGGTGAGTGGCCATCCTCAGGAAAGGCGGAGGCCGGGGGGCCGCCCTGGCAGCACGTGAAGAGACGCACATCTTCCGAAGCTGGAGGGCTGAGCGAGTAAGGCTCAGGCCAGGAACTAAGGGTGAGGGTGACAGACCCCGGGGGAGGCCGACTTCTCAAACCCCCAAGCCTGACGCGCCAAGGTAGGGGCCCTGACTAGGAGCGTGACAGCTGAGTCAACACACCTGAAACCCTAAGCCCTCTGGGTCTGTACCCGCAGCCAACGCTCCCCGGACGATCGCATCCCCCACGATGCAGAGGCCCCGGCCTTGCAAGAACATAGATGTCCCCTGCCCCTCTCTTCCCGGGACCTGCTCCAAACTCATCTCGGGCCAGCAGCCTGGCTGAGGCGGAGACTCAGAGCAGCGGAGGGAGGGGAGGGCAGGCGGAGGGAGAAAGGGACCCACCCTGCCCCACACCCCACCCCGGCTCTGCGGGACTCAGCCAGGAGCCAGGAAGGCATGTGGGGAGTACGGGGTCAAGGTCGGGAGAGCGCATCCATGCGGAGACGCCTCCCTGCCCGACGGGAGTCGGTGCCCTGGCCAGGCCTCCAGGAGCTGTACCAGCGGGGACAGACCTTGGACACTCGGAGAAAGCAGTGACCACTGTAAGCCAAGCAGGAATGCCACACCGTGGGGCAGAGGGCAGAAGGGTCAAAGGTCTCAGAGAAGCGTGCGCTACAGAACACTGAGGTCATGCGAGCCCAGAAAGGTGCCCCACATCCGCCAGCCAGCGCTCTGGGACGGCCTGGAGGATACCCCATTTATAGAGCGGGGGGGGGGGGGGAGTCGCAGGGAGAGGCCGCGAGCACTGCCGGGAAGCGAGGTGGCCGAAGACAGGGATACTGGGGGCAGTGGGAGGGGAGAAGCCTGCAGAGGCTGGAGGACAGCGTTTCCCTGGCGGCCAGATGGATGCGATCGTGGTGAGGGGCCGGCGAGACTGGCGGTGCAGCAGCGGACCGCCCTCAGAGAGCCCTGGAGGGGATGCTAGACGGCATTCCTGCGAGCGAGGCAGACGGGCAGCCAGGGAGCCATTGCCTTGTCTCCACAGTCAACCCAAATCAAGGATGGCGGTGGGGACGTGGCCGGCTGCCACGCCAATGCCAAGTCACAAGCCCTCGCCAGTTCTCAGGGTCGAAGCCCAGGGACGAAAGGAGATGCTGGGTTCTCCAGAGGGTGGTCCCTCAGCCCCACAGCAAATGCGCCTGGGAAATCTATTCCCCTCGTTCCCAAGGGGACGTGAGGTCACTCACGTGGGGGCCGCACACCGAGGAAAGGCGACACGCACGGGGTGAGTACTGCCGTATTTCCCCCAAAATTCGCATGCTGAAGTCCTAATCCCCAGTACCTCAGACTATGACCTCGTGTGGCAATATGGTCCTTGCAAATGTAATTGACTAAGATGAGGTCACTAGGGCGGGCTCTAATTTAGCATGACTGGTGTCATGATGAAAAAGAGACGGAGATACAGAATCGCACAGAGGGAAGAGGCCACGTGAAAAGGGAGAGAGCTTGGAGCGATGCTTCTGCAAGCCGAGGAAGGCCAAGGACAGCGAGCAAGCCACCCGAAGCGGCGGGAGAGGCCGGGGCCAGGTCCCGCGCGGGGGTCTCAGAAGGAACCGGCTCCAGGGACGCCTTGACTGTGGACTTGCGGCCTCCAGAGCCGCGAGACGAACTTCTGTCGTTCGAGCGTCGCAGCCCGTGGGACTTCATTGTGACCCAGGACACGGACACGCCTCACGTCGGCTCCGTGGCCTGGGGGGTGAGAGCTGGCACCGTGGGGACAGCCGAGCAGAAACTTAGGAAACTGCCTTCAGGTCGAGAGAGTAAACCGGAAAGGATACTTCCCAGAAGGCACGACAGACCTCGAAGGACCTCCGCAGAGAGCGGGGGCCGCGGCCACCGCCCATCTCCCTCCCTAACTGGGCCCCTGGAAGGTAAACGCGAACTTCCGCAAATGACCGTGCAGGAGCCCTGAAGACAGCCGCCGTGCCAGACGCGGTCTCTAGCCTGGAGCCGGCTGGCGCGGACACAGTCGCGGCCATCGCTGTGGTGAACGCGTTATTTCCCGTCTTCATCAGGAAGGAGGATCAGAAGCAGTTCATATTCGCAGGGGGTGGACAACAGTGTTTATTTATAGCTCTGCCCAGCGCTGCAGTAATTCTCCTGCCCTGTGTCAGAACACAATCCGAAAAGGCCTGGACCATCTGGACGTCCCCCTGACCACCACACTGGTCCACTGGACAGGTGAGCTGCGCGGCAGACCGAATGAACAAACGTGGCAGGTGTGTTGGAAGTCTTTGTGAGACGCGTTCTCCAGAAGCCGGGAGGGGGGAACAATGCTGTAAGGGCCCAGGGCTTCGGTAAATTATTAAGAGCCCAACGGTCTGGGGCTTTCTGCAGCAGCCGCGCAGTGAAGGATGAGTGACTGCATCGCACACCTCCGACTTCCGAGCACAACGCGCCAGCCCGGAAGTCCACTCGGGGCTCTGGAGGTGGCGCCTTCCAAACGGGATAACGGCTCGATGCGTTCACTATGTGACACGGCGGTGCTCGCCCCCAACGAAGCCTCGAGAAGGACAGGGCACCCCAGCAGATCCAGGCCACGGTGCACGTGTGCCGGTTGCCGGGCCCTGCAGATCCGCGGCGGGAAGTACACCATGTGCCACTCAAGACGAGCTCCATCGGGTGAGACCGCGACGTGGATCTCCAGGTCATACCGACGGCCGCAGAGAAGCATCCACTATTGCAATCAGGCCTGAGCCCTGTTCCTGGGTCCTGATAGAGACCGCGCATTTGACCGTGGACTTCAGATGACCAGGCAACCGTAACTTCCCAGCATGACCCGGGTGCTCTTGGGAGCCACAAACACAAGGTCAGGCGAGCGACCAGCAAACGATGCTTACGACGGAAGTGGGACCTACCCAGGCGGCGGCCGCGGGCCCGGAGGCGCACGTACGCTGCACCAGGTCGTTTCCCGCCGGCACCGCGGCACGTGTCCTGCAGCTCACACCTGCGGCCACCTGAGGGAGGGCCGCTCCTGATGACCTGCTAAAGCGGAGGTAGCGGCGAAGTTTCGTTCGTAGATGAGTCAGCTTGCTCTGCGGCACTACCTGGAAACGGACCGTGGCTGCAGCACAGCCCCGAGCACTCGGGTGGCCCCGAAAGGCATGGGGCCAAAATTCCCCAGTGAGGAGACCTTCGGACAGCGCGTCGGCCATCTGTTTGGGGTCGGAGAAGTGGCCTGAGGTTAGAACATGTATGGACTCGTGGGAGCCGGGAAGGGCTTCGCTCATGGTTCAGTGGCCTGGAGAAAGAAAGATCTGGAGGGTGGGGACAAGCAGGTCTTCGGGTGGCACTTAGTAAGTGTAAAGATCTTCGTGTTCTGTGTTAGCACTCACGAGAGCGTCCACCGCGGAAGGACACCGCCTGACGCCTCCGCCTGAGGCCAGCCCTCCTCGCCCACCGGCCCGCTCACACGTGTGCACGGCAGACACACGAACAGAGCTGCCGCCGTGGAGGGAAGCAGGCTGTGGGGGCCCCAACCGCTCAGGCTCTGGCTCACTAAGCCTGACCTGGCCACAGCTACTGCGGAACAACCTGCAAGCAACAGAGACCAGCCCTGGACAGTGCAGTGCCATCATTCAGATGCCCGCCAGCCACCGTGGAAGCATGGCTCAACTGGACCGGCACTGACTCGCATGTCGCTATGGCTCTGCCCTTCCCATCCACAGGCCATTAGCAGCGTCACTAGCTGAGGGTCTGCAGGGCATTAGATCCACCGGTATGGATTCTGCATAACATTTCAGTGGCCCACCGACCCACCTGACAGCAAAGGAAGCTTGACGGTGGGTAAATGGCTGTGGCTTCCCTGGTCCTATCACACACTGCTGCACCTCGAAGCTGCTGACCTAAGAGCAAATGGAACCGTCCTTCGAAGGCACGGGTAGAGTATCGGCTTGGAGATGATGCCACTTCCCTCCAAAACGCAGTATCCGTCTAAATCAACAACCAAGGCGCGGTACTCTGTCCCCATAGGGATGACACAAAGTCATGGGAATCAAGGGTGGACGTCGCATCGGCCCTGCGCACCGCCACTCCCAGTGACTCACTGGAGAGTGTGGCCCCATCACTGCAACTCTGGCCTCCACAGGAAGAGGCTCTGCTTCCGGGAGGGACTCTCCATCACGGGACACAGCCAGTCTCACTAGACTTTACGCTCGGACTGCCTCCTTGGTGTTTCTTGGTGCCATAAAACCAGCAGGCGAGGAAAGACATCACTGTTCTGGCAGGAGCAACCGCCCTCAATCATAAAAGAGAGGAAGAACCCTTTCGGCACCCACGCGATCCACTCAGGTATGTGTTGGCGTCTCCTGCGTCTGATTTTGGCAGTGAACGGAGAGGTACAGAGCCATAGATTGAGGAAAGCCTGCTGACTAGTGACTAAAACCCTCCTGGGATATGAGACTGGGTCACCCGCCACCCCAGATCATAGCGGTCTAGACCAAGAAGTGCAGCTGAGGGTCAGGAGAACCAGACCTGAGTGGTAGAGAGAGAGGTAACGAGAATCAGTCGCATCCCAAGTCTGCTTCAGCACAAGGGCAGAGTTTGTCCTAATACCCTCTCTGTTGTAGGTATCTCCAGAAATGAGGCCAACCAGAACCCTGGAGGGGCTTTTCCCGTATAGGGTGAGCTTATTATCTAATGCAAATTGGTCCAAGAGTTACAGCAGATGGGCTGGGGGGGATGCCGTGACGTGGTGGTCACTGCCCACCCCAGTTCAGGGCACTCATGCCCTCGGATGCTGGAGCGTTTCCTGCTGCTGGCCCACCGCTGAGTTCCACTTCAAGTCTGTCCTTGACCAAAGGGCACTACCGTACCCAGGGTTCGAGCCCTCCCTGGAGGCAGCTCACATCCAGCACCTCATGGATGCTGGGATGCAGAGGCCCCCCTTCTTATTCTAATTCAAGTCATGCTGAAACGCCGTCTGAAGTTTCAGAGTTCTCCAGATCGTCTGGAACTCGGTTGCACCTGTACCACAGTTCAGCTTCCTATCCTGTCCTCACGCCCTCACAGGTGTTGCTACTGAAAGCCCCCTCCCCCCTCCCCACTCACCACCTGCACAGAGGTTTCCATCTCAGAGCCTGTCTCCCGGGGACCCTAACCTATGGCAAGGTCTAAAGACTTGGCTGTGGAGAGGTGGTGGATGACAGAGTGTGAAGATGCAAATTCAGGCTCGGACCCAAGACGCACCCTCTCAATCGCATGAGCCAGTGAATAAACCAAGAGTTGGATGTCTATCTGGCTCTACTTTCTGTTTTTCAGTCTTTCAAAATAAAAGGAGAAATGCACTGTAGAAATCCCAACACACCTGACTCCCATTTACTAGCTGAACTCACTAAAAAGATGATATAATCATCAATCCATGGCCCATTCAGTCATCATTATTTTTTATTTTTTTTAGGGGAGGCAATCCTTGGTTGACCCCATAGATTGCAAGGACCTTACAAACTCTTTTATTATTATTTTTTTATTTCTTATGCGTACAGCACCTGGTCTTCCTAGATGGTCTCCCATCCAAGCATTAACTAGGCCCAACCCCGCACAGCTTCCGAGATCAGACATCGGGCTTGTTCAGGGTGGCGTGGCCGCAGACTCAGTCGTTATATTAAATGTTATAATCAGTATAAATTATTTAGCACAGTGCCCAGCATATAACTAGAGCTCGTGAAGTGTGTCTCAATCCATACAACTCGGGTGGGCCACGTGCATAGCATTCCTTATTTTTGTTTGTTATGTCTGGATTTAATTTCTATCTCAAGCTCTCCCCAAACCCCAAATCCCTCCTAACAGAATATTCATTGACAATTTAGGGTCAACTCAGTTATGGCTGGGTAAACTCCATCAACCCAAGATGAGTTCCTTCCTCCCTCACCCCAGAAATGCATCCAGTTTTCATGGGTCTTGGCATTGTGGGTGAGTAGGACAGAGGGGTGCTCAGGCGTCACCCCACCGGGCTGGCGTCTGCTGGGACATACAATGCCTACCTGGTTCTTAGCCAGCCTCATCCTGAGGTGGCTGCTCCCTCTGGTCTCTGATGGTTTGGACTTTGTGCTTCTCCAAGGCAGATTCACTGTTTTAGAGACCAGGCTTTCAAGTTGGTCCTGCCTTTGTAACTGAGCTCTGCTGTTTACTAACTGGAAAATTTTGGCCATGCTTTTTAAGTTTCTAAGTTTTAGATTTCTCATCAGTAAAGAGAGTTCTTCCTTATAGGTTATATGGATGAAAGAGTCAACAAAGGAAGTCAGCCAGCCCCACGTTGAGGGCCAAGGTTCAGCATGTGTCCGCCATTAGTGCACCCTGAGCATTCATCCCAAGGCCGGGGCTCAACACATTCATTTTTTTGCATGTGGAATGGACATGAATCTTTGGGAGCCTGAGGATTCCCAGACTGTGGTAAGCTGAACAGTAACCACGTCCCCACCTACGATGTCCATACTGTAAACCCCTACCCAGGGCAATCACTATTCTCCTTTTGGTGTCTGTAGGTGAGCTTTGTCTTTTTCAGAACTTGTACTAACAGAATCACGTAGCATTAACGCATTTGTGTCTGGCTTCTTTTGCTCAGCATCACGTTTTTGAGATTTATCCATGTTGCATGTATCCGTAGCTTGTCCCTTTTTTATTGTTGAGTAGCATTGCCTGTATGAACATGTCAAAATTCATTTATCCATTTTCCTGTTGATGGGCGTTTGGGTTATGTCTAGTTTGTGCTACTATAAATAAAAACTGCTACGAACATTCACATCCAAGTCTTTGTGTGAGCAAATAAACGCAATTGTTAAATTTGAGAAAACTGAGCAACAGAAGTCAATTGATAGCAAGTTACCCTCACTTAAGTTGAATTCACATGGGAAGATTATACATCTTGCTTCAGGCTAAAAATAATATAACCCTTATAGAATATGATTAGTGTTTCTGTAAATATTAAAATATAGCCAAAGTTCTCACATGATTTAGAGTAAAGGCACATCAACCTGGATTACAGAATAATACAAAAAGAAACACAGCTTTTTTGATTTCCAGGTGTATGACATAATTGAGATTATTTTCCTAGTGAGATGTTTCTAGGGAAAACCTCTGAAGTACTTATTTAAACGGTCAATGACACTCTTATTATAATTTACCATATTTTTTAATCATTAAACATTCTCCCTGTGTCTTTGAGTACACTGTTAATTTGCATAAGAGATAATTCCTTCAAAGTATAACAGGAAACAGGAAACATAGAAGTATAACAAATCTCAAGTTAGTGAAGCCTAATAAATGAAGTTGTGACTTTAGCTCAACATGTATAGAATCCACAAGGGGAGGCTCGCTGGCCACACTGAGCCAATCACTTTGAGTGCAGATGCTCCCAAGTGGATGGATTCTTAGATGGACTTCAGTCTAAGGAAATAGTATGCTAGATGATTAAAGATAGTAACAACTCACAGGAATTCCGAACCCTTCAGCTCAGCCTGGGGTGAATGACCAGACACAACTGTCAGAAAAACAGGCCTATCAAATTCCCCACAAAGAGAAATGGAGGATGGTGGGTTTCAAAATCTGCATTACCCAGAAGAATGAAAATGGGAAGGAGGCGGAGCTCTGGCCAAGACTTTCGGGAGTTCAGAGCAAAGCCAAGCCACTATCTTAAGCCCAAATCCACTCTGCCTCCTAGCCATTCCCCTGGGGGCAGAGCAAGTCATATAAAGCCCTTAATCTAGAGAAGTGTGTTTCCAGGCTCACTGTTAAGACAATGATTTTAGCAAGAAACCTGATGTGCTCTCTGGGGACACTGAGTCACAGGGGGTGCAGCCAGCATGTAGGATTCCCACAGACCGATAGTGTGCATTTCTGTTGGAAGCTTGAAATCAACTTTGGTGGGAGTATTAACACCACGGAGATTGTCAAATGCACAAATCAGGTCCCACACCCCCAAGCATTTACCAGCACAGCATAGCCAGTGATGCTATGTGGCTGACTGACCACTCCATAACCAGGGCTCAGCTGATAGTAAGTTCTCAGAAATCACTTAATGAATGTAGGAGGCTTTTAAGAGGTTTTTAAAAAAATGAACTTCGGAAAATAAAATGCCTATTAATAACCTTACTGCTGTTGAGTGTGTACACCTTGTTCTTAATGCATTAGCTGAAAGCAGGTTCGTTTAAGAACTCTCTTCTTTAATTAACCAGAGGTGTTGGAAAGGATGTTATGGAGATTATTGAAGGGGAGCAGAATATGCCATCCCAAAATATGCCACTTTGGTAAATTGATTATTCTGAATTAAAGAACTTGAGAAATAACCAATGCAAGAAACACAGTCTGACCCTCCTTCATCTCCCTGATAGTGGAAGATAAACCTCCCGTGTGAAACGTGCCCTCCCCACAGCAGGAGGGAAGAGGTATCCTTATCACCTGAGATAGGGATTCCGGGACTGAGAAGTCTGTGTAAACAAACCTGCTACTTATTCACCAATTTACTACCCTAAGTCAAACCCAAAGGTCTTGTCAATTCTTCACAAAGTTACTGTTTCTTTGTCTAAAGTGTAAGAGCTTCCTGCTTTGCTCACATCTCTGAGTCATATTTTTATGGAGCTCCCATTCATATGGAGTAAAATTTGTTTTTCTCTTGTTAATCTGTGTTGCATCAATTTAATTATTAGGCCAGCCAAATAACCTAGGGAAAAAGGGGAAATTTTTCAGCCTCTAAATTAGAGATTGTGTGTGTGTGTGATAGAAACAGAAAACTAGACAAATAGTAGCTTTAACAAATAAAAAAGGGTTTTTTTTCTTTTATATAACAAAGTTTAGTGGTAAATAGTCCAGGGCCAAAGCAACCACTCAGTGGCCAACAAGGACAACACACTACATGAGAACCAAATAACCCATAAAGGCCTAGCTTTCTGCATAGTTGTTACTTAGTTGAACTGTGAAAATCCAAGAAAAGCCCCATAAAAGCCAACTGGCTAGTGTGGAAACGGTTTCGCGTGATGGTGTTGGGAGTGGTAGTGGGAGCAGCAAGAATTTCAGTATGTAGGAAGACCCACCACTCTCAATTTATTCAAACCTTCATGGCCAAAATTTGGTTTCAAAGTACAACTTTTCCCTAAAATTTCCAAGTCTTCATTAATTTCTTTAAAAGCTCTGGGATTTCATTATATCACGTAATCGTGGTTGTTGTACTTGGGCTTACATTAATAGCGTGATGTGTATAGAAAACCCCCTTGATGCTAAAATCACTGTACTGCACTGAATATGTTGCTCATACGGCTCAAACCATGTTAATATAATGTAATATGCGGTACCTTGGAGAATAATTTAAATTCTTCATATTTGCCGTGTTTCCAATGGCCTTTACTTTTAATTTTTTGAAATTTGTATTAAATTGATTGGGGTAACCTTGGCTAACAACATTATATAAGTTTCAGGCGTACATCCTTAAAATGCGACATCTGTATGCCCTATTGCGTGCTCACTACCCAGTCTCCTCTCACCTTGCATTTGACCCCGCCTACCCTCTGTTCTCCCTGTCACCCTTCTCTGGTAGCCACTATTCTGTCGTCTGTATCTACGAGTTTGATTTTTTATCTGCATGTTTGTTTTGTTTATCCGTTTGCTGCTCTTTGTTTTACATCCCACATCTGAGTAAAATCATACTTGTTCTTTTCTATCTGACTTATTTCTCTTTTCCATCTGACCGATGTCACTTAGCATGATACTCTCAGGATCCATCATTGTCACAAATGGCAATGGTTCACCTTTTTATGGCTGAGTAGTATTCCATTGTATATAGGTACCACACCTTCTTTTGAAAAGTGTCTACAAATAATTTTTAAAAGTCAAACGGCACAAAGTTACATGGGGGGAAAGGAAGCAGCCTCTCTCCATTCCTAACCCAGTCTCCCTCTGTGAGAGCGCTCACTCTTAGCGGTTCCCAGGGTTCGCTTCCGGAGATGGACAGGGAAGGAAATTATTTTCAACTCCATTTCCAGCCGAGCTCTCAACACCAAGGTGGGCCAACTGAGCAAGATGCCAGAGCGACAATATCACGTAAGCAAGTTGTCAAAAATTGTACCATTCATGCACCCTCCATCGAGACACTACAGAAGGGTGTGCTCCACCGCCCTAAGAGGAGAAAGCAAACAGAAAGAAAACACCGATTCCAGGAAATGGGAGCCAGGATGCAAGCTGTGCAGCGAGCCTGGGAAGCGACCCAGCCAAACAGGACCAGGGCATGAAGCACATGCTCAGCAGACAGGGCGCCAATAAAAGTTACACCCAGAACATGACCCTTGGCCACGCAGGAAACAGAGTCGACAGGCAGCTGAAGGAGGAACAGAGAATTATTGATGGCTACATAGGTGCACGAAGCAAAGGAAAAATGAACAAACGTGAATTCCAGTGGGGTAGGAGGAACTTCACACACACAAAAGGTAACCACGGGACACCGCATTTCCTAGCAGTTAATGATATATCTATATGGTCATAAATAACACAGAGCAAATAAACATTGACCAAAAATTGTGACAGAATGAGATGAGATGGGTAAAGCAGTGGTACAAGGCGTGAGGTGGCCAAATTTGCAGCTGCGGGCGTAGACGGTCGATAGAAAACGTCTGGAGCAAGATAACAAGACATAACGGCACAAGCACAGTATTTAAAAATATTGACATAAATGCCCAAAGAAACCCCCGAAGGGACCAGGCCTGGGGAGGGAAGGAGAGGGCAAAGACTACTGTTTTCATGACTTAGTCTTGTAGTATGTGCCCTTGGATACTATGTACATGTATCATTTCGATTAAAAAATAATTTTTTTTGCGTCTGCCAGTAGGAATGTTCATGGAAACGTAAAAGCACTGCTAGGCTTCCACAGTAGTTCACATTCCAATGTCAGAGCTCCCGGTTTCTGTGGATTCTTCAGCACGCAGCTCTTAATGATACGATCAGAAAGATTGGAGAGTAAGTAATTGCATTAATCGGGATAGGATACAGGAAGACGAACCAACAAATAAATTCTTCACTTTCAGTAGCTTCACACATATAGTAAAGGCTCACTTCTGATTCACGGGAAGTGTGATCCAGGTCGTGGATACACTGGCAATTGGAATACGTGACCTCCAAGGTCACCCCTGTGGAGAAGAGAGGAATGAACGAGACACCCTGACTCTTCACTGCCTTCCGTGTTGGGTCACTGGCCAGAAGGAATTGGCCCCAAACGAATCATAAGGGAATCCGGGAAAGCGACAAGAGTTCGCAGGTTGTAGGGTGAGCACTGAGACACTCTGCTGACAGAACGACCCACCAAAGCATTACCTATAAATGGGCAAACAGGAGAGGAGAGTGAAGTGCTAAGACAAGTGGAAGCGGGGCAGAGGCCTGAGTCTTACCTGCTCTCCCAGGACATGGGGGTGTCACCCCTCTACCCACCTCCCAGAGTCATCCCCAGGAGCATGTGCTTGGTGAGACGCTAAGAGCACACGGAATCAAGGTGTAAGTTATCTGTACGTCGCCATGTGTGCTTCCTGACACACTCATGTTCTATACACAAGTTTATGTCCGTATGTTGCATTATTGCTGGGAGAAAATTTCCTTACAATTCATTTTGTTTTAAAAGGGTTTAACAAAGGGTTGTAAAATGAATGGCTGACTGAAATAATTTTCTTGAGTGATACAAAGGAAGTGGGTCTCACCTGCCTCTCCTTGAGCCCTCTGACCCTGCGTGGGGTCAGTAGGCACGTTGCCATCCTCAAAAAAAACAGGCCTGCACATCATCGTTCTCATCGACAAGCATGGCTTCCTTTAGGTACAATTGTCAGTTATACTGCTGATGACACACATCTCTAACATAGTTTCCTATCTTCCTAATCCAGTTATATTATTTTGTCCCACAATTACAATTCTCAAAAGCTACAAATATTGCTTAGCCTCTCTTCGTTTTTAATGACAATAAAGCCCTCCAATGAGAAAGTAAAATATGTTGGTGTCAGACTGTAGAGAAAAATCACTCAATTGAATAAACAACTCATGCTCACTGTGACAGTCCAACATTTTGTGGAGAAAACACACACACTGTTTCATAACCAGTTAACTTCCATGATTCTGGTATCACACAGTATGATGATGATCCGGTGACATCTAACCCACTTTCAACCTGGAATGCTACCAAGTGGCCTCAAAGCTCTCTACCCGCAGGAAAGAAAAAACCAGGAGAACCTGTTCTCCTCTGCTTCAACCCAGAAGCCACAGCTGGCATTCTGCGTACAGCCTATAGATGAGGACGGGTCACATGACCTCAACCTGGTGGCAAGGGAGCCACCATCTTCTGTTGTATCAGGAATCTTACGTGAAATGTGATGCCTCTGCTTCTGTCTTAATGGGGAAATACAAAGGCCACGAAGAACTCACAGCCAGAGTTTATAGGTTGATGTGGGATTCAGGGAAGAACTTCCAAAGCAATACCTTGAATTTTATACGCCGCGCATCCAAGATTTATTGAAACGGTTAGCATGGCCTCACACTTGTCCTTGTCCCAATAAGCAGAGTATTCTGAGCCCAATTTAGCTTTTCTCTGTGATTACAAAAGCAGCGTGGTGCACTGGAATAATAATTTTAAAAAAAGCTGAGTCCCTTTCCCCACCCTCCAATTAACTAGAAAAACAAAGCAAGTCATGCTCCTGCAGCGTCACTTAACTTCTTCACCTGCAGAAGGGGAAAAATATACACCTTCTGCCCAAATCCAAGGCTGTTGGGGAGCCAAATGAGACTGTGTATAAAAGTGTTTTCTAATGGTAAAGTGCTATTTTTAATTGATTGGGTTTGGGGTTGAGGGGAGGGTTTTGGTTTTGGGTTTGGGTTTTTGTGTTTTTTACCAATTAGCTTCTTTTTCTAGAGCTCACTATGTTATAGTTTTGCTTTGAAAATAAGGCGATAAATTAGGCAAACCCAATTTCACATTGTCATGCTTCATCTTTCCATGTACTACTTCAGACACAATTTACATAGTAGTGAGTTTGCAATATCCACATTTTCCTCTGTGTTGTAATACACTAGGCAAAAATAGAATCCTCATATACACGTGCCGGGGCCAGCTCCAGCCAATTCCAGGGCTGAAGGAAACGTGGAGTCGGCAAAAGAAAAACAGCAAGCAGAGAGCCTTGCTGCAAGGCAGTTTTGGGGTTTTTTAAATCTCTCCGAAATGGAGAGGTACAGAGTTTTTAAGCCCAAAAATCCCATTCTTCATTCTGTCTAAACACAAAGGTCTACTTTTCTTCTATTCACTACCTGTCGACCCACGGGTTGGGCGTGCAAGCGGGTTACAGAAGCAGAAAGCTTATAGATTGTAATATAAAACAAAGGCCTGTGTCCCTATAGCGATAGTCAAACAGGGGCCTAACAGGGGCCTTGCATGTAAGCACTGACACAGTGGCCTGCTCAGAAAGCAAATCTTGCTTTCTCCTTTGATCAAGTTGTTTGATTAATTCCTTATTCCTCATATTTCTTTGTGCCCCATTCTCGGAAAAGTTGCCTTTCCCTCTAACACCCCCCTCCACTCCCAAGGACGGAAGAGTAATCAAAAGCAATGCATACATTTTCAATATAGACAACACAGAGGAAAGCAACAAGCACAGGTGACTCTAACATCATTCCAGCTGTGACTGTGTCAAACAGCTTGAGGTCTGTGGCCTGCGGCATACATGGACCATTTCAACTGAAGGCTTTGTTTTTGCTCCAAGCCTAATTGGTTGTGCCAGTGGCTCACAAACACAGTCTAAAGAATACAATGGTTCCTGGGGTCAAGATAGCAGGCTAGGTAAAAGCAGGCTCGCCTCCTTCCACAAGCACATTAAAATTACCACCAAATTATAAAGCAAACAACTTATTATTAACCATCTGAAGTCTAGCTGATCATAACAGTTACATTGAGGATAGAAAGAAAAAGCCACATTGAGACTGGTAGGAGGGATGGAGAAGCAAAGCGGGCTATTCCTGCACCCGGGCATGGCAGTTGAGCACCAGGAGGGAGAGCATGGCTGCAGCAGCACCCCCCGAAAGCATGAGGGGACCCAGGCCCACACAGGGGTTCCCCAGTGTAGGGCTCTAGTTCCGGGAAGAGGGGTTCCCACAAAATCTGACTGCAAAAATCAGTGGAGATTCTCGCCATCTGGTGAGACTGAAGGAATCTGAAAACCCACATGTCCTCTTAAATGGCCCACGTGCACACTTGCTCGCAGACACTCACCTTGGGCACCAGTGGAGGGTCAACAGCTCGAGAAGCGTGAGACACACAGAGAAAGACTGAGTTGTGCGACACTGGGGTGAGGGCTGGACAGACAGCTACCATTGCTCCTTTGTCAGCCCACTTCTAGTGCAGTCCACAGACAGGTGCCATCTTGCCTGTGTGGACCCTGCACTACCAATTCTAAATCTGCATTGGCCTGATGGGATTGGCCTGCTCTACCCTGTGTCCCCCTGAGACCCTGCACCACCCAATCCACAAATTGCCCGTGGCAAGCCCATTGGCACCTGGCCCCAACCTATGCTTTCTCTGGGCCTTGAATTCAGCAGTAAACGATAGTCTTCGGCTCATGCAGCCCACGCACAGCCCATGCATCCCAGGAGAGACTTTCTGTGGTGGGCCACAAGCCCCACCCAGAACTACAGTATTTTATGAACAGATCTCGGGTGCCTGCAGGCCGAAGGCAGGCAGCAGTGGGCCTTGCTGCGATCTGAGACTCTTATAGGAAGCCACAGATTCAGCACTAGAATGAAAACTGATTCTGCATGAACAAGGTAAAATCTGCTCACTTTACCCTAGAGACTCCCTGGGTCCCTGCCCCGCCCAACTCCCACACCACTCAAAGGCTCTTGCAGCTTCAGAATCTTACAAGCAGCTGGAAGGCAGCCTCAGATTTAAGGTGCACTGGTCCTTTTGCTGAGCTGCCACAGGCCCAGTCCTGGGGGTCACCGACTTCGGCTCTCAGCATGGTCTCTCCCACTTGCCTCCAGATCGCCACAGGCAGCAACCACCTGCGGATGGTTTTGTGGCTCTTACCGGGTGGCCTGAGCAATCGAAGGCAGCAGTTGACCTTGATCTACACGAGAGGGCCTCCCAAGGAATCCCAGAATCAACACACCTGGATGCAGGTGTCAGACCACAAAGAGCACCACTTGACGGGCCCCGCAGATGGCACACCCGAAGGAGAAGAAGGAGAAGGAAAGGGAGACGAGGAAGAGAAGAGGAAGGAGAAAAAAGAATACAGTGAGGGGTGATTTTCTCAGGCACATTTTTGGTTTAGACTTTTTATTATGGAAAATGTCTTACATATACTGTGGTAGGCAGACCGATCACCGCCCCCCCAAAGACGTCAACATTTCATCTCTGAAACCTGTGAACGTGTGAACACGTTAGGATGCACGGCAAAGAGGCACTGAGGCTGCAGCTCGAATGGAGGTGGCTGATCACCTGACCCTGAGACGGCGAGATGATGCTGGATTCACCGGGTAAACCCACTTCGGTAACTATTGACTCAGCCTGTCTCACAGACACACCCATCCCCTTCCCCACAATTATGTCAAATCATTTCGAGGCAAATCCCAGACATTTTATCTTTCAATACTTAATTATTCCAGTATGTGTCTGTAAAAGACAAGGACTCTTCTGTTAAACGTAACATTAGCATCACCGCTAAAACTTAATGAGAATTCCATAATATTATCAACCACACAGTATGGGTTCACATTTCCCCCGATTCTCTCAGAAACATTTTATTAAAGTTTATGTGTGTGAAGTAGAAGACGAAAAGCAGCCATAACCGCAGTCGGTCCAAATGCCGCCTCCTTCTCTCTTAATCCGTAAGACCCTCCCCACCCCGCCAGCTCTTTCCGCTGCTTGCAGTGTCTTTGTGGGAGGCACCGAGCTCTGCGTCCTGGACAGGTCCCCGAGCAGGGACTTCACCGATGCACGCCCGCATCGTTGTTCCAGAGAGTCTCTGACCCCATTTTCCTACCCACTGGTTAGATAAAGAGGTCCAACCCCATTCAAGTATGTTTGAGGGAGTTTAGCAAAAAGACATCATAGGGGGTATCGTTCAACCCTATCAGAAGGCTCATGAGATCTGGTCGTCTCTCTTTTCTGTGGTTGTACGTAGCCGTTTATAATTACTGCTTTGTTCCATTACTTGAAAATTAAGGGTTGCCAAATGGTGGCATTCTCATTCTATCAGCCCGTTATTTGTTACCTTCAATGCAGCTTTGAAAAGACACTCCCCCTCATCCAATGCGCTCGCTAGGGCCGACTGGCCAATGTTTTTAGCTCTGGGCTTCAGAGTCCCTGCCGCAGCCCGTCAGCTCTGAGGCCGCAGCGGGGAAACCGCACTGACGACCCGCAGACGAAGGCGGTGGCTATGACCCGCTCGAACTGCCCTTACGAAACCACAAACGATGCTCCAGTTAAGCAGCCATTTGGGATTTTGCCCAGGTGCTTTGGGGCTAAGTCCCCAGAAACGCGACGTCTTGGTCAGGGGACAAACACTCGTGTGCTGTGGGCAGGTGGTGCCCAGCTGCCCCCCACGGCACTTCTAACACAGATGCCTTCTGTAAAAGAACCTCGTGGTAGCGTCCATGGGTGACCTGCTTAAGCTAAAATCTCATTTCGCACAATCCCCTTTCCCTCTCTGATTATGAGTAGATGCGATGAAACCGAATTTGCATAGAAGAACAAAGCGGAGCAGCACATTATACCCTGCGGGTCGCAGCGGTCGGATGCGGCGACAGACAGATGTGCCGGTGGGGTCCAGCTTGCCTTCTCTCCAGCTGCTGCCTCCGCTACACGTGGCCACACACGCGGCCTCTGCCCCGGCCAGCCCTCCAGGTGGAACCGCTGGCCTCTCGGACTGATGCCGGTGACGCCTTCTCTAATCCTCCAGCTCCGCCTTTCCAATCGCCCCTTCCCCATGCCTCCCACAGCCTTGTTCCTCCAATAAGCCCCTTCTCCCATCTTGGTTCGGCTTGCCTGCTCGAACCCTGACCGACGGCTATGACGGAAGAACAGAACACCTTTGGAGAAAGGGCCCAGACGCCACCCAGAGAGAGGAGAAGTGCGCTGTGGGTAGCACCTGCTCCCCTGTGGTTTACTTAGGGTTGGGAGCTCAGAACCCACCTCTGCCACCTGCTCCCGGGTGCCCTCGGCTGGGTTTGAACCTCTCAGATCTCATCTGGGAAATAAAGGGACACCAGTTAGCGCCTTGTCCACCGGTTGCTGGGGACACAGTGAGGGTTACACATGTAAAAGGAGGGGGGCGGCGGCTCCGCCTGGGGTGCCCGGAGCCTGTCCCCAGGCGGAGAAGGGAGGCACTCGAGGCGCCCGCTCCCGCTGCGGGCAGAGGCCTCAGAGGGCGTGTGGCAGTTATTTCTTTAGTTTCCAACAAACTCCCTCCTCAAAGTGCAGCCAAAATGTTGGCAAAGCTCGGACCTCGGGTTGCATTTTAAACACGCCCAAATTGAGCCCAGCAGCTGACCAGTACAAAGTACGTGACAGATGATGGGTAGGAGAACAGGAAGGAGGGAGGGAGGAAAACAGAAAAATAAGCCAATGCAAACCCAGCCGACATCGCCCGTCTTTAGCCTTCAATTTCTGCCAGTTTTCGTTGCCATTTACCCAAAATTCCATTCGTGCCTGTCCCGCCCCCCCCCACCCCCCCACCCGCAAATGTATAAAGTTGTGTTATGCCCTGTTGGTCCCTTATTTTACTACAATCCTTTACATTGGGCCAGCTGTTTTTGTAGGTAAAATATAAATGATCTAATATCAGTGATGTTTTATGGTCCTAGCTAATATTTACCTAGTATTTAGTCTGGGCAGCATTTCTTCCCCCTGGGACAAAGTAGCGCCTTTCTAATCCAGACAGTGGCTGATGGCACTGCATCAGCCACCGTCTATGACCCCTCCGGGCCGCAGAGCCACAAGAAAGGCCCACGACGCAGTCATGGCCAGCCACAGCTCCTCCACCAGCAACACGTGGGGCGGTGCCATGAGCTAACCGATGAGAGGGCTTCATAAGGATTGACCCATAACAGGTGGCACACACACAAACCAAGGTCACCTGCGAACAACAGCAGGGGAGAGACCGGCTGCCAGGGAGTCCTGGGGCGCTCTGTGTTCCATGCTGTGGGGTCCCCAAGAACCTGGTCAGCCAGGTAGGTCCAAAATTGCTCCTCGAATTAAAGCTATGTGCAGGTAAAGCTTTATCATTAAAAACATCCTAACTCAGGCAAATTTCTTTTCAGAGTGTTAGCTATGTGACGATCGACTTCTGCCTTTACGAAGTCGTGATAGCTGAATAGAGATCTCCACGTGCAGGGGCAACCAGAATGCGTCAGTACAAAGTGGTAAGAAAAGAGATGCTAGTTTTAAATGGCCTTGTTAGGAAAACTAACTCTCTGGTGACCTTACGTCAGTCCCCCAAAATTTCGGGGGGGAGGCCCGACTGAGATAGACTCTGTGCTCGCAAGGTTTATGATGCTCTTTTACTTTCTGTCTAGTCCCATGAAAGGGGACTGACCGATTTCAACCTGTCTTTGAGATGGCCAGGTCTCCTCAGGCCAAGGCAGAGAGGAATTTGAGCTCATTTGCCAAAACAAACAAACAAACAAACAAACAAAAACGCCCAGTTGCTCAGTACATGTCATACCAGGGGAGCACAGTCGGCACCCAGGACGCCACGTGCCTTCTAAGACGCCGGATGCAGGAGGCGGGTGTCACCGCTTTTTCTGTCGCCCGTTCCCAGGTGGAGGCCCCACCCAGCTGTCCACGACCCTTTAGTCCTGGCCTGGGAACCACGGGCCCACCCTCCGGCTCGTAAAACCAAGCACGTGCTGCCTCCGCTCTCACGAATCACCAGCTCACCGTTTACTCAGGAAAATGGATCCCCGCGTGAGAGGCACCCCGCTTTAAATGCCCAGCTTGCAGGGGAGCGAGATAACGGGGGTACGCCTGTGTAGGGCGGTGTCTCGTAGAGATGAGTGATGTAAAGGAGAACAAAGCAGAGTGAAGGGACAAGGGGGAGGTGACAGGAAAGAGGGGACTATCACGGGCTGAACTGCATACCCCGCCCCCAAATTCATGCGTGAAGTCCTCAGGATGGGACTGTAGTTGGAAGGAAGGTTTTTAAGGTCAAATGAGGTCACCAGGGTGGGTCTTAACCCAACACAACTGGTGTCCTTATAAGAAGAAATTAGGGCACATACACACAGAGGGACGACCACATGCAGATACGAGGTGATGGTCGTCTACAAGCTAAGGGAAGAGGCCTCCGAAGGGACCAACCTGGCGGACACCTCCATTTGGACTTCCAGCCTCCGGAGCTGAGAGCAAACAGCCTTCCCTCGTTTAAGCCACCCGGCCTATGGTTTTCTGTGACAGTGGCCCGAGCGACTGATACACATGGCAACAGGTCATTTGACTTAGAGCAAGTGTCAGTGGAGAGGAAGAGAGGAGGCCTGAGCCCTCAGCCTGGGAGTGTTGCAGAACGCTGGCCGGCAGGCTCGGGGCCCCGTCAACCCGCAGAAGAAACCAGGAGGCAGGGCGAGAGGAAACGCGGCAGGATGTGGTGTCCTGGGAGCCGCACGCAGGGGCCTGGCGAGGAGGCTGGGCTCGGGCTGTCAGATGGCACTGAGGGCTCCGGCAAGACGCAGGCGCCACCCGCTCAGCGAGCACTGTGCCCCCACCCCAGCGATGACCGGGCGGGGCGCGGCGAGGACAAAATGGGAGCCGAGGACGGGCGGCCACAGGGCAGTACTGGCCAAGGACGGAGGAGCCTCGTCTGAGTGGGACGCGAGCTGTGAGAATTTCTGGACGGGAGGGAGCAGCTGGAACTGCAGGTGGGGTGGGGAAACACCAGCGACAGAGGGGGCAGGACGGCACTGCCCCCGTTGTCACTGGAGAGGGGACAAGGCCTGGCTGGAGGATAGGGAAGAGCAAGTCATTCATTCCCATGCGTTCCCTTCTCTGACACACAGCCCTGAAGCCCCTCCCTGTCCCCTCCCTGTCCCCTCCCCTTCCGGTCTGTTTCTGAGACAGGCTGGGAGTGCAGCCTGCAAGGAGCGAGATGGACAGTGATTCCCGGTCCATGATGTCACAGGAATCGCGGTAAATCCACGCGAAAGCCAGAGAAAGCACATCGGTTTCAACCATTTTATTTCCACTTAAGTGACCCTTTGAGAGATCAACGATCCAACCTACACCTCGGAGTTCCCATGAAGATCCTAAAGGTACCGTCCTATGAATCCACAACACCTGCTTTCTTAAACTTAAATGATAACTTTTTAAAAATATATAAATATACCTGAGAGAAAGAAAATCCCAAAGGATGCCTGCCTCACAAGGCCCTGAGCGTGTAATTCCCTCTCCATTCATCCGGACCCTGTCCCCCCAAAGACCCTCCAAGGCTTAGAACCCCATTTCTCTGCTTTCAAAATCCAAGTGAAACAAGAAATTGCCATCTCTTACAAAGTAAGCATGTCAACATTGTCCAGCAAATTTTTCTAAACGTATAAAATTAAAGCCAAACTTTAAAGATATTTTTCCAAACACAAAATAAATACAGAAAACACTAAAAAAAAAATTGTCCAGTTTAGACCACACGTTGCTGAATCTTCATGAAGAGCACAAGCTCATCATATCTATCTACAAGTTAGAACCAACATGAGTACATTGTACAATTTTAATAGTTAAATCTTTATTAGTCGTTGCCATTATTAATAAACATAAATACATATGCCCACTCCCAAAATGTGATGCGTGAGAGTCTAATAGAACCCGCTAACATACAGGAAGAAAACACTTTCAAATATCATTCAGTAACCTCTAAATTTACTTTTCTTTCTTTCGTTTAGGAAAAACAAAATTTGACTACAGAGTCTGCTCCCTTGGGCATTAAGTAATTTCCAGTCACGCTGGATTTTCCTGGATGTTTTATTTGACCAGGTGTAAAATAAGTCAATTCTCCCCCATCTGACATTTTCCAAAGCAGAGTTTAACTATGGGCGTCGTCAAGTCTTTGGCTTATCTCTTTGGGGACTAACGGGCAGGACCCTGGAGACCACTGGCCTTGCACTGGCCCCCAGGAGTGTGTGTAACAGGAGCTGGGGACACAGTGGCAGAAGCTCGGCGTGCTTCGGGCACTAATTTCTTAATCCAGAGAAGGGAGCCAGTAGGACAGACAACACAAAGCACTGTGCCACCGAAAACTTCCTCTGGCAATGGGGTTCATCTTTCCCCTCATATCGAAGGTCAACTACATCCGATAAGCAATTGTTTTCCCCAGCTGTGCCCCTTAAACCCGTGAGCACACCTTCACACATCCAGACCCCTTGCACAAAGAGCATGACAGAAATGACCCCACGACGCACAGCAGGAAGAAACACTAGAGCTAGAAGACACCTTGGCGACCGGCCAGGTATACGGGGAAACTCCAGGCCAGAGATCGGAAAGACAGGGCAACGATCACTGGGTGGAGGCAGGACAGGAGCCCATTGTGATCCCTGGGCAGCCGCTCCTTCTGATAAGTGAGAGGCACAGGAGCCTCAGGAATCCCAAAGCAAACACCCCCACGGAACAGTGCTTCAAGACGGCGTAGATGACAGAGGCTCTGCTCCTCCCTCGGGCGACCAAATCAAGGTCGTGACGGAAGGACAAATCGCCTGGGATCTAGATGCACAAGCCATACAACCAGGGAGCGGTCCAAGAAAGCACCATGCAATGCCAGAAGGAAAGACGGGGCGAGGACGGGTCGAGGACGCGGGGCGCCCCCAGTCCCGAGCTGCTGAGCGGGACGGAGGCGGCAGACGCCTCCTAACGGGGCCTCTTCCCAAAGCGGATTTTCGCAGCGACAGACCTGCTCGCTCTGAGCGCTAGCACTGGGCTGGCTGCTCCAGGGGGAGCAGGGGCTTACAGGTGGACACCAGGCGAGGCTCACTTGATACAGAAGTGCTGGTGGTATCGTTGTTCCCTGTTGAGCCCTCCCCACTCCTGGTGCATGGACACAGGGCTGCCATAGCCACAACGACATCATCAGACTGGATGACGGAGGCCCCTCCGCCCAGAGGACTTCCTGAAGCCCCGCCTCCCCCAACTCGCAGCCCCACCCAAGCCATATCCAGGTGTGTCCTTGGTGAGTCAGGTGCTCCTAGCTGAGCAGAGCCTAGAGTCATACTGGAGGCAGCTGGCCTTGGTTTCTGGTAAGGCCTTTGAGGCAACTCTAAGCACAGCATCTGTGGATTGCTTGCTGCATCTTGACAGGTGGCCCCGGAAGTGTAGAGGCCTGGGCTAAATCTGGCCTGCAGCTGAACCCCTCTCAGGACTGTGCCACTGGGCACCTATGTCACAAATCCGCACTAATAAGACCGGGAGACTTAGGAGCTTTGCTTGGTACATAGAAACAGACACAGAAAGGCAGCGAAAACAGGAAGACAAAGAAGCAGAAACCATATGACAGAACAGAACAGAGATCCAGATATAATGGAGTCAAGTAATTTAACGGATGCAGAGTTCAAAACACTGGTTATAAAGATGAACTTTTGGGGAAAGTAGAAAACGCCAACAAAGAGATCAAAATAGAGATGGAGATTATAAGAGGGAACCACTCTGAAATGGAGAGCATATTATCTGAGATGAGAAGTATATTAAATGGAATAAACAAAGTGAATAAAGAAGAGGGTCACATGCCCTATCTAGAGGACAGGAAAGCCGATCAGGACACTCAAACAGAATGGCAAGAAAAAAAGAGGCCAATACTATAAAGATGGTTTTAGGAGCATATGGGGCACTATTAAGGGTCCAAATATTCATCTGATCGGTGTAGGTGAAGAAAATCAAGATGTTAAGCAGCTGTCTGAGGAAATAATGATGGAAAACTTCCCTCACCTGGTGAAGGAAATGGACATAAAACCCCAGGAAGCTCAGAGGATTCCAAAAATCAGGGATCCAGAGAGGCCCACACCAAGACACATCACAATTAAAATGACAAAGATTAAATACAAAGAAAAAAATTTTAAAGCAGCAAGAGAAAAACAAATAATTACATATAAAGGAACACTGTATGATTTCACTTATATGCAGAATTTAAGGAATAAAAAAGAACAAACTAATCAAAAACAGACTCACACATATAGTGGACAATTTGGTGATGGAGAGAGGAGAGGGAGGTTTGGGGGGCTGGGAGAATGGGGTGAAGGGTTAAAGAAGTGCAAATTAGTAGCCGACGGATGGTCATGGGGATGGGGAGCACGGCATAAGGAATGCAATGAGCATTAATATATTGGCTAGGTCAGGGGAGGGTCAGAGCAGGGAGGGAGCACATAGGGGGATCATTTTCTTAACTATATAGATGTCTAACCAATGTACTGTATACTTGAAACTAGTAAAAAAAAAATTTTTTAAGTCTCCATGTAGCAGCCAAGATGACCCGGTGTCACCCCATTCGAGGCTTCGTTCGTCTCTGAGCCAGGGCAGGTGGCCACTTGAACCACCCCAGGCCACACTCCAGCATCTGTGTGGGGAGAGAAGGTGTTCTGCATCCAATTAAAAGCAACAGGAGCGTGTAAGGGAGAAAGCAATTCTTCCTGGAAGCCAGCCAGGGCATCCTCGTGCCAAGATCAACAACAATGGCCATGAGGGTGGGAAGGGAGAGTCTTCTACAAGGCCTTAGCGACCTGGCAAAGTAATGGGAGGAGAAGGGCCGACCGAGACGGACACTCTGACCTTTGCAAACCTCCTGCAGAAAAGCCAGTGGCCCGGCCCCTCCCACAGAGGAACGGGCTCCTGGCAGTGCCACACATCCACCCGGGTCTCTAGCCAGCTCTGCACACGGCACCTCTGAGGACGTGCTGCCTGTGATGGTTCGTGCTATGGGTCAGCTGGGCGGGGCTGCAGGGCCCAGTTGTTAGGTCAACACCAGCCTAAATATTGCTGTGAAGGTATTTTAAACATGTGTTCAACATTTAGCCTTTTAGTAAAGATTAACACTTAAATTGGTAGACTCTGAGTCAAGCAGATTACCCTTCATAATGTGGGTGGGCCTCGTCCAATCAGTTGAAGGCCTTCAGGGCACAGAGTGAGGTTTCTGGAAGCAGAAGGAACTTTTCTCAAGATTGCAACATAGAAACTCTGCCTGAGTTTCCAGCCTTCAGACTCAAGAATGCAGCGTCGCCTCTCGCTGGAGCCAGTCCCTTAAACCAGGCGCGCTCTGTCTCTGTGGCTCCTGTCGGCTGTGTGTCTCCGAGACCCCGGACTACTACACTTGGCGTCTCACCCCCACTCCTCCGCGTGCGCTCTCCCGTTCGGAGCAGGAGGGTACAAGGACAGGAAGCACTGCTGCACGGCATTCCGTTTCCGGGCCACAGTCCACAGTAAAAATGCACCCGCTTTCCCATTTACTGATCCATCTGGAACCCTAGCGTGGGCTGTTTTAGAAACCCTTCCCGTTTCAGCCTGGATCCCCTTCCCCTAAATCCACCTGCTGTAAAGGTCATGTCACTTCCATTCAACAGACACTTACTGGGCGTCTACGTGCCAGGAGCATCGGCAAAGAAAACGGGGCCGTGTCCCTGCAGGACGCGTGTTCAGGTGCGGTGAATGTAAACACGCGACAAAGCAGACTGCGATGCACAGATAGTCTGTACTTTTTTAGAAACTGGTAAGTACAATGGAAAAAATATCACCAGGGCAGGGAGGTGACGCGGGCGAGCTGCAATTTCCTGTGAGGTGGTCAGGGCAGGTCTCGTCAAGAAGGCCCTGTCTGACCGAAAACATGAAGGAGGTTAAGGAACGGGCCACCAGGGGATCTGAGAAAAGGGTGATCCTGGCAGAGGACAGCCAGTGCAAAGACCCTGAGGCAGGTGGAGCAGGCCCGGAAGATTCTAGAAAGAGCAAGGCGGCCGGTGTAGCTGGAAGGGTGTCACAGGCAGGGCCAAGTGAGGGAGTGGAGAAGGGGTGAGGTCAGGAGCTGCAGAGGCAACGACACCGAAGGCGTGACTCTTACTCAGAGAGCAGGAGCCTTGGAGGGTTTGGAGTCGGGAAGGGAAATCCCTTGGTCTGTATTTTCAAAGAGCACTCTGGACGCTGACCGGGGGACAGGCCCAGGGAGGCAGGAGCCCAGAGACCAGGAAGAAGCTACTGCAGCGATACAGGCAGGAGGTGATGGGGGCTTGGGTGACATGCGGCGGTCAGGATGGCAGTCGAGATGGCAGGAAGTGGCCCGTTTCTGGGCATCATCTGAAAGGAGATCCAACAGTCTCTGCAGGGCACCCGCTGAGGGACAGCTGCAGGGTGGGAGGCCATCATCCGAGGCAGTGAAGGCCCTCGGTCGGGGGGATGAGGTGTGGGAAGGGGCCATCAGTCCAGCTTTGGGTTCGCTTATTACGCAGTGACGAGGAGGCAGTGGAAGGTACCGATGGGAGAGTAAGAGCAAGTTCTGGGCTGCAGATAAGCAGGGCACCAGCTCGAGGGGGAACATCTGAAGCTCTGAGGCCGAAGAGACCCCCAGAGCAGAGGCGAGCCAGGGGAGAAAGGGGGCCCAGGGCTGGACCCAGGCAGCCCCGTGCCAGAAGTCGGAGCAGGGACATGGGCAAGCAGAGAGGACAGAAGCAAGAGCAGCGAGGAGGAGGAGAGCCGGGAGCCTATAGCATCCTCCAGGGACCCTCCAGTGCACCAGAAGCCGCGAGGCCCGCCGTGCGGCCGGGCAAAATGAAGACTGAGAAGTGACTGTGGACCAGTAACGCGGGGCGTCTGCAGCCTCAGGCATAACCCTCTGACAGAGTGGGGGTCACCAAAGTCTGACTGGAGGGGATTCTAGAAAGAACAGGAGCGGTATTCCAGGGGGCAGATACATAAACTCCCCCGAGGGGCAGGGTGCCCAGGGGACAGGAACGGGGCAGCCCAGGGAAAGGCTGTGTCAAGGGAAGGGTGTTAGTGCTTTTTCTTCATGGGACGTGACAGCACACTTGTGTGCTTGTGGGGCGATGGGCAGGGAGGGGGAATGGACCGCGAGGGCGGGCAAGCCTCACGGGACCCCCACGGGGGTCGTGCTCAAGTCCAAGAGCAGAGGGGCTGGTGCCACGGAGCCCCAGCGACAACTTTCCCCAGCCCCAGTGGAAGGCAGGAAACGGGTCCACACGCCGGAAGGTGGGCGCACGGGGTGGCCAGACACTGAGGCGGCGCCCGGAGGGGCAGCCGGAGCAGCCGGAGGGTCAGCTGACAGCCTGGGGGCCATGGGGCTGAGTGCGACCAAGGCACCGTGCCCACGGCAGCCCGGGTCCATGTGAGCATTCCAGGACATCAGTCACATTCAGGCCTGATCCGATCTCGGGTCCTGGCCAGCGGCACCCGTTACCCCCGTCATTCCTCTCTGGCTGCTCTACGGGGAAAGCCACCTGCCTGCCTGCCTCTTCTCCAGTTTCCGTCTTGAGACCAGCGTCGCGTGTTGATAGGAAAGCATGGCTCCGCCTCCGAAGTCGCACTTTCAGGGGGTCCCTTCCTCATCTGCAAGGCGAGGAGCCATGGCAGAGCAACCTGAGCGGGCGCCTGCGCCCCACAGCAGGCCGTGAGGTCCCGGGCGCGGCGCGGGCCCGCTGCAGCTCGGTCTTCCGCCTGCATGAAGGTGCCCCCTCCCGGTCCGTAGCCACGAAGTTCTCTGTCCCTAGACAAAAAAAAAATTCTCCACGGTATACAGAAACAGAGTGGGGGAAACGTGTGTTGCAGGAAGCCTTTTAAGACACCGACGCTGTGCCGCCTGTGCTCACGGGCCCCGGTTGCCAAGAGCTGCGGCCAGGAGCTGGGGAGGCTGCGGCCGGGGTCATCCACACAGAGGCAGCCGGCTTGACTGGCCTCGGTCATGTCTCACCCGCCTAGCCCGGGGGCCCCGGACACACACACAGCGGATGGGGTGGACATCTAAGCACTGACCCAGTCCTCCTGCCAGACCAAAACCTTCCCCCTCGAAACCCGCCATCATCTTCAGGATGAGAGGCAGCCCTTCCCAGGGGACGGAGGGACGTGGCTCTGGCAAAACCTGGGCTTCGGGATACACGCTCGGTCCCTGATTTCTCCACCTGAGAATGTGACCCAGCACGTTCGGAGCAGCCGGCACGAAGAAACACATGTGCAAAGCAGCAGCTTGATCCAGACACACACACACACACACACACACACACACACACACACACTACTGTGAGAAACAGGATGCCAGACCTCACTTTGCAATCAACATTGCCATGACCGTTTTGCAGCAAACATCTCTTCCTGAGTTCAAGTCAGAGCTGAGTCCAACATTTATAAGTTGTACAGCTATGCGACCCTTTTGCTTTGACTGCTGGCAAAGTCTGGAAGGCTGAAAACGAAGAACCATTCCTTGCTATGACCGGGAGCAAGATGGCCGTGCACGTAACGGGGCAGTGGCTGAACGGGCAGACCCTTGCCAAACAGAGCCTCGTCTGCACGCATGCCTGCTGAACAGGACTCCAGGGAGAAGGAAGCTGCAGGTCAAACCCCACACCACAAAACCTAGTTGTTCCTTGGCCACAGGGGAAGTCAAAGATGAGCTCGGTTTACGGTTGAGACGTGGACACAGGAAGACCGACCCCTCCCCAGCCCGACCCGGGCTCACTTCAGCACTCAGTGTCCCAGGGGGGCCTCGTGCGCATCTCGACCTAAAGCCACCTGAATTCCCGGGGGAGCTCCCAGAATCCTTCGCAGCCCGAGCCTTGGGCCCCACTGCCCTCCAGTTTGAATTTCGAGACCCAAGGTGCAGACCGAGGGCACCCGGAACAAGCAGATGGGAAGTCACACGTGCCTCAGAGGCGTCATGCTCGCGACGAGATCACGTGTGGCCGAGAAGTCTGTCCACAGGGCCAGGCTTTTCGGTGATTTCTAAGCCAGCTGTATAAAACACGGCTTCTGTCCGGACCTGGCTGAGCCGCGGTCCCTGCAGGCCACCGTCTGGGACATGCCCTGTGACGAGCCGAGTGCCACGCTGCTAACAGGGACTCAGTGTCCAGCCAGATTCACTGCAGGAGTGACGGGGGTTGGGGGCCTTTGTTCACCCCAGACTTAACACGAAAGAGCACAAGGGGTGAAAGCTAAGGAGGAGGGGACTCTTGTCTGGTCATTTCAGGAGTCCCCTCCTCCTCAGCTATCACCCCTTGTGCTCCGAGCCGCCTCACCACCCTCCCTCCGACCGGAGGGATAGACCGGGTCGGGGGTGCCAGCCGGACTCTGAAGGGCCTCGCATTTCCTCCCTGCTCTGATGGTTGTGGGCGGGGAGCCCTGGGCCAAGCACCTGTTCCTCGCTATCTGCTGTTTCCTCCTGCATCGCCACGGAGGACAACACCCACCTCACACGGAGGCCGGCCCCGGAAATGGGAAAACATGGCTGCACATCGAACACCCAGTCAGTGCCGCAGGCGCTCGAGAGGCAGACGCGGCTGTCGTTGGGGCCCTCAGAGGCAGCCCCCGAGCTGTGCCGTTAGCACGTGCGTTCTCGTGTGGATCTGGACACTCCCTGATGGCGTCCTCACCGTCCTTTCCCCTCCCTACCCCCGGCGACTCTCAGCGGTGCCATCCAAAGACCTTTCCAAAGCCGTCACCGCGGGGTGTCTGCAGTGTGTCCAGATGAGCCGCTGGGCTCCCCCTCACTCGGCTGGACACTCTTCCCCCACGGAATTTTCCAGAGCCTGCCAGTATGTCAGCATCTTCTGAGGCCGGATAAAATGGCAGGCCACGATCTTCTTGAAACGGCACGTGGAAAAGTCCAGCCCGTTTGGGAAGAAGGTCTGCTGGGAGTGAAGCTCCTCCAGGCTGATCTTCAGTCTGGCGAGGCAGAGCCCCACGAAGACGTCTTCCAGTTTAAGGAAGGGGATGCTCCCGGCGACGTCATACACCTGACTCGCGACGTCGCTGGAGAAAACGTAGCCCGTGCCGGAGCAGAAAGGTGGGTACCTGTCCCACGGGTACTCGTACTTACTGACAAACCACTTATTTTGCTTGTCCCTGATGGGTAACTCGTTCATTTTTAAGAAGCCGGTGAAAAACCGGGTCGTCCTGTTTTTCTTCAGCAACAGCTCGGTCAGGTAGTGGATGTTGACGAACATGTCCGAGTCCGTCTTCATCACGAAGGCTGCCTGGGGGCAGAAGTGGTGGATCCACTCTAGCCCCATCATGGTCTTCAGAGTCAAGTTGAAATAGGCGTCCACAAAGTCCTTCTGGATGATGTCGTGATACCGCCGGGCTTCCTGGGCCACCGCCCGGGACACGTTCTTACTGGGGCTGCTTCCCAGAAGGAAGAACGTTTTCACCCGTTTTCCCCTCACGACCGTTTCCCGGCCCCACGTGTTCCGGATGGCCAGGCGAGCGAACACCTGTCTGTGGGATGACGTCACCAGCAGGACCAGGAAGGGGGGGTTCTGCGTGCAGTCGACGTCTGGGAGCTGGAGGAACTTCCCCTCTTCTTTCTTGAAAGCAAATGGCTGTTTCTGGAAAAAGGACAGGTTGTTCACGCTGAAATACAAGCAAAGGGCCCCCAGAACGAGCAGGGAAACGTACACCAGTCGCATCTTCACGGAAGCCATCTGAAAGGAACAGAATCAAATGGTTAGACCTCAAAAACAGGGGCGCAGGTTAGCGTGGCCCGGGGAGGCTGGGATGGGGGAGGAGACCCACATCTCGGACTCGGGTTTCAGAAACTCGGGGACCTCGCCGCACGCAGAAGGGATGCTGTGGTCACCGCGAGGCACGGAGCACCACAGGCATCATTCAGTCCACACCGCACGCTCTCGGTCAGGACCACGGGGACCAGGCGCTGGCGCTGGCGCTGGCCCCGAGGCTCGCTGCCCCCCGCCCCCGGGGGGTCTCAGAGTCCTCACGTCGAAGCGTGTGGGACCCTCGCTCGCTAGCTCCTTCGAGCTCTGCCCTCCTACGCTCCATCGTGAAGTCCAGCTAGAGGCCGTGCAAGGCCGGAAACCACGCGTCCCGGAGCTCAGGTACGGACCCTGCATGCCTCTCCGCCGGCGCGAAGCACCGTCCCATCACGTCCAGACAGAAAAAGCCCAGCTTTCTCATCTGCACGACCGCCTTAGAGTTCCCTGTGCTGCCGGTGGTGGTTCTTTTGGGGTTTTTTTCAGTCACCCTTTTAAATCTCATCCGATTTTCTCACCTTTTGCCCACCCATCTCTGTCGTTCTCGACAAATCCCGGGCGATTCGCGTTAACTGTAGCATTATGAAAGCAAATAGCTCACGTTTGCCTGGGTCAGGTGAACATCTGGGTGGGAGACCAAGCCCCACGGCAGGTTCCACAGGGCGGAGGAAATTTGTTCAGAAGCGTTGTCGGCTTTGCCGTCCTGCCCTCGGTTCGTTTACCAAAAACGATTGATTTTCTTCCTCCAGCATCACTACAAAGGAAAAACAAAGAGAACAGCACTGTTCACACTGCTCACACGTCATCAGCGGCTCTTGGTCCGTCACTACGCTTGAGCGTCTGCACCAGTGCCCGCCACCTGCCGACCTTGAGGACACTGCAGAGCCTCGCCCAGCCTCGCTTTCTTGTCTGCAAAACGGGTACGACCAAGCCAACCCCCCCCCATCCGGTGCCCCTGTCCACGACAGCAGCAGCAGGAAAATATCTGGCCTAAAGGCGCAGGACAGCGCCCAGGGCTTCGTAAGGACGCCTATGACTCTCCAACTGCACGCGCTGATGTTGACCTTCTCTTCACAACAGAGTGGCCGATGCTTCCAGAATATAACACGGGGATGGAATCCATCGATGCACGACCCAGCGTCCACGTCTTCAGGATGTCACCCTAAGTGAGATGACAGAGGGGCCCGAGAGAAAAGAAACTGCCCGAGTAAAATGAAGAAAGGGTTGGCTATTTTGATGGCAACAGAACACCTCGAGTTTCATCAGGTTCAAGTTCTGTCCCGAATGGAATCGAGTATCTTGAGAAAAGAGTGGAGGGAGCCTTCCAGAACGAGCAGACGCTCTGGAGGCCGGCTTCGCCCCGCTCCTGATCTTCTCAGCACCCCATGAAGCGCCTGTCCAGCTTGTGCCCCCACTGCTGTCAAAGAAATCACCGCGCCAGTCGGAGCCGGTGCGTGCAGGACGCTGAGAATTCTCTCTCTTTCTTCCTTTGTGAGATTATTGATTGGCAGGGCTAGACTGTGTAGTTTACTCTGGGAGGGGGTGAGGAGGGGACCACAGCACATTTCCCCCCACAATCCGTCGTAGAGAGAAACATAAAAACTCCAACGCAAGAGAAAAAGATAGTTCTCGATTTTGCTTCCTGTCTCACACGAATCTCTTCCTCACTGTTAAAGTTGCCTCGGCGGTAAACCCCAAGTCCTCATTCCCCCGATTCCTTTCTCAGGATCCTTCGTAAGGATCTCGGTCCCCAGGGGTGGACGCTCGGCTCTCTGCCTGCAATGCTCTCTCGCTAGATGCCAAAAGGCACCCGGGAGGCAGAGTGAACACGCTTCCTGCTGACAGTGGAGTGACCAAGAAACAAACCCTCCAGAAGTTACGCCTCACAATCCCATTTACAAAGCATCTCCATCTCTGATTGAGTCTATGTCGTGTGCCGAAGAACCCAGGACCCGACCTTCCTCTGGAGGTGGATTTGGGGGCGGGGACCCAGGACCAACAAGGGACAGAGCCTGGAATAACACATTTTAGGAAGGAAACGGTGTGCTCCGGCTTCTGGCCCTCACAGGCCAGTTGGAGGACAGGAGCCCTTAAGCTAGGGCAGCTCTGCCTTACCTGGGACGGAGCCCCACCTTCTAAGCACACCTGGACCAGGCTGTGTGGCTTGGCCAGCCAGTCAATAACAAAACAGCCATTTATTTAGCAGATTCTGTTTTCCAGGCTTTGGCCTTTTAACTTCTGAGCAAACAGAGGCAGACACAGAGCCTGAGAACCAGAGCAGATGCATAGTACGCGTGAATTATACATTAAGGCCACCCACGTGGCAGGCCCCTCCCGTTTCCTCTGCCTCCCGCCCTCCTCAGGCTCCTCTGCAGTTACCTCAGCTGCCGGCTTCAGCCCCAGGTTGGGGTGACTCTGCCCAGAAGGCTGCAGCGCCCAGAGGACCAGGGGCACACCCCTCTTACGACCCCAGAGGGATGTGCGCAGGTTAGATACTGGACATGTCTGACCTGCAGTGGAACGAACAACAGCACCAAGCGGGAGCTTCAGGGCAGGGAGACGCCGTCCGGGTGGAACCTGGAAGCCGGTGTCCTAACCGCCTCCCCAGGCCAGGCGGGCAGGACCTCTGACCCAAAGTTGCAGGGCCCGGAGGCGAAGGGTTCTGAAGTTCACATGCCCAAAGACTGCAAAGCCAACGGGATGGTCTGGAAAGCCAAGTTCGTGGGGGCTGGTGGGGAGGAGCTCCTGGATCCGAAGGGAAAGAACTGCAGTGGGTGGCAATGGTCAAGTTCAACCTTGAGGCCAGAGGGAGCACCCGGGCCAAAGCACACGACCAGGGCATGTTCCCAGGAGCCCATGGCCCTGGGTGGAGAGAGAACCAGCCAGGGCCGAGCCAGCTGGGTGGGCCATGAGGATGTGACATCTGACGTTGTTCCTGATGGGCATGTGTGATGCGGCAGGCGGGATGTGGCAGGTGCCACCGGGGAGGCAATTCCAGACCACGGGGAGCTCAGGGAGTGTGGCGGGCAGTCCGGAGAGCTGGGGTCCTTCAGGACACCGTTCCGAGGCCGCCAGCACACGTCCCGCAGACTCACCACCACAGGCCTTGGAGAACAGAACATCATCCTGGAAATACAGAACGGTTGCCATCCGGGATCTCTGCACCTGCACCACCCAGAGGTTCTCAGACGCGGTGAGCTCAAGGACCACGCAGGACCGTGGTTAGAAACTCAGGGTCCATGGAGATCCCGGCAAGCAGAGCCGGAGCCCGGAGCCCGAGCCTCCTCCACCTTCACGCGACGCAAACGCCGGTGGGACCCGCTGGTCCCGTCCAGAAACGCGGCGCTGCGGCGCGCATGCGCGGCCCGCAGCCCGGGCGCGGCGCCCGCCCTGAGTTTGAGGGGACGAGTCAGTCACACAGACTGAAAACACCAGCAGCGCAGGGCGTTTGTGAGCTGCTTGCTGTCACCACGCTTGTTGGTCAAATGCACGTGTTTTTTAAACTCTATGGAAAAAAATGGCGATGGTGCCGACAAGCTTAAATGTTTTCTATTAAATAAAATGAATCGTCGACTCTATTCTGACCCCGTCCCCAGTGAGAAATGATCTACCCTCCCATCGGGCTCCAGGGGGCCGCACCACGGGGACTAACAGGGGTGGCCTTTGGCAGCGGCCATTCACTCGAGCTGTCCCTGGTCGTGCGGGTCCTTGCTGGGCCAGGGGCCGGGGTCTGCACGCAGAGGTGTTCAGAGGGTGCCTGGGGGCTCCCCTGTGGTGAGAAGGGACTTCAGGTGTCCCCACCCCGTGAGGAACAGTCTCTTTCTCTGCCTTGCACAGCAGCTCATCGGCCCAGCCACGGACGGCAAACAGAAGTCTCCTCTGCCGTCCTGGCTGCGGCTGCAGGTAACCTTATTCCCGAAACGCCCCCGGCGGCATGGCCTCGCCGGCCTCCCGTGCCCGTGCTTTGGGGCTGGCCCACTAAGACAGGCGCACGGCCTGTCGAAAGAGCTCCCAGTGGAGCCCACGGCTGTCACGACGGGGGAACACTGCACCCTCGTCCCAGGCCCTTCCGCTACCTCCAAAGACCTCTTCGCGGCAGGCGGGGTTCAGCGATAAGGAAGACAACCCTTCGAGGGGACAGAGCCCACAGGACAAGCAGAACAGCGTGTGTGAGCCTGACGAGGACGCCCTGCAGGCCCCTCTGAACCCCCTTCTCGACGAGGCCCAGCCCACGTCTATGCGTTCCCGGCTTCAGCAAGAGTCCCAAGTGGCTTTATCAGAATGCCGCAGACACCTGACAGTCCCAGGAAGTCCTCAGAGGACAGCACGGAGTGGGATGTTCAGGGGAGCTGCTCTAGGGGGACCGCGGGCGCGGGCATCCGGAAGGCCTGGCGCGAGCGAAGGGAAAGTTCAGAGTGAGGTGAAGGTGGCCCAGCACGGACTTGGAGAGTGTGTGAGGACAGCAGCTTTTTCTGATAACATCGGGGTGTCCCACGCCTTCTCTAGGCTTTACAGACCAACAACTCGGGGCCCCATGGGTCTCTCTTCCTACCCACAATGCAACAGAGGAGTCTGGCGAGAGCCTCTTGCTGCCTTGCAACAGCCAATTTCTTTGTGCCATCATGGCAGGGGGACAGCTGGTGAGACAGGTGGGGAAGGGGGCAGGGGCAGAGAGGGGGTTTGGGGAGAGACAGGAAGAGGGAGGGACAGAGCACACGCACTCTCTGCAGTTCTCGGGTCTCTCATAAGACACGAGTCCCACCGTGGGGGCCCCACCAGCGAGCCCCCATCTAAACTTAATTACCCTCCAAAGGCCCAACTCCAAACACTCCCAGATACGTATGAACTGGGGGGACCCCTGATTCAGTTCACTGCAGGAATCGGGTCTGCGTTGATGAGTGCCCCCTACGTGACAGGCGGGGGTCGGGGTGACGAGTTCCAGGTCCCCTTGGATTTCCTTCAGTGACACGAACTCGGTCCCCAGGCTTCAGGTGAGCGTCCCACTCTGACCACGCAGGGAGGTCACCTCACCCGGCCTCACGCCTCACACCCCGACGGTGACAGGAACTTGAGAGTTTGGGGCGTCTGTACTCACCCAGGTTCCGCCCCCTTGCTCTGCAATCTGCTCCCCGCTGAACCTTCTCTACTGCATTTTTTTAAAGAGAAAAAGTGCCTTGACCTGCAACCCCCAAACCTTAAACAAACGCCAGGGGCCCCCTACCTCTTCCTTGGTGGCCGCGTCCTCACTGCGGGTTCGCGACACCATGGCTCTTCCAGACGGCTACGACTCACGAGCGCACCAGGAAAAACCCTACAACATTTCTTGGGGGCTCGTCTGGGACCCCTAGAAGAGGCAAGCTTCTCACCGTTCCTTAAAGCTCACTCTTAGACTCTTCGCCTGCCTCAGGGCCTCCATTAAATCCCTTCTAAGTCCAAAAAACCCTGGGGACCCCGTCGGCCAGCTGAGAGAGATCAGCACGGCTGCCGATCTGAGGACTCGGAGGCCGGGCTTTCCGGGGGGGGGGCTGGCCACCTCCTCGGCATGCCACCGGGGCGCTGGCTCGTCCTCTGTCTTCTTTTCATGGAGGACTCCAGGTGACACGTGTCCGTGAGGACCTTCCGGAAAGAACTGAGGGCTCGCGCTCCGGCGGGCTCTGAAGAGCCCCCGGCTTCTCCCAGGCCGCCTGCCCGTCAGGGCGTCACTTTGGTAGGCCCTCCTCAGGCGGCCGTCGTCTTCTTGTTCCCACGACACCCTGTCCTCTCCGAGGGGTCGTCCAGGGCCTCCCCCCATCCGACCCTCTCCAAAAGCCACGCACCTTGTCCCCTGACACCAAACCTCCGTCACCTTCACGGTAAGAGACATGGACGCTATTCAGCAGCAGACTGAACTGGCTCCTAAAGGACCCCTCCTTTCCCGACCTGCTAGGGCGTTGCTGAACCCGTCATGCCCTTTTGGGGGCCCTGAAGGACAGACGGTCACGCCCTCAGTGCTGCCGCCGAGATATCTGCCAGGCTTCCCAAACCTGCAGACGTGTGACGATTGCTCCTTCCATCGGTCAGAACTCGGGTTCCAATCCCGAAGGCCCGACTGTCCTGCCCGCCTCCTAAGTCACCTGTCGCCTGGCCAGGGGTCTCATGATATCTTGGCAGAAAACTTCCGAAACGTGTTTTTCCTAAAGAGCCTCATCGACCTTCACAAAGCCACCTGGAATAGGGAGCCGACGACCTTTTCCTCCCAGAGGATTATTAATGGTTAAAACTGTCCCTCCCCTCCAGGGTCTGGTCATCTCGGTCGTCCGGTTTCTAGTTCATAATGAGGATTGATTTAAGTTCCGTTCCGGGATTTTCATAGATGCCAAACGTCAGGGATGACATCCTTCTACCACCCGACACCTAGTCGTTGGCCACCGGTTTTACTGACCACATCCCACTCAATTCAAAAAGGGAGAAAGGGGTCCACCCCATGGACACATAGCAGCAGGCCACAGGCGTGTGGGCCGTGGCCCAGGTAAACACAACCACTCCTGCGACCCATGACCCCTCAGTTGCCGGCGTCTATCTGCACAGAGCGCTGGAATCTACAAGTCCAGGGGATGCCCCAGGACTCCGTGGCAGCAGGAAGAGACAGTAAGGGACACCTTGTTCTCTCCTCCCTTTTCAGATGGGTAACAAACCTGCAACCGCCTGCACCCCTTTGAGATGTACCCTGAGACACTGGGACCAGTTTGACCCCCAGTCTCTATGGAAACGGCGCCTGATCTTCTGTTCGATGTGTGGTCCAAGTACACGCTAGATGACCAGAGGTCTGGCCACTGGAGGGAAGTAGGAAGTACAGCACCATCGTACAAGCGGACCTTTCTGCAGACAGGAGGGCGATGGTCAGAGCTACCCTGCGGGCAAACTTGTTCTGCCCTGAAAGACAACCCTGACCTATGTGAAACTTGTAAAATTGACCCCGCTCCGCTGGCCGTCATCTCTTGGCCTCCTTGCCAAACAAATTCTTCATTAATAAACCCGCCGCAAGCAAACCCCAAAGAGCCAGAAGAATCCGACCCAAGAGCGTCAACCCTCCCTTCAAGGGCCCCGCCAGCTCCACCATCTGTCCCCCTTATCCAGGGTTCCCTACTCTGAGGTCACCTGATAGGGGACCTCGTAAATACAGACACAACCTACTCCCGCTACAAGAAATGCCTAGGGCATCTGGCCCAACACGGGTCCAAGCCCCCTTCTCTCTCCAAGATCTTAGACAAGTTAAAGGGGCCCAGGGCAAGTTTCACGTGACCCAGACAAATGTATTAAAGTAATTCAAGAACCGACTCAGGTGTTAGAACTTTCTTGGAAAGATTATGCTACACCGGAACCAGGCTTCGACGAGTTCCGAGAAACAAGCTGTTCTTCAAGTTGCTGAAAAGTTAGGAGGTGACTTGTACTTGGCATCCTATGATGAGAGGTCCAGGGGAGATGACCTCTCTGGACCCCACCAGGGGCAAAAAGGTTGTGCCCGTCGATGAAGCCCCTGAATGGGACTAGGGGTCAAACCCCTTCATTAATCTAAGCTGTCGACCATTAGTCAACGGCCAAGTGAAAACCCCTCGGCATTTGGAGAAAGGTTGAGAGAAGCCTCAGCCAAACACGCTGCTCTCTCGCCGGACACCTTAGAAGGCGAACTAATTTTAAAGGATATATTTGTTACTTGATCCACCTCTGACACTGGGAGGGAACCACAGAAGTGGGCTGTTGGACCGAAGGAACTCTGGATCAACTCCTCAAGGCCACCACCACGGTCTTTTATAATGGCGGCCAAGAGGAGGCACGGGCCAGGAAAGGAAATTTAAGGAAAAGACAAGAGATAATAGAGGCGGCCTTACAAACGGCTCGGCCTCAGGGCACCCGGGACCAAAATGCCAGCTGTGACGGCTGTGGACAGTCAGGCCACTGCAAAAGCGATTGCCCCGGACAGCAAGGACCACCACGGAGGAGACCCTCGGGGCCCTGTCCCATCTGCAGAGGGAGTCACTGGAAAACAGACGGTCCTCAAAGGCCCAGCAGACGCAACAGGCCTGAAGGGGCCGGGGGTCCTCACTGTGGCTCCTTTAACCCAGTTGGTCATGGGGACGCCGGAGCCCCGCGTGACCCTAGAGGTCAAAGGAAAGCCCATGAACTTCCTTCTGGATACAGGAGCCACTCTCGCTGTCCTGCTCTCTAATCCCGGAACCCCCTGCACCCTCGGGTGACTGTATGAGGAGTCGCCGGGACGCCAACTACTAATTCTTTACTCAGCCTTTAGGCTGTGCGTGGGAGACTTCAGGTTCTCTCGGTCCTTTCTGATTGTGCCGGAAGCCCTACCCCACGACCTGGGAGAGACGTGACGACTGAATTAGGAACGGTGTTTCAGTGGCCCCAGGACAGACTGAACTACCTTCCCTTAGTCAAAACCGATGTTAGCCCTGATCTGGGCCACTCAAGGGTCCTTTGGCTGAGCTTTGACAGCCCTTGACAGCCATACCTGTTCGCAATCATCTAAAGGACTCGCCTTTTCTCCCTGCCGAAAACCATACCCTTTAACACCTGAGGACAGTCTCATTAAAATAACAGAAAATTTAAAGGGACAGGGTCTTCTCAAGGAATGCAGGGGTCATGTCCTACGCCATCTGGGGGTACGGAAACCTAATGGGGAAGGGAGTCTCATTCAAGGCTCCGTATTATCCATGCGGCAGTAATTCCTATGCACGCAGTTGTCCCCAACCTTTATACCTTACCTGCCCAAAGTCCTGCAGAAGCCAAGAGGTTGATGGTACTAGACCTGAGGCATGCCTTTTGCTGCATTCCAAGGTACCTAGACTCGCAATTTTATTTGCATGTGAACACCCAACCGAAGCAACCCTTCAGCTTACGTGGCAATACTTTTACGTCAATCAACCTGGCTTAGTCAGGGATGCGGCAGGAAAGCTCACCGACAGGGCCTTGAGGGTCCGCCAACAAGTGGACGAATCATGGGGGTCCTTGTTGCAGGCTGGGAGCCAGGCGCCTGGCTTCTTCCCTCTGCAGGACCCACACTGATGGTCATCACAGGCCTGGTGACTGCGCCCTGTCTCCTACCTCTTTTAACAAAGGTTGTTTCTTCTCACCTAGAGGCTGTCAAGCTGCAAATGGTCCTTGGTATGGAACCTCGAATGGACACGTCCTTCTACTATGGACCTTAGACCTCGGGACCGCCCGACTGCCATTCCTTTCGATGCCCCTCCTTACACGAAGCAGCCAGAGTGGTCGCCGTCCCCTCCCCCTAATGGCAGTCAGGGTCACGTGTTCAGAGCGGGCACCGAGATAGAAAAGTTAGTAGGTGTTAGGCAGAACAGGGCAGTCCACGGTAGGAACACCCAGTTCGAGGCCACACCCAGCCCCCGGAGTCCCCACCTGCAATCTGGAGCGGGCGACGTGCCAACCACTCAGACAGAAACACACAGAAACCTTTTAACCAACCAGTCAGGAAAAGGCACGTCCCATCGGCCCATGTCTCACCAGGCCAGAACGGGTGGCTAGCGTAAAAACCTATAAAAGCAGCAGCTTTTGTCGACTTGGAGGCATCTCACTTGGGGGTCCCCCCTCTCTCAAGAGAGCTGGAACTCTGTGCTTTCAATAAATCCTATCGCTTTACTTCTTTAAAAAAAACAACAACAACAACAACCAAGAGCATGACTCAAAGGTTTTGAAACTGGCTTCTTTTAAACCTCTAAAGCATTCTTTTCTGAACAGCCCAAATAACAACACTGGAGAGTCCTGCTGAACAGTTTCAGCCACATCATCAAAAGAAACAAACCAACCAACAAAAATGGCATGCATAGATTGGAAAAGGCTGATCTACCACAGGCTTTTTAAAAAAAATAATAATAATAAGCTTTTAATTACTCAATAAGCTACGAATGGGTGCCTTTCTTCGGACCAAAAACTAAGCCCCAAAAATGAATGACATAGCAAAAATAAAGGCTAGAGAAGAATGGGGTTGCTGATTATCCTATGCCATCAATCATGTTAGAAAAATCTGAACTCTTGGGGAAAGCCCTGTGCTTGCCTGGGCCTGGTGAAATAAAAGAATGCCAGAATTCTTTAGCCCCGTATCAAACACCCCGAAAACACATCCACGATCTTCCTCTCAGAGAGCATCTTCTCCTCGATTATTCTGGATGCCTGTGGCCCAAACGGCAGCGCCATAGAACAGAGGCTGCTTGAGGGCCCTCGGGAAAGAATTTGAGAGCGACAGGAATTCAGCATGCAAACCGCAGGACCGGGGCAGAGAAAAAAGAAAAACTATTAAAACAAGGGAGTGTGATCATTCTGGAAATCACGGCCTGCTCAAACATTTCATTTTGTATGAAGTGCCCTGCACACGAGACCATAAGACGTGAGCCAGCACTCAGGGTGGGTGTGCTGCGTCACTGGGTGTTAACTCTGTATGGCTCGTCAAACAAGTCCCACCAGACTGGAATGACAGACCCACAGCGTTCCTGATACATCAGCCCATGTCCTGCATTACCTGTTCCGGGGGACCCCCTGCCTCACCCTCAGGCCACACTGTTCCCTTTCAGCTTCCTGAAAAAGACCTGTTCTTCCCTTCCTGCGCAAATGCCCCCACCATGTGGGTTCCCAGCCTCTTCTGGCCACCAACCCACCCCACTTCTGCTCGGCTAACTCTAGCGTGGCCGACTGCCAAACCGCTCCTCTGTGAACCAGTCATGGCACCCGTTGTACGATATATTATGAATTTCCGTAACGGGATCAGATTTTATTAGTCCTTGGTGCCATTCACCTTTTTGCATTGATGAATAACTCCAGAAGGACAGAGCGGGGACCATTTTCTGTGCGTTTCACCATTGCAGTGTCTGCCGATGCGCCGTATTTGGCACGTGGGAGTCCAAAGGACCCGCGAGATGCCGCCCACACCTCCCGGTCATGCGTCCGCACAACATGGACACGTTTTCCCACGCGAACACCCACGCCTGCACGGGACGGCATCTCCTCGGGATGAGGCTGCCGTACGAAATTTGCCAGTGCCTTTGGCGTTTTTGCTTTATGCACGTTTCATAAGGCTTCAAGGATTTCTCAGAAGAAACGGAGCGTGGCTTTTTCAATGGAAGAGGAAGTAGCAGCACACAGAGAGTTTCACCCCACTGTTCCCACTGAGGAGCTGGTGGGTTATCAGAAGCGAGGCGTGAACCGTGAAGCGCTTTGGGGAGTGTCCAGAATCATGAGTCAGGCTGCTTGAGTGTGCAGAGAAGGACAAGGGTGGGGAGCTACTGGTGCATGTGTCAACGCTACCTCCAGCCTTTCCCTGCTGGCCCCGAGATGTAGATGAAAGATTAAGATGAAAGATCATCTTCGTTCAGAAAACAGCGCATACACAATAACAAACCACAGCTGCCTGGCAAACACCTCAAAACACACTTGTGTGTCAACGTGCCGGAGTGACGCAGGAGCAGCTACCCCACCGCAGAACCTCCCGACTCACGTACCTTCAATCTCCCTGGCACCCAGAGGTCACGCTCAACCCGCTACTTCCTCCAACTGTGGAGAAACTCTCTCCACAGCTCTCCTCCCTCACGGTTGCCTCCCAGCCCTGACGGAAGATGACAGCCACGAAAACCCACAAACGAGCCAAGAGCTGAATCCACAGGACATGCGCATGGTTCGCACGGGCAGGCCCGCGCCTGAGGCTGCCCTTGTGAATTGCAATTATCACCATTAATCTTCTGCCGGAACGTCCTTTGGGTTGTGGGCTATTTTCTGCCCTCGACTTCACTGCAGGAGGCGAGGGAGAACATTCTGGTTTCACAGTGGAGGCTCTTGTAAACATGGGCGATTTCTACCTCGAGGTGATAAACTACTTTCTCAGGCCAGTCATTTTTTCCTAGACAGTGATCACACAGCTTCCTCCCACCGGTCGGTCACCACTTGCAGATTGTCTTCTGGAAAATGAGAGGAGTCTACTGATGATGCATGACTAGAGAGCGCACTCTGACTTGTTTTTCTAATGGAAATCGAACACAACTTCACGACTATTAGTTCAAGATCTCTTGATCTGAAGCAGACCCTGTCTAGGCTCTGGACAAAATGTTGAGGCCACGACACTTGGCCAAGAAACCGCTGACGGGAGAGGGTGAAGGCCCCCTTTTCATGATTCAAACACTGACCTGCGCAATTGTAGCAGACTTCACTCAAGCCTCCAAGGCGATTCAACCTAGACACTCATTTGCAAATATGAGCCAGGAAGAGTAAAATGGTAGGCATTTGAGGAGAATCAGCAATCACGAGGAAGAATTAGGCAAATATTTCTCTATGACATCCTAGAAACGAATTTCACATCGCTATTTGTGTACAAATACTGTGCCGGTTGTGACACTTTTAGCCGGGTCACAGTGCAGACACCTCCACAGCCATATTCTGCTAACCGCCTTGTACTTCCAGGTACTACCCAAGTGCAGAAGCAGGAAGAGTGAATGTTGCACGCATAATGATTGAAACTGAGTTTTCCCCCAATTACTGAACTTGGGAACATCCCACCCCCAGTGGTGACAAGTAACACTGAGTCGCACCTACTTTTTCGGATTCTCTTATTATCAAGGGACCGAGATGTGGGAGCTAGTCACGGCCAACCTTTGTGGCCCTGGTGCGATAGATGGAGCCACCTGCCTACATCCTCTCCCACCCCACCCAGATGAATCATAGCAACCACTCCCCTGCACCCAGACCCAACTCACTCAGCCTTCTGAAAGAAGAGTCCCATAGTCACTTCCCACTAGGAACCTTTGGACGAGGAAGAACTTAGCACAGAAATGACGGGATATTGTATCTGCCAGGAACCCCAGGAACCCCAAGGCCTAGCACTGTGGGGAGGAAATTGTAGGAGATGCACAAATATGTGTTGAATAAATTACCTAAGACGAATAATCTAGAGCGAGTCTATGACCATAAAACAAAGGACACTTTACCTGCATCGGGAAGCTCCATCACTCTGCTCACTCCTTCTCCTCAAGGTGTATCCACATGCACACCTCCATCCCTGTCTACATAACGCTCAAGCAGAAAATGTCCATATTCTAGGATCCAGGCTTCTGGTCCGGTGGTACTGCCGATTTCTTCCTCATCAGTTGCAGTGACAATACATACGAACAGTGAGCAGTGCAAATGGGATCGATTTTCCTCTTATGATGACAGTTAGTGCCCAGGTCAATTTCTGCGTTGAGTATGATTGCAAAACCAGAATTCACTCCACAGAAACGATATTTAAAGGGCTTTATCTCACATCATGGGATAGTTAGCCAATCTCTTGTTTTCTTTCCCATCCATATCAATTTCTAGAATAAATATCCTGTATTCATCATCTGTACTTCCTTGTGCACGAATTAATTTTGACCTGCTGCAATCTGTTTCCACTCCCATGGCTTCTCAGAAATCACTCGGCCAAAGGGAAACAGTCTGCTTAGCATCGAGAAACGACATAGGAATTCTCATCACCTGTTCTCCTCCCCAGTCTACCGAGAACCCTGTCTATTGCACAAAATTAGGGTAATAAATAAGGGAAGAATTGAGAAATGCTGGAAAAGGCAGAGTTACTAGTGGAAGGGAATGAAACCGACCTGGAAGATCAGAGATGCTGGGGTGATAGAAAGGGCTAGCAAGGGAGATGTCTGGAGAATTTAGAGGACAGGGACAGGGAAACTCGGAAGGTGGGGAGAATTGAAATTTCATTGGGCATCATGAATGAAGTTGTCTGCGGTTTCTTTGAAAGATTTCAGTAAAAAGTCAAGTTGCCTTTTGGACATCAAACTAGTGATACATACACATATATCAGATAAGACTTCAAAAGACACCACGTCCACACTGAGCCACGAGGCACATTGGCTCTGCGCAGGCTCGAGCTCCCATGACCCCCGAGGGATGCTGGGTACTTCTGCCCAAGCTTGCTTCTTGCAGCCGCCCTGGTCTTTGGCTTCTGTGGTGTGCTAATCTGGTTCTCCTCCCATCTCTCGGATTATTCACTCTGACTCTCCTTCGTTGGCTTTTCTCCCTCGACTTGCTCCTAAAATCCAGGCACGCCCCCTGAGCCTCTCTTTTGATTGACACTGCCTCCCTTGTCCACTTCGGCACGAGTGTGCAAAATCACCCCCAAAGCCGTTTTGTCCTTCCACACTTTTCTGCCTAACTCCAAATCCAAATGCCAACTCAATATCCCACAGACATCTACACTTCCAGCCCTCCTTTCCAGGGCTGACGGGCCCCAGAATCCCACCCCATGATGCAAGTGCCAGACCCAGGCCCATCGCATCGCTTTGTCTCCCAAACTCAAGACTTAACCACCTCCCATGCAGCTCCCACGCTGTCGATCAGAAGAACTTTCCAAAACCACAAGTCCAAGAGTGTCGCTCAATGCTGAAAGATTTCCAGTGGCCACCCATCGCCTCCACAGTGCCCCCTACCTTCCTGCCACCAGATGGCTCAGAGGTCCATGGAGGCGCCGTATTGTTTCTGGCATCTGTGCTGCTCTTCTGTCCCGAACACCGATGGCCTCCCTCGTGGGGTCCTGGTAAGCCCTTTAGATGCAGCTCAAACTCCACCCATCCCACGAAGCTCCTCTGACCTCCCCCTGACAAGGGAGCTCATTCGTCCCCCATCTCGGTACCACACTTCTTTGTGGATACCTTTACCATAGCACACCAGGTTACAGTTATTCATTTATACATCTCTCTCCTGCTGTAATGTTAGTGGCTTGGGACAGGACATCGTTGTTTCATATTTGCTTAAATCTCAATACTCTTCACATAATGGACACTGAATAAACATTTACTGAGCACCTAAATATTTAGTGATGGGTTTAATTGTGTTCCCCCCCAAATTCATAACTCCCAAGACCTCAGAAGGTGATCTCATTTCGAAATAAGGTCATTTGCAGATGTAATTAGTTAAAATGAGGTCATACCTTTTTGTTTAGGGTGGGCCCTAATAATCCAAAAGGACGGTTGTCTTTAATTTTTTTTTAAAAAACAAGGAAATTTGGACACAGACACAGAACACTACATGAAGGTGAAGGAGAAGGCAGACATCAGGGTGATGCTTCCACAAGCCCAGGGGTGCCACAGACGGCCAGCAACCCCCAGAAGCTGCGGGAGAGGGACAGGACAGATGCCCCTTAGCGCCTCAGAAGGGACCAGCACTGATGACACCTTGATCTAGGACTTCCCCCTCTCGACCTGTGAGACAGTAAGTTCCTGTTGTTCAATCATTCAGTGGTACTTTGGTATGGGGGACTGAGAACACTTCTGCATTCGCTAAGTGAATAAATGAATAAAATTACTCGAAGCAGTTATTACCTGAATATCTGCAATGTGCCTCTTGCTAAGTGACAAACACAATGGCAGGGTTGGATGGAACTCCCCACAGCAACATGTAAGGTAGCTGTCGTAGCAACCCTCCTTTCACTGTGAATACTGAGAAAGAGAAATTTTTTTTTTTTTAACCACATAATTTTTCCCCACTAGATTTGTATTTCTGTTTGGGGAAAATGCAAGCAGCGGAAAGTGGTCAGAGAGCAGACTGGCCACCTCTAGGCCATCACAGCTCTCCAGTGAACCTGTGGAAGCCACCTTCCCTGAACTAGAAAAAAGTCGATAATATGAAAATAGCACCTTCTACTCAAAGGCCAGTCGACTCCAAAGTCTTTCTCTGTTTCTCACTTGAAAACCCGGCACAGACACCAGAAATCCATGGAGGAACCCAGAAACGTCTGAGAGAGAAATTTCACTGACCTAGGTCACCAATGCCCCAAGTAGTCATTAAATGAGACACTGTCGTGAGACTGTCAGAGACACAGTATGGCTAAGATGGTCACAGAACCGAGACACAGCGGCTCCGAAAACACCCCCTGCAACATCCAGGTTTCATCTGGAACGTGCTGCCAGCTCACTCACACTCGCCTGACTCGAGATCTGACAAAAAGCACACAGCTTTCAGTACAGATAACTTTGGCAGGAAAACCACAGATGTTTAATGTGAAATTATTCACAGTGAAAATATGACACTTCTTAAAAAGTGTGTTAAAACTCTTAACCACGGATGAGTTTGTTAGGGATCCTACTGTCCCCCTTAACAACACCTTCCTTTTGTTCACTGGTAGCTGGGGGTTTTTTAAATCAAGTATTCAAGGATATGTTCATTTGCCCTAAGTACAATTAAATAAGTGAGATTTGGCAACTTAACATTAATTTCATACTGAGGCTAGAAACACTTACTGATTGTTACTGTAATTTTAAGACCCAGTAATATTTCTCACAAAGACCAATGAAGTGTTTGGAACAGCTCCAAGGAAAGAAAGAAGTCTGCAACAAGATTGTTTAAGGGGGGAAAATCCAACTTCAAGGATAGCAGGAAATAAATAACAAAACTGTTTTAGAAATACGGTCTTCTTCCAAGAAAGGGATTTCCCAGAAAACTGAAATCTGCCCTGATTTTCAGGGCAGCCCTCATCACAAGGCTTTAGGAAAACAGGTGACGTCAAATCCGTTACATCCTCTGTGAGATAAAATGATCAGAAGAGGTTTCCGTTCCCGGAGAAGCCTTCTCACAGCGGTACAGTAATGACAGCGAGAAGCCCCAGCAGTGCACTGTCCCCAAACAGGGTTTCAGGAGGTGGCACACTGCGCTCACCCGCACTGTGCCTCCTGCGGCTCGAGCGATCCTACAGAAACCGCACTCTAGGAACGGCAGCATTGCCTGGTCCGCATTGCCTTTGCCAACTTCAAGGATTCTTGTAAACGACGGGACAGGATTATCTCCTCCATCTGCCTCCAAAATAAGGTTAGTCGAGAAGTGCAGGCCCACCCTACACTGAAGGCAGTGATGGGTGCTGTCCGTGAAGTTACTGGGCAGGTCAGTATGCCTCAGTTTACGCGTGAGTCCACGAAGGGGCACAGAACCACGAAGATCGCCCCTGTGGTTACAAGATAAATTCGGTCGAGTCAGATTCATTAGGGCTTCCAGCCCTTCACTTCTTGTGATCAAGCTGCAGGACAAAGATAAAGGATGTGGTTTTGTGACTGTGTTTGGCCCTTCGATTTAATTTATTTGTTTAGATGACAGATCTAAATGTTGTCAGTTCCAAACGAAGATCAATGGCCTCGATCTTCACGATGTTCCAGCCATGAAGGTTGACGGCGTGTAGGGTTAAATCTGAGGATCACCCTGAAACGTTCCACAGGCTTCGTCCACGAAGCACGGGTCCCCGCAGCTGCTGTCACTGTCCTCATTCTCGACTCCCAACCTCCCTCCACTGGCAGCTCCATGGCACCAGCAACCAGGAATGTCATATCTGGCTTTGAGCACGGTTGTCACCAACCAGGCTGGTACCATCTCCCTATAATAACTAGAACCGGCAATGTGCCCTCGTGATTTTACTAAGACTATACATTTTGTTTTAATGATTAAAAACACAACAATAACAACAACATAAGCTGGAGAAACAAGAACACAAAGTTAGACTACAATAAATGACTTCTAAGCACTGCTTTCAAATCCTCATCATTATCCTCCGAAACCAGCATTTCCATTATTATAACTGCGTGTACTTCTGAAAAGCAATGTAACTGTACGCAGATTTCAGAGGGAAAGAACAGGCCATCATCCTGGTCATAAGCAATAAAACTAGGGTTAATTAAGTTTCATCAAAATCATAAAAAATTCCCGACCACTTAAAATAATCTATGAGATCAAAGGAGAAATTAAATGTGCAATAATAGGTTAGTTATAAAACAATACAAACGAGAACACTGATATGGTTTTTTACGGTGTTCACAGTCGCTCTCACGAGCAAATGCACAGCCTTCAGTGTTTTCATCATTAAAGAAAAACAAAGAAGAAAAGGCTAAGCTGTCAAAAATTTAGAAAACAAATATTATAGAAAAAAGCAGCAATAAAACTAAACACAGGACTGAATTTAGCCAAACCTTAAAACAAATCACTGATAAATATGCAAATATCCTGTTTCCAAATCGGACTATGCTTTCGCACAGTTAATATAGAAAGGAGGGCAGGAAAAAAACAAGATGGGAAATGAGAGTGGAAAATGCTACGCGTTGAGGATAATCACAACATATTGAAGATAATCACAACGTTTAGAGTCCAAGAGGACTAGGTCAGATCTTAAGTCAGACACTTGTTAGGTGTGAGACTCTGGGCAGACGTACCTTCCTAAGACAATTTTCCCTATGTACAAGAAACAGCAAACTTGTAAAATGAGAAAATAACGCCAACTACCTCCTAAAGTTTTTGTGAAAGTCAAATAGGTAGCCCTGGTACCCAGGAGTGGTGAGCACTCAGGCAATATTCTAGGCCATTCCTAAGACTTCCGTGATGTCAGTTTGCTTGATTCATAAAGCCCTACAATTCCTTTGGACATCTGCTTGGGAAACAATCATTTCACGTGGTCTCATTAGGTACATTGTGCAGGGTGACAGATGTGATTGTATCTTCAAAATAACAAATTCACAGAAATTGGAGAAAGGCCAAATTCTTCCAGATTTGAAGTGGAATTGACATGGTTCTGTATGAGGGCGCAGGTGACATGAAATGATTTGACAATGGTTAAAATGTCCCTCCAAAAAAAAAGTCCTTACAACATACTTGTGAGCTAATAAATAAGTAAATAAAAATAACAGCCTCCTAATAAAATGTAGAGAGGTGACCTACTTGGAATCTACCTGCATGAAGGGGATGTTTAAATGGCAACAGTGGTTCCAGCCAAGATAGTAAACCATCCAAAAACTACCTGAACAGAGTAACTATAATGGGATACCAAGAGGAGACCACCTCGAGCCTGGTAGGAGGAGTGGAGACATGGCACAGCCGGTCCCACACCGCGTGTTGCGGTTGAGCATCGGGAAGGATATCTTGGCTGCAGAGGTCCCCCGGAAGAGCCAGGAGCTGCAACCCTACACCTGACTCCCCACCCCCAGGATCCAGTGCCAGGAAGAAGAGTCCCCACAACATCTGGCTGTGAAAATCAGTGGGGATTCCAGCTGTCCAGGTGAGAAGGATTGCAGCTGGAAACCAAGACGTCCCCCTAAAGGGCTCGCGCACAGAATCACTTGCTTGCCAGCACTGACCCCAGGCTCCGGCAGAGGGACAGCAACTCAGGAGGCGCCAGAGACATACGAGGAAAGACTGAGTTGTGCAGATTCAGGGCGAGGGCTGGAGGGATAGCCACCATTGTCTTTTGTTGAGCTCTCCTCCTGTGCAGCCTGCAAGCAGGCACTATCTTGCCTGTTTGAGTCCTTCCCATGCACAGCTAATTCTGAATCTGCACTGGCCCAGTGAGATCTACTCCTCCACCCTGTTTCTCCCTGAGACTCCACCCCACCCAACTTGCAAACTGCCCGGGGGCGATTTCAGGTGGTTACTGGGCAACCAGCTCTACCACTCACGCTCCCTGCACCCCTCAACAGGTATCTGCTCAACACCTCAGCAGACACTTTCAGTAAGGCACAACCAGGCCCAGCCCTGACTGCAAGCCCATGACGGGCAGTGGCTGGCTCGATGGGAGCTGAGACTTTTGCCGGTGGTCACAGGCTCAGCACAGGCATTGAATCTGAATCTGGAGAACACCACGTGCCCCACCCTGATGACTCCCTGGAAACCCACCTCACCCAACTCCAGTGCTCCCAAGGCTCATGCAGCTGCTGAGTCTGACAGGCATCTGGCAGGTGGCCTAAGGCCTGGGGATGCTCTGAGGCTTTTGCTGAGCCACCCCAGGCTTGGTACTGGTGACAGTTGGCCTTGGTTCACCACATGTTCTAGGTCCAGCTCAGGCAGCGACTAAATACAGATCGCTTTGTGGTTCCTATCAAGTAGCCCCGGGCCAGTGGCAGGCAGAGGCTGACCTTTGCCTGTATGGGACAGCCTCCCAAGGGGCTCCACACCAACACACCCAGAGGCAGGAGTTAGACCTCAACAGAGTGCCACCTGATAAGCCCCACAGCAGCACACCCAAAGGCACACGTCCCCTGATAAGCCCACAGCGGCACACCCAAAGGCACATCCCCCCTGATAAGCCCCACAGCGGCACACCAAAAGGCACATCCCCCCTGATAAGCCCCACAGCGGCACACCAAAAGGCACACGGGCTAAAGGTAAAGGGATAGAAAAGATATTTCAGACAAATGGAAATGTGGAAATAAAAAAAAATAAAAACTAAAAAAAAAACAGGGGTAGCAATACTTACATAAGGAAAGAAACAGACTTTAAAACAAAGGCAATAATCAGAGTAACACAGAGTATGAGACTTTAACACCCCACTGACACCAAGGAACAGAGCTTCCAGGTAGAAAGAAAATCAACAAGGAAACAGCAGCTTTAAGTGGATGGTTTTAACTGATACTTTCAGAGCATGTCACCCCAAAACAACAGAACATACATTCTTCACAAGTGCGCAGGGAACACCTTCCAAGATATACCACATGTGATGGCACAAAACGAATCTCATTAAATTTAAGAAGACTGAAATCATATCAGGTGCCTTCTCTGACCTCAGTGATATGAAACTAGAAACCAACCACAAGAGAAAAACTAGGAAAACACACAAGCACATGAGGCTAATAACATGCTACTAAACAATGAATGGCTTAACAACGAGATCAAGGGAGAAACCAGAAGATACCTTGAGCCAAACAAAAATGAAACACAATGACCCAAAATCTGTGGAACGCAGTGAAAGCAATCCTAAGACAGAAATTCATAGTAATACAGGCCCACCTCAAGAAATAAGAAAAATCTCAAATATGTCATGTAATCTCACACCTAAAGAAACTAGAAAAAGAACAGCAAACAAAGTCCAAAGTGAGTAGAAGAAAGAAAAAATAAAAATTGGAGCAGACATAAACAAAATAGAATCTAAAAAAAAAAACAAAAACAAAAAACAAAACAAAAGATCAATAAAAACAAGAGCTGGCTCTTTAAACAGATAAACAATATTGCTAAACCTTTAACCAGACTCATCAAGAAAAAAAAAAACAGAGGACCAAAAAAATAAAATCATAAATGAAAGAGAAGTAACTACAGACATACTACACATCTATGAGGTGGATGCCAATGTTCTCTTTCACAGAAGAGAAATCTGCAAGATGACGTCACTAGCCTCGGCCCTAGAGTGAGTTAAATCATCAAAGCCAGCCTGGCAAAGGCAACTCTGGGACCCCAGTCCTAAATCTCACTCCCCACCCCACTTCATTGTCACAGAGAAGTGTCTCAGGGACCAAAGGAGCCTCAAAATGGAAGGGATCAGCAGCAGCATCAATCCTGCAGGAAATTATGGAGCCAGAAGCTCTCAAGCTTCCAAAATGCAGCTTCCACTGACTAGTCTAGCTAAAATCAGAGAGCAGGTGACAATTCTTTAGGAAGAAAAGGAAGATGATAGGGGGCAGTTGGCTTAAAAACACTTTCCACACAAGGAATCGACAGCTAAAGAGACAAGGGTCCAAAACACGGATGTGGAAAGGGGTGGGAAGGGACAGAGGTGACCAGTCAGGCCTGAGAACAGGACAAACTAGGGAAGACTGATGGAGAACCAGGATGGAGAGAGGAAAAGAAAGAAACGCATCAACATAGTAAGAGCATCTTATCTTATCTGTTAACAAGCAGGGGCTCATCAACGAAAACCAAACAACCTGATTTTTCAAAATGGGCAAAGGATTTGAATAGACATTTCTCTACAGGAGATATTCGGATGGCCAATAAACTCACAAAAAGATGCTCAACATCACTACCCATCAGAGAAATACAAATCAAAACCACAATGAGATACTACTTCACACCCACTAGGATGGCTCCTATAAAAATAATTTTTTTAATTAACAAGTGTTGGCAAGAAAGTGAAGAAATTGGAATCCACCCTTGTGCATTGCTGGTAGGAACATAAAACAGTGGAAACTGGTATAGTAATTCCTGAAAACATAAAATATAGCCTTACCACCCGATCCAGTAATTCTTCTTCTGAGTATCAACCCAAAAGAAATGAAAGCAAGGACTCGAACAAATATTTGTACACCTATGTTCATAGCATCATTCATAAGAGCCAAAAGGTAGAGGCAACCCAAGTGTCCATCGACAGGTAAATGGATTAAAAAATGTGGGACATACATGCAATGGAATACTATTCGGGCTTAAAAAGGAAGGAAATTCTGACACACGTTGCAACACGGACGAACCGTGAAGACATTATGCTCAGCGAAATAAGCCAACCACAAAAGCACTAATGCTGTATGACTCCACTTCCAGTGTTCTGTCTCTGCGGTCAAGTCCACAGAGACGGAAGGATGAATGGTGGGTGTCGGGGGCTGGGGTGTGTGGGGAGAAGTGCCTGATAGCGGGGACCGATGAAAAGGCTGACAACATTGCGACGACACTAAGTGTCATGGAATTGTAGGCTAAAATGGTCAACTTAACTTATGTATATTTTACCACGATAATCGAAAAGAAATTGGGGTTCACTGAATTATAAACATGATGGGTAAAATTTATGATATTGATATTATATTCCAATAAAACTATTAAGAAAAAAAAAAGAAAAAAAAATCAAGGGCTGACAAGAAGCTAAGATCAAAGCTAAAGGGAATGTGGAGTCCCTTCCATCAATGGAGGTCAGTTTCCAAAACTGCCCCCCGGACATCAAGAGCACCTGTGCATGTCTGGGGGCAGAGGGGTGGGGCATGGGAGCAAGGGGGGACTGTGGTGGGGAGTCACCGGGTTAAGCAAAATTAAACAGGCTTCTTTACTGCAGAAATTTTCAGAAACTTTTTTTGTGTTATCTTTACCAGGTTTTGGTATCGGAGTGATACTGGCTTCATGGAGTTGGGAAGTATTGCCTCCTCTTTGATTTTTTGGAAAAAAGGTATTAAATCTTCTTTGAATGTCTGGTAGAATTCACTGGTGAAGCCATCTGGTACTGGACTTTTACTTTTTGGTAGGTTTTTGATGACTGTTTCAATTTCCATACTGTTGATCGGTCTATTTAGATTTTCCAGTTCTTCTTGACTCAGTCTAGGAAGGCTGTATTTTTCTAAGTACTGGTCCATTTCTTCTAGGTTATTAAATTTGGTGTTATATACTTTTTCATAGTATTCTTGTATGAGCCTTTGTATTTCTGCAGTGACTGTCATAATTCCCCCTTTGCATCCCTGATTTTGTTTATTTGTGTCCTTTCTCTTTTTTCTTTAGTGAGTCTAGCCAGGGGTTTGTCAATTTTATTAACTTTCAAAGATCAGCTCTTTGTTGCATTTATTTTTTCTATTGTTTTTTTTGTTTGCAGTATCATTTATTTCTGCTTTAATTTTGATTGTTTCTTTCCTTCTGCTGACTTTAGGCTCATTTGTTCTTCCTTTGCTAGTTTTTTAAGATGAAGCGTTAGGTTATTTACTTGGGCTCGTTCTTGTTTTTGGAGTTAGGCCTATAGGACACAACTCTTGACGTACTCCTTGACAGTGGTGGCTCAGGGAAAACACTAGAAACACCAGAAGAATTTTCCACGTACCTTTAACGAGGGAGGGGAAAGCAGGGAAAAGGTGAGGCACAGGAATTCCTAAGTCTTGTCCTCCTTTCCGAGCTTGGGAAAAGTGAACAGAAGCAGTAAGGAGAAAACCTGAGGGAAATAATGCTCTAGGGAAGGGCTCCCCAAACCCCAGGCCACGGAACAGTACCGGTCCGTGGCCTGAGAAGAACCAGGCTACACAGCAGGAGGTGAGCAGGAGGTGAGCAGCAGGCGGGCGAGCATAGCTTCCTCTGTGTCTGCAGCCAATCCCCAGCACTGACATCACCACTCAGCTCCACCTCAGATCCTCAGGCATTAGGTTCTCATGGGTGCACCAGTCCCTGGTGCCAGAAAGGTTGGGGACCGCTGCTGTAGAGGACAGTGAGCTTACCCTCGAGGCATGTTTCTCTACACCTCGCAGAGAGGAGGAAGGCTGACTGTGAGAATCACTCTCTCCCCGCAGAGACAACTGTCTCCAAAACAACCAGGACTTATCAGAAAGACAAGGAGATGTAGAGGATATAGGTTCAGAGGGTCATTCTTAAACTACGTACAAGAGTCCCTGAAAGAAAAGAAGAGAGGAACAGCAGAGTAGAAATAGAAGAAAAAAAATAGCAACTGGGAATTTTCCAGAATTGAAAGATATAAGTCCTCAAACCAAAACGGCACCGTAAATAAAGATAAATCCACAGCTCAACACGTTGAACTTGTAGGGCATCAAGGATCAGGAGAAATTCTCAAAAACTATCAGAGAGAAAAGCAAATTATCCACAAAAGACTGACAATTAGGCTGACAGAAACTTCTCGTGACTGATAATATTCAGAAAGATAATGGAGTGTTAGCTTCAAAATGATGGAAAGGAATAAGTGCCAATCTAGAATATCACACCCAGCTAAACTAATATGCAAAAGTAAAGCCAAAAGGAAGACATTTCAAACCACAAATGGTAAAAAAGAAAAAACAAAAAAAAAAGTTTTACCACCCATTACCACTCACTAAAAGACTTATTTAGTAAGAGATATAAACTATGCACAAGACATACCATATTCATTTGATAGAAAGATGCAGTATCATAAATATGACACCATTTCTCCCCATAGCTAAAAGATCTGGAAGAATGGCTTCAAAGAACAAGGTGGGGGAAGCTTACCCTACCAGAGCCAGACATATTATACAGACAGAGGAATTAAAGGGCTGTGTGTATGTGGGCAGAAACGAAACCAAGGCAAAACAAAATAGAAATCTCAGGAATAGACTCAGAAATTCTTAATTTAAGCTTGACAAGTGAATCTAAAAATTCATTAGAACAAAAGACCAAAAATAGCTAAATATTATAAACAAAAACAAGGTGGGAAAATTCATGCAAGGTATCATGACTTATTTATAAGACCATACTAATTAAGTCAATGAGGTATTTGTGAGATATAGACAAAAAGACCAAAATTATGGACTAAAATTGCGCCTTCCCCCCACCCCCCCCCAAAAAAAAAGAAAGAAAAAGCTCTAAGCCCAATGTGACTGTATCTCGAGACAGGGCTCTTAAGAGGTAATTAAGGCTAAATAGGTCAAAGGGTGGGGCCCCAATTCCATAGGATTGATGGCTTAGGAAAAGAAGAATGAGAGCTCTCACACTCTCCTTCTCTGCCATGTGAGACACAGCCAGAAGGCTGCCATCTGCAAGCCAGGAGGAGCGTTCTCACACAGCAGCCCCAGGCATGCTGACACACCACGACTTCTCACTATTACCCCTCCAGAACTGTGAAAAAGAGAATTTCTATTGTTTAAGTCACCCCGTCTGGGTACCTTGTTATGGCAGCCTGAGCACACCAAGACAATCAATAAGATAGAATAGACAGTCCAGGAATAGATCTACACGCACCTGCTAGAAAATTGTGTTATATGTCACCAGGAAAAGGAGATCGACTACGGAATTAATGATCTGACAACACTGACTATTCATATAGAAAAATTCAATGTGAATCCCTAACTCATAACATACAAAAAGTAAATCCAAGGAGGATTAAAAACCTAAATGTAAAAAGCAAAAATTTGAAGGCTTTTAGAAGAAAATACATGAGACTATCTTTAAAACCTTAAAGTGGGGGGAAATCTCTTAAGACAGAGAAAAGCATGAACAATAAACGAGAACTTGGTAAAATTTGGCCAAATTAAAAATGAAAAAAAATTGGTCAACGAAATGTAAAAATGCAAGTAAATATTTGCAATGTGCATTACTGAGATGAAGGAGCTAGACTTTCTAAATGAAGTTCTGTAAATCAACAAAAAAAAGATATCCCCAAATGAAATATGAGCAAAAGATATAAACAGGCCATTCACAGAAGAATGATCATCATACAGTTACCATCACAGATATCTTTTTCGCTATTATTAATATCTGTACATACATATGAAAAGATGTTTTACGAGAATCGGGGGAAATGCGTGTTAAAACAGTGAGATGCTATTTCATACTGATCACATTAACAAAAATTTCAGAGCCCCAGTAACACTATGTGTTGGTGACAACGTGGAGAAATAAACGCTGAAAACTGTTACAGAGACAGCGGGGCATTTCTTGGGCAAGCATTCTTCCCCATCCAGGAGCGATGGAGAGACGCATGCCCTTCCACCCAATTCCTCTCTTCTAAACACACACGCTAAGGAAACTCACACCAGTGTGCAAAAGGAAACTGTACAAGAAGGTTTACGACAGCATTTTTTATGAAAAATGAAAGCAGTCTAAACATCCCCCAGCAAAAGAAGGCATCAATTGAAATGCCATCGTACAACATGATTGCGTGTGGCAATGCCAATGGGTGAGCCAGCGCTGAGTGTCCCCACGTAGATACATTTCCAAAATAACACAACGAATGAAAAGAGTTGTGTGTATGACAGGACAGTATGAAACCCTTTCCGAAAGCCCGAAAATGTCAGACGGTACCACGCTAAACCTGGGATACGCACACATGTAGTAGCGACGTAAAATCACGCATGGGGAAGGTGACAGTTCAGGATAGTGAGAGCGGAATTAAAACGGAGCAGGGGGTTGGGCCCGGCGGGGAGAGGCGTCAATGGACGACACCTTAACATCGTTTGCAAATGGCAGCAGGTATGGAAAAATGCTAGAGCTCAACAGAGGTGGGTTCTGGACACAAATGCTATGTCTGTGATCCTCCAGTTTTTTCTGAAGAGTTTACAAAGTTGGAAATATTTTATAATTTGAAAAGAAAGAAAGAAAGAAAGAAGAAAGAAAGAAAGAAAGAAAGAAAGAAAGAAAGAAAGAAAGAAGAAAGAAAGAAAGAGGGAGGAGGGAGGGAGGGAGGAGGGAGGGAGGGGGAGGGAGGGAGAGAGAGAGAGAGAGAGAGAGAGAGAAAGAAAGAAAGAAAGAAAGAAAGAAAGAAAGAAAGAAAGAAAGAAAGAAGAAAAGAAAGAAAGAAAGAAAGAAAGAAAGAAGGAAGAAATGAGATGCCTCCAAGCCACATCCTGGATTTGGAGGCATCCTGAAACCTCAGTGTACCCCTGAACGCACCTTTTAACACAATCACAGGAAAAATGGACACGGACTGAATCTACCAACCCCGGTCCACCTCCCCCTTTTCACACCCTCAGGCATCAGAAGAGCAGACGAAACGGGACGTCCAGTCCACGAACTGAAGGTCTGAGAAGACATCAAAGACAATTTCACAGGAAAAGCAGTCGAGGACAATACACCCAGATTCTATCGGAAGGTACGGCCGAACCTGCCCTTGTTCAATAGACTCGACATAAAAAGAAACAGCGGAGCAAACAGACACAGCTACTGCAGAAAGAAAGGGGCAGGAAATGTATGAAAGGAAAACAAGAGGCCAGCCTGGGAGAAAACGTACTCCCTCAAGGGGATGGCCAGCTTTCACCGAGGACCTGCTGACCCAGAGATGGAACGTTTCCGGCCTCCAGGTTGATTTGCACGTTTCGTTAAAAACTGGAAGGGTTCGTACTTCACAATGTGAAAGCTGTCTCCGTACTACTATGCACTTTCAACTTTAAAAAGATCGACCACAATCTAAGTTACCAAAAAAAAAGAAAAATTGTTGTTGCAAAAATAACTGGCTGCTACCAGAAATTAAGAACATGAAATCAGGGAAATAAGGAAACATGAGATGACAAGGCAAAAGGATGTTAAAGAATGAAATTAACCTGCAGTGTTCAGGACACACGGTGATAGCCGAACCACCTCCACAAATCTCAAAAATATCTTAGAAATATGAGAAACGGAAGAGACAGAGCTGGAAACTTAAATAGTGACACCCAGGATGGCTTCGGGTAATTATAGAGAGGCAGGGGTTAAATTAAAGGGGTAGGGGACCAAAATTTAGACAACAAATCCCATGACCCTGACATTATTTTATTCCAGCAATTCTGCTCTTGCTCAAAATAGTTTCAACATTTTTTTTTTTGTCAATTACTTCTACGACCAGGATTTTTTTTTTTTAATTCAGTAAAAGACAACTAGTTGGCTTTAACTTTATTTTTATACCTCATTCTTGATCCAAAATAATTTTATTCAGCACAGTAAGGTGCTTGGCACATAGCAAATAATAATAATAGCTGTAACTTACATAGCGTTATGACATACCGGTTTGTCCTAAAGCTTTATAAATAGAGAATCATTCGATCCTCACAACCACCCCTATGAAATAAGGACCATTATTATCTTCGATTTCAACTGAGAGAACTGAGAAATACAGAAATTAAGTAACTTCCCCAAGGTAGCACAACAGTCAGCTGCTGGACCCAGGCTGTGAACTCAGGCTCCTGGCACCAAAGCCCAAACTCTTACCTCTACGCAAATATTTGTTGAATGAATGAATGGAGAATCAGTTACTCTATCTACCCAACTTGGTCCCAAACGATCCTCTAGTTCGTGTTCTTCTACTGTTATGGAAAAATGTTCAAATAGACAGAAAGTTTCTCGTAGATTTGTTTTTCAAATGAGTCTCATTAGCTGATTTTCAAATCTCCTAGTTCTGGTTTTCAGCCGAAGGCCATGTTAGTTGTCATTAGATGACTGACAAATATCAATCATTTGAGCCACCCTCCCCCACCTTGTCCTCCTCAGACCAGGCTCAGTAACCCTCACTTCCTTCACAGGTAAAGAAAAGTCTTGTCAAAATGTTGCAGCATCACTTACAACAGCCAAGACATGGAAACAATCTAAGCATCCATCGACAGATGAATGGAGAAGGAAGATGTGGTGCATATACACAACGGAATATTACTCGGCCACACAAAAAAGATGAAATCTTGCCATTTGTTACAACACAATGGACCTTGAGTATATTATGCTAAGTGAAATAAATCAGATGGAAAAGGACAAAACCCATATGATTTCGCTCATGTGGAATATAAAACAAAAAAGTAACAAATGAACTAACAAAACAAAACCAAATTCAGAAGTACAGACAACAGACTAGCAGTCACCAGAGAGGAAGCAGAGTTGGGAGAGATTTATGGTAACAGATGGAAATTAGACTTCCGGCGGTGAGCGTGCAATAGAATATACAGATATCAAATTATAATATTGTACACCTGAAATTTGTTAGTAACCAATGTCACCTTGATAATTTAATTTTTTTAGAACTCCACAGAAGCCAGCTACAAAGCTGGAAGGAACCCCGTCCTCAGACCAAGGGCAAAGGAGAAGGCTCTGGAATTCTGAGGGCTGGGAGGAGCTCTCAGCCATTCAGGGGGCTTTCCTGGGGGCAGGGAGGGACACAGAGGCAGGCTAAGGGTAATGAGGTTAAGAGTCTAGGGTCACCCAGGGGCATCAATTGGGGTGGGGGGAGTACAGAAATAAGGCTGTGAGCGCCTACCTGTTGACAGGTATATTCAGGGGGGCAGGGATGAAGGGGTTTTCAACGTGTGTCAGTTTCATCTAGTCAGCATCCTGGGCAGCTAGGGAGAGAGGCTGTCAGGAACCAAGCAGCATTTCATAGCCAGTGGAGGCAGAATGCAGGACCAGGATCTAGGCCTGGCAGAAAACCAAGCAGAAATTGGATCAGAAGTCGAGTCAAATGGACAAGCAACCTGCAACACCAGTGCCTGCCCCGGAGCCAAGGCCAAGTCAATGCCCTAAGGGAAGCTTGGAGTCCCTGAACCCCTTCCAGGACTGGTCTGAACTGGCCTCGGAGCCTGCGGCAGGCAGAGGAGGACTGAGGGAAGGAGGGCAGCATGAGTGTCCAGTGATAAAAGGACGAAGTTGCCAAACATGAGAGGAAGCTCGGCCGGGGATGCAGAATCTTGCAAAATCAGACCTTGATGGTAGTCCTTGTCTATTCAAAGTACCTACTCAGAAATCCAACGAAGGGCATCTGTGTCTGGAAAAACCTTCGCAAAGATAACATTGTCGATTTGTTGAGGTGACAGCTTAGTGAAGTATCTTTACACTCCGCGCTGCACTTCCAGGAGCTGAATGTCTGTGGACCTCACACTGAAATCCTCTCTGCACATATCAGAGTTTAATTCTTTTTTAACTCACTTAGCAAAGGAACTATATAAGATGAACTGACTTGAGAAGGGAAAAATGAAAGGAAATAGAAAACAGGTCTTAACGGATATGCAGCCATTCCTTAAAAGGAAGATTAGAGAGAGACAGAGATGATTGATAGATAGATGATTGATTGATAGACGATAGATATTGACCGATCGATAATTTTATCATTCTGTGCATTATATCCTCAGTACTTATTTATAACTGGAAGTTTGTACCTTTTGACCACCTTCATCCATTTCGTCCACTCACTGACCCCCCCGCCCCCTCACCTCTGGCAACCACCAATCTATTCTCTGTATCTATGAATTCAGTTTTGTCTTCTTGGATTGCACAGATAATGACTTATAATCATACACTAGTTGTCTTTCTCCGTCTGACTTATTTCACTAAAAGGGCAGTATCAAGTGCTCTCTCTTTGAAACAATTTGCATATTACATGTACCCGTTTAAGAAGAAACCCCATAAAAGAGAGGCATACACACGACTTGGTAACTTCACTGAAATATTACTTGTGATAGTACTGGTAAGGACGGGCAGAATCGACATGCAATTACCCACCAGGGTGACTCTAGGAACTGCCTGTCGAACACTGCATACAGCAGCCACTCTCTACCCCCAGCACTCCCTGGAATATGACACTTGCCCAGATCTCTATCTTCATTAAATTCCACTCCTCCATCTCATGAAGCAAGGGCAGAAACTAAAAGTAAAAGACGGGACGCAGCGATGCGAGGCTATGTTAATATTTACAAAAGGTGGCTTTTTAAAGTTTGTCATGCTAACATAAAGAAAGAATGAAAAATAACTTCACAACATCTGCTCCCTGCAGGCTGGGAAAGGGTTTTCTATTACTGGAAGCTGTATTTATCCCCAGCAAGACAGAAACCTAAACAAAGTGAAACAGAAACAGAATTTTAAGAAAAAGTTAGATCCAATATTTACCAAGCGTATTTACCACACATATTTCACAGACACACACACACACACACACACACACACACACACACACACTGGTACAGGTATTGCCAAAAATGTTGATTACAAAATCTTAAGGCCCCTCGCCACATTTAGGAATGACCTACAGAGACTCCCCTCTTGGCCCCCCACAAAGTCAAAGCCCTACTGACACTGCTGAGTGAAAAGATGTCATTTGGGCCCATCGCCTGCCAGCCCCGTCACAACCCCCAGGCGCTTCTGGGGTCTGTATCCAGCGCGCCAAGGAGTTGGTATTTCTCAGATTGTGTTATTCATTTTCACTGTGAGTTTTCTTCCCCAATCTTATGTTTGCACTGTGCCCACAGGGTAACGCAACTTCCACCACGTGTGGTATGAGCAGGGATAACACTTCATACATGAATTCACGGTTATCAACAGCAAAAAAAAAAAAAAAAAAAACGTGAAGAATCCACTTAAAACGGGGGAAGTACTTGAGACGTTTTTTCTAGTGCACACGTGCCAATGGCCAACGAGAAGATGCTCAACATCACTAATCATCAGGGAAGCGTGAGTCAGCACCACAATGGGAGAGACCACCTGTCACCCCGGAGGCTATGATTAAAAAGACAAGATAAACTGCTGGCGAGGATGTGAGGAGAAGGGAGGCCTGTGCCGAGCTGGTGGGGTGTAATGTTGACACCACGAAACACAGTAAGATTAAAACAGAACTAGCACGTGACCCTGCAACCCCACTGCGGGGGGTCTACCTCAAAGGCAACCACGACACTGCGCAAAGCTTTCTGCACACCGCGTTCCTGGCAGCTCGGTCCCTAGCAGCCAAGGTACGAGACGACCTCAGCGCCTGTGCGCGGATGAACAGATTAGGCCACGGCAGTGCACATACAGAATGGAATATTACGCAACCCTTAAAAAGGGGACTTGCCAAGGACAACGCGGGAGCACCCGGAGGGCACGGCGCTGAGGGCAAGGAGCCACGCTTCCTGGTATCACTCATACGTGGAACCAAAAAAAAAGGCAAACTCATAAACACAGCAGAAAAGCGGTTGCCAGGCGCTGAGGGTGGGGAGAGCAGGGAGGGGCTCTGAGGACCCAGGGACACGGTTGATGACATCGCGCTGTACAACTCACCTTTGCTGAGAGAACTGGAACGCCGCCCCCGGTCAATGAAAAACATGAGCACACACCAGCTTGATGAAACTTGGTCTGTACCCTTTTGTTTTATTTTATTTAGTAAAAGAAATTAAAAAAAAAAAAATAGGACAAGCCCGCAGTGCTCAGGGCTCAGGAGCGCATCCGGCCCGGCCCGGGCCCCGCCCCCGACGCCCCGCCTCCCCCAGACCCGAACCCCCGCGCCACCCCCGACCTGCGTGCCCCCGCCCTCGCGCCCCTGGGGTCGCCGCGCACCCTGCGCCCCTCCAGCCCGGCGCCCCGCCTCCTCCCGCCACCCCCGACCTGCGCTCTCCCCGCGCCCCGCGCCCCGCCCCGGGGTCACCGCGCACCCTGCGCCCCTCCAGCCCGGCGCCCCGCCTCCCCCACCACCCCCGACCTGCGCTCTCCCGCCCCCGTCGCCCGCCCCTGTGCCACCCCCCCACACTTGTCCCCACGCACCCTGCGCCCCTCCTGCCCCGCGCCCTCCGATCCCCTACCCCGCGAGCCCGCAACCCCCGCGCCGGCCGCATCCCCGTGAGCTCGCCACCCTTGGGCCCCCGCGCCCCAGTGCCCGCACCCCCAGGCCCTCACCGTGCGCCCCGCACTCCTTCGCCGGTCCGCGGGCTGCGGCGGCAGCGCGCCCAGAGCGCGCCGGGGCCGGTCCTCGGAGCAGCCGGGTCCCGCGGGGCGCCGCGGTGCCCTCCGCGCAGCACTTCGCACGGCGCGCGCGCGGCGATGCGCACAGGAAATCTGATCGGTGCGGAGGCCGGCGGCGCGCGAGCGGGGGGGGGGGGGGGGAGGGGCGGCGGCCAGTCGCGGGGCGCTGCGGCTGGGCGGGGGGCGCTCCGAGCGGGGCTCAGGGAAGTAGCAGGTCCCCGTGCCGTGGGCGGCGGCAGGAACCGTCTGCAATGTGTCTCCTCCGTGGCCCCGAGGGGCAGAGCATCCTTCCCTGAGCGCCAGACGCTCGCGGTGGTGGAATTTGCTCAGATCCCCTTACGCCGATTCTCTGCTTTTACCTCCTACCCTCCCAGGAGACGGCCCCAGAGTTAACTTTGAAAACACTGTCTGTACAGGAAGGCAGCGCAGACCTGTGCTCCCCAAACCCCAGACGCCTCCGGAAAGAACGCCCTCCCCGCTTGCAGAAAAGAGATAATAAGATGCTTTTTCAGAGCGAACGGTTAGGTTGTGAGCCACGACTCAAGGCCAGGTTAGGGATGAGGGGTCACTGGGGCCGTTGACTCCTAGAGCAAAGGAATGAAGCAGGTACTATTCCCATTTCACGAAAGAGGAAACTGAGGCACAGAGAAGTTAGGGGGATGAGTACTGCGATAGATGAGATGCTGAGAGGGGACCCCAGCTGTCTCTGACAGGAAAAATAGACATATATTTTTATGCACAAAAATATACACATGTATTCTTTAAGAGTTGGAAACATATCATTGATCATCTAATTCCATGGGAGTCAGCCCTGGCTGAAGAGGAAAATCGCCTGGAATTTTTTGAAAATCCCCTTGCTCAGCCCCTACTCCAGGCCAAGTGAACGAGACCTCTTTTCCTTATCCGTATGTTCAGCAGCTTCAGTACAAAGGCAGGCCACATCTCCCTGTGGTTAGCAGGCACAGGCCTTGTGAGCTATTGTGGGGGTGGGATGAAGTAGACCCCCAAATATTTCGTGAGCTAGACCGCCAACGCATAGCGGTGCAGAAGCGGTTGAGAGTTACAGAGAAAGCAAGGTCCTCCAGGAGGAGCAGGACAAGCTGTGGAGCTGGGGGGAGGGGGGGAGACCCCACCCCCCTGCCCCCCAGAGGCTGATGAGTGACAGCATAGTGGCAGAGCAGCCTGGATGGGCCCATGCTCTGGGCCTCCTGCTCTTGTGCAGCGTGACTCCTGGGGTAACCAAGCGGGCCTGGCTCAGGACTGGGCGCCGCTGGCCAGCACAGCCAGGCAGGACGCAGCTCCGCAGCCCTTCAATGGGGCTGGCACCAGCTCAGAGGGTGAAGGGGGGAAAGCCTGCCCTCCGTCCAGGCTCGTGCGCTCCCCCACCCTCCCCAGCGCCTCTGCATGTCAGACCTCTGTCAGCCACAGGCACCTCAGCTCAGATGGCTGGCTGGACTGTCCGGCATCCCGAGGGGCCGTGACCCAGGGCAGGTGAACGGAGCAAAAGAAAGTGCTGGACCCAGAGAAAGCGCCCAAAGGGGCGCAGAACTGAGAGGTGGAGAGCTGGTCCAGCAGCTTTGCACCGAGCAGAGGTCCCAGCCGAGCCCGGGATGGTGACGAGGCCAGGGGAAGGGCGGGGAGAGAGCCTTTCGGGCAGAGGCGAGGCCCTGAGCCAGGATGTGCCTGCCATGCCTTAGGCCAATAGAGCAGGGTAGACCAGGTAGTTCAGTGTACACACGTCCCATAGCCCTGGACACATGTCACATAAATCAAACCCAACTCCTGGACCCGACCTCTGTCCAAAACTCTGATGCCAGCCTCGAGAAGAGCCGAGTTGGTGGCCTGGGGCTCACCTGTGAGTCATGGACACGCCACTCCCCTCGAGAGGCAGCTGCATTTCTGCCCCATATGTCCGCACCCCCACCCTACAGTCCCTCCAGAGCATGGGCCTGGTGACTGCCAATCAACACATCCAGGCTTCCCAGGGTGCTAAAACCCCAAACAGCTTCCCAACCTCAGCACGACGGACATCTGGGGTCAGACAGTCGTTTGTTTTGGGGACTGTCCTGTGTGTTGTAGGATTTAGCAGGATCCATGGCCTCTGCCCACTGGTTGCCAGGAGCACACCACCCACCCACCCACACACACACACACACACACACACACACACACACACAAGCACAGCATTGTCTCCAGACATTGCCATGTGCCCTGAGAGCAGCAAAATTGCCCCCAGTTGAGAACCTCTAGTCTAACAGGAAGGAGTGGGACCCAGCACCCCACAAATAGCTGCAGAACGTGTTTTTCAGTGATGGTCCCATGGAACGGGCCTCTCGACCCAGAAAGTTATAACACATAATGGGGCCAAAGTCCACTTCCTGTCACAACAGCCTTCGTACGTGTGTTAAACGGGCCAAGGTTCTTCTCATTCCAGATCTGTGCTCTTCCTCTTCCTTTTTTCTGGAATGTTCCTCTTTCAGGTATTTACGGGACTCTGCCTAGCTTCACCCAGATCTCTGCTCAGATACAGCTGGCCAGGCAGGCCTTCCCAACGCTGTCTAATGCTCACAGCCCCCGCCCTGGTCACACCCATCCTTGGTCCTGCTCTGCTGCCCAACGTCACAGAGTTCATTCGCTCCTAGTGAGCAAAGTACCCTTCCAGCATGGAAGGGTGCAACAGCATGTCCCCAGCAGAGGGTTCGCGTGGCACTATGTATTGCTCAACAATGTTTCTTCAATAATAAGTGATGAAATGATGTCTCGGTGGCTGGAGGGGATGGAGAAAGCGGGGAGTTGCTTTATGCCATTGGGTGGGTTCTCAGGGAGTCATGGGGGGCAGGGAAAGACTCCCCTCCTTACCCAGGCTGGCGATCACCGGAAGTAGGGGGGGTGCACACTTCTCCCGGTTCCCACAGAGCTCAGAGCCGAACCAGCGGGAAGTCCTGCGCCTCTGATGAAACATCCTGGGTAGACTCGAGGTCCCCGGCAGAGACAGTCCCCGAGACCCGCGTGCAAGTTCGGAGACCCAATCCTCGGTTCTCGCGGCCTGCAGGCGGTGCTCCCGGGGAAACCGCTGCAGTAATTACGACTGGCGTGCGGGACGGTTTTCAGGCCCAGGGCAGTTTTCTGAACATTAAGCACAGCTGTCCTGCAGCGAGGTGAGCGCCGAGAGCCCAGCCCGCCGGGATGCTGCACTCAGAGGGATGGGCTGCTGCGGAGAACGTGGTGTCCGAAGCTGGCCTGTGACACAGTCCTGGGCCCCAGCGGGGCCGTGGCAAACACCCTGCCACACGGCCCGCCCACCTGGGCTGCCGCTGCCCGCCCCTCACCCCGCGGAGAGGCTGGCTCCCCGCCCCCCAACCCCGGGGCGGATGTTGCGGGGCACAGCTGTGGTCCCCGCAGCCGGATTCTGCAGCCTCCGGCTCTGCTGTAAATGGGCTGCACCATCCGCAGCTTCCGCAGCTAGAGCGGACAACGCGGTGACCGGTGACGACTGTCCCCAGGGTTACGGTTAAGAGACTGCCACCGGTGGCGACCTCTGCGTTCTTTTCTATAACACTTAGCAATGCTAGGTCATTTTTTTTTTTTACTGTAATTCCATGTTTCACTCTCAGATTAGGAGGCCCTGCCCTGACTTCACTGCTTCAGAAGCATTTACAGCCCTGTCCAGAATCCCACTCGCTCCACGGGCATCATTCTCAGCAGGGAAGCTCGCTACCTGGTCCTGAATGATTTTTTCAAGGTGTTGTTGCAAATGAACTTCACACTCAGAATTTTCTATGACTGTGGAGATGTCTACGAGCCCTGAGCTCTGCCAACAGGTCCTAGAGGGAACTCCCAGGGCCACTTGCAGAGAAGACATTCATTCCGAGTGTATAAATCTGGGATGTTAGCTTCATACATTGATCTGGGGTGAGGAGACTCGACCCCATTGCCCCAGAGACACCGTCTTATGGCCCTAGGCCCGTGCCCGAGGCGGCCGCTGCTTCTTCAGACTGAGGATGGGAACGCGAGAATCGGAAGGAAGTGAAATATTTATTAATTAGCAGTGTGCTTCTTGTCACCTCCTTTCTGTGATGCGGAATCCCACTGAAACCACAAGCTACAGGGAGGTTCTGAGGACCCCTTTCTGCCACTGGCCGCAGCTTCCAGAGCACGTGTAGGTAAGCGGTCTCACGCAGGCGTCTGATGACCCCGCCGGGCAGCACGCGCAGGAGATATCATTATCTCTCAGATGAAACTGAGACTTAGTGGTGCCGGGTGGCCTGGGGTCCAAAGCTACTTACCAAAGCCCTGTGGCTTTTTGTCACCTCGTTGTCCCTCGTCCACCACGGAGATGGCAGGAAAGGTGCTTTGAACTGTGCCTGGCACATAGTGAGCCCCAGGTACATGCCAGCTCTGAAGGTTCGGTAGATGACCCAGGAGGACATCTCTAGGAAGTGGGGTGCCGAAAATCCGGAGCCAGGCTTCGACCCCCACCCCACCCCGGCAACGTCCCAAGCCCTGCTACTCCAGGGTCCTTCATGTGCTCGTTCAACACACAGAGCTTCAACACACAGCTGCACCACGCCAGCAACGCTTGGTGAAGAAGCGAATGACACTGTGTTGTGCAGGCTCTCTGTTCCAGAATTTTCCATCGGTGGTTTTCCTGAACAAAGCCTGGGAGAACGAATCGATCCTAGTCAGTTTAGGAAAACTCCCTTGAGTATCTTCGTTAGGAGGAAAATCATTATTGTTATTAAAACCCTGTGCCAATCATTCTAAGTGTTCTTATAAGCATGAGCTCATTTATTTCTCACTACAGTTTCATGAGGTAGGGGCTATTATATCCCCACTTTGCAGATGAGAATACTAAGCCACAGAGAGGTAAAATACTTGGCCAACGTCGAGCAATTTCTTGCCAACTAGAAATAACCTACCATTATAATATATGTCTATTACTTTGTGAGCCCACCGAATTCCTCCCACAGCTTTTGATCACAACTGTTACCAATCTAAACTCTAAAATGGAGGAAAGCAGGAGGATACAGTGCTGCTCGCTTTAGCCTGAAGCGGGTGGGGAACGGGCAGAAGTTAGCACAGATTTGTTTCAAAGGAGGAAACCCGCAAAGTCGTAATTAGCCCTGGGCTGGAAGCCGGATGAGCTACCTTTAAAAAAGAGATTCAGATCCAATTACCCTACTTTCTTCTGAGGCAAAATATCCAGCCGTAGGGGGAGAACAATAAGAAAAATTAATTAGGGACAAAGTAAAAAGGGAAAAGGAAGACAAACAGAAAAAAAGGGCGAGATGCTCCCTAGAGGTCCCGGAACAGCCCTGCACCCACTGCCCGGGGTCCTTCGGCTTTCCTCCCTCTCTTGTGGACTCCAGCCCAGCGGTCCCCAACCTTCGTGGCACCAGGGACTGGTGCTCCTGTGAGAATCTAACGCCCCATGATCCGAGGTGGAGCTGAGGCGGTGATGCCGGTGCTGGGGAGCGGCTGCAGACACAGAGGAAGCTTCGCTCGCCTCCTGCTGTGCGGCCCGGTTCCTAAAAGGCCACAGACCGGTACCAGGCCACCCCTGGGGGTTGGGGACCCCTGCTCTAGAACATGGCTTTTAAAGGTTCTCATGGTTTCTGTGTGCTAGAGGAGCATTTACAAAAGTTTGTCCCTCAGTGTTAAAAATGTGTTTAAAAAGCAAAAAACAAGAGTCCAGGGTCTCATGTATGAACAACAGTGGGAGACCCTCTCTGCACAGTTTTTTCTAGTTTTACTGAGATATAATTGTCATATAACGTTGTATAAGCTTAAGGTGCACAGCGTAATGATTAGCTATATGTATGTACTGTGAAATGTTTACCACAGTAAGTTTAGTTCATATCCATTACTTTCACGTAGCTACAACTTTTTCCTTGTGATGAGAACGCCTAAGATCTGTCTCTCGCAACTTTCAAACATACGGGACAGTGCTGTTAAACTCCAGCCGTCATGCTGGCCATCACTGTACAGTTTTGCTGCAGGACTTCTCAGAGCCTTGACTGTGCATAGTGAAGGCTTAAGGGGTGCATTAGAATTGCAGCCTTTTCTAAACTTATCTAATCATGCAACCCATTTTTCAAAGAGCGTTCAGGAGTAATGTTCCAAGAGCCCCACTTTGGATAATGGCGTTCTAAAGCACAATGAATCAAAGGGGAATAAATAATGACGTCTGTTATTTTCTCCCATGATCTAATACCCATTGACAACATAACACTTAGGTTCACGAAACAGCAGCGAGAGGAAGCTCGTTGAGGCACCTGTGAGAGGTGAACTTGAGCTTTTGATATTTGCAGAACCAGGCCACACTGTCCCCAAAGTCCACAGGGCACAAAATAACTGCTATGTTTGAAACAAATATGAATGTTTTAAGTAAGTGTTTACAGAATGTCATTCTAGAAGGATCCCCCTCCCTAGAACCAGGAGACATGGCTTTCCGGAACGTTCTGCCCTGCCTTCCCCCACGCCCCATGCAGCCAAGCAAGGACAGAGTTCTCACAGGCCCTGTCCAACAAGCGAGTGGGAAGACAGGAAGTTCCAAATCTCATTTGGATGAGACCCAAGCCCTAAGCATTTGGCCAACTTCCGTTTACAGAAGGCCCAGGCATGAAAGCGCCAACACCAGCCATGATTCCCACCCGCACACAAAAATGCGGCCAGGCCGTCTCCCGGCCACGTCACCCCCTCCTGGGGCCTTCACCTCCACGAGCCCGGACACGGTGGGGATGTCTGGGATGACAGCTCTGCCGCTCTGTAAAGTTCCACCGTCTGGTCACCTCGGCTGACAAGACTGTGAGGCGGGCGGGTACGTGGTGAGACGCAGAGAAGGAAGACAGATCTGTCCTCGTCCCCACCTCACAGGCTTCCCCGCCAGCCAGCGGAGCCCATGCATCACCTGTCTGGACCTGCCGTTCAGCCTGACACCCAGGGCGGAAGCCTGAGGTCCCTCCTGTCCCTCCCTCTCAGGAGCTGATCCATCCCCCCTACGCCCCTGTCTTAGGCTCTCCTTCCACCCCAGTCCAGGCCTGGCTGGCACTTCTCAAGCATCCAAGACTGGCCGCTCCTGAAGTGTCCACCGCTAGAAGAATCTGACCCAGTCCAATCGGGCCTTGCTAGAACACCATGGTCATACCTGGCCCGGTGCGCCCAGGGGGACCATTCAGAGTTTGGCCCCAACTGGCCTCAACACCAGCCTGGCACTGCGCACACCCCCTCACCAACCATGCTGATGCCCTGCCACTGTTTATCCTCAGAAAACTCTTATTCATCCCTCAAAACCCACATCAAATGCCACCTTCTCTCCCCGGCTCAGAGTTAGTGACATCATTCCCCTGCCACGTTTATCTCCGCCCTGCGGCGGGCCCCGCCACGTGGCCACTGGGGCTGCTGTTGGCTCACATGTCTGTCACTTTAGTTGGGGACAGAGACCTCATGTCCTTTGTTTCTCATTTCCCTGAGCCCCACATAGTGTCAGCATGTAAGTGATAAATAGTACATGCGTGGACACTGAGGAAGTCACTGCCTGCCTTGCTGTGACCCCTGAGCAGCCCACCCTCTGCATCCCGCGGATCGAGAAGGAAGGAGGAAGAGGTGGCACCCCTTTTCCATCGCCGCATCGCTGGGGACAGCCAGCTGTCAGTCATTCGGGCTACACCGTGGAAGAGCATTATTTGCAGGAGGGGTAGCACAGGAGGCTACGGGCCGGGACACAAGACAGGTGCGTTTCAGTGGGAGGCGGTGGCCCAGGCTGTGTCTGCCACTACCAAGGACAGCCACCTCGGTCCATAGTGCTGGGAACACAGACAGGGAAGACGATGCCCGTGGCGGGCCTGGGGGGAACAACAAAACTCGCGTCTTACTTCGCCTTTTGGACTCTCGCATTGGCCTGTTTTGGGGGGACGGCGCGGGGTTGTTCATTCTGCCACTTCCGTCAAGCCCTATTCACCATGACAGGACTTTGGGAAATGATTTGAGCCCATGAACGATTAGTTTTTATCTGCGAAAAGCAGCCACATCGCACAATTAATATTTCAACAACGCATCCTTACTGGGAGCCACCTACAAACAAATCAGGATCCCTTTCGTTAGCTAAGTTCCATCCACAGAACTGTAAACAGGACGTTTTTACGTATTCCTACGGATAGAATTATTTCAACACAAAAGAACTCCCTCGTGTGAGGACGTGCCGTGTCATGCCATGAGTGATAAAATCCTGGAATGAATTGAACCACTGGAATGAAGTTAATAAATTTAGAAAACTAGGGAAACTGAATAAATAGTTTTGTTTATTTAAATAAAGGGAAGTAGAACTTCGCAGTGCACATTGGCTTCTGTCTGGTTCAGAGAGGTTAAAGAAGTCACCCGGGGCTCAAAATAGGGAAAGTAGCAGGTATTTTCCACACTGAAGGGGCTTTCATCTTAGAAAAGGGATCCTTAAAAAGACACATCGTTAATCTTATTTCACAGCATAACGAAATGGTTTATTTAATGCCTAGGTTTTCCAGTCTCTAAATGGAGCACTGTAATTTCACCACATCTATACTTTTAGTGCTGATAATAATAGCTGTTCTGAAGTTAGTGGACCTTCCCCGTGGGTAACAGAAGTTGCCATTCGATCATTGGCAAGCCCGGTTCTTCCTGGTCGGGTTCTGCAGAATGAGCGGGCACGGCGCCATCTTTGCCATGGCCTGACACTTGACCCGCCTTGAGAGATCTCATGTTTTGTTTCTTTGGCATCCTCTGCAATCACCCTGAGCTCCCTTACTGAATCCAAACGGAGTGTTAAAATCCCAACGACAAATTCCTCCTGGCTTTGCCATCTCAGCCAGCCATCACCCCCCAGACCAACTGTGCATTGTGAATAAACACTATAAAACCAAAAGTGGCAGCTGCAAACGGCACCTTCTTCCTGGTTCAGCAGCAATCCACAGGAAGTCACCGGGTGTCAGGCAGGCACAGCACGAGACGTTACGAAAAACAGGGCTGCTCTTCGAATTTTGCTGCCTGCACTCACTGTATAGTTCCCCAGCTAAGACGACCCACAGGTCAAAACTAAAACCTAAAACGATGGAAGGGAAAAAAAATAGAAAACAAACTGCTTTACGCTTTGATCCCTTTCCTAAATCCGCCTGCTATTTTCAGTGTTCAGAGGCATCAGGTAATTGCACTTTGTGTTTTGTCCAGAGTTCTTAGATGTAATCTGGTAGAGAAAAGCTCAGACCGTATTGGTCCAGAAGTGGTTGGCTTCGGTCATTTTAGATGAAGCAGATATGGATTCTTCCTCAATCAGGATGAATGTTCTTAATTATCGTGATCTTAGCTTCCATCACGTTTATTTTCAATGCCGTGTTTTCACTCTTACTAACGAGGATGCCAAGATAACTCTCTTTTGTTTTGCAGCCAGTCTTTTCTGAGAAGCATTTTAATATTGTTTTCCCAGATTCAGTCCCCAAAGTTAGAATCATGCAACTGTTAAGACGTCTTTGACACCTAAAACATCTTTTCGGTTTCCTACACAGCCACTGTTCAGAGATAAACATCAATAGTGGCTCTTTTGCCTTCTGAAAGGAGATAAAACAAAAATAATTGAGTTCGTTTGTTGTTCTCCAGGCTTTAATTAAGTCAAAACTATCATGAGAGCTCTTTTGTTTATCAAACCCGGAATAAAAGAAAAACCTAACAAATTAAAAGAGAATTTAATCTTCCTAGATTAATTTTATGGAAGTAATTTGTGGCTGCTGTAGCTGTGTCTTAGTGATTCTATGCTTTTCAGGTTGAGAGGAAGGACATTCATGTTCATGCAAAAAACTGATGTCGACTCTACCAACGGACTAGTTTTAAGAAAGATTTTGTTTCTACATTAAGTACCCTTCTCAACTGAGGATAATCCTAATACATTTCATACTGTGAGATAAAGTGTTGGCGATCTGTCTATATTATGTTTCTACTTTCAGGTAATTATTGACAATATTCCTCAGGGGAAAAAATATGTATATATTTTTTGTTTTATATATATATATTACCCCTTACAGAAGAATGTTTTCTTTCGTTCTGGATTATCATGATCACGATAGATGTAAAGAGACACGCCTCCCATTTAATTTGTTCACCACTGTTCAGTCATGAAACCTCACTTTCTGACCTTTTCGACCATCGCACTTACAGGACAAACTGAAACCAAGAGGAGAGCGTAGACCCGAAACTGTGACCGTTTGCCTCTTCTTCGTGTGGTCGCCCATCCTTTCAGGAAGTGGGGGCACCAGGAGCAGGGGTCGTACAGGATGAGTCTCCACTCGTGCATCGCCTGTCTAGGAATTATCAGAACCGACTGTCATTTCCTAACAGCGACCAACGGCTCTTGCTTGGACCCGCTGGGTACACACTTACGGGCTCACCCCATCTTACCCACAGGGCGGCTTTCGAGCTTAATTATCATGAACATGGACTCCTTCTTTCTAGCAGTTGAAACCCCCTGGCTTGTCCCACCTGCAAATAACCGACGCTAGAGCACAGGTGCTCAGGGAGGCAAGACATTGAGATGACAGGGAAAAATTAGGACTGAGCTGTCAAAGCTGCGGTGTCCAGAGTCCATTTCCCCGAAGGACCTTCAGTTACGAAGGCTAAAGGTTCTGCTCCTATTCCAGCCCATTCCTCCAGCCTGCTTCCCTCGGACTGATCGCCGTCCGAACCTGCTGATTCCTCGATTTCTGGCGCGAGCCTCCACCCTCGAAGAGGTCCCCACAGCTGGAGCAAACGTTCCAGCATGTAGAGAAATGTTTTCATCTGGACTCTCCACCAGGAATTTCCATTTGATTTTTTGTGACTTGCAAATTTAATGCACATGCATTCTGTTTCCTCATTTATTCACTCAGCAAATACTTAACTGATGACTCATCATGTGCAAGTCATTAGCTAAGGCCTCACGTGGGACACAAATTTCTCTAAGACACAATGGCAGCTTGCCGGGCCCCTGCACTCTCATAAGCAAATCTATTAAGTCTTTATCAGCGTGATTAACAACAAAAACCCATCCCAGGACAGAGATTCGTGGCCCAAGGTTTCAGCGCTTTACCTCAGTACTATGGCCTTAACCAGCTCTATTTGAAGACAGCTGTTGATCAGTTAAGATTCCACCTCTGGCCTCCTAGTGCCCCATTTCTCCACTTTATCAAAGCATATTTCTGTGAGAAACCTCATCAAGTATTTTAATGAGATTAAAACACGCATCAACCATTCCTAATTAAAAACAAGAAAAAAAATGAGACTAATTGGTTATGTTTTTGTTCATCAGGAACCTCAGCTGGCACTCAGTGTTCATGATTTCCTTTTGGAACTGTTCAGGACCCATCTGTTTCACACCGTTCTAGAAGCTACCAAAGATTGAGTGGAAGTTTACGGGTCCAGAGAGTCTCCATTTTCCCCTTCTCCTAGAGAGAACTCACACAGGCCTGGTCCTCATCCCCCTCCCTCGACTGTGAACCCTCAAGGGCATCTGGCAGGAGATCTAAGGAACGCTCCGGGACGTGGGCTGCCTGGGCTGAAGCAGCCATGCACCATCTGAACGCCCGTCAGATTTTCGGAGTGTCCTCTCACCTCCCCTCTATTTTGTGTTATATATTGTTCTCCCCTTTACGACAGGAAGACCCTCTGGCGTATCACAGACTGAGCGACTCTTGGCTTTCCTTCTATGACACCAAAACACCTTCCTCACGGAAAGGCCCTACGACTCTTGGTCCCCTGACCCTCTTCTTACAGGTCTCTCGTCGGGATGGAGCGCCTCTCCCACCAGCTTCTGAACATTATTTCTCGAGGCCGAGCTCAGAAGCCTTCCTGTGCCAACTCCGTCGTCTCTAGACGCCTCTCCATCTAGAATTATGTGTCAGTTCTGAATCACCATTTTCTCTCTTTCGGGCCTTCTGTTCCTGATGGGTAACTATTCCTTGTAAGAGTCTATAGCTGGATCATTGAATTTGAACATCTTTTTTAAAAAAATAAATAGAAAAGTCCAGAAAGTAAGGAAAGTGTGTACAAATAAAAAAGAGAGAGAGACTAAAACAAGGATGCCAAGACAATAATTTGAAACGTCTGTGGCCAAAGAAAAGAGATCATGTTCGAAATTTCTAATCCAAGAACATCGACAGTAAGAAACCATTTCCGTTATCGGGATCTAAACGGGACATTTGGGGACGAAGGCAAAGAAGCGCATGATTTTTCCCATACTCACACTAAAAATGTCAAAGGTACACAGGCTGGCTGTGAAGTAATCCAAACATTCCAGAACCACACCAGGTCTGCAAATGCCACAACCACCCCCCGGAGACAAGCTGCAGCGAACAGTCCAGCCTGTGTCAGGCCTGTGACGGGCGAGTCCCTCTGCCAAAGTCTTTACTGGATCTGAAGACTCAAATGAGGTTTTATGCCTAAGAGATCAGAAGCATCAGATGTAGTGATGTCTGGCCAACAGGATGTTCCAAACCAAAAGTAACAAAATCATTTCTAAATAAGCCATTCAGTCCTCGGGGCACCTACCCAGGGTGAAGCTCTGAAACGGCTGCTCACCGTGTTGCTGCAGAAGCCACCCTCCCGGGGGACAGAGGCTGGCAGCACAGCCCTGTCCAAAGACACCAACCGAAGGGTGTGCACCTTGCCGATTGAAAAGGATTCCCCGTTCCTCATACGCGAATAAAATGAGACTATACGACTGGGTGCGTGTACGCCTATACACGTGTAGGCACATGTGACCACACACACACACATCCTGCCTTCTTGTCATCATCCTTTCTTTGAACCATGACATTTCTTAAATAGCTCCAAACCTGTCTGTCGCCCTGTTTGAATGTCCTCAGGCTGCCATAACCAAGTACCCTAGACTGCGGGGATTAAACAACAGAAACGTGTTGTCACACGGTCTTGGAGGCCCGAGGCCGGAAGCCGAGGCGCCGGCAGGGTCGGTTCCCTTTGACGGCCGCGAGGGAAAGATCCGTCCCAGGCCCTTCTCCTCAGCCTGCAGATGGCCGTCTTCGTCTTCGCATGGCCTTCTCCCCGTCTGCAAGTCAGTCTCCAAATTTCCCCTTTTTGTAAGGACACCAGTCAGATCAGATGGGAACCAAACACAGCCACATCCTGAGACACGAGGGGTCAGGACCTCAGCGTATGAATTTGGGGCGACACAACTCAACCCATAACACCCCCCACCTCCCGCCTCTGCCCTGAAAGTCCCTTTCATCCGGAAGAAGCAGGTCTTCAGCATCGGAAGACAGAATGGGCTGAACCGAGGCTCCGAAGGCTATGCCCGGTTCTCATGGAAAGCCAGGTTCCAGCCGGCCAGGTGTCCGGGAAAGACCAGCCTTTCTCCAGGAAGATCAGAGACACAGCAGCCAGCACGAGAAGGAAGGCAAACCGAAAAGGAAAGAAGAGCACGGGAAGAGGAAAGTTGCAGACGGAGCAGCTGCGTGTCCGTCCGTTCAACCACCCGTTCAGTTCTGCTCTGGCAAACGGCGTCAGGAGTGCCGTGGTCTGGAAGCCCAGGCGCCCTGATGACAGACAGGATGCACCCCAGCCCCTGGCCACCCAGACCTCAAAAGGCTCCAGGGTCCTTAGCTCCACATTCCACCCCTACAGTGCCACAGCCATAACCTACAGCTAGACTGCCGTGCGGATCGTCCGCTGTCACTGAGGCCATCACTCCCTTATGTGCTGTAGACACAGATGAAGATCTCGCAGGACCTGGGAGGGCGTTTGCATGGAACCCAAGCATCAGTCCTCTCCTGGGTGCCACCATTTCTCTGCTGAGCAGCTCTTCTGCTCCAGGAACTCCCTTAAACGTTTTCCTTAAGTGGAGCTGGGAGTCTAAGTAGAGATCAAGTGCAGACGAGGTGCGGGGCTGGGGGTTTCTTCCACGCCATGCCAGGCATCTGTTTTCATAAGCTGATTGGGCTGGGAGTGGCCTTGAGGTTAAGGAGGGAGGGGGAGATGGGGCTGAGGACCTGGAGAAGAGGGTTGGAGGGAGCCAGGGAAACAGAGCGTGGGACAACGGGAGCCCAGCCCAGCCCCAGGCCTCCTGCAGAAAGTAGTACTGTAAGCAAAAGGCAAAAGGGATGCTTTGATTAAGACTTTGCGGGGCTCAGAGACGAGTTGCTCCCCAGTCCTGTGTGGACGCCGTGGCCACATCCAGTGGGGACCAGTGAGGGCCAGCAGACAGCTGCCAGCCCTGTCCTTCCCTTAGGATCAACTAAATTTGCCAACTTCCCCAAAACCGGATTCACAATTCATCTTGCAGTTATCTTCTGAACCGGTTTTCCTTTCATAACCCCAAAGTATTTGTCTCTGATAATACAGTTTTGAGACTTATAAATAACTGCAATTTTTTTATGTAATCGATTATGAATTATTGAGACATATCAATTTCTAAAATACTTAAGTCATCATTACAAGAGGAGGAGAAGTGTCTCTGTCTTGTACCTGCCCGCCAGAAGTGTTTTTCAGCGGCACCCTTTGAACGTTTGTGACCATGCCTGTTTTAACAAGGAGCTGCTGCTACGTTAGGAAAGAAAGCATTTTAAATCCCTGGCTTGGTGTTGATACTTAGTGTCACGTCTAACAATTTGCCTCGCCACATTTTAAAAACCTGTTTCTACCCCCCTTAAATAGCCACAACTGACTCTGGACTTGCAACTTGCAAATGTCAGGCTTAAGCATGCCTTCTTGTCGGCTCTTGGGAGGAGGGCTCGCGGCCTTGGGTCGGCAGCCGCAGAGAACGGCATCGTGGAGAAATCTAGAGAAAACTGCGTTTCAGGGCCTGTGAAGATGACAGTTCCACCTGGTGATGGTTCCAAATGCATTTCGGTGGCTCGGCAAGGCCCTCCTCAGCATCCGTCATCCGCAAAGCGCATCCGGGTTCAGCAGGGCGTGTGTCCTTCGGGCTCTTCCCAGCGAGTTCCTTCGCAAGCACGAAAGCCTTGTCCCCTGCCATAAACCATTTCAGAGTCTGATGCAGAAGCAATCGCAGGCGACCAGTGTCCCTCGTCCTGTCCGCAGGCCACTGACTAATGCCCAAGAGAATGCGCAGCTCCAGCCGCCGCTCCTAGAAATAATTCCGAAAAGCAACTGGCATCGAAACAGAAAAATGAAGAATAAAAAAAAAAAAAAAAAAAAAAGGCAGTGAGCTTTGGAAGAGTTTTAAATTGGTCGCCGTTGGGGAAAGGAAAGTTTGGTATAATTTATTCAGCGAGAGAAAAACAAAGCAAGTCGATTCTGGCTCTGAATGTATTGTTTAAAGCTCAGTGAGAGAAAGCAGGACTTAAGCATCAGCTGAGAAATAGAAACACGGTCCCTCCTCAGGCATCCAAGTATTCTCAGACAGTTTGGTTATTTCTTGATGCCACCAGAGATGACCGAATTCTAGAGTATGCAACTCTTGGAGCTATCTATAGAGAACTCCAGGTTTGACGAGCAGAGAATTGCCACTTAGATTACATAATGGGCGAGGACCCTGTCTTACAGTCATTCTAAGACAGTTCTTCGTAGAGACATTAAACCAGAGAATCTGCTTCTGAGATCAGCGGGAGAGCTGAAGTTTGCAGATTTGGGCTGGTCCATACACACCCCATCCTCCTGGAAAACCACCCTCTATGACACCCTGGACTACTTGTCCCTGAGGTGATCGAAGGCTGGATGCATGATGAAAGTGGGTCTCGGAGCCTTGGCGTTCTTTGCTGTGAATTTTCAGCTGAGAAGCCTCCTTTGGGGGCAGGCACGTACCATGAAACTTACAAAAGTGTATCGTGAGTTGAATTCATATTCCCCGACTCTGTACCAGAGGGAGCCGGGGGCCTCATGTCAAGACTGTTGAAGCATGACCTAGCCGAAGGCCCGTCCCGAAAGAAGTGCCCGACACACTGCTAACAGCAAAGCCTCAGAGCCAGCCAGCAGCCAATGAAATAAAGAACCAATAGCAAGCGATTTTAAGACAATTGCCTGAGATGATCGTACTAACTTCACTGGTTTTATAACCCAGAAGCCGGGTTCGAGTGCAGCCGCCCTGCAGCCCGTTTGGGGTAAGGCATCCTGGCGGAAGGTGGACTCAGAGCTGACCAGGGCAGAGTGGCCCATTTGCTCCGACCTGATCCGTTCACGAGCAGTGCAGAAACCTTCCACGTACCCGGGTGGCCAAGCCTGGCAGAGCTGTCAGATTGAGTATGTGCTTCTTTTAAATGTTAAAATAAAGATATATGTATAAATTTTTTTTTAAAAGAATGCCTTATTCTCTTCTGCATTATTCCTATAAGGTCACATAAATCATTCATTTTGCTTTCCTTCCAAGAGTCATTTTCTAAAATGTAATTTCTCAAGTGGTAGTTTTTGGTTCTCTTTCTTCTGCCAGTCCCCCCAAAAAAGGTTCTGTTATGATTCGCATAAACTTGCCAAGTGAATTAAATTAATATGCAAAATGTAAATGTTACCATGCAAACACAAGAAAGGAAGAAATAAAATGACATAATGATATTTTTAATCAATGCTACAGACAATTTATGGACCGCAGTGAGCACAGAACGTAGTCTATTAGGTTTACACAATGTTCAGACCCCAGTAGGGTCTAGTTTTTTCTTCTCTGCCCGTTATCAAAATCTGCGCACCATTTGAGTCTAAGGAGCAAATTTTGTACACTCTGCTGTTTTAAAACCTGGGAGTGCTCAGGAAATTGAGTACTTTACAGGCCATAAGATCAAGCAACGAAACGCATACAGCAAGAAGAATGAACCATTTACGACATGCAATAACATAAATGAGTCTCGCAAGCCCAATGTTGAGAAGATCCAGACAGCAAAGAGGACCTGCTACTGTAGGAATCTACTGACATGAAGTTCAAAAAACAAGTAAAATTAATCTCCAGCATCAGAAGTCAGGGGAGTAGTCACGCTGGCAGATACAAGTGACCGGAAGGGGGTCTGGGGGATCACCTGGGATTCAGGTGAGGTTCTGTGTCTTAATCTGAGTTCTGGTTCACAGTCGTGCTCTGTTTATGAAAATTCATTGAACCGAGCAAGCACTAGAGTTAAGTGCTCTTTTCTGAATGTACATTATACTTCAATAAATATTTTTAAGTGAGCTTATTTGGTCCATTTCCTACTTGGGCCCCACTAACACTTATTTCCCTCAGCTCTGAATTTCAACATGGAGATTTTCACAGACAGACCCCTTCTGCTCAGACAAGATCCACTCTATTATGAGTATAGCTCAGCATTTATTTGTCCAGCCTCACTGGTTGATGCACAGAGAGGGAACTCTAGGAAGTTAGGCTTTAGAACAAACAATTTTAAAGTTTATTCAGCAGTAGATGGATTCTACAGGGGGAAAAGCAGATTTCACAGAGTTAGCCCAAAGAAGTCACCGAACAAAGGGACGATGAGGGGAAAAGACCATTTAAACATTTAGGGTGAAAATAAGAATCCAAGGTGGATAAAATATACAATATAATTTTTCAACAAAAAAAAATTATAAGATCCAGAAATAAAACAGTGAAATCTACTGTAGGAAAAAAATAGTTAATAAACAGTGTCACCAGATGTTGGATTTAGCTGACAAAGACTTCAAAGTAATTATTATAAATATATTCAAGAAGATAAATAAACTCACACATAAAAATTTTAAAGGGGATTATGACAACGATGAATGAACAAACAGAGATGTTTCAATATGGAGATAGAAATTATAAATAAAAAGCAAAACAGAAATTCTGGAGGTGAAAAATCCAATAATTAAAATGCAGCTTTCACCAGGAGGACTTGGTAACAGATTTGGGAGGGCAGAAGAAAGATTCTGTGACCTTGAAGTTAGGTCGACAGGAATTTCCAAGCTGAAGAATAGAGAGAAAAAAGATTAAATAAAAATGAGCAAAGCCTCAGAGACCTATGAGAAATCATCAAGCATGACAATCTACATGTAATGAGAAACCCAGAGAGACTGGAGAAAAAGCAGCAGAAAATAATTTCAAGAATAATGGCCAAATAGCTCCAAAATGTAATGGAAAAAACATAGCAACTTTACAAATAAGTTTGGCAGTTTCTTAAAAAGTTAAGCACACTTGTACTAATTGGCTCAGCAAATCCACTCTATCCGAGAGAAATGAACTCTGAACAATGTGCTCCCCCAAAAGTAAACAGACGACACTAGAGAGGTTGCACCCTGGAAGAAGGGACTGCAGAGCATGAGACTCCAGTTTTGATAACCTTAAAATGGCTTTAAAGCTAAAGTTAGCACCTTATCAGGTGCTGTAGCCTGAAAAACCACAATCCCTGAAGAATGAGCAGGAAACCCAGAGACAAAGGAGTTAGAGAGAGGAGCCCCAAATGTGTCCACACTGCCCGACCTGTGGCTGGCCCCCCTGGCACAGGGGAATTGGAGCAGCCTATAAATGACCTGCTCAAGAGAAGAACACAGATGTGAACTCCGCCCTTTAGTCCATAAATAATATATCGCTACTAGCTCATCAATTCATTGTAAGAAACGTGCCACACTGATACAAGACATTAATAATGGGGAGAGCAGGGGGGAGGAGGGAGGAAGCAAGTGCGAGCTCTGTACCTTCTGCTCAATTCTTTTAAACCTAAAACTGCCCTAAAAACACCAATTTGAAAACTGCTAGGTTGACCCTTGGAAACGTGACGATACAGGAGAAGCAGACGTGTCAGACTTTCCAAGGTCGGTGGCGGAGGGAAGAACTAACTGCGAGGCTCTGAGCAGATTTAGTCCTGGGCCCACAGGAAGGCCCAGGGGACACTGCCTTTGTGCCAGTGAGAGGGTTAGCTGCATTGTTTAAAAAAAAAAAAATCAGTCATGCCCCCCTCCCCCGAAGGCCAGGGTTGTCAGTAGAAGAAATGGGCTTTTGTTAGCAATGGGATAACAGAATCCCAAAAGGCCAGCTGGCCGCATTTAGCCCTCCGAGTCCATCCGATTACTGTAGTGAGCGGTCAGCCCAGCGGGTCCGTGGAGGCCGGACCCGCCAAGGGCTATGGAAAGGTTGTTAGAACTGGCATTCCCCAGGGCAAGATAGATGGGCATCCCTCTGTCTCTCCAACCGAAAGCATTCAAAGACGGCTGAGCAGGAGGGGGAGGGCAGCTGCTCCAGCAACGAGGCATCCTCCTCGCCCAGTTTCTGCACCTGGGCCAGTTCTCAGACCCAGAACCCGCCAGGCAGAAAACCATGAGGAGGGACCCTGTGAGGTGAAGGCAAGAGTCCTTCCCCAAAAGGACTGTGCTTACTTATTCAAGGACGCATACGCTGGAGAAAGAAATACCCTGACATTTCAGGGTTATTGGACACGGTATCTGCGGGGCAAAGAAATGGGAGGAAGCTTGAGGAGGAAATGGGATCAACGGAAGATTGTTTTTATAACGGGAGAGATTTTTAAATGTTCGTGAGCTTAGGAGCCCATAAGAAGATAGAGCATGGTGCGGGGAGGGGGGGGAAGGGGAGACTTCGCCAGTGTGTCCTTGACGGCGACGGGGATGGGTCCTCGACATGAGCAGGAGAATCCATCTACACCACGAGCTCAGACGGGTCCCCGACGGCAGCAGGAGGGGCGGCAGAGGATGTAGCTGCGGGCTCTGGCCGCGGGGAGGTGTGCCGGGGATGTGGAGATAGTCGCTTTAACGTTTTCAGGGAAGAAGGAAGCGAGGTCACCAGTGGAGAGTGGGGACGGAGAGGATGGAGCGGACCTGGATCAGGAGAAACTCGTGAAGAGCCGTGTAGGAGAATGAGAAGGCGAACGAGCCCACAGGAAGACATAGTCCCGTGGCACCGCAGACAGCATCCACGGCCGCCTGGAGGTGCACGGTCATGAACTCAGGTAAGACTCCGCCTGCGCTTCACTCTGCTGATCAGGTGCTGGCAGGGAGCGTGTGGACAATCAGACGAAGCCAGGGTTGTGGTTTCGTCAAGCAAGCCCAGTGAAGCGTGAGAAGGCGGGGAGCCGAGAACGTGGGAGACAATGGAGGGAACTGAAACGGGGGAGGGGGAAGGCTCGGGGAGGCAGGGCCAGTGAAAAGAGCTAACGATTGATCGGAGAGATCGATCGATCGGAGAACCGGAGGCTTTCGAAGAGGCACAGGAGGGGTGGAGTTCTGGTACTTGACGGAGGCCAGTTGCCGAAGGAGCAGTGTTCGCTCTGAGACGTGGCATTTCTAATTCCCCTCTGATGGAAAAAGAAGGCCCCTCCCCACGTGGGGAGCGGATGGGCTTACCCGTCCCGATGCAGACCCTGCAAAGTCTAGAAGTCAAAGCCAACGTCTTGGATATCATCAAACACAAGCCAGGAATTAGGCGAACTTTACCTGTCACCACATTCTCCCCAGCGGTCACAGTTTCCAGAGACATGGTGCACGATCTGAGCAGGGACCACGCACCCGTGTTGTAAAGCAGTGACGACTCGTGCGGTCACCGTGCAGGGCACACTGCGTGGATTGCCTCGTTTAATGCTCACAGCATTCGGAGGGCGGCTGTTATTTTTATCCCTGTTCTAGAACTCAAGAATCACCTGAAAAGAGGGTAAGTAACTCACCCGAAATCTCACACCTGGAAAATCAGAAAACTCAGAGCCAACCACGAAGCTCAGGATTTTACCGTTACAACTTCCAAACATAACTATTGTCATAAATCAAAATGAACTGGGATTCAGACACATTTTTACTGTCACCGAAATTTCCAAACTAAGCACGCGTCTTTCTTCAGAATGCAAAATTAAACCGCTTTTCAGGCTCAACACTTCCCATCACAATCATGTCATTGACTTGGGACCTATTTTTTCTGATTTATAATAACGAATGATCTTCGATGACAACCAGCTCCCTAAACCCTGAGACTAAAGTGACAACCTTGGGACTCCCGCATCGTGGAAAAGGTGCCACGGAGAATCCCCCTGCCTTCCTGAGTGGGCAACGGTGGCACAGCCAGCCCAAGCAGCACCTCACGGAAGGGTAATATGTCAACAGTGGGAGTTACTGTCAAGCAAACTCCGCAGAAAGGACGGCTCTTACAGGCCCACTTAGACATTGGAGGCCGCTTTGGTGACCATGCGCCCTGTACGTAAAAAGGGAGGCCTATTTCAAGAGCCCGTCCCCACTGTGGGGGCAACGAGCCCCACACGCACTTCTGCGGGACATGTCAGATGAAGACGCTCTTAGGCCGGAACGTCGGGTACGTGGGGACGGTGGTCAGGCTTGCGAGCATTTTCATCCATCCTCCCGTCACATGATTAATGAAGCAAAGCCTCAGACTCACATTTTTCTCTCTCAGGCTCTCGAGCAGCAGGTTGGCCATGGCCACTGTCACCAGCGGTGGCTTTCCCGGCCCACTTAGCACAGAAGCGGCTTTGTCAGAGGATTTAGCTTCCGGCTTGAGTGCCTCGAGCTCTATGGCCACTTCCCTGTGGCAGTGCTGTTGCTACGGTTACCGGGCCCTCCCAGGATGTTTTCCAGGTTACAGATATTGCTGGAAAACAGGCTAGTCTCTTGGCTTCTATTCACACAGTTTCTATTGGTTTTATTCTTGGATTAAAAAAAAAAAAAAAAACCATTGTGGCCCTCTGACGTCAGAAAAGCATGCATCTCAGTTCCAGTTTTCAGAGCACGGTAAGCCTGACCAACAGCCGTGCGCACGGCCTGGCCGGGCAGGCCGGTTGACGACTTTATGTAAGTGTCCTGACACCGTTTCTGCTTCACGTCTGCGTGGGGCTTCCTGCCAGGGAATGTCAGGATGCGTTCCTTCAACGGGGTTATAAACGCTCCTCTTCAAACCAACCGAATAAAGTAAAAATAACAGTGGCCAACCAAAAACCATAATCTGTGGGGGTTTTTATCGTTCAAAATTTTATTTTTTTATACCATCATCATTGCTAGCTTCTTTCCCGGGAATCGGAATTACTCAAGGTGAGGCGGGGAGGTAACGTCTTGGGCGCTAGAGGAAGATGAAGGCCCGAGCGGCCGTCAGCATCGCTGAAGTAGCTCGGCGAGAGTCTCTCGGACAGCTCACCGGAAGCGGGCCCCCGGCCAGCCGTGGTGGTGAGGCACATGCAGAAACACAGGCCTGCCCCGTGGGGGCCAGAACCTCAGCCACCATGGCGAAGGTCGGGCCAGCCGAATCTTCTAACAATTCCAGAGCAGTTATTATTTGTCTCGCAATTTTACAAAACCTCCAACAGGGCCCGAGGACACCTGAACCCATGCCAAGCGGGAAAATTATGTGCTTTTTTTCTGCACGATTAAGGCCTGGAGATAAGCAAATAGGAAGGAGCTGTGCCCGTAACAGCTGAGAGCACCAGCTTTGAAGCCAGGTGTGTCTGGGGTCAAAGCCCGGCAAGAACTTAGGGAACCAGGGGACGTTTCACTCTCCTAGTGGCACAATGGGGAAGATCATAGCAATTGTAGGACTTAACGAGATTCTGCAGTAAGTGCTTGGCGCGCCACTTGAGACGTAGCGAACATTCATGGAGTGGTCACGTAATAACCCCGAGAAGAACGACGGTGGAGGAGGAGGAGGAAACGGAGGGAGAAACAGGGGTATGACAGGAAGAAGAGGAGGAACGGAGAGGGAGGGGAAGGAGGAGATGCGGGGGAGGGCGAGGGCGGGCGCACACGCGGGAGAAGGAGGGGCCCCCGGCAGGGGAAGAGCCGGGGAGAAGGGGAGACGGGTCCGAGGAGGGCTGGTGTTTCCAATGCCACACCACGTGCGAACGAGGAGCGAGATGCTGAGTCCTGGGCCTGAAACGTGGGGTGACCCGCCTCTCCTTTCCGTGGCCCCGGGAAGAGCGTCGTTTGTTCCAGAGTGTCCCACCTGGCCTTCCCTGCAGACCACGGAGGCTCGAGTCCTGCTTACAGCCTGAGGAGAGGAAAGAACCCACCGGAACCACCACCCGCGTAAACAGGAGCGTGAGGTCGGAGGCAGAGCGGGGCCGTCCCGGACCTGGCTTTAGAAGCCTCAGCGTCCCTCACTTTCCCCGTGGAACTGTCGTTCTGTCCCGTTCTCCGGAGCAGAGCCAGGGAGGAGACCCCGGAGGCTGGGTCGTTCCTCGGAACTACGTGGGGCCACTTAACCCCCATCCTCACGGAGGCCACCCCTCCGAGCGCCACCAAGCAACAGGAAGCAGTAAGAGCAGACACCACCGGCTGGACTTCGAGATGCAGGACACACGGGTCACCTGCTGCCGGTGACAACGAGGCCTGGGAGGCGAGGAGTAAAAAATGACCAGAGACACAGGCTTAGGGAGCAAGTGCCCTGATTTTAAACTTTGGCTGAAACATTTCCCCAGAAGCGAAGCCCCACGGTGGCTTCCCTGGTTCCCAGAGCGGGGACACTGCGCCATCTCGGGAATCCGGGGCCGCAGATTCAGCCGTGTGGGGTGTGTGTGTGCGTGTGTGTGTGTGTGTGTGTGCGTGTGCGCCCACGTGTGTCAGCTGAGCGTTTGAAATACGACTCATGGCTTGTTAAGAGAGAAAAATCGCACCGAATGTTTGTTTATTCGCTCAAAATGCGGACGGGCCAGAGCAATAAAGGCGGCACAAAGACTCGCGAAGTCGGGAGCAGGCAGAGCAGAAGGCCCGGGCGCCGCCGCCGTCTAACGGGGCGCGGGAACTTCGACGCCGTCTCCCGGTGTGCCCGAAACTAATGACGCCGACGTCCCTGTGAACCCGGCGACCCCGGCGCGACCCAGGTCGCGGTCTGGTCAGCGTCTCCATGCCCCGCGGACCTGGCGTGCTCCGGCTGGCTGTCCCCGGCGGAGTGCTGCGAGCCTCGCCAGAGGTGGCCCCCGAGCCCACCCCGCAGTGCCCCCGGGCACTTCCGTGTTCCCAGAACAAGGCATTCCAGGGTTCTTTTGGTTCCCAAGATCTCAGACCCCGTGCTGTTTACCTTCGGGTATATTAACCATATCTCGTATCCTGTGTTCTGACGCTTCCATGCTTTGACCTCGGGGCCTTACTGTCCCTGGAAAGACTGCCCCTCCCAGGGTTAGCAGCTCCACACACAGCAAACATCTCGCTTTTCAGATGCAGAAGCACCCGCACAGAGCCCACACCCCTGTCCACTTCCTCTCATATTCCAGCCCACTCTCCCCTGCCCGAATCACCCCAGAGCCAGGGTCCAGACAATGAGGGACAGTCCCTACGCCCGAGAGTCCCCGAAGTTATTCCAACTAGCCCATCCTAAGCTGCCCGCCCTGCCTAAGATGTTCCTTCCCACAGAACCACAGGCAAGGGTCTTGCCCACCTCTCTGCCTCCTGCTCCACCCTCGTGCTCCCCACGTGGCCCCCAGGGTGCTGTGTGCCCCCCCAAGACGCTGCGTGCCCCCGCAAGACGCTGCGTGCCCCCCGCAAGGCGCTGCGTGCCCCCTCCTCCTGGGAACTGTGAACAACAAACTATCATTTTGATCACACTCATCTCCTGATCGCTCAGCCTTACTGAATCTCGAATTTTCTATTAAGACACTATACTTTAAAACAACAGGAAACCAAAGTCTTCCTGGGCGGAAGAGAGAGTAAAGTATGGAACGTTAGTTGCTGACCACACAGCGCGGGCAAAGTGACCCCAAGGAGTCTCGAGTTATTCACCGAGGGAACAGCCTGACCGCTCACAAGCCGTTCAGTCCGCACTAAGGTTTTCAATCCAAACCCAGTTTCACTACGTTTTGTTCTCACAGCAATGTCATACGAAACTGTCTTCACTTTTATTCTTTTTCCTTCAATGAGTAAACATCTTTGATCGGTGCTCCACACCGATTTAGCGAGCGCCTGCTGCATGCACCGTCCCGGGTCTGAGGGACAGAGACCAAACTCACTAATCACGTGGAGTTTAGGGTCCAGTGGCGTAAGACAGATGGTAAACTACAGAAGTCAGTGATAGGCTAGGTCGGGAATAGCAGGAAAATAAAGCAGAGGGGAGCTGATGAGTGCCAGGAAGACAGGGCGTTCAAATTTTTTGATGTTACTGAGGGATCATATAGATACCATAAAATTTGCCGTTTTAAACTGTTCAACCCTGTGGCTTCTAGTGTATGCGCAATGGCGCGACCATCCCCAGTATCACTTCCGGGCATTTCCATTACCCGCACCCCAGCCCCAAAAAGCAAAGCCATGGGCAGCCGCCCCCCGGCACCTCTTCCCTCCAGCCCCGGCAGCTGATCCTCCCCCTCTCTGTCTCTGGATCTGCCCATTCCGGACACTGCGTATAAATGAATCGTAGGACGTGTGGCTTCTTTCCGTCAGCCTGATGTTTTTAAGGCCCACCCACATGTCAGCACCCTCGCTCCTGCTGTGGGTGAACGAGGCCCCACATGGCTGTACCTCACTTCCTTTGTCCACGAACATTTTCGCTGTTTCCACTTCTTGGCTGTTGTGAACATTGCTGCCGTGAACATCTGTGTGCGTGTTTTGTGTGGACGCATGCTTCTGTGCCTCTGGGAATCGACCCGAGGGGAACGGCCAGGTCCTCTGGTGACTCTACATTTAATTTTGGAGGAAAGAGCTCCATTTTAAGTCGAGTGGTCAGAGGAAGCCTTGCAGATAAGGTGACTTTGATATGATGACATCTGAAAGAGGTGACCTAAATAAGCCAGAGGAGGCTGCGCTGAAGGACGTGAAGGATAGAGTCTTTCCGGGAACAAAACGAGCAAAGCGCTCCAGGGAAAGGAACAGCAGAGACAGATCTCGGGCTCAGAGGCAAGAGAGAATAGAGGACGCACAAAAATTAACAATGGCTCCAGCGTGACGGGGAAATGCAAAGGGAAGAGCCGCGTTGGAAAGCACAGCCTCGTCGCTCAGGTCCCACTGGACACAGAGAGAGGAGTCTGGGCTGCACACTGAAAGCAACAGGCAGGTGACAAAGGACCCGAGCCGTGCAGGGAGGTTCGACGTGGCTGGTAGAGATGGATTGAACATGGGCCAGGCTGGAGGGAAGGAGCTCGGATGAAGTTCCCAGGTCTCTCCATGGCACTGAGGGAAGCATCCAGGACCAGCTGAATGTGCCCCATCTGGCCGTCGTAACATCCAGGTTTGAGTCCCTGCTCTGCCAGCAACTCTGTTTAACATGAAGCACATCCACACTCATCGAGACAACAACTCTATACCCCAGTGAGCCAAACGTGACCCTCGAGACCAGACCAGTTCGAATTCAGCCGCGTGCGTACATAAATGCTGTCATTATTTCGAAAAGAACCCATATAAAAAGGGTTTGTTGGCCTTCCTTTCCCTGCTGCGTCTTTCTTTTTTTAACTTAAAAATTATTTCAGTCAAATGAATAAAATTATGCTATTTACCTTAAGAGGCAAAGCAACTGAGAGATAAGTGTATACGCCCATGTTACGTGCCTACATAAACATTCAATCATTGCAATTTTTCTCTCTACTAAACTAACATTTCACCAAGATAATATTTTTCCTTGGAAAATTCCCAGTGGGAAACAAGTTTCTGTCTATGAATGAAACAGGAATTTGAGCCAAATTTAAGTAGCTCTTAAAGGACAGCTAACCTTAGGTGGCATCGAGATTATACTGGCAAGGGCAAAGAGGACTCTTTATTATATTCCTTTTTTTCCATAAAGAAATGAAACCATATCTGCAGTTGGCATCTCTGAAAATATCAGCCAGCATTATCACTTACAAAATAATTTTTCCATTTCTTAGGGATATTTCTAGTTTCTTCCTTTTGGCTTCCCCAAGATAAATCGAGTGAACTTTTAACCAAGAATAGATACCCACAGAGGAAGTGTGCTAACCAGAAAATGACCTTGATCTCTTGGAAACCACATCTGTCATCTATAACTATTTCTCCTTGAGTGTTTTGTGACTGAAGGAAGAACCAGGAAGAATCTGGAAGTTTCTTGCTCTTCATTTCCCGCTCAGTGTTTCCATCTTGGTAATATTATTTCCTACACACACACACACACACACACACACACACACACACACCCCTGCAAAGCCCATTTTCCCATCTTCACTTCCAAAGGCTGCTATTGCTTTTTGCCCTGAAGCTATGAGTGTTTTTTCGCTTCAAGAACAAAATCTTATTAAGGAAAAGAAGAGGGTTCTCAATGTTCGTCATTCATGATTTAAAACAAAGATTCAAGCCCGAGGAACGTGCAGGGCTTCTGCTCAGAGAAGCCACAGTTCTTTGCGTGGCTGACTCGTGACCAGGGCACACAGCTGACGGTCGACTTCCCTCCCACCACATAGGCAGAGAGAGTAATGACCATAAAAAAGCTTGTTTTTTCTTTACTTCCTACGATTTTAAATCGATGCCTGGGCCATGTGCGATGCTGAGGCAGGGGGTTTCCTACCTAACTGCTGAGGTCTGAGACTCGCCACTGCGTGAATCCACGAGACCCAAGACGCAGGGGCCGCGCGGGGGGAGCCCCTGGTGCGAGCTCTTTGCTCCCACTCACTCGCCCCTGGCAACACCGTGGAGTAGATGTTCTCTTAGCCATTTCACGGATGAGGAAACTGAGGCAGAGAAAGGTTGCGTGACTTGCCATAACTCGCCCAAGATCACATGTGCTAGAAAGCAGAGAACCGAAAATTGAAAGGGAACCTGTCTGAGCCCGGAATTCATGCTTGCGGCTGCTAGACGGTGACACCTGCCTGTTCTTTGTCACTAGCAGGAAGACGTGGGGGTACACCATAACCGAACCGTTGTTCATGCTTAAAATACATACTTGAATCGCCAAGGGAGGAAACAGCGGTTTGGTGGGCTAATACCGGACAGTGGGATAAGAATGCGATTGACCTAATGCTGTAAATTTCCATTTTGCAAATCACTTTTTAACAGTTTCATGTCATGGGGACATACCAGTGGGAACGGATGTGGCCCAGGCATTGAACAGGATCCTGGAGGTCCTTTGTGGCCAGGAGGGCGAACCCTTTAGAGGCTGGAGGGTAGGGCAGTGGAGAGGAGGGTATTGGTGGGTGGGGACGGGCAGCAGGCTGTATACCTAGTGCCGCAGAAGTATGTCCAATCCTGTCAATCAGGATGCCCGGGCCAGTGCGCTCCAGCACAGGTCAGCTCCAGGCCAGCCCACTCTGTCTGTGTCAGTGCCGGCCATGCTGACCACTGGTAGCCACCACCGTCCTGTAGGTCACGCCCACTCAGAGGAGATAAATGGATACAAAAGCGTAAGGAACACCGACCGGATCGCCACAGAGTGTGGCAGGCTGCGTGGGCGCACCAGCTGGTGGGCAGCAGAACGAGGATCCAAACCCTCCGTTTGGCTCCAAAGGCCGCATTTATTTGTCACGACTATTTTTGGCTGCCTCTCCAAACAGGGAAGGCAATTTTGACTGCAAGAGAATCCTTCAGCTCTCCAGACAGGCTTGTGGGGGGGATCTTGCCTCCAAAAGGTTCCCCCAGCTCCAGAAAGAGGCTCCAGAATAGCCCAGGGCCTTTGCGGAAGTGTTGTTTACTCTTGAGTCAACAGGCCAAGAGCCAGGTAATGAGTCTAAACTTCCATAAGGTGGCAATTAATAATTAATTCGGTAGCAAAAGGTTGAGCACACGGAAGATGTGGATAAATTTTTACGACCCAGCTGACGATTCTCTTATTTTTAACGGTAATGATATAACGACTTGGCCAGCGCCCCAGAGTTCAGGGCTGACTCAGACCACGGAGCAGCAGGACGTGACCCTCTTCAGTGGTCACAAAGCTCTGCCGACCCCACAGAGGCTGTCCAGAGAACGTAAGGATTCTCCTGCAGTCGATACTGCCTTCGCTGTTTGGGGAGATGGAAAAAACAGTCGTAAGAAATAAACCTGGCCTTTGGAGCCCAACGGAGGCTTTGAATCCTCGTTCTACGACCCACCGGCCATGTGCTCCTTGGTGGGCTACCTCACTTTTCTGAGCCTCTGTGTCCCCAGCTAGAAATACAGTTCTATAAAAATAACACTTATGGTCTTAAGGTCAATGGAAGGGTTAAATGAGACAATATAAGAAAATCTTTTGAGGAGTGATTGGCACATAGTAAACATTTAATAGCTATCGTTCTCTTTTTTTCTGACCAAGAAATTCATTTAACACTCAGGCTCAAGACGCTGTGCTCTAGGTCACAAAGATGAATGCCATCTGCAGTCTGTCCCCAAAAACCTGCAATCTAATTTCTACCACTTGGTATTTACTCAAGAGAAATTTTTAAAAAAACAAACAAAAACAAACAAACAAACAAACAAATACATTTATGTACAAAAAGACTTGTCAACAAGTGGTTATGGCAACTTTATTCAAATAGCCAAAAATGGGAAATGATTACATGCCCATCAACAGATGTACGAATCTACAAACTCTGTTAATCCCCACCAAGCAACGGAAAGGAAGAAATTGGGTGAATCTCTAGAACATTCTGGGCAAAAAAGGATGAATGGGTGTCCTGAACTTCATACTCATTGGCATGAAGTTCAGGACAGGAGAATCTATCATGTCAGAAAACAGAGCAGTGGTGGCCTGGGGATGAGTAGGGGAGGGGTTGGGTACAAAGGGGCACGAGGGACCTTTACGGGGACAGAAGTTCTGGATCGTGATGGGGTGTTGGTTATGTGCATATACACAGTTGGCAGAACTCATCACACCGTGCACTTACAATGGGTACCATGGTATAATAAACATATCTGTCATTGTCTCCCATTCCTGGCACAGAGCTCCTAAAACCCGTGGAATTCCCTGAGTGATTAAAGTGTCTTTTGTTATCTATGAGCCCTTTTGGATCATGAGATGACCCATCAGGAGGAGTAGGAGGGACCTAGACAGCTTCAGATGAGAGCTGGTCGGCAGGAAAACCCAGCGTGTGGTTAGAAGGTCCGAACTTTCAGCCCCACCCCACCCTACCTTCGCGGAATGGAAAGGGGTTGCAGGATCACCAGTGGTCAGTGCTTTAATCTATTATGGCTGTGTGATCAAACCCTGGTGAAAACCTCAGAAAGGCGAGTTGGAGGGAGCCTTCCGGGTGTTGAGTGCGCACTCAGGACCCTTCTGGGCCTCGCCCTGTGCACCTATTCATCCGGCTGTTCGTTTGTATCTTACATGAGACGTTAGAAGCGTAAGTATTATGCTTCCCTGGGCCCTGTGAGTCGTCCAGTGAATTGTCACTAGAGAGGGAGTCACGAGAAGCCCTGAATTTGTAGTCCACCAGGCAGAGATGCAAAAATCCTTAGACCCCAGGGGCGTCTGAAGTGAGGGCGGCCGGGGCCCTTAACCTGCAGGAGCTGCATTCACTCTGAGAGTTAGTGTGGGATTTACTTGCAAGACGCCCAGCTGGTGTCAGAGAATTAGAGAATCGGTTGGCATCGGAAAAACAGCACGTGTACATGTCATTATGTCAATTAAACCTTGACGAAGTTGATTTAAAAAGAAAACCCGCAACCAAGCACAGGCTTTTCCAGCCGTACTCCAAATTGAGTCCCTTGGGGGTCAAGGTCCCCGTAACTACACGCAGAGCCTCCTTCCTTCATCTCATCTTTAGACCGGAGATCGATTTGAACAGAGAGCTCCATGACTTTAAAAAAAAAAAAACAAAAAAAATTAAAAACCACTGATCTGGAGGAGAGAGCTGTCTTGTATGGATTAGCTATCACAGTGACACACAGAGAGTGCTTCGGATCATGAGAGAGGCCAGTTAAGAGGCCCTGAGAGGTCAGGGTATGGAGTAAATACGTTCCTGTGGGAACACTGAGGAAAAGATGACGGATGTGACATCGAGCTGGGCCATAACATGCAGGTGAGGTTTAAGCACTTGGACAGAATGGGGCAGGGCACTCCAGCTAGAGTGAGCAAAGGCTTTGGTAGCACGGGCGGGAGAGCACTGGGTGTCCGTGCTGTTCTGATCATCTACACCGGTGAGACAGTCACCACCACAAAGAACACATCCATTTATTTGCCTGTGAATCTAATTTGGCTCAGCAAGGGAGGATTGTTCTGCCCAGTTCCCGCCCAAGGGCTGGAGGTGACAGTCATCCGAAAGCTATTCACTCACACAACTGGTTGGGCGGGTGCTGGTGGCCAGAATCCCACCCCACAGCCTCTCCACCGGCAGGCCTCACAAGGCTGTGGCTGGGGACTAAGGGCCGGCGTTCCAGGGGAGGCCGCCAGGGGGCGCTGTACCGCCTTCTGGAACCTGCGCGGGAAATCACGCAGCATCAAATCTGCCACATTCTAGTTATGAGAAATAAGGCACAAGGGCCGACTCGGTCTCAAAGGAAGAGAAATTAGACAGCACCTTCTCACGGGTCTGGGAAAGAGGAGCCCAAGACAGTGCCCAAAAAGCATCAGGAAAAAACGAATACCCAACAAACAGAACGATGCGCAAAGGATGCAACAAGTCCGTTCTCAAGGGAAAAAACACCAACGTATGCCATAAATATATCGAAAATGTCTGCGCCCTCCAACAATTAAAGGCCTGTACTTTGAAAGACGATGAAATATCTTTCATCTCTCAAATTAGCAAAAGAATTCAAAGAAAAGTGTAGGCGAATGAAACCAATTACCTAAGAAATTTGCATGCTTTTGATCTCACAAGCACTCCCGCCTCCAGGAGGTCCTCCCAAGGATTAACACGTGAAGAAGGTTGTCACAAGGACGGTCCCTGCAGCCTGGTCTCTGATCTGGGAAAGTCAATCTAAAAGTCCTACATCAGCGGATCTCTTTTTAATTTCACGGTACATTTATGCAATACAGAATGTCATGTAGGCATTAGAGATGATGTTGCTGAAGAATATTTGATTACATGAGAAAATATTCAGAGTCTAGGGCTACAAAAATGAAACCCCCAAACAGTATTTCCAGTATTACAACTAGAGAAATAACTCTATGGAGAAAAGTGGTGTGGAAAATACATTATTATGATGATAATAATGGTCATTTCTGGGTAGACAGATTATGGATTTTATTTTTACCTTTTTGCTTATCTGTATTTTTTTTTAAAAATTGATAAATAGATACGACTTATGGAATAAAAACAAAAAGGAAACAAAACACACGGAATCTCACACCACTCTGAAATACCGTCAAGGTCTCTTTGTAGTGGCTTTGACTTAATGGTGTTCTAAGGTTTCGATCTTTACGAATCTAATGAAAAGCTAGAGAATGATATCTCTGCTCCTTCGATGAAAATAAAACCAGGTTGTACTTCTCCACTTTATATTTGCTGACTTTAAAGAGAAGTTATCAGCGCGATGTTTTTAATATGAGCTTTATTTTCTTCCCTAGGTAACTTTTGTTTCTTTCCATTGGGTAGGTAAAGAAAACAAATTCTTTTATAAAAGGACCACAGAGAAACCTGACCTGCTACGAAAGAAAACCACAATCCACGTTCCAGGACTGAGAGTTCATTACATCATCCCCAGCTATGAGCCTGAAGGAACCATCCTCTCGGCTAAAAATACCACGAGGAGCTGGTTACTACCCCGGCGGGTCATTGGCCAGCAACTGACAGCGAGGCCCAGAAGCGTCCTTCGGCACTGCTAACTGGGACGTGCCCAAGGTCAACCAGACTGCAAAAGGCAGAGGACAATTTTTAGTGGTTTTTTTTTCACTACACTCTAAGATTTTGGATCTGAAGCTGCTGACCAATTTCCAGAGCACTGCGGGCTGACGGTGGGTTCCATTCCCTCTATAGCTGGCGGCGGCCACGGCAAGCAGCCGAAGAACTCGAGGAAGAAGGCGCCAAGAACTGCGCTCTGATGATTCACCTCAGAAACCAGCACACGATGGATCACAGCCAAGAAGAGCTGGTCACCTTCCCCAAGGCCTGAACATCCCGACCGCAGCATCAAGTCCAAAGACAGACTACGCCGACCAGAGGCGGCCCGGCGGGGGAGGTGCTCTGAGGTCCGGGCACACACTGCCCACTGCCTGCCTGGCACTGTCCAGGGGGTGCGGCCATGGTCGAGGACAGAGAGGAAAGGTTTGCTGGGAAGGCTGGTCCAGGTTTTGGGGTGGGACACTGGTAGATCTGAGTCCCAGCCTTGGCCACTGTCAAGCTGTGTGACCTTACATACTACTGAACCGAACGTCCCTCCCCGCCTCAACCTCAGTTTCTTATCTGTAGAACGAGGGTGGCAGCCACCTTATCAGGTTTCAGTAGGGATGATATGAAGCCCTTGGTATAGAGCCTGACGCATAGCAGGCACCCGAGACGTTAGCGAATAAAAATACTACAAAGCACAGGAACCAGCAGGCCCAATTTTAATCTCCAACTGCAAGTTCGATCCACCCACGTGAGCCCGTGAGAGAAGGCGTCTCGCTCCTGTGCTTTTATGAGTCCCCCAACCTCCGCCGGTGGTCCCTGACATTTGTAACCCGACCATGCTACTCACACGCACTTGACCCAGCCCTTAACAATCTGAATATTCCAGCCCTGAGAACGCTGCCATGCCTTCGAACAACTTCCGGATTTCTACTTCTAGAAAACAACCCGACCTACTGATATGTGCCAAAGATTTTGTAAATCGTCTTTTACTTACCAGAAAGTCCTTCCAAAAGAAACGGTAAAAAAAAACTGAGTGTCTTAGACAACAATTAAAGGAATGCTTTTGTGAGGATCATGAGGATATTTCCAAATATTTGGACATATGTTTTATTATGACTAAAATGCTTGAAACAGGAAGGACACTCAGCCACTTAGGGAATTGGAGTTCTCTTGATACTTCCGTGAGGAGCTAGAACCATTTATAGGCTAATGGAAAATCCTGTGTGTTATCAAAATTGTCAGTAGGTAATCAATTGCTGACTGAGTTCAGACCCTCCTGTGGAATGCAAAGGTGTGAAGTCCAAACAATCGATGATTGGTTTTAATGGCTTTGAAGAATGCACAGCATTTCGCCCCAAATAAATTATCCCGGATACAAGCCTTGTAAATCACACACTAATTAATTGACCAATTGGTGTGGAGGTTTTATCTGTTCATTTTCCCTCTGTCTGTCTGACAACACCTCACGCAACCTTCTGATTTCAACCTTCTGATTACCCTAACTTGTACGCACTGTAAGGCGGGGGGGGGGGGGGGGGGGCGCCTCTGGGGCAGGGACACCCTACCAAGAAGCTTGTGTTTTATCACCACCTAATGGCCGTTCCCCAGTATTACAATTCAGTAGGTCACTCCGTTTCGCGTGCTGGCACAGGCCAACAGTCGAGCTGCTATTGAAGAACACATTTCCAATATTCTTCAAGAACCCGGGCAGGTCATAGGCAGTGGCTGACCTTGCCCCTCCCAAGAGGCCCCAAACCAACACGCCCGGTGGCCAGCTTCGGACCGCACGAGAGCACCCCCCAACCACCTCCACAGACAACACACCCGGAGAGCGGGGTGGGCACCAGCGCCGCGAACGTGCATCCTGCTCCTTGGCGTCAGCCCTGCCGGCAGCTCCTCCCCTGCTCACGGCCAGTCCGCACAGCCAATCAGCCCGGGGGGCCATCTCTCCCATCCATGTGCCAACAGCCACCAAGGCTCGACTGCAACCGGAGGGCACCTACAAGCCACACGAGGAACACAGCTGAAGCACCCAGCTCAGGTGGCCAAGGACACGGTGTCACTGAACCACCCAGGACCCCCAGTACGTACGAGCACTCTCCCGAGACCGGGAGACGTAGCAGCCCTACCGAACACATAGAAACCAACACGAGGTCACCGCCAAAATGGGGGCACGAAGCAACGCGTCCCAAATGAAAGAACAGAACAAAGCTCCGGAAAAAGAACCTAACAAAATGGAGACGGGCAGTCCAGCAGATGCAGAGTTCAGAACACTGGCTGCGACAGCCGTCCCCGACCTTGGTGGCACCACGAGCCGGGGCTCCTATGAGAATCCGAAGGCTCGAGGACCCGAGGGGGAGCTGAGGCGGTGATGCTGGCGCTGGGAGCGGCTGCGAATAGAGACGAAACTTTGCTCGCTCGCCACTCACCTCCTGCTGTGTGCCCGGTTCCTAACAGGCCAGGACCGGTACCTCCACGGCCTGGGGTTGGGGACCCCTGTGACATTAGGGCAAGAGTAAATGAACTCAATGGGAACTTTAACAAAGAAATAACACATAAAAACAGACATGGGAAACATTAAAAAAACCAGTGAGAACAGAATACAGTTCCCTTACAGGCCCGCGCCCGGTCTCGCTCACGGATGGACTCGCTCGCTCTGAGCTCCAGCGCCAGGGCAGCCGCCCAGGGAGCCCCAGGGATGCACGGGGAGGCGCTGAGCTGTCGGGCTTTGGGGCGAGGCGGAGGGGCGGCTTTCTCCAGGACAGAAGTGCTGGCGGTATCCACTGCTCCTTGGCCGAGCCCTCCCCTGCCCGGCGTGCAGACCCAGGTGCCACCATAGCTGTATTGCCATCCGGCTAGATAACACAGGTTGCTCCTCTCAGGTGATTCCCTGAGACCCCGCCTCTCTCAACCTGAGGGCCCAACCAAGCTGCGTCCAGTGGTTTATTCCACAGAAACAGGCTGTCTTGGCACTGCCTGCAAACCCTCCCAAAATCTCTCAAAGGCTCAAAAAATCCAAAGCAGCAGCATCTGGCCTCGGCATGCCCTGCACCTCCTGCTGAGCCCTGTACCCCAGGCCCCGCAGCCGGCCTCAGTTTCTAGCTTGGCCTCTTGGGGCACCTAGAAGCCCAGCACAGATGGCAGCCATATGTGGATTCTTGGTAACTGTTACCACGTGGCCCCACAGGCTGTGGCTGAACTTGGCCTGCAGCTGGACCCCTCCCAGGTCTGTCCCAAGGGGCCACACAGCACTCCTACCATATAAAGCCACTCTACTAAGATGGGGAGACTTAGGAGCCCTGCCGAATACATAGAGACAGACACAGGGAGGCCACCAAAATGGGGAGACAAAAAAGCATGTCTCACGTGAAAAAGCACAGAACAAAGCTCCAGAAAAAGAACTCAACGAAATGGAGACACACAATCTGAGCGATGCAAAGTTCAAAACACTGGCGATAAGGATGCTCAATGAACTCGGAGGCAGAGTAGATGAACTCAGAACTTAAAGAGATAAAAAACAGAAAAATGGAGATGGAAAGCATAAAAGGGAACCGGTCAGAAATGAAGACTATAAACTGAAGTAAAGGCTGCATTAGGTGGAATCGATAGCAGACTAGATGAAGCAGAAGCTCGAAACAGCGATTTGGAAGAGAAGGTATCAGAAAACACCCAATCAGAACAGCAAAAAGAAAACAGAACTCCCAGGATAGTTTAAGGGACCCGTGAGATAACATCGAGCATCCTAACATTCGTGTCATAGGGGTGCCGGAAGGAGAAGAGAGCGGGCAAGGAATTGAGAATCTACTGGAAAAAAACAATGATGGAAAACCTTTCTAACCTGGCAAAGGAAATAGACATACAAGCCCGGAAAGCACAGAGAGTCCCAAACAAGATGGACCCAAAGAGGCCACACCAAGACACAACGTAATTAAAATGCCAAAGGTTAAAGACCAGTGGATAATCCTAAAAGCAGCAAGAGAAAAGCAGTTAGTTACCTACAAGGGAGCTCCCATAAACTGACAGCCCCGATTTCTCAACACAAACTCTGCAGGAATTCCTTCCTCAGAAGGAATTGGCAGGAAATAATCAAAGTGATTCAAAGCCAATCTGACAACCAAGATTACTCTGCCCAGCAAAACTGTCATTTAGAATCGAAGGACAGATAAAGAATTTCCCAGATAGGAAAAAGCTAAAGGAATTCATTCTCACCAAACCAGTAGTACAAGAAATGTTAAAGCAACAAGGAAAAAAAAGGGGGAGGAAGGAGTAAGAGAAGGAGAAAAAGAAGAAGAGGAGGAAAAAGACATAATGAAAAGGTAATAACCATAGACCTATCAATAATTAGTTTAAATGTAAATGAGTTAATTCTCCAGTCAAAAGACACAGGGTGGCTGAATGGGTAAGAAAACATGGCCCACGTGTCCCCTGGTAGATGATGAACGGAGCACGAGGAGGTGGCGCGTGCACAATGAAATCTTGCCATGTGCAACAACGCGGGTGGCCCCGGAGGGCACGGTGCTGAGTGGGTACGTCAGAGAAGGACAAGTGCCACATGGCTGCACTGACACGTGGGCTCTAAAGAACAACACAAACCAACCAACCAGAAACCAACTCACAGGCGCGCTCTGATGGAAGGGTGTTGGAGGTGCGTGGAGAAGGAGGAGGGATTGCAAAGTCCAGATTGGCAGTTACAGAACAGTCCCGGGGACGTGACGCGCTGCACAGGGAAGACAGGCAATAATGTTGTAATAACGAGGAATGGTGTCGGCGGGCACTAGATCGATCAGGTGATCACTTTGTTAGTTAGATAAATGTCTAATCATTGTGCGGTATACTGAAATTCACATATCGTATGCCAACTATAATTTCAAAAATAAAAAATTATTACGGAAACTCACACACACACACACACACACACACACACACCCCGAGGCAGACAGATAAGTTCTGCTGAGGATTCAGAAGTGGCAACGAATGGGCTGAGTTCAGGCATATCCAAGTAGAGACCAAAACTAAAGAAACGGATGCTCTCTGGGACAAGATATGTGCAGTGAATCTTTATTTGTGTGCTTGTTCTCCGAAAAGCCCTCCGATTTCCAAGCTAGTTCTGAGACGAGCGGCCGAAGGCACGTACAAAGAAATACTTTCGTCACAGCACGAAAAGAAGTTCTGTATTTTGAAACTTTTTTTTTTCAGGGTGTTAGCAAGATCTATTCATGCAGAGCAAAAAAAAAAAAAAAGAAAAGAAAAAAGAAAAAAAAGAAAAAATTAAGCAAAGGCCAAAAACGCCAGGCCCCTGACGGAGTGCAGGCGTCGTCCTTGCCCGTGACGATGATCTGATCACGTCGGTGGGTCCACAGGCATCTCACCGCGTCAGACAGTGCATCCCTCCGTGAGGCCAGACCGACGGAGCGGCGGGCTAGCTTCCGGCCAGCGTCGTCTGGTTGAGTTTGGTGTGTAAGGGAAAAGTTGAAATGTTGCTTCGTGGCTTGAGTTTTCTAAAAGAAAGGGAAAACATTAGGGAGAAGACGGGTAAAGGGAGACAGAGAACGTTTCCCACAATCTCCATTATCCATTACGCAGTCAAGGGGAGTGTTGCCTTTCATTCCATAAGGCACGAGCCTTCATTTGTTCCCAAGAAAGGAAACTAAACCAGGCCGGGGTCACATCTCTCCCCGTATTAGCACATGTCAGACACCAGGAGGGGGTCAACGTCTCCGGTCACAGCCGCCCCTGCCTTGGCCTGGAGGAGGAGGACGTCCCAGCGGTCCGCGGCCAGATCGGCAGGGCAGCAGGCCGCGGCCTCTCACGGGGGGTGGGGACATTCGGTCTCGTGCCGTGTGTTCTCTCCCGGGGCACCAACCGAGCATCCGTTTCAAACACGGGAAATGAGAGCTGCTTCACAGTCCCATGGGTTGCCATGTCCTCCCTATAATCATCGTTGCAAATCAGGTGGCTGGCGTACCCCACGAGCTGGGCGACGGGCGTGTGTGCGGAAGCCGAGGGGTTGGCCACGCGCCGGCGTGTCTGCCAAGGTGCGTGTTGAAGAAGGATGTCGCGTCCCTCCCACGGTCCTTCCCTGCCGGGCATTCTGGTCCCGCGGCGGACCACGGCGGGCCGGATTCCACACCCGAAGCCATCAGAAAAACGGGCAAACCTGTGCTGGCCACAGCTGTGGCTGCCTTTTTCCTTTCTTTCTTTCCTTTCTTTTTTTTTTTTTTTTTTTTTGGTTAGCCTAGAAAGCCATCTGGCGACAGGAAGGACTGTCTCTCAGCTGTGCCATGTCAGACTCGATGGTTTTTAATAATTACATTAAAATTGCATACCTCTTACTGAACTCCACATTCATCGTGAACAGAAAGATTTAACTGTACATATGAGTCTTTTACTGTGGGTTGGCTTTTTTTTTTTTTTTTTTGGTGTAAGGATAAATATGAGCATATTTTCCTTTTCGACCATTTTTCAGATAGACCATCTAAAAGTAAACTTGCCAATTTTTTTTTTTTTCAAAAATGGGTCCCAATCCATGCCTTAGGAATGGGACTGGCAACAGACTTCTCAACAGCAACAACAGGGGGAAATCAAAATCAAAAGAAGATAAAAGGGATCACACCCAAATGATAGCATTAGGCCTTAAAGTCGAAATCTGTGTGTTCAGAACGTGAAAAAAAAAACATGGGAAAACATGAAATGACAGACCAAGATTCAACCGTGTAATTTAAATAAATGAGTGACGAGACTTTCATGGTCCACTCATAAATTGTGATGGCTATTCTGACCAGCTCTAAGATTTCCTAAAAATGTCTTCACGCTCTGAGATGTTACACGAGCCTTTCATGTCTGCGCAGGAGGATGTTAAGAGGGGATGTTCGGCTATTCGAGTTGGTCTTCAGGCACAGAGCACCGCTAATCGTTAGCCAGCATCTACAGAGCAGCAGGATTTCTCTTTCCTCGTCCAGGCGAACGCTGCCTCCGCCCTTCCCGTGACAGGCTCCGAGCTGTCTCCCCGAACACCCACTGTGTGCTCACGTGCCACTCCCTCACCCTCCCTGTCTTCCCGGTGCCGACAGCCCCCAAGTCTGTCTCGTACGCATCAGTGGAGGCGTAATAGGACAGTAAGGAGACTAAAAAAACTTCTTAATTTTAATTTTAAAAATAACCCTTATGCAGCAGAGCAGACTGCAAGCCTCGCTGCCTCAGAAAATAAGCTGCTCTCTCAAATCCGGTTGCAAGGGCAACTAAGGTCAATAATAATGTGACATTTGCATAGGTATGTGCCATGTGTCTTGTAAAACAGATATTTTATAGTCCTTAATGACCTTTAGGTGTTTTCCCACATCCCATCCCATCTGTATGGCCCACGACATCCGAGCGTTTCCCCCAAATCCGCCATATCCGCCATCATCAGATCCTATCACTACCGTATGAATGTATTTATGCGGCGGCACTGGCCAAACTGTTAAAAATTATAACTGTTTTTCATCGTGGGCAAAAGTTTAAACTACGGGGCAGCACGTGGACGCGTCAAAGAGCCCTAGAGGAGCCCCGCTGTGTCCCACGCGTTCCCCCGAGGGCTCCGGCCGACGTCCGCCGAGCGAGGCTGACGGCGCTCATCGCCGAATCCCTAGCAGCAACGTCTGCCGTTGTGAACGACGACCAGCTCGATGGCTGGTTTGGAGTTAGGGCTTGTCGCCCTCGCCACGGACATCGGCTGGCACGCCCCCCGTCACTGCGTGCGCGGAGCGGTCCGCGGGACTCTGCGTCCCAGAACGCTGACACCTTCACGGCAACGAGGGTCGCACAGAGGAAGCGCAGGGATAAGCCCGAAACCAGCTCCTCCCCAGCCGCCCCGCTTCCTGGCACCCACGGGCTCCCACGGCAGCGTTCACCAGCCCCGTGGCTGCAGGTCCGGCCGTGGGAAGAGGGACAGACAGGCTTGACCTGGAATCCACTTCCATTCCCAAGTGAAGTGCGGTACGGACAGCTACTGCGGCAAACAGGACTATGTGGCTACCTGGAACGGTGACGAGATGAAGCACGAGAATGCCTAGGACTCCTCTTCCCTTTTCCGGCTCCCTCTTCCTCTGCTGCCCCGTCGGCCCCCTCCGCAGGTACGTGCCTGTCTGATTTTAACAAAAATGACATCGTTACTGAGAAGCGGAAGAGGCAGCCCGTACAGTAAGGAAAGGAGTGTGACGCCTCGGACTACGGGGCCTCCCGCGCCCCGTCCACTGTCCCCACCCGTCGTCCAGTGCCCAGCGCTGGGCGCCGAGCGTCCCGTAACCACCGACAGGGACTCCCCCCGGCGCAGGCGGCAGGCAAGCACGAGGCATCATGCCAGCTGCACAAACTGCGCCACTCGGTGGGGCGGAAAGGAAGGATGGAAAGCACATGTACGACCTGGCCTGGCCTGGCCGGGCTTCGCCGAAGACACCGGCGCCGCAGGAGGCTCAGCCGGAGGGCCAGAGCCCTCGTGCTCTCCCAGCCCCGTTGGGGCGCTTTGCCTCCCTCTTATTTTATTTCCCTTCTCGGCAGGTGAAAGGAGGGATTTCTGGGCGTCTGGGTTGCATCGGCTTCTTTACATCCCGAACGACAAGGAGAACGTGGCTGAACGGCAGTTCTCAACTGAAAGAGGTTTTATTAAGTGCGACTATTCAACATGCCACTGTACCTTCTCCTCCGCTGTCTCTCCCTCTTCTTCCTTAGGTCCGTAAACAAAGTTAAGAAAAAAAATATATAAATTCGCATAAGTTGGAATTCGAGTCTAAAAATTAAGCAAACTACAGGAAAATACATGTTCATCAAAATGAAAGCTACTAACTTTCGGTAAAATATATAAATAGCAAAGATATAATAACTGAGCAATGTCTACTTATTTCATGCATTATATTTCGAGCCCCCGGAATATTATGAGATTAAGATATTTTTCCATCTCCCGTATACCTGAGAAAATAGAATTAATCAGTCATACTGCTTCATTATATGTTTAACCCTCTCTCTCGGTCCAGCACGTATTGGAGATCTGCAGACCTAGTTAGTAAAATTCAGACCCCATACGTAAGCCATTCGAAATTTTGCACAAAACTATGTCCTTTCTGCCTTTATGTCCTGATAAATACGCTTTCCCTTCAGCTTTGAACCAATTAATAAAAGTAGATCGAAAACTCTTCCTCCAACAGAACAAAATGATAACATTTCTGAAACGCAGAATTCAAACGCTGATTTCTGGTTAAAAACCAGTAAAGTCATCGCAGGCTCAGGCAGCTCTCCATCCTGCCAACCCACTGGAATTTCTATTTCTCCTGGATTGAAGTAACAAAACCAAAGTATATCTCCTAAAAATGCAAGGAAATGAGCCCTTCCCATGCCTTCCCCAAATGGCCGTAGGGCGAAGCTCTCTGGGGTACCACAGAGATGCGATGTTCCAGGTAAGGGAACAGGTGAGGCCTAAAGAGCAGTCCCTCAGCCCTGATGCCTGCGCCTCGGCAGAAAGTTCGGGAAGCCTCGGGTGGGGAAGGTGAGAACAATCTCGCAGGCCTCCCTCTTGCCCGCCCCCCGTTCTTTAGACAGATGAGGACCTGGGAACACAGATCTAAGTAATTCGCCGAAGGTCACGAGCAAGCAAGCAACACAATTGGGACCACTTCAAGGCTCCTGGTGCCCTCCTCAGTGTCCTTCCTGCTCGGTCATGCTGCCTCTCAAGGCCAGCAACAGAAAAGGCAAAATCATGGACGGCACGTCATGGAGGCCTCGCCACACATTCCCCAGCCCTGCCTTCTGTTTTCAGCCAATCCCGGAACAAAACTCTGATTTCTGAGACTGCTGTGTCACACAGAGAACGTGAGCGCCCAATCCAGCTGGCCACAGCTGAGCCAGCCTGAGAGGTGCTCCCGGCACTGGGACCCTCTGAACAAACCCTCGCATTGACCACCGCTGGTGACACACCAAGTATTAGAGCTTAAACAACGTCCAAGAGAGAAGAGTCCTGCATTTGCACGACTCGGGTATTGGTTCCTCGGTGATGTGGAGACAACGCCTCTCTTGTGTGGCCTGATTCCGCCCGTGCCGTGTCCCTGCCCTGCCCTGACTGTCTCCTCGCCCGCTGCACCACCTCCAGGCTCCCTTATCCCCAGCCTGAGCCCCACACTGCAGCAAGAGAGTGTCCTAAGGCCACGGACTTGGCCATGCTACCCTTGTGCTTCAGAACTTCCACCTGTTCGAGATAAATCCATCATCCCTAGAACGGCTGAAAGGCCATCGCCACCTGGCCCCCCGTTCGCGCCCCCTCATGCCTCCCCATTCCTTCAGCCATGCAGATGGACCACGGACAACTTTCAATTTTCAATTTTCAATTATTTTCACACCTTCCAGGACACTGCTTAAAATATTTTCAACCAGACCCAGTTTGGGTATCCCACATCTGCTCCCAGAATCATCCTCTACTTGCCCATCTCCCTGACTAGTCTGAGCAACCCTTGGGGCACAACCTGTGTCATACTCATTTTTGGATCTCCAGGACCCAGCCACTGTCTGGAATCATGAAATAAACTCAATAAATGCATTAAGACTGGATCAATGAGTGTATAAAGTCGGCTATTAACCTCGAAGAACAACAATTTTCTTCTTATCCACTGAGATCAAATTAAAATTCCTGATATGCAACTTAGAATTATCAACTATATAAGATTTACATTTTTCTCAATCCCATCATTTTTATTAACTGTATTCAGCTGAAAGAGGTGCATTAAGATTACTGTTAAAACGGGTTATCCTTAGAGCTAGCATGGAGGGCAGCAGGGGTCTTAGGGATAAGAGTCGTCTCAATTCTTAAGGCTAGCTAGCAGCAATTACCCGGGTCCTAGGACCCCTCTGATCAATGCCTGAATTGACCTTCATCTCTTAAAAGACGTGTTAAGTAAAGAAAGCAGTTGCTCAGAGAACTTGATAGATACTTAGCCCCAAAAGGTCAAGGAAGCTTTGGAGAAACTCAGGCACTACCGCCCATCCCAGTCCTACGAAACATGAGCTCTTTCGTGTTCTATCCCCAGCCCCTGGAGCTCTGCCTGGCACGTGGCAGCGACTCAATCTGTTGATAAAGTGTTGGCTGAATGCATTCATGCATGCGTTCCTGCCTCAAACCCCTCTTAGAAGGAGCTGGGATGTGGTAATTAAATAACAACTTAAATGCCCATCCTTAGCTTGCAGAATTGTCAAAAATCAAAATTAGGAGATCTTTACTTACATACAATGCTTGCATTGACTTTTCTGGTTGTTGGATAAGTACATCGCAAAAAGGTTGTTTTTTTTTTTTTTTTTTAAAGATAATTATAATCACATGGTCAATTAAGCCAAGGTCTTGTGACATCTTAGGACAGGGTACAAACCATTCCCTGGACAGAGCTACACCTTCAAATTACTTCATCTGTGCTAAGACAGCTCGTGGGCGAAGCCTCAGAAGTGGGAAGTCTCAGAACCTTCGCCAGCAGCTATTTGTGCGGGGATTTGGCTGGCGAGGGAGGCAGGCTGCTGAGGCGGCGAGTGGCCAGGAGTAAGGACAGGTGTCGGCCGTGGTGAGTGTCAGGCAGTGGCCGGTCAGGACAGGTGGCTGGAGCGGAAGGAAGCTGAGGGCGAGCGGAGAGCGGCCTGGGGAGGGCGCTGGGGACCAGGGGCAGGAGCCGGGTTCTCTCGACCCTCGGGCAGCACAGGGCGTCTTCGGCCTGCGACTCGGGACCTGAAGCCACGCCCGCCTCTTGGGAAAGCAACTTCCTCCAGCACAGTTGTGAAGGCGACCCAGTGGGTGACGCGCAGACCGCCACCACCTACCCACTGAGCCAAGGGCTTCGACAGTTTCGAAGAGGACTCGCGTCAGCAGAGAACACAACTTCCAAGCATCCCCCTCGATGAACACCAAACGCGAACTCGGACAAGCCTCAGTGTTCCCTGAAGCTCTCACGGTGTCCCCAGCCCGCACTTCCTTCTTGAGCCTGCCCAGGGGCCACCTTTACGCCTGCGCACGGCTCACCAGCTGCCCCTCTGTCCTTGGTCCCCGTGGGCCCCTGGGTGGTCCCAGAGGGGCCGCACCGCCCTCCCCGTAGCGGGCCTGCAGCACAGCTGCAGGTGAGGTCTGCGTGTGAGTCTGCGCCCCGGTCCCGCCTCCCAGATGGCGGCGACCCGCCGCAGCACGCGGGGCGCCTCTTGGCACCCGGGGGCTTGGTGCGGTGGTCGGGGGCCGGCCACCTCATTGCAGGAGAATAGAGGAAAGGGACTATCCCGGCGGGAGGGGGACGTTTGTCTCCGCTTCTGATTTTTTAATCAATGTAACATTCTTAGAATAATGTTTTCCTCACTAAAATGGCCTCGTTTGAGCGGGTGCAAGTGCGCAGTGAGTGAGCGCGTGCGACCGTGGAGCTCGGATAAACGAACCGGGACTCAGACGCCCGTCGCACCGTGCAAACGGTTAACACACGAATGACGGTTTTCAGCACACCGGGGAAAGGTTTAAAAGCATGGTGACCGCCGAACAAGGTCTGTAGTCTACTGAACAGAAACGCACCAATGTCACATCCCTGGTTTGGACCCTGTACTGCGCCATCCGTGCTGTCACCCCAGGGGGAGCCAGGTGAGGAGCACACAGGATTCAGTCCTATGTCCCCGTGAGTCTATACTTAGTTTAGAATAAAAGGTTAAAATGCATTTGTGTTCCTTGTCATAAGTAGTGTGGCTGAACACCAGATTTGAATTCGTTTTGTCCTCCCTATTACGCAAAATTGGGGAAGGGGGAGAGGGTTACTGCCCTGCCATGCTCCAGAAGAGCCACGTGCTCCTTCTGGTTCTCCGCCCCCAGGGAAGGAACTACGGGCGGTGTTTTTCAAAACCGTGGGCTAATAGAGGGGACAACGCTACGGGGTCCCTGAAGAGTGGCTTGGAGTCTCAGGCTTAGAGCTGGGGAGATGGAAGCAGCCAGATTGGAGAGAGAAGGGGGCAGAAGGGGTCAGGTCTTCTAGGAGGGGAGCCACCAGGTCCTGCCTGCACACAGTCACTGAGCCCGGGACCCCTGGGGCACGCGGGGAGCCCTGGGCACTTTGCTCCGGACCAGCGCTCGACAGTCGCAACGGGCAGCAGGAAAGCCACGCCACGATGCGGCCGAGGCAGACGAAGAACCAGGGTCCTCTCCCCCTTCCAGGCACCACTGAAGACTCCAGATGCCTCCAAGTCCCTAGGGAGGTGAGGGCCTCTGCAACACTTCACCCAGATCGACTTTCTACCAGCCGTGAGCAGAGGCGTGAAGCAGACGGATACACTGACGTCTAGAGAAACAAAGGAAGCTGATGCTCCTAGCACACCAATCAGAGGAACCAAATCGAGGCCCAGTAAATGATGCTCTGTGCGTCCCTGTGGAGAGCTGGGTGATGAGGAAGCACAGGGAGCAAAGCCCACCATTCACACACGACGGGCTGGCAGGAGAAAATCCTCACTGAGAATCCATGAAACCTCCTCAGGACGTTTTCTACAGACAGAGCCAGAGTTTTTATCTGAAGGACTTGGATTCATCTGGGTTGTAATGCCTAGAACCTATATGGATGCGGCCAGTACTTGGAAGATGAACGTTATAACAAAGAGAAAACACAATGATATAACTGGCCCATTTATTACAAATAAGCCTATGTGCACCCAGGTCACGGTGGTAAAGCCATGGTGACAAATAGCAAGGACGGCCTTCCTAGCTGAACTTCTCCAAACCAGGCCATAAAACAGACAGTAAGCACAGAATGTAACTTTTAAATAACAGATAGTTTGTCTCCTTTTTAAATTTCAATGAATTTTCCTATGTATTCAATCCCAAAGATAATCACATTATCATGTCATTTTTTTTAATGCTATTTACCAAGAAATCACGAGGTTTTTTTCTTATTTAATTGAATTAAAGTCAGTCAAAGAGCATGTATCAGTTATCAAATGGGGAAAAATCAGATCTGTCTTTATGTAGAATAAATATTATTAGAGTTGAAAAGACAGTTCGATAACATAATAATGTTAATAATATCTTCATCTAAAATAAAAATGTCTTCTCCTTAGTCTTTCTTTCATCCCAGCCCATGTCAAAAAACAAAAATGATTTTTTAAGTTCCTATCAGAATTTGTGAGATAATAATTGACTTTGGAGAAGGCTCACAATCTTCAATAATAGTAACAAAGGGAAGCCCCGGTCTGGATGACTTGTCACGTCATTGAACTGGCCCCAGGGGCCAAGAGGCTGAAGGACTGAAGCAGACCCTGCCTTTGCTAGAGGAGGCAGGGTCTGAATGTCAAAAGCTACCTCATTCACGGGACCAAGGGGTTGGCTGTAATGTTTTCTATCTTGGTCTTTGTCTTAAAAGAGCGACATGACTTGCCGTATATAAATCAGTGATACTAAAAGAGAGCATTAGGCCATTTATGCACATTCAAATTATAAAAACACAGATTTTTAAATTACAACGTAATGAAACTATCACTATATTTCATTTAAAATTTATTATTTCTGAATTATACAGGCTGCCAAGAAAGCCCATTTAACTTCTAGGTCAGGATTAAAGAATTCATCTTTCTTAAAAATAATAATAATAATTTCAAAGAGTCTTAAATTATGAATATTTTGAATTAGCATGCTTCCAATATGAGGAATTTACTGCCCTAGCCCCTCGCAAATCTAGGTTCCTAAAGATAAAGACCACCCGATGTCCCCTCCCCAGCATTTCACAGCAAGGCTGCCAGTCTCGGACCATTCCGAGTCACGTGCCCGGTGCTGGGAACAGGGTCTAACTATCTTAAAAGCTGTCCGTACCTCTCTTAGAATCGAAAAATAGGTAAAAATATCAACCATCAGCGTCCAGTAAACAGTCTTTGCTACAAGAGCAACACCGAAGCCCACAGAAATTCCCCCAGGGAGAAGCTACCCCCCACCCTGATGCTGACAGCCCCATGGGGTCGGGCTCCCCCTCACCTGGCTCCCAGCACATTCTGGGAATTCCTGGAATAAGTGGCCCATCAGGTTCCCACCGTCCTCGCTTAGAGTTCTAGAACCAGTCTTCTCCCCCTCCTCACGTTCTCCCCACCCCTTGTTCTGTGGTTCCTGAAGTAGAACCCCGTTTAGAATCCCGTCGCGGGCCTTGGATCAGCTGGGATCTGCGACTCCCCGATTGGACTGTGACTGTTTTCGATTTCCTTCCCCAGGTCCCCTTCCATCATCAGCTCCTCTTGGCTTCCCACAAAGAATTGGTGGACAAATCCTGGGAATCCACCATCACTCATGACAACGAACAGGTCCCTGGTTTCGGAAAGAACATCAACCCAACCTAACCCTTTCAACACAACAACAAATTACTAAAGTCTTGTGTAGCCTGTCCCTCCGAGCCTGGGTTCAGGTCCTTCCTCTGGCTCCATTTGAGCCCTCAACATACATTGACCACATTGGTTAACCCGTGAGACACAAATTACCAGCTTCTGCCTGGCTAACCTCTCAGCTCCTTATTATCATGCTCACTCCTGTGTGCCCAGCAGGACTGCTGGCACCTGGTAGGAGCTCCATGGACACACGATGGACAGCAATGGATCCAATGAAACTACGGTGGAAAAAGCAAACACTCACATTCTCTTCTTGGGATTCAGTAAGGTTGCCTGCATCTTCCTCATCCTTTTTTTGTGCCTCGTTTTCTCCACTTTCTTCGGTCTTCTCTGTTTCCTGGCCATAAAGGAAACACACAGTATCACTAACCCGAGATAAGCTTCCAAGGAAACAAGCAAACACCAGACCACACGTGTTTATGATTTTCTTACTTGGATACACAGCACATAAATGGAGAAAATGTAGATGTCCTATTTGTTAGGTCACTTAGCTACTAGAGTGTAGGATTGTCATCCCTCAAAGCTACTGATGGGAACTATCGGTGTGTAAGTCAACGGGTCTGACTCATGGGCATGGTAGAGTAATAAACTCCTACATAAAGAGTTTCAATTCACTCATTTAAGGCTTATGAAGAGGATGCCAAAGGGTTTGACATTTAGGCAGTTGCTCGGGGAGGCTTTATAACTTTAGAGATTTAAAAAGATGATAAATATGTACAGACATACATACATATGTACATGTGTATACATAGATGGATGATGGGTGGATGATAGATACATGCATACATGCATGTCTGCATATACATGGACACACATAGATGGAAGATGGAGAGATGATGGATGGATAGATGATAGATAGACAGACAGTAAGATAGGTAATGGGTAGATGGATAGGTGGATGAATGGATAAATAAATAGACATGTTGACAGGTAGGTGATAAGGTAGACACACAACATAGGTATAGAGAGATCAGCACCACGCTGACCTCTGAGGAAAGCTGCCTGCAGGGCGGTGGTGCGAGACGCTGACTCTTACCTCTGTGCCACTCTGTGCCTCTCCGCTACATCGCCATTGGGAAGGGATGATTCATCCTCAGGCGACTTTGCCACCTGCATCACATAAATTGAAAATGTTGGAGGATTTTCTTAAAGATGATCTTTTGCATTTCAACATCGTTTAACTATTCAAGTCATGTTTGGTCTTCATCCCTCATTTTATCTTAACGACACTGTGACCCCAGTAAGGAGGACAGTCACTTCCGCTCACACCATAGAGACAAGAAAATGAAGGCAGAAAATGTCACAATGCTAGTTAGGGGCTCTCCTCTCCGGTCTTCTGTTCTTCCGGCACCCCCTGTTACCCACACATTAGGCCTCCTGTGTCTGATTCGGGCTCTTGGCTTTCCCTCCCGGTCTCTCGCTCTCTGCGTTGTGGTTCACGTTGGAAGGATTCCGCCATCGAGCTCCTCGGACCACAGCGTGGGCCAAGGTGGTATCCATTCTCTGTCACTCGTCTTGCAGTTTTAAATTAGGAAATCCCAGAATGTCCATTTCTGCTCCAAATTCGTATCTCTTACGGTCCCTATCAAATGTTTCTCCAGGTCTCCCTCTGCTTCTTCCTTCTGTGCTCCTTCATTTGAAGGCACCTGAATCACCTGTTATATCTGGTCTTCCTCCTTCCGTTACTGGAAATGCTGCCCTTATTTGAAACAGTTTTGTCATTTCAAAAGCGCTCACAACGGGACCCCGCTAATCAGAAAATGAGTGTCCAAACTTTTAATCACACATCATTTTTGGCCCAAAAAATTGCATTATCCAGGTATATTATCTCTGTCTTATTCGCCAGACTTGGGGTGTCCTCAGAGAGTATCCATCTTCCACTGGAAGATGTCACCATGACGCCAACGGAGGGATTGGAAACCTTTGAGCAATGTTGGTATTGTTTTGAGATGTCAGAACTTCCTGAGGTGGCTCCCACAAGGACACACTCACTGGGATGTATGAATTCGGACACTGAATAGTCAAGCCCCAACAGCGTTTTGTAAATGTAATGCTCTAACACTGTTATGACTGTACTTATCTCTGAAGTTAGGGGGAAATCTCATTACAGATATAACTGGACACTTTCCACTGGCATCTTAACAGTATGCCCCTGAATAAAATAATGTATAACAGACACCGATCCTAATGTTTCTTTGCCTGATGGTATAGGTTATCAATCATAACTTCAGTTATTTGCTTTAAATGTTAACCTGATCATAGCTTTACTTCATTTCGACTTAGCATGTTCTAGGATAGTAATTTTCAGTTGGGAATTCCATCACCTACTCATATAGTTTTATTGATATATAGATGCCTAGGATCCAGTCCACATCTATTGAATCCCATTACTTGATATTCTTGATATATCCCTACCATAAATAAGACTATGCTTGCACACATGGTACATATGCTTACTATATTTACAGTACAGTATGTCTCTGAATAATTGTTACATCAAGATTTCTCCTCTCTTCATCCATTTGTACAAATAAATATGTTTGTTATCTTTTTTTGAAAACATACTTAGTGATTGCATTTATAGATATTTCAAGTGAAGTATTTTGGACTGACTTTACTATTTTCTTACATGCCGCAGAAACAATCGAATTTTTTTGTCAGATGCAACAGTCTTGTTTTAATTCTCACTGAGGCTTCCACACCTGAAAGTTACCAATAATAAACTAACCAGAGTCATTTTTGGTCGTTTGTCATGCACGGATATTTTCCTTAGCCTGTTTTACTTCGCCGCTTTTCTGAAAGCTTTTGCAGTCGGCTGCAGGCCAGAATGGTTCACCTTCCACGCAGAAGGACTGCTCAGAGCCCCACGAAACGACTGTATGCCACGTCCTTCGGGGTACAGGCCTCTGCTGGCAACACTGCAAGAGCTTTAAGACCACCCCAGCGGGCTAAGTCGGGATTTCCAGAACCGCAGTAGAGGAGCAGATGGGTTCGTGAGACTACCAACCCCAGACCCTGCGGAGTAAGAATGAACTACGCAGGTCTCAATGAACCAGTGAGAGACGATGGTAGTTTTTGCTTGGAATATATTGTTATTTTGATATCTATATTATGGATATATAAGGAAGCCTTCTGTCTTTCCTCTTAAGCTTTTTATGAATCATAACAGCATAGTAGACCCTGCTTTTGTAAGTTAAAATGAAAAGTTTGTCCGGAATTCAAAAATTCTCACTGAATCTTTTTGAGACAATGTAGGTATTCACCTAGCTTCAGTAGGAATCTGTGTCCCTTGTTACCAGGGCATAACTGGAAACTCGTTATGCAACCACGGCCTCGACTGGAATGTGGTATTGAGAACGATGCTCATTGGATCAGATATGACCAGGCGCTTGTAAAGAACGAAGGTGGAGTTGAGGGAGATGGTGCAAGCTGATGAAGCCCTCTTAGGAAAACTGGCCTGGTGCCTGAACTGGCACAGCCTGCTTAAGACAAGACAAGTTTTCTAAAAGCCGTGATGCTGCCTATGACGCTTAGTACTGCTGTATGAGCATACACTTGTAAATAATTGTCAAGAAGATCTATTTTTAGCTTTAGCAAGATTGATTTCCTTGCTGACTTCTCCACAATGTTGTTTACTACAAAACGACACTGTGACAAATAATATCATTTCCATAAATCAAGTGTCTGTCTTCCAAAGGATACTTGAAGGACTTTCCCCGTGTGCACACACATAAACACCTACAAACCCAAGCGGTGCTGGCGACGCCAAAGGCCCAGCATAGACTGTGCTAATTAGTGGGGTATCTGTGCGCGAGTCACCTCAGCTCCTTAGGTTTCGAGTTCCTCCTCTTGGAAGAGCAGGGTCTGGACCGGATGGCCTCCTAGGGCTCTCTAGGCCGGCTTTCCTAAGTCCGTGGCAGTCTTTCTTCCACTTAGTTAAGCAGAATTTCATGCACGTGACAGTACCTAAGTCCAAATCATGGAGGGATCTAAAAACTGAGATTCAATATTTTTTAAATGGGATAAGATGAAATAGCGGAAGCTGAAATAGATTTACATATGTTACTATGGATATGTCTGAAAACCACATTGTTTTTTTTAAAAAGCAAGTTGAAGAACATTCCAAAAAATATGATACCAATTTGGCATTAAAAATACAAAACAACATATGGATTGCTTGTGGAGTTAAATATGTAGTTTTATATATATAGTTTTTTTAGAAAATCAAAAAAATTAAAATAAGAATAAAATAAAAATCCATGATGTTGGTGGCCCCAAGGTGTGTGTGTGCTGGGGGCGGGCAAAGTAACCTCTTAGTTTCTCTGCAATGACTGACTCCTCCTCAGTTAACAGGTTTAGTCTCTTCAGAATTTAAACCAGAGAGAGTCTAACTTCCTGGTCATGAGGCCAGCTGAGGTGGGGAACCAAACCCAGGACAAGGGGGGTCTATATAAGAAGTCCACATCTTGAAAAGGAAGGCCCTCCTGGCCCCCTTCCCCAGTTGCTTCCAGAACACTGGCAGCCAGATTTACTCTCCACTCACCACCACCACCACCACCACCATCCCCACCACCATCACCTCCACCACCATCATCACCACAACCACCACCACCATCCCCACCACCACCATCATCACCATCATCACTACCACCACCATCATCACCACCATCACCTCCACCACCACCACCATCCCCACCACCACCATCATCACCATCATCACCATCACCACAACCATCACCATCACCTCCACCACCATCATCATCACCACCACCACCATCATCACCACCATCACCTCCACCACCACCACCATCCCCACCACCACCCACTACCCCATGAGGTGGAAGACTCCTCTCTGGAGAAGCTCACCAAAACCAACAGAAAAAAACCCATAGTCCAGGAAAAAGCCAACAGTTTATATTTAATTGTCCTACAGTGAAGCCCACCACACAGAATGCTACACGCATAGACACGGAACGTGCATTCAACTTTTCAGCACCTTGTTCTTAAATATGTGTGGTCAAGAGTCACCAGATATCTGAAAAAAGATCTTACATAAAAATAAAAAGGAAAGTGAACAGAAAAAAAAGAGGACACTTTGAGAAGCAGAGAATACAGTGAATTGAAGAAAATGTGAGAAAACAAAAACTACATTTAATTAACTGAGTTCGGAAAAATAATGAACCTGTGTAACAGGAACAGGAAGCTATTTAATCGAAGGGGACATCTAAGGAAAACAAAACAGAGCTTCTGAGAAGTATAAACGTGATAGGAAAACTGGCAGCGGGGGTTGGGACAACAGAGGGAACATAAAATAGAAAATTGACAAAATATCCTGGAAAGTAGAAAAACACAAAGATATTAAAATGAGAGAGAATGGATAAGAAAATTGGAGAAACAGTCCAGCAGTTCCAACATCAAATAAAAGAAAATCCGAAAAAGAGCAAAGAAAAGAACACGGAAACTAAAGGGAAATGAGTTACTACAGAAACGGTACCGCCAACATGTTCCAGAGCTGAGGGACGTCATCTTCCAAATTCAAGGGCCCAGCACAAATAATGAAGAAAAGGCCTGCTCCAAGCACCTCTCAGACAACTTCAAATAAAAAAAAGAGGACCCTAAAATCTCCCAGAAACGAGGAAAAAAAAACAGGCACAAACAAAGGCTCAGGAGACAGGCAGGCATCTGGACTTTGAGCAGCAGCTCTGGTTAACTTGAAGGAGCACGAAGCGGCCAGCATCCTGTCACCAGCGCGAGGCAGAACACCATGGGACCTGGAATCTTGCACCTGCGTAAACTTTTAAACACAAGTCCGACACACAGGGTTTGGGGCGGGGCCTAACGTTTTTTGCAATAATCCTTGTAGCACGATTTGACCCTTACAATATTCTACATGTATTAACTTGATAAAAATAATAATAATAATTTTTTAAGATTCAAAAACAATCTTTTCATAGAGAAAGGAAAATACACACTGGGTTACAAAGATGCGCTTAAGATGGAAATTCATCACACCACGTTCGCTCTTCGGAGCACAGTAAAATTAGAAACAAATTTTTAAAATAGAATCTGAGGGTCCTAAAATCAGGGAGATTATACACGTTCACCGCTGGTTCAGTGAAGCTGGTGAACCATGTCACGGCCGGGTAGATGTTATATCCCATCAGAGGACAATCTGGCGTCACATTTTAAGCCCATAAGAATACTCGTGCGCTTTTGTCTGTCTCACTAAAAACTACTGGGAATGTATCCTAAGGAAACACTCCAGAGGAAAGGATGCTATTTCGTGGAGACAATCACTGCAGAGTTCTGTATAATAAAAAAATGTGAGCAAGCAAATGTTCGAAAACATTAGCGTAGTAAAGAAAATGATGGCACCCCGATGTAATAGAATATTCAGTGAACTATTTAAATGACTGTTACAAGGCTGTAACGGCATGAACAAGTTGATGATACAATAATAAGGATAAAAAAGAAAGGAATGAGTAAGTCAATTAGGATACATCAAGTTGATGAAGTATAAGACAAAGTTTTAAATGAGCATTATGAAGACTTCAGTCACATGGAAAAAATTTAAGCGTTGTAAAAAAGAAAACAAAGAAAGAAAGGGGGAAAATGAAGAAAACATGATTTCTGGGATTTGCTATGAATAGGAAGAAAGCACAGTTCTCTGCTGCGCCCTCCCCTCTGTCCACCGTGACTCAGCAGAGAGAGTGGCTGACATCAGCCTCTTCTGTGAGAACTGCTTCACCCAGGTCCCCGCAGCACCACGCACTCCTGGTCTCCCCCAGCCCGCAGACCGTCCGCCTCAGCCTTCAGGGCGGGCCCCTCCTCATGCTCTACCCAGCTCTGAGCTCGGAGCACCCCCGCGGGCTTCCTTGCCATCACGCTCTCTCACTGCATAATCTCCCGTCTCCCATGTCTCCAACTCCCTCTGCATGCTGGCGGTGGCTTCCGCACCTGCAGCTTCGATCGGACCTCAATGAGACGGATCGCCCTGCAATTGCCCACCTCACTTCTTCACCTGCTGGCTCATTCAAATGTGACGTCCTTCTGTGAACACAGTCTCCCATCAGAGCCAATGTCAACAGCAATAGCTAGAAGCAATCATTCATTCCATCCCCACTGTCACTTTCAAGCCATCAGCAAGTCTTATCAACTCTTCCTCCGGAACAGACCCTAAAATCATCCATTCCTGTACAATTCTCATCCCCCACCCTAGTCTAAGCCACCATGACATCTCATCTGCGTCCCTGTAATAGTTTGCACTTCTTGAATCCATTCATCCCACAGGCCAAAATGAGTCTTCAAGAAGGAAGAGATTACTTTACTTCTCCGCTTAAAGCCCTTACGATGTCTCCACGGCACGTAAGGTAGACCCCAGAGAGCTGCCATGGCCCATGGGCTGTCCACCTGCTGCTCCCACCTCCTGGGGTGCCCACTCCCCGCGCCCCAGCAATGCGGGCCTCACGGCAGGTCTCAGAACTCTCCAAGCGCTTTCGCAACCCAGGGCCCTTTCATTCGCTCTTCCATTTGCCTAAAACACTCCTCCCTCCACACGTCCTTCCCATCTTCAAGACACAGGTGTCCTAATGCCCCCACCGAGAAACACACCTTAACACTAAGACACCATCTCTTAACTGTAATAACTAAACTAACATAACCCAGTTAACAAACTGCTATATCAAACTCCAATACCAAATAAAAAAGATGAAGTAGCACGTAATAGCCTTTAGCACCTTTTTAAACTGTTAATAAAGTATATGAAATATATGAAATATGTTGCATTTAATTTGACCAAAATCAGAAAGGAGTTTCACTGAAAGGGAAAAGTGTCCCTATAGAACACTTAAGCAACTATGACGTCTACACGGTACCATTTGGAGAAGGCATCGGGGCTAGGCCGGCACGTGTCAGCCTAAGCACTAAGAGACCTCGATGTCACTACTAGTGAGTGCTGGTGCACGAGAGATGGCACAGGTACGTGCCTCCCAGACAAGCCCATCTCTACGAGGTTGGATTTTGAGTTGTGTCTCCTATACGAGAATCAATTTAGACTCAGTCTTCACAAATCTCTTTTGAAATGAAGCCGGGTACAAACAAACACACAAACAAATGAATGAATTAAATAAATGTATCCTTGTATTACGGAGAGTCCCACAAGAGGTTCTCAGTAGAGGTAAGGAATGCAGTGCATCACATACAGGGAAGCCAGGTGACCACCGTTCAACAAAGACATGGCATCGCTTTATTAGCATAATTCTTTATTTAATTGACATAATTATACATAATCGAAGATGAAACATTGAAAGGGAAAAAACCTGATGAAATTTATCTTGTTCTTGAGTCTAGGTCTTATTTTTTCCCCCTTTATCAGACTAGAAAAGCAAAGCTTAATTCATTTTAAATAGAAAGAATTAAAATAGAGGATATATCATTAAAAAATTAACTAATATAAGCTATATGAGAAGTCAATTCATAACAAAATAATTTCATAAACACAACTTGGGAACTCATATTTTTACATATTTAATTATCACATTCAAGCTTATTAAAGGCAATGAAATTTCTTAACTTAGAAATTACAAAACTTATTTTATTTTATTTATTTTTATTATGTAACAAACTATAATTAAGCAAGAGTATTAAAAGCATAGTTTTGGAAAAAGTTATCGTAAAAACCTCGCATTGTCTCAGTACATAAGATTTCATCAGAATAAAGAGCGCATTCAACTCATGTTAAAGATCATCCTTTATTAAATAGTCTTGGAGGCTGACTTCGTCTTCACTTACGTGACCTGTAGTATGCCCCAATGGGGTATTCAAGCTTACCTTTGAGCCTGGAGGAGGAGCCAAACCAAGGAACGAATAAATAATATTCTCTTCTTTTGCAGAGAAGAAAGAGTCAAAATCCTTGAAGCAAAGAAAAAGAATGTTCAAATCTACTATCCTCTTGTAATCTGCCATATTTACTTAAGTTGATCTTTTTTTATTAGTCATTAATTTGGAGGCTAACGCAAAAGGGCATACCAGTCTCCTTTGCCGAAGATGACTAATCCCAAAAGTTAAGAATCTAACCATAAACTCTCCATTTGTTTTGACACACTTTCCTTGTGCCTATTACGGTTTGGTGAGAATTCACACACATGCACACACACATGCACGCACACACACACGCACACATGCACGCACACATGCACGCACTCAAGTTCACGCTCAGGAACTGCTAAAGAGATCCAGATATAGACAGTAAATGATTTTCCAAAAGAGTTTCACATCTTTGGCTGCTTTCCTTATAATTCGGCCCGGTGGATTTGGACCTGATCAGCAGAGACTAAAGCAACACAGGATTTCTTCCCTGTTCTTATAGTAGCCTCTAAGGGCCAAGATCCAACTCAGGCCCTTCTGACCCCAGGAGCACAAGATTACGGAGGGCTTAGAGCGGAGCTTGTTTTGGCAAAATGGGAAAAACTGTGATGTGAAACCTGGTAGTGAATTGAAATCTGAAGCTCAGTGAAGCTCCACCCCCCACCCCAGTCCCCACCCTGCGGTCAGCTCTCCACCATTTAGGCCAGCCCTAAACCAGCTCTTCAGTAGTGTGGCTGTCAATAACTAAGAAGAATTTCACTTTTTTATCATTAAAACATAAAAGAACTTCCCCAGTGACTTTATTACTGCCAATCTTTGTCATCAGAGGCGCTGTGCAGTTTCAACAGTCACAGAAAGGCTCACGCAGGAAAAGGAATTCGACCGGCCGAACAGGATGATACTCAGACCAACTCAGCGGAGTTACTGCTGACCCCATGCTTCTGGGTTACAAAGCTCGAAACCAAACACAGGCTGCTTCTATTGCGAAGAAAACATTATATATATACCACTGTGTTAACCTTATCCAAAGCTTTATTACTTTCCTGCCTGTCACCCCAATTCTCTGGTGATTAATTTTATCCTCTTATACTGAATGCATTTATGTATGCTGCCTCAAACCTCAGCAGAAGCAGATTCCAGGCCTCGAAGAGTTCCCACAACAAATAAAGTTTAAAAAACTAGCACTTCAGAGTCAAACATTATGAAAAGATAAGGAAAGAAAACTACAATGCATGACCACCAGCAGAAACGACAAAAAGCAGAATCGGGAATCAGAACCACATATTGGAATTATGGGCAGAAAATGTAAAATATCTATATTTCACATATTTCAAGAAATGAAAGAGAAGCTTTAAAGCACAAGGGAAAAAAAAAACTAGAGAGAACAATGAAGCAGACTGGAAAAGAACCAAAAGTGCTCCTAAAAATGAAACTGTCATGACTGAATTGTAAAAACCTAACGGCTACAGATTAAATAGCTAATCAGATACATCAGAAGAGAAAATTAGCTAAGTGGAAATTTTCTTAAAGAAATTATCCTTAGAGAGAAAAAAGAAATGGAAACGAGAAAGAAATATTCTTATAGCACAACAGAGTGAGAAGGTCCAAGAGAATCCTTGGAGCTCTGGAAGAAGCTAACAGAGACAGTGAGGGACAGCCATGCTCGGACGGATAACGGCTGACAAGTTTCTAGAGCTTCGAAAGATGCCCATTCTTAGACTCAGAAAGACAGACACAGTGGATAATCCTAAACGAGATAATCGAAAAGCAGTAAAGATGAATAACCATGAGCAATACCAATAAACATGGATGGATCTTTAAAATACGTCTGTGAAAGAAGCAGGACAAAGGAGAATAAATATAGCATGAGCCCCTCTATATAAAGGTCAGAAATGGGCGAAACAAGACCACGTATCGCTTGGGTATGGATACAGGGGAGATAAGGGAAAAGGAAGGAACGGGTCAGCACGAAATCCACTGCGAGGCTGCCTCCAGGCCCAGGGAGGCGGACGTGACCGGAGAGAAGCACACATGGAATTCTACATTTCTTAAGCTGGGTGCTGTGCACATTCATTTTATTATGTGTCTTTAAACTATATATTATCACATGACCTATTTAATAATACATTTTTAATGACGTGAAGTAGTTTGTTCAGTAACGTCACCATGCCGAGGGAGTCCTCTTCCTGCCCTCCCTTGCGGTCCCGAGGACATCTGCCTTCCTGAGAATGGCCAGGGTCCCCTCTGGCCGTGCTCAGGCCCACGCAGGCCCCCTGCGCTTACCAGGGCTGGGACGCACAGACTCGACTTGGCGTCGACAGCCACGTCTGCAGCTTCCTGGGCCTGCGCTGTGTCCAGCTTCCCGTCGGTGCCCCTTTCTCTAGCTGACAGCTGTCTGCCATGCCCTCCGGGTAATCTTCACCTGTTCACACGGGGCAGCGGGACTGCGGACCAGAAGGGACACAGTGGCCCTCAGAACTCCCCCGACACGCGGTCCTCTCGCGGCCCTGGTGCAGAGAGATCCGCTGCTTGTCCCATCGGGATGGCATCTGGGTGACCATTCGCGAATCCTCAAAGACGAGTGATTCGACTTGAATAATAGTTATTCTTGCAGTGCACATTTCAATCATATGGAAAAATACATCAACTGACCATCCAGATTTACGCCATTTTAAATGTGACACATCCTTCAGTGTCTTTGATTCTCCTCTTAAAATCTGAGTCTATAATACAAATTACAGCTTTTACCTACTTTCTGGAAACAGAGCCCTCTGCCTCATTAATTCACTTTGTTAAGAGCATCCTCAGGCTGCAGAAAAGCAAATTCAGCAAAGGATGCTAGTAAGATAACCCACTACTACCTCTCTGAAGGAAGTTAAACATAAAATAATTTGTACATTCATCTCATTAGATCCATTCTTGTAATGGGAAAATACATCTTAAAAATAAAAGTCTTTTCTCTTACCCAGGAAAACTTTCCTTTCTCCTCCACAATTAAAATGAAAAAAACTGCTAGACCGCAGCAAAATGGGATTTTAAAAAATGCCTTTAAGGTTTTATTTTTATAGCAGAAAATCATGGCAGAACTTTGACCCACGAGTTAACATAGGTTGGAAGCTACTCACTTTAATATTGTCTCTACTGGAACTAGACTTAATTTGAAAGGACGTTAAAATAAGCAGAAGTAAAAGATTTAAAATCCTACTTTCACTGGAAAAGTACTAGAAACAAACATGAGATCATTCTTTCGATAATTCTAGAGTACAGAAAGCTTTTCAAATAAAACCTCGGGTGCAAGAACCATAAAAAATAAAAGGTTAATAAATTTGTCTATGCAAAAATGTTTTAAGTTCTCGATTCCAAATAACATCCCTTTGAAAACTCAAAGGACATATAAGAAATGTGGAAAAATATTTGTAACATCTATGATAATAAAAGAGCTACTTTCCTTCATAAGTAAAGACTCTTACAAACCAATAAGCATTACCTCTAACCCAATAGAAAAATAGCAGACCATAGGGAAAAAAAAAAAAAAAACACAGGAACACAGGAAAAGATGTTCAGCCTCATCCAGAAAGACAGAAATTCTAGTCAACGCAGTGAGAATACATTTTCCATGTATGAGACTGGTAAGGATCCAAAAGTTTGCCTACAAAAGGTCATCAAAGCCACAGGGGACCAGCCCCCCTCAGACTAGGCTGCTGGAATGTAAATCAGTTCAACTGCAGTTCAGGGCCATTTGTCAAATCTATTGAAACGTGAGGCATGTAGATGCTTCAGCTCAGCGTTTCCTAGGAATTCATCCTACACATTTGTGCTCATAGTGGAGAGAAAGATCTGTATGTGTGAAGAGGTTTGTGATGGCAAAAGACTGAAAACAACCTGAAGGCTCCCCATTATAAGACAACGGAATGTCCAACAAATTGCCACATACAATTGAACATTTTGCAGCCATTAAAATAAGGAGTATACGCAGCTCTGCAATGATCTATGAGATATGGTTATTACGTGAAAACAACAACAAAAAAGTACGTATAGCACACTCCCATTTTTAAGTGACAGACAACTGTTGATCGGAAATTTCTGGCAGGCCAAAGAAGAAATTGCCGATTCTGGCTGCTCGGAGCAGGACAGGCCACATAATTTGCAGGGCCCTGTGCCAAACAAAAACATGGGATCCTTGTTCAAAATGTCTTACGAACTTCAAGACAATGACAGCAGAGCATCAAACCAAGGAGTGAGCTCTCTTGAGCACAGGGCCCTGTGTCACTTCCCAGATCACAGGCCCACGCAGCCGGCCCACCTCAGGTGAAAAACAGACTGACAGGGGTCTGAAGTGGGAGGAGAAGAACTTTCACTGAAGGCCCTTTTAAGCCATTTTAATTTCTCAGTGTGCACATGTATTAAGGTTTTGATTACTTTTTTAATTTTATAAAAAAATATATAAAAATTGCCCACCACCACTGCCCTCCCCCCCCCCAAAAAAAAACTTTATTCTCCTTGTCCTTATCCAGAAGAGCCACAATTCTTGGAGGGTTGTGGGGAGGTGGGAGGGCTGGGAGGGGGTGGGAGCTGGGGTGCAGGGGAGGGCCTTCCTGTAGAGGAAAGCCTCTCCAGGATCTAAAAGCCCCGCCTGAAAGCCGCAGGAGAGCCTGACTGGGCCATGTGCTCCACTGAGCAAGTATGTGCCACGTTAAGACTACTGAGAAAATCCCTGCAGCCACAGGACTTTGAGCCAAGCCACTGAAGAAACCTCATAGACCCTGCACAGGGTTAAAAAGCAGCTCTACAAATCCATGTCCATCCAGAGCTCCAGAAAGTGGCCTGATTCGGAAACAAGGCGGTTACAGATGTAATTAGTTACGATGCGGCCATGTTGGATGGGGGTGGATTCCGGGAACCGCTGACTTTATAAGAAGGTCATGTGCAGACACAGAGAGACACACACAGAGAACGCTATCTGAAGACAGAGGCGGGGGCAGGAGCGATGTGTCTTCGAGCCAAGGATTACGGGCAACCGCCAGAAGCTGGGAGAGAGGCCGGGAGCGGGAGCCTCCTCGGAGCCTCCAGAAGGAGCCGACCCTGCAGACACCTTGATCTGAAACTTCTGGCCTCCAGAACTGTTGTTTTAAGCCACCAAGTTTGGGATACTTCATTGCAGCAGGCCTGGGAAGCTAATACGAGCGCCCCCCCCCCCGAACTAAACTCATACTTCGAATCGGAGTTCCGCAGGTCTTTCTGTAAATGAGCAGCTAATAAATACTTTGGCTTTGTGGGCCCATGGCCTCTGTTGCGATTACCCATCTCTGCCAGGGAGGAATCAGCCATAAGCAGGAGGCGAGCGAATCAGTGTGGGTACGTATGTTCCAGTAAAACTTCAAACGCTCAAACAGGTAGCTACCGGACGTGGCCCTCAGGCTGCATGGTTTGATGACACTCACTGAAGAGGAGGAACAAAATAAGACAGAGAAGCTGACCTAGAGGACCAGCAGCTCTGTGCAGGAGGAGCAGAGGTTAAGATGCCCACACCCGGCTCCAGCCGCCAGAAGCAGCGCAGCGCTGGCCAAGCTCTCCTCCGACTGCGGCCTCTGCAGAGTGACCTAGAGGGCCGAGATGACCCCTGAGATAACTTTGGGTTCCCGGGTTCTAAAGCCCTCTGCGTTTTTAAATGTTTCTTTTCAACAACTGAGCCATTAGAACCTGGAAACACTGAGGAAAGAGTGGTTCGTGGGGAGCTGAACGACTAACTGCATAAAATGAAACGCTGTTGCCAGCACAGTGCCCAGAGCGGCCTTCGAACTCCTTAGACACGTTTACGCAGACCTGTCTTGCATGTCGCGAGGCTTCACTTCTGCAAATCATTCTTCATAAAAGCGAAACCGTAACCTGTGCCCACGGGGGTGTCCATTTCGTCATGCTGCACGGTCGGTGGGAATTCCTTTCCAACGAAATGCATTATTTTTTTGAACAAGTGGCCTCAATTTTCAAAATAAACTAAAGAACCTAAAATAACCTCAAGAACTTCTGAATCATCATTCTATTCTTCCATCATTGTGTAAATCTGAAACACTGTTTACTCACGGCGGATCTCCCACCCAGGTAGTCATAGAATTAACTAGATCATGACCTGAAAATGGTGAACCATTTCGAATGCTGCCTCAAAATTAATCGGCTTTAAACAATTTCTGATAAAGACACATGCAGAAGAATTTTTCAAGAAAGCAAACACTCACCCCACAGTACTGCTCTTCGTTGAAGATCTGGGGAGGCAAAGGAATCCCGTTTTGAGGTTTTTTTTCTCCAGGCACATTCTCTCTCATCCACCTTCTGTTGTCTTCATCCCCAGCTATATCCAATTCTTTAAAGTCTATTTTATTAGCTTCCAAAAAGCCTACTACTTCTTGCTGTTTCTTCCTAATCTGGTCAAAAGTAGAGAAAGGTAACTATTAGAGTCAGGTTTTTTAATGTTTTGCTTATATTTACATAAATCAAATCCTTTCTCCAACTATACTATAAAACACAAGTAATTTTGCAAAGTATTTAAACAAGGAAAACAATAAAATCGTACCTCTTCCTGATAAAGGATCAACAGAGTGATTCTTTTAATCTCATCAATGTTTAAACGATGGTATAATCAACCTAATAATAGATATGCTCTCATCATAGCTTTTTTTTGAGATCTTTAAAATACTTTTAATTCTCTGCTAAGTTTTAATGCCAAAAAAAGAGTAAGAATTGGTCATGAAGAAAAAAAGCTGATTGAGAGGAGAGAAAAAAGATTATTTACTATGAAACTCAAATACCAAGTATACCCATACCAAAAGGCACCACATTTGCAGTTATGAAAATAGGAACATGAGTCACGTTGAACCAAAGGAGCTTTAGAAATAATACAGAAAACTGAAAAGCCCACGTGGAGATTATTGGAAGGGGAAGGACAGAGAAAAAGCCAGAAAAAGCAGGTGGATATTTCTCCCAGCGCATAAGAGTAACACAGTAAAACAGCCCTGTTCACCCACAGCTTTCTCCTATCCCACCCACACCCAGCTCCGAGAGAGAAGGCCGAGCTCTCGTCTCTCCCGGTGGGCCATGCGAATGACTGAATTTCTCAAGCAGGAGGCCACCTCCTGGCAAGCTGAGAACTCTTTCCCAGAGACGATGGCAACCGTATTCTCTCTTGGTTCAAAGAACTCACTGCCAGACACACACGACGCCCTCCTTTACAAACATGGGTACATGAGTTACAGCCGACTCTGGACCACATTTTAAAAACCTCTGGAAGAAACTTCCAGAATGATCGATTGAATGCTCCATCAACACTCATTGACTCTACTCTGCATGAGACATGAACAGATTCATAGGCTGCTTATTTGGGCAAAAAAAAAAAAAATGTAACGAACTCATTTCTACGATCTAGATATACAACATGCTAAAGATAATGAAGAGGCAAAATTCAGTCACTTCCTAAAAGATTAAAATTTTAAATAAGTGCTTTCTTTGACATGTAAATATCTAACATCTTAATGTTTAAGTCCTCTGCATAGATTATTTCCTAACAAAGACAAAGATGAGTCATTAGGAATACTTTACAGGGCGTGAGGCCTCTCTGTCTGTCTGTCTGTGTGACTTGTTTATCCACAGGGGGCTAGACTTTGAGGGTTCCAAGTAAACGCTGTGAAAGGGACACGTTCATGTCTAAATTCAGACCCTCGTTTGGTTAAAACCCAATGTTTCTCCCAGAGACTTATGTACCAAAAGGTAATTATATATAAAACTCATTTTTGCCAAAATGAATAATTCTACCAATGACTCGTATATAGTTTCTTTCTTACTATAAGGAAAAGTAAGGCACATATGGATGCTTAAGCCCTGGAAACAAATCACTTGATTATATATATTATATTCATTATAAACATAACATAAATTAATATTAAATAGCATTTAAATTTTTAAAAAAAGTAAATTGTAAGTTATATATAAAATTGTATATATGTGTTACATATACACATATATAAATGGTAATCACACATTTTCTTTTTAATTCACATTAGATCAATAAATGAAAGGCTGCCATTAGTCATAGCACAACACTTAATCAGTAAGATTCATGTCAAGATACGTATTTCAGCTTGGGCCAAATGTAGATGAAAAATAAAAATAAAAATCATACAGAAAAGTGTGGAACAATGGAACTTTCCTTAGGCTTCCAGCATAAGCACTCAGACACATTCCTGAGTGTCTCGGAGCAGGATCTGCCCCGACCTTCTGCTCCTCCCCAGGGACTGTACCCCGAAGCCCGCAGGTTCATGACTACATTTCTGAATATTATGAAATCCCATCAGACCTGACGGCAGGCTGTTGGACTAAATCGTTACCTTGTTTATTAACCAGGTTTTCCCCACATACTTTGCAGCCTGCCCATTAATTGTTTCCAACACTTTATGAATCACTTATTCCTACTGCAGAGAACGCTGCTGTTTCCAAGAGCAGACGTGCCCTCATTTCGGAAATGCCTTCGGTTAAATATTCCAAAGGGCACATGCATTATTCTCTCCAAACCCAGTTTGCTTCCTTCTCAAACCCCCCGCGCACGAAGCAGCTGAGGCCGAGGCCCACTACCAAGCCCCCCGCCCCCAACACCATCGCCACCTCAGTAATCCCTCAGGACTGCGGGTGGGGTGGAAAAAGGGGCTGCGTTTTAGTCCATGGTTTCTGAACAGGTGAGAAACCTTTCCCGAAGCCCTGGCTTATGTTTCTTCTGTGAGAAAGTCGGAGAGATGGAGAAACTGGAGGGAGGTCTGTTTCCCACGGTTCCTCGCAAGATAAGCAGCTGTGTCTTTGTGATGCTGTGTTTAATGCTCGACCCCACCAAAGAAGAAGAGAAGAAAAACTAAGCCAGCCTCCCCGTGCTTCCCAAACGCCAGTAATTTCAACTGGGCTAAAGGCATCGCTCAGGGGACTGTTCAGCGCCTGCGAGTTCTGCCTGGGCCTGGGGACGGGCCTCAGGAGGAGCCCAAGGAGGGAGAAGGGAGCAGGGAGCTCACCGGGCTGGCGCCAGGGCCCACACGGGCCCCGCAGGCCACACCAGCTTTCCCAGCAGCCTCCTGGAGGATCTGGGGGCCCTTGGGGTCTGTGTCACTCAGAGCCTTTGGGACCTCAGCTTTGGCTCGAAGAGCTCTGTTCTCCTATGCTGTTACATTTACTCGGAAGAAAGTGTGGTTCTCTGTCCTGAAGTCACCCGGCCACTGCCGGTCACCGTAAGGTGTCGGAGTGATCTCCGGGTCACTTGCTTGGCACCTCTTGTTAATTGTCTCGTACAGTTAGGCGCCCTTCCAACTGAGGTCACGGTAGTGTTGTGGAAAGCACCTGCCTTTGAGCGTGGGGCGACCCGCGTCTCCAGCCGCCCCGTAGCAGAACAACAGATCAGAGGCTCCCGCCTCACGGGTCTGGGTGAGAGGCGAGGCCGGCGACGCCTGGAAAAGCCTTTCCTACGCGAGGCCGGCGCCCGGCAGCACAGTCGTCTCATTGACCCGTCTTGATGGCCGCCGCAGGTAAACACCCGATCGTTCCAAGTAACAAAGCTGAGGCGCCAGAGGATTAAAAACGTTTCCAGGGCTCACACGCCGATGGTCCTAGTTCGAGAGCCATGCTCTCCCCACTGTAGCACCCTCGCTCAAAGCTGCAGAAAGGATGGAGAGACCCAGGGGCCAGCCACCAGGACGCTCTGTCCTGAAGACCTCGGCTCCACGGGCCTCTCCCGTTCCCAGGGTCTCTTCACCCAAACTGCGTCAAAAACCTGTAACCTCGCTCTAGCGTCAACTGCTAAAACCGAGCTGCGATGCACACTGTGTATGTGTGATCCCTCACGAAGAGATCGCAGCTCGGTTTTCCTTTTTCATTGATTTCATTTGTCTACAGAAATCATGATGCCCTCACTGACCAGGTCACGGACAAGAATTCGTTTTTTAAGTATATAGGCTAAAGAAATAAATAGAAATAAATTTCTAGACCGACACTGCACACACGGCGTAAGTCCTGGCAGCTGCCCTGAGGTTCCCCTGCAGAGAAGCTTCTGGGTGAAATTGCCCCGCCCAGGAAAAATCATCAGCACTGACGCCACAGCAATAATCAGTCCTCGTTCTTCAGGATAAGACAGAAATTCTTCCACTTATCTGGCTTGGAACCACTCTTCTGAAACCTAATCATCATAGACCGAGATTCGCTAATGTTAATAATTACAACAACCACAATGTATTGAATTAATATTAACTAACATGAACTAACATTTATAATAACTAATAGTTATAACAATTATGATGTTAACTAACCAGAGCTAATCATTATAATATTAACTAATGATTATAATATTTAGTGAGTGCTGATTGAGCACTGGATACCACGCTAGACATCCACACGCCTTATTTCCTAAGTCTTCCTGACAACCGTGAGATGAGTACAATTCTTATTCTCATTTTACACATAAGGAAATTGAGTCTTAGCAAGGTGACATAACTTTCCCAAGGTCACACAGTTCTAAGTAGCACCAAAACACTAGCTAAGGGAAACGGAATTAACTTGACTTTTCCAAGATCCTGGAATAAATTGTATCCCTCCAGATCCCTCGACACTAACTAAATCAAGCTCCCCAAGCTCAGGAATATAGAACATCAAATAACCCTAAGAAATCCATGTTTATTCATTGTCTCCAGAAGCTTGCATGGGGCCGCTCCGACCTGGTCTGCAGAAATGCAGAAGATTGGCAGATTAGTGGTAAAGTTTCCGGCAACGAACATGAGTACCGTTTTCCTCAAAATATTATCTTTTTATCTAAATAATCCAAAAATGGGTGCTCATTATAGATCAGCTAAAAGTTTCTGAGTTCATTGACAGGCATGAGGCACTCTACAGAATTTTTACAGTTAGAATTTTTCCTCATCTATTTCTGTTAAAAGATGTTCTGGAAATCATCAGTTGCCGACGTTTCTCTCATTTTCCTCTCACCCTGTCTGGACACCGTGTGAACTTTCAGGGCTGGGAGGGGTGGCATTCGACAGCTGCCGCAGGAGTTGTCCCCCGCCAGTGGCTCACCTGGGGTGTCACTCCTGGCTGAGTGCCCGTTGAAAACCTGGTTGCCACCTGAGATAGTCCAGGACCCGGTATAAAAGGAAACAGACCCCTTGCTGGTCTCCTACGCTCAGGATTAATAAATCTGTTTTTCACCACAGTCTAACTTCTGCTAAAATGCTGGTCAAAACGTCAGTCTCAAACAGACAGTGCAGGTTTAGCCTGAAAGCAAAGCCCGAATCACCCCTCGGTGGCCCCCGGTTCTGCGGGCAGGTCTGTCTAGATAGCTGGAACTGGACGATCCTAAGCCTGGTCCCCGGGAAATCGGGCAAAGCCATGTCACGGGGGCGGCTTTTGGTGCCTGTGTTTGGTCTGTTCAGATTCTTAGCGCATTTAAAACCGTGGCCTGAGAGATGTTTGTTCTTGTCGCTGTGACATCATTTTCCTCAAATAATAGCATTACACATGCTAACTTTACACTTTCGGTATGGTTACACGGCATAGCAAGTAATTACACGCGGGAGTCATTTTAATCATCCGCTTCTTCTACGCTCCGAACATTGTTAGACAAAGTGTCATTTATTTGCAGCGTATTCTGGATCTTGCAGAATGAATGGCAGAAACACTCCACAAAATAAACAAACAAATAAAAGGCTCTGATTCTATAATAACATATTTGACACAACAGGGCACAAATCACTTGTTAAAAATTCTAGTATCAAACACACCCCCTTCCTCGTGTCCCCTTTCGCACCCAGCTTAAACGCTTCATACACTTCTTCCACACCGTGAAAACAAACGCAGAAAGCAAAGGGCACACAGGCTGGCCGCAGAGCCAGTTTACTTACACACTCCTGAAAAAGAAATTTAAGGCCAGCGCTGAGCTATAGCCGCTCCTTCTACTTCCACGTCTGAGTTACTCAGAAAACCGTGTAGGAACAAAGCCCACAAACCCCATCAGACACCTACCGCTATGGACCCAGACGATGTGGCAACAAACACTTTGATAACCATTTTGACAGTCGGAAAGAGGACTCCCCCTAGCACACCCCTGTGAGGGACCTGGGCGCTAGACAGATCCTGACAGTGACACAGACCAGCGCGCGCCAGGCGGGGCCGGCGGGGCCCCTGGGCTCCTCTGAGCTCCTGCCCCTCCTGCTTCAGCTTAAGCTCTGCCTCTCCCAGGGGCAGCCCAGGCATCTTGGGCTGTCCCTACCATTGGCCCAGGAATATTTGGGGACCTGTCAGGAAAACGTTTGATTGGTTGATAAAAGCAGTCCGTGGACCGTTTCCCTTGTCACTTTAAATGCCTGACAACAGTCCCTAAAAGGCGAGGATGCACTGCGCACCAATCAGAGCCCCGTGAAGAGATACCCTGGGGTGGGGAGGGGACACGTGGGGGCGGGGGGGGGGGCAGTGCGCAGAGGAGCTGGGAGACAGGGAGGAGGGAGGAGCTCCTGAGAGATGGAAAAGCCCAGAACACACCAGCTCAGGCCCCGAAGAGGCTTTGTTTACAGGGGTTCTGGCAAAGGGGACGGCCCATAATAGTCACAAAGGCCTTTAAAAAAAGAGAGCCGCTTCCTTTAAAATTTTCTGGCTGATTTTTTTAAAAATCAGTGAACAGTCTTACAATAGATTCCTTTATGAGTGGTCTGTTCTCAGTTTCTCCCTTTACCACCTGTTTCTCTTAAAGAACAGAAACTGACAGGTGGCCAACGTGTAAAGTTTCACTGACATCCCAGACAAGACAGGGCGACAGTGGCTGGCTTGTCAGTACAATGCTTTCAACAAGCAGACTGTCCTCACTATGTTAGAGACGGGGCAGGGAATGATCTGTGTGTAACAGGCTCTATCCATCTTATTTGTACAGATAATTTGAATCATGCTCAAAGTGGGGGGAATTCGGAATCTAGTAGGAAGCCCAAACACTAGCGGCCCAACTCTTCTGGTGGGTTTCAACGTCGAGATCAAGGACATTAGGGTAAAGGCCCCCTGGGGAATAGTCAGCCCTCTTAGATAACTCTCTCCTATTTTTAAAGTTCCCTGGTCCTCACGGGAGGTGGCACTGGCATCCTGGAGCAGGCAGAGGTTCCTTGGCTTGTGCCCCTCCCGGAGGCTTGGAGGCCTGCTCCCTGGGGTGTCCCGGAATGTCGCTCAAATTCATTTACATCAGGACGAATGATTGCGATGACTCCAACACAATGGAAGTTGGACCCTCAACCTGAAAAGTTAACTACTCCCCAAAGTAAGCCCTTGGTGATCACGTTTCCCCAAATTTACTTTACGTTTAGGCTGACATAACTTCATGGGTAACCTAAAACAAGAAATAACAGCATATTTTTACTACGTAGAAAGTGATGACCACCACAGTAACTGCAGTGAGTTGAATAGTGTCCCCCAAAATAAATAATTTTATGAATGTTTTACTAAAATATAAATTTTATTTTAAAGCCCACCGAAGATTATAGGTCATTTTCATCTCGTTTTCAGTATCTTCGGGATTTCTACAGTATGTTCTATTTTTGTCGTACATACTATTTTTTCAACACCTTAGTCTTAAAATCTGTCAGGAGCATGTTTTCTTCAACTAGTAACAAAGTAATAAGTGATGCAGATGCCTTAACGACTTTGTAAATGAGTAACATGAACTGTAGCTGGATTTCTCACCTGCCCTAGAGACGACACATCTCCCCATCATATAAGGCCAAACTGCCTTCAAGGATGACACTCCCTTCATCTGTACGCCCTGGGGAGAAATAAATTTTCTGATACAATAGCTAACAATTTTTAGGTGTTCGTCCCATGCTCTACATGCTTTGCACAAAACCACTGCCTGAATCTGCATGACCTCCCCAACGCTGGGGTCCACTGCCACCCCTGCCCCTGGCTGACGACTGGGAACTGGAGGTGATGGGAACAGAGAACAGTGAACAGTGTAGCCAAGACGAACCCAACCCTTCGCTATGAATTATTTTTAGAACTTTACCCTTTTCACATGCCATGAAAATGTACAAATTAGAAATTTGAAAACTAGCTGAAAGAGCTCTCATTACAGGGATATCAGTGAGCTTCAAGGTAATAAATAGGAATGACAAACATTCCAAATGAGTCTTAAACTAAGCTAAAAAAATCTGACTTGGAAAATTCACTTCAGAAATAAGCAGGATGTTCAATCTATTAAAGATGCAGAAGCTAATCATTTCACAACTCTGTTTCCTGAAGTTTGAGTCAAAAAACAATGCTTTTATATTTGACACAACTTTTTAACAGAATTTTCTTCCAGCTTTACCGAGGTATAATTAACAGAACTGTAAAACATTTAAAGGGTACGTGGGGCTGATGTGGTAAGCATGTCCGTCGTGAAAGGAGGACGTGGCCTAATTGTAAGGACAGCAGTAGGAGGTCAGAGACCCTCAGACCATCTTATGAAAAACGATACCAGATGCTGTTTTGCTTAATGAAACTCCATGGGTCCTAAAACAAGAAACGAAGGCATATTTCTAAGATGTAGGATGACAGCGGTGACCACCACAGTAACTGCAGAGTTGAAGAGTGTCCCCCCAAAATACATATTTACCCCAAATCTCGGAATGCGACGTTATTTAGAAACAGGGTCTTGGCAGGTGAAATTAGTTGAGGATCTCAAGGTGTCCTTGTAAGAAGAGGAGGAGACACGCAGAGAGACAGAGGAAAACATCACGTGAACACAGAGGCAGAGATAGGGTGATGCTGCCTTGGGTCAAGGAACACCGGGAGCCACCGGGAGCCACCAGAGGGAGCATGGCCCTGGACTTCAGGCTTCCGACCTCCAGAACTGCGAGAGAATAAATCCGTCGCGTTAAGCCACCAGCTCGGTGAGGATTGGTGCACGTCTCGTGCGCACGTGGCCGCCGCAGTAACCAAACGGCGGTTCTTCAACTTCGCCGCTTAAGGAAAGGCCTGCCCTGCCCCCGTGTGAGAAGGAGGCACCCTTTTCACGGGCAGAAACAAAGGCTATCGATGCGGGAAAGCTGGCAAAAAAGAGGGGGGCCATTCGGATGGCTGACACCTGCCATCTGCAGTCCCGACAGCCAGAGCTGCGGTGGCCCCGTCACGACGAACGGCTGCTGCTGTTCCTCTCCAGGGAGGCCCAAGCAGCCGCCCTTCCACAAACGGCAATTCTCGGGTGACACCCGTCCAAGGTATGTCTGCCTGGGATGCTCCCCAACAACAGAAAGCACCACCGCCACCTAAGGTTGTAGACACACGAAGCCCACGACATGGAGGGTGGGCACTGGCCACACGGGGAGGAGGGGGAACGCCTTGCCCCACCCGCCCCGACAAGGCTGGAATGAAACAGTCCTTGGAAATGCGCTTGGAAATGCGCTGCCTCACAGCGGTCCACGCGCTCGCCGCATGCCACCCCACCGGAGATGCCGCCCGCCCGGGGCGCGGCGGGACGGACCCAAGTGCGCACGCGCGCGAGCCTCGCAGCCCCGCCCCCGGCGCGCGCGCCAGCCGGCCGCCCGTCCCAGAAGGCCCCGCGGCCGGTTTCCAGGGCGACGCGTCGGGGTCGGGATGTCACGGGGTTGGCGCTGCCGCGGGAGCCGAAAAGCAGGTAACTGCCGGGCCGCCGCCGCCGCCTGAGGCCCGAGGCCCCGGCCCCGCCCCCGCCCCAGCCGGGTCCTCCCGCCGGGCCTCCCGGGCCTTCCTGTGTCGCCCGGCCGCTCAGCCCTGGCTGCTGCCCAGCTCGGCCCCGCTACCTCGGGGCCGCGGGAGCCGGTAACGTAGCCGGCGAGCCAGCCGCTTCCTCCTACAAAGCGCGGCCTGGCGAAGAGCCGCCCTCGGCGCACCTGCGCTACGCACTCGGAAGCCGCGCTGCGCCGCCTGGGGACCCGCCAGCACGCAGACCGGCCGCTGGGGACACTCGGGCAAGGGGCGGACAGGAGAAGGAGCCAGGCCCTCCGGCAGCCGCCAGTCACCCCCCAGTCACACTGGAACCCATTTCAGCCCGTCTCCCCCACTTGCAGGTTTTCGCCATTTTTTTCTTTTTTTTTTTTTTTTTTTTTCACGCCTACAGTACCTGGTCTTCCTAGGTGGTCTCCCATCCAAGTACTAACCAGGCCCGATCCTGCTTAGCTTCTGAGATCAGCGAGATCCGGCATGTGGCATAGCTAGAAACCGATATTTTTTTTATATATTTGAATTTAATACCTTCAATTTTGCACCTACCTACATGCTTTTTGCTTTGTTTTCTTTTTTCCTTTAACCTCAGCGCTGACATTTCCCCTTCCGCAGCCCATGGAAATATGAATACTTTGAAATGTCTGCCGTGTTTGTCCCTCACCCACTCAGCCTTGGCTCTCTGTCCACAATTTCCCCTTAGTGCTTTAACATTTCATTGCCACACTTGTGCCAACAGGTAACTTGTTTCAGACTAGTTTTTCACGGCTGAACATGACCTTGAACCTTTTTTCTGTCTACACTCATTAGATGAATTTAATTCAGTCTGATAGGCTCAAAGCCCATCTAAGTGCCGTGAGCCCTGAACATGTCTCCAGCCGGACCCTCCCCCTGAACCTCAGACCCCTGTTCTCAGCTGCCTACGCACATCTCTGCTTAAATGGCTAAGGCATCTCCCACCCAGCAGGTCTACACCAGCTCCTGGCATCGCCCCAAACCTGCTCCTCCCCGCTTTTACCCACTGGGAAACCATCGTCCAGTTGTACAGGCTTTGGTGTCTTCCTTGACTCCTGTTTTAAGTCCTCCCCACATTCAGTCTGTCAGCACATCCTTCAGCATGTACCCGGAATAGATGCACGAGCCGACCATTTCTCCCAACCCCCACTATCACCACCCTGGACCAGGCCACCACCATCCGGCACCTGGGGCATTTCAGCACCTCCTAACTGGTCTCTCTGCCTTGAGTCTTAACACTATGTCTCCTTTCTCTGTTACTTCAAGTGAATATGTTTAAGAAAAAAAATGGGTATGAACTTTATAGATAAAAATAACGATATTTTTAGTACGTATTCTGAGAATTGCAACTTTTAAATCAGGTAGACAAAGCTACATAAGCACCTGACTATTAAGCTAAAAATGGAAAGCTGGCCCCTAGCCTTCTTAGGTATATGACAGGATCCCCGGACGGAACTATGGCAAGAACTTTAAAACTGACTTGCAGAAGAATGAAATAATCCATCGACTTCTTCCCAGTGAGAAAAAAGAAGTCACGTAGGAATTTAGGCTCCGTCAGTTCCCTACTCTTATTATTTTTTTTAGAGAGGCACCAAAAGAGGCCAATTGAAATGGAGACAAATGCTCATCCCTGTGCTGATCATTTTGGTAGTGAGTACCTGGACACTGATGTTCTAGTTTGTCAATCACAGAGCGCTGTGGTGTATGACTAGGTCCCTGCCCGCAGGGAGCTCCTGGCCCCCACACACCTCTACATTTGCCAGTCTCAAGCCTCCAGCCCCCATTTTTCTCTCTTTCCGTCGCGTGAAACCCCAGCTGACCAAAGTAACACGTTAGCATTGCTGCAACTGGCAGCGGGTCCGTGGGACATAGCAGACGGTCAACCTCCACCGCACTCAGACTTGGCCCCCCACCTGCCCCTCATGCTGGCACCTCGCAGAGGAACTGAAAGCTCTCTGACGGGCGCTCTTTCTCCAGCTACCAGAACTGCCGGCCTCATCCACACTGTGCCCGTCTCCTCTTCCTCCCTCCGTCTCGGCCCCCCTCTCCCCACGCTTTGATCTCATCCCCTCCTGCTTGTCAGAAACCCTGCCCCGTCACTGTCACTGTCACGGTTCCATCTCACCTGGCTCTTTCCCACGGCTTTTAAAGATGCTTGAGTTTCCCCATCACAAAAGCAAGGAGAGAAGAGTCTCCCCGGACCCCACGTTCCCCTTCGTTTTCCAGTCACTGCCAACCTCTCCCCCCTTCGGCAGGCAAACTCTTTCAAGGACTCGCCATCCTCAGTGCATCCGTTCCTCGTCTCTCGTGCCCCGGCCCACGCCAGCCCGCCTCCCGCCCTCGTCGATCCCCACGCAGAAACCACTCACGCCTCCTCTGGGGGCTCCGCTCTCTCAGTCTCTCAGCAGCACTGAAATTCCTCACTGCTGCTCCCGTCTCTCGACACACCGTCTTCCCTCGGCTTCTGCGTCCCCACCAGCCCCGGCCTTCTGCAGTTCCTGCCACCACTCCGCTCACTCTCCTCCCCTGGGTCATTGATAGTGCATTTCCTCCATGCTCAGCGCCTCTTCTCACTGCGTCCGCCCCAGGCCCCACGTGTCCTATGTCCTGACATTAGGCGCAGAGACATGCCCATCATCTATATGCTCTTGACCCCTTTCTCTGTCCATCCAGCTGGGCCTTCTTTCCTGAGCTAGACCCATGAGTCCAGCCAGCTGAAGGGCATCGCCTCCTAATACCCCTCGGATACCTCTAGCTCAACACACACGAGACCGAGCAAGCTGCCGCCACCCCACCCAGCCGGGGCCTCTACACCGGAAACTCCTGACCTTCTCCCTCACCCCAGCGTCCAGTGGCTCATGAGGCCCCAGTGATGATGTCTCCTGTGCATCTTTCACATCTCTCCATCGTCACGGCACCTTAGTCCAAGCCCCGCCTGCCTCCGTCCAGCCTTCTGCGTGCCTCCCCTCCCGGCCTTGCTCTGTTCCGCTCTCTCCGCTGCCGCCAGACCAGCCGCTGCACGGGCAGAGCCGACAGCATCCTTTCCCGTCCTCCCTCTCTCCCTTGCTGCCAGCTCCCCTTTGCCCTTGGATTAATGATGCAAATTGTGAACATGCCCTCCCGTGGCACTGCAGCTGCTCAGCGCCACCTGCCTCTGGAGACCCATCCGGAACCTGCAGCCCTTCCCGCTGGGCCCCGGCTGCACACACGGGCCTCCTCCCCCGGCCAGGCCTTGGCGGTGGCTTCTCGCCTGTGTCCCACCATTCCTCTGCCTGGGTAGTTCCCACTGACTCTTCGTATCTCAGCTCAGACGGGGCTTCCAGAGGAGAACTTTCCAGGTCACCGTCCAGGCCAGATGTCTCTGTCATATGTCCTCACTGAGCTTTACAGCCCTTAGCACAGCCACGACTGTCATTTTATTACCGACCCAAAGCCACAAAACCGGAAGCATTTCCGTTTGTGTTCGTTACAGTCCCCACGCCTCACACCGGTGCTGGCACGTGGCACGCACCCAAATACGTGGTGAGAAAATGAACGAAACAAACATTCTAATGTGCAAGATGCATCAAATGTGGGGTATTTTAAAATAGAAAATGAAAATTGTAGAAAAAAATAATTACGTCAATACTAAAAATTAAAAAGAAATGTGGCAGTGGCCAGGAGAGGGAGCTAAAAATGCACACTTCTGTAAATTTAGTCCTAGAATTGATGTTACATTTTCCTTTAGTGCCGGGAAATTCTGTCCCTTGTACGTCGCATTTGCCACCACTTGCTGGAAGTAGACGCAGTGTCTAATCCTGAAAGCGCTTCTTTGGGATGCTCAGTCTGGTAATGAATTCTAGCATTTGTCAAAAGTAAGTAAAATACATAAAATCGTTAAATGACCAGAACCTGCATAACTTGTCTATAACCATCCAAACTTTGAATGTGGCACATTTCCATATTATTGAACAAAGCTAGAGATTGCTGATGTGTTGAGGTATCCTTAACTTACGGATTTTCGTGCCAGACTGGACGTTAGGAGTCACCGAGAGCAGTCAGCTGATAGACACTGAAGGACCGCGGACAGAGGGCTGGCCGCCCTGGCCGAGCTGACACTGTGCGTCCTGCCACACAGGCGTTGTTTCTTCTACAGCACACTCCCTTCTTACTCAGTGTCCATTCTTAACCTTCCCCCTTCAACATCAGTGACCCAGTGTCTGAAGCAGAAAATTGGGACACACAATCTTAAAAGTGGATACCTGTTGGAAACAGTGTTCCTGAATGCCCTAAGCCATATGGGCATCCTAACTGTGTGATACTGTTCTACGAGCTACGGGAAAAGCTTTTCTATTCATTTAACATCCTGCTTAACTTTGTGTCAGAGGGTTTGAGTTAAAGAGTGCAAGCCTCTCATTCTCCAGGAAGACCCTCAACCTGGGTCCTGCTGGCCTCTCCTCGTGACCGAGCTCCAGGCAGGAAGGCCACAGAAATGACTCTGGGCCCTCCGCAGTCACAGGGAGGCTCATGAGGTCCGCCTGTCCCATCGCTGGCCCCTGTAAGCCCTGTTTCAGCAGGACTGGTTAATAACTACAACCCAGGATGTTCCTATCCACTGCTGATGGTCAGGTCACCCGGATGGATAAAAACCTCAGTGTGAAATAGACAGCAATCTGTGTGCAAATATGTAGAAATTGAGTAAAACTGGTTCAAAACGTTTAATTTCTCATATGAATGTTTATTTGCGTGATCTTTTTCTTTTTGTAATCTCATTCTAGGTTTTTGGAAATACATTCTTTGCTTAAAAAGAAACCAAAACATGCCTAAAAGTACTACCCTGGAAACCGCATAGATAGCACAGCGTGAAGAACCCTCCTGCGCTCAGAACGTACAGCTGATCGTCACACATCTCAGGAAAGTCTGATTAAACACGACAGGTAGGCGTCCATTCATTTTAAACCATTTTCACGTAGGACTATTTTTGGCCTGCCTTGTTGCAAAAGCAGACTGGAAGACAACCGAGTGTAGTACTCAACCATCCAGATGTGTTTCTCGATCTTGAACGTTCTTATTTCTAATTCTGTAATTAAATGAACATGTTCTTGTAGTCAGCCAACCCTTTTTGCTGTGGTGCATTCCGAAAAAACTGGATCACATTTTTCAATTTAGAACAGTGTTTTTAATAGTGGGTTGTATTCCCGAGTCATAACGGAAAAACAAAACAAAACGAACAAAAACACCTACTATAAGCCCTGTCCATAATGATCGAGACATAGTGAAATTATGCTTCAATGCAATAAAACAGGCATCACTGTACTGTAAACACTGACCGTTCAAAACACAAATGCTGTCAAAGTCTAAACCATACACTACCGTAAATTCGATATATTAAAAACTAGTTTGCTAACTATAGAAAGCATTAATTACATGATTGCTAACTTTGCTTATTTTCAAACCCTTGAAGGCAGAAATTTTCCTTCTTCATAATCCCAATGCCCAGCAGACACTTTAAGAAATGTTCTTTGATTGAACATTTTAATTAACTCATTAGTTAAGAGCAGGAGGTAGTTGGCCTAAGCCCCAGATTTTTCAATAATGAGCCACATGATCAGAAATCCATATACGTGGAGCTGCATACATTTTTATTGATAACGAGGGTGAGGTGTAGCCTGTTTATATTACTATGAAGACACTCTAAAACAATGTAATCTATGTAAAGGTGGAATTGTAGGGCTGGTCCTACTCATCGGCCAATTATTATCAGATCATTAGTCAGTTAGTATCAGATCAGTGAGAGAACTGGCTTTTAGCAGACTGAGCGTTCCTGAGAGCTGCTTGCTGTGTGCTCAGGGTCCCGCTCATTCCTGACGGCAGCAATAGCCCAAATGCAGACATGGTGTCGCTCTGCCGGCGATGGCTCTCAGGCTCGGCGTCGTGAAAAGGCGTGGAACTTACCTCACGGGAACCTAGGCAGACCCACAGTCAGGTCCTCCAGGAAGAAGTTTAGAACGGTACTATGGTCCCGGGGATTCCAGAATCCTAAGACTGTGCCATCTCTCTGGTGGATGTAACTTATGTGAACCGCAAGTAATTGTTTTTGGAATGCCCTGATGAGATACACCTGAGGGTATTAGTTACCTGTGCCTAATTGCCCCAAAATCAACAGCTTAAAACAATAGTGTGGTTGGCCACTACTCCAAGGAAGTACTTTGATAAAACCATGATTTGATTTAAATTAATAATTAGAGATAGAGAAAATGGCATTAGATAGATTTTTTAAATTGGGTAAATAAACATTCTAGAAAGCATCTGTTAACCTAAATAAACCAAGTTGTTTACATAAAATCCTGTTCTTCCATTTGTCCACGAGATCACTATTGACTTTGTAACCTCGTGTGGCAGAGTCACGGTTTTCTGTTCTATAAGTCTCTCTCCAGTTTCCAAATTAACAGCTTACTAACTGGAAAAACATTTTGATTTCCTGGTGGGTCAGGAGTCTGGTCGCAGCCCAGGTCCTATGGCTCAAAAACATTCTCTTAAGGCCGCAATCAGCATGTCAGTGCGGGCTGCGGTTATCTCAGGACCCACAGAGGGGAAGATCCAAGCTCCACGCTCACTCACGTTGTGGGCGGGCAGATTCCCATCCTCGCCGGCTGTTGGCTCGAGGCCTCAGCTTTTGCCACATGTGCTCGTCCGTGCGTCGGCCTGCAGCATGGCAGCTGGCTTCCATCAAGTGCCAGCAGGTGAGCGAAAAAGAGGGGGGTTGATGGAAGTCAGAGTCTTTTGGTTACCTCATCTTGGAAGTGATGTCTGAGTCACACTCAGGGAAAGGGATCACACACGGGCACGTACCCCAGTAAGTGGGGATCGGGGAGCCATCCCAGAAGCTGCCTAGCACACTGAGTGTGCATTCCAAAGACAGCCTCAGAAAAGTGAAGCGGGCGACTTACCTGATAAACCCCACCCCACCCCCACCCTTCTATCACCGGAGGCACTGGAGGGAGGCAAGGAGGAAGCGACTGCACGCGCCGGAATCACCTAGTCGTCTCCCCAGCCCAATGGATGTCTGCAGTTAGGTGATTCTCACCCAGTGGTCAACAATGAGGGTACCACTTCTGCTGCTTAGTAACAGCGACGAGGCCTTCTTTTCTTCTAGGTGGTCCTGACCACCTTTGGCTAAAAATCAAATAGTACAGACCGAGTCTGAGGGAGCTCAAAGGAGTTCTTCCAGAAAGATTCAGGGATAGAGCTGGTTTATTTCCTTATTCTAGCATGTGGTATCGTACAAGAGGAAAATGCACCACCTCAGCCTGGGTGCGGGAGAGGCTTCCCAGGTGCATGGTCCCTAGACCTTCAGCAGAGCCCAGGACTTCCCTCGTCTCCCAGGTCCTCCTCTCTTTCCTCCTCTCTCTCTTCCTCTTTTTTTTCTCTCTCTCTATATATATATATTCACTCTTCCCACTTTTGCCCCAGATTTACCTTAATTCTAGATAAATAATGAACAGAAGGAAACTTTCTTAACCTGATAAAGAAAAGCCCTACAGGCAACATCATACTTAATGGTGAAAGACTGGATGCTTTCCTTCTGGGATCCAAAACAAGACAAGGGCTCCACTCTCACCCCACTTCTGTTCAATATTGTATTAGAGGTACTGGTAGTGTAGTCAAACAAGACAAAGAAATTAAAGGTTCATATTAGAAAAGGAGAATTAAACTCTATTTACAGATGGCATGATCATCTGTGTAGACAGTCTAATGGGATCCACTAGAGCCAATAAGGAGTTTAGCCAGATTGTAGGATGCAAGGTCAATATGCAAATATCAATTCTACTTCTATATACTAGCAGCAAACGATTGGAAATTGAAATTAAATGATAATCTCACTAGTAATAGCAATACAATACCAGTTACCATTCAAAAATATGAAACATTAGGGATAAATCTAAGAAAAGATGGAAGAGCTTTGCATACTGAAAACTACAAAACATCTCTGAGAGGAATTAAAGACCTAATAAATGGCAGGTGTGTCTTATCCATGGCTGGGAAGACTCAATTTTGTCAGGGTGTCAATTCTCCATGAATTTATCTATAGACTCAACGCATCTCAACCATTACTCCAGTAGGCTTTTTTGTAAGAATTGACAAGCTAATTCTTAAGTTCCTGTGGAAACTCAGGGGACCTAAAATAGCCAAAACAACTTTGGAAATGAAGAACAGACTTGGAGAACTAACACTACCTCATTTCAAGATGAATTCTAAACCTGCAGTAACCAAAACAGTGTGGGATTGGCATAAAAACAGGACTAGATCCATGGAGCAACACAGAGAGCACAGAACAGATCCACATGTGGACAGCCCAGTTTTCATAAAGGCACAAAGACCATTCAGTGAGAAAAGGATGGTCTTCTCAAGAAACGGCTGCTGGAACAATTGATGTCCTTATGCCAAAACAAACAAACAAATAAACAAAACTTTGATCCATAATAATGAACTCAAAATGGATCGAAGTAAACTTAAAACTATAACACTTATGGAATAAACAAGGAGAAAATCTTTGGCACCTCAGGTTATGCAAAATTTCTCAGACGTGACACCAAAAGGACCATTTTAAAAGAACGAATTGATAACTGCGCTTTATCAAAGTTAAAAATGTCTGCAGACACTTTTTAAAACATGAAAACACCAACCACAGACTGGGAGAAAATATTTGCAAACGTGTCGAACAAAGAACTTATTTCCTGAATAGAAAAGAGCCCAGAAAACGCAACAGTAAGAAAACAACAACAACTTAAAAAATGATGACAAGATTTAACAGATACTTCACCAGAGAAGATATGAGAATGACAAATAAGCATATGAAAAGCTGTTCGACACCATTTAGCAAATGCAAAGTAAAGCCACAGTGGCCGAAAAGACTGACCAAACAAAGTGCTGGCAGCGATGCGGAGCAACTGGAACTCTCACACACCGCTGGTGGGGTGCAGAGTGGGACGGCCACTTTGGAAAACAGCGCGGCAGTTTCTTTGAAATGTAGACATGACCTATCGCGTGATCCAGCCATCTCACTCCTGGGTATTTGCCCTAGTGGATGGATCACCGAATTATCGTATAGTCATACGAGTGGCTACAACCAGCAATTTTTTTTAAAAGAATGAACTGTTGATATACATAGTAACACAGATGAATCTCAAAATAATTACGCTGAGCTAAAAGAAGCCAATAATAATAGTAATAAAGTACATACTGTGTATTTCCATTTATTCCCAAGTGACAAAACCCAGTTTGGTGGGGTAGGGTTGGGGTACAGGGAGGGGCAGGAGAAGGAGTTAAAAGAGAATCCAAGGAGACTTGGGGGGTAATAGATGTGTCCGCTCTCTTGATTGTGGTGATAGTTTCATGAGCATACAAACATGTCCACACTTATCAAATCATACACTTTAGACATGCGCAGTTTATTGTAGGTCATGCATGCCTCAATAAAAGAGGGGTTTTTAAAATTAATTATATCCCAACAGCTTAGGAATTGGTTTGCTCTATATGCTCAGTAAGCCAAGTAAATTGCCCAATTGGATGCATTAAAAGTGACCTTTTTAGGGAATATGGTCAATAATAACTGTGTGGTGCCAGGGGGAACTAGACTCATCGGGGTGCTGTCACGATTAAACAAGCTGACACGTGTGAAGCCCCGGTCTGTGCCTGGTGCACGGCGGATGGTGGTGGCGATCTGGTGCTGACAGATAGTGGCTGTGTGGCAGTGCCGGGCCAGGCCTGACGTCACCACCGAGGAAGACCAGTCTCACCCTTTGGGGTTTGCAGTCTGATGAGATCAGTCAGCGGTGTTGCAGGTAACCTAGCTGATGGGGAAATAGACCGACTCTGGGTGTTGTCCCTTACCGGAAGACACCAGCAGTGCCCTGGACAGCCCTGGTGTTTGTCCCGGAACTACTCTCCTGCAGAGGAAACTGCCATTCATTGATTGCTTACCATGTGACAGGTACTGTGACACACTTTACAGTCTCATTTCCCCCTCCAATAACCCTATGAAATAAGTGTTCTTATTTACATGCTACAAATGGCCAAGATCACATAAATTTAAGTGGCAGACCGAGGTTCAAACCCAAGTCGGTCAGTCTTCAAATTGTCTGTCACCTGCTCTGTCACACTGCCACGACTGTAGCAGTTGGACAATTTGTGACTATCGCATGAAAAACACTCTTGGATTCAGCCGCTCCTACAATGCGGCCTGAGATTTCTCAAAGGGGTTTCTGAGGAGGGGACTTAATAGGGTTTTAGCAGAGCTCAGCCAAAGTTCATCCTGTGTCAGGAGCAACCCGTCAAAAACCAAATCATCCTTGAGCTTAGCAGCCATCCTTGGGCAATCTGGATTTATCAAGATGAGTAGGGAGGAAACGAGGGCTAAAGTCATGAGCAGGAGGAGGCGAGGAGGGCAGCTCTCAGGGTCAAGGACAGCGAGGCTCTGAGGGATACGTGGACATTTTGGCTTCTTCAGGGTCTCTTGCGCTGGCATCTGGGTCTCTTCTTAAGCCAGATGAAAGGTTCCAAACTGAGCGTCTTTGCCTGTGCTCCTGCCCACCGTTACCTGGCGGAGGGCCTGGAAAGCTCGATTCCCTATTTAGGGTTGCGCAAACGCTCCGCCGGTGTGTCACTGGCGGTCATGCAGGCCTGACCCTGAAGCTGGAAAACGTGAACAATGGCATCCTTGTCTCCGTCTGCTCTCTCTCTGTGCCTGGGTTTAGATGATGTGAACACGGTTTGCAGGAAGAAAAAGCACTAGTTAAATATTAAGTATGATGCCGATGTTACTAAGAGGATGATTTGGGAGATTATGAACTCATCGGAAGAGGCGAAGGCTAGAGAGTCAAGCAGATGCAGAAAGAGGCAGAAACTGATTTAGGGAGAAACTTTCTCAGTGGAGAGAGTGGCAGTAGGCTCCTGGTGGGACGAACTGACGGCCAAAAATGTTTCTTTTGCTTTCTGGATGAAACAGAATTGAGAGTATTCAATAAAAAAAAAAAAAAAATCCTTTTAGAGACCCAGGTGATGGATTCCTTTATTTCAAACCGCGGTTGAGGTAGGCAGAGAAAATAGAGTTTCCGGTGATGTCACTGTGCCTTAATGCCGTCGCATTAAGCAAATGCAGAGCCTGGTTTTAACTCAGGTTAGTTTTATTGAGGGCATACCATTGGGGTCCTCCTCTTGTGTTTCTCTATTCTCTCCAAAACATTCCTGAACTACGAATGAAGAACTGTGTTTAAATTTCTTTAAATCGCACTTCGTTTGAATCAAATTCACCCTAAATTTTAAAAAGTGTAACTCTGTGTAGGTCTTAATTAGTTTCTCAGTTGTAGCCTTTGGTTACAAGGACTTTCCACTATGTGGTGTTGCGTGCCCCTGGTTAGATACCAGAAGCACACCATCAGATTTCAGTTTTGTTTTTAGCTTTTAAGCATATTTCTGTAAAGTCTAATTTACCATTGTTAGCTCCCAAACAAGATTGTCACTTTTCACAGTGAGTAGTTAAATATATAGTATCTAAACAAACTTAGCTTTGACTTCTCCAAATCCATTACTTAGAGAAGTTTGGTTTTTTTGTAGCCAAAAATATGGCTAATTAATAATTACAAATGTAAACTTTCCATTTGGTGGATTTTCTTCAGAAGGGTTTCAGTCTCTGGATGATTTTCTTATGCAGATCAGCATGTTCTTCTGAATTCCTTCTGTCATCATGTAGCGTATAATCAGGGAAGTCATATTCATGTTCTAGCAGCTAAATAGAGCATAGGAAGGAATGCAAATATCCTTCATTAAAATAGAAAAAACTTTGTCATCATGGAGCAAGTAGATTAGTTTTATTCTATGTGTTTAATCTCAAAAGTGTGTGATTTTATCAATCAGTAAACAAAAGTGTGTACATCTCTACAAATATGTCTGAGTTCTGAAAGTGTTGCATTTCACATCAACCATTCAGACTTAGCAAGTACTGTTGTTTCTTCAGTTCTGATCAAGGCAAAAAAATCCCAACAAACAGCCTTAGAGAATGAGAGTGTAATTCACTAATTCATAAATTGTTGTCACTGCTGTTATTGTATATGAACTTCATCTTATACTGCCTGTGAATATAATCTCATCAAAGTCTGGTCTCAGGGGTCTTCTATTTTATGTAAGAAAAAATATATAAAAACCCAACTGAAATGTTTCCAGAAAATACTGCAAAATAATGTGTCATTTCGCATTCTTAATTATTCGTGTATAGTTAAATGCAGTAAAGCATAGGTTCATTTTACTGTCAGTAGCTATTGATGTAAGAAGCCTTTTCTTCTGTCAGGTTCACCATGTCTTTGGCTGATGCGAGTGAGACCCGTCCAGACGAGCATTTCCCCAGCGTGGGCCTGGAGAACACGGGGAGGCCCGCGGGTTGCAAAGCAGCCCCACCCCAGCCGATTTCCCAGGGAACAGTAACGTGTCCGACAGGAGTGTCGATTACAGCCGATCCCAGGTTTCCGGCGGGAGCTTACGGTCGCGCTATGATTATTCAGAAGACTTTCTCTCTGAATGTTCAGAAACGACCGCTAGTAGAAATTACTTAGAGAAGCCTGGAGTAAAAGAAATGACGGAGAAGAAAACGTTCACCGTTTCTAAAATCTCCCAACGTAAAGGTAAGAAATAGAATTTCCCAGCCGAGACCAAATGTCGGTGATGCTATTATTTAACGTACTAGTGTTCGAAGAGGCCCATATTCAGTTTTGTTATTTTTCTGTATTGTAAATGTGCATTTCAAGTGAAGTTTTATTTTATAGGAGTTAGGAAATAGAAATTAAGAATAATTGCGAAACAACAGAAAGTAAGGCTTAAGCTGTCAAGCCCCCCTCCTGCACATCTTACTCTGCTGGGGCCTCCTAGTGAGGCTGGTTCCGTGTTTAGGCACCAGGTGGCAATGCTTGCATTGCGCTGGCCTCTTTCTTGCCTTCATCTCAGCAGAAAAAGCATGGTTTGCCTCACCAACGAAATGTCAATTCCTGTCTCAACACCCCAAGAAGGTGGTCTCCAAGGCCGGTGAGGCGTATTGGCTGAGATAATCTTTTGAAACCGAGATGGTTCAGAAGGCTGCTGATAGTGTCATTTCTTCGTGGATTTTAGAAGCACAAAACACCATCGACTCCCGACTATCCAAGCCGGAGTTAGCCTCGCGACAGCCTAGCTCTGCTCACACCCTGCCTCGCTGCCCAGACTGAGACTGCTCCCTGGGCTGATGCTGCTCCGTGGGCTGACGCCCGTCCCTGGCATCCAATGCGGCCTGACTCTCTGCCGCTGTGACCGATCAACAGCTGGAAAACACTTAAGAGCCTCTATGCGTGGGACATATATGACTGTCACACATACTCACGTTCGCTCAACCCCGGCCTGACTAGGACCCTCAGTGCCACTTCTAGGTCATCTAGAACCTTCAGTGCCCCTTCTTCCAAGCTAGAGAGCAGGGATTCTTACTCCAAGACCCACGTCTGTGAACCCCATGAAATCTGTGCGTTTCTTGTGTCTTTCCGCATTTATAAACTCTTCCCAGGAGAAGGACTCATAGCTTCCAGCAGATGCCTATAAGGCCGGAAGCCCCTCTTGTAGAAGCAGGGTGGCCTGCACCCACTGGCAAGGCCCAGGGCAGAGGAGAAGCCCAGCACCTTCTCTCCCCGATGGGGGGCTCGGTTGGAAGGCTGTTTGGGGCATTAGAAATTTTTACATCAACACTCCTGGGATAGGAGTATCATGGAAAACACCATACATGCTCCATAAAAAATACACCCTCCCCCCCCCAAAAAAATAATAAAATAGTAAAAATAATCCTCCAAATTCAGAAACAGGCCCCAAGGATTTATGACGGGGATCACGCATCTATACACTACATTTTATATTGAGTCTAAGTCTTTGTGGGACTGTGTGAGAAAGTAGTTAGTGTTTATAACACTATTTCTACAAGAAACGAGCTACATTTTGAGTTCTAAGCACCTTATAATTTAACTTTTTAAAACCGATTCCTCACTGATTTGTTCCACAGCAACTATTTTGTTCCTTATGCAAGATACCTGTTCGGAGATTGGGGGCAACCTAAGCTAATTCAGCCGCCTCACAGCGCGCTAGAATTCTAAAGGGCGTTCTCGTGTATGGACGCTGAAATTATTTCAAACAAAGCTTGGGTGCATCCTGCACTCAAAATTTGTTTCCCTGAGGATCCTGCATCAGCGTAGCATGAACTTAAAACACTGCGAGCTCAAGCTTTGTCACGGGGTGATGAAGCATTTCCTTGGCTTATCCTTCTGTTGTTCCCTCACAGCTCATGTTTCGCAAGTGTTTGCCAAGAGACTAAAGCAGCAAGAGGTTCATTTAGTTCTAACCCAAAGCAGAGAGGCTTCGTGCTTCAGCCAGCGCAGCCTCTTCTGAAGTTCAGGTGCCACGTGTGTCCCCTTGTCCCATACAGTGAAAGTAGATAGATCTCTGGCCCTTAGGGGCTGGGGACACTGGACGAGAAACCACCCATATAGACCCAGATTCACTAAAGGGTAAGAACAGCAGCGACCGTTTTCAATTCCCATCTGAGAAGAGCACATCTTATGGCAGAAAAACAAGACGGGTGAAATGAGAAATTCAATATATAGGATGTTTGCTTTGGTCAGATACTGGAGATTGACTTGAATCAATGTAAATAGCAAGCAGTTTATTTCTGCAATTTGATTTTCAAATCTTGGTTATTTCCTTCTTTTGTAGAAAATGTACTTTCAGAACTCTTTCAATTACGTATGCTTTTTGATGTGTTCTGTCAATACAGTGCCAAAACGTGTGATATAGTCTCTCCCAAAATCGGCATACCAGAAAAGAAGTTCATTCACTGTTTTCGGTCGTGGGGACACTTTCTGCCCTGTTGTCTGTAGTCGGTGTAGGTAGAAGACCCAGGTAGCGTTGAAAGCAGGAGCCACTGCAGCAGCCTGACGCTGGGAGCTGTGGAGATCAGAAAGGGGGGAGGCCCCGCCTCTGCCCCTCCTCTTACCCCCGTCCTTGGAGGAAGTCCCCTGCTCTATGAAGGGAAATACAGAGTAGACAGGGCAGAGGGCGGAGCCCGCAGAAGCAAGGGGGAACACGGAGCAGAGCCAAGCCACAGGAATGGAACAGATGGTGAAGCCGAAGAGCAAAGGGACCAGGAGAGGGAACGAGACGAGGCCAAGGAGGACAGGGGCGAAAGGCATGGGCGGGGCGGTGTGCTATGCGGACAGCTACCAGGGCGGAGGGGTGGGTGGGGGGGGGGGGAGGAACCCAGGGAGGAGGAAGCTGCAGTGGATGGAAGGTGAGCGCCCGCACGTGCTTGGGACTGTTCAGAAGAGCACGTTGCATTGTAAGTAATGTGAAGAGGGCCTTTTGGGTTAACTATGGACTTAAATGTACATGTTTTTTGGTGAATTAATGAGTGTTTTAACTCACTCAATGGTTTAAAAATTAAGTATCCTAAGAGTAGTTGAATCATTCAGCTAAATCTGCCTTAACTGTGTGAAACGAGATAGAAATGATAAGTTTTGCCATCCTCATTGTGTGTAGGTTAGCATAATGAAACAGAAAACCATTAAGGGTTAATCTGATCTCCGTCTTCTGCGCGCTTCACAGCTGCATAAGTGCGTGTGGCGCGTGGAGTGTGAACTTGTTCCTACCACTCGATGCCAGGCGGCACGTTTCCCTTTCTGAATCAACCTGGCTGGTCCCTTCCCACCCACCCACTAAGGCAGACAAGAAGTTCAACCTCGGCACCATTTGGGGAACGGAGGTCACGTGGGGGGCCTTGCACAGAGAGGAACATTCGAGGAAGGGCCTCTGGCCCTCCGTTCTCATCATGTATGTGCTCCTTGCCCGCATGATGCCTAAAAGGCTAACACCTCCTCTCCTCTTTCCAGAACACCACGCCCCCTGCGCACAGCCCGCCCGGGGCCTTGGCCAGTGCCCTCGGGCACCCACTCATGCTGACTCTGCCCACCCTCCCATCACCTGAACACACACGAGACAAGAACACAAGCCTCCACCGCGCACGTGACCCACCAGCCCCACCCGTCTAGGAACTCCCTCTCCTCTCCAGGGGCACAGCATCCCAGACCTGGAAGGCCCCACAAGGTAGAGGTCAAGTTCCGTCAGGCTGGGCATGGCCCAGAACATGACAGCCGCCGCCCGCCCATTTCAAACCCAGCCCGATGCACATCCCCTGGGCTGAGGGCTCCCGCAGCCAGTGCCCAAGGCGTTTGCGTGGCCTTGACACAACCCCAGGCACTTCCCTGGCCTTCTTACTGGGTGTCGTAGAACATGGCTTGCTCGCTCTCCGGTTTTCAATGTGCTCAAAAGCCTACTCCAAAATACTCAGCCTCAACCATACCCCCTGCTAAACTGTGACCAGCGGGAAATTAAATACCACTGGAGGCGTAGCAGGAAAGGCAGCCCATCGGTCACTGATGCCATGCAGGTAGTGTGGTCGTGGTCAGATCCATGCGACCTGTCAGCCAGGATGCAGACGCCTGACCCCGGCAAGCGCCCTCCGCTCCTTCCGGCTCCCTGTCCCCAGCCCAGGCGGAGTCGCCTCTCCCACAGCAGACGTATGAAGCCCTGTCTCAGGATGTGTCCACGCTCGGCCAATAGCTTGAGGGTAGCACTCCCATGAGGCTGGCCATGACCTTCCTTTCTCTCTCCAGGATGAAGACTAGATAGTTTAGATTCTGGAATCCAGATTCAATCTCTCTCAGAATATAGATGTACTAGTATGTACACACACACACACACACGCACGCATATGCGCACACATGGCACATACACGTACGTATCTATCCTAGACAGGCAGCAGCGCGGGCACACAGACCTGGGGTCTGTCTCTCCACTGCCGAGCTGTGCACCCCTCGACAAGTGACGTCACTACGCATCAGTTTGTTCATCTGTAAAATGGGATGATAATACAGGGATGCTATGCATACGTCCGACAGACTCAAATTCAATGATGTAAGCTTGGTGCTCACATGCTTGCCGTAAGATTGTTTAGATACTTTCTGTTTAAAATAGATCGCAAGCCCCCTAGCTACTTTACTCAGTGCCCAGCCAAAGCAAAGTAGGAAAAATAGTCTGTGTTGGACCTGTTAAGATGGATTATCTGTATGTATACTCTAAGCAGGTTAATGGCTTTTTAAGGATCTTTGTGGATATATGAGATCTTCATATGTAATGTTGAGCTCTAATATTACACTCTACCTCATAACATTGTCAGAAGAATTAAATCAGATAACCTATATAAGGCATTTAGTTTAATGTCTGACATGGTAAGCACTTAATTAATGCTATATCGTGATTTTTAATTTAGCTTTTATAAAATAAATGAGTATAGGTTTCAGAGTCAAAGAAGATCTGGTTTTCAATCTACTGTGTCCCTACGTGGTTTGTAAACTTGGACAAACAACCTAAAATGTCTAGCTGTGAAATAGGCTACAACCGACCTTAAAGAATCGTATTCAATGAAAAATCTAAGTATAAAGGACCCAGTCCAAGCTTAGGTATTCATTAAGCATTAGTTCTTTTCCCTTCTCATTTTCAATTAACATGTATATGTGTGCCCGGGAGTTATGCATGCAATATGCATGCATATCAGAACAGCTGCATTTCTAGATCTCTCTCTATATATATATTCCTAGTAACAAACTGGATTATCTGCTTACACAGGCCAGAAGGAAATCGCGACTGATAAAAAGCACAACTGGAATGCATCGTTTTTAAATTCTAAAATCAATCTGATTGCCCAAAAAAGAGATGCCATGACCCATCGCATACTCTCAGCAAGACTTCATAAGATTAAAGAACTAAAAAATGAATTATCCGATATACATCGTAAACTGGAAGCCACCGTCGTAGAAAACCAATTTTTGAAAACACTTCAGATTAGGCACTTGAAAGCTATAGGAAAATATGAGAATTCACAAAATAACGTACCTCAGATTATGGCTAAACATCAGAACGAAGTAAAAAATTTAAGGCAGCTGCTCAGGAAGTCCAAGGAGAAGGAAAGGACCGTGGCCAGGAAGCTCAGGGACACGGACTGTGAGCTGCTGAGGACCAAGGACGCCCTGCGGGCTCTGCAGAAACTCTCCGAGGACAGGACCCTCGCGGAGAGGGAGGAGCTCACGCAAAACTTGTCTGTGCTGACGACGAAAATGGAGGCAAATGACAAAAAAATACAGGTCTGTATCTTCAGAGGCCTAGAAATGTTAAGTTCCCAAAGTGGATACGCGGAGGGTGCGCCTCGTTCCTCACCGCCCGCTGCCGGGGTCGCCTGGACACGGGGCGGGGAGCGGGAGGACCGAAATGGCCAGCTGGGAGCTGGAAGGGTCCGAAGATGATTGTCCTCTAAGGCTACCCAGCCACCGGTGTCAGTGGACGTGTCTCAGGCGCCGAAAGGCTGCTCTGCGTTGTGTTGTGTTGTGTCGTGTTGTCGTGTTGTGTCGCGTTGTGTCGCGCTGTGTGAGACCTGTCTTAGAAACCAACCCTCTACTTCAAACCGTTTATTAAAAAGGCTACCGGCCTGAAAACCTGAAGTGCCTCTCTTCAGTCCCTTCGCTGGCTGCCTCCCTCGGGGGGTGTCCAGTCACTCCCACCAGGCATTTCGGTACTTTTGAAATAGAAATTCCTCCCAGATAATACTCCTGGGAACAGCGAGGGGGAGAAGGAATTAAAATAATCGTAGAAATGAACGGGTTGATTTTCCTCAACAATACACACACAGCTGTCTAAAGCTTGGGGGTTCCATTGTAAGGATGATTTGGGAGAACTCCTTGCTTATATCGCCAAGTCTCCCTATTTACATCAGTTAGTTTTTGGTCTCTATAGACATAAAAATATAAATGGAAGTAATTTACTGTTAAATTCCTTAAGGTAATGGTGAAGAAGTATTTTCTGTAATCTTGAACTAAGTAAATATCAAATTCATTTCATTCACTTTTTTATCCTTCTTTGGTAAAATCCTCCTCTATTTTCAAAGAGAATTTTCTCACATAAAATAGATATGTGAGCTGCAGAAAGTAACAAGAACCTCTGTTTTCACCCGTGTACGACACCGAAGTTCCCTTCTTTGGACAGTTAGGTGATTAACATATGTCATGTAAAAGTAAATGTATTTTTATCTTATCCACACATTTTTACATCTACGTGTTTAAGCACTTAATGTTTCTATATCAACAAAACCGAAAAGGCTTCAAGAACTAATTGACTGTTTTCTTATCAGAAACACTTGGTTTTATGAGAAATTCCATCTGGTTGTAGGGCATTTGGTTGGGAATAAAAATGTTTGTTGGCCCAAACACGTAGGCAATTTTTTAATGTTAATAGTTTAGGGAGTGGGACTTGAGTGATTATTTCATCCTTTTAGCTTGTCACATTTCACACTTTTCGTTAATGAGAACGTATCAGTGTTACAATAAGGGAAACCACACTTAATGAAAATAAAAGAAAGAAGAGCCTTGGCCCACGCTGCATGCACGCCGGCCGAGCAGTCCCCCAGGGCAGCATCCTCATCCCAGGGGGATGGAGAATGCGCAGCAGTGAGCGAGTCCCGCGTAGAGATGGCCGTGCGCTAAAGCAGCCCTTTCACTGTCACAGTTCGTCCGTGTGGCTGTGGCTCTGTGTGTCCCCAGTACGACTTCCCATCGCAGTGATTGGTCACAGTCCACGACGGTCCGCGCTGATGCTAGGCACCCCCTGGGAAAGAGAGGCTCGAGAGGCTTATAAAGCATACAGCCGGTCATCGAATAGCATCATTTCATTCGACGTCGTGTTCTTATAATGTCGATGAGAAAAACACATCCCACAGCCGTGCACGCGAGGGGAATCGGTGTATCCGCCTCGTCCCAGCGTGAGCGCGTGTGGCTGTTGGGTGAGGGGCCCTACGATGGAAGGGAAGAAGGGCGTCCTGTCCAGGGCGGGTCTCACCTTGTCCCCTGAGCCGCCTGGAAAGACGCTGCCCAGCCACCACCCTGAGCTGGAATCAGCAGTTGACAAAGAATTAGCTTGTTGTTAATTTGTCTTTCTGAAATGAATGTATAGCTCGCATTTATTTCGATGTTTAATATTAGAAGTGTTTTAGGTCTTTATTGAGAAGTCTGGTGGTGTTTTTATGACTATGCCACAGGAATGTCACTCTACTTTGTGTCAATTAGCCTATGGTAACAATGGTTCTGCTATACATCACTTAGCTCAAAGCCACAGTCTCCAATAACCCACCCAAGACGTAAGCGAGGACTTAGCGTCCACTACGCCGAGTTCGCAGAATACTTCACTTCGGCAGAACTGATTAGGGTTAAAGGATGCCCTTGCTTTTATTTATTGATTTTTCAGAATCCATTCCAAAAAAAATTTTTTTAAATCAGATTCTAGAGTATAAAAAACATTAGATTCAAAACATATGATATTTATTCCCTAGAGTCTGGGTCTGGGATTTTTTGACTTTTGGGGTGTATGTTTATTTAGTTCTAATAATATGTCCCTTATGCAAGTCACACACTAAAACAGTATTAAACATGTGCACTCCTCATAAATGTAGTAAGTTCCATTACAATTAAAGTTTGTAATAAAACCGCACTGGGTGCAGGGTAGTTGAAACATATGCTGTTTTCAGAGCTTGGAGAAGCAGCTGGGGCTCAACACCAAAGCCTTCCGTCGGCAGCTGGCTGTCGAGAACCAGAAGATGGTCGCAGCTCAAATGGCGACAAAGACCCTGCAGATGGAAGTCACGCGCCTTCAACAGAAACTTAAGGTACTTCTTTCAAGGCGAAATGCGACAAAATCTGTGCAATCCTGCTTCTCAACATATCAGAGCTATCTATGCCTATTATATGTCTAAAGTATTTAACTTAGGAATACGTTTCTCAAATGAACTGTTCGCCCTACAACCATGCGAATGGACAGAGGACTTAACATCATTAAAATGAGTTAATGGCCTGGCGAATGTGTGCCATAATTAGAAAAATTGAAGTTCTATTGTAGTTATTAAGAAAACTTCCTGTTATTTTTATTTTATCACATGAAGTAATATTCTTATATTTTGTTAATATTTTAATGGAACACAATAAATTTTTAAATTTAAAAATTAACTTATAACATTAAAATATGTAGGATAATTTTAGTGGCCTATAGATTCATTTTAACATTTCCCTTGCAAAACTGTTCTTTACAGTGTGTTTTAGGGGAGCATTTGAGAGCTTGCTCCCCGGCACATGTCATCAATGTGGCTTAAATAAACTCATAAAAATTCAATAAATCGGCTTCCAGTCGAGATGGCAGAGTTGGTAGATGCTGTACTTGACTGCTGTGCTCCCATGGCGACATCAGAATGACAGCTGAACTATGGAAGAGCCGTCACTGGAAGTCTAGTGCAGACTCACCGCTAGTGACTCGCTGGCTCCCGCCTCCAGCTCTGGGGCGCAGACAGAAGGTGCCGGGACACACGGCAGGAACTGAGTCATCTGCTTCGGGGCGAGGGCTGGAGGGGCAGCCCCCACCAGCTTGCAGACCCAGGCAGCCGCCATATCTGAGTCACCATCAACATCGTTAACACTGGTCCCCGGCCTGGTGACTCCCGGAGCGCAGGCCCACCCAAGCCGCTTCCAGTGGCTTTTCCATATAAACAGCCTGTCTTGGCTCAGGCTGCGGACTTCCCTAAAATCTCTCAAAGGTTCACAAAACCCAAACAAGCAGCATCTGGCCCCGGCGTGCCCCATACCGCTTACTGAGCAGCCCCAAGGCCAGCAACAGTGGCAGAGGCAGCCGGCCTTGGTTTGCAGCTTGGCCTCTCAGGCGCTTCCGAGCCCAGCGTGGGTGCTGGCCACCTGCAGGTTGCTTGGTGACTCACGCCAGGTGTCCCGGTGAGTTACAGGCTGCAGCTGAACTTGGCCTGCGACATTCACCCCTACCAGCAAGCCCCAGCCTGCATGCCCAGTGGACAGCTTTGGTCTGAGCCAGGGCACCACCTTCAGTCACATCTGAGGACGACACTCCCAAAAGGCAGACTGGGCAGACACCAGAGCCCTGCTGAATGAATCCTGTTCTGTAGGGTCAGCCCCTGCACAGCAGCTCCTCCACTGGTCACAGCCGGTCATCACAACCAATCAGTTTGAAGGCCAATCCCTCCCACTGACATGCAAACAGCAACCCAGGCTCAACTACATAAAGTTAAATAATTTAGGGCACACACAACCCACACAACCCACACAATGGACACAAGGGACACACCTGGAGCACCCAGCTCACGTGACCAGGGAAGACTGTGCCACTGGGACCCACGGCACATCTATTACATAAGGCCACTCTACTAAGACCAGGAGACATAACAGCCCTATGTAATACATAGAAACAAACACAAGTAGCCGAATGAGAAGACAAAGAAACATATTCCAAAAGAAAGAGCAAAGCTCCAGAGAAAGAGCTAAACAAAATGGAGACAAGCAATCTGTCAAGTGCAGAGTTCAAAACACTGTTATAAGGATGCTCAGTGAGCTTAGGGAGGACAGTGGATGAACTCAGTGAGAACTTTAACAAAGAGATAAAAATAGAAGTGGAGATAGAGAACGTAAAAAAGATCCAGTCAGAAATGAAGAATATGGTAACTGAGATGAAGAACACCTTAAGTAGAATCAACTGTAGATCAGATGAAGCAAAGAATCATATCAGTGATTTAGAAAATAAGGTACAAAAAACAGTCAGAACAGCAATAAGGAAAAAGAATCCAAAAAACTGAGGATAGTTTAAGGGGCCTCTGGGACAACCTCAAGAATACCAACATTCGCAGCTTAGGGATGCCAGAAGGAGAAGAGAGCAAGGAACTGAAAACCTATTTCAAGAAATAATGATGGAAAACTTCCCTGACCTGGTGAAGGAAATAGACATACAGACCCAGAAAGTGCACGGAGTCCCAAACAAGATGAACCCAACGAGGCGCACACCAAGACACATCATAATTAAAATGCCAAAGGTAAAAAAAAAAAAGAGAGAGAATCTTAAAAGCAGCAAGAGAAAAGCAGTTAGTTACCTACAAGGGAGGTTCCATAAGACTGTCAGCTGATTTCTCAACAGAAACTTTGCATGCCAGAGAGATTGGCAGGAAATATTCAAAGTGATGAAAAGCAAGGGCCTATACACATACATATACATATGAGTAATATTCCATAGTACACACACACACACACACATATATATACTATGGAATATTACTAAGCCATAAAAAAGAATGAAATCTTGCCATCTGAGACAACGTGGATGGACCTAGAGGGCATTGTGCTGAGTTGAGTAAATCAGACAGAGAAAGACAGATATGTGGAATCTAGAGAACAGGATAAACAAACAACATAAAACCAAGCTCATAGATACAGAGAGCATTTTGATGGCTATCAGATTGGGAGTGGGGTGGGTGAAGGGAGGAGGGGATTAAGAGGTATAAATTGGTAGCTACAAATAGTCATGGGGAGGCAGGGTGCAGCGTGGAATATAGTCAGCAGTACTGTAATAACTACATATGATGCCAGATGACTACTGGTTTCATTGGGGTGGTCACTTCATAAATTATATAAATGTTTAATCACCGTGTTATACACCTGAAACTAACATATTATTGCATGCCAACTATGATTGAAAGATTTTTAGAAATTAAAACGTTATGGGAAACTCAGCAACAAACAAGCAAAGAACCCAATTTAAAAATGAACAAAGAACTTGGATCGACATTTCTCCAAAAAAAAATATACAAATGTCCAGTAAGCACATAAAAAGATGCTCAATATCACTAATGATTAGAGAAATGCAAATTGTAATCTCAGTGAGATACCACTTCGCACCCATTAAGATGACTATTTACAAAAAAGAAAAAAAAAACAGAAAATAACAAATATTGCTGAGGATATTAGAAACCTAACTACCAATATAAAAGAAACCCAGGCAGGGGAACATGATAAACAACATCTCGGGGATGCAATCGGCAGCATCAGACTGTAGGAGACTCTGCAGCACTAATAACTCAGATTCTACAACAAGTAAATAGCAAAGAGAAACAAAGGAGTTGAGGATAGAACTTATAGATTAAAAGAGGCTATGAGAAAAAGTCAACTAAAAAACAACCTGACTCAAAACAGGAAAAGGACTTAAACATTTCTCCAAAGAAAATATAGGAATGGCCAAGAAGCATATGAAAAGATGCTCGACAGCTCTTTAGCGAAATGCAAATCAAAACTACGAGATACAACCTCACGCCCATTAGGATGGCTACCATCCAAAAAAAACAAAGTATTGGATATGAAGAAATTTGAGCCCTTATGAACTGTGGGTGGGACTGTCAAATGGTACAGCCACTACGGACAACAGTATGGCAGGTCCTCAAAAAATGAGAAATGCGTATGATCCAGCAATTCCACTCCTGGCTATACTCAAAAGAATTGAAAGCAGGTGTCGAAGAGATACTTGTGCACCTATGTTCATAGCAGCGTTCGCAATAGCTAAAACGTGGAAGCAACCCGAGCGTCCGTCAGCAAATGAATGGACAGTGAAACCTGTGCACAGTGGAGCATGAGGCTCCCCTAAAACGGAGGGAAACTCCGACACATGCTACAATCTGGATGGCCCTGACGACACCGCGGTAAGTGAACTAAGTCACAAAAAGGCAAATGCTGTGCGACTCCACTGACATGAGGTACTGAGAGTCGTCAAAGTCGTACAAGCGGAGAGTGTCGTGCTGGTTGCCAGGAGCTGGCGTTGCGGGGAGAATGGGCACGTTGTCTGATGGGGACAGAGTTTCATTTTTCCACCATGAAAAGAGCGATGGGAATGGGTGGTGGTGATGGTGGCGCCGCAATGGGAATATTTAATGCCACCAACTGTGCACCCAAAATGATTAAAATAGTGAAGTTTATGTTATGTGCACTTTACCTTAAGAAGAAAGGAAAAACAACTAGACTGTGTACTTTGAAAGGGTGAATTGTATGGTATACGAATTATATCAGTAAAGCTGTAAACACATTTTTTAAAAACTAAGAGACATACCAATCTCACTATTTTGGACCTTGTTCGAATCTTGATTTAAATTTTTTAAAAAAATTATAGAACAGTTGGAAAATGTGAAACAAACCGGATATTTGATGATGTTAAGGGATTATTAATATTAATTTTTTTTGGTAGTATAATGTTGTATTGTGGTTAGGTTTTAAAAGGGACGCCCTTGTCTGTTACAGATGCATACTGAAATATTTATAAGTTAAATCGTACAGATTTGTAGGATTTGTCTCAAACCCGCCCATGGCTGGGGGTGGGGTGAGAGAGGGTGGTGGGCATGTGGCAGGGAACAGAGAACATGAGCCGTTCGTCAGTGAAGCCAGTCCGTTGGCTCCTGGGGGTTCACTGTATTGTTCTCTCTACTTTTGTACATTTTTGATATTTTTTAATAAAATTTTCCAAAGAGAAAAAAATAAGAAAGATTACATATTTTGTGCTTTAAAAAGGGTTAACATAGTTAGATCAAGAAGATAGGCTAAATATATGATTTTATCGCTTCCTGCCACAACCCCCATGGAAATGACAGAAAACATATTTTTAAAATAATAACCCATTTCCCCAGAAGGGATACCAGGATTGTACCAGAACTGAATTTCTGGATGATAAGAAGCAGTGGTTTTTTTTAATTACTAGGGAAACCAGACAGAGATCATCACAGCGCAGAAAAAATGCTAGTGAGGGAGCAGAAATGGGGAGCGGACAGCTCAGAACCCACACAGGGGACCAGCAGGAGCAGCGCCCGGGGCGGCCGCGCCCATACCCTGGAGTCAGAATCTCCAGCTGGGTGATGACAGCCTGAGTCTAACTTCTCTCTTCAAAACCCCCATGGAGTGATCAGTAAAAGACTGCTCAAGAAAACAAACACGGCAGCAGAGAGAACTAGGGCAAGTCGTCAGCAGCCAGCAGTTTGGGGCACATTCACTGAGGACAGACTGTGGGTGGAAGCATGTCTGCGGATGACCCCAAGCAGAAGCCACAGCAGGAGGTGCTTGGAGAGGCGCTTGTCCAGCGCTGGGCAGGTGCAGAGGACAGCAGTGAGAAGCCCTCGAGCCCAGGGGACTGACCCATCAATCTCGCCTGCCCGCCCTCCTCCTCCTCCTCGGCTCAGCTTTTCATTTCATTTTATTTTATTTTAATTAGCTCAAATCTCAACATGGCTAGTGGGCACTATTGAGCCATGCAAAAGAGCAATGAACTTCATGGAACAGGTCAGGGGACAGAAAAAAGTGAAAGAAGCTGGCTTGGAAACTTTCCAAAATATTGCCCCTAACACAATAGTTTGTCACTTTTTCATGTCAGGAATCGTATATAATGATCTGAGCTATTTCTGTTTCTGCTAGAATTATAGATTTTATTCAGAGAATACTGAACTCACGTAAATTGCTTTTTAAAAGAAATAAAGGTTGTTAAAAGCAAATATTTATAGAAAAATTGGTATTGTGGTTTTCTTTAGGAGAAGGATCGAGAGCTCGAAATTAAAAACATCTACACTAATAGGATCCTTAAAAATTTACATGACAAAGAGGATTATCCAAAAGGTATGTTTAATCATTTTTGCTCAAAATCTGTTCTTAAGTATCTAGTCAATTTTTATAATTTACATCGCCATAATAATGGATATTTTAAAAAATCATTTTATTAGGCATTGGAATAGTTTTTGTGATTCTAGGAAAATAATGCAACTGTGCTCTGGTTGAAACATCTAGAAAAGCATAGACATGCCTTCCTGCGTTCCCATCTCCTCATCTTGTATGTTCTCACTTCAGGAGAAGTGAGAGAACTTTTCAGTTTGAAGCAAAACATCTGTCAAATATTGAACTTCCTAAGAATATCTATTAGCCAGTGTGCGGACTTTAAAATCGACTTTATTTCGGTGCAGTTCACCTCACGAAAAGGCATCCAGGTTAAGTGAGCAATTACTGAGTGGGTTTTGACAAGTGCTGATACCCACGTAACCAGTGCCCGGAAACATACAGGCCATTTCCATCTCCTCCGGAAGGTCCCTCGGGACCTCTTTGCAGTCAGTGGCCCCATCCCTGGCCTGAGGCAACCACTGAGTCCCTTAGGTCGTAGCAGCTGAGTCGGCCTGTTCTAGAATTTCGTTTAGTCCAGCATAATGTGTTTGAGACCCATCCACGGTACTAATACTACCAGTAGTTCGTACCTTTTTATTGCTGAGTAGTATTTTTCCCTTGGAGACAGGATGTACTTGCCTTCCGCCCCACAAGTGCGCCGGCTGGAACACTCTGCTCAGAAGAGATAGGGCAGGGACACTCGCCCTGCGGTAGTAGAAGCGACCACGTGTTTACTTTTAAAGGCAAGAGCCTCAGATTTCCCTGCCTGCCTTCGGTGCCTCCGGCTTGTGAGCCAGATAACAGCCAGCAGAGGCGATGACAAACTCTGACCATGGGGGCATGCAGGAGGGATGACGCTTCCGGGAAAGGGCAGTCTCAATTTCACAGTCCTGCCTCTAGCCTGGGCCGGCTAACCCTTGGCAGGCAGGGCCCGTGACACAGGGTGCTTGCTCTCCCAGCTGCACGCCTACAGTTTTGAATCCCGTGAACAAACAGGGACAGCCGTGTCCTCGATCAGGGATGCCGACCCATCCTAACGCCAGCTTGCTTGGGACTCTACCACATGGCCCAAAATAAGACACGAGCCCAATGGTGAGGCGGGGGAGTGAACATGGCAAATGTTATACATATATTGAAAGTTTTTGGAAAATATCTTATATACTTTTTTTGCTAATTTGCGAACTTCAGTGTTATTTTACATTTAAAATCAATATCGCTTCCAAATACAAGATCCATTTCTCATATACAATGTGCCTGTTCTGTAGTTTCTTCAACAAAAGCAGTACAAGCAGACAGGAAAAAAGTTTCATTCACAATGATGAGACACCAGGAAACCCAAAAATCAGAAGACGTTCCGTGTTTGATGACTCAGGTACAGCAAATCTGAAATCTCACAATGTCTAATTAAACACAGCTTTACAAAAATAAATTAGGCTATAAACAGTCACTTGTTCTACACAAAAAGTATTTTTACTCATTGAATGAAATACAATTTTAAATTATGTGTACCCTCCCCCCCAAAAAAAATGTGTTTTGCTGATTTTCTAAATTATAGGGTAAAAAGACAGCAGGAAACATTGGTCATAAAGAAAAATCAGCTGAAATCATCCGTGCGATTCCACTATATCAGTAAACTTCTAGAGGATTCCAAGAGAAAATATGAAGGTCAGTTTAACACTTTCTAAGTCTCCTTTATTCTGATTTGGTTTTTGTAAGCTGCGAATTACAGCTGTATGTCATGAGCGTGTACAGAAGCGCACAGCACACGCCTGTACCCGGTGAAGGCGCGATTATCCACCGTGCTGGAGACCAGACGCGGGGCCCCGGGCGCCTTGCGAGCCCGCGGGAACCCCCGCTTCCCTCGCCCTCCGCGTCCCCCCACACGTGTGTCCTAAACGGACACCGTTCTGCAGAGCCAAACCCCCGGCTAAGGCAAGCGCGGCGCTGCCACCACCGACAGCAGCCCGAGGGGCTAAGCCGGACGGAGGCTCCGCCCCGGCGTCCCGCTGTCCAGGGGCTCAGTCTGGGCGCGCGGAAGCCACCAGCCCAGACCCCGGGCGGCGGTCAGCACCCGCGAGGACCTGCCCAGCTGGCGCCGGCCCTCGATGCTTAAGCCCGGCCGCCCCCTGGCCCCGCGGCCCCTGCCGCTGCCGCGTCCAGGCGCCTCCCGTCCCGCTTCCCGCAGGTTCCGGTTCCCGTCCCCTCCCCTGCCCCGGTGGTGGCATCTGTCTCCTGACCACGTCCTCTTTCTTGGTGAACATCATCATCATGTCCGCTAGCTTCTTGAGATGGGTGCGCGGAAGGCAGGTGTGCGTACCTTTGATCTGAAAATGTCCCTCTTCTACCCTTCATTAATAATTGGCTAGAAAGAAAATTCTAGGTCGGAGACCCTTTTCCTTCCTTTAACACTAAATTATTGCTGAGGGGACTCTGGGTGAAGCCGCACACACTGGGCAAGCTCCGCCTGTGACAGGAATGGCCACTGGCCACCCACTGGCCTCCGCGTGACATCTGGATTGCACAAAGGCTTGGCGGCACTCACCTGGGCAGTTCCGTGGAGCTGACTGACGCTGCGTTCCCGGTTCCTCGGGAGGTCGCTGGTCCCTTCCCATCGCCCCATCGGCCTAGAAAGCTGTTTCTTCTCTGGCATGTCAGGGAACTTCAGAGAGAAGAACGTGCTCGCCGCGCATTCTTGACACACATCTCTTTCTCTCGCTAGAATTCCGTTTTCATTTTCCTGGAGTACAAATCAGTGTTTTACTTCAGAATGCGTTCACGTGAGGAAATTCGCCCACCCGTTCAGCGCTGTCCACATCCTCCCCCACGAACGACTGGCCGGGCCGGTTTACAGACAGCGGCCTGGTCTGGTCAGGACGTGGCGGTGGACGCGTCTGTGGACGCGTCTGTGCCCGCCCAGGCCCGTCCCAGGGGCAGCGGGTGCCCGGCCCGGGGGAAGGGCAAGCCCGTGTCCCCGTCCGCAGGCTGTCCCACTTGGCAGCGGGCTGGGAACAGCTTCCCTGCCGTGCGGGTTCGTCCACGTCATGCCACCGGCCGCCTGACCGGGCCCCCGGTGGCGGACGTTTGGGGGTCTGGCCGTTGCTGACCCACGCCGCGGCAAGCATGCCCACGCCGCGGATCTTTGTGTGTGTGGTTTCTTTAGAACTCCAGCTTTATCACACACACAATGTGCACACGAGCCGCCTGTTTACTTCGCCGTGCGGTCTGGCGTCGGGACTGCGGCTCTCCCACAGCGGCCTCGTCCGTCCAGGTGACAGGGCCGTCCGGCTCAGTGACGTTGACACTGTGGACCAGGAACTTGCGAAAGCCGCTGGCGGCGAGGGCTTTGTGTTCTTGTCACCAGGCATCCAGGTCTGTCAGCGCCGCTGGGGTCCCCCGGTTGTGTGTGGTTGTGACACACGGGTCTGACTGGTGCCGGGTGAACTGCTTGGTCCTCCTGTGGACCCTCTGGGCTCTGAGAGCAGCCGAGACACCGAGTAGGAGATGGCTGCCACCTCCGTGGGCAGCCCAAGGAAGAAACTGTGTTTACAGTGTTTGGTCTTAGAAGTGACGCTGTTGAGTCGAAGCGTATGCTTGCTTAAAGCTTGGACAGACAGACAAATGGCCACCCACATACAGCGACACCAATTTGTACACCCACCAATGGGGAACAAAGCTTCCGACTTGCCCATATTCAATTGGACGGATGAAAAATATTCCCGTTGTTTTAACTGGCCGTTCCAAGCTAGCGGTGTTTGAACGTTCATCAATAATTTTCATTTTTAAAAAAATCTTAATAACTTATGGGCAACTTTTAGTTCTTTTACGAATACCATTTTTCTTTGGGTTTCACAAGTCGTATTTTGGAATGTTCTAGAATATACCATTCCTCGCTTGTTAATAGCGCCCTTCCCCCATTCTAGTGCTATGTGCATTTCTTACCTTTTTGTCATTTAGTGTGCTTGTCAGGAGGTGTAAATTAGTAAACATGCATGCCATCTTGAAATAAAAGTCCGCTCGTTTTAAAGATCTATAAACTATTTTTCTAACGCAGATTTCTCAAAGGAAGAGGAATATATTGAAGTACAACCACCTCCGGAGACCAGGAAAGGCAGAGAGAGAGAAAAGGAGATGAAGACAAGGACACCACTTTCGCACAAGAAGAGCAGGAAGGACCAGCGGGGAGCTCAGGTCCTTCCTCCCGAGCGGGAAGACGAGGCGGCCGAGAAACCTGTCCCAGCGGCCTGCAGCCCCGCGACGCGGGCGAGCCGGCGCCGGCGCCGGCCCGATCCGCAGGCCGCCGCTCCGGCAGAGAAAGCACTACTGCTTCACCGAGGCCACCGAGAACCTGCACCACGGGCTCCCGGCCGCGGGCGCCGCCCCGGGGCCGGCCCAGCGCGCAGCCCGGCGCCGCCCCGCGGATGCGGGGCCCGGGCCCGCGCCCCCCGCCGCCGCCTACGAGCCCTCGTTCGGGAGGCCTTCCGGGCCCAAAGCCAACGAGACCACGTTCAGGGAGAAGAAGAGCAGCCTCATGGAAGAACTCTTCGGCTCCGGCTGTGTCTTTAACAGTGACCGCTCGAGCCCCGCCGCCCCCGGAGGGCCCGAGGACTCTCTGAAAAGCAAGACGCCGCCGCATCCTCTGCCCCCCAGTCAGGCCTCCGCCAGCCACGCCTCTGGAGACTCCAAGGTAACTGTGGGCAACTCGGTTCCGTCGTCTTCGTCAACAGAAGGAAAACTAAAAATAATTATTTAAATAAAATCAGTGTTCTAAATACGTTCTGGTTAATATTCTGGTTCTTTCGTGCCTTTGATCTTGTAATTTTCGTCTGTGTGTGTGTATTCCGTACCTGAATGACTTTAGATAAAGTTTTGTTTTATTGCTAATCTGATTTTTAAAATCCACTATTTATTAGACAATAACAACATTTCAAATACAAAATGACATCTTTTTTTTCCTATAACTGAAACATGTCCCTTATCTTTTGGAAGACCGATTTATTATCTGGCTTTAATAGTCTATGGGACTCCATAGCTTGTAAATCAATCAGCCTAAGACAGACATCTCAAACATATAAGAATTATATCAGCAATTAAATTGCATTTTAACTTAAAAACACGGAAGCAGCTTTGAAAGGGTACAAAATGACCAAAGACTCTATTTAAAAAAAAAAAAAAAAAAGCATAATGATTACTAAGCTTGGTTTTCTGAAAACCATTTTTCACTATTCTCTTATTCAGCTAAACTGAGCATGGAATATCCTGCCTTTGAGGGTGACACCTTCGTCATCCCCACCTAAGATTCAGTATCTTTCATTTATATTTGTTGCAGAGCTATACCTTGATCTCTTTCTGTTAATCTTGTTCTTTAAAAAAAAGCATATCGGTATAATTAGTGTCCACTCAAGTTGGCTGCTCAGTTCTAATTACTATATTCATCATATTTAGAATATAGTAAGTACTCCCAACATTAATTGGTTAACTTACTTTCATTTATTTATAAAAGCAACTTATTTATACTTTAGACCTTACTATCCAAAGATGTTTATGGGTTGGTAATAGCAACACACTTAAAAACTGAGAATAGAAGATAAACTTTTAAAAGGGAGTGAAGAATTCTATTTACAACCAGAGATGGGATAAATATACTACACCTGGCATAAGCTTCGCTCTTCATGGAAACCACAGTGCGGGGAAAAAAGAGAGAAAGGGAGTTTGGGGGAGAGGAGAGAGGGAGGAGTTAGATTCTGGCTGGCTCATGCGATGAGACGCACAGATGCACGTGATGTGCCATGACTGTCTGGCCCTGAACTCTGGGGAGATTTACGACAAGGATTCTTAGAAATGGTTTAACACTATAATATCACAATGAACACTCCCGCTTTACAGCAGGCGGAGGATTTTTCACAGGATCTTTTCTTATGCCTACCCACAACAAAAGCACAAATAACATTAAATCAGAGCCAACTAAAAGTGCTTCTGTAGGAAACTTTTAATTAAAAAAAATATAAATAATCTAAGCCCGTTACTTCCTAGTCATCTAATTAAGGTTTTTTTTATTATATGCATAGGAAAAGTTATAGGGGAATACAATGCCAACTTTTATCTCTGAGGAAGGAGATTGGCCAATTTTTATTTTTAGTGTGTTTTCTACTGTGATTTTCTATAATAAACATAACTTTATAATCAGGAGGAAAAATGTTTTAAAATAAAAAGAGATCTATTTCCTGTAGTCTGGTAGACAAGGTACTCTGGCACGCCTGCTTAAAAAAAAAAAAAAGCTTAAAATGCTATATTAACTGTAACAAACATATTTTTAATCAATTGTTCGGAGATAAACACTAGTGAAAGGAGGCAGCCAGGGAGGCCGGTAAGCAGAGCTCTGAAGTCAGCTTTCCCCTGGAGGGTATTTGCCCAAAACTGGAGAAATGAGCATCGAAAAGAGTCCAGGACAAAATCAGCCCACGTAGGAGCCTAACAGAATGTCCCTCCCACAGAACACGAGACGTCCAGGTCCTCTAGCCTCGGTGAGCTAAGAAAATTGTCTAAAACTCTAAGACTCTGTAGCCAGTCAGCCCTCATCTCGTGTGATAGCCTGTGTGGTTCCTCTAATCTAAAACTAAAGTTTAAAGAGCTCTAGGCTGGTAGATCTCTAGAGCAACAGAAATGCAAATAGTCTCTGGAAGAACCCACCTTTAACCCAGGCCTCAAGAAATTCCCACAGAGGGTTAAAAACAAACAAACAAACAAACTTTCAGTCTGAAGGCTCCACATATTAGAATTATTATACACAGAAAATAAAATGTTTAAAGAAATAAGTTTTTGAAATACAAATAAAAACAAGAACTCAGCATGTGACAAAGAACTCAGAAGACATATAATTTAAATTACATCAATAAACAGGCTTAACAGCAGATGAGACCAGAATGAACAAAGAAAAAGGCAGATCTGAAGCATATTAAATGATAGATACTAAAAGCACAGAGAGACAAAGAGAAGATAGGAGAGGGAGGAGGTTAACAGACATAAACAGAGTGAAAGGTTTAACAAACATCTACTCAGAATTTCTGGAGGAAGAGAATGGAGCAGGACTAAAAAGAGAAAGGCTGAAAATTTTCCAGAACAGACTAAAGATATCAATCCATTACTTTAGAAAGGCCAATAAATTCTGAGCAAAATAAACAAATTAAAATAAAAAGAAATTCATATTGACCTCGATCTTAATGAAATTGCAGAGTGCTAAAGGCGAAGAGAAAATCTTAAAAGCAACGAATGACATAGCAAAAAGTAGCTTGGCGTCAAAGAAACAATCACAAGAATAAGAAAGAAACATATTTTCAGAGAACCAAAAACCGACTGCCACCGTCGGAGCCTCACCAAAGGAAATTCAAAGGCGGAGATCAGCAAATTGTGTTCTGTAAAGGACCAGATAGTGAATAGGTTAGGCTTTACAGGCCATGTACCCTCCGTCCCAGCTACTCCACCACTGTGACATGAAAACAGCCACAGAAGATACGTAAACAAATGGGCATGGCTGTGTCCCAATAAAAAACAAACTACAGCCTATACTCGCAGTCCAACCTGCTCTCCGCTTCTGCAAACAGCAGTTCCTTAACCCCTGTTCCCACAGATAAACTTCAGGCAGAAGGAACATGATTCAAGATCAAAGGTCTCCTATATGCCAGGGTGGTACATGTGTAATTCTAAACAAACGTCACTGTTGATACGATCATCTCCTGTGGATTTACAAAAAACAAGATACAGCTCAAGTAGTGTGTGTGTATATATATCACATAAATATATGACGAGTGGCATGAACATCGGGAGGAAGGCACTGAAACTGAAGTGTCACGGCTCTTACAGTGCTGAAGAGGAGAGAGTAAAATGTTAACTTGAAAACATAAAGCAAAAATTGACGGAGCGACATCATGGCGTAAGACTGTACATACCTTTCTCAGTAACGGATAGATCAGCAAATAAAGAACGACCAGTAGAGGTAAATATTTGAATAAGAAAAATGGTGATTTTGACCTAAGGGACATATACAGAAGACCACACCCAACAACTTTGAAATGTATATTTTCTACCACATGTGGAGCATTTATAAAAAATTTGATCCCAATATATTTGAAAGTTGAGAATCGATAATACACTAATATACCTAACACGACTCAAGAAGAAACATAAACTGAATAACCCTATGACCATTAAAGAAATTGAAATAAGTAGTTAAAAATCTTCCAATAAAAATGAGGCAACCCAGTTTTTACTATCGGATATTAAAAAAATAAATAAATCAGATCCTAAGCAACCTGGTCCAGAATATAGCAAAAGAAGACTCGTTTTTATGAGACTTGCATAACCCTGTAGGGTATTTGCCCGATTCTCCGACTCGTTTTTATGAGACTTGCATAACCTTGATACCAAAACCAGATAAGGAAAAAGACAATAATGTCCAAACTCACCACTTCTACTCAACATTGTCCTGGAGGTTCTAGCCAGAGTAATTAGGCAGAAATGAAAATAAAGGCATCAGTTGGAAAGGAGGAAATAAAACTATCTCTGTTCACAGATAACAGGCTCTTGTCTGTAGAAAATCCTAAGGAATCCAACTGAAAAATTATTAGAACTGATAAATGAGGTCTGCAAGGTTGCAGAACCCGATTGATGTACAAAACTCAATTTCTACACACTTGTAACAAATAATCTGAAATGAAATTTTAAAAAACTTTCATTTTTAAAAATTATTAAATGTTCATTTATAATAGCATCAAAATGAATAAAATACTTATGAGTAAATTTAAGAACTGCAAAAGTTATCATGTGAAAACTACAGAACATTATTGAAAACATTAAAGAAGATCTAAATAAATGTAAAGGCATCCCATGTTTACAGATTGGAAGAATTAATATGGTCAGGATGGCAATATTCCCGAAAGTAATCTACACAGTCAACACAATCCCTATCAGAATCCCAGCTAAATTCTTTGTAGAAATTGACAATCTGATTCTAAAATTTATATGGAATTGCAAGGGACGGCCAAAACTTAAAAAGGAGAACGAAGTTCAAGGATTCACATTTCCCGACTTCAAAACTTATTACAAAGCAACAGTAATCAAAATGTCTGGTATCACTGTAAGGGTAGACACACAGATACATCAAATAGAATCGAGAGTCCAGAAATAAACCCATGCACCGAGAGTCAATTGATTTTTGACATGGGTGCCAAGACCACTCAGCGGGAGTAGTCGCCAATGAATGGTACTTAGGTAACTGGGTATCTACATACAGAAGAGTAAAGATGAACCCCTACCTCACTCTGACCTCACTCTGTATACAAGACATGACTCGAAAAGGGTCAAAGACCTAACTGTAAGAGCGAAAACTATAAAACTCTTAGAAGACAACACAGGTATAAATCTTTGTGACCTTGGACTTGGCAATGGATTCCTACATAGAACACCAGACGCAACAACAACTATAAACAAAAATCAAAAATATGCAATAGCATCTGAAGCGTTAGGAACACAGGTGAGGAGCACGCAGCGTCGGCAGAGGGATGCACGCTTTATGTTCCCAACGCTCGGGCAGAAAAGATGACCCGCGTGGACCGGGACAGCGAGCCCCGAGGACAAACCCTGCGGCCCACACAGCCCGCAGCCCAATCACACGGGCAGCTTGGAAGCTGGTGACCTTACCAAAGTACGCTGTCCTCAAGGACGTGTAGAAGGAGAGCACCCCAGAAAATTCTCCTAGTAACTGGTAACTGGCAACGCCGCGACTCCGGACAAAACACACGCCCCGTAAAAACATGCCTGGCCATGGTGGGGTGGTTGTTTTTAAGTTAACCACTTCTGGGTACTGACTTCAGACATGCGGGGAGGGGGTATAAAAAGCCAGAGGAACAGTCTCTGGCACCAAAGGCACTTGCAGCATCACCAGAATCAAAACCCTTTATCACAAAAACAGTATCTGAAACATTAGGAACAAAACCACGACGGCAGATAGCACACATCGGTTGACAAATCACTCACAAAGATATTACTTAAAAGGTTCAGATGAAGAAAAAAGAAATTTCTATCAGCTCAGGTGGGCAGAAAAGGCATTATAAACGATCTCAAAGGTCTTCTAAAATATAGATCGGAGGAGGTCAGGGCTCACATGCGCCCGCACACCCACACTCACCCGCTGTGCCAGCAACTGGAGTACTGTGTTAAGCCCCTACAGAAATGACTATGGATCTGTGCACCATAAGGGTCTCCTGCTTGATTTTCCATAAATATAAAGCAAACGCGATTGGCATGAAGAGAGCTTTGGCTATTTCAAATCAAACCAACGTCTTTTTTCAGTAAAGCTATAAGCGATACCAGGTAGTTTTAAATAGGAACCTATTTAAACCTACAGCTATCCATAAATATCCAAGAAAAAGGGAAATGCACAAATGTTGACAGCAGCCATCGCAGGACTGGTGGGGACTGGCTCTCTTGCTCTTTTCCTGCATTTTCCAAGTAGGGTTTAAAAAAAAAAAAAGGAGCAAACAGTACTATTATAATTTTAAAAGAATTTTATTTTAAAAGCACATATACCGACATCCATAAACGTGTGGAATATCATTGGAAGACTCATAAGAAACTGGTAACAACGGAAAACTGGAAAATCGGGTGACAGAACAGTAAAGGGCAGGAAAACATACTGTTCACTGTATCCCTTTCTGTATCTTTTGAATTCAGTACCACATTTATTACCTACTTAAAAACAAACAGCGTTTGAAAACCCACCATGATATGAAACATGACATTTAAATTTCCCCTATGTAATCTTCACAAACTAGTCATGTACATGGAAGGTGTTAACAGCCTCAGTGAGATGTCTCACAGTTTCTGCAGTATTAACTGAAAGAACGTATCCTCAGGAGATAAGGGTCTCAGCAGGGAGCCCTCCTACGGAGTAGTGTTCCCAGGGCATCCCTGCAGGCTGCACCTGGCCGGCCCCCCCCCCCCCCCCCCGGTGGCTGCACCACGTGACATCTATTCCTGCGGCAATGGCAAGGACCGCCAGGCCCGTGGCCTCTGAGGGACCCCAGGCCCTGTGGCCTCCCTGCGGTGCTGTCATCTGGCCAGGCTGCCTCCTCACCCCCTGTGGCCAGAACGTGCCCTGCGAGGTGCCTGGGGCAGTGGAAGCTGGGGTCCGGTCCCCGGATGCTATAAGTACGGCTGCGTTCCCTGACCTGCAGCCTTTCCTAAAGCCATGTCTCCTTGGTGCCAGCTCAGTCTGAATGATCAGGGGACCTGAAACCCACTCTCTCAACAATGAACTAAAGTAAGCGCAGCATTCTGTCTGTTCGTAGTACAATTAGTGGAGACAATGACCTACTCATTAGATTATTGGGGAGCACGAGAATACAAATATGATCTTTTAAAAACTAGTGATAGAATTTAGCTTTACCATGGCCACTTAGTTTATGGTTAAAGTCCCCTGCCACTTGTCAGTTACAGATAGGTCACAGCGATTAAGCGGCTGTAAGGAAGGAAGTCACATAAGCACTTGCAAAGATTTGAATTAGAAAAGGTATTTTTAAAAATATTTAGCAAAATTAAACTTTATGAGCAACACATATCCATTTAAATTAATTTAACCAGGCTTCCTAGTTTTTAACTGTTTCATTCCATGAAGCATAAATAGTAAATGCTTATAAAATAGACTTCATTTGAAAGGCTTTAAATACAAGACACACAATTTAAGCACAAAACAATGCATTGTGGTCTCACGAACATATTTACAAAACATGGTTATGAAAAATTAACAGCTTCAGTTAGGTAGATAATACTACACAAGGCTTGCCTGACAAACAACATTTTAAACGGGAGAAAGAAGCACGGGCGATGTCAGTTAGTGTTATCCCCTTTGTAGTGCTGCGTGAGGTAAAGAAAACACATTTGCAAATTCTAGTAGTAATATTAAGTTGCTTGCTAATCTGGATTTAAAATAACATGAAGTCTTTAAAGGACTTAAGTTAGTAGAAAATTTTCATTTTCCAATTGGCCATGTGACCTTCAGAATACACCGAGGGTGCAAATCGCTAGTAACACGTACACGCCCCTCACGTCACACACTTCCTAGCACACACCTGGCACACTGCTGGCCGTTCCCAGGCCCTTCCGGCTCGATGACACACGTACAAACCATCGTTCTTATAAGGATCTCACATAAAGTCCAAAAACAAACAGGTTCAACAAAAGAACTAACCTGTGTGCTTTCATTTCTTAAAAAAAAAAAAAAAAAAAAAAGCCAGTACAAATCAGCTTTTTAACCCAAGTGAAAATCCATGTTTGAAAGCATCACAGCTGTGCTCATCTTCTTTCTCAGCTGAAAGGGTGAAGCACGATAGCCACAACTTTGTTACAGACTAAAATCCAACAGGTAATTCCGACTCCACCTATAAATAAAGAGATGCAACGTGAGAGAGAGGCCGGGAGCTTGCCCCAGTCCCTGCCCCTGGGGCCTTTAACTTAAGAGGAAATAGGGCGCTTCAATTCTTTCCGAGCAGTGTCGGGCTCAGACAAAGCTGGGATTCACAATACTTGCAGCTGACCCGCAGGGCTTCTTTACTGAGCAGGCATCACACACAACAAGCAGCACTGGTTGAGTTTCTCCTCCCTGCCAAGGAGCTGCGCATTCCTATTTATGACAGTCACAGACTATACGACCACCTGTGAGACTGTGCAGCAACCCTTCTCAAGACAGCTTTCAAAATGAAGCAATGTTTGCCCAGAGCTTTCTGCCGCGGATAAATGAGGGACAGGAAGGCGGGCCGCGGGAGTGGCCCACCTCCGACTGGCTGCCCTAAACACGGTGGCCTCCAGCTCCTCTGCTGAGCAACCTGAGAGCCCATCAGGGCTGCCCTCCCGGTCAGGTCCAGCAAAGGAGAACGCAAAGGGGTGGGGGTAGGCGAGGGGACGTGGCTAAACTGGAAATCTCTGACATGGTCAGTCCTTTTAACTTAGCAATTCACCTCCGGCATTATCAGGAATCACAACCTCGATCTAAAAGGAGTGTGCTGCTCGGCATCAGTCTTGGTAGAAAAAAATTAGGACCTAAGTAAGTATCCTTTAATGGGAAAATTAGTAAATGATGACACATCCAAATGAAGAAGAGCTATTCAAAATGCCTTAATAAAGTTTATTGATAAGAGAGAAGGCTTACAGCATACAGTAAAAAGGGGCAAAAAACTGCACGTGCTAAATGACCTTAACTGTATAAAGAGAAATGGGGGAAAAAGACTGGAAACAATACGCCACGCTGTTAAGAGGGGTCGTCCAGATTTCATGAGAATTTTTTTTGATTGTCCTTGTATTTGTAGTCACTCGGCAATGACATGTACTGCTTTCGACATCCAAAAGAAATTCTCTCTCAGAAACAAAAGAGCAGCCAGTAGCTGTGCCGGTAACTGTGACGCTGCAGAGGGCTGAGCTAAGGACCGAAGCGTCCCCGGCTTCGGGAGTGAGACGTGGCGTTGCAGTCAGCAGGGTACCGGCCCCAGGTGCTGGCTGGACTCCAGAAGCACTCCTGGGTTGGATTCCAGCTCTGCCACTTCACACTTGGGTCTAGGCATCCCAGACAAGTGAAGGGACTTCTCTAGCGCTCTTCGCTGCAAGCCTTGTGCGAGGCTGAGACATGGATGGCGGGCATGATGGCTGACGTCGTCTGCTACCACACACCTGCACGTGAGCCCACCCACATTCCTCCACTCTGTGTTCCAGAAAACTCTTACCTGCTACTCTGGTGGGAAACGCCACCAGGCGGTCTAGCGGAGTTATCCATTTACTCGGCACCACAGCCACGGGGACAGAATAATACTTCCAAATGAGCGAGACCATCAGGGCGGCCTGCAAAGACACCGCTGGTGGGTGGGAGCGACCTGCCAGCCACGGGGCCGGTCCCCACAGGGAGCCGCAACCTGAGGAAACGCCACGCCCGCGGCCCCAAGCCCCGGCCGCCCGGCCCCTGCGGCCAACAGCCACCAATGGGACAGGCGGCCGACCCTGAACAACCCAGGGCATGGGGCGCCCACCCCCAGGCAGTCGAAAACCCCAGTCTAACTTCTGAGTCCCCAAAAACGTAACCACTAACAGCCCGCTGGTGATCGGAACTTACCAAAACACAAAGTCGGTTAACACGTATTTTGTATTTTATATTATGTACTTTACTCTCACAATAAAGCTAGAGAAAATATTGATAAAATCATAAAGAAACTATGTATATTTCTATGACATATCTAACTTTTCTTAATATTTTCGATATTCCTTGGGTATACAGTTCATCTGCGAGTTTTATCGCATTGTCGCAGATATCTAAAAATTTCTCCAATACGTTTACGGAAAAACATCCACGTGTTAAGTGGACCCGCACAGTTCAAACCCACGCTGATCGAAGGTCAAGTGTATGCACTATTAAATTAGCTGACAAATTAACCAAGGTCTCCCCCAACACAGCTGCTCTTTCCTCATTGAGTATCTCCACTAAGTAGCCAGACGACGCTGAAGACACCTGACTCGTGACAAAAGCGATCTCACGCCGCTGAGTCCCCTGAAGGGCCGACTCCCCACCCACACTCGCAGAGGGGGCCCGTGGAGTTTAAATGGCGGGGAGGGAAACGACTCCTTTCCCTCTCTTCCAGAGCAGCCTTCCTCCCGCTGTCCTCCGTCCTCTTTTGTGGCCCTGAAAATGCCCAATGAGGATGCTGACGAGAGGGCCTCTGGCTGAACTCCAGTCCCTGGGAAAACTCTCTCATATCAAAGTGACAGGGCCTCGCGCTGGATGTACTTACTGCGTGCGAACAACCTGGGCTTTGGGGGGTTTGGCTTGAATCCTTTACCCCAGTAAAGACCCCTCAGAGGTCACTGAAAGCAGCCGCTGCAGTGTGTACACAGCACATCACAGCCTCAGGGCAAAGCAGCAGCAGGAGCAACAGTAGTCCCACAGGAAGTGGACAAGGAAAAGTCCCCAGATAAGAAACTGGTGACGCAATGGTACTAGACTTTCGTGAGCACGGTGGCTTACCTACCTGGAGAGCAGACGGTCACACATCTGAACACCGCGTAAGGAGCAATGGCCAAAACCACTGACCATCTCACAAAACACAACGTTCGAGTAAGTTTCTATCACTTCACCCCCGCCTCCCAAGCCCGCGCTAGAATAAGGGCCGTAGAAAGAACCCCAGAGAAGTTATTTCGGCACTCGTTTGCTTTAAAATCTCAGTATTTCACCACTCTAATCTAGAGACAGGCTTTCTTTCAGTCTAACTCACAAACTCACGGACTGTTCAGAGTCACACGGTGGCAAGACCCCGTGGCACAGCGGCTGAATGTCCAAAAGCCCAGTTCCCGCCCCTGGATGCGGGGGGCCACGTGTTCCAGAGCTCAGTCCATTATCGACCTCAGTGACCCCAGGTGGCACAAAAGGACACTCACTTGTAATATGTAGAAAACAACGCTTATAACCCATTTTATCTTGGCCAATTGAGCTGTCCGGGCTTTCACTGAAAGGAAAAACAAGATGAGACAATTACATCGGTCCTGAAAATATTCAAGCGCATATTTGACTATGTACTTATTTCCTCTCACGGAATATTTTCTAATTATATAAACATAAAACTGAACGTCTTAAAAGTCACCCATTATGTCCTTGTAAAATAGAATCATGCACAGATTGTGAGATGTGAAGCTTTAATTCTGAAAACCCTTAAAGCCATTCATCTAAGTCAGAGATCCTTTTTACAGTGCGCTTACCAACAGGACTAAATGCTCCTCCCCGACTTCCCAGTCTACACTGCACGCTAATCCACAAGGGGACTCTAGTGGGTCCCTCCGCATCTTCCGCTAGCCATGGGGACAGCTCTTTCACCAGGCCCGCTCTCAGCACACAGGTGCCCTGTGCAAACAGTCTCCATCACAGCAGACTGCTACGGGCAGGGCAAACAGATGAGTGCGAGCCGAGCCCTACCCTCAGAGAAGGACGCTGCTGGCATTTTCTAGAGGGTGGAAAAAGCCCCTGAGTATCCACTGAGACTCTGTCTAAGCTTCTCTCAGAAAAGTGCTGGGTTTGAAATGACAGTGTAACGAGTTGGCTCTGAAGGAACTCCAGCCCGGATGTTTCTGCGTTTAGAAAGCAAAGGGTCACCAGCAAATAAAGAGAAAGTATTAACTGTCAGTGGGTTCCTTCTAGACAACTTGAAAGTTTATATCGACATTTAGAACATCCAAGAAACAACACACGTATTCTACGAACATTTACACAAAGATTCCTCTCTGCACAGCTCTTACGAAGCTTTCCACACGACCAGTGAAAGTACCGTGAGTTTTGAGCTTATCTGTCATCTTGTTGATCTTCCTTTCCAGCCTGGCGTATCTGGCGAACTCATCCATCATGTTGACGGTGGACAGCTCTTGCTTCATGTCCTGGATCTCGGCTCTCATCTGAGACTCCTGCTCTGCATCCTTCTGCAGCACCCTGGACATCTGGGGGCAAGGACAGCTAGCATCAGCACCTTCCCATGTGGGGAACACAGTCTTCCCCACCTCCTTGAGGCTGCCTTGTCCTGGTCCTGCTCAACAACCGCAAAAACAGAAACTCCCTCCGATTTGAATCACTATTCACATCATATTTTAGCTCTAGCAGACAGGCCCGTGGATTGTAATATACAAATGTAACTTTCACTATTACTGAAAAATTGTAATGAGAAAATGAAAATCGTTTCATCCCCAGAGCTGTCACTCCGGTACAAGGACCTGGCATTTTCTTCCCTCCCTGAAGAATTCCCTCCTAAATCAAGAGGGCAGAGCAGGGTGGGGATGCAGGGAGCCAGTGATGAGGTGGGGGCCCAGAATGGGGACTTGGAGTCCAAGTGCAGTGAGGAGGGCATTCCCGCAGCGGGTCACGCTGGCAAGGGTGTCCAAGCCAGGCGTAGTGCTCTGCAGTCTCCAAGAAAGGGCAGCCTGGCATGGGAGTCGGAGCCCGGGCGGGGTGAGGGGCGCATTCGAGGCAGGAGAAGGCGGCCAGCCAAACACGGTGTCAGAGCTCCACCCTGGAGAGGGGCGGCGGTGGAGACGGGCGGGTGGTTATAGAGGAGTAATCAGAGAACAGGAGCCAGTTTTCTGTTGGTCCCGGGGCCCCTGCGCAGCACGCGCCCCTGCACCCCACATCGCGCGCGCTCTCCCGGCTTCGGGCTGGACTGAAAGCACCAGAAACACAGCCTGAAGTTCAGGGCGTGGCCCCTTCCCAGTCAGACGGCTTCTCCTGGGGCGTCTCTCCCACCTGCACCCTGAAACCCGGGCCGCGGTGGGGCAGCCTCTAACGGTCATGCAGGGGCAGCGTTCACCCTACCCGAGACCAGTACGCTCCTTGGAGCTTTTCACGGACCCGCACCACAAGCCCAGGTGGGACTGATCCCTACTTTTCCCTGTTTTGTACAACAGTAAGGCTGCACTCTGCTGAGATCGTTATGTGTTACCCTTCTGAACCCAGCTAACAAGCCCAACAAATACTGTTAAAACCCAGGAGGAAGAGCTTTAAGAAAGCTAACTGCGGTTGGACAGACAGGTTATACAGCCTGTAGGAAGCAGCACAGGACGTGACAGGGATTCAAGGTCAAACCCAATCCTCTTCCACCTAAATGATGAACACCAATCCTCACATGCAAGCCTTAACCAGGTCTGGACAACAGCACTAACCTCTCCTGACAATGGACTAGCTGCAGAGAATGGGTTTGGCATGGGCTTGGTGAAGAAGCCTGAGATGATGAAGGTCTTACTTATTACAGCTGCTGCAATATCCCAAACACACACTCCAACCTCCGCCTCAGCTAATAAGAAAGCATGCACAGTTCATAGCCTCTTTGAGCAAGTGCTATTAGTTGCATGTGGCTCCAACATGAGGTAAAACGGTTTGGGGTGCACAGGAAGAATGGAAGTCATGCTGCAAGAAAGATGGACAGGAAGCCCACAAAATGGCAGAAAATATCTGCATATCTAAAATATCACATATCTAAAAAGGAGTCAGTATCCAGAATATATAAAGAATTCCAAACCAAGCGACAAAAAATAAAAATAAAAATAAAAATATTGCCCCTCACTCCTGCTGTGAGTCTACAGAGGGCGCCCTTCCACTGGGGACAGCTCCTGATGCCCAATTTAAAAAATGGACAAGGACTTGAATAGGCATTTCTCTAAAGAAGAGACACAGATGACCAATGTTTTAGCAGCATTACTCATAATTGTCAAAAGGTGGAAACAACCCAAATATCCACTGAAAGATAAACAGATAAAATGTGCTATACACATATATGGAATAATACTCAGCCTTGGAAAGAAATGCAATCCTAACACAAGCTACAACGGATGACTCCTAAGACATATGCTGAGTGAAGTAAGCCAGACATAAAAGGACAAACACTGTGTGATTTCACTTATATGAGGTACTTAGAGTTGACAGATTCATATAGACAGAAAGCAGAGAGAGACTGGGGACTGTTTTAATGGTTACAGTTTTGGTTTAGGAAGATAAAGTTCTGGAGATGGATGGTTGTGAACACCACTAAGTGTGAATGTACTTAATGCTACTGACCTCTATACCTAAAAATTATTAAAATGGTAAATTTTACATTATCTCTATTTTACCATAATTTTTTTTTTTTTAAGGAAGAGGGCAGGGGCCAGCTGTTCAAGGGTCTTTTATGGAATGCTAAGGACTTGCAACATCATCTTAAAGACTAGGCGGCATCAGAAAAGATTCCGAACGGGGTGGGGTTCAGAGAGAAGTCCCTAAGCCTCAGAACAATAGGGCTATGTAAGGCCCTAAAATAGAGCTTTATGCAAAACAGGCACTCATGAATACTGGTAGAATAAAACATAAAGGAATAGAAATCCTGCCGCCACTAGCCATTTATATCAGGAGAATAAAGCAGGAATAACTGTTTCCCAGAATAAGACTACAAGAATAAGGCTACAACATGTGCAACCAGTATTTTTAGTCTGAGTCAGCCTCTCGTTCCCACTGTCGCCAAGAAAGGGCGCCCTTCCTAAGGGAACAGCTCCCTATGTTTCTCCCACACACGCACCCCATCAAATTTGTCAGCGAACCCCTATTCGTGCTGTAGTAGGCAGAGGAGCAGCACTAGGAGGATCACAACCCAAGGACCAAATCTCCACCCCGCGGGATAACTGTCTGAGTAAGACTCCTCTGGGAGGGAAAAGGAAGACGGGATGACGTGACAGTCACCCCAGACAGCAGCTGTGACAGCGGGACAGGAGGTAAGTACACGTGCCCTAGCAAAACGCCCCGCAGGGACAACACTCCCCAGGGCCCGCTGCTCCTCTGGATACGGGAAACAGCACGCAGTGCTGAGATTCTCGGTCTACACTGTCAACCATCCCATCGCACCCCATCCCACCCGCCAGATGGGCGGCTCCAGCACCGAGATCCGTCGCCGGGACCTGGCAGAGCCGCCACGCCGTGCGAGGAAGGCCGAGGCCTCCGGCGGACCCTGGACGCCGCGCTGCGCCGGGCACCGTCCCCGCGGCAGCCGAGGGCTGCTCGATGCCCTCAAGGACCAGGAAATTAGGGACATGAGTGCGGATGGCGGGGGCCACTGAGAACCCCCAGCCTGAGGCTTGCTGCCACGTGAAAGCGTGGCCTGGGGTGGCCAGGTACTTCTTTCTCAAAACCCAGAAGGGCCCAACCGAGACGCTTGTGCGGCGGGAACCCGGCCCTCGCGCAGCCAGTCGGAGACCCCCGTGCGCCACTTACGAAGGAGGAGAATGACGGAAGAAGGATGCGGAGCACATTGCACCCGAACACGAAGCTGAGCACCAGCAGCCACGCCCAGCCGTCGGCCTCCGCGGAGCTCATGCCGGGTGCCCCAACCGCGCGAGCTCCGCTACGGCAGCTCCATGGGGACTGAGCCCGCGACCCGGCCCGCGATCCCGCACAGCGAGGCCTAGCGCGCCGCGCACGCACGCCGCGCCTGCGCACTGCGCCGCACTTGCGGGAAGGCGGGGCCGCCTTTTTCACACGGCCGCGGCTAACGCGACGGCCTTCCCGGCTTCCGTAGCCTCTGCACCCGCACCCACCGTTCCCGCAGGACCAGGGAGACGCATTCCTACCCTCTCTCTGGTGTCGTGTCTGCAATGCACTCGTGTTATGATGTAATTAGTGCTTTTTTAAAAACTGACTCACTTTTAGTCCTAAATAAATCTGTCTAGAAATAGAAAATTGCCATATGTGTAATAGCAAGTAACTGTAAAAAGAAATGTTTTGTAGTATATGTAGAGTGTATTAAGTTTACATTTCAAAAATAAGCACTGTAATAAATCTGAACAATTTGCAAAACCACATACCTGAAAAATAAGTGTTAAAAAAAGAAAAATAAGAATTAAAAATCACTGTTTATGGATATGGTTCCAGAGTGTAGTGGTTAGCACGTCTGCTTTACATGCAGAAGGTCCTGGGTTCCCACCCCAGTGGAACCATAGTCTAAGGTCTATAGCCATGCCACCCTGAACAAGCCTGATGTCTGATCTCAGAAGCTAAGCAGGGTCAGGCCTGGTTAGTACTTGGATGGGAGACCACCTAGGACAAACAGGTGCTGTAGGCATAAATAATAATAAAAAACAAAAATAAAAAATCACTGTTTACAATCAGCCTGGAATTAAATACTTAACCTACATTTAGGTCTGTCAAGGTAAGAAATGAGTTTGTTTGAGCCAAACCGATGACAATTGTGGGAAAGCAAAATCTCAATGGCTTATGAAAATGCTAGAATGACAGTGTTGCTGCTTATTTTATACATTAGCCTCAAAGGAGGAAATGTAAGGAGGGTTAGATGAAATACATCGGTGGTAATAAAGGGTCAGGAGAAAGCAAAATGGGGAAATCTCTGGGATTGGATAAAAAGTAGAATGGAGAGACATCTTTTACACTGGTGAGTAGAGGAGAATTAATAATTAACATTTACGGCATAGAGATGTGGTATTCAGGGAACGTGATAACAATGAGGGATTCTGTGCTCCAGAAAAGGGACTGCTCTGACATTCCAAGGGTATGTTATCTTAGATGCAAAAAGACAATAGACAGGCTCACTTAAGGTAAAGATTAACCTTTGTTAAGGAAGCTACAAGCTTAAGATGTGACCACCTGTTATGAAACACTTTTAGTTAGGAATTTTTATATTCAGACCTCTGAATGTTTTTATATTCAATCTCTGAGTTTGTAGGACTCACTATGCTGGCCTCCCCTGAGCTTGTCAGGTTTAGTATGTGGCCCCTTTTTTGCCCACAAGGTGAAGATGAAGTTTTACAGCAAAATAATCCCAATTCACATTGATGTATGGTAAATAAAGCAAAAGATGTCTAGCCACCTCTTCTAGATATCTAGTTGGAGTCTGAGGACTAACACCTAATTAAAATGAATCAAGGAGCTGTGGTTCTACAAATTTCTATTTCAAGAAAACATGTGAAATGAAGCTGTTTAATAGCAATAGAGTGAATTATGTCCTTGGAAAGGCATCTTGGCTGGTAGGTGATGCTGAACTGACCAAAACTAGAGACAGGCTTGGAGACTGCCTCTCCTCCACAGCCTTCCCCTTCAGCTGTACCATCCAAAGCTGCAGCTAGGCTATTGGCTCCTCTACTCGCTAGAGAGTTAGAAGAACTTAGAGGGAGAAACCACTTCGCGAAGAGTGATGGCAGCGCCTCCTCTGTCTCTATCTCCTCCTCTGTCTCTGCCTTTCAGGCTAAAGAGCGTAACTACACATGAACCTCCTTTCTTTAGTATGCATTTTGCTTTAATCCAAGCTAGCTTTGTTTAGCCTGATAGAACTAAAACTCACTTGCATTCTTTCCACTAGATCCTCCTACCTGTTACGTATACTGTATGTCCACTCTTTTAATCATTAAGCTGTTAGGACATTAGGTTCTGGTCAGCATCAAACTCACTTAAGATTACAGCTTCAGATCTATCAACCATGACCAAGATAACAATAGCCAAACCTCAAAGCAGAATAAGGTTTTAGTCAAACAAAATAAACACCTTGGCCTCAGTTATGTTTCAGCTCCAGACTCATGGAATGGAATGGTCCCACAGACCACATGCCCTTGGAACCAGACAGAACAACCCGGTGACTGACATCAGGACCTAACGCCATGATCAATTGCCCCCTGCCTTAGCCCCGACCAATCAGCAGAGCCCATGACCCCAGCTCCCATAGTAACCATGATTAATGATTTTCTCTTATGTAACTCAGCCACCCGAGGCCATTGGGGAGCCAGGTTTTGGGGAGCACTAGTTCACCTTCGTCTCCGGGCTTTATGACAGTTCTTTAAATAAACCTTTACTTTCTTTGCTTCAATCCCCTGTTTGTATCCTATTTGACTTGGAATCACACAGGCAAGTGGCCCCTTTGAGTCTGCGGTAACTAGAGGAGAGTATCAACTGTTCCCCACTCCTACTACATCAATATCCTTCTACCATATACCCCTAGGAGGAGGATCACCGTTTCCTAGTGAGGCAAGAATTTGACAAAAAAAACACTGGAAAATGTCCTTGACTATGCAGCAGCGGTGGGAGAGGACCTGACCTTCAGAGGCAACCCAATTTGAATAACTCAGGTCTCTCCTATTATTTTGTTGGACAGCCCTCAAAAGGAGCACCAATACCTGAAGGCAGAATTTTTCTACTAACATAAGGAAAGGAAATGTGAAAGCCAAAATATCTCAATATGAATCGGTCTAGAACTAGAGATGAGATCAGAACTGAGTGACTTAGGGTCAGTTACGGAGGGCAGCCAACACAATGTGGATTCCTCTCAAGACAGGCACACCCAGAAGTCAGTGCTGAAATGCAAGGTGAAACAAGGTGGCTTTGAGCATGCCCAAGACAGTGAAAATAGAGAGGACAAAGAGAAGAACCAATTTAGTGGGGACTGAATTTACCTATTCTTAGCTTCACTCACTTAGCTTTACTAAATGAAAAATGAGAATGAGGAGGAGGATGATGGCCACATACAGAATTGAATCAAAGAGCAGACTGACTGTCTTTCCACCAGGAACTAGGGGAACAACAATATTTGGAGCAAATTAAGTAAAATCTGCAGTGCTTGTTTCTGTTATTGGTACAAACTAAGCTCAGGTAGCTACCTAGAATGCACAAATTTTATAGCTATTGCATTGCTTATCAGCTTTCAGAGTCCTGGACATGTCTTACATGTCCGCAGCCTGTTTTAGGATACAGGGTAGCTAACAATAACTGAAGTATGAGGAGCTCTTTGAAAACTGCATTTTAGTAGAGCTGAATATTTAAGCATTCTTTCTTTTAATTACAGCTGACATTTAATATTATATTAGTTAGAGTGTACAACATGGTGATTAGACATTTATATAACTTACGAAGTGATCCATCCCCCTGATAAGTCTAGTGCCCACCTGGCACCATACGTAGTTATTACAATATTATTGACCATATTCCCTACACCGTACTTCACATCCCCATGACTGTTTTGTGCCGGCCAATTTGTACTTCTTAATCCCTTCACCTTTTTCACCCATCTTCCTTCAACCCCCTCCTATCTGGCAACCATCAGTTTGTTCTCTGTATCTATGAGTTTGTTTCTGTTTTGATTGCTTGTTTATTTTGTTTTTAGATTCCACCATATAAGTGAAATCCTATGGTATTTGTCTTTCTCAGTCTGACTTATTTGAGCATAATACCATCTAGTCAAGCACTCTTGTTTGTGTGTGCATATGCACGCATGCAGGTACATATGCATGAGCAGCGTGAGGAGCTAATCAGAGAGAAAAATATAATAGATTGTAATTTGAGCTATTTACCTGTTTTTTAACTTGTTAAAAAAGCAGTTATGAAAAATTTTTAATGCAAACGTTAAATGATCCTTAAAGATAGCACTGTTGATATTGCTAGAGAGTGGCCGAACAACACTGTGAATACACCAAATGTCCCAGGATTATACACTTTAAATTGGTTCACTACATGTCATGTGAATTTCATCTCAATTAAAAAATATTTGCTTGAACCAAATAACTTTAAAAATGTTTTTATTTCATTTCTTTGTTATGCTAAGCCTTCTGAATATGCAAAATTCAGTAGGCTAAATATTAATCTGCTTATTACTGCAAATTATAGACTTCATTTAAATCTCAAATTTTCACAAGGTGTATACTATGCCCAAAATTTTATCTCTAAATAAACCTTTCATTAGTTTTTAAAAAATAATTTCAAACACCTAGAGAAGTTGCAAAAAATTAAAATGGTGTCAAGAATACCCAATAGCTTTTACTGAGATTCACCTACTTTAACATTTTACCCCATCTCCTTTATCATGTTTCTTCTCTCTTTCACTACATCACTAAGAATATTCTCTTATATAATCACAGTACATTTATCAACTTCAGTAAAGCTAATATTGTTACAATACTTTTATCTATCTGCCATTTGTGTTTCCATTTTTTCAGTTGACTAAAGAATGTCCTTTGTAGCATTTTTTCCCCTCCAGTACAAAATCCAGTCCAAGGTTAGGTATTGCATTTAATTGACATGTCTCTTTGGCCTCCTTTAATCTGGAACTTTTCCATAGTCTTTCTTTGTCTTTTCTTACATTGTTGATATTTTTGAAGATATAATTTCCCTAAAAAGAAAAAAAAATAAAGCTTTTTAAGAAACTGTTGAACTATTTTCCAAACTGGCTGTGCCATTTTACATTCCAACCAGCAGGATTTGAGTCCAGTTCCTCCACACCCTCGTCAATATGTGATATGGTCAGTTTTTTAAATCTAATCATTCCGATAGGTGTGTAGTGGTTCTCATTATAAATGAGATTTTTGCTATATTTGCATTTCTCTAATGATTACTGATATTGAACAGGTCTCCATGTGCTTTTTGTCATTCTTATATGTTCCTTGACAGAGTATGTTCAAATTTTTTGACCCCTTTTTTATAGAGTTGTTTATATTCTTAGAACTGCAGAGTTTTGAGTTCATTCTACATACAAGTCCTTTATCTGGTGTATGCTTTGCAAATATTTCCTCCCGGTCTGCAGCTTGTCTTTTCATTCTCTTAAAAGTGTATTTCGAGGAGATTTTAAACTATAGTGACAGAAGGCAGATAGATCAGTGATTGCCTGGGGGACTGAGGGAATGACCAAGATTGACTGAAAATGGTCAGGAAGAACCTTTTCCAGGTGTTTTACATGTTCTAAAACTGGATTGTGGTGATGATTGTACAACTATGTAGATTTACTAGGGATCATTGAATTTTACACTTAAAACAAGTGATTTTTATGCAATGTTTTTTTACCACAATTTAAAAATTGTGTAAAAAATTGTGCAAGGTGTAAAATGATGGCGAACAAAATGTCCCCTGTCCTTATTCTCCTGTGGGCTTAGCTAAACAAATAACTATAGTGCTGTCAGTAATTGCCAGAATACAGAGTATTTAAAAGGGATGCGTCAGTTTATCTAGATAATTGTCTATGTCCTAGTTCCAGGGTTGAATGACAGATTTATGGGTGTTCATTCAATTGTTAAACAATATAAAATAAAGAGAGTTATGCTTGAAGTAATGATTGTGTATGCACCATTTCAAACCTTTTCCAAAAAGGTACTATAAGATGCTGTTAAATACGGAGGGGTCTCATCTAAGGTAGGGGTTGAGCATGCGAGAGTTTTCAAAGTTTTAAGTGAACTTTAATAAAAATAATTAAAGCCAAAATTGGGTTCTGCAAGCACAGTTTGCTGTTTTAAACATTGTGCCAAATAACATATATGTACATGGTTATTCACTGCAGCATCCTTTATAAGAGCAATGTCCAGTCGATAGAGAATTGATTTTAAAATGTTTCGTACATCTTCACAGTGGACAATGAAAGAACAACAAGAAGGAATTTAAAAGCATTACTATGAAGCAACCTCCATTACTAAGGGGAAAATGCAGATGCCAAATGGTGTAAAAAATAAAGGGAAAATGAATATATACACATTTGATCACATATGTATACAATATCTCTGGAAGGATACACAAGCAGCAGCAGTGGCAGTTGCTTCGTGGGAGAATTAGATATCTGGGAACACAGAAGTGGAAGAGCGACTCTTCTGGAAACCATTTTCTACTCTTGAAATTTTGCACCACATAAATATTTTTTCCAAAAATAAACAGAAATATAAAAGGTGGCATCTCTAACTCCCTCATGCTTACACAATAGGCATCACAAACTGAAATGCCTTCAGAGGTCAGGCGGAAAATATGGATGAGAAAAATCAGCAGGGCTGGAGCCCCGGGAAACTGAAAGAGTACCTCCTTACAAGGGCAAGTGCAGCCTCTGGAATGCACACACGAAGGAGGCCGCGAAAGGTTGAGTTCAATTTGTATGACATCCTGATTTTGACATGTTGGCCAAAAAAAATCTTTAAAACTTTACTGATGATATATAACCAAAAGTGGATGTGTACACATATACACGTCTATGTACATGCACGCAAGTCAATTCATATAAAGTGAACACAACAGTGCAACCAACATTCAGACCAAGAAACAGAACGTGACCAGCTCTCCCTTCCACTACGTTGCACTCTCCTCTCTTCCAGCCACTAGCTCCTGACCCACCGCCGACCAGGGACCACTATCCTGACTTCTAACAGACTAGATTTGCCTGCCTTTGTATGTTATATGAATGGAATCGCATAGTTTGTGTTCTTTGAGGTCTGGCGCCTTTCTCTCAATGTTGTGCTTGTGAAATTCACCCACGCTTTAGAGTGTAGTTATGCGAGCGACTAGTTAAAAAGGCGCACGAGCTGGGTGCGCGTGCTTTCGGCTTCAGTTCAGCGAAAGGACAGGCGGGCCCAAGGGGTCTACCAGTGGACACGTCCTGGGGACAGTGAAGGCCGGGACTCAGGAACTCCCAAGGCTCCCGAGTCGACCCGCCTGCACCCCTGGCTCCTCAAGCAATGGAGGATCAAAAGGACGCTACCCAGAAAGCACGGACACCAAGCAACCCAGTGCTGGAATACCGCCGCGCCCCAACCGCCAGTCCGGGGACGTCGCAAAGCCCCGCGCCTGCGCAGTGGAGCCTCACGCTTCGCCAGCATTGCTTCCCACACCCTCCCTTCCAGCGCCTGCGCACTGGGACGCTTCCCGCAGGCCTACGAAGCTGGAGACCCTGGACACTAGCCTTTCTTGACGACCGAAGTGGGAGAAATAGGCTAGTACTTGACTCCATTGTCTCCCATGCCAGTCTACGAGGCTAACTGTAAACGTCCCATCGCAATTCACACTAGGGGGGCGGGGCCGCTCCTGCGGACTTCCCGGACACTGGTGTGCGCCCAGGTATCCAGGAGTTGTGGGAGGGGCCACCCGGCGACCACGTGGCAGGGTCCCGCCAATCGGCGCGCAGACCGCACTTTGCGGCTCTTCTTCAAACTACCGTGAGGCGAGAGCGGCCTGTGGGGCCCGCCCCCCCCGCCTGGGTCTGGGGCCACGCGAGACGGCGGCGGGGGTGGGGGCGCCGAGGGCGGGGGCGGGGCGCAGTGGTCGAGTGACGGTCAGCTTCACCTATTCTGGGCGCGGACCGCGGCGGGGTGGGCCCCGTAGCCAATAGGAAGGGGCTGGGGCCGGCCCGACCGGCGGGGAGGGGGAGCCCGCGGCCGGGGAACGCGGGGGGAGGAGGAGGCGGGCTTCCAATCCGGTTCCATCCGGTTCTCCCACCGCCCCCGTCGCGGGTCCGCAGCTTCGGGCGGCGGGAGGAGCGGTCGTTGCCAAGCAGGCCAGGTTCGCAAAGGCTCTCGGCGCGCCGCGGCCCGCAGGCACCCGGCACGCGCCCGCCCCGCCGCCACGATGCCCAAGAGGAAGGTGAGCGGGGCCCGCGGCCCGCACACGCCCCCTGCGCCGCTCGGCCTGCCGCGCGCCCCGCGAGGGGTAGGCCCGCCGCGGACCGCGGACCGCGGCCGCTCTGGGCCCTGGAGGCGCCCCGGGACCTGCGGCGGCGGCGGGCGGGCGCACGGCGGCCCCGGGCGCGGTGCTCTGGAACGTTCGGCGGCGGGAGGATCCGGGTGGGAGATTCGAACGCGGCGGCGGGAAGCCGCTGACGTCACGCGGCCGGGCATTGTTCTCGCGGGCGGGCGAGGGAGCGCGGGGCGCGCGGGCACTTTTGTTCGCGGGCTGCGCTCACTCGCGTCGGCTTCCTCCCGCAGGTCAGCTCCGCCGAGGGGGCGGCGAAGGAGGAGGTAAGAGCCCGCTCCCCGGCCTTGGGGGGCGGGAGAGGGTTCGCTTGGAAATGCGTCCCTCATTTCTTGCCCATTTTCCCTTTCTCTCTTAAAGCCCAAGAGGAGGTCGGCGAGGTTGTCAGCTGTAAGTAAAGAGAGCCCCGAACCCGTTTCTTCTCCTTGGGGTCGTACCCAGCGAGAAACTCAGTGCTACCTTTGCCTTTCAGAAACCTGCTCCTGCAAAAGTGGAAACAAAGCCAAAAAAGGCGGCAGGAAAGGTAGGTTTCAAACTTCCGAGACCGTGGTGTCTTCAGAATGTAGCAGGGCTGCTCGACGTGACTTTTTCTTTCATAAAAAGCTGTTGACGACTAAGATCTTGACTTTCAACGTGTCAAAGGAATTGATAACTATATTTCACTCTCCTGAAAAGTCGAAATTTTATCATGTTTGTTTAAATTTTGTTTTGAATAACAAATTTTCTGGCGTGGGTAAAATAAAATGGATGCAGTTTATATGTTCCTGGCTTACCGGATTATAATGTCACATTAACGCTGCTGCAGAATTTAGGAAACAAGACGACTAGGAATATTAAATATTAACTTGAGTACACAAAGGAAACCTATTCTTTGTGAACGTTATGGTCAGTGCATGTCCGTTCGTTGCATGCTTGTACTTTGATGATAACAGCAGAGCCAGGACTGAGGCCAAGAGAAGGGGAATGTGTAAGTTTTTGCATGTAAAGTCTGCAAGCCAAGGTAGGGGATCATATCTTACGTGCGTGGGTAGGCCAAGAGTTGTGTTCTCTGAGACCAGCACTAAGTTTCCTACAAGTATTATATTTGCACGTAGGTGTAAAGGACTTCGCTAAATCATTTTTTCCTAACAGGCTTTGGAGTTAGCTCTGGAATAGATTCGTGATTGCATAATTCACATTGCAGGTCTTTGAAGTTCTTGGGGCTGTGCACATTTGAAAACTTGGACAAGTAAAATATGTGTAAATCATCTCTTACTTTGTATTTGGATATAGCGTTGAAACCACCCTCTGTGAAGTTCTCTGTGTCCTTCAGTGGAAATTCGTGGTGTGATTAATCTCTGTTCACTCAAAACTTAAGTGAGAATTTGCTGTTTGAAATTGCCAAAAAAAAAAAAAAAATCTATAAGGGCCACCATTCCTTTTCTAAAAGTGTGGGTGGAAGCTTGCATAATCAAAGAGTTTTGGGTTTTTGTTTTTATTTTTGTTTTGTTGTTTGGTTTCCTTAAACATTATGCAGAGCTGGGTGTAAAAAACCTCGTGTTTCTTTAATAGAAAGTTTGTTTTGTGATTGTTTTCTAAAAGGGTTAGAGGAAGGTATAAGCATAGTATGTCAGCTTAGAAGTTCTCACACCAGAAGATGATGCAGTAATTCTCTGTACACAGTACTCCAGAAACTTTTCTGGAAGGCTAGGGAAAAAACGGCTGATCGTGTTGCAAAATGTTGACAGGAACAGTGTACTATTATTACCCATCTTTTTTCTTCACTTTTTAATAAAGCAATTGGCTGAAATACAATGCCTGGTTCCCTTTTTTAAATTGTTTTTATTTATGTCTATATTTTGATTTCTCCTAAGGTTTCATTTTGTTTTTGTTTTTAATGAAAACTTCTAATTTTATCTCCCGGTTGGGACTTCAAATGTAAGCAACATTTTTTTTTCTGTCTCAGAGGTCAACAGATAAGTCGTTTTTTTTCTTTTTTCAATGATGTACTTTTTAAAATTTTTTCATTATTTTATTATTTTTTTAGGTGAGGCAACCCTTGGTTGACCTCACAGATTGCGAGGACCTTGTCGTCTTACAATGCCTTGTTTTTATTTTATTTTTTATGCCTACAGCACTTAGTCTTCCTAGGTGGTCTCCCATCCAAGTACTGACCAGGCCAACCTTGCTTAGCTTCCAAGATCAGACAGGATTGGGCTTGCTCAGGGTGGCATAGCCGTGGGCTTCATGTTAAGTGTTCGGTTTGTCCAAAGAAAAAGGGTGGGAGAGTGGCTTTTTTTTTTTCAGTTTATGTAATACAGCTTTGTCTTCATAACTGATCAAAGCTTTAAACAGAAGTAAAGCTTTTGCTGAGTTGATTATGATCCTATGGGCTAGACATGCCGTTTTCAGAGCACACGTGTCCCATTGTGTGCTTTTGACTATAGAAGTAAACATTTTAAAAGTTGAAATACACTGGGGAAAGGTATTAATTCTTCCCAGCAATTAATAGTTAAAAGTACTATTTCAGTCCAGGCTATTGTATATACTATTTTAATTTTTAAGGTTTTTATTACATATTTAAGTTACTGCAGTAGTGGTTATTAATTAATGAGAAATATAAAGAAATCAGGTCGCAAATGAATAGTTTCTAAGTACAGAAGCTGTTATGACACTTCATGGTAGCAGTGTGTGAAACAAGTGTGTGTGTTTACATAATGTATTATTTACTCTAAAGATACTAAATAATTAGTCATCATGCTGTCTTTATGTATGGAATTCCTCCACTGATACAGGATACTGATTTTAACCCTCGACACTGAAGTTTGTGAGATCTACCTGTGTGTCTTTGTGGCCATTTAACTCAAGAATCGGTCAGTACTGATAGGGGTCTTTTATACAACTTACCGGTGAGCTGGGTTTCTTTAATTTAGATGTTGCTATTTCATTTACAGGAAATAAATGTTGAGTATTTGCTCAGCTGTTGCTTCCTCATTGATGGATGATATCCAAAAATGTCATTTTATATTACTTTAAAGTGGCTTAAATTTTGAACCTGTTTTGTTATAATTAATTAACAGCTTCTTCAAACACCTAAACGAAAATGATAAACTCAAAATTGACCCTTTTAGCTACTCATTACATGATATTAAGGGAGTATGTATAGCAGGTAGCCTGACGGCGTGTTGCGTTTTTCAGATGTCGGCCCTACTGTGAGGGTAAACGTCTCAGCAGGACAGTGGGTATTGGCCAGTTTGGTTACTGTTCATGCCTAAAGGAAATCTGGGAGTTCCAGTGGGAGGAGATGTCTCCAGGTGTTCTCCACCTCATTTGTTCTGTGGTGCGGAGCTTCAGGGAGCAGTGGGTGGTCGAGAAGGTACAGGAGTGGTGTCGTCCGGGCTACAGGTGTGATCATCGTCAGAGGTCCAAGAGGCAAGCAGTCAGGTTCTCCTTAGACGTGTGCACATCCTGATGATGGGTGTGCCCTAGTGAGGCTCGTGTAAAATGTGTCATATATCGGGGCTGACCTGTGACAGTATTAAAACAGCAACTGGTGTGGATTCTATGTAGCAGGTCAGCAAATGTTAGTGTCATCTTTGTGCTCAAAATACATACTTTTATTCTGTCACAGGATAAATCTGCAGACAAAAAAGTGCAAACAAAAGGGAAAAGGGGAGCAAAGGGCAAACAGGCCGAAGTGGCTAACCAAGAAACTAAAGAAGATTTACCTGCAGAGAATGGAGAAACTAAAAACGAGGAGGTTGGGAACGTTTATGTGTTGTTTTTCAACTCAGAACAGTAGATAATAAATTGTGTACTTTCATAGAACAGATAAGGCAGTCCTTATTTTTTATAACTTTGAAAGTTTTATACAGTAACCCCAAGTGAATATGGGTTATTTTTATGGGGAGAAAAAAAACAAAACAAATCGTTTCTTTTTTTAAGGCAGTGAACAAGAAATTTTATTCAAAATTTGGCCAGTAACAGATGTATCGTCTATATTATACATGTGGCTCATTAACATAAAAAGATTTAATCCACTAAATGGTATGACACTTTCTTTCACATAACCTTCAGGCTTTGTTTAAACAAATATTTAGTCTTTTTTTCAAATTGCCATCTATAGAACTGATGTCATCCTGTTTTTATAACCTTATTTTATGCGTGTTTCCGTTTAATATATGTTGTCGATAGATTAGCATTGAACTCGGAGCCAACAGAAACCTCATTGTAACTCACGTCCAGATGGAGTTATCCATCACGTGTGTTTTTGCCATGAGGGGCATCACAACATCCTTGTACTTCTACTACATCATCCAAGAAAAAAAGGCAGGAAAAATATATGAAATGTGTGACACTAAATAGACTGTGAAAAAGGTGCTTGTTTACAGTATTAGAGCTGAAACAAGGCAGAACTACCTCAGCTGCCAGTGTGCCTTTTGGATGACTTATTTGCTGGTCTGCATGCACAGGACCGTGAAAGTGCCATGTGTATTGGTTTGGGAGTTACAAATAAGTTAGTGAGGAGGGGAATTTACAAATACAGAATCTACAAATAATGAGTGTCCACTATTTCTGAGATCTGGTTATCTATAAGTAGATGCAGTTTGTTAAATGCTAAATATATCCAAGATTATAGCAATGACACAAATCAAACGCTTGATCATGTTTTCTTTGATTGCAGAGTCCAGCCTCTGATGAAGCAGGAGAGAAAGAAGCCAAGTCTGATTAATATCATGCACCATGTCTATCGGTGGTCCCTGTCTCCCTTCTTGTACAATCCAGAGGAATATTTTTATCAACTATTTTGTAAATGCAAGTTTTTTAGTAGCTCTAGAAACATTTTTAAGAAGGAGGGAATTCCACCTCATCCCATTTTTTAAGTGTAAATGCTTTTTTTTAAGAGGTGAAATCATTTGCTGGTTGTTTATTTTTTGGTACAACCAGAAAATAACGGAATATTGCGTATGGGAGGCTTCGATTGTCTTGGGTGTCAGCTTAACATTCCATAGATGGGGGTAGTTTTTATATCCTGTAACACAAAGCGTACTAAATGGCAGTTTGGAGTCAGTGTTGCATTTACTATGTCTTGAACATTTAAATCTATTCCATGTTTTTGGTAGAATTGTTTCCTAAAGAAAACCACTCCTTGGTCTTGGCTCTCCCTCAGAATTGCGTGTGACATCTTCGTCGCGGTAGTCCAGGTTTCCTAGTAACTGTTAACGTGCTGTGAACGATTGAAAAATTTGATTACGTAGTGTATATGATATTAAATTGTGAATTAGTGGGACTTTGATGTCAGCATATCAACATTTGAATATATTGGTACTCGATATTCTATTGAGGAAAATTAGCCTCCAAATTTTAAGCTGGAAAGTCACTGGAATAACTGGTTAGAAAAGAATCACAACTTCATGGCTAAGTTTTTGGTACGTTAAGAATTGTGTACAAATTGAAATGTCTGTGTACTTCTCAAAACAACCAATAAAAAAATCTCGATTATGAAAGAATTTTTTGAAGCACGTGATTTACGTTCTGGCCTATATTTTTTCTGTAATGCTTGCACATCTACAATGTACTTTGAAAATGTATGACTAGTTGGTTGAATGGGGAAGCAGTCCAGTGTCCCGAAGCAAAGGAAATTACATAATCACTCACTCTTCATACGAAGTGAACTTGTAAGTGCTGATGGCTGCAACTAGGCCCAGTGTGGTTTGCATTTGCTGAGTTTCAAGATTGTCTTTCTCAAGGGTTGTGCTTCACTTTTGCCATCCGAGTTGTTTCCAGAGGTGGTGCCGGCGCTGATTTGTCAACCACAGAAACAATAGGGCCAGAGAGAGCACCTTGCCTACGCAACAGGGAAGAGTGGGAGACCTTGGAACAAAGTTTCGACTCGTCTGTACTTGACATGCTTTGCCTGTGGACTGATCAGTAGGCTGCAAGAATGCTTATAAAACGTGGCCTAAGGGGTCACAGTTCTGCAAGGCCTGTGCACCACAGCCATTTGAGCAGTTCAGGGAGTAATGTGTGATGTCTTCAGTGTAGGGACCACAGAAAGCTGATGCAGAGCACATTGGGATGAAGTGACACCCAAAGCAGGATTTTGGCAACCCCTGGGGAGTGGGAAAGGAACCCAGGTTCCCCAATTCTTAGTGATCTGAAGCAAGGGTAAATGCAGATTTGCATTTACTTTCTAAGTTTATGTAGAATGGGTTCTTTTTGGAATGAAATTTAAACATTTTCTCATTTTACACAATTTTTTTGTGCCAGAATAACTCCTATTTGTCGCAGTTTAAAGGTACATCTTTAAAAACATGAATTTTAACCAGAACCCGTCCAGGAATGTTCATTTGTGCTACCCAGCCCTCCGAAAATTTTTCTCAGTTCTGAACATATTGCTATTATTATATATAAAGATTTATTTTTCTAAACTAAAGTAGTATAATGGTTTTTTGACTTGTAGATTGCTACCTAAAAGGAAATTCTCTGTAGGAAGTTGGAAGTGCTTCCTGGTCCTGCTTGCCTTGAGCATGTCCTTTTGTGAAAAAATGAACCCTCAGCCACCTGTTCTTGCCATCAAAGAAAACAATTTTTCCACAATATTTCACTTTGAGGCGTGATGTCTGAAATCAGTACTTATAAAAAGTTGACCTCTTGCCCTTTTGACAGCGTTCTAAACAATGGGAACTGAGTCATAAGAATGGCTGGCTGGACTTTGGACATCCTGAAAGGACAAGGAAGGTAATAGTGGCACAAACTGACCTTTAATTCATTAACTAGAAAAACCATTTGACAAGAATCTTACGTCTCTTGGCTTGTCAGGGTTGAATTTGATTTTCTGAGGTGCATTAATGGGAAGACTTGGGGACAGAGCTGGTGCCTGCACAGCTGGAGGGAAACCAGCTTGGGGGTAGCTGTGTTTGGAAGTGTGTGTGGAAGTGGGGGCAGGGCCAGGAATTAAAGGTTTTGCCGGTGCTGGGAGGAGAAATTGTGTGTGTGTGTGATTTGAGTAAGGGAGCAACTCATTGTGAAAAAAAATCAGGAAGTGCAGACAAGCTAATACCCATAATTCACTTTTTAGACAACTAACACTTCTCAGATCCCTTTGTATATGTGAATATATAAAATTGGTGTCATTAGACATCCTATTTTGTAATTTTTATAACCTGAACTTTTCCTTTTGTTAATGAACATACTTCCATAGCATTGGTAAGCACTACATAATACTTTAACATAATTTATCAGATTTAGACATTTTTCCCAGTAGAAGCATGTGAAACTAAAATACAGGTAATTTCTATTAATATTTACAGAACCTTAAGATACATCTGTTGTCACAATCCACAGTTGAGTAAAAATAATTCCAAGAGTTGAAAGTTTCAAAATATTAGGCTTTAAATAGGTGAAGAAGAGTTAGATGATGGGAAGAAGCTCCGTAACAAATTGGTTTACAAGACTAAGAAGATTTTGATTAAAAAATAAAAAACAATAGAATTTAATCCCAGAAGCTAAAAGTAATTATTTTAGATGTGTTGGTGAATTTTCTTCATATATGTTTGGGGATTTTTCTGTAAAATGTTTTAATATTAACAGTTCATCCTGTGGGTATGCCATAGTTTGGCCATAACAGTTTTTTTTCCCTCTTAATATTTTTTGTTTTTCAGTTATAGTTGTCATACAATATTATTAGTTGCAGGAGAATCACATAGTGACTAGACATTTATATACCTTACAAAGCGATCACCCCGACATTTATATACCTTACAAAGCGATCAGCCCATCTGACACCATACATAGTTATTACAATATCAGTGACTAGGTTTTTTTTTTAATTAGGGATAATTTCACCCACACTCAAAAGCCATACAGTATACTGAACCCTCCCTCATGTACCAGTCAACCAGTCCCAATAGCCACCAAATCATTACCAATCCTGCTGATCCATATTATTTGGAAGCAAAAATATTTTAAAGTATAAATATGAAATTGAAAGTCAACAAAATGCACATAAAGCAAATATTTAGTAATAAAATTTGTCTGAATTTTTCTTTATGTCAGGGATGGCTGCAGATTCAATTTAAAAATCTGCCTTTTTTTTTTAATTCGATGTGGCTAGTTTCACACTTAGAATGAATCAACATATGACTCTTGAGATGCTGATTCGCTGTTGGTTAAAAACAACCAAGTGGGTGTTTTACATTGTCTCAGGGCGTGGAAATGTAAAGTGATGTGATCAAGCATAGAAAGGCCTTGGGCAGATGGGAAACCACAGTGTGCAGAGCACGGGATCCTCTCAGCGTGATGCAAATGCGGATGCGAGTCGGTGCGGTCACAGCACTGCTGCTCGCGCCCCGCCCACCGTCTTGGGCATGAATGTGGTCCCACAGCGGAAGGGCTCAGAGATAGTGACCCGCCTTAACTGAAGCCATGATCAGGGCGAGAGGAGCAAATGCAGTGCCTGGCACGTAGAGCCCGGTAAATGATGCTATTCCTCAGGGATTTTTGTAGTTTACGATAACTAGATTCCTGGTGGATTTTTCCCCCTTTACAATGATATATGTTATTGAGTAAAGCTTTAGGAAATAGATTTGATTTGACTAACTTTTTAAAAATTTTTATTTTATTATTAGTTTCAAATATACAGTACATTGGTTAGGTATTTATATCGTTTATAAAACAATCCCCCTAATTGCTTTTTCTCTCCTCTGGCTCTCCACCCAGCTATGACACGAACGCTAACTGCATTCCCTCTCCCGTGCTCCCTGTCCCTGTGATCATCTATCAACTACTAATTTGTACTTCTTTAACCCTTCACCCCATTCTCCCAGCCCCCCAACCCCCCTACCCTCTGGTCATCCTCAGATTGTCCCCAGATTGTCCTTCGATTCTGCATGTAAGTGAAATCACGTGCTATTTATCTTCCTCTGTCTGACTTATTTCACTCAGTGTAATAACTTTTAGGTCCATCCATGTCATTGCAAATGGTAGGATTTTGGTTTTTTAATGGCTGAGTAATATTCCATTGAATATATGAACTATAACTTGTTTATCCAATTTAGGATACGCATTTAGGTTGCTTCCATATCTTGGCTCTTGTCAGTTGTACTGCCATGAGCATAGGGGCTCATAGATCTTTATGAATTATTGTTTTGGTTTTCTTTGGATAAACACCAAGAAGTGCAATTGCTGGGTCAAAAGGTATACCCATTTTTAAGTTTTTGAGAAACCTCCAGACTGTTTTCCATAGTGGCTGTACCTGATTTAACTAACTTTTAAATTGAGCACTCTGATCGAGAAGATGTGGTATCTTACTAGAATATGGTGTTTTTTAAGTCCTTCAGTGTTTACTTACATCCTTAACTGTAAAAATTACTACTGTTCTGTTTTAGGTTTCATTCATAACTGTAAATGGTGTTAATATCAAATTTTATCTCCGAAGTGCTTTATGTTACCCAGAAAATACTAGTTGGAAAACATATGAAAGCTAATGATAAATTCAAATTATGTCTAAAATTTTTAAAGTATTTATCGATTATCTATCTATTTATTTATTTATTTATTTATTTATTTGGAGAGATTATTTATAATCTCCGCCCACCACCCCCCAGTCTACCTCTACCCTCTGGTTCTAAAAATTTTAAATACACTCATTTGTTATGCATGATTCATAGAGAGGAAAAGTTGAAAGTTTTTCATGCTTGGCTGTGTCTATGCAAAAATGTGGTTTCATATTAACATGTGCAAGATTATAATTTTTACTAGTGCTAATCTGGTTTTAATGAGAAATATATTAAATATAGTCTTCAGATGTCAAATTATAATGTACATCTAAAAATTATATAATTGTATTAACCAGTTACACCGAAAAACTTAATATTAAAAAAGTTAAAAAAATGACCAAAATCAAAAAAATAAAATAAAAATATAGTCTTAACTGTTGTAGCATGATTTTTCATTTTTGCTTCACTTCTCCTTATTTCATTTATTTCTGAAGCCAAGTGAATTAAATATTAAATTCAACAAATTTAATTGAGCTAATGTGAATAAAGTGGTCCCTTACATATTGGGAGAAACAGATCTTGGGTACTTGGCAAGAGAGCCCACTGCTCTCCCAACTTCCGGACTCAAAATGGGTCTTGGTCAGCATCAAGCACATGGTTCAGTGGCATTAAACACATTTACAATGTGCAACCAACACCAGAATCCATGTCATAGCTCTTTTCATCTTGGGAAACTGAAACTCTGTATCTGTTAAAACCAATTTCCCATCCCTGCTGCTCCCAGCAACAAGCATTCTACTCTCTTCCTCTATGATTTTGACTAAGTATCTCATCTAAGTGGAATCATATAATTTGTCTTTCTGTGACTGGCTTATTTCATTTTGCATAATGTCCCCAAGATTCATCCCTGTTGTAGCATGTTGGAAATTTCCTTCCTTTGTAAAGCCTGGCTAATAATATTCCATTGTATGCACAGACCACATTTTATCCATTCATGCTTATTCATTTATCTGTTCATGGACACTGGGTTGCTTTTTTTGACCGTTTTGAATAATGCTGCTATGAACATGGGTATACAAATATCTTTTTTTTGTCCCTGCTTTCAATTCTTTGGGGTACCTTCAGAAGTAGAATTGCTAAATCATATGGTAGTTCTATGTTTAATTTTTTGAGGAACCCTCATACTGTTTTCCATAGTGGCTGCACCATTTCACATTCTCACCAACAATGCACAATTCATCCACATCCTTGTGACGCTTATTATTTTCGGATGTTTTTAATAGTAGCCAGCCTGATGGATATGAGATGACAGCTCATCAAGGTTTTGATTTGCATGTCCCTAACAATCAATGATGTTGAGCATCCTTTTGTATGCTTATTGCCTATTTGTATACCTTCTTTGGAAAAAATGTCAATTGAAGTCTTTCGCTCATTTCTTGAATTGGATTGTTTGTGTTTTGTTGCTGAGTTTTAATATTCTCTCTATACATGGACAATAGACTAGTGGTTACCAGAGAGTGGAGGAGGGAGGAGGTAGATGGAGTAAAAGGGGTCAAATATCTGATGACAGAAAGAAATCTAACCATAGGAGTGAACACACAATGCGATATCTATATGCCTTACTGTTGAACTGCACACTTGAAACTTATTGAATTTTATTAACAAATGTCACCATAAGAAATAAATACAAATAAATAAATAAATTTTCTCTATATATTTTGGATATTAATTCCTTATCAGATGTATGATTTTCAAATGTTCCATTCTCCCACTGGAATTTTGATTAAGAAAAATTTGGGCAAGTTTGGGAGAGAGTAATTATCTTAGTCCAAAAATATACAAAAATAAAATAACATGGACTGTGTGGCTTACACAACAAACATTTATTTCTCACATGAATATATACTGAAATTTTAAATTTGAATATACACTGCAAAGTAGATAACCTTGAAAGATTATTGTGCATTTTCTTGAGTGTGGTCATGGTATTATAGTCATGTAGGATAATGTCTTTATTCTTTGTAGGTATATATTGAATTATTTGAGGTACAAAGTCATGATGTGTGTGATTTAATTTCAAATGGTTCAGTAACATAAACAAACACAAATGTAGTGCAAAATGAACAATTGATGAGAATGAAAGATATATAAGACTTCTCTATACCATTCTTTCGACTTTTCTATAGACTTGAGAATCTTCAAGATAAAATTTGAGATGGATAAAAGCCAAACAGAAAAAGAACATCACTTGGTTAATAAAACACTGTTATGCTTGTGCTTTGACATTGCTAAACTTGGCATTGCATTTCATTGGAATCTTGAAATAAATATTTTAAAAATGTGGACACTTTTGCTGAGGGATCTAAATTTAGATTACAGGGCTGCCATGGAGAAATATTTGCCCCTTGAATCAGACGTTGAAAAGGTAGGGTTGATTTTGGCAGAGTGTACTCTGCCTACTGGCTAGAAGAAAATGTTCCCCTGGCTAATCATATTTGAATTTTACAGCACAGCTATTCAGAAGATGCACTTCCTGTTTACCTAACAGGAATTAGGAGAGAAGCTGTCACTCTTCTAGAATGGAGAAGCTAAAAGAGTCCAAAATGTGGGCTATTGATAGAAAACTACATGGAAAGGGTGAGATGCATGCTTGGTCTTGGGAGCACAGAAAGGATCTAATTCTAAGTATTTAGATGTGGAGGAGCAGAAAGTAGACAGGGGACCATGTGAATGGAGTCAAAAGAAAGGGCTTGTGAAAAAAGACGAAGTGTGGGGGGGGATTCAAATATCGCATGTGAGTATATCACAGATGAGTGTGAAGACACAGAAAAACGCAGAGAAGAAAACAAAGCCTCCGACATTGCGCCACAGAGGTTAGGATAGTGGCTCCCCCAAACGTGCACCTATGTGTGTTTCCTGCTCCAGATACGCCCCCGTTCTGCACGCACTTCCAAGCCGTTCTCCGCACATTCGTACTCACGACGATGACGACGCGCAAACGTGTATTGTGCCCTTGCCGTGTGCCAGGGACTATTTGAAGCAGGTGGTCGCATTTTCTAAGTCCATAGGACAACGTTGCACGGTAAGAACTGCCATTCTCCTCTTTTACCAACGACACAGTCAGCATGTTCATCTAAGTCGCCCATACAACGAGTGAGGTGGAGCCCAGAGTCAAATTCATGTCATCTGACTACAGAGACATTTTGTACGAGATATGTGTGTGTGTGTGTGTATATATACACACACACACACATACGCACACACACATATATACATATATATATATATATTTTACAGAAAAAGAACTGCACACGGAACTGTGTAATCTGTTTTTAAAAAAGTAAAAAAAAAAAAAAGCCATCGATAAAATGGGAGATGACATTTAAGTAAGTGTGTTATGACATCAGGCTTTTTGTTTTATAGAAATGGATAAAAGATGTATGATGTTATCACTAAGTTTAAATTTGCATGTAATAATTCTCTCTTACCACTTCAGAGAGTTGATTATTTTTATGAGTGACACATCTAAGCCAAAAGCAGTCTTTCTTTGAGTATCTAAGTTATTAATGGGATCAATGGACTAATTCAACAAAAATTCGAGTGTCTGAGAGTCTAGGCATGATGCCTAGAACATATATTATTTCACTTAGATCTTACGAACATTCATGCGTAATTATTATTGTTTACATTTTCGGATAAGTGAAGGGATTTCCTCTGACACATGCCAGCGAACCAGGGTTAGCATGGTGAGCTGAGCTGCATTTCCGAGCATTCTCCTCCCTGTGTGTTTCACGCAGAGTGGGCCACGAAAGCCGTGTCACGCCAGACTGGGAGGCAGGGGTGGAGCCAGAGCCGCGGGCCTGTCCCCTCAGCAGGGCATTGCGGTTCGGGGGCCGGCCCAGCCTCTCTGGAGACGCTGGTCTCTCTCCCTGGATTTCCCAGATGTGACTTAACTCTTTGTCAAACGGTGCCAACTTCCCTCACAGGTCACCCACGACCTCAAAGTTGGGGCCGGAGGCGTGACGGCGACGTGGACTCACACCGTCTTTGTGGATTCCGGCCTGTCCTTGTTCTTCCCCCGTGTCCGTCTTCTGTCCCTGTCCGCCTTCCCTGTGGACTTCAGGCTCCAGTGTCAGAAACTAAAACAATAGCTCTACAGAGACCGTTTGACCAGCTTCCACACACAACTGCAGGTCAAGGCACAGACCCAGTGATCTGCTTTCTGTGGTTGAAGCCCAATTATTGAGAGCAGGTGGCCAGATGGAAATAACTTTGATCCTTCATATTGAAATATCTTGGAGTCGCATCTGAACCTACTTCTGAGAATTATATAATTAAGCGAAGAAGGAAGAGAGAGGTATCTTTTCTAATGTCTGGAATTTTTGAACAATAAATTTCATGTAACTTAGCAAATTATTAAATTACTGGAGTAGATTATTAGGGTCTTGAAAGTTGCTTCTGGCATCTCTTGGTGCTGTAACAAATGACCACAAACTTAGTGGCCTAACACAAATGTGTTATTTTACAGTCGTGGACGTCAGAGGTCAAAATGAGTTTTATGGGTCAAAATCCAGGTGTCTGCCTGGCTAGTTCCTCCTGAACGCTCTAGGACCTTCCACTTCCCTCTTCCAGCTTCTAGGGGCCGCCCACACTCCTTGGCTCTCAGCTCCTCCCTCCAACTTCCAAGGGTGTCTCTGACCTCCGCTGCCCTTCTCACATCTCTTTGGACTCTGACTGTTTCTTTCTTCTTCTTAAGACCCTGGTGATTACATTGGGGCCGGGCAGATAATCCCCTTCTCGAGATCACATCTGCAAAGTCCCTTTTAGCATGTAATAGAATATACTCACAAATTCTGGAGATTAGACTGTGAACGTTTTGGGGGAGCCATTATTCTGACTACCACAGACACCATGGAATTTCTCCTTTTGTGTCTTTTAACATAAGCTTTTATTGAAGTATAATACATATTTAGCAAAGCGTGTAAGTCGTAAGCGTATGACCCAATGAATTTGTTCAAGAGAACTACAGTCCAGGTTAAGAAAGAGTGCATACCAAGAACTCCAGAAGTTTCCCTCTGGTCACCATCCTGACCCCAAGGAGACCCACTGTCCTAACTTCTAATGCCACGAGCCAGTTTTGCCTGGTTTTGAACTGCGCATCGATGGAATCCCACAGAACATAGTCTTTTGAGTCTAACCACTTCTGCTCGGTCCATGTGTTTGTGAGAGCCATTTGTGCTGTACCTGCTTGTGTCCAGTTCTTCAGTATCATGGACAGACTCCACTTCATCCATCACGCCACAGTTGATCAGCCTGGGCTTGTTTCTAGTTCGGGGCTGCCGTAAGCCATTCTGCCACGGACATGTTTGCACACGGCCCTGGACGCACACAAGCAGGCGTTTCTGCTGCGTGTGAGCGGAGAAGTGGAACTCTGGGTCGCGGCGTTTGCACACATTCAGCTTTAGCCCGTGCTGCAGAATCCACAGCAGCACCCCATTCTTGAGCCTGCCCCTTCTCCGTGGCCCCTGTGCCCCAGGAATGGGTGATGCACTGAATCTATGGACTTCATACATGGTTTGGTTGATTTAGAAAATGATGCAACTGTAATGGTCTACTTTGTTTTAGGCGGTGACATAATGTCCCTTGGGTCAAAATGGTGTGTTAGAACACACAAGATGCATTCCAAAAAAATACTGGGGTGTCTTCTACGTGGTGGCAAGACAACAAAGCATCCAGAAGTGTCGGGTGGACAACAGCTTTAAAGCAGAGTTAAAAAATAAAATAAAATAAAATAAAAACAAACACGAGCAGGAAAAAGCGCTTCTTCCCCCAGTGGAATGTTTGCTGGCTGTGGGTTCTTGTGGGGAACGTAGGAGTCCCTGGGAAGCTAGAATCACTGGGAACAAGCAGGTAGGGTACGTATCTCAGCTTTACGTCACTGTTGAAACTGTCACGTGTTCTTTGCCACTAAGGAGAGGTTATACTTATAGGCCAACTCATCCCTGTCTTAACCAGACAACCTTAGAAGTTGCAAGAGTGCAGAGAAGAGAGTAGCGGGCTGGTCATTCGCTTTTTAAAAATAAAGACAGACAAGAAAGCTGAGGGACTTATATCCTACCAATCCCAAAGTGACCGTGGTTAGGAAGCATTAGCCATGTGGGATCGAATCTGGTTTAAGCTAAATCTACCTTACACATGCTGTCATCACGAAACTGAGTTTCTGAATTATATGCTGCAGAGAGCAAGATGTTCTCCTGTCATATTCTGCTCTCTGCAAAGGCTTTGTAATTGAATTCTGTGGAACATGTAAGCTTTGCAAGGTTAGCTTTGGGCATGGCTTGTCTTGTAGGCTCGTTGTAGGAAAGCGTCTCTTTTAGTTGTTGTTATGGAAGGGGATGTGCTCACAAAGTCGTAATGAGCACACCCACTTGCTGATCATTCTTTCATTACCTAAGACTGCATTGATTTTGTTATTCGTCTGTATAAGTAGCATGAACCAACTGTTTGGTCAATATGGTGGTCTCTGGCCTCTTGAGGGCTGCTGGGAACAAACCAACCCAGGTCTAGCCCCGTGCAGAGCCCAGTGCTTCCAGAGGAAAGACTGGGTCCTAGGGAGAAGTGTTGCGTTTTCACTCTCCTGTGTCTGGAAAGGTCTGGGGGTCGCAGAAGCCAAGCCTGGGAGTCCTAGCTTTGGCAGGGGTGGGCCTCCCCAAGCCTCTGGTTAAGGGGACCCCAGGTCCCCTGAGCTGCTTTGCACTTCTGGGCTGCTTTGTCTTGGTTTCCCAAGACTGTCTGGCCTGAACAAACAGTTCTCTGGACCATCTAACCTAGGTCACCAGGGGATGGGCTCAGGGGCAATAAAGTGCCCCTTGCAGCCAATGTCCTCCATGGATGTATTTTCCTCAGAGACTCAGAGGTAGAAAGTGGCTGGTTAAGGAGAAGATTTGGAATTTTGGATTCTCAAACCAAAAAATCATCTTAACCACATCACATTACCAACATTCATATCTTAAACCTTCGGAGGCTTTACTATTTTAAAATTAAGATGCATTCAAAAAAATATCGTGTGAGACTGTGTTTCTTTACCCTGCTCTAGGCCAGACTTGTCTGTGAGTGAAAAAGAGGGTCCAGGAAGCTTACTCCAGGTTACAAGCAAGGTGTGAAATGTCCTAACAGAAGGTGGGAAGGCCTTGCCTTAGGCACCCAGCTTAAACTTAGCCACTGCATAAACAGTCACAAGGGGAAAGTTCTCTAGCAAGGTGACCCAGTGACCTTGAAGCGATCCCTTCTTCCCCACCCCCCACCTAGAATTTCTCTCTATCCTGAGTCCTTTCCCCTTTGCAGACTTCCTCATGGGCCTGCAGCCCCAAGGGCTCGCCTTGCAAGCAGGTGAGGCCGGTTTTCTCTGTCTTTCTCTGTTGCCTCATCTTTGCCATCAGGGAGGCCCCGAGGAAACCACAGAAGGCTGTGCCTCCTTGAGGGAGAGGCTGAGGGCCGCCAGGAGTGTGTGCTCTCCTCTGCGGGGGCTCAGGACGGAGGAAGCAGGCTGGCTGGAGGGCGCGGGGGAGCTGTGTGGCCAGGGAGGTGGCAGAGGCCATGCCGCGCCCATGGGAAAGACACAACCGGATGTCCCATCCCTATGGCACTCTGGTCCTCTCCCCAAAGCAGCCTCCATTTCTGCTCCTGAGATGCTCTCTTTCCACTTGCCCTTCCTCTGGAGACTGACTGTTTTCCTTGCGTCTTTGAGAAGCCAGGTGGCCCTTCTGCCCTGGGGCCACTGTGAGGGGAAAGTTGTGGAGAGGGACCAGGCATTCCTGGTCCGCCAAGTCCTATCTCTGCTGGTCTTGTCCCCAAGGCAGCCTTGGGACCTATGTGGGGCCCCATCTCCAGGCATGTTATGGGCCATCCGGGGTTTGTGGGCTGTCCTTGAATTGAACCAGCACACCAGCCCAAAAATTTAGGGATGAATGTCGAGAGCATAACTGCCTCACATTTGAGGGCCTGTCTTGTTGAGGAATTTTTCGTTAAACATCCAGCAACTATGTATTGTGGCTGTAGAGACAAATCAGAGAGCAAAACATGAATCCCTGCCTGCCTTAGGAGTGGGGGGGCGGGCAAGAAACACAAACGATGGGTACATTGCACAGCAGGTTAGAAGGATAAAGATGCTACAGAGGAAAAGGACGCAGGAAGGAGAAAGGGAAGTGGGGGGAACAGAGTAGGCTTTACTCTTCTTTAGGGTATTTTGAGTAGACGGGGCTGGTCTCACTGAAAACGTCATGTTTGAACCAAGACTGAAAGGAGGCGAGGGGCCGAGGCAGGGAAGAGCATTCCTGGTAGGAGACCCTCGAGTACAGAGGTCCCGAGGCAACAGTGTGCCTGGCTGGTCTGGGGACCATCAAGGTGGCCAGTGGGGCTGGAGCGGACGTGAGAACAGTGAGAGAAAGAGGTCAGAGAAGCCCCAGAGAGGCAAGCTCATTGGGGCCTTGTAGGACCTTGGGCTTGTGGGTCAGATGGGAGCCATCAGGGGGTTCTGACAGAGGACAGGTCTGACTTTTGGATTTTGACAGGGTCCTTCCAGCTGCCTGTTGAAAACAGGTGGTAGCGGGACAAACACAAGAGCAGGAAGACTTTTAGGAGGTCGCCTTGCTCATCCAGGTGAGAAGTGCTTAGATGCCAGGTATATTTTGAAGGTGGGCTTATCGGGGATTACTGATACATGAGTGTGATTAAAAGAGATGATTCTAAGATTTTTGAAAAGAAAACAGGGCAAGTTTTGTGAAGGAAGGACTTTAGGGACCTACGTGGGGGCTTTCCGAGCAAGAGGACAAGATGTGTACAGACAGGAAGAAATATGAGGAAGGGAGGACTGGAGAGGGGGTGCTCTGGACAGCCACCGGGGACAGTGAGCGTGCAGGTGTCCTTATGGACAGCGTTGGTGCCTGTAGAATTCTGGAAGAAAATAGAAGGCAAAGGCAAACCCATTGGGATAACCGAGGAGAGTTAAAAGTGCTACTACTTACAAGGATGTGGGAAGAGAGAGGGGGAAGGGGAAGCCCAGGCCCGGAGGGCCTGGGGGCGTTAAAACCCAGAAAGGGTCTCTGCATGGAGGGCTGTCCGTCATGAACCATGGCCTTCAGTAGAGCAATGGTGGCCACCAGCACCCTGTGGCTTGGCGGGAAGAGAGCTGGGAAAATAGGAACAGCCCCTCCCCTTCTCCTACCCTCCCATCTCCCGCTGGGGCCCCCTACCTGATGAAACCCCAGGACAAGAGAGCCCCCCTCAGTAGGGCAGTCGCTGGCCTGGAGAGGAAGCTGGCGGTGGGGGGCGGGGAGGGGGCAGAGCTTTCAAAGAGGAAGCCAAGAGTTTGGTTTAGGTGATTAGAAACAAAGAAGGCTTGAATAGAGAATGGGTTAAATTATTCTTAAGGAAATTTAAACGAGAGGATTAACCGGGTAGGGAGTCTGCAGGACCTTTGAGGGGGCTGTCCGTTGACTGAGGGAATCGAGAGAAAACTAACCATGTTTATGTACTGGCGCCACGTTGAGAGCCGGCGTCGTTCAAAGGGCTTCATAGCCTTCTCTCTGGTTAACGCTCACGAACGACTCATGGACTCCAGCTCTCTCACGGGCATTAAATAATACACGTAAATGCTTTAGCCTAGTGTCTGGGGTATAGAAACCTCCAATATATTGGTTGTTACCCCCATTTTAACGAAGACCAGTAAAGCCCCCAAAGCAAACACAAGCCTCGGAGAGGCCGCTCAACTAGAAGTGAGTGGCGTCCCCACAGACGTATCCCGATGCCAGCCCCCAGGTCCTCGAGGTCTTGTCCGCCACTCTGTTTTCTCCAGAGCCGCGAGGAACACTGCGAAGGAACAACTGGTGAGACTTGGGAGACAGACGTGGGCCGGTGCCCGCGCCGTGGGAGCACACAGCGTCAGGAGCCAGTGGCAAGGGAGAGGCAAAAAAGTTCAGAGGAGGAGATAAATGTGGAAACAATTTGCCTGGGGAGGCAGGGACAAGTAGCAACAAGGGGACAGCTGGCCGGGTTAGACTTCAAGGGAGAAAAGGTCCTGAGGGAAAGTTGACAGTGCCGGAAGGTGGAGGAGGGGGTACAGGAATGAGATGCCAAATCTCCCCGGGACTGAGGGCTTAGAAAATCAGATATCTTCATTCTTTTTTTTTTTTTCGTTTAGCTCTTCTTTTTCTGGGGGATCAGTCTGATGGAAAGCCAGTGTTTACCACATAGTGCCTGTCTTACAGGCTTTCCGTACAATTTTTGCTGAATGAAATGATGCAGGTTTTGTGTGCATTTAATGTCACCTCCATGCACTGATTCAGTTTTGTGGTATCACTCTTCTGTCGGTCCAACGTCATCTACTTTTTTTATGTCCCTTGTAACTATGCTGATATTGTGCATGCATGACCACCACCAGCTGGATGAACCTTGAAATCAGTTAATATACATTTGCATGAACATACTGATATTAGAATTTGAATTATGTATCTCATTTTCTTTGCATGATCTCCATGGCTCATACATTTTTCTTATTTTTCAAACTTTCAAAGTTGACCCTAATCTACTCTTTAATATTCTTTTTTTTTTTTTGTGCCTACAGTATCTGATCTTCCCAGGTGGTCTCCTATCCAAGGACTAACCAGGTCCACCTCTGCGTAGCTTTCTTTAATCCTCATTTTTGACCACTCTCCTCCCTGAATTGTGGGAAGCAGACTGGTTTTCTCACTCTTCTTCCGATATGCTTTTCACACTTAATACTTTTGTGACTCGTGAGTGTTGACTTGGAAGGCCCCAGTAACTTGTTTTTTCTTTAAGATTTTTCATCCTTACGCAAGTTCTCAAACTTTCTGAGCCTGTTTCCTCATCCTTAAAATGAGTAACAGAGTCTCAGAGCTGCCTGTGACAAATGAGATCGATCGTACGTGTATTTATGACATACATTTTCAAATCTCAGCTCTCATGAGCTAGCTGTGTGATTCTGTGTAAGATCCTGATTTTTCAGGCTGATTTCCTCCTTCATGAAATGTGGTGGGAGAAAAAAATGTTCAGCCTGAGGTAGCAATACTGTCCCAATCTGGCTTGCAGGCTGGCTAGGCGTCCTTTGGGCCCTTCTCAATCTCTCTGGGCCTCAGCTTTCTCAGCTGTAAAGTGAGTGTGTTAACGGCACCTAAGAGCTGTTGTGAGAGAATCATATTTATCCTGGAAAGAGGTTGCTTGCTAAGTACTAAACATCATAGTTCCCTTACATTGGAGATGAGTGACAGCATCATAAACGACATCACCAGCCATTAAGATCTTCCAAACCTTGCCTACCAAGCAACTTCTTGATAACTTAGCTCTCTGCATAGCTTTCCTGTGGTGACATTATTTCCATTTTCCCGAAAGCAAACCTCAGTGTGTGCATTTGGAATAGCTCGGATTCAGGTGTGTGAGGGACAGAGACCTGACTCCCGCCTTCTTAGCCAATTTCGGCAGTTGCTGAAAGAGGGTAAGTGCAGCTTATCCTCGTCCCTGGCATAAACGAGAGTCAAGTCCGGGTCTCCGTCACCAGAGAATTAAATGGGGAAGGCATTCCGCCTGGTCAGAAATCTGAGTCTGTTTCAAATCTTGGAACACCATTCGTCACGGATGTCAGTGTAAGTTACAAAGGGAGCACTAGGGCTCTTGCAAAGGACAACTCCGGTCACCTCTCCTGATCTCTTGTACCGGTTGCTGTGCCGCCCACAGCAAAAACCGTTGTTTCGCACAATGACCAGTGTTTGGGATTGACATTTTTGTAACAAGTTTTGGGGTTATCTTTTATTTTTATTATGCTGTTACATAATGAAATATGCAACTCCTTGGTTGATTTGAAAGTTTAGATTTTGTCTTTGTCACCGGGTAACTGGTGATCTTGCAGCATCCAATCACTGTCCTGCAGGAAAATATGCCTGGGACTTCAAACAGTCAAGGCGTTCCAAGTCGTTCTGCATCTGAACAATTCAGCTCCAGCCTGTATGCCCCGTCTCAGCTGGTGACACAACGGTGACTCTTCTCATTCCACCCGAGCCCATCTTGCTGATTTAACCCCCTAAGCGTTTCTGAACCTGTCTCTCCCTCTCCTTCCTCATATTGCCCTAATGCATCTACACTGCTTTCCTATTGCAGGGGTCCGCTACGTGCTTTTCCTGCCTCTTGATTTTAACTCTCTCAAATCTGTCCTGAACCAAAACCCTTAGAACCTTTCAGTTGCTCCCATTTTAATTCTCCCCTTCGCATTGTAACTTGACTTATTGGGTCCTATCCACACCTCCAAAGTCACCTCAGGTTGTCATACTAAACTTTGAGTTCCTTAAACTTGAAATGTTATTCACGCCTTGGCCCGTCGTTGTTCATATGCTTGGAATCCTGTTCTACACACCTAAGTCCGGAAAACTCAAATTTCTCTAACATTTCTCCCTCCCACAAGCAGATTGAGCTAGCTCCCTTCTACCTCCACCTTAAGTCGTCACTATTTGCTTACATCTGTTTCCCCTAAAAGACCCTTAAGTCTTTGATGGCAAAGCTGTGGCTCATTCCTTCATCTGTCACCATGACTTGATAGCATTTGCTGAATTAACTGACATTAAGAACAGACTATACTTGTACAGACGTGTTTGGATTGTTTGTTCACCAACATATAAGAATTTTTTCTATTTGGTGTAATTATAAAAGCTACCACGTACATATACGATGCTTACTACACAGCAGGAACACATACTAACCGGTTAAACCCTCACAACCCTATGAAGTGGGCACACACATTATCTATAGTTTACAGGTGATAAAAATTGAGGCTCAGAGGTTAAGTGATTTGCTTAAAGTCACACATCTAATAGAGGGGACAAGACCCAAGGTCAGCCCTACTCCGGTCTGATCTGAACCTCTGCATTTAACCTCTATATGCTCTGAATTAACGACAATGTACACTCCACGAAGGCAGGGATATTGGTTTTGCTCACTGCTGCAACATTAGGGCTCAGAATAGGGCCTTAGAATAGGCTGAGTGATTGATTAATCCAGTTCGGTCAGAAACCCTGGCATGGCATTAGGGAATTTGTTTGACCCTTGGCTACTGCTCCAACCTCAAATCCTGTCTTCCAAGAGAATCATAATTACTCTTGGTTCCTGTGTTCCCCCGGTTCCTGCCTCTCGCCCCTGGAAGGACCGCTGCCAGTCCGTCCTGCCCGGCCAAACAAGCGCTCTGGGCGGCTTTCCCCTGCTGGCGAGCTTCACATCCTCGGCAACGTGCTGCGTTTTCCTTAACCCTTTCTGGGCACTGCCCGGCGGGGTTCTTCCAGGACTGCGGCTCGGTCTCATTCTCTCGCGCGCCACTGTATGGGGCCACGAAGGGTCCCGTAAGCGTTCGCTGTACCCCCGGGCCACAGAGGGTCAGTGTCCGCCGACCCCGTCCTCCCCACACCTGTGGCTTCCCTGCACCCCTCCCCTTCCCTCCGCTCCCCGGAGGAAGCTTCTGGGCAGTTCTGCTGAGGACAGCGCGACTCCTTAAGGGTGTCGAGTCTTCGAAGCAAGCGATCTTCGTGCGGGGGTCAGGGGGCAACACACTGGCCCCAGATGCCCGTCCGTGAAATGTCCCTTCCGAGAGCTCGAGGCGGGCTCCGCCGCCGACCCGCGACGCGTCCCGAACCCCTGCGCTCAGGGGTGGCGGGGCTCTGTGCGCGCCGGGGCGCGGGGACCTGTCCCTGTCCCCACCCCCACCACGGTCCCCGGAGCAGCCCCCGGCGCGGCCCCCGCCCGACCTCCGCCCCCGGCGCTCGCCCCCGGCGCCCGCCCCGCCGCGCAGCTGGGCCGCCGCGCGGCCGCCTCACAATGGCCGGGCCCCGCCTCGCCGCGCAGGGATCCGGCCGCGCGCCGCCCCGCCCCCACCGCCGGCGGCCCCGGGCCAGGCCTTCGCCCCGCAGAGGCGGCTTCCCTGCGCCCCGCGGACGGGACAGCGGGGCGAGGGCCGCTGTGCTGGCCGGGCCCGTCCCGCCGGCCTTGCCGCGGCGCCGGGCGGCCCCCGCCGGGGACTACTTTTCCTGCCGCGGAGGGACTACTTCCGCGGAGGCGTCGGCGCTGGCGGCGCGCACGGCATGGCGGCGGCGGCGCGCCTGAGGTAGAGGGACGCCGGCCCGCTCAGGCCTCGGCGCGGCCTACACGCTTCGCTCGCCCGCTCCCGCCCCTCTCCCCGCGCCCGGCCATGGCGGAGCCCTCGCCCGCCCGACGCCCGGTGCCCCTCATCGAGTCGGGTAAGACGCACGGCCCGCGCCCCCCGCGCGGCGTCTCCGGCCCGCGCCCCGACCCCGGCCCCCTCCCGCCGGCGCGCCCGCGCCTGACCCGACTCCCCGTCTTCCCGCAGAGCTGTACTTCCTCATCGCCCGGTACCTCTCGGCCGGCCCGTGTCGGAGAGCCGCCCAGGTGAGCGCGGGCCCCGCGGGCGGCGGCGGCGGCGGCCGTGGCCCGCACCCCGGCCGCGCCGCCGCTTGGGGTCGCGGGAGGCGGGCGCGGGCGGGCGCGGTGCGGCCCCCAGCCCTAACCGCACGTCTCGTCGCTGCAGGTGCTGGTGCAGGAGCTGGAGCAGTACCAGGTGAGTGCTCCGCCGCGGTCCGCGCCCGCGCCACCCCTCCCCCGCTCGCCCGCCCGACCTTGTGCGGGGCCCTGTCGCCCCCGCGGCCCCTGCCGCCCCTGCCCCCCTGTCCCGGACCCGCGCCGTGGTCACTCGGGTGCGCGTCTCGTGTCTTTGCAGTTGCTGCCGAAGAGGTTGGACTGGGAGGGCAACGAGCACAACAGGAGCTACGAGGAATTGGTGAGACTTTTGACATTTCCGTCCCGGCGTTTCCGCGCCCCCGACCCCCGCCCCCTTTTGGGGCTCCAGCTCGTGGGGCGAAGTGACCGAGCCGCGCTCGGAGGCGGGTGGGCAGTCGGGACGTCACCGGGACCGTGGGACTTGCCCCCGGGGGGGGTTCGTTTTGTTTTGGGGTGGTCGGGTTTGTTTTGGTTGGAAACGGCCGTGGGGGGGGGCGGCGGCGGCGGCGATGGGGGCGACTCGGCGCGGCGGTTTGCGGCGGGGAGGCTCCCCAGCTGCCGCTGCCTGCGGTGAGAGCCGGGGGCGCGCGTGCGCGCGGGCGGGGGCGCGCTGGCCATTCAGCGAGTTCTTCTCACCCGTCTGTCTTCGTAACCCGACTTGTAACTCTAGCTCTGATTGGTCGTTCTCCTTTGGCCCCGCCCAGGCCGTAAGACCACTTGTTCCCTAGGAATAGAATCTTGGGTGCCTGAAAGGTGGAGAAATGTTCCTCGTTGGCATTTGTTTCTTCCACCCCATCAGAATAAAAAAAAAAAACAGTGCTGCTGCGAGAATATGCCACTTCTCTCATTACTTTTGCCGCTCTAAATTACAACTTGTTGAATGCCTTGAACTGATTTATTTCGATGAACATTTACAGCGATCTTGCTGCACACATATAGGTCCTAATGATGAAGTTTTCTGTTTTGGAGCACCAATATGTAGAGTTAAGTTTTCTTTTCCTTATCCTTTATCTGTCTTTGTTAGTTGCCTTCACAATATGTAATTCGGTTTTAATCCAATCGCTTGTCCTTAGTGGAATAAAACATTTTTCAGGAAAAGTTTTGTGTTACTTTTTGAATCAGGACAAAGGATTTTTTTTTAGTCGCAGGCCTTGTTCTGCATCTTGTATGAGTTAAACAACTCATGAATGATACTTTACCACAGTTTTAATATCTGTAAGCAGAAGTTGGTAGTAATATTTTCAAGAAAGTTCTAAAATTATGTATGATGGTGGTGGAGTTTTTATGTTTGAGGTTAATACTTTGAAATTTTTAAGTCGAAACAGGACTAGTATTTTATTCTTGTTGATGAGAAATATAGTGTTTTCACTGAATAGAGGAGCTTTGATGTGACAGTGAAGTGCTACTGAAGAGACATGTACAAGTTTTGAGGGAAGTTTAATGCTCTAACCTACTGGAAAAGTTACTTTTAAATAGATTTATGTGTTTTGGTTTTTGCTGTTAGAATTGCTTAAAAATCCTACTTAACGTTCTGAAAATTACTTCAAAATTTTTGATATACTTCTGTAATGTCGCTATGACACATGTCATCACTCATCACCTGGCTGATTTGGTCTGGTGGGTATCTTATTCTTTTACCTTTGTTCCTCCACCCATTCCAGCACTAAGTAGTAGAGAAAGAGTTTCCTGTATAGAGGAGGATTATTATTTTATCAAGGTATATAGGTAGCTTCTAGTTTCCCAGTCTTTTTTAAAAAATATTTTAAGTGTTTCAAATGAGGATAATGTAATGAACCCCATGTAACAAATTCATTGCTAATTTGCTATGTTTACTTTGGCTTCTTTTTGAGGTGTATTATTTTTTGTAAACTATCAAATCTTCAAACATAGAAAAATAGAATAATGAACCATCCACTAGGTGCCCTTATCAGCCTCAGTGATTCTGAAAGAATGTTGTGTCTATTACCTCCTTCCCCCACCAGGCTGTATGGTTTTCGGGCAAATTTCAGACATTCCTTTTTTTCATTGCTTAATATTCTGAAGTATTTTAAAGTAAATCTCAGACATTACATTTCACTCCTAAATTGTACAGGGTGCATTTCTAAAATGGAAGGACAATTTTTTATGCTACCATTGTTCCAGGATCACATTTATAAAATGGTCCATATTCCTTGATACTACACATGGGTGTGTGTGTGTGTGTGTGTGTGTGTGTGTGTGTGTGTGTGTGTGTGTGTGTGTGTGTTGGATACCTAGTTCATACTCAGATTTGTTCTCTGGATGTGTTTTTTATTTAGTTTGAATTGGGCTTCAGACAAAGGTCCATGCATTGTACTGATTGTGTCTTAAACATCTTTTTATCTTGCATAGTCCCCCGCCCCCCCCCCCCCCCCGGCCACTGATTTGTTGAAGAGCCTGAGTTGGTTACCCTGTAGAATATTACATATTCTGGTTTGTGTCTTCACTATTTCCTTATGTTTGTTTCCTTATGTCATTTAACTTATTCCTTCTTCTTAATGGTTGTCATTCTTGGATCAGAACCATCTAGGGAACTTTTTAAAATCTAGGTGCCCAGGCCATATCCCTGGCCAGTTAAATTGGAATCTTTGTGGTGGAACTGGACATCACTAGTTTTTAAAACCTTTTAGGTGATTCCAATATCACTTTTATAAAGCTGCAGGTTATCCAAGACTTGTGACCATGCTATTATTTCAACCCGTCCTTTGAAAGCAAGAATGTTTTTGATATTACTTAGAAGAATTGAGACTAGTTATCTTTCAATACCTAATTTTGCATTAGCAATTGGGTCTGTAAATCCATAAAATTTAATTAGAATTTTCATGATTTATAGGTGGTGAAGAAAGAGGAAAAAGGAACCAAGACTATAGAATTGGACATAGGAATTGGGAAGGACTAAGTTTGTAAAGATGGGGTGTGTTTAAAAGGGAGAAAGAGATTTGATATGCTTAGTCATTGAATAGCATGGCACAATTTTGTAGGTCACACTCTTAATTAGAAAACAAAAATTAGAAGTCCTTATTTTGTAGTCATTAGAGAATTTATTGTCATTAAGTTTTTATAAAAAAATTTTTGAGTAATCCTTTTGTGTAAGGAAAAAGTCTAAGAATTATTTGTAATGAAATCAGTATTTGGTTTATTAAAATTATGTGTAGTCACTTTTTAAACCTTTAAGTTCAATTTTAAATTATATAATATTTAGAGACAAGTATGTTTTATCTTTTGAATGTTTTTTTTAATGCTTACAGCACCTGGTATTCTTAGGTGGTCTCTCATCCAAGTACAACCAGGGCTTAGCTTCGAGATCGGGTATGTTCAGGGTGGCATGGCCATAGACTGATTGTTTAATTTGTAATGATAATTTAATCTTAAAATATTTATCATCACGTATATCCTCAAAGTTCCTTTGGTATTTCACACTGTATTTACAGATATATCATTATTTTAATCACCGCAAGATGGCAAACTTAGATAATTCTGAGTGTGATGGATTTAACTCAAAACATTTTAAATTTATTGTAAGTTATTTTTTTTCTCTATCAAACATTATAAGGTCAGTAATTACAAAACTTGTAACTATACCAGAATAAATGTAACTTGAATGAATATAGCAAAATTTTATTTTTTTTTCATCTACCTATTTGTCAGTATTCCTTGGTTGGTTATGAATTAACTTCCCAAACCAAGGGGGTGGGCATATTACCATCTCAGGCTCCTTGTCAGATTAAGGAATCCGGTTATGATAGAAGGTTATAGGCAAGATTGGGAACTTGGACTCATTGCCAGATAGACTCTGTTTGAGATTCAGGTTGACCTTTTTTTTCTTTTTTTTAACACTTTATTTTTTTATCCCTCCACCCTCAGTAACCACTAGTCCATTGTCCATGTGTCTCTGTTTGTTTGTCCTGTTTATTTGTTGCTTTTTGGTTTATATCCTACATATAAGTGATACGTGATTTTCAACCTTTTCTGTCTGGCTTATTTCGCTTAGTATAATTATTTCAAGGTCCACCCATGTGTTGTAAATGGCAATATTTTATCTCTTCTTATGGCTGAGTAATATTCCATTGTGTACATGTACCACTGCTTCTTAGTCAATTATCTATTGTAGGATATTTCAGTTGCTTCCATGTCCTGGCCACTGTGAATAATGCTGCTATGAACATCAGTGTGCAAATATCTTTTTGGCTATGAGTTTTCAAGCTTCGGGGTAAATACCCAGTAGAGGGATTGCTGGATCATACGGTAGATCAATTCTTAGTTTTTTGAGGAACCTCCATACTGTTTTCCATAGTGGCTGTACTAATTTGCAGTTCCACCAGCAATTTATGAGAGTTCCTGAACTTTTGCAGTAGTATATCTACTTATTTACTAATTTAAAATGACAGTTTTGTATTTTCCACCTGTATTACAATGAATCTCATTATTTTATATTCATTGTGAGATTCTAAAGATCTTTCATTTTGAGCACAACTGATCTCTTCATGGATTCTGCATTTTTTTGTAGTTGACCATAGAATCTGTCATTTTATAGGTATTTTACTGATAATTTGGGAATACTTAGTGATCATGGCAGTGTGATGACAAGTTATAGTCTAGCAATATAGCAGTGTAGAAATGAGAAGTTTGGGTTTTGGTGCCAGGTGGCGGGGCTGTAATCCTGACTTTTTTGTGTTCTAACTTTAGGCAGATTATTTAAACTCTACCTGTTTCTCAATCTATATAACAAGGGTAATAACAGCAGTCGTATCAAAGGGGGTTGTGAACATTGTCTAAACAAAAATGGCTTTACAGTGCCTGGCACAGTAGCAGACAGGGGTGATAAGGCATCAGTGATGGATTTCCCTTTCACTTAATTCCTACTTGTAGCATCTTAGATGACAGCATACAGTCTAGATGAGTGTAAGGCCTGAATGCGTGGTGTTACCTGGTATTTACTCATTTAGGGATAACCGAGCACAGTGTGAGGTAGGAAAACTCACAGCAGTCTGTATAGCTCAGTGTTGAATAATGGTCATAGTGTTGCTAGTATATAATGTATACATACAAACTATGGCTTAATTGACTATGTTATCAGTAAGGCTTCTGGTCAACAGTAGGCCATTAGGAAAGTTTTTAGGGAGTCAAAAGTTATACTCAGATTTTGGACTGCATGGGGTTTGGCACCCCTAATCCCTGTGTTGTTCAGATGTCAACTGTAATCAGTTCATTAGCCTTTTATCTGTAAACTGTGACTAAAAATTGTCATAATGTCTTAAATGTTAAATAAAGATTGCTTACGTTCATTGTACAATATTTAGAAAATGTAAAAGTGAAGAGAAAAAAGAAAAACCATTAAAATGAGAAGCGCTTATTTTTCATTATGTATATACTCTAACAAGAATAGAATCTTAAAAAAAATTGTACTGTGAATTCTTTTCCATTTCTTTGGAAGAGTTTAACCATTTGCTTTTTGGACATTTGGTTGATTTCCAGTTTTTTTTTTCAGTGATTATAAAAGCTGTGTATCTCTACATTTATTTATCTATATCTTATGTAATTGTCACTTATAAATTCCTAGGAACTTAATATTGAGTAAAATGGTTTACATGTTTTTAATGCTTACTGTACATGTGCTCTCCTAAGGCTCTGCCAGTGTGAATTTTTGGCTGCCATGTGAGAGCGTACAGATTTCTCACCCCGGTAACCTTTCTCATCTTGGCCAATGTGATGGATGAAATAGTAGCTCATTTTTGAGTCTTTTTTTTTGGTAAATACTACACAAAGTTGCTTTATAACCTGTATAACTTCATTTTATTATATTTATTTTAGAATTATTTTAGACATTTCAGGACTCAGTTTTTGAGCCCAGAATCTGTATCAAGTATAGTGCTTTTGACTCTTCTAAAATATTAAGATCGAAACAGTTTTTCGAACACTTTTGTAAACTTGTGTTCTATGTTTGTATTGAGTTTTTGAATTTATTTTAAAGATATAACAAATGAATGGGTTATATATATATTTTTGTCATCTGGAATGTGACAGACATGATGAAATAATGAACCAGGAAGTCTGACTAGGAAATATTTTAATTAATGTTAAAATCTGTGGTCATCACTGTGTTTATGTGGCTGAAATTATTTTACCAAGTACTTTACAATTTCATATCTTCTGTAGATTGTTGGATGCTAAAAATCCATGCGTTTTGGAGTTTGTCTCTTCTGTGTTTAATATATCTTGTGAAACTATTTTTTAAAAATAAAGTTTGACTTTTTGGGGAATATTTAACTCTTCATTAAGTTCCATAAAGGATTGAGGTTTTATTTTGATCATATTCTACTTAGAAAATCATTATTTTGATTTGGTACAACAGAAAAATCTCAAGTTCAGTGTTTTCAGATGTTAGCTGATTTATTGGTATACCCGAGAATTTTGCATCATGTATTTTATTCCTTTCAGATCTGATGGTAGGTCTAGAAACAGCAGGAGGAGAACTTCCTACCAGGAGATCAGAAATCTTAAGATATTTTTCTTATGAATAATTTCTAATTTGGAAAAGCTGTTAAAGTCTAGAAGTAGGGGTCATTGTTTGCTAAGAGAGGAAAAACATGACAGGTTATGTAGGAATAAATGCTAACTTAGAATATATCCGTGTTTAGTATTGCAGTCAGCATTAATAGCGTTTTCCAAGTAATCCTCTCTTTACTGGGGTGGTTGGTGGGTGACTTTGCTACAGATATTCAGCATACTGTTATGATTTTGATTGCATAGTTAATGAAAGTAGGCTTTTGGAATACTTACCTGCTTACAAGCAGGGGCTTAATTCATAAAGATATATAATGATGTCTTACAGTTCTGCAGGTGGCATTCATACAGTGATTTAATGATGCCATTAAAGGCACTGTCTCTTTCTGTTTGGGCAGCCTTTACATTCTGGCATTTTTCTCTCAATCTTAGTTTTACAGTTGCTAGATGGCTCTTGCAGTGATATCCTAGAAATGGTGGGAAGGAAGGATTCTTTATTCCTAGGACTCTTATTGGAGAGGTGAATTTTTCCAAAGACATTCCCAGGAGATATCTTCTCAGTTTCACTGGCCAGAACTAGCATGTGCATGACCTAGTTATGAAGGAGCCTGGAAAGGTGAGGTTCAGCCAAAGTGGGTGGGTAATGGCTGTTGGGTGAGCAGTCACTTCCTGCTCTGTCTGGGAAGCCAAAACTGGTCCATATTTCTGAATTAAAATAAATTTAAATGCTTTTAAATGAAGGATCTTCATGGTAACACTGGGACATTTCTCTGCGTGTTAAGTTCTTTTGTGTAACTGAGTGTTAAGTTCTCTTATTTCTGTAGGAATGTTTATCCTGTCATTGACTACTAAACATTTACTTCTTTATGTAAAGTTTAGGAAAGGGGCCAAGAACATCCATTTCATCAGAAACTAAGGGGAATTATTTAAGCAAGGAAAACACCACATTTTGTATTTGTATAAGTGCTTTGTCATTTCTTTTCATTGTTGTACTGTATTTTTTATTGTATAGGAATTGGGATATATGATAATTACATGTTCCCCATTAAAAGATTCCTAGATGTAGTTTAACATACTGTGAGGGAAAGCTAAAGGATAGATAGGCACATATTAAAGGTATTAAATATTCTATATCCTAATTAGATTACAGCATCCCAGACTTACCGAAAAAGTTACTTTGTCCCATAACTTTCCAATTAGTTAGGATATCTAGACCCTACTACTGCTTTCTGTAACTGCTACCCTGGGCTTGAAGAGCTCATGCTGTCCTCAGTGTTTGGCAGTAGTGATAGTAATCAAGTGATCCTAGGATTGTGGCTGATAAACTCTCTTGAGACTGAATATGCCTACCAACAACAAGGTGGTAGAGGGAGTGGTTATTGGATTCTTGTAGGGACTTAGTTCTGGCCTGACTCCTGGGGATCTTGTGTAACTGACTTACTCATTGGAGTTGCTGATAGAGACAGTTCTAACATTCATGTCTAGGACTTAAAAATATCGAAGAAACATTATATTGATTTGATCAATATGCCATTAATTTTGAATAATATAGAACCATTATCTATCGATTATTTTTGTTGCCTGTATTGGGACTAGAACCACATTATTTTCCAGATGCACTTTGTTTCGTACAAAATTAAGGTAACCCTCCCCTTCATCTTTGATACTACTGTTAGAATCCTCAGAAATGCAGGGAGTCTGAATTTTCTTTATGGAAATTACAACTGCTGCATGAAATTCATGTTCCTGTTATATCTGGACTTTGCTCAAATATGCCTGTGTTGAAGCCTCCATTGTTTTAATGATTAGTGTTATTGCTTATTCAACCCATGCATTTAGTGTAATCTGCATGTTTGTAAATTCTCCTTCCAGATCATTTAAGAGAGAGAGTAAGATCCTGTCTAGCACTGGAAGCAACCTGTTTAAAATGTTCTTTTCATACCTTTTCTATTTAAAGACGTTCCTTTTATCCATACCTCTTATATTCAATCTTCCAGTCTATATCCACCTAAATAGTGGAAGTCTCAAAGAAAACTATTAGAGAAATAATTTTCCCCTTACGGAAGCCATTTTGCCATCACCCAAGGCCATTTTATCTTAAGTATTTAAACCTTTTGCATAGGCATATTGTTTAGGTCAATCAGTGCAATTAGTTTAGTGAGAGTTTTTGTTTTCAGATTTGCATTAGGGAGGAGTTCTTAGATCTGATTTTCTTGGTTCCTGTCAGAATTATCTTCTATTTCCTCTTGTCTCCCTTTCCCCTTCTGTCCTGAGCTAATTATCTGCAGTAGTTTTTGGATTTTGAGACTGACACTTTGAAGCACCCAGTGCTAATTAGTGGGAAACACTTTTTGAGGTCTTGCTGAGCTTTGATCTTTCCGAGTTATGCCTTGGAATATCTGTCAGGGTGGAACATGTAAGGCAGGTTGAAAAGTCAAAGAAATTATTTTCTGTCACTGGGGCTTATGAACAGAAATGTGATATTGCATCCAGGTTTATTTTATATTTGAATTCACCTTTTCCACCACGTCACCCAAACCCCCTCCCATCTTGCAGCCATCAGCTTGTTCTTTGCATCCATGAGTCTTCGTTTAATGAAGTCCAATTTATTAATTTTTTCTTTCGTGGATTGTGCTTTTGGTGTCATAATTAGAAATATTTGCCCAACCTGAAGTCATAAAGATTTTCTCCAATTTTTTTATTATAAGTTTTATGGTTTCAGATTATACATTTAAACCTATGATCTGTTGAGATAATTTTTGTTTATGGTGTGACATATGAGTCAAAGTTATTTATTTTTGGCAAGCGGGTATCTAATTATTTTAGCACCTTTTGTTGAAAAGATTATCTTTTCTCCTTTGAACCTTTGTCAAAAATCAGTGGTCCTTATATAACAGGCCCTGAAGTCAGGTATTGTTAGCTCTTAACTTTTTTTTTTTTTTTTTTCAAAGCTTCTTTGGCTTTTCTGGGCCATTTTCATTTGCATATGAGTTCGAGACTGAAATTGTCAGTGTCTGTCCAAAAAAAAGCCTGTTGGGATTTTGATTGGGGTGACTTTGAATCTATACATCAATTTACTGTTTCTTTAGATCTTTCATTTTTCTCTCAGTAATGTTTTGTAATTTTCATTGTACATATTTTTCACGTGGTTTGTCAGACTTATCCCTGAGTATTTAATATTTTTGATGCTATTATAAACAATGCTGTTTTTCAAACTTGCTCTCCAATCAGGTCTTGTCCAATAAGCATGTGGCTCCTGATCATCTGTTGCAAATCTGCCAGCGCATTGGTCCTATGTTGGATAAAGAAATTCCACCCAGTATTTCAAGAGTCACTTCTTTACTTGGTGCAGGAAGGCAGTCTTTGCTACGTACAGCAAAAGGTACCTTAATTTGAAGAAGTGTTCTGCTTTGTATTACTAGCTTAATAATTATAATTGTGAAGTAATGTAAGCATTGTGGAAGAAAGGTGATATGTAACTATAAACTACGCTGTGGACTATAAAATTCTTTGCATTTAGTGTAGACATTGAATTTTATTACATAAGTGTTTAATGGGTCCTTCTGCATTTAAAAAATGATAAAGGTATAGATGTTAAGCTAAAAAGCTTGAATTTATCCTGAGATGTGTTTGAGGTTTTATCAATGTGAGTTCTTAATTTTCCACTTTGTAGCTCACTTATAACTTCATTGAATGTAATTGTATGTGTCTAATAAACTCTTTAAATGCTAGAAGTATTTCATTTGATATTTAGATTCTTGAAAGCCCTTTGTTATAAGAGGAAACTGATCTTCTAAATTTGGTAGCAGTTTGAAAACAAGCACTCAATATGTACAATTGCATGGTTCTTTTTTCACCAGTTTAATTTTTTTTGCTAAGTTATGTGGTAGCAAACTGTTGGAATTGCTGTTCTTTTTCTGTTAGCTTGGTATAAATCACTTAGATTGTATGTATGTGATATGATCTGTGTATGCAAGCAACATGGCTTACCTGCTGATGGGCAAGAATGTTGGCTCTTTTGATCCTGAGCGTACATCGAGTTGACCCCCGCGATTATTTTAAAGATGTATTGCTGACGCAATGCTGCCTCGTAGATGTGCCACCGGTACAGAGGTCGCCCAGGAAAGAACCCTCCCTCTTGGTTCCATGCCCCACTGGTTTGTCAGCTGTGGTTGTTCAGTAGTGCTCTCTGGCCATGCCACACTGGCTTGAATCAGGAAACTGTCCATATTCTTCCTTCTTCTATGTCCCTGTTCACTTGTAATTACTCTGTTTTAGGTTGTTATATAGTGGTTGCCTGGGTAGCCTGTTTTCCTCTGTTTACTTGTGTCAAGTTCAATGTCGTTTTGTGATGGGCACTGCTTTAGAACTGGCAGACCTTAGAAGAGACTTCATTCAGCAAGCTGTTCTAGGGTAGGGACCATATTTCTCTGTTTTGTATTAGTGCTGTGGGAGGATGCCTGGTAACTGCTCTTTGATCATGATCGTAGTAATGAATCCATTCATGTAAAACGTAACATGCCTGTTAGTTTGGGGCACCCGAGGCTCAGTAGAGGTTTAGTATGATGCTTTCCTTCCCTTCGCTTTCAGTTGTGAAGAAGCTAATTTCTAGCACAGCGTGATCTGTGTGTTCCGCTGCTCTCCTCTAGAGGGAGCAGACGTTTTTTCTCAGTATACTTGCTAGTAGGTCATAGGGGAAGGGACTTTAGAATTAGTGTTCAGTCTCACAGATCCTATATATGTGCTCTTGTGAAGGATTATCTGTGACCCTTCCACAAGAGGAAAGCTGTTTAATTTTGTCACTACCTAAGGAGATTAAAGTCATGGTAATATTGGCCAAAATTAATTTTAAAACTCAGTAACATTTAAATGGTTACTTAAGTCAAGGATTTTCATATAAATGAAAGAAATTTAAATTTTCCTTACAAAAATTTCCCTTTTTGGAAAGTTGAATCAGTTGCGATTAAGACTTTTTATCATTAATATTTCATGGCGTAATTCCACATTGAAAAATAAAAACATTGAATGGGACTTGAAGTTAAAAGATCTAGTTTTGTGCTCCATCGTGACTGATCATTTGCAGTGGATCTCTTTGAAGGTCCTGGAACCCTTGAGCCTCAGTTACCTCACTTAATAAATTGGCAATCAATACCTACCTCACAGGGTTGTTGTGAGGACTCAATGAGATAATGTACGTGGAAAGCGCTTTGTAAATTGTAAAGTGCTACACAATGTTAGTTGTCGTTGTTGTATCTGAGATGTCTTAATTTTTTTTTCCTTCAGAAATAGTCTAATAAACCTCTAGGGCTTTTCTGTTAAAGTATATTAGTTGGTAAAACTTTAAATAAACAGTTTATTAAAATATACGTAAGTATTCTATAAAATCTTTCTTGGGGTTAACTTTTCAAGATTTTATGTGTATCTAAAATTCATTTTAAAGACTGCAGGCACACAGTTTGGAAGGGCTCTGCCTTTGCTGCTCTTCATAGAGGAAGACCTCCTGAAATGCCAGTGAATTATGGTTCCCCACCAAATCTTGGTAAGTGAGGTTGGCCATTCAGATGCTGAAACCATTCTTTTAATTTCTTGACCACTTTGTAGCTGCTATATCAACATTTAAAAGGAAATACTGGTAGTAGTGATGTTTCAGTAGTAACAAGTATCATTTTTCAAACTTGTTTTCCTAAAATAATTTCTAGACGTAATAAAGGTTAATGGAAAAAAATTTAAATTATAACCAGAAGTCTGTACCAGTGATTATAGTAGAACGCAACTGGGAAGAAACTTGTGTCCTTAGCATTTCTTGAACTTAGATTTTGTTTTGGAGTTTTTCTTAGTTTTTTACATATTGGCTCCCCCTTAACCATTTTCGTTGTTTTTATTTCCTAGTGGAGATACATCGAGGAAAACAACTCACAGGGTGTTCCACTTTTAGCACAGCATTTCCAGGAACTATGTATCAGCATATAAAAATGCACAGAAGGATTCTTGGACATCTATCTGCTGTTTACTGTGTAGCATTTGATAGGACAGGACATAGAATCTTTACAGTGAGTTAACATTTTAAACTCAATTTGTTATCTGGAGCACTTTAGTTCTTCTGAATCTTCTAGGAAATCTTATAAAACACATAGATTCTGTATTTCCCATTCTCAGGGACTCTGGCTCCCGCAGGTCTGGTGTGGGGCTCATAAATTTGCATTTGTATTTGGTGTCCCAAGTGATTCACATGCAGATAGTCAGGCCTCTGTCGTGTTTGTGAGTCATTGGCTTAGAGGTGGTTCTTGGGTTTGATCATCAAGGATGCTTAAAAGTGCATCTGCCAAGTATTTCTTCAGCCCATTTAGAACTACTGGATTAAATCAGTTGCTACTGTGTGTATTAACCAAAATCAACCCCCTCACCTCCCCCAAATACCCAAATCTCATAATCACATTGATTACTCACCGATCCAGGGAAATTGAGTGATTACTTGAACACTGAAATATTATTTTACAATTATTATAAAACTATATATAAATACTTGGAATTTAATTTGCCTTTTTAATGTTTTAAGGGAAAATTAAGAGGGGCGAGAAGTTTAGATTTTATTTCTCAGTTGTGAGATTCAGAGTAGATCCTCAGATACTTGCAGAATGGATGGATGCCGGCTGCTACTATCAATTTAAGAGGTTGTTCTTTGGTTATTTAATAGGGTGTGAGTCTAGTTATGCCTTCCTTAGTCGTTTTTGGGATTGCCACCTACTCTTGTTTCTCAGGCTATGAAATGTAGATCTGTCTGAACACTCATCAAATTATTTAGCTTGATGTGAGCTAAACTGACATTTAACTATCGTTAAGTGAAATAGGTGAGCCATGAACTTTAGTTGGACTTACTGCTTAGCAGAGAATATAGGGCAGATAGTGTTTATAATGTGGTCTGATTCATAGAAATGAAACTTTCATAGTATCTTTATGTGGCCATTCTTTGATTTGAAGGAAGAAACTTATTCCATAAGTGTTCTGACCGTGAGTCAGAATCTACAGAGGATTCTGCAGTCGGAAAGAGAGGAGGAGTTACAGATACCTAATTTGAGTGACATGTAAATGGTGGTATTATAGGTGATGTAAAAGATTTCTATGTTAACATTTATTTTTGGGTGTATTTTTTCTTAGGGTTCAGATGATTGTTTGGTGAAGATTTGGTCAACACACAATGGCCGCCTATTGTCCACACTAAGAGGTCATTCTGCAGAAATTTCAGATATGGCAGTAAACTATGAGAATACAATGATTGCTGCTGGGAGCTGTGATAAAATAATTCGAGTGTGGTGCTTAAGAACTTGTGCCCCGGTCGCCGTGCTCCAGGGACACACGGGGTCAATTACATCTTTACAGGTAGATGTTCATGTGCACATTTATGCATTATCTCCTTTTCCTTTAAAACTCTTCTCTTTGGAGATGAGAAATAGTAAGATGCTTAATAATTACATGATTTAAGTTTAGTAATAAAGAAAATATAATTAATCGTACTTCCATGAATCTTGAAAAGATGATGTAATAAATACGTAATAGAGGTAGAGCTTTATATGAAGGGTTAATGGTGACTTACTGATTCCTTTATGTTTATGGGTGAAGTGAATGAGTCAGTTACAAACTGCTGATAGGTTAATGATTTCTCTACTGTAATACTTGTAGATTTTGATAAACTGATTAAATTTTCAGGAATACATTTAAACTCCATTTCAGTCCATATTCTGGAACATATCTGCTTAGGTTTAAATAGTCATTTTCAACATTAATCTAGAGTTACCAAAGCTGCTGGTGCCCACCCACCTGCTGGGGTCCCGGGGGAGGTTGACCAGGTTGGTTTTGACGAGGTTATCTAACTTTGAACATTTGAACTCTCCATTTTGTATACTTGAGGAGAAGGAGCTTAGGAGATAACTTCTATGAAGAAGTCACAGGTTCAAGTCCTACCTACCTTACAAAGTATATAACCTTGGGAAAAATCATAAAACAGATCATAAACTGCACTCTCTGAGATGTTGTAATAATAAAAAGCATGTAATCACCTGAAAAAACACCAACAGCAATTTTTTCTCTTTTCCGCTAGTGGTAGTCCTGGTCTTCCTTTGCTACGCTCCTTTGTCTTGAATGTCTCGTGAGTCAGCAAATCGTGTTGCTTCTTTCTTCCTGGCTTTCTTCCCCATTCTGAGGGAAGGAAGGTTAAGGTTAAACTTCTTGGATTACTTCGATTGAGTAGATTGATGCTCGGCTTTTCTCTGTGTGTTTCCTTTCAGTCGGTGTTATATACTACTGCCAGACAAGTCTTTGGGTTGCCTTCAGTGTTTTATTTGAGAACTACAGTTACCTTGTAATTTGCTGTTTATTTGGCCCAGATTCTCTACCCATTTAACCCATTTCCCCACCACTTCCAGTCATCTGGGTCTTTCCATTGCTATCACATACTGTATTTCCTATGACATTTGTATTTTTGTTCACGTTATTTCTTCGCCTAGTGTATTTTCCTTGTTTTCTGTGTATTTTCCTCTGCACCTTTTAAGCCTTCTTGGAAGTCTCTGGACCAGATTGATCTTTATTCTCTAGCCTGTTTGTACAGCACAGTTGCTACTTTATTAAATACAAATGTTAGTCCTGTTCTGAAGTTACAACATAATTCTTATATTTTCTTATAATACTTTTATGGTTTTGTTTTTTTAAATGTTTAAATCATGATCCACTTGGAATTGATCCTGGTGTACAACCTGAAGAACTGCTTTTTACCCCCAGATTACTGCACACTGGGCCCTTTACCATTTATGCAGTGATTCACTGTTTCTCCAGCTGATCTGCGAGTCCATTTTGGAGTTTGTATTTTTTCCATTGGTTGTTCTGTCAGTGTACCTAGTGCACCCCAGAGTTTTAATTATTGAGGTTTGGTGATATGCTTTTATATCGATAGGTCTAGATCTTTATGTAAAAGTTTTGCTGCCTATTATTGTTTATTAGTTTTGAGAGTAATCTTAATGAGATTACATTACATGTGTGCATTAATTTAGAGATAGACTTCTCTTATCAGTACCATCTTTTCACTACAATACTACCACCTATATTTTCGATTTCTTGTGTGTTAGAGTGTCAGTTGAAGTTAATTTTGAAAAACTGTTTAAATTACTTTAGTATACAAGCTCAGAAAACCGACTTATATGTGTTATTGCTTTTTAGTTTAGTCCAATGGCCAAAGGCTCTCAGAGATACATGGTCTCTACTGGTGCTGATGGGACAGTTTGTTTTTGGCAGTGGGAGTTAGAATCCCTGAAATTCAGGTAAGTGACCTTTATTGTGTAGTAAGTTTTCTTTTTTAATGTTGTTATGACAGTCTAATGAAGTCTGATTATAAAGAGAAATTATGGATTGTAGTTGCCTTTTTACTTTTGAACTTAATTTTTATTATATAGAGTGTATGTGCTATATTGACTACTTACTATTTATAATTTTTGCTATTTAGATAGTTGGATATGTAAAAGGACCATAGCTATTCTATCCTGGCACATTTTTGTGGAAAAAAAAGATAGTTTGTATGTGAAACATTTTGAAAAATGTTAAAAATGTGTAATTAGATACATAGTCAGAAATTTGGGCAGGATCATTTAAGAATCAGAAGACCTGGATTATAGACCTGTGCTGTCCACGACAGTACCCATTGGTCACATGTGACTGTTGGACACTTAAGATGTGGCTGATGCAGTTGAAGAACTGAATTAATTTAAGTTTAAAAGCTGATACTTAGTTCAGTGTTCATGAAACTTAAGCATATTTCCAACAACTTGAGTATGTGAATTTAGTTTTTCAAGTTATGAAATTTGAATATTTGATGAAAACTTTGTTCAAATTGAGATGTGTTATAACGTCCAATACACTTTGAAAGATTTCAAAGACTTCATATGAAAGAATCTAAAGTTCTCATTAAAATTTTGTTAATATTGATATGTTTTGGATATATTGGGTTAAATGAAATAAAACTAATTTTGTCTCTTTTTACTTTTAATGTGGCTACTGAATTTAAAGTTACACATGGCTTGCATTCCGTTCTTGTTGGATAGTGCTATGTCCTGACAGGTTTATACTCTATCTGCAGCCTCAGTGCCATGGTGGGTTCCTTCAGCTCTGAGCTTTAGTCACCTCAGTCACAAAATAGACATTATGGGCCTGCTGTTTGCTGTGTGGTAGGGTTAGTGTGAGGATGGAGATGAGGCCATTTTCTAAAATCCACCCAGCTACAATAGCACTTGTGAAAATGGTATACTCTGAGGCACTGTAGAAATTAAATTATAATATTTAAATATGCTAGTTAAAGCATTTAAGCCATGTTAATGTGTAAAACTACTAACGTATTTTAAAACATCTTCTTTTAAAGTCCACGTCCCTTGAAGTTCACTGAGAAGCCTCGACCAGGTGTTCAAATGCTTTGTTCTTCTTTTAGTGTTGGTAAGGTAACTTTGGTACTTTTTTCTTAGTTTTATTTTCGCATTTATTGAGTGACCACATTATTGCCAAGAACCTTTATTAGAGAGATGGTAAATGGCTTATTTATTTTATTAGGTTTAATCTGTAATGTTCATTTAATGAGCCTTTTTCTTGTCTTTCACTCCTCCATTTTGCCTTTCTCTGGTTTCTAATAGCAATCAGAGTCGATGATGTAAGAGGTAGCTGGCAAAAAGGAGGGTTGAGATGCCACTTGAACGATTCCTATGTCATGTCCCTGGGTGTGTGATAACCAAATTGTGGTTTTCTTTTAATAGGCTAAACTGTATTTTGGGGGGAGTTTTAAATTTGTTTTCTATTCCTCTGGTGGAATTAGAACCCATTTTCTTCTTGTACAGTGAACTTGTGTGCTAACCTTTCTTTTTTAGGAGCGTTCAAAGACTTTCCCCTATAAACTTTGAAAGCTTCAGCAAGTGAGCTTCATGTTCCGTGACTAGGTGTAGGTATGTCGAGTTGTCCAGAAAGCAGAGCCCCTGTTGTCGAGTGTTTTTAGAGCAGCAGCACGTAAGGTCACTGCCACAACTGGAAAAGCAGAGGGAGACAACGTTAACAGATTGAATCGACAGTTTAAAATGAAAGCCCCATGGTATTTTTTTTCAGCGCCACCTGGGTATCCTACAATTCAGCTCAGTTATGATACTCTCTAGAGAATAGTATGAGCTGTCAGAGGTTAAGGGCCCTACGTGATTCTCCCTCCCTCCATGCCAGACTTCAGACCGGGTTGTCACCTGTGCTTCTGATCCACTACCTGAAGATTGGAGGTTCCTGCAAACTCCTCCTTGGCTTTGGCTGATTTTGCTAGAGCAGCCCACAGAACTTAAACATTTTACTTACTAGATTTCCGGCTTATTATAAGAGTGTATAACTTAGGAACAGCCAGATGGAAGAGATGCACGGGATGAAGTGTGTGGGAAGGGGCACGCTCGCGGTATGCTACTCTCCCCTCATCTCCGTGTGTTCACCAACCTGAAGCGCTCTGAATCCCGTCCGTTCGGGTGTTTATTAAGGATTCTTTACACAGGCGTGACTGATAAATCAGTCGCCACAGTGATTGACTCACCTCCTTCCCACCTCCCTCCCCAGAGGTTTGACTGAAAGCTCAAGTTCTCTCATCACATGGTCAGTTCCCCTGCAGTCAGGGACCCCATGACTTTTGCTGTTTTCCAAAAGTCACCGTGTTAACATAGACTAGCGTGGTTGAAATGTGTTTGTTATGGATATCAGGGCACCTTTATCGCTCTTATCACTTAGGAAATTCCAGAGGTTTCCGTAGGAGCTCTGTGCCATACATGGAACAAAGAGCAAATATATACATCTTATCATAAACCCAGTATCACACTGCATTATATTAATTTTAAAATGTCTTTTGGAATAAGAAATTTTGCTTAATGTAATATAGAAATTGGTTTGTTCAGTATTTTGTTACAAATTGGATTTTTAAACCTTAACTTTTTTTTTTATTACAGGTGGTATGTTTTTAGCCACAGGTAGTACTGATCATGTAATCAGAATGTATTTTTTGGGGTTTGAAGCACCTGAAAAAATTGCAGAACTTGAAAGCCACAATGTAAGTATTCACGTTTTAAATACTGTAGGTTAATTTTAATAATATTCTTGTTGATATGTAGTCAAATATTGCTAACGAGGAATTGCAAGATTTTGACAGCTCGGATAGAACCTTCGCAGCGCTGGTATTTTGCAGTAGTTTTTCAGCTTTAAGTCCAAAATCTTGATTATGACAGCTGCTCTGGGTGGGCTAGGTTCAAGTGGGCCTTTTTAGTTTTAACTGCTCATGAAATCAGAATGCCATTTTATGAATGCGTAGTGAGATATATAACTAGTATTCTGAAATACTGGTCAGTGGTCAAGTCATCTTTTCTCCTAAATGAAGTTTTGTGAGGTTGTTTGATAAACAGGTTCGAATCACTTTAAAAGAAAATTTTTTTTTTGCATATCAATAATCCTAAAACATACATATTCAGCCTGTATTCATCTGTTTAAACTTTTAATCACTTTACACACATTTCAGTTTTTATACAGATGTTTTACTGCATATGTCTATCTTTGAGACAAAGCTGAGTCTTAGTAATCTTCTTAGATTCATGGTTAGGTTCTTTGCACTTAAATGTACATTACGTGGAGCCAGAGGAGAGAAAGAGCAATTAGGGGGGTCGTTTTATAAACCATATAAATATCTAAGCAATGTACTGTATACATGAAACTAAAAATAAAGTTAAAAAAAAAGGAACAGTGCATGTTTGAATGCTGGGACTAAGCAGCACAAACTGTGTGGATGATGACATTGGCGTTTATTTTTTTCCTGCTTTAGGATAAAGTTGATAGCATCCAATTTTGTAACAACGGTGACCGGTAAGGAAGTGCGTTTGTGTTGTGTGTGTGTGTGTGTGTGTGTGTGTGTTTAGGCATATATACTATGCTCATATGTCACTTTGTATATTGCAGGTATTTATTAGTAAATATGTTAATTGAATGAAAAGTGTGAGGTGGGGGAAACACACGAAGTAGAATAGATTCTGCTGTCTCCTGTGACCGAATGTAGTTCTCCTTTAGCTCACATTGGCTAAATTTATGATTTAGAGGAAAATTAGGTGTAAGGGTAATGAAATTCTTAGGTTTGAGTAGTTAAAAAAATCTTATCAGCCATTGTGATGCAGACTGCAGTGAAATTATCACTTACATTATATCCCTTTTTTGTGGTCCCCATTGTCTTTCAGATCCCTTTCCTCAACTAGTATTTTTAACACTTAGTCAAAAGATTATTTTTACGCAGTGTCCAGCATGAATTAATTTGAGTTTAGAGTTAAGATGCTTACAATGGAGCTTTTGCTCTAATTTTACTATGTGTCTTTAATCGTTCTATTTTTTTCCCACTCCAGGTACTATTGTTTTCTGAATACTCAATCTTTTTCATGAGCTGTTGATTTTGAAATGTGCTTTACTTCATAGGGCCAGGCAAATTATAGCAAACCTGATTTTTTCCATTCACATATACTCTAAAGTTCTCTTTTGAATGAACACCTATAGATTTACCTGCGGTCAAGATAGCTGTATTAAAAATTTTCTTGCTTGTGATTTTGACTGTAGCTGTTGGTGAGTATAAGATCTTTTGTGACTATTTTAAGGTTCTTAAGTGGTAGCAGAGATGGAACAGCCCGGATTTGGAGATTTGAGCAGTTAGAATGGAGAAGCATTTTATTGGATATGGCTACGAGAATCTCAGGGTAAGTGAGATGGTTTTTGTTGTAAGTACTTGGTCTTGCTCTCTCTACATGGTTGCTTGATTGCTTTGTTCAGGTGATTGGCACAACTTCCTATAATGAAGTGCTGTGATTGAAGTGAATGGCTACCAACTACATATCCAGTAGATACTTAAATCTCACGTATCCTAAATAATTTATCCTTAACATTTATGTAGTAGAGAACAATATATATGTTCTACGGTGGCTCACAGCATTGACTTCTCTTAGGTGTTGAATTTAAAACCACCTGTGATTTAAAATAATTATAAAAATAACGAGGTATGTCAAGTGTAGCAGTTTTATTTTTTCTATAGATAGGAGTTTTAGAATTAAAAAAAAATCGCTGCTAGCTAAGACTGGTGAATACAGTAAGCAGACTGCTCTATTGTTAATATTAGTCATGCACCAGTTGGAGTGCTTTTCTGCATGCTAAAATTTTGGCTTGTAAACAGTTTTTAGGGCAAGTTTGTCTTATTGTCGTCCTCCTCCAGCACTTGAAAGTTTTGAACATTTTTTCGAGAATCTTTGAGATTAGTTAGCACTTCCCAAGATAAATAATACAGATTTGAAATACATTGCGTACTTTTTTTGGTTTGTATGCTTTGGGAAGGTAGTACAGGTGGGAGCAAGAATATATGTTTTGGAATCAGACTTTTGCTAAAATACGACATGCTATTTCGAGCTATGTATTTTTGAGAACATTTAATATTAATTTCTTTCATCTAGGAAGTGAGACAAACGCCTTTAAGTATTACTAGGCATTTTAAATGATATGATGAAAATTTCTAGCATACTGCCTGGTCTAGAGTTGGCGTATCAATGTTCTTTTGCCCCAGTGTAAATATTATTGCTTTAGTTATACTGTTATAGAAATCAAAAACTATAAATTTTACTTTAGGGTATATTTCCAAAGTTTATACTTTTTCATAGCAGTTTTTCTGAGAAATGTTTTACAGTTTGTCCTTTGGAAATCCTCCTGCTTTATTTTCAATAATTGTAGAAGAAATTAACTCATTTTCTCTGCTGTGGCTCAAACAGTTTTGTCGAATTTCAGGATAAATTTGATCTTAATATTTTTGTGGAATGATCTCTGGTAGGAAATGGAAAGAATATTTACTGGAAATTTGATAATCCTTGCTCACATACAGCTTTTTATCATTATTTAAAAATATACGTGGATACTCAAAAGCATTTTAGTGTGAAAGTGAGTACTGTCGCTCCTTGATTAATTGAAGTGATGTCGGGGATTGGGAGTGAAGATAATTTGAAATCATATTCACCTCTGAATAATTGCTTTATTAGGAAAATAGGAACATCTGTGTAAATACCGTAATAAAAATGTTAAAGGTGAGACTGGCAATTGCTTATTTTTCTTGCTGCCATACTGCGCATGGAGAGAACTTTCCCTATAATTCCCTTCATGGTGGAAATATTATTTCCTCATTTAAAGTTTTACCTCTTTCAAATTTGAAAAGCAGAATCTTCTGTATGTAAGAATTGATGGATATATTTATTTTAGAATACTAATCTTTGTTGATCTACTTGATGAACTATAACATGTCTGTTGGTAGATTCAAGGTTATTAACAGGGAATTCCTTTTTGAATCTTAGTCTTTATTACATTTCACCCCTTAAGTTACACTTTTCCCCTTATCTGTATAGTTGGAATTATTCTCTTGTCTGTGTTTCATTGCGCTTGCATAGAGAGCTGTTTGTTACATAGTACTCATTCCATATTCTTATAGTTGTTTTCTTTAATTAAAATGTTTATTACACATTTATAATTTCTTAGAATGTTTTATATAATTTCAAAAGTAACTAGGCTTTTCTCTACCTGCCTACTGTTTACTCCTGCTACTGTGTTCTACAGAGAAACTTTGCATGCCACTTTCATAACGGCTGGAGTGCACTGCGGACTTGTATCCAAGACCATTCTTGCCAAGGGACCAGTAGGAACAGTCTGTAGGGAAGTGTAAAGAGAAAAATACAGCCTGTGTACCGTACAGTTCAGCAGATGAACGTCTGTGTGTCAGTCACTTTCCTAGCCATTGGGGACATGAAGATAAATTACCTTCTTTCTGTCATCCTAAAATTTCTTATTTCTGGAGAGAGAAACAGTTGAAAGTATTACTGATAGGGCTTGGGTTCAAGAGAAGATGGTAATAGAAAAGAGAGAGAACTGCTTTCATGAGTAGCAGTGGTGTCCTACAGTCTGCCTTTATTCAGTCTCTGGACCGATTCTGAATCTCAGCCTCCTCCTCTGGGTTTTGCTGTAATCTGTTTATGGATAACCTGTTATGGGTAAGATATAATAAACTCTATAGAGTGATAAGGTATGCACATGAACTGGATTACTTTAGTTATTTTTGTGTAAACAAGGGATTGCATCCACTGTTTTATAGCCTGCTGCCCAAATGAATTTATACAATGTATATTTTTTTTCTTAGGGACTTATCTTCCGAAGAGGAAAGGTTTATGAAACCCAAAGTAACAATGATAGCTTGGAATCAGAATGATAGCATTGTTGTGACAGCTGTGAATGATCATGTCCTCAAAGTGTGGAATTCTTATACTGGACAACTGCTTCATAACTTGCTGGTAAGTAGTTTATATATCATATAACAAGTCAAAATTTTTTGAACTATAATTTTATTTTTGAAGCTACAAAACAATACAAACATTTCTTTATATTATCAAATAGAAATTTGTACATATACTAATATATATTACTGTCATTAATACATTTTTTTGAAATTCCTTATATGCTATGACAATACGGGTTTTTAATTTTAAACTTAGAACTTGCAAACCCTCCTTAACTATATGACTTTGTTGAATAAAGGGACATGCTGACGAAGTATTTGTTTTGGAGACACATCCCTTTGATTCCAGAATTATGTTATCTGCAGGACATGATGGCAGCATATTTATATGGGATATTACAAAAGGCACCAAGATGAAACATTATTTTAATATGGTAAGTAAGGGGTATCTTCATGCATGCTTGCATTTATTTCAAGTATGGATTATATAGTTTAGCCAGAAACAGATCTGCATATATTGGCAGTTTATGTTTCTAGGATTCAGGGTACTAAAGCCTAATAAAATACTTGACTAAAATACATGCCACACACACACACACACACACACACACACATACATGCATACATACATACATACATACAATTCTATGTTTCACTGATACACACAAGGGAAAGGTTTTCAGAAGTTATCTATATTTAGCTTTGTGTATATGTATAAACGTGCTCATATCTGTTTAAATTGGTAAAATTATGTTTATTATATAGAACTTTTTGCTTAAATTTATTAAAATATTTGATAATAAAAATACAAAATAATATTCAGTAAAGTCATTTAGGGAATCAAACATCATTGGGCTTTTCCAGCCTTTTTTGCACATGTTTATTCTAGAACCAAAATTGGATCCTATTGCATATTTTTAGAATTTCTCATACACAGCCACAATATAGTTACCAAGATCAATTTAACATTGATGAAGTAATATCTGATACAGGTTTATATTCAAATTTAGTCAATTGTCCTAATGTTACATTTTGCCCCTTTGACCAGAATCTAATTAATCATGCCTTATCTTAAGTGGTGATATAGTTCTAGTTTTCTTTGATTTTCAATAATCCTTCCACCTTTTTCCTATTTATTGCCCTTTAACTTTTTTGACGAGTACAGGCAAGTAATGTTACAGAATATCTGTTTTTTCCTGATGTTTCTTGCTGATTTAATTGTTATTTTTTAATGGAATGAAACAAATGATCATGTGTCCTCCATGCATTATAGTAGGAGGCATACGGTGTTTTTTTGTCTTGCTATTGGTGGTGATAATTTTAAGTATTTGGTTAAGGTGGCATCTGCCATGTTTCCCTACTATCAAAGAGTTGTTTTTCTTTGTAATTTTTAAACTAATTTTACCAGGTGCTATTTTGAGACAATGTCAATATCCTGTTCCTCATTCAACTTATATTTACAAATATTAACATCCATTGAAGATTTTCTGATGGCATTTTTCTTTCCATATTTATTGGTATTCTTGCATATAGTTTTGTAATCTAATGTAGAGAATGTTTTCCAGAGCTTTAAACATTTTTTAAGAATTTGCAAATACACTTTGGCTGTAAGTTCAGCTTTCTCAAAAAAATGTTAACTTATGTCGTTAATTTATTATTGTTGAGTAAGTGGTGTCTAAAATGTGCGCAGCAATAACACTTACTATCCTTGTATGGGTATTTATGTGGATCCCTGATTATCCTTGGGATAAATTCTGAGGGAATTATTGTGTTAAAGGGTTTGAATGTTGTTAAGGCTTTTAATATAATAACGTTTTGTAAAATTATTCTTCAGTTTATATGGAGTTTCAGGTCAAAGCGTAATTAATTTGGGAGGCAGTATGGTCATAGCCTGTGGATGAGAGGTAGTTAGACTTTTGGGGAAGGCCATCTTATTCCACATGTTCCATGTTTTTGTTGTTTTTTTAACCTTAGAATTTTTATTTCAATATACTTATTCTGGACAATTTCTTAATAAACAGTTTAAAATGGCCGTATTTTATTTATTGTTAAATGCATTAAAACAAAAATAGCATGGCTGAATTGCAAATATATATTTAGGCATCTTTGAAAGTTGCATCTTTAAGATATGTTCAAATTATTGGGAAAAGAACAGCCTTCAAATTTTCTATGGTCTTAAAATTCAAAGGTACATTTATCTTTTTATCCTTTAAAACTCAGAATCATTGTATCTTGTATTTAACTTAAAACAGAAAACTATGTTAATTCTGGGTTTAAGCAGAATATATCATAAATAAGCCAAAGAATAACCTAAAAGAGTCTCAGGTTGGCAACTGGGATCTTACTTTCAAACACCCAAAACTGGCATTGTAGACCAGTTCTTCTTGTTTTACTGCTCAGCAGAGAGGCTCCTAATTTTCTGATGCCAGACAAATTACACGGTGTTGTAAGTTACTAACAGAATAGTATTTCATAGATGCATAGTAAACGTCAGTGTGACATTGAATTGTTCTCCAGACACAGTTGCAGGTTGCATTTTGTCAGGAATCATTGTGTAGGACTTTTCAAACCACAGGTAAACATCCAAGTCTGGCTTGTCCTTAGATAGATGGATTTGCCCACTTGGAAAAACTTCCTTTACAGCTGGGACCCTTAGCAGAGCTTTTTGCCCAGTTAGGTCCACGTGTATGACAGGAGATAACTGCCACTGTGCTCACCCTGTCAGCCTGGGGCTATTGTTCCTGCCTGCCCCCTGCCTCTGCTTTACTTTCACTGGGGGTCCTAGGCCTGGGGTGTGAAGTGGCGCCAGAAGTCAGGTCAGAGGTCAGGCTGTGGCGGAGATGGCTTGTCTAAGGACTATGTGGGTGAATCTGTGTTCCTATGTTTTAACAAAGAATCGGAGGGAAAATATTTATACATTTTTTTGCCGATGGCGTGAGAGGATACCAGTTTGTATGTGTTATTATCTTATTTGGCAGTGCCATAAATACCCAGTAACCTATTTTTTTCATGTTTGTTAATTGGCACCCATTCATGTGCAGTATGGCAGTAGTCAAGTGTTGCTTTTCAAGCAGATATTTGGGCATGTGTATGAGTTTTGGCAATTAGTGGGTGGATGATTCATTTTTCAGTACTGATCAAACTTGTCCTAAAGTTTAGTTATTGAAAAGTTAGAGGCTCAGACAACAAATATACATAGTTCTACGCTATTGAGTTAATGATAGCTCAACTATAAATTCATAATGCAATAAACTAATAAATTTACAATTAAAAAGAATGTAAAACAGTTTAAAAGTAATCAATTAAGGCAGTATTCATGATGCACTTAGCATGTCCTGAAATTCGAGGCATTTTTAGATAAGATAGTTGCAGGTGCAAGTATTTGCAAATGCACCTTCAAGACTTAGCAGCATTCAAATTTTGCATGGCTATCATCTTAGCAGAAAGTTGAAACTCCAGAAAAGTATTGATTTTAGTCATGAATACCATGCTTTGTTATTTTTAAATCATTTTCCTTGTAGATTATCAGTCAATAGCTTTTAGTTACGTATTAAAAGAAAAGTTTATGAAAATGCTTGTCATTCACTTGTCACAAATAAAGACTTCACTTTGGATTGGTTTATGATCACTTGATCATTTTGAGAACGAATTCCTAGAAGATCTTTCAAGCTTTCTTCTACACTAGTGGTATCTAAAAAATATTTTCTGAAAATAAATTAACACGCTGAATGCAAAGTTTGTCTTTAAAAGTTTTTTTTTTTGGAAGTGATACATTATAGCAGGCTGTCGGGTGATAACATTTGATGCAGCAAAAGCACTTGAATAGACTTGGTCATAACTATTCCTCTATTTTCTAGATTGAAGGACAAGGACATGGAGCTGTATTTGACTGTAAATTTTCACAGGACGGACAGCATTTTGCCTGTACAGATTCTCATGGGCACCTTCTGATATTTGGTTTTGGATGCAGCAAACCATACGAAAAGGTCATTTTTAATATTTTCTTAATAGCATGTAAAATAAGTTGTTATGAAGGATATTTTGAAACGAGGTTAGATGTGTTAATCTGATTGCCTTTTTTTATATGGTTATAATTAACTTCTTAATGTTTGTTTAACATACATAAATCTCAAAATGTCAATCTGTAACTTCTTTTTTCTAGATTCCTGATCAGATGTTCTTCCATACTGATATCGACCCCTGATTAGAGATTCTAATAATTATGTCTTAGATGAGCAAACTCAGCAGGCTCCTCACCTTATGCCCCCACCATTCTTGGTAGATGTAGATGGAAATCCTCATCCTACCAAGTTTCAGAGATTGGTACCAGGCCGAGAAAATTCTGCAGACGAACATTTGGTTCCACAGCTCGGCTATGTGGCAACAAGTAAGTGCAAATCTTAAAAAAAAAACAAAACAAAACTTTATTTGAAAAATGTATGAAGGATACAAAGAATTTTTGTACTTTCAGATTTACCAGTTGTTAACATTTTACAATGTTTGTTTGATCATTTATCTCTAGGTACTTATTGTTGGGAATGATTTGAAGCTTAGGTTCTGGAGCTCATGTTCATTTCCCTTTAATATGTATTTCCTAAGAACAAAGATACTCTTTTACATAATCATAAACAACTATCAAAATTAGGACATTTAACCTTCATAATACTGTTATTAAATCCATAGTCTAATTAGATTTTGTTTGTTATTCTGATAATGCCCATGGTAGCTTTTTTTGTTCTCCCCTGCTGTAGATTGCAGTTTGGGGACTGTGCATTCAACTTTATTGTCACTGATTAAGTGCTGGTTCTGCATTTTTGACACAGTCAGTGTGACAGATGTTGCAGCCTTCCTGTGTGCAGCATCACAGAGGATGCTTGTGATTGTGTTGTGTCCGGTTGTTGATAGTGTTGTCTTTGAGCACTCAGTTAAGGACCTGTCTGTCGAGTTTCTCCACTGTGAAGTTATTTTACTCTTTGTAATTAATGAGTAATTTGTAGGGTGATATGATGTAAATAACCTGTTCCTTATCAAACTTTACCCTCAAGTTTTAGGATCCACTGATGATTTTTTTTTGCCCAAATCAGTTGTTAGGATGAAGATTGCAAAATGGTTGTTCTCTAACTCTGTCGTCATTGAACCTGCATGTTATTAGTTGGCTTTCTACTGCTCTTTTTCATTTATGTAGTTCAGTAGGTTTTAGTATCGACTTCTGGGTTGTTATACAGTGGGTTATAATCTATTACTGTTATTACTTAATTGCTCATGTTATCTTCAGATTTGACTGTGAGTTTTGTGGTTTGTCTCGAGTCCCCTGGGCACCTCCTTCCTTTCCGCATAAGATGTTCCAGTCTCAGTCTCATCTTGTTCTTTGCCTGTTTTAGCCAAGTGTAGAGTTTTGTGTTACTATTTTTTGTTCGTATTTGTTGATAGCAGTGCATTGTTTCTCCTGACGATACTATTAAGCAAAGAAAAAAAATTACTTCTATGGGCCTACCTTGAAGATATTGCAGTAAAGTAAATATTGCAGTAAAGTGAGTCACACGAATTTTTTCATTTCCCAATGCATATGAAATTTATTTTTATAGTATACTGTGGTCTATTAAGGGTGCAGTAGCATTATACCTAAAAAAATGTACATTCCTTAATACTTTATTGCTAAAAGTGCTCACATGTTAATCATTCATCGAGTTGTAATTTTTTTGGTGGTAGAGGGTCTCCTCATTGATGACTAATCATGGTTGTAGTTTGCTTGAAGGTTGGAGTGGTTGTGGCACTTTCTTAAAATAAGACAAGAGTGAAGTTCGTTGCATTGATTTTCGCACAATCTCTTTGTAGCCTGAGACGCCGTTTGATAGCACTTTATCCACAGTCGAACGTCTTTGAGTGCAGGAGGCAGTCTTCTCGAACCTGCCCCTGCTTCATCAGCTAAGTGTATGTAGCGTCCTAAGTCCTCGTCATTTCAGCATTCTCCACGGCATCCTTACCAGGAGTAGATTCCATTTCTCTTCTCACCCGTAAGGAGCAGCTCTTCATCCGTTAAAGGTTATTATGAGGTTGCAGCAATTCCGTCACATACTCAGGCTCGCTCGCTCTCTCTTTAATAGCTTGGTGGTTTCCTTTTTATTGCTGTGCCTCCTGCCTCCTAATTATAGTTCTCTTGCTATTTCTGCCACATCTGCAGTTTTCTGGGGCCTTGAATTTCTCAGAATGATCCATAAGGGTTGGAATCAACTTCTTCTAAACTCTTCTTAATGTTGATATTTTGACTCTTCCTATGATTCTCAAATGTTCATAATGCCATCTGGAATGGTGAATCCTTTCTAGAAGGGTTTCAATTTGTTTTGCCCCGATCCATCAGAGGAATCACTGTTTATAGTAGCCACAGCCTTAAGAAATGTATTTCTTAAATAGTAAGAGTTGAAAGTTGAATTAACTCCTTGACCGATGGGCTGCAGAATGGACGTTGTGTTAGCAGGCATGAAAATGTTAATCTTGTTGTCTGTCCATCTCCATCAGAGCTCTTGGGTGACCAGGTGCTTGTCAGTGAGCAGTAATATTTTGAAAGGAATCTTCTGAGCAGTAGCTCTCAAGTGGCTTAATATATTCAGTAGATTGTGGTGTAAACAGATGTGCCTCAGCCAGGCTTTGTTGTTCCCTGTACAGAGCTCAGGCAGAGGCAACTCAGCATGATTCCTAAGGGCCCTGGGGCTTTGGGAGTGGTAAGTGAGCGCTGGCTTCAACTTAAAGTCACAGCTGCTTTAGTCCCTAAGAAGAGAGTCGACCTGTCCTTTGAAGCCAGGCACAGACTCCTCTCTAGCTCTGAAGGCCCGAGATGGCATTGTCTGCCAGTAGAAGGCTGTTTTGTTGGTACTGAAATTCTGTGATTTAGCGCAGCCACCTCCGTAATTATCTTAGCCGGAGCTTCTGGGTAACGTGCTGCTTCACCGTGCACTTCAGTGTTATGGAGACGGCTTCTCTCCTTAAACCTCACGAACCAACCCCAGCCAGCTTCATACTTTTCTTCTGCTGCTTCCTAACCTGTCTCAGCGTCATAGAAACGAAGAGAGTCAGGGCCTGCTCTGGATTGGGCTGTGGCCTAAGGGACTGTTGGGCTGGTCTGATCTTCTCCCCAGACCACGGCGACCTCCTCCGACCTCCTCCATGGCAGCGGCAAGGCGGTTTCACTTTCTTAGCGTTCGTGTGCTCGCTGGAGGAGCTCCTTCAATTCCCCTCAAGAACTTTTCTTCGCGCTTAAAACTTGGCTGGCTGTTTGGCACAAGAGGCTTCGTTTTCAGCTTGTCTCGGTTTTCAACGTGCCTTCCTCACTGAGCAGAATCATTTTCAGCTTTTGATTTAAAGTGAGAGACGTGGATTATGTTATAGGGTTATTAACTGGCCTGGTTTCAGTATCGCTGTGTCGGAGTAGGGAGAGCTGAGGAGAGGGAGAGATGGGGGAACAGCTGGTCAGTGGAGCAGTCAGGACACACACAGCATTTATCGATTAAGTTCTCTGTCTTATGTGAGTGTGGTTCGTAGCGCCCGAAAACAATAAAATAGAGTAACATTAAAGATCACTGTTCATAGATCAGCATAACAAATATAATAATAATGAAAAAGTTTGAAATATTTCAAGAATTATCAACATATGACAGACAGGAAGTGAGCAAATATTGTTAAAAAAATGGCGCCAGTAGACTTGCTCCGTGCAGAGTTGCCACAGACCTTCAATTCATAAAAAACGCAGTATCCGTGAAACGCAAAAAAGCGAAGCAGAATAAAGTGAGGAATATGCCTGTATTTTGTTTAGATGAGGATTGATTTACTGAAGCTAAATCACCAGTTTATATGTGAAGTTTAAGCTTAATGTAAAGTACTGTTTACTGTTTTAAATGTTTTTTATTGGTTTGATTGAAGTGTACTTTACATACAACAAAATTCATTTTTAAGTGTGCTATTCAAATGAGTTTTTACAGTTGTTAAATAGTCATGTGACAACCACCACAGGCAAGACATTGAACATTTCCAGTGCCCCGAAAAGTTCTCCTGGGCCTATTTGGAGTCAGTCTTCTCTTTTTTTCCTGGGCTTTGTAATGTTTGTTCCATTTTGTCACTTTAATTTTGTTTTTCAAGGAATTTTGTACAAATGGAATTGTACAACATGTAGTTTTTGTATCTGGCTTCCTTCACTTAGAGTGGTGCTTTTGAGATCATTCCTGTCATTGCATGATCAGTTGTTGGTTTCTGTTTATTGATCGATAGTGCCCCATTGTATGGACGTATCATCATTTATTTATCATTCACTAACAGTTAAAGGACTTGGTTCTTTTGGGGACTATTGTAAGGAGTCTGAAATATCCAAATATCATGTGGGTTTGTTTTATTTATCCTTTTGGTTCTATTAGTATTTGAAAGTTCTGTTACTAGGTGCATGCACATTTCAGATTGCCTTCTTTTTTGAATTAATGTTTTCATCATTATGAAGTAACCTTCTTTATCCTTGGTAGTATTTCTTGTTTTGAAGACTTTTAGTTTGTTTTATGTTACTAGAACCAATCTAACTCTTTTGGATTAGTGTTGTCCTGGTATATCTTTTCAGTTTTTTCCTTCTAACCAATCTGTTTGTCTCTTTTAAAACAGATTTCTTGTAGGCAGCAATCCAGTCCCACAACCTGTTTTAATTGGAATACGTGGACCATTTACATTTAATATCATTATTAGTAGGGTTAGGCTTAAGTCTTTACCAAAGTGCTGGTTGTTTTCTCTTTATACTTTATGTTCTTTGTGTATTTTCTCCTGTTTTCTGCCTTTGATTTTTTAGTGTTTTCTGTATCTCTACCAATGTCTCATCAGCACTACCTGTTTGTCTTATTTATTTTTAATGGTTGCTCTAGGCCAAGAGTTGTTAGTGTGTGTGTTGTAGACCCATAGTTTTATCTGTGACCTTTTATGGGGTCTTTGAGGTTACAACCATCTTTATAATAATATAGGAATATTATTTGCCTTTTTTACAGTGCCGACATTTGCAGTGATGATACAGAACCAGTGGTGGGTGAACTTTTGGCACCTTAGCACCAGTCAAGGCTGAGGCGCCAAACTAACTACTAGCAGTCACTGTATTCTTCACAGCCTTGAACACACATTTTAAAATATTCTGAATGTTCAAATTGGAAGTGTGCAGAAAGCATCCTTCAGTGTACTCTGAAGTCTCTCTCTCTGGGTGGCAGGAACATGAACTATTTTTAGCCCTTTGAGAGCTCTGGGTTTTTTTGGCACACTACTTTTTCATGTTTCTTCCCCAGCATGAAGTTTTACTAAATATGTGTGTGTATGATTAGTTACTCAAAGAATTCATTGGACCTCTGTACGTCTCTGAGCTCTGTGCAACTCAGTCCTCTCTGATATTCAGCCCTGCGTATTTAGTTCCCCGCTGCTGACAAACTCTGACCATCGTCCCCTTCCACTTGGTGAGATTTCTGGATGCTCCTTGGATTCCCTTTCCTTGAGTTGCAGTCTGCAAACTGCCTCTGAGATTTCGCCTGGAGCCATCAAAAGGCTGGATTCTGTTACTTGTCCTCTCTCAGGGATCACAGTCCTGTGCTTCCTGTTGTCCAGTGTCTGAAAGCCCTTGATTCCTGTCTGATTTTCCCAGTGTTGTAGTTTATAGTAGGAGGGCAGTTCCTATAGTGCAGGAGTCTTTATGGGTGGAACCCGCCTTTAAAATTTGAATTGTAAGTGTATCATGCCAAATAAAACCAGTTATCATTTGGATGATATTTGCCAAGTTATATTGAAATATTCTGTGCTGTGAAAGAAAGGTATGTAGAGTTAGGGTTTTCGGGGGGCGGGGAGGAGAGGGTTAGAAGTGTTCTTTTCTACTATTTTCCCTTTGGTTTCAAATATGTTGATAGGAATTTTATAATATACTCAGTTCTAATTAGAATCTTTTATCGTTTTAGATTAGGGCTCCACATTTCTTGCCTACTTAGCTCATTTTTGAGAGTTGATCAAAATATTTAAATGCTATTAAGACAGTTGCTCTAATGACAGTTATGACATTGATTTTGTTAAGTTCTTCATTGATTTCCATAGTAAAGTGGAGCTGGAAGGGACTCTAACTCAGGTAGTAGAATGGAAGTTTTCCCCCCCTGATGTAGTGTATGACGTTTTTTAGTTTCTGGATCTGTTACTCTGGAAGCAGGTTAAGTCTTTGCATTCCTTTTGCTTAATACCCTACTAATTTCAGTCTGTTAGGGTTCCGCTGGACCTATTAAATATCTCTGAAAATGTGTTATTTGAAAACTAAAGAAGCTTAGACACTGAAGAAAGTCTGATATTGTACTTGAAGTAAGAAGTATTGGTACTGGTGATGCTGAAAGCATACGAGAGAGCAGTGGAGGCTTAGTGAGGGAGCAGGTGCAGGTGTGGCTGCCTCCCTCAATTGCACGTGCTCGTGGGACTAATGGGGTGGGGTGAGGGGCCCTAGGGTTGTGGTCTGTTGCACGCCAAAAATGTATTATTCTCTTTTTTTCAAGATAGTGAAGAAATTTCTCTCCTTTTTCTTTACGTTGGAAATCATACATTGTTGGCTCTGTTCTAGCGCGAGACCTTGGGCAGTAAGATTTTAATGAAATCTGTCTTGTGTTAGTGTGAGAAAGCAGCAGGCTGGCTCACTGGAACGTGTCGGCCACGTGCTTGCTTGCAGGTACTCAGAGGCTCTGCTGAGGTGTCTGTGGTGCTTACTGCCCTTAGGGAAAGGTCTCGTTTTCCTTCGTGGGTTTTAAATCTTTTCTCTGACCTAGTTTGAGTGAATAGGGTATCTTTAATTGATGATTTAAAAAAAAATGATTTCTGACAATTAATCGCTAATGTAATATTAATTGTAGTCTACTGAAAGTCTTTGTTTCTGTTTATATAGATTACGATTTTATATTCATTCATTGGATTTGCAGGTGATGGAGAGGTAATTGAACAAATTATAAGCCTACAAACTAATGATAACGGCGAACGAAGCCCAGAGTCCAGCGTTCTTGATGGAATGATAAGACAGTTGCAGCAGCAGCAGGATCAGAGGATGGGGCAGGTCAGGATCCTGTTTCAAGTGGACTTCCAAATGGGGAGGAAACACCACGACGAGGTAAGAGAGAGGTGGGAGATATTTTGTCTTAATATAGCTGAATCGAAATTGAAGAGTAAATCACCCTGTAAATCATGCACATGTCTAACCACTGTGCTGCACACCTGAAACTCATATAGAGTAATATTAAAAAACTAAAGTCTTGAAAATGTAAAATAAATCATAGAGTAAGTGAAGTCATCAAAAATTATAAGCAGTGTATTTGTATAATTTAACAGTCAGAGGTAGCTTTATTAGGTGTAAAGTTGTACTAACATGCGTATTTGATTTTCAAGTACTATGAAAGACATTGAAACCTTTTTTGCTCTAAAATAGGGTATTTACATTAAAAAATGAGATAAAGAATAAAGTGTTTCCCTTGCATTTGTAAGTTCTAAAAAAATGAATTGGGTGGAGCAGTAATGTTTCTTACTGTGAATGAGAAGGCCTTGAGTGAATTTTCAGGGTGAAGTACTTGATGTTGGGATGCAGTAGTAATTACATTAGTAGTGGAAATAATCTTGAGGAGCCTGTAGTTGTTATACAAATGAAGCTCACTGTGGGGGAAAAGTAAATTCTTATGGGAGAGTAGAAAAGCTTCTAGAAGTCTGTCAAATGCCACAAAATTCCAGCAGTGCCACCGAAGTAATCCTGTCTTATCACACCTTCACCGGGCACTCTGCCATGAATTTCAATACCTTTCTTTCTGCCAAATGTTTCTGCTTGTCTGTTGGAGAATTTGCCCTCTTATGTAGACTCTTCATTTTTATTTTGTAATGGCAAAATTATTTCACAGAAATATTTGAACAAATTAATTTACAGGCAATAAAAGTATGCTTTTGTTTATAGAAAGAAACTTTAAAATATATTGGCCAAGTTTGCTTTATTTCCTGTCTTGATATCATTCATGCTTGTCCTCTGGACAGTTTCTTCTCAGTCTGCCTTGTCACTCTTGATCTCTTTCTCATCTCACCTGCCACATAACTGGTCTTTAGATTTTTATTTGCAGTGACTGTTATACTACAAGTCCTAGCGATTCTCTTTAAAATCTGACTTTAAATGTAGTGCTGTGCTTTAAGTTTTACTTCTTTTATGTTTCTAATTGTTTTGGATTCTAGGGTCACAGAATTGGGTCTGTCAATCCTTTGTTAATGACGTACTATTATTGGTTCACACATTTGTTCTTTTAAATCATGATAATTTACATCTATTTATGTGGTCCTCTTCTGTTTCCCTCTCAAGAATACGGTTATTCCAAATCTAATGCTGGCCCTTTCTTTGCCTTTTAAAAATACATTAGAAAATATATTCTTATATTTATTACTAAAATGCATTTTTTAAATCTTTATAAAAAGCTTGTTAAGTTGTATATATTCATTTGAGACTTAATTTTTTTACATTTTATTTTTAAGATTGCTCCATTGTTGCATCAGATTAATTTTGACTATATTGTGTTTTACTCTGTTGTATGAATATATCTGATTTTATTCTCTCAATGGAATTTTGGGTAGTTTTGAGGTTTTGCTATTCAGGAACAGAAATGATATTAACAGTCTTGTTTAGGTCTCATATACATTTGAAAGAATTTTTCTTGAATATTAATTAAGAATGGAATTGCTGGGTATAGATAGATTATGCCAAACTAATGTGTACGTTATAAATGTATCTATATATTATGTGTGTATTATACATTATGCACTGTAGTTATATATATCTACCTATTACCCAGTGGTTATACAGTTCATGCTCTCACCTAGCAGCATATAAGGAGTGCTGTTGATTCACTTGTCTTGATTTTTGCTATTCAAACAGGTTGTGTCAAATGATAATGGCATCTTAATTTGAAATGTTAAAAAACCACTAATGCAGTTGAATGCATATGTTTTTTGGTCATGTTTCCTTTTGTTTCCTTCTCAGGTATTTATTTTATAGCATATATCACATTTCTTACTATCTGAAGTTTTTCAGGTATTCTAATTCCATGTCGTTATGTATCCATATTGTCATATATCATTATGCGATGTTGGATTATGACCTCATCCTTGGGAAGAGAGTATCAGTGGAAATGACATACAGCCAAAGTTGAGAGCCTTTCTTTCCAGAGTGGTTTTTATAAAGACTTTGTAAGGTGCCCAAGGTTGTCACCAGTCTGGGCCCTTTTTTTCAGTAAAATATTTTGTTTAATCTATGATCATAAGAAGTTTTATAAAACATGAACTAATCATCTGACACATTGCCTTTACTGATATACGGGCTCATATTTCTGAATTTCCCTGGGGCAGTCCCCCTCGCCCCCACTCTCTCTGTCTGCACTCAGAAAGAGGTTGACAGACTTCCTAGTTCTCTCTTTATGCCAGTAGGTGGATTAGAATTTTGTTTAGGGTATAACATTGCAGAGGATTCTGTTTTTCCGGGGCAACATAGGGGGAGTGGGGGTTCTGTTTCTCATTTACAACCAAGCACCTGACTTGGCCTCAAGGCTTTTTTCTCCCTTTTCCATGTGGGCTTTTTAAAACCCAAGCTCTTGGGTTGCTGGGGTGCACAGCTCTGTCCGGTTTCAGCTCATCACCTTTAGTTTTTGTGTCCTCTTTGTTTGTAGCCCAGGGTGGTCTCCAGGTTCCGTGATTCATTTAAAAGAGTATTTATTATATTTTATAGGGCATTTCTAGGAGTCTGTGGAGTAAGTTGCTAGGACACGAAGACAGTGATCTTCATCTCTTCTCTGATACTTGGATCTGTCTAGCACGTTAGACAAATATTTCCTGTTAAAAATTTCCTGTTATAAAAATTTGTTTCCCTTGCGGAATCCAGTTTCTTTTAATTTGCTTGGTTGTTTTTCCTTGGCCTGGCTGAGCTTTAAAGGTCTTTAAAGCTGAATACAGATTAACTAAAAAAATTTTTGGTGAAGTAATGCAGTCTGTGGAATAGGACTCTAATCAAAACTAATAGGAGGAATTAAGGCTTTTTCTCTTAAAGTTATACCATAAGGCTTTATTTCTTCCACTGTTTTGTTTTGAAAAAAATTAATCTTGTAATAAAGTTTCAGGAATAATATGGCTCCCTTGTATTCTTTACATAGGATATTGTTTTGTGCTACCTTTTCTTTATCCCTTTTTTGTGTACGTGCATTAGTGTCCTGTGTGTCTCCGATGGGTTTTCTAAACCATTGTAGAGTAAATTGGAGACATTGTGATACTGTCCTTTAATGCTTCTTCCTGGGTCTTCCAAGACAGGGACATTCTTTTATAAAATGATGTAGTGACCATAGTAAACAAGCTTCGTGTTGATCCCAGTACTATCTAATGTGCAGTCCTAATTTCCCCAGTAGTCCAAACACTATCCTTCATGGCTTATTTATTTATTTTTTAAAATTTTAGGATTTAATCGAGCCTTGCTTGTTGCCTTTAATTATTATGCCTTTTAATCTATTTTTAGAGAGTTCAGGCCTGTTTCACAGGATTTCCCTTAACTTGAATTATGTGATTGTCTCACGACCGGACTCAGGCGGGACGTCCTGGGCAGGCAGGCTGCCGTGGCGCTGTGCCGCGCCGAGGCGTCCGAGCGAGGGGTGCAGACGCGCGCGTTCTCATGCATCCTGCTGCTTTCCCTTCGCAGTGTGGTCTGGAAGTCCTTCCGTATCCATTTGCAGAGCTCTTCATCCTTTACAGCTTCATAGTACTCCACTGTGTGGAATGCCCAGTCTCTGTAACTTTTTATGTCCATTCAAGTTATTTCTCATACTGGCTATTACAGGTGATGTGATAAAAACCTGCGCATGGTGTTTTCTTCAGATTTTTGGAGAATTAATGCTGTGACTTTGGCAGTTAAATTTAGAATTTATTTTTAGATCTCAAATCAAAAAATTATTTCTTAAATGTCAATATATTTTAAATAGATGTTTAATGCCAGTTTTAGTAGGTGAAGTATAGTGTGTTGTGCAATGCAGATTTGTTCATTTGATTGGTAAGTAGAATGTGTACATAGGAGGCAGAAGTTGTGTTTACTCATGTGGATTTTACCCTAGGCAAGAAGAGCTGGCATAGCTCGAGTGCAATTTTATCGCCTATTGCAGAAAGGATATAGCCCCCGTTTCTCTGTTGCATTTGGTAGCAGGTGACACCCCTCTCCCCCATCCTGTGTTTTAAGAAAACAAGCACTTTGCCTGGCACTCCCCCCAACCCTGAGCCCCATCCTCCCTGCATCCTCTGTCCCACAGGCTGGTTCCATCTTCAGTGACTTCCTGCTTGTGGGAGGCGGCCCTGCTGCTTGTGCCCACCCGATCTGCTCTGCTCCCTACTCGCCCAGCTGCAGTTTCAGAAGCTGCCAGCATTTCCCCACTTCGCAGTTTTGTGAATTTTTATTCCTAATTCCACTCTTGGCAGCTGCGTGCCTGAGTGGCTTGGGTTATCTCTCGAGGTCACAGTTAATGTTGTCACAGCTTTTGTTATAAAGCTGTCGCAGTTTGAGAGTCTATCTTCAGTGCTACTTTTTCCAAAAAGAGGTGTTCTTTGTGCAGTTTTGAAGGCAAGGTGTTCAGGAATGCTGCTATAACATTATAATATAAAATATTTATAACTAAAATATTTCAGAAAGTCTAGTGAAATGGAAATTAAGGCTAATAGTTAAGGTTTGTCCTGAAGTCTACCTTTTGATCTCAGTCACATTGAGATTCTTTTTTTCCAGAGTCTTTTCAGTAGACCTTATTTTTGGTTCATATCTCAGAACGGATGTATATGCTTATTATGTGTTAAATGCATATTAGATTGAACGTTGTTTTGGAATCATTTCTTGACAATTTTTCCTTAGGTTTTAGAAGACTAAGCTTAGACATCCAGTCCCCTCCAAATATCGGTCTGCGTCGTAGTGGACAAGTTGAAGGGGTTCGTCAGATGCATCAGAACGCCCCCCGTAGTCAGATTGCTACGGAACGGGACCTGCAGGCTTGGAAGCGAAGAGTGGTTGTCCCAGAGGTACCACTAGGCGTCTTTAGGTTTGTTTTAGGATATCTATTAATACTGTTTTTATCTATGAAAATATCTATATGGTTATTTACATATCTTAATCCATTAGTGGTACAAATAATCATATAAATATATTTCGGTAATGAATTGGAACCTATTTTAATTGTGGTAAGAAAATGTCAAAATTCTTATTTTATTATGGTAAATATTTTATAACCAGTCTTGTTTCATCTGTACCAGTGTTCCCAACCCTTTTTGGCACCAGGGACAGGTTCCTATGAGAATCTAACGCCTAAGGATCTGAGGCAGAGCTGAGGCGGTGATGCTGGCGCTGGGGAGCGGCTGCAAATCCAGATGAAGCTTTGCTCTGGCTCGCCGCTCACCTGCCGTGTGGCCCGGTTCCTGACAGGCCACAGATTGGTTTCTGTCCATGGCCCAGAGGTTGGGGACCCCTGATCTATACAGACACCCACTTTTTTCAGTATTGTTTTGAAAACAGTCCTAGACATAATATCTTTTTGTCTATAAAGTATGTCAGTTTGTATTTCTAAAATATAAGGACAATGCCATTATTATACCTTAAGAAAACAAACAGTTCTTCAGTAGAACCAAAAATGTAGTCAGCGTTTAAATTTCCACTTGTTTCAAATATCATAGATGTTTTTACTTCTTTTGTAAGACTTATTCATCAGTCGTAATAATTTTGTTAGAAGGCACAGAAAATGTTTTCTTTTTGTGATGCTAGCAAGCATTGATGTTCATTGCTTAGATTCATTCATTCTTTAGGGATTATAAAATAGTGATATTTCAATGCTATAAAGTCTTCATTATTTTGAATACTTCTGAAGAAGAAATTTACCCAAATCTAATATTTGATTATCTAGTAGTAAAGTTTGTATATAAAAGACATGATAGGTGTTGGATTATTGTGCTTTATTTGCCTTCAAAATAAAAGATTTATTCCCTGTCATCTTCCAGCAATGTCCCAATTTGTATGTTTGTGGCTTTCACTGTATAAATCATGCTGTTGTGATTTATCGTATTTCTAATGCTGCTTATTTCTATTTAAAGTGTCCTGTCTATGGCCAGAGAAGTCTCTTTCAAGTTGGCTCCTGAGTCCTTTTGAAATGGCCATAGTAGCCTTTCATAGCGTTCTTGCCGTTAGGCGTGGCCAAGTGTTTGTTACTGGTTTATCTTGTAAATTTCTTGAACTAGACCTGGCATCAGTCATTTCTCCTAAGCAGCTCTATTTTTTAGTGGGAAATGATATTTCATAATAAAAGTTTGGATAGTAGGGTCTTCCTTGCTACTGAGTTGTAATAGACTGATTTCTGAGCTATTTGAACTGGAGCCCACACATACTGCTTTTCATTAATATCTAAAATCTTTCATGTTCTGTCCAGTTTTTGTCACATAACTAATACCTCTAGGATAATTTTGTTGAAAGTGTTTCCTTTGTACATTTAGCCAGAAGAATTTTAGTGATTGGTGGAGTACTATTGGATAATACTTATAAATTGTACAGTGAATTTGAGAGTATCTGAAGTACACAATAAAATAGTAAAAAGCAGGATCTGAAATTGGGATGAGAAATACAGAAAATCATCATTATGTATGTAGAATGCTATAATTAAGCCTTGAAATTGTGTCTGAGTAGTTTGGTCATCAGAACTGAAAGTGTTATTTTGCGATACTTTTTATGTTCAAACCAAGAGAAGCAAACAGGTGTCAGGAGTGAAAGACTTGAAGAACAGTACCTTAAACAAGCATTTGTTCTTTTAACGGGAAAGAAGACTGGAAGTAGTTCAAAGCTGTAGTCAGAGTTCTCCAGTTCATCAAGGACACAGGTTTCTTTGTTTCTGAGCCCCATCTTGGAGTGTGGCTTTCAGTCTTAAACTAAGGTCTACTCAAAGTCCAAGATACTGGTCTTTATATAATAGCCATTGCATTATCTGGAACTGATGGAGGCTGAGATTTAGGCCAGAAGAGGGAAGAGAGGCAGACAACAGAAAGGTCATTTCTAGTTGAGGGGAATTCATTTAAGCAGCCTTAATGATCCCACATGACATTTCTTTTCACAACTCATTGACTAGAATGTCCTCATAGGGCTGTACTGAGCTCCAGAGGAGGCTAGCTGATAGTTTCTATTAAGGGTAATAAAGAGCCTAGGTAAAAAATGAGATTTTGTTTCTAAAGAAAGGAAGAATGGATTTTGTGAGTCAGCTAGCTGTCGGCCATGAAATAATTGTCCCAAAGAAGAGCATTGCTCTTTCTGTTGCTGCATTCTAAAGTAATACATAAGAGCTTATGAAGGAGATGCTGAGTGACGTAATAGCGGTCAGTGGCCTTGACAACATTCCTTGTAGTGGGGAGCAGTGGCGTGCTCCCCAGCTGTTTGTTAGTGTCAGTTGGTTAGGATCAAGAGAAACTAAAGTTTGTTTTCTACTATAAAAGTAATACGCATCCATTGTGAAAAATTTAGGTAATACATAAAAGCGTGAGAATACAAATGACCCTGCTGTGCAGAAGGACGAGCACACAGTGCTGCTTCCCCGCGGAGGGAGTCTTTCGGGGCCTAGGGGTCTAGGCATGTTATGGTTTGTCTTAATCCAATGATAGTGGAAATTCTGTTCATTCTAAAAGAATGAATTGCATGTACATTCTGTGATTTTTTATAATAGCTTTTGTTAGCTGAGTGATGTTAGTGATTCATTAGGCACGGAATTGCACACAGTCGAAGGTGGTACTTCTGAAGGCCTAGAGTGCGCCTTTGCTTTATTATTGATTGAAAATGTATTGTATGTAGTGTTTCATTGTCAAAGGGCAGCATACAGATAGAGGGTAGGAATTTCATTCGGCTGCAAGTGAAAAACCTCATACAGTCTCTTAAATATACATCAAAGTGGTGAAATTGACCATTTGTGAAGGGTCAAGTCTGATTTAGAATTCCCCTGTGGATAGAATAATATTCCTCTATAATCTGAACATGAGCTGTAGATGAACCCTGAGAAAAAACTGATTTGCCCTTATAACATTTGTGCTTATAGTCATTTGAGTGTCCAGTTACGTCTTTGGAAGATGGCCAAGATACCAGCTTTGAAACTTCTCCATTGAGTATTTAAAGTAAACAACACCCCCCCCCCCCGCAAAGCCATGTGTTTTCAGTAATGTTCAAATTGGAAAGAAATGGCATTCAGTCAGTTGAATCTTCTAACCATGAAGAAGGAAAATAATGATCAGTACCTTCCTCATGGTGGGTGTGTACTTTAGATACTCTCAAATTCACTGTACAATTTATAAGTAGTATTGTTTTGAAATTGGTCAAAGTAACATAATTTTTCTTTTATGTCATGTAGGTAAAATAGTGGTGATTAGAAGAACTAGTAACATTGCTATTCTGGTTTTCTACAAATTATAAAGCATACAGTTTTAATAGTTTGAAGGAGGACTTTTTTTTTAGAGCATGGAATTGCAATCTTGAAAAATTATAGGGACATTTTGAGCAGCTAATTTGAGAGATCCTGTTCAAGTTGTCTTAATAAGGCCAATAAAAATACAAACAAGTGACCATTTCTGTGTAAAACATGAAAGATAGGACTTCCTAGCTGCTGCTGAGATTTTATTTATATTAAATTTCTAACAAGTACAGCTTGACTTAAGCTTTGTTACAATTTTAGGGATTTTCTATATTTAAAAAGTATATAAGCTTATTCTTAGAATCATAATGATTAATTTTCCTGTTAGTTTACTTATTCTCAGTGCAGTAACTAATGTTAAGTGGATATTTAAATTTGTAGGAAGTTGGAACACTTCAGAATAGAGAAAGGTGAAGAGGAAAGAAATCTTTATGTAATTGGAAGAAAAAGGAAGACTCTCCAGCTCTCACAAAAGGTAACCAAAATTCTATTTTAGGAATAAGAAAATTAGAAATTAAACTGACATTTGTAGTTTTCTTTTAATCGGTGAGAATATTAGTACTGTTCACCTGAAGTAGAAAAATATATTTGCTTAAAGACATTTTTGGGATTTAAAATAGAAGGCTTAAGTTTGTACAGCTGTTAGGAAAGAGTAGGAGTTTGAAAATGTGAGGAAAGTATTCTAATGCCTAAAAGTGCTAAGAGATTCTAGAAAAGTATGGTCTAAGGACCACTCAGGTCAAGAACTAGAACATGACCAGCGCACCAAAAGCATTTTGTGCCTATTCCCATTTACTCTCTCCTTTTTCCCACATGTAACTGTCTTCTAAAACTGTTGGTTAGCTTTGTCAGTTTCTGAAGTTTATCCAAATCATGCATTTATTTAAAACAAACAAACAAACAAAACTTAGATGTTACAATGGTTTGTAACTCCAAACATAAGAAAATCTTATTCCTTATTTAATTTCCCTGCTTGGATTTTCTTGAACATCTCAAGAACAGCATTAACATTGAGTTCATGGACGATGCACAAAATGGGGGTACGATCAGTGAAAATGGTGGTGTGTTTGCAGGATTTTCTCAGAAATGATCACTCAGTCTTGAAATTCTTGTGAGGGATCGGCCTGTGCGTGTCTGGCTGCCATCAGCTGTTTTTTTAAGTTTGTTGTACAGAGCTTTCATATGTAATTTGGGGTTTGAGAATTAAATAAAAGTAGTCTTTATCTTACTCTTTAGTTTAAAAGTGATTCTACCCATTATTGTATGTCAGATACCGAAAGAAAAAATGTCTTGTCTGAATGAATGAATATCTCTGGTCTTAGGATATTTTCTCATGAAAAAAATTTTTTTTAAAATTACTAAAATAATTTTAAAGAAGTTAATACATTTTTCCAGTTGCTTTACTTTTTCTAGAATAAATTTAAAAATTAGATTACATTGCTGTTATATATTCACAGCCTTCTAATTTGAACATGTAATTTGATATATTACAGTTAAATTACATAAAATTGGAGAAATAATTACGAAGTTAAATGTGAAGAGCTTTAAAAATTTCAGTTGAACTTTTATCAGAAATTTTAGTTATTCTTAATTCCATATTGAATAAAACTTTTTAAAAAAAGCTTTATACTTAACTTTTTTATGTACAAAACACAGATATACATACAGTATAACTTTAGTACCATGTGTGATATCAAAATGATTGCACTCTTTGGTGAGGTATGTGTTAAAATATTATTGTGTAGATTTCTCTGTGTTTTACGTAGTTTAAAGCTGTTGTTTGGCATGTACAGATTTAGAATTTTCCTTTTCCTACTGAATCAAACCTTTTATCATTATAAATTTCACCGCTTAATTCTTTATTTTGTGTTAATATAGCTGTGCTAGTGCTAGCTTTCTTTTGGCTAGTAGTTTGCATAATCTGTGTTTCCATCCTTTACTTTCTCTTCTCCTTCTGAGGCTCCGGTTATGTGTGTGTGAGACTTTAACTGTTGTGTTTTGTTTCTTAGGCTATTTTCTGATCTTCTGAATTTCTTTTCTGACTTATATTTCAGTTCATTAGTTCTCTTGAGCTGTGTTTAATCTGCTCCTAAACCTGTTGTGCTTTTAGTTTTAGTTACTATATTTTTCAGTTTAGAATTTTCATTTGGCTTTTTTTTTTAGAGTTCACTTATCTACCTAAGTTCTCGTTTTTAATTTCTTAAAGATTAATTATCAGCCATAGTTATTTTATTAAAAAACCCACATTTGGTAATTTCATTATTTCAGTATCTTTCTCCCAGCACAAGGGAATTTGTTTCCATTCCCTGTTGATTTTTTTTTCCCCTCAGTTTTTACAATCACATTTTCCTTATTGCCTGTATTTTTGATTGAATGTTAGGTGCTAGAGGTGATTTGAAGCCTAGGATGGTTTTTCTCCTCCAGAGAGGATTTAAATGTGCTTCTGGTAAGCTGCCAGGGCCACTGTCAAGCCTATTGCCTTAATCAAACAAGGACGGGCCTTAGTGCTGCTTATCTTCTGTTTACCTATAGGTCTAGGTTTTAGCCCTTCAGGCAAACAGCCAAAGCCTGGGATGTTCTCCTACACAGGGGAGGCTCTGAATTGCAATTTTCATTAGCCTAAACTCATATGAGTTTAGCCTGTCAATTTTTTGGTTATCTGCTAATAAACCTTTTAGTTTCCTTTTCTAGAGTGAAGAAGGTTTCTTTTTTGTTATTTGTCTTTTTTATTATTTATTTTTTCCCTGTCTTGGTCCTGTAATTCTTCATAGCCTTGTTAGGTATATAATTTCCTCAAATTGATTTTTTAAAAATATGTTTTGGACAGATTTTCTTGTTCTTAGTAGTAGTTTTGATCCACCATTAATGTATGATGTATTTATACATGAAACTCATTAATACACGTTTTTTGCTTTAACAAAAATTAGTGCTGACAAATTAATGAAAGTGTAGTTCATTGTAATGTGTTGCAATGATAATATACACCATTGATTTTCAAACAAGGCACCAGTGTGCAAATTTATTTGTATATTAATTCAAGGCATATGTGCTTTTATTGAATGATTCCACATGTGACTTTGGTGTTTGAGGAATATAGTCTGTCCATGTACCCCCCTCTTTTTAAAAAATGCATTCTAGCTACTGTGGCCAATTTTTAAAGATAATTTTGTTATTTTGTTTTGATACAAATGACATTTAAAAAATTCAAGCAGAATTAAAAAGTACTGGCAACAAATCATCCTAGTAAATAACTAAGGTTAGGCTAGTGTTTGAGGATTATTTAAGATATTTATGCATATGAATTCACATAGTGATACATTTCTTAAGGTTGGTTACCGCATTATAATATTTTTGCTTCTAAGATATATATTTTTAAAGTATACACTTCTTGGGTTATTATTATTTCATTCATGATATACCGATTAACTTAAAATTTTGTTTGAAAAATACCTTTCTAATGTGTGTCTAACTTAAGCATGTTTTCTAAGTATCTTAAAAGTAAAAATACAACGTTGATTTAACAACAGATGACAAAAATCTGACCATTTAAAGATTGTTTGTTTACGCCTACTGCAGTGGTCGTCCTAGGTGGTCTCCCATATAAGTACTAACCAGGCCCAATGGAACATTTTATATTTTAAATTATTATTTTTTGTCTTAAATCTTTTTAGGAATTTGAATGCTGTTTTGTTGAAGATTGTACTTTTTTCATTGTTGATATTCATCTGCACATTTCTTTATGTCGGCAGTCTGACTTGGTGGTTTCGATGTCCCAGTCTCGGCAGAGGACGTGTAGGCGTAAATACCCGAGTTACGGTAGAAGAAATCTTGGGCAGGTTGAGTTATCTTCTGGAAACGAATCTTCAAGCTCTATAAGACATGTGAGTTTTATAACTTTAAAATCTTGAATAATGTCTTACTTGGAATTTGCCCTGAAATTATGTGAAAATATAGTTCTGTAGAGGTTAAGATGAAATTTTATTTTGAATTTTGACAAAAATTTTGAACAGCTTTGTAGAGGTACTCACTATACAAGTGTATCATTCAGTGGTTTTAGTGTATTAACAAATAAACTAATTTGTTATTGTCACTATTTAATTTCATAATACTTTCATTGCCTCTAGAATGAAACCCTGAGCCCTTTTTTGCCTAGTTCTGCCTCCCATCCCATTCTGCCCCTGGCAGTCACTGTTCTACTTTCTGTCTCTCTGGATTTGCCTGCTCTGGGCATTTCCCATAAATCAAATCGCACCATATGGTGTTGTGACTGGCTCTTTTTACTTAGTGTAATGTTTTCAAGACTGATCCATGTGTAGCGTATATCAGTACTTCTTTCTTTTTCTCTGCCGAGTGTATGAATGTACCACATTTTGTTTATTCACTCATCAGCTGATGGACATTTACATTTTTCCACCTTTTGGTTATTATGAATAATGCTGCTTATTAACACTCATGCACAAGTGTGTGTTTGGACACGTTTTCACTTCATTTGGGTGTGTATCTAGGAGTCAGTTTGCTGGGTCATACGGTAACCCTGTGTTTGACCTGTTGAGGATTTGCCAGACTGTTTCCAAAGTGGCTGCACGATTTTATATTCTCGTCTGTGTTTTATGAGGGTTCCAGTTTCTCCACATCTTTGTCAAACAGCGCTCGTTTATTGTCCTTTTGTGTTTTCGCTCTCCTAGTGGGTTTGAAGTGGTGTCTCACTCTGGTTTAGATTTGCATTTTCCTCATAACTGAGATGCTGAGCATGTTTTCATGTGATTGTTTTCATTTGAATATCTTTGGAGAAATTTCTGTGTAAATCTGTTGTCCATTTTTCAATTCGCTTGTTCTTTAATTGCTGTAAGAATTCTTTGTTTCCTTTATACAAGTCCTATATCAGATATATGACTTGCAAATATTTTCTCCCATTCAGTGTGTTGTCTACACTTTTTTGATGGTTTCCTTTGAAGCACAAAAGTTTTAAATTTGACGAAGTCCAGTTTTTTTTCCTTACTTGCTTGTGTTTTTGCTGTCATAACTACGTCTTTGCCTAACTCCTTTCCTTTCAATAATTATATGTAAATTACTGGTCTTTATTTTGATTTTTCCTGGGAAACCAATAGTTTTGGTAGAGTATTTAAAAATTATCATTAGAATGTTAAAATTTTCTAATTCAGTAATGTTTTGAGGATTGAAATGTTTCATATGGATGAATAATTCATTTTATTGCTTTTATAAAGAAATTGGACCCTATTCCTGTTATTGGTGGAAATGTGTCTACCATTTTCACGTTAAGATGCTTTATTTTAGGTCTATACAGTATACATGTCATTATGTTAGGGAAATATCAGTGCTTAGTAAGTGTTCTTTTTGAAAAATCAGGACTAAGTATAGATTTTTTTCTCTTTTTAAATCATCAGTGGTGTTAATTTTATGATTCTTCTCTTTGTATCTGTTGATTTGGTATGTTTTCAGTTAACAGGGAACTTTTAAACTAATTCATACATAGATGATGTAGAAGGTCAAATCCCTTGACCTTCTAAAGTAAACCGTAGTTTTGTGTTGTAGTAGCTTGTTTGACCTCTTACAGTGGTACCAAGTCATTCTCCTGTATTGTCGCAGAGGTAGAGAGATGGGTGTGTGTGTCTGTTGGTTCTATTCTGTTTTGATTTAGGAAGCTCTGATAGTAGAAAAAGTATGGGTTTAGAGTTAGCTTAATTTCTCATTGCAGTTCTTAAACTTATTCTCCTGTGAGCCCAAGCATATTACTTTACATTTCTTAGCCTTGAGTTTCCCTTTGTACAAGGAGGTAGCAGTGGGCAGGTAGGGACTTGAGAGACAATACAAAACTCATAGGCAAGTTAGGTCCAAATTTTGTGGGGTTTGATGCTTGTATAGATTAGGGACTTTTTAAAGAAAAAGTTACAGCTATGCACAGGGCCTTGAGAGGCAAGTTAAATGGAAAGACTCTGGAACTTGTTTCATTAGCTTTTTGTTAATACAGTCTGTTTACAAAGGTAGGTGTTTTGAGAATGAATTGAGAGAATATATCTAAAACATTTCACAGAGCTCCTAGTTTCCAGATAGTAGTTTAAGTTTCTTTTATTACTGTGACTTTAAGGTTATTTTGAGTTTAAAAGCAGATTCCATTCATTAGGTCGAGAGGGATAGGCCCAGGGGTCTATACTACTGGAATGGCACTGGGCTCCCATTTTGAGAAACAGTCTTTGGAATATGTCGACCTTACATTTTTCCTTTTCAAATAAGTCAGCAAAGGTCGGTACTTGAGATTTGGTCTTTTGAGTTTCGGTTCTCAGTGGCATTTTCATTATCCATTATTAACATACCTGCTTTATGTGGTGGTTAGAGGAAAAGGTCATGTCTCAATAGAAAAGCACCTGCCTGGTATCCGGGACTGGAACTCACAGGAGACTATAGCTGTTAGGGTTGTGGGGTCAGAGTTTCAGAGCAGTTTTAGGTTTACAGAAAAATTGCGCAGTAAGTACAGCAAGTTCTGCACTCCCCGTCTCCCCTGTAGTTTTCCATATTACTGATATCTTGAATTAGTGTGGTACATTTGCTACAGCTGATGAGGCGATTTTTAGACATTGTCATCAGTTGAATTCCATAGTTTGTTAGGGATCACTCTGTGTTTTGCACTTCTGTGGGTTTTGACAGAATGCATAATGTTATGTCTCTGCCATAACAATATTTTGCAGAGAAGTTTCACTGTCCTAAAAAAATCCTTCTACTGAATACCTACTTAATCATCCCATTCTCCCTCCTCCTGTTCCACTGGCAACCACTGATCTTTTTAATGTTTCCATAGTTTTGACTTTCCAGAATGTTTTATATTTGAGTCATACTCTATGTAGCCTTTTCAGATTGGTTGCTTTTCTAGTAATATAACTTTGTTTCCTCCATGTCATTTCATGGCTCCACAGTTCATTTCTTTTTTTTGTGCTAAATAATATTCCATTGTCTGGATTTATCATAGTTTATCCATTCACCTACCAAAGGGCATCTCGGTTGCTTCCAAGTTTTGACAATTATGAATTAAGCCGCTGCAACCATCCATGTGCAGGTTTTTGTATGGTCACCATTTTTCAGTACATTTGGGGAAATACCAAAGATCGTGATTATTGGATCATGGAAGTCTCTGTTAGCTTTGTCAGACACTGCCAAACTGACATCCAGAGTGACTGTGTACCATTTTCCATTCCCATCAACGACGAATGGGAGTTCTTGTTGCTCCATATCTTAAGGTGTCAGCTCTTAGAGGTTTGGTGAAGGGAGTCGAAAGGTATAAACTTCCAGTTATTTATAAAATAAGTCACAGGGATGTAATGAAGAGCATGGTGACTATAGTTAATAATACTGTTTTGCATATTTGAAAGTTGTTATCACAAGAAAAAAAGTTCTGTATGTATGGTGACAGATCTTAACTAAGCTTGATGATTATTTTAAATATACACAAATCTCAAATCATATTGTACACCTGAAACTAACATAATATTATAGGTTGATTATACTTCAATAAAGAAGTAAGTTCTTGCTGACTTCATTTACAGGTTCAACACAATCCCAATCAGAATACCAGCAAGATAATTTTGTGGATATTGACAGTGATTCTAGAGTTTATATGGAGAGGAAAAAGACCCCGAGTAGCTACCCGAATACTGAAGAACAGCAAAGTTGAAGGACTGCCACTACCTGACATTAAGATTTACTATAAATCTACAGTTTTTAAAACACTGTGTTACTGGTGAAAGAATAGACAGATAGTCCAATGGAACAGAATAGGGAACTCAGAAATAGGCCAATACAAATCTAGTCAATTAATTTTTGATAAAGAAATAAGGACAACTCAGTGGACAAAGCATAGTCTTTCAACAAGTGGTTTTGGAACAACTGGATATCCATGTGCAAAAAAAAAAAGAATCCAAGCACAGACTTTAAAAAAAAAATTAACTAAAAATAGATCATAAACTTAATGTAAAACACAAAACTATAAAATTTCTAGACGATAACATATGATGAAATCTAAGTTACCTAGGACGTGATGATGACTTTTTAGATATAGTACCAAAAGCATGATCCATTAAAGAAAAACTTGACAAGTTGAACTTGATTGAAATTTAAAATCTATTGATTGCTCTGGGAAAGACACTGTTAAGAGAATGAAAAGACAAGCCACAGACTGGGAAAAAATATCTGTAAAACATATCTGACAAAGGGCTTGGATTCAAAATATACCATGCATTCTCTCTCTCGCTCTCTCTTTTTTTAATTTTTTTTTTTAAGGCAAAGCAACCCTTGGTTGACCTCACAGATTGCAAGGACCTTGTCAGCCAGCTTACAGTCCCTTATTTTTTTATTTTTTATGCCGAAAGCATCTGGTCTTCCTTGGTGGTCTACCATCCAAGGACTGACCAGGCTGAACCCTGCTTAGCTTCTGAGATCAGACGTGATCGGGCTTGTTCAGGGTAGCATGGCAGTCGACCCATGAATTCTTAAAAACTTAGTAACAAAACAACTCAAAAATTGGCAGAAGAGCTAACAGACAGCTTGTCAAAGACTATTCAGATAACAAACATGAAAAGATGCTTGCCATCATATCACGTCAGGGAATTGAAAGTAAAAAGATGTTGAGCTACCACTACACACCTGTTACAGTGGCTAGAGTCCAAAACACAGATGATTTACATTGACTTTTTATTAACATCACTCGGGGAGTGGCCCGTGAATGGCCCATTGTGTCATTTCTTTTGTTAATGGGAGTAGTATTAGGTCTCACAAACATTCTCTGTTGTCTTGTGCTTTGATAAGAAAAAGGAAGTCATAAAGACATTTTAAAAAGAAGTTTATCTAATTTTATTACCCGATTACCATACTTCTGACATAACTGTTGTTTTTCTTGACTTCTGTTATTTATTCTCATATCAAAAATTTTATTTTATTTTTCCTCCCTCACAAATCAGGAGACTTCCTGTGATCAGAGTGAAGGTTCTTGTTCTTCCGAAGAAGAAGAGTGGAAAAGTGATAGGAGGAGTGAAAGTGACAGTGAAAGTTCAAGGTATTGGTTTTTGATTGTTTTGATCTTTTAAGCATTTTAGTATTAGCTTTGGATGGAACTGTACTGCATGGCATTCAAGATGCAAGATCTTGCAGCTGTGTAACAATTAACATTGAGTTTTTAATACATTTAAAAGGAGAAGAAAGTGGATTAACAGCTATTTCTATAGAAAATACTTTGGATATTTTTATTTGACTAAACATTAGAGCTGGCAGTATAAAATGTGTGTACTCAAAATATAAGTTTAATCTTGGGTTTCATTCATAACCAGCAATATCCAAAGTATGTGTGGTAAAACCATCATTCTGTTCATTACTAGTTATTTCATGTGCTATGTTTTGATATCCAGATTTCATGGGACCAAGATATTAACATCCATTCTTCATCTTGGCAAATGTCAACTTGTCTGTCTGGTTGGTGTGGCTGTGCATTTCTTGGTCTTCTCAGTGTATTCACTGATGGTTTGTCATTCCAGTAAAGTTTTCTAGTCTATTCCTGAGCCTTTTCCAGTGTGCTGGGGATACTACTTATTGTTCTGCATGACCTCTATTTTTATAATGACACTTCATTTTTGAAAAGGGGAACCGTTAGTTGGCTCTAGTTGTTGTCTTCTGTGCGGTCTCATCTGTATTATACTTAAAAAAAAATTCCTCAGGCTTCCATTGTTTTCTAATTTCCAGTGTCTGCAATGGTTTCTCTGTTTCTTGCTCATGATCTTTGGCCATTTTGGTATTTGTTGGTAGAGAAGGCAGATTGTTCAAACTGAATCTTCCTGGGATCATTCTTTCCTCATCTCTACTTCTCTCTTATCTTAAGGTTGATTAATTATATGATTAAGGGCTTAAAATTTTAAATATTTTCCTTTGTTAGTGATTCTTCATCTAGATACTCTGATTGGACAGCTGATGCAGGCATCAATTTGCAGCCTCCTTTACGAACATCATCTCGTCGACGAATTACCCGATTTTGCAGTAGTTCAGAGGATGAAATGTCTACTGAGAATTTATCTCCTCCAAAAAGGAGACGAAAGAGAAAGAAAGAAAATAAGCCTAAAAAAGAGGTAAGAAATGTATATCTTAAAAATACCATCTATCTACAATTTTATAGAGGCATTTCTGTCTGTATTCAGAAATTGGAAATCTTTGGGAAATTGGATGCTTTATTTTTTTGTTGACTTTGTTATGTCGTCAGGAGTCAAATGTAAAATGCGAACTTATTTTTGGAAAAGATACTTTATTATTAAAACTTCTCTTTCTAATCTGCTTGAGCTAGACTTAGGACTTAAGTCTTTGTGAATCTGAAACTTAAAGGGAGAGCTCTGTTTTGCTCAGAATCCCACCATAAATCTTTTCTCCTGTTAATATCAACACCAAAAGGTAGACTTCAAGGCATTTTAAGGCACTTTCTTTTCGTTTTGTCTGTTGTTGCCTTGTTTCTCATTTTCATTTGACGCATTCTGTTTTTCTCCTAATTGTAATATCCCTATTCCTTACATGTATGGCGCGTGTGCTTCTCTTGTAGCCGTCGTTATTTAAGGATGCTGCGTCTTTGTTTTCGTTATCTATTGCTGTGTAACTTACACTCTGAAATTTAGCTGCTTAAAACGCAAACACGTATCATTTCATGTTTCCGATGGGTCAGGAGTTTGGGAGCTGATTTGCCAGATGATTTTGCTCATGAGGTTGCAGTAATCATGTTGGCTGGGCCTGGATGGTCTTGGAAACTTATTCATGTGGCACCTGGCTGGTGGCCTCAGTTCCTCATCTCATGAGCTTCTCCATAGGGCTTCTTGAGTGTCTTCATGACATGGTAGCTGACTTTTTCGCCAGAGCAAGTAATCCAAAAGTGTAAGCAGGGGGTAAGTCCTGATGCCTTTTATGACCTAGTCTTAGAAGTCTCACATTGTCACTTTCACTTTATTCTATTTGTTAGAAGTAAGTCAAGCCCATCCTCAAGTGCAAGAGACTTTTGGAGAGGACACGTATCAAAGAATTTGTGGTCTTATTTTAAATCACCAGTCTTAAAAATCTCATGATCAGGAGGAGACTTCTCTGTGATGATTATTCTGTGGTGAAATTAGAATGGCAGAGCAGACTGTGTTGAAGAGAATTTAGGTTGGAAATTAGCCCCCTGCTACAGGATGTAAAGTGTTATGAGGAATCTATTAGAAATTCAGGACACACTAGGAAAATGCCAGGTAGATTTACTTGCAGACAAGTGGTTTGTTCCTGTGCACATCAAGAAACCAAATATGAATGCTGCTTAAAACTAATTATTAGGTGAAGTGCCAATAGTCATTCCGTATGGTGAAGTTTCTTTTGTTTTCAATCAGAGTGCATACTGCTCCTTTCTGTCCCACTAAACTATACTCTCTTCCTCCGGCAGAATTTGAGGAGGATGACTCCATCAGAGCTTGCAGATATTGAACATTTATATGAATTTCATCCTCCAGTTTGGATAACCGACACCACACTTCGCAAGTCTCCTTTTGTTCCTCAAATGGGTGATGAGGTGAGAGTAATACAATTTAGAAACATGAATATAGAACATAAAACAAATTAATATTACTCTTAAGTTTTTACTTTTAAAAATTTTTAAATGTATACTTACCTTTTATAGGTAATATATTTTCGACAAGGTCATGAAGCTTATATTGAGGCTGTCAGAAGAAATAACATTTATGAACTAAATCCTAATAAGGAGCCATGGAGGAAAATGGATCTTAGGGTAAGATAATGGTATAATTAAACATTTAGCACATATATAATTAAATTACTTACAAATCCATTTAATAAGAAAAACCTGGAGGCATATTTTTCCATTAATTTCCTATTTAAAAACATTTTTGCTATTGTCTGCTAAGATCCAGTAGGAAGACTTACATTTATCAATGAGCCGTCTTCTCATATTGCTGATTGGCATATAAAATTCTAAGAGCGTTAGAGTTTCCTAGGAAGGCAAGTTTATAACATGTATCATTAATCTTAAAATGTGCTTACCCAGGACAGATTTTCAGAAGTACGAATTTTCAAAAGAAGAAATACAAATTGGAAAAAATGGTTCAACCTCATACATAATATAGAAAAACTTTAGCTCCCCTTACTTAACCAATTTTGTAAATTTTATTTACTTTTATTTTTAAAGAAAGGAAATGCCAAAAGTTTGAGCAAGTAGCAAAGGTTTTGGTTTGTTAACATTCAAATTGGTGATAAGGGTGAATGAAACTGTCCAGGTTTTCTAGAGGGTATCTTGGCATTCGGAACTGAAACTGAAAAATGTTTAGACATTTTAAATTAGTGGTTTTACTTCTGGTAATTTTGGAAACAACAAGAAATGCATACAAATTTATGAGCAAGGCAATTCTATATCAATGTGTATAAAAACAAAAAAATTGGGAAAAATTTAAATGTCTCACAATACTGAATGAATCAAATCATGGTACAGTCACACATTTGATTGCTATATAGAGTCTGCCATGGAATTGGGACTTTAAAAACATTTGTTGAATGAATGAATGAAGTTTACACAGTGTATTACTAGGAGAAAAATGGGATGTGAAATGCTCTTAATGACAACAAAAATTCAAAGACATACATAGTCAAACCATATACTTTTATATGTTTTTGGTATTTTTCAGTAGCCATCAGAAGAGGAAAAAATATTTTAACAAAGATAGCTGTTCTTAACACTCATATCCAACTTTGTGGCTGTACTTCTATGAATTTGGCTGTAGACACATTCAGATTTAGGTGTTTCACTTATTGCCATGTACTTAAGTAAAGTTGATCCTCATTATTCGTTGATTCCATGTTTGTGAATTTGCCCTTGCTGTATGTTATTTGTCACCCCCAAGCCAGTACTCAGGGTGGGTCCTGGTCATTTGTAGATATACACAGAATGGCAAAAAAATTTCATTCGCTTGACCAGCATGTTCCCAGCTAAGATTAAACAAGGTGGCTACTATCTTGTTTGAGCTCTCCCATTGTAAACAAGTGTCTTTTTTGTAGTCTATTCAATGCCACGTTAATTTTTTCCCCACAGTTTTGTGCTTTTGGTTGTGACTTGAGGTTTAAAATCGCCCTCAAGTATAGTGCTGCAGTGCTGTCTTGTTATCCTAAGCACAGGAAAGCAGTGATGCCGCTTGTTGAGAAAATATATAGGCGTGAGTTACCATGCTGTTGGCTTTGAGTTCAGTGTTAGTGAATCAGTGACATGTTTAATGAGGTGTCTTTCAACAGACAGACACATAGCAGGTAATTATACATTGGGTGACTGCAGCATTATGACCAGAGACCTGTAGGACCCTAACCCTGTGTTTCCTCTAGGAACAGTGGTGAAGTAGGCACTGATTCATTGTTAATTCAGGGTTCTGGGTGGCTCTGTGGAACTTAACTGCTGCGAATCAATGAGAATAATCTATACCTAGCACTGTAATGCATTATAACACCCACATATTTGTGCAGAGAATGAATGGACGAGTAAGCTCTTGTATTCCTAGTGCTGAGGAAACGCGTTTGGAGGAAGGCTGATGATGACACATCCATTGATGGGTATTCCATCATGGGAGGGCCTTGCATCTCTCCTGTTCACTGCCCTGTCCCTACTGCCTGGAATAGGTCATGGCACATAGTCGATCCTCAGCAGATATTTATTGAAGTGTATTAGGTGGAAATTTAATGTCAAGTTTTTGAAGAATATTTAATATGCTAAAAGCTTACACATTATCGTTTGAGTAATACAATATTGTACAAATGAAAATGTGTCTCCAGGAAGAAAGCCAGAAGGAAATCCAGATTATTCACAGTGGTTGTCTTTGGACTAAGCCGATTGGTGATGTGTACGTTTTTCTGATACTAATGTGGTGCCCAGTAGCTCCCCCTTATCTGTGGGGGATATAGGCCAAGACTCCCAGTGGGTATCTCTAAACCTGATATAGACAAACCCTATATATGCTATGTCTTTTTCTATGCACATACAAATGATAAGGTTTAATTTGTAAATTTGGCACAGTAAGAGATTAACAGTTATAACAATATACTGTAATAAAAGTTATATGAATGGCTTTGGGCCATCGTTAAGGAAAATGAAAGTCACTTGAACACAAGACAGTGGTCGATGTAATAACGGAAACGGCGACTGAATGGCTAATGGGTGGTGGTGTCTGCAGGGTGGATATGCTGGACCAAGGGGTGGAACAGAGTGCGCAGGACAGCGTGGAATTTCCTCATGCTACTCAGAACAGTGCACAGTTCGAAACCTATGAATTGTTTAGTTTTAGAATATTTCACTTAATATTTTCGGATCACAGTTGACTGCAAGTTACTGAAAAGGCAGAAAGCAAAACCATGGGGGGAGGGGTTATTATATTTTCTAAAGTGAATGTATTCCTTATATTAGAAACAGTATTGAATGTTTATCTTCAAAAAGACGCAAAGGTTAGCTTTAGCAAAAATGACTGTAATAACAGGTAAATTAAATTTGCTGGTTTGGAAGCCTAAAATTGTGAGTTGACCAAATTTTGCAGTATGTGGAGCATTAGAATCTTGAAGAATTGCTTTATTTTAACCATTTATTCTTTTTAAAAAATCTGTTACAGGATCAAGAATTGGTCAAAATAGTTGGAATACGGTATGAGGTTGGGCCCCCTACACTCTGTTGCCTCAAACTAGCATTTATAGATCCTGCGACTGGAAAGCTCATGGACAAATCTTTCTCTATCAGGTACGAGTTGCTGCTCCTTCCTGGAACCATTTCACTTCATATTCCCCCTCTCACTGATGAGCGAGCGTGCCCTCCTGCGTAGCTGCAGGGTAGACAGTAGAGCGCTCTGGACAGCCTAAGGTGCGGCCTGAGGTTCTGATAGACGGGAACCCACTGGAAGTAAAAATAGGGTGCTCCAGCAAAAGTTAGGCATTGGCATGTTTTACACATTTTTTTTCATGCTACTTAAATGTGTGGAGTATTCTAGCCTGTAGGGGAAATTGCTCCTGCTTTTGTTTTTGAGAAAATATTAAATTATTTGCTAAACCTATACGGTCTAATCACAACCATTAGCGTGTATGACTCTTAGCACTGGAAATGTGGAAGATTAGAATTGTGTGTGATGTTAAGTATACACACTGAATTTTGAAAACTTGGTATGAAGAAAAAGAATGTAAAATATTATTTCATATTGATTGTTGGTGAAGCTATTTAGGATACATTGCGTTAAATAAAATAGCTACTAAAATTAATTTCACTGGTTTTTTAAAATAAGGCTAGTCAAAAACTAACAATTATTTATACGACTCCCAGTGTATTTCTTTTGGACAGTGTTGCTCTCAATTATAACCTGCTACACAAGAATTTAATAATCCTTTATTTGTGTTTAGATATCATGATATGCCAGATGTTATTGACTTTCTTGTATTGCGTCAGTTTTACGATGAAGCAAGACAGAGGAATTGGCAGTCTTGTAAGTCTGTCCTTATTGAGTTTTATATACTCTTAGAAATTTATCCTTTTATTAATTTTTGGTGTGGTACTGCTTATTATGGTGGATGGAAACATGTAAATTCTGGAAAGAAATATGATCGACTGATAAGCGTATTTTGCTTAGAGTTTGGTACTTAATACTTCTAGACTTTTTAGCCAAACAACATTTCGTCTTTTCTTTAACGGTGTGTGACATTTGGAAGGGATTATATCTTACTCATTGATTATAGTGTAGAGTAGACCTTTTATTTCTATTCAGACTTTCCCATACTGCATTATCTCTAATTATCTTTAAAGTGACACTGGTGAATTCACAAAATTATCCTATATAAAACAATCAGGAAGTTGAAAAATAATGCAGATTTCCAACAGATGATGTTCTAGTATACCAGAATATTTTGTTTGGCATCATGTCAACCCAGACTTAAATAGTCTGACTTGAGGAAACCGTTCCATTAAAATATAAGAAATTCTTGTAACACGCTTTATAACCATGAGGTGTGGGTGGACAGAAGAAATAAAGTCACCTCGATGTGGGCCCTGACGTGAACGTGGTTTTCATGGTGACCGTCTAAGGAGGCCCGGTGGGCTCATGCGCTTAGGTTGTGTAGGCCGTCGACCTCTTCAGGACGCAGTTGGTGACGGCCTGCGCCAGGCCAGGTGGGGAGCAGCTGCAGCGTCCGTTTCGCCAGCGTCCACGTCGCACTCCTTTGCGCTGCGCAGCGTCACCTGGGGAGCTCATGTGACTTTGACTGTAGTCGCTTAGTATGACTCATTCTGCTGCCACAGGTTTTGGTCTTTTACAAGAAATATTACGTTTTACCCAGGCTGTGTCATCTGGTGTATGCATTCATAAATGGTGTTAAGGCCTTGTTCGTTTTCCTAGTTTCTGTTGCCTTTTTTTTTTTTTTTTTTTTTTTTTGCAAACATTGCAGGCAGGTGCAGTTTAGATGAACTTCCTGAGCCATTTCTGTTTGAAACAAAGATCGTTGTAGTTGCTCTTCTCGTAGACTATTTAACAGTAATGTCTGAACAAATAATCAAGACTATTTTGGGACTTAGAGGTAAAGGAAATTTTTCTTGAAGAAAAACATCTGGTGCCCTCAGTCCCCAAATATGAGACAGCTGGCAAATGTGGGTGTTAACAAGTCACAGTTAAGTCCCAAAGAACGTGAAAGTTTGCCATCTGTTAATGACTTTTTCAACACCCGAGACGTGTAGGTCAGAAGCTCTTATTTTGTACTGTCAACATGTCTGTTCAAAAAATTTTTAACTTAATTCTCTGCAGCTAAACTTAAAGATGGATTCCCAGTTGCCCCTTATAATTTAGTCTGTGTGTGTGTGTCTGTGTGTGTGTGTGGTTGAGAAATTGTTGTACCAGATCTTCCATACTAATTAATTCGTTTTTGCTCCCCTGTGAAGTCTTAACTGTTCTCCTGAAGTTTGAGTTGTGCTGTTAGAGGAAGTTGCTTGTTTCTGCTTTTAGCTTTGTTCTTTGTTTCATGTCACAAAATATAATAGAACTTATTTTGGAGTGGGGGTTTGGACCCACTAAACAACAGGCCTGTTTTAGTCAGTTATGCTGTATGGTTACATGCCTTCAGTGAGTCACTGAGTTTGAAATTATCTCTTTTTTACATCTGTTTTATCACTGAAGATTGCTGAGAATTGGGGAGGAGTGGCTAATTTTAACAAAAACATACCTTGATTTCTGTTTTATCTGTATCATATATGGTACTTTATAAATTAAAAATATTAGTGTTGCAAATTGGGTCATCTCTCTTCCAGGTGACAGGTTCCGGTCTATCATCGACGATGCGTGGTGGTTTGGGACGGTGCTAAGTCAAGAGCCCTATCAGCCCCAGTACCCTGATAGTCATTTCCAGTGTTACATCGTTAGGTCTGTATGCGAATGAAAACGAATCATCTACAAGCATTTGTTCATTTTGGCTGCTTGTTGTTTGAATAACTAATACGTTTCAGGTTAAAAAGCCCTACGATTGAATGATATGAAGTCCTTTCAGTCTCACCTCTCTAGCATGCCCCTGTGGCTAGTGTACTAATACCCGTCCTGATGCACTTTCTTCTTGCTTTCCTCAGACCATTTCTGTAGCTTCCTAATATTTCCTCCACCTGATATTGCTAGATCATTGTCCAGCACATATTACATCACTTCCTTTGTTCAGGAAAGTGTTTGCTGCCTTTCCATTGGCTGCGGAGTGAAGTCCACATTCTGAAGTGTCACATTCAAGGCCTTCACAGTATCTGAGTTTTTCTTCACTTACCCTGGTGTAGGCCACACAGGATTTCTGATTTTGTCCTTGAACCTGCTACACATTTTTACAGTTCTTATAATGTATCCTTCTAGAAATTTTTTACTGTTAGTATTTAAAGTTTCAGTGATACAATGAGGTTAATTTTTACATTTTCTATCTTTTTGTTTACTCTTGTAGTGGATACTTAGTTATTAGCCACAAGTTAGCTTTATGAAAGGCTAACCAGACTTTTGGTTTTAACAGGTGGGACAATACTGAAATTGAAAAGCTTAGCCCATGGGACATGGAACCGATTCCCGATAATGGTATGTAATTGTTTAATGAAAACATTTTACCTTTATGTTTTACATTTTTTATCTTAACTAAAGCACATAGAGCAGATTGTATTCTTTGAGAAATATTTTCAGATTATTATGCTAACAGGATTACTAAAAGAGGTCAACAGAATTATGTGTGTCTGGTTTGTTAATTCTTATCCTGAGTTTCCAGCTTGAGGCTGGCTGTATTTTAGCCCACTATTATTTCTCATGTAAGCCTAGCTTTAAACTCTTTTGACCACCTTCATGTAACCTCTGTTTCCTTTTCCTCATCCTTATTCTGTTATCCTTATTATTCCTTCAAAGAAAAGTTCTAACTCTACTTCCGTCTGTCTCTGCTTTACTTCAACTTGTCTATGTTACTGTGGCTTATCTGTTCCTTTCCCTTAAGAGAGAAATGTCTCTGCTCCAAAGCCCGCCTCGGAGTAACTTGGTTTAGGTCACACACACCTCTAGAAAGGACAGAAGTTTGAATTCTAATCCAAGCCATCGGACACCAGCCATTGCTTTTACCTGCCGTTTACAACCGCTCTTTTATAAAGATATTACAGATCAGTGGAAGCACTTATCTAATAAGAGATCTTAATGTGTTAATGAGGCCAGTAAGCCTTTAGAAGAATTGTCAAAACACATGAGCAGGCAGAAAAAATACTTTTGGAGGCATATGAAGAGAGGCTTGGTTGCATTAACATTCATGGAAATGTATATTAAAATAATAAAGTATGGTCTTACCTATCAGATTATTAGGTGGATAAATTTATCTTCTATTCCTGTTGACATTTTTCCCCTTTTATTTATAGTTTTCAAGGAGAAAGTTCTCTGATTATTTACAGTGCCTCTTATTCTTTGTTAAAATGTATATGTATACTCTTTCATTATCAATTTTATTATACTTTTTAAATATTTCATTTTGAAATAATTTTAGATTTACAGAGTGGTACACAGAATTTATGAATACCCAGTTTTCTCAGCTGTCAACATTTTAGAGAACTGTCGTGCAGCTGCCACATCAGGAAGCTGTCACCAGTGCAGTTCAGAACTCTTAACACTTTGCACTGGGCAGCATCCCTATAGCTTTTCACACCTTGGATTTCATTGCTTGTCTTTTTAACCTCTTTTAATCTGGAGTCTGTGAGTCTTTCCCTTACCTTTCATGACCATTACATTTTCAAAGAGTACTAGCCAATTATTTTGTAGAGTTTCCCTCTGCTTGGGTTGGTTTAGTGTTTTCTCATGATTAAATCCAGGGTTTGCATTTTAGGTGAGAGTGTCACAGAAGGGATGTGTCCTTAGTGTGTCATAATCATTTGACTTAGATGATTCCTGCCAGCTTTCTCTGCTGTAAAGGAACTACTCTTTCTTTTGTAATTAGTGTCTTATTAATGACCATCGACAATCGATGTTAAATATATATTTGTTTTTTGTTTTTGTTTTTATTTTTGATGGAATTCATAGTTGATCCACCTGAAGAATTAGGAGCTAGTATTTCTGTCACTTCAGATGAACTAGAGAAATTGCTCTACAAACCACAAGATGGTGAATGGGGTCAGAAATCAAGAGATGAAGAATGTGAACGAATTATTAGTGGTATAGATCAACTTTTGAATCTTGGTAAGTTTTTTAGGATGAAGAGTTTCATGTTCAAACTTTCAAGTATTTTTAAATAGTAGTGTAATTGTGCTTGTGTTCATTATGACAATTTCTATTTGGTTAAGCCTGCAGTGTTAATGTATTTCTGTTTTATGAATAATTTGCAGAGAATGTCAGAGATGATGCATTTATTGATAAAATTCTTCTGTCTGCCCTTACAGAGATAGCAGCAGCTTTTGCAGGTCCAGTTGATCTGTGTACTTACCCAAAGTATTGCACCGTGGTGGCCTATCCCACTGATCTTTACACAATTCGAATGAGACTTGTTAATCGATTTTACAGGTTAGTAGAAACCTACTTAAAAAAGAGTTTGAAAAGATACTTGGCCATACCAACTAGAGTAAACAGAAGTAGTGGTGGTTGACAGTGGTGGAAAGGGGAATGTTTAACATTATTTTCTGTTTCATTTTTGTCTTTTGTTATTGTAATTTTTTCACCTCGTGCGACATTGTGTTAGGTGCCTGTGGGTGTAGGTGTGGATAGAACCTGGATAAGAAAAATGATCAGATTTCATTTTTCAATCTTTAGTAATTTGTTTTTCTTGCAAATTGTTAAGTAGTTAGAAATTATATTTGCTTTTTTATGTGTACGTTGACATTCCTATATAGCTGCTCCATTTAAAAAGAAAATATAACTTAGTTATATTGGAACTTTGGCCTTTGAAAGAGTAATTCCCTGGAGTCATCTACTTTTTACTCTTTAGCTTATAGAGCACTGATAACTATAAAATTTCTTATTCTCAATGATTTTTTTTAGCAGGCGATGGTATTTTTTATAATTCCAACTGAAAAATTATTATAAAACTGAGTTTTCGAGTTCACGTTGTTGGTATAAGTGATCTCTAGTCAAACATGGAAGCACAAATTTGATCAGAAGCTACTTTGCCAGTTTAGTGAGATTGACTCTGTTAGGGTTGGGTGTTGAACATATTTTTTCATTGAGTCTCAATGTAAGATACGCATGGATACTGTGAAAAGGGAGGGTTGCTCTATTGGTTTTCTGGATGTGTTAAGACATCTGTTAAGATTTTGTGCAGTTTAGCATCCAGCATAATGCTTATGACTGACCAAGTTGATAGCACAAGAAGGTTATAATATTACTCATTGTTACTTTGTACTTATGGTGCAGTTAATACCTAATGCTGGCTTAACATGCTGGAATTTTTACTTGGTTTCTGTCTTTTTATTTGCTGAACTCTAAATTGCCTACTTTTTATTTTGAAGGAGACTGTCTGCATTAGTTTGGGAAGTCAGATACATAGAACATAATGCCAGAACATTTAATGAACCAGAGAGTGTAATTGCAAGGTCAGCCAAGAAGATAACTGACCAACTTTTAAAATTTATCAAGTAAGTGACCTCATGTTACAGATGTTATAGAGAAGTGCATATTGTACTCTTTGTATATTGCACTCTTGCAGCCATCCAGTTCTTAATTTTTGCTCTCTGAATTATACCCTTTTATTGTGTTACTTTAATTGCATTTCTTTCTGTACCTATGGTGATTATAAAGAAATGAGCAATTCAAGTTTTTCTACATTTTAAAATTTGTAATAATTTTAAACTACAGAGAGTTTCCGTGTATATAGATAGATAGGTAAATATATATCTATGTGCATCTCCATTACCCTGTTTCCTTTAGGTTAACATTTTACATATCTGTGGTGTCCTGTTGAAATGTTAGAAATTATCCTTCGTCCTGTACTATTGACTAAAGTGTAGCACTTAACTTGGACTTATCATTTTATATCAGTGTCCTTTTTATGAGTCAGGATCCAGTCCAGAATTCCCATTCACTATTTTGTGAATTCTCTTTAACCTGTTCCTCAGTCTTTTCTTTCTTTCATGACCTCATCATTTTTTATGATTGTTAAACATTTACTTTGTAGAGTATAGTTAATTGGGTTTATCTGCTGTTTTCTCATGCTTAGATTGAGTTTTAATCTTTGGATTGTGTCCTGTGAGAGCATCTGTACATGTATGAATGTTACACTTACCTTCTTGTGTTGGGAAATCAATTTGGAATAGTATGGTGAACTGACCTGGAAATTGAGGTTCAAGGTCTAGTCTGATCTGTTCTAGTGAACATTCTGTGTGACTTTGGACAAATGACTCAGCTCGTATTCGTTGAAATGAATGAGTTTTGCTCAATTCTTGCTTTTTCAACCATAGCTATAAAAATTTTAGATATATCAGAGAAGATAATTTATAAACTCTGCCATCATTTTCAGTATCTAGCTACAAACTGGAGAATAACTGATTTCCGTCTGTCTCCCTTTCCTGAATCGACTCTGTCCTATGCCTGGAGGACTCAGACGTGTTATTACCTCTTTTTCTTTAGGAAGATCACACACCCATTTTCATCTCCCTTATGCCTGGATGTCCTTACTTTAGCATTCTTTCTTCTGTGTGTACAGAAAGATTAAGATATAATCCGCGTTAATTTTTTCTTTTTCCTTCTATTCTCTTTTATTTCAGATCTATCATTTTTCCTGGTACTCATTATACGAATATTACTAGTGATGATACTTAGGAAAATTCATTCGTGTATTTATCCAGCTGAGGCCACACATATGTTATTTCTGGATTACCAGTTTATTTCTGTATATTCTTAACTCCTTACTTTCAGTATTCTAAGGTGGTCAGTTGTTTCCACAGAGGGTAGAGTAAAAACCTGGTATTTCTCTGCTTGAAATTAGGTATGCACAGTTGGGTACTGTTTATATCTAACCTGTAGTTTGAATCTTTGACAATAATAACTACATCCGCATACTGTTTAAAAAAATGAAAAATTGTTTTTTAGGAATCAAGACTGTACAAATATCTCAGAACTCTCTAATACTTCTGAAAATGATGAGCAAAATGCCGAGGATTTGGTATGAAGTTTATTAATTATATAATGATTTTTGTTAACTTTCAAGTGGTAATTTGAAAATAATGAGTGGCGTAGAAAATGTCGATTTACCCATATCAATTCTTGTAGTCTAGTGAACTATGTAAGTAGGGTACTTGATAAAATATTTTTTGTAATTTTCTAGATGGTCAGTAGTGTCATTTGTTTTAGCCAATAATTGATATCAGTATCAAAAAAGATGTATAAATGAATAACTTAGGTGTGGAATAGATTCTCTTTCTAAATTTTAGCTAGAGAAAAGTGCATTAAAGAGGTACCTTGGAAATATTTTTGGTAAAACCAATATCTGAGAGTTGGATTTAATTGTAATTAAACTTAATAACTTACATGTTCAGAGTACCCTAAAGTTCTTCACTCAAAGATGGTCCCAGAGTGTAAGTAAAGGCAGATGTCAGTGACGTGGTGGTCTTGTACTTCACTACGGAGTCAGGCTGTCAGGTGGAGTTGCAGGAAAGGTAGTCTTTAACAACAGTATAGCATTAATTTCTACACACTTTTACTGTAGTTCACTGATTTCATGCTAATTTATATTGGAGTAAAAATGAGTATATAATACGTGATTTAGGTGAATAAGAAAACGTGTAGAGTACGAAATCCAGGAACTTCAGGAGACTGTGTGTTTCTGGGGTTAATGGATAGAAATAAAACAAATTTAATGCTGCTTTTCATAGCTATATTTTGAAATTATTGTAAGACCTAATATCTTTGATATGTTTTTAAAATTAAGATTATGATGTTTCTAATGAGAATATTAACACTTAAGGTGCTCTCTGATTTTTATTCCTAGGATGATAGCGATCTTCCTAAAACATCTTCTGGAAGAAGGAGAGTAAGTTAAAATCCACCTAAGATGTTAGGTGTTGTCTTTTGAAAGTTACATTGATATAGATGTGGAATATTTTGTAAGAGGAAGGGGAGCATTCACCAGAAGGTGACTAGTTAGGTAAGGTTTAGTGGAAGAGTTGGGATTTGAACTGTGTTCTCAGGAGGTTGTGTTAGAGGAAGACATTCAAAAAGTGGGGAATATTACCATCCATGCCAGAAAAGTAGGACAATGTGGCATGTCGAGGGGCTAGTGAGGGCACTGGCCTGCCTGGCATAGAGGTTGAATGTTGGAATGAGCAAAAGTGACCGTGTCTGGATGTTATGATGGGGGCAGATGATGGTGATATTGAAAACCAAGGTTTTCATTTAAAGTAGAGGATCAGTTGTGCAGCCAAAACAAATAGATTTTAAGTGGTGAGAGGATAGGTATTAAAGGAAGAGAATTAGGAGTTCATTGAAGAATTGAGGAGCAGGATGGGAACCTGGTCGAGGACAGCGTTTGCTCAGAATGGAGAGGAAGCAAAGACAGAACATGAGACCTTTTTAGGGGGAAATTCCTAGCATTTGGTGACTGAATCTTTTTTTTTAAATGAGGATTAGTTTGGGGGCTATGTGTAGAAATAAGTTTTGGATATTGGGTAGTTAGAATTGTTTGTCACCAGCAAACTCTTAAAGTTCTAATGTAATACATTAATTAAAAGTAAAGATTATTAATTTGAAAGTGCTCAAAATGTTAACATTTATAATTTCATCCAAATGCTGCTTAAATTTAAGCTTTTTATAACATAGTTTTCATAATATGCCTGCCCCAAGTCACATTGAAAAGCTAGACTTGAATCATTGCCATCCAATTGTCATTTTCATAGAAATCTTCCGTGTTTAGTGTCTGTTTGAATTTATAAGCACATCACAAATCCAGTGGCTTAAACAATAAGAATATTGTTAGGGTTCTGAGTTAGAAGTTTGACATGGGGTCTCACTGTGCTAAAATCAGGGTGTCAACATGGCTGTGTTCCTTTTGTTTCCTTGTATTTTCCAGCTGCTGGAGGCTCATGGCCCCCTCTTCCGTCTTGAGGCCAGCAGTATAACCCTCTTCCAGGCTCTGCCTCTGCCCCTCTGCCTCCCTCTTACCAAGGCCCTTGCGATTACATTGGGCCCACTCTGATAATCCGGGATAGTCTCTCCATCTCAGATCACACCTGTAGAGTCTTTTTAATGTGTTAAGTGACATAGTCACAGGTTCTTGGGATTAGGATGTAGACATCTTCGAGCTATTAGTCTGCCTTCCACATTATCCAATGTGATACTTCAAATTCTGTGAAAACATGTTCTAAAATTGAGAGTTAAGTGGTGGAATGAAAAATGTTTCTAGAGTAACAGATGTGATTGGATTTTACAGGAAGGTGGATTTTTTCCAAGTAGAAAATCAAATACCATACTATAGTATGACTTTTCCAAGACTAAAAAAGCTTTTAATATTTTGAATGTATTTTTAGGTCCATGGTTGGAAAAAAAGGAGCATCAAAGCAACCAACTATGTTGAAAGCAACTGGAAGAAACAGTGTAAGGAACTAGTGAACTTAATTTTTCAATGTGAAGATTCTGAACCATTTAGACAACCTGTTGATTTGGTTGAATATCCAGTAAGTTGCCATTGTTGAAATGTTTGGGGCTTGTCTTATTTTGTGTAGAGGAGAACAGGTTAGAGATATTTAAATTAAACTTTTAAAAAGTAAGATGTCTAGAGTTCGTGTTAGCTTTTCTCTTACTAATGAGTCAGTTAGTTATAGAAGATTTACATTACGATGGTGGGATTCTACATGGTTATCTATTATCTGTGTAGTTTCAACCCCTGGAAAACTATGAAGTGGATAAAAAGTGTCTTTCTTCACTCCAATAATAGGGGAGTGGAAAATGACCTTTCAAAAAAAAGTCTGATTGTAAAGCACAGATATGCTTAGAATGCTTGGACATTACAGAAGGCTGTAAAGAAGGAAATAAAAACTATTCCATATCCTTCTACCATGTATAACAATTTTGGTTTATTTCTTACCCTGGCTCTGTCTGGGCCTTCTTAAAAAAAAAAAAATAATGATTCTTAAGGACTTACTAATTTTTTTTTTCTGTCATTTTGAATATTTTAGAGCTCTGATGACTTACATTTCAAAAAGCAGGAATTGAACCTTTGAACTAATTATTATTTTTTCAAACCTAGGACTACCGAGATATTATCGATACTCCAATGGATTTTGGAACAGTAAGGGAAACGTTAGAAGCGGAAAATTATGATAGCCCTTTGGAATTCTGCAAAGACATCCGATTGATATTTAGCAATGCAAAAGCATATACACCAAACAAAAGATCAAAGGTAATTGAAAAGTTTCTGTGAACATGAGCATGCATGACCTGTAGATAATTTCCCACTCTCTGGTAAAGGTTGGAATGTTAAAGATGAGTGAGTGGAGTGGGACTATTGAGAACAGAGCTGCTGCCGCTGCCCAGACTTCTGCTGTCGCTACTTTACGACAGTTAATGTTTGTCTTAAAATTGTATAAACAAATGAAGAATGGTGGGAGTCAGGGCATCATTGAAAAGGGAACATTTAAATTTGATAAGTAGACTGAGAAAAATCTGTGTTTTTATACATATGGGAATCTTGAAAAATGAGTTGGAAACTTACTGATAGAGACTGGAAGAATAAGAAAAGGAAACTCAGAAGATAGGGGAGGGACTGACTGTAAATGGCGTACTAATCTTTTGGATCCAAAGAAGGAGCACATGAGCTATTTGATTATTTAAGAATACACATATGGAGTACATTACTGAGTTTTTGTTAAAATATCATATGTCGGATAAGTTCGCAAAATGTGTTGAAGCATACTAAATGTACAAAAGCACATTTACTCTCAATTTTCACAGCATCACAAACCCCCTTGTAGAATGTGCTGGATAATTAAAAAAAAAACTAGCAGTAATTTGAGAAGTAAGATTTTAAAGTAAAGCAGTTGTTGGATACTATAGCACTTTCTCTGTCATCAGGGACTATCACTGTGAATTAATCACTTTACCTTAATTTTACTTCTTCCTCTTTACTTATTATCAGACTCCTCCCAAATTATTAATTTTTGTCTCAATTTGAACTCTTTCATTGCATTCAATCTCCAAATTGCTTATTGGATCAGTTTAACATTCGAATCTAACATTTTTCAAGCTTGTGTTACCAACAGTATTCAGCAGTTGTGAGACTTTCCAGAAAGAAGATAAATTTCATTCATGTCTTTTTTTCCCCTTTTGTTTAAAATACATGTTTTGAGGATTCATACTGTACAACTCACCATTTAAAGTGTATAATTTAATGGTTTTTATTATGTTACATTATCAAAATTTAAAAATTGGTTAAATACATATAACATTAAATGTGCATTTTAACTATTTTAAGTGTACAATTCATTGGCTTTAATTACATTCACAGTATTATTCAATCATCACTGCTATCTATTTCCAAAACTTTTGTCCTTCCAAACAGAAGCTCTGTGATCGTTAAGCAATCACTCCACATTCTCCTCTCCCCTCCCTTAGCCTTTGTTAGCCTCTAATCTACTTTTTTTTATCCATTTGCCTATTCTAGATATTTCATATAATTTGAATAATATAATATTTGTCCGTTTCTGTCTAGCTTGTTTCACTTATTGCAATGTCTTAAAGGCTCATCTGTGTTGCAGCATGTATAAGAACTTTATTTTTTCATGGCTAAATAGTATTCCATTGTATGGGTTAGGTATATGACTTTTTGTTTATCCATTTATCTCTTGATGAACATGTGAGTTGTGTACTTTTTAGCTATTGTAATTAATGCTGCAGTGAATATTGGGATACAAGTATCTGTAAGAGTTCTTGTTCTCAATTTTCTTGTGTGTACTTATGAGTGGGATTGCTGTTCATAGGGCAGTGGTGTGTTTGGATGTCAGGAACCACCAAACTATTCCATGATGGTCACAGCATTTTACATCCCCACCAGAAGTGTATGAGGATTCCAGTGTCTCCACATCCTGGCCAACATCTGTTCTTTTTTTCGTTTTTCTTTTAATTGTAGCCATCCTAGTAGGGTGAAGTTATTACTTCATTGTGGTTTTGACTTGCATTTCTCTTCTGATGTATTATAAATTGTACCTGGGATTTATTTTAATCTGGTATAGCAAGACATGCACATCTGAAAATGATTGGCACGAAAGAAGAAGGTTATGCTCACAGATCCCGAGAAACAGAGGAGGCATGCCACACCACGGAGGGCTGCAAGGGAATGGACCAGCGTTGGTCACTAGGCAGAAGGGAAGGCAGCGGGGAGATCACAGCTCAGAGCATATAGTGTTGGGGTTTTTGCAGGAAGGCAAGGCAGGGCCAAAAGAATAATTCTGGGAGCTTTGGCCTACAGGAGCACTCTCTAGATGTCTGGTTCCTGGCCCTGGGGTGATTTAGGATGGGGGAATATTGACTCGGTATGTGAAAGGTTTATAAAGATAGGGATGTGAACTCCAGATTGATTGTTCTGTATATCAAAGGTGTGCTTGTGAGAGAGTCCTTTGCTGTGTAGGAATTAGCTAGTGGTGGGAGGAGCAGTTTCTCCAGGATCCAGTCTCCAAAGGCCAGAGCATCAAGAATACAGCAAATAGGAAAATGCAGTCAGTACACTAATGATGTTGTGTATCTTTTCATCTGCTTATTGCCACTTGTTATTTTCTTGGGAGAAATATATTCAAGTGCTTTGCCCATTTTGGATTTTTTTGTCTTGTTGAGTTGTAGGAATTTGTTAATGTATTCTGGATATTAAACCTTCGTCAGATAAATGTTTTCTGAATATTTTATTCTGTACATTGTCTGACTGGTTGATAATGTCTTTTGATGTGTGAAAGTTTTTCATTTTGATGCGGTCCAATTAATATTTTTTCTTTGGTTTCTTGTGCTTTTGGTTTCACATCTAAGAATTCATTGTCAAATTCAGTGTCATGAAGATTCACACTATGTGTTCTAAGCATTTTGGGATCTAGCTCTTCTATTTAAGTTGTTGATCCATATTGAGTTATATTTATGTGTGGTGTAAGGTAGAGGGTCCAATTCATTTTTTTGGCATGTTGAAATACATTTGTCCCAGCTCCATCTTTCAAAGAGACTATCCTTTCTCCATTGAAAGAATTTGGCACCCTTTTCGAAAATGAGTTGGCCATAGATATATGGGTTTGTCTTAAACTCAGTTCTACTCTCTTGGTCTGTATGTATGTGCTTGTCTATATGTTCATCTGTTTGTCGGTACCACGTTTTATTTACTGTAGCTGTGTAGTAAGTTTTGAAATCAGGAAGTATAAGTCCTTCCACTTTGTTCTTTTTCAAGATAATGGCTATTCAGGTTCCCTTGCAATTCATTGTGGATTTGGGAATGGCTTTTGCCATTTCTGAAAAAGTCCTTTGAATTTTTAATAGAAATTGTGTTGAATGTGTAGAGTGCTTTGTGTGGTATTGACGTCTTAACAATGTTAAGTCTTTCTATTTCTTTAAAATGGTCTAATTTCTTCCAGCAAGGTTTTGTAATTTTCAGCAACAAGTCTTACACCTTCTTGATTAAATTTATTCCCAGATTATTGTTTTAGATGCTACTTGAAATGCAGTTGTTTTCTTCATTTCTTTTTCTGATTGTTAATTGTTGGTATATAGGAAAACAACTGATTGTGTGTCAGCCTTGTACTCTGTAATTTTTCATTAGCCCTGCCTGATAGCTTTTTTGTGGATTCTGAGTCTTTCTATATAGAATCATGCCATGTATGAATAGTTTTTAGTCTCCCTTTTCATTTGGAATGATTTTTCTTTTTCTTTTCTAATTGCTCTTGCTAGAATTTAAAGTACAGTGTCTAATAGTGGTGGTGGAAGCAGGCATCTCTGTCTCATTCCTGATCTCGGGAAAAGATTTTCAGTCTTTATCGTGTATGATGGTCACCGAGTTTTTATACATGCCCTTTTACATGTTGAGCTGATAATTTTAGCACCCATTTTTGTTAAATGTTTATTTTAAACTCAAATATATTACTGAATTTTACATAAAAGTTAATGAAAAAAACATGGAAATGGTAATAAGATAATCAAGTCTCAAACTAAGAAAAAAAATCACTTGTTAAAATTGGTGACTTATGATAGACTCCAGGTTTGAAGGAAAAGAATAAATTCAATATGTGTACAAAATATTGGAAATGTTAAAGATAACTAAAGATTATACCAGAGGTTGCTAATAGTGTGTGTGTATGTATTTAGATGTATATGTGAAGCGTATAGGAAATTCATTTATCTCACATACTTTTGTTCTATGGTTCTTTAGTATTAGTCTCTTCACCCTCTTTTAACATGCATCAGAGTGATAGGTGTTTAGCTTTTGAATATTAGACTTTTGCACTTATTTTCAGAATGATTACAGGCAAGTAAAGAGTATTGTAAATACATAGTTGTACAAAAAGTTACTTATAGTGGCACTGAACATCACAGTGCCGTTCTTTTAAATATTTGATGTTATTTAATTATAAAATGGTTAAAACATAATTTTTATATGAAAGCTCTAGGGCCTGTTTTCTTCTACTGGATGCAGGGTATCCTTTTGCCTGTAATTCAGATTTAGATCTGCGGGCCTCAAGGCAGTGAAATTGCAAGTTGAGACAGTTGTCAAGAGCTGTTTTCTTGCCCCAAGGCAATACTGCTCTTTCGCTGCCAAAGTAGCAGTCCAGCCATTGTCCCCATCTAACTTTAGGAAAAAGGGACATTTTGGGGGTTTGTACGTGTAGATGTGAAACCAGGAATAGCCAAGATGTTTCCTGTTTCTTGCAGATGTCACTGAAGCGAAGAGGTGGGAAGTGAAGTAATAGTCACTCTCTGTAACAGTGACATAACAGGTTGCAAGTAGCTTCACTGATTGCAGTCTTTTTTGGAAAAATATTTTTAAAGATATTTTGTGGTTATAGTTTTGTTTTCATATCCTTGCAGATTTATAGTATGACCTTGAGATTGTCCGCCTTATTTGAAGAAAAAATGAAGAAAATCTCCTCTGATTTTAAAATTGGTCAAAAATTCAATGAAAAACTTCGAAGAAGCCAAAGGTTCAAGAGACGGCAAAATTGTAACCGTGTCAACCAGGCTAACAAAAGTATCAGGTGAATTGGTTATTGCAGACTTTATATGCAGTTTTCTAAAATTTGAGGTTGTGATAAAATCTTTGATTTTATTATGCTAAAAATGTTTAATCATTTTAGAGTACAGTATATCCAGAAAAGGATAGTTACTTTTTTGTTTGGCTTGAAAGCATTCTGTGTGTTTAGAGCTGTTGTGTTGATTTGGAATTACATAAATTTACAAGCATTTAATGAAAATCATCAATTTAAAAAAGTTTATAAAGGATTAAAGTATCACAAAGTGATTACTCTGAACGTCCTCTGAGCATTTGATTGGGTATGGGAAAATGTCCATTAGGTATAATGTACCATTATTTTTACTGAGAATTAGTTGTAAAGAAATATAAAATGCAGGATTTGTTCTCTTATTATCAGTAATTGAATATTAATTTATATTCTATCTTGACTATGTAGCTCATATTAGTATCAAACTTACAGGTATTTTAAAATGTTGGAATGTGAAAATTGAGTTATTCAATGTTTAGTATGTTTCTATGTACACTTTGAGTGTGGATTTCTTCATAGTTGTTCTTGGGAAGACATTATACATCTCAATCTTTTCTACTTGGGATTAATACTATTCAATCCCCATAGATATAAATATGTTGTAGTTTAGTTCCCTACCTCACCCCCCTCCCTGCCCCCGCTTGTTTATGCTGTTATTGTCATGCAGATTATAGCTTTAAATGTTATGTTTTATGCAGTTGTCTTTTAAATTAGTTAAGAAAACCATTTATACGTTACTTATATTTGCCTACATAATTACCTTTTCCAGTGGTCTTTATTTCTTCTTCTGGTTTTGAGTTACCCTCTGGTGTCATTTCTTTTCAGCCTGAAGTCCTTTAGTATATCTTTTAAGGCAGATGTGCTAGCAATTGTTAGTCTTTGTTTATCTGGGAATGTCTCAATTTCACATTCAGTATTTGAGACGGATTTTGCTGGATATAGAATTCTTAGTTAACAGTGTTTTTCTTTCAGCATTTAGAATATTTCATTCCGCCACCTGCTGGCCTCCATTGCTTCTGATGAGAAGCTAGCTATTAATTTTATCGAGGTCTTCTCCCTTGTACACATAGAGTTGTTTTTCTCTTGCTGCTTTCACAATTTTCTTGTCTTTACCTGGCAACTAAATATGATGCATGTAGGTGTGGATTTCTTTGAGTTTATCTTCCTTGGATTTGTCTAGCTTCGTGGATGTGTAATGTTTTCATCAAGTTTGGGTGGTTTTCAGCCATTAATTCTTCTAGTATTTTATTTTTTTCGCTGCCTTTTTCTTCTCCTGGAGTACCCACTATATATATTCTGATATGGTTAATGGGCTCTCACAGATGTCTGATGCTCTCTTTATTATTAATTTTTTTTCCCCCTTTCTATTCCTCAGACTGGATAATCTTTATTGACTGACCTACTTTCAAATACCGATTTTTGTACCAGCTCAAATCTGCCTTTGGGCCCATCTTGTGAATATTTATTTTCAGTTTTACTTTTAAACTCCAGAATTTCAGTTTGGGGGGGGTGGTGTGTGTGTGTGTGTGTGTGTGTGTGTGTTTTAATTTCTGTCCCTTTACTGATATCCTCTGACATCATAATTTCCTTTCATTCTATAGACATGAGTTTATTTAGTTCTTCAATCATATTTATAATGTGACTTAAATATCTTGTCAAAAGTTCATAAAAAAACCAATGAATCAGTGAAGTAACACTTAGTAAAAGTTTATTGTACACTGCTAAAGATACTTGTAAACCTGGAATACTCAGACAAAACATGGAATGTGGCTCAGAGGTATGTTGTGTGAAAGTGGTGATTGTTTACTTTTCATGGTGATTGGTTTTAGAATTAGAATTTTCTAATTCTAATGAGAATTTTACACTGTGCATCTGAAATTAGAATTTTCAGCAGTTACCTTATGTCAGTCAGCCATGGGAAACAGTTCAAGTTTTGCTTATGATTTCCAGAGGCATAAGCAAGAAATGACCCGGGTCAGCTTAATCTTGCATAATAAGCTAAATTAAGCCTTATTCGTGTGACTTAACAGAGTTTGTTTGCTCAGAGAATTTTCAAGGCTTGTGTCTGTTTGATTTTAACAATCTTTAGCCCAACATCTGGGTCCTCAGGAACAGTTCCTATTGATGGCATTTTTTCCTGTATATGGACAAACGTTTCTGTTTCTTTGTATATCTTTTAATTTTTTGTTGAAAACTGAGCATACTTAATAATATAAGTATTAAGTGGCAACATTGGGAATTGTAACTGCCCCAGGTTCTGATGTCAACATATCGTGGCACCTCTGGATTCTGGTGTCTTCTCTCGGTGGTAGAGGTTGTCGCCAGTGTCATTTAGTGAGTTGATTAGACCAGCTTCTGTAGAGTCTGTCTTTCCTGCAGTTAGTTACTGAAGTCTCTGCTGAAAATTTAAAAAAAAAAAAATTCCAGCCTGTTTTTCACCTGTCTTCCTTGGCTCAGCATAGCTCAGTGGTCAGAAATTTGTGCTTAAACATCTTAGGTAAGGCTTCCACCATTTTCTGAAGGGCATCTGTATGTGAGGTAGGGCAAACTTCATTTTTTGCTTATGTTTTACCAGGCAAAGAGTTTCAGGGTCAGCCAAGGCTGAGTAATAAGTGGGTTCTCTCCAGTCTTTCTTCAATATGTGTGGAACCTTCCACATCCCCCAGGAAAATGTTTCAGACTCCTATTGCTGCCTTATTCCCATAATCTCTTCTTTTAAATCTCTGGCTGAATTCTTTTCTTGAGAAACCATTATAATTGTCAGCAGTGTTTCCAGTGCTCCTGGGCGTGTGGCTTTTCTGTGGGGCTCCCGTCAGGTCTGTGCTCTCCACTTGCTAACCTGATCCTCAAGGCTGTCGTGCCATAGGATCGGGGGTGTGTATGTCGGGGAGCATCCCTAAGTCAAAATGCCAAAGATGCCCTGTTTTTACTTAGATTTCAAGTTTCTCTTAAACAGTTTTTAATTTGTTGTGTGCCTTTAATTACTTTCCGGAGTCTGAAATGGTTGTTTTGGATTATGTTGCCAGTCTTTATTTTTGCTTTTTGGGTGAGATGATTTGCTGAAGTCCTCACTTGCCTCCCTGCCCCATGTTTAGAGTAACAAACCTCATTGAAACAGATAAACATACACATTAGGTGAATAACCTGTTCAGCTGCTTTGCAACCTGTAATTCAAGTACATACATTACACAGTACTATAGAGTCCTCTCCTATCTCTTTTTCCTAACTTTTCATTTTGAAATATTTTCAGAATTACAGAAAAGTTGAAAAATAATTCAAAGAACTCCAGTATACTCTTTACTTGGATTCACCAGTTGCTCACATTATGCCACATTTACTTTATTTTTGCTTTAACATTCTGTTAATTTTTTTCTTTGACATCATTCAGAAATATTTTTGCCATCATACACCTTTCCCCCTAAATACTTAGTGTAGACTTGCTAAGAACAAGGTTCTAACCGCACCTAATTTGTATTTTTGTAGTTGACTCAATAATGTTCTTAGGACAAATTTTTTTTCTCTAACCTAGATTGTGCATTTTTTGGGGGAATTTTCATAGTCTTTTTGATTGACATTTTTAAAGACTATGGGTCATTTATTTTATAAAACAACCCTCAGTTTGGGTTTGTTATTATATTGAGTTTTAATTTTTTTGTTTAATTATTTTTAAAAACTCTAGTTTTTCTTGAATCAAGAGTCTAATAGTTTAGAAGAACATAGGAAAAAAGGGAAAGTTTTTATTCTTGAGGTATTACGACTCTACTGTTAAAAAAAACTAAATTTATGACAGATTTAAGCATGTAATTATCTTTTTGTATTTATTGATTACCCTCCAGCTGATAGTAACGGAGGTTAAACTTTTGATCTGACATAAACAATTACTGCTCTAAAGAACTGTAGTTATCGTTTAGCTCAAGCGCCATAGATAATACTCCTAAAATCTCATTTATCTTTTGCTTTAAAGGAAAAAAGGATTATCTTCCACATGAATATTACCCAGGTCTATATTGTAAATCCAGGTTTCATGATTTCCCCCCATAATCCATGGCTTAGGGGCCAAACATGGTGACCTGGTACTTAGATGTAAACGGTTTGGTCTTAGGAAAAAAATAGCTTGTTCTGATTGATCTCTTTTTTGCCTCTCCGTTCTTTCTGTTCAGGTTTTGTTGATTTCTCCCTCTTAATTTCATACTATGTTTAGAGACATATAAATAAACTAGAGAGAACATTGGGTCATATTGAGACGCCATTCATAATGTGAAGGAATGCTCTATTATGTAGACGTTGGCTCCCTTAGCAGTTAGTCCAAAGAACCTAAGGTATTCAATATGACTTTTGTAACTCTGTTACATGGATTGCTTGTTTATTACTCCAATTTAGAATAATGTCAAATTTAAAGTAAGAAAATATTAATAGTAATCCATGCCAGAATAAGATGTTAATAATGAATTTTTCAGTGTTTTGATATAAAATAGTTAAAAGATTAAGTAATAATACTTACTTTTATTTAGGCATTTTCTGTTATATTAAATATTGTTTCCTTTGTTCATATCTTTGACCAGAATATCAAGCAGAAGCGTGTAAAGTCTCAGACAAGGGTGATTCCTGAGTCAGCAGGTTCTCCTGCCCAGTCTGCCTCAAGTCGGGCAGCTTACTCTGCAGGCCGCAAAGCAAGTGCTAGTGTCTCTTCGGGTGTTACTTCTGGCGACTCTTCAGATTCTACAGGATCATCAAAGAACGAGAAGAAATAGACCTGTCACGTAACAAATGGTTCAACATTATCTGGTGAGAAGTGGAACATTACGTTTATCAACTGTTGAGCAGTCATGAGTGTGACGCTGCTACTTGCTATGGGTTTAGAAGCAGGAATAAGGAATATACATGGAACAGTTAGAAATACGTTTGATAAGTAATGTTCTTTGCAAACGGTGTGGCCGCATTTTATGTCAATTTGAATCCTCCGTATTTTAAATACTGTGATATAAATACCACACTTTGTGTGCAAAATGTGACATTTTTTATTTCTTTAAGTTAAAGTCGCAGAACTAATGTAAGTTTAAAGCTTACATGACCTAGTAAATTGTTAACCTGTGTATGTTATTGCCATTTAGCATGCTACCTAGCAGATGCTAATCCTTGCTAGCATTGTGCAATGAGGCTGTGGTGTTTCTGTGCTCTGGCATTGCTCCGAGTGATTTTGCTGACTTGTGCTGATGGTATACTAACTACAGCTGTAACTTAAAGTAATGGGATCAAACAGGTAGAATGCAGCGCGTTCTAGAGACTGGCAGGCCGTGCGGCAGAGGTGTTTGGAATGCTTGATTGGGTCCCTTGTTTTAAGTAAGGGGTCACATGATGGAATTCTGTTTCAAGAAGATTGATCAATTTGGCAGTGATTTGCAGAGAAGGGGTCGAATCTGGAAACAGTCGGCATGTTGAGTAGTAGATTAGAGTAGGAACAGTTCAAAGTGGAGAAATAGAGCAATTTCAAAAGGAGAAACACAGTTTGGCAACTGATACTTTCCTATCACAGCCACTCTCTTCTGTGATATGGAGTTGGGTTTTGTTATGGAGTAAAATTTTGTCTTTTAACAATGCTCCCACTCATTTTGAAGAAGTTTTCATTTGTAAAGGGATGTAAGAAGTAAGTCCGGATGAAGGGACAGGAAATTTGGATTTCCTGTCTTGTGCTTACATGGGACCTGCGCTCATTTATGGGGTGTTGGAAGGTGTCCTATCCTCTACTATTCAAATTATCCTTTTTTTTTTTTAAATAAGCATGTAGAGATGACCGTTCTTAAGCTGAACGCATGTATGGTACGACTATGCTGTTAGGAAGGGCTACTAGAAAGAGACTTAAAAGTATGTCTACTGAAATGCTAGACCTGAAGTGTTTTCTCTATAGGAAATACCTGTTTTATATAACGGAAGTGGATAATGGGACAAATAAATTTTTAAGTGAAAGTTTGTTTTTAAATATATGAACTGTATTTTCTGAATCCAAATTAGGATTAATATGTTGCTTTCAGAAATAAGAAAACAAACTTGATTTGGAATGCTGATTGTTTAATTTTATCAGACAATAACTAAGTATTTTAGGAATCTGCTTTAAGTTTGTTAGGAAATATATGCATGTGTGTCTAAATAAGGGAGAACATGGAATAAACTGGTGATGCTTTATTTTCCTTAGAAAGTGAAGTAGAAGATTCCTTAGGTACATCTTCATCATCTTCAGCTTCACATAGTTCCGAGGAAAGCAAAGAGAGTCCAAGAGCTCGTGAATCCTCCGTACGTGGTAGGCTGGCCAGAAGCAGCAACCTGAGGGTGACCAGAACCAGAGCTGCTCAGAGGAGGACCGGTAAGAGCTCTCAGTGGTGCTTTGGAGGAGTGTACAAGGGAACCCAAAAGCTAAGCATTGAGTGGCTTGTCGATGCAGCGCATCTCCATATGATTAAGTGTCCTTTCGGCTTTTTAAAAAAATTGAGGTGTAATTGACATAGAACATTCTCTTATTTTTAGGTGTACAACAGAATGATTTGATGTTTGTATACATTGTAAAATGACCACAGTCTAGGCATCATCCGTCACTATATATAGTTATAAAAATTTATTTTTTTCTTATGACGAGAACTTTTAAGACTTTCTTAGCAGCCGCGAGTATGCAGCAGTGCTGCCTGTGGTCGCCGTGCTGTGCATCACACCCCCTGGGTTTAGTTTATAACTGGAAGCTTGTGCCTTTCGGCCCCTCCGCCCATTTCTCCCGCCTTTCTCCAGCCTCTGGCAATCGCCAGTCTGTTGTCTGTATCTACGAGGTTAGTTTTATTTGTCGTTTAGATGCCACATATAAGTGAGATCACATGGCATTTGTTTCTCTCTTATTTCACTTAGCATAATGCCCTCCTGTCCCTGCATGTTGTTGGAAATGGCAAGATTTCACTCTTACGCTGAACCAGTATTCGGTTGTGTATACACTCCACATCGGTTTATCCATTTGTCAATTGATAGACACTTTTCTTGTTTCCATATCTTGGTTATTGTAACTAATGCTGCAGCGGACATGGGAGTGCATAGACCTTTTGGAATTGTTTCCATTTTCTTCAGCTAAATACCCAAACGTGGAATAGCTGGATCATGTGGTAGTTCACGTGTTAATTTTTTGAGTAACCACTGTACTGTTTGCCATAGTTGGCTGCACTGATTTACATTCCCACCAACAGTGCACAAGGATTTCCTTTTCTTCACGTCCTCGCCAACACTTGTTATTTCTTTTTGATGATGGCCATTCTAACAGGTATGAGGTGATATCTCATTGTGGTTTTGACTTGCATTCTCCTGATGATTAGTGATGTTGAACATCTTTTCATGTGCCTTTTTGGCCATCTGTATGTCTTCTTTGGAAAAATGTCTCTTCAGATCCTCTGCCCATATTTTGTTTTTTTGTTGTTTTTGTTTTTTGTTTTGCTGTTGAGTTGTGTAAGTTCTTCCTATATTTTGGATATTAACCCCTTATCAGATCCATGATCTGCAGATATTTTCTCCCATTCGTAGGTTGCCTTTTTATTTTGTTGATGATTTTCTTTGCTGTGCAGAAGCCTTTTAGTTTGATGATTTAGTCCCACCTGTTTATTTGCGCCTCTTGCCTTTGCTTTTGGAGTCAGATCCAAATAGTCATCGCCAGGCCCAGTGTCAAGGAGCTGTACTGCCTGGTCTCTAGGCTTGTATGCTTTCAGGTCCTACATTCAAGCACTTACCCGTTTTTAGTTAATTTCGTGTGTGGTGGTGTAAGATAGTAAGTAGTCTAGTTTCATTCTTTTGCATGAATCTGTCTAGTTTCCCCAGTGCCATTTATTGAAGAGTTTGTTCTTTCCTTACTGTGTATTCTTGCCCTTTGTCATAAATCGTTCATACGTGCATGGGTTTTTTCTTGGCGCTCTATTCTATTCACCCTTTAGGCCATTTAGATTTAGAAAGGAACTTAGTTTGGCAGTGAAAAATGAGGAACATCAGTACTAAAATAATAAAGTCATTAAAAAATTGTTGCAATAAGAAAGATCTTTCTAATTTCATTGTTACCTAATTTCCAGGTTCAGTTGCTTTAGAAAATGGATGCGGTAGAAAAGCCACTCGAAAGAGAGTCTACTTAAGTGACTCCGATAATAATTCGCTGGAGACTGGTGAAAGCCTAAAGGCACGAGCTGGAAACCACCGGAAGGTGCTGCGCAGGTGCGCTGCCGTGGCTGCCAGCAAGATAAAGCTCATGAGCGACGCGGAGGAGAACTCAAGCTCCGACAGCGTCTGCTCTGGTCGGAAGCTGCCTCACCGCAATGCCTCTGCTGTGGCTAGAAAAAAGTTACTGCAGAATTCTGAAGATGATCGAAGCTTGAAGTCAGACATGGAAGAAGAGGAGCCAAAAGACCAAAATCAACCATCACCAGAGTCCAGGTCTCATGCTGCCCAGAATGCTGCCAATGACTCCGAAAATGGAGAATCGGAGTCAGAAAGTGATTTGCAGGTAGTCCGGAAAAGCTGGCATGCTAATGGTTACAGGTCTCACACTCCAGCAACTTCTAAAACAAAATTTCTTAAAATAGAGTCTTCTGAGGAAGACTCTAAAAGTCATGGTTCAGATAATGGACTTAACAGAACGCTGGTCCGTCAACGTCTCGGCAAAAACTTAAGGCAGAAAATATCTCAGAGAAGAGGAGGAAGAAGTAGATTCTGAACCAACGAGATATGTTGGTAGGAAATACAACACGGGTCGCAAGAATGCTGCTTTCCTTAAAAAAGCAAAGATCTTCAGTGATTCAGAGGACTCTGAATCTGAAGAAGACGGAGAAGATGACAGATGTCACAAGGAAACAAACCTGATTTCAGGAAATTTGAAGTGTGAACCCGTTACTGGGTCCCAGTGTTTCTCAGATCATGTGTCTGAAACAGATTTGGATTCAGATGAAGACAAAACAAAAGAAAAACCAAACAATTTTATGAAAGGTATGCAGAACATTTCACTGATTGATTCTCATTATCCTTCTTTGCTTATAGTACACCTTGTTTTTCTTTCCCATGAAATTTCTCTTTGCCAACTTTTCTTCCCATCCCATCCTTCCCCGTTAGTCTTTTCTATGCATTCCTTATATTTCTTTGTGCATGCGTTAACTGTTTTTTGAGTATATTTAGTTTTATTCACGTAACAAGTGATCTTGGCGTTAGCTATTTCTAGTAAAGATTTCATTTGTATTAGTAATGGGATAGTGTATTGGTGAGGGGGTAGTGTATTGGCTGTGGGTTTAAGAATAGCAGAGGCAGACACAGTTATAAATCATGGTGATAGTTTGACAAGAGGAAAGAAAAGGGTAGCACTGGTTGAAAGGAATGTGATAAGTAATAAGAGCAACTAACAGAACAGTTACTGAGCTGTTCCTATGCATCATGAAGTTTTTCTAAATGCTTTATGTGTATTCATCAGTATAGTCTTTGCATCTTTTATGAGATAGGTCCTGTTATTGTCCATTCTACTGATAACTGGAGCATGGAGAGGTGGAATAATGTGCTGAAGTAAGATTGTGCTCCTGGTAAACGGGGATTGATGAAAAATATTAGAGCAAGAGGAGCTAAATCTAAGATTATAAGCAGTTGGTATGATTGGAACTTGTGAAGGTAACAGTAGTTTCAAGGAGGCTGAGAGTACGTGATTAGTTTTCATACCTTAGTGCAGTGGTAAAGAGGTTTTAGTCTGTATTCATGTAAATAAAATATTTTAGTGTCAGGTATTTCTGTGTATGTAAATAGAAAGGCCTTGGGTATTATTGATGGGAATGTGTTACACTCGTGAATGATGCCGAGGCTATAGAAGTCTCTGCTCTAAGTATTAAGAGCCCCTGCCACTCGCTGTCATCCTCTTTCCAAGTTAATAAGAATGAAGAATTCTGGACTGAAGTTTTTTAAAATGTTGAAAGTTTAATTCCTTTATACTTATTTTTAGATTCTTCATCACAGGACCATGAACAAAGCAGAAAAGTTTCCAGGAAGAGGGTCTGTTCCAGTGACTCAGACAGCAATTCAAAGGTGGTTAAGAAATCATCGAAAACCAAAGCGGGCCTCGCGAGGGTTCCTCGAAGATGTGCAGCCACCGCTGCCAGTAAAATGACGCTCATGAGTGATGTGGAAGACGTCAGCTTAGAAAATGTATGTACGAGAAGCAACAATGGAAGGAAAAAGCCTCTCCGTTTTGCATGTACCACAGTTAAGAAGATAGCGAGTGATTCTGAGGGGGATGTAAACTGTGAAGTGCCAAATGAGCAGAATGCCTGTGATGGGAAGCCACCTGAAGCTGACTCAGAAGGAAGCACAAAAAGCATTCATCGGTCTTTAAATGAGGACTCGGACTCTGAGGGCATGTCGGATTCAGAACAGAAGGGCCGGCCTACCAGGTATACGATAATAGCAAACGACGTGTTGCACCTTCTAGAACAAAGAATTCCTTGATCGGGTCTTCAGAGGATGATTCAAAAAGCCATATTCCAGGGGGTGAGATTGGTGGAAAATTGTCTTCTGAGTCAACTTTGGCGCAGAAAGCAGAGAGTAATTTTGAAGAGGAGCTGAGCTACGGGCTGCGCAGGTGGAATGGCCGAAGGCTCCGGACCTACGGGAAGGCGCCCTTCAGTGAGACGGAGGTGATTCGCGACTCGCGGGAAGCAGCCACGGTGGAAATGAAAAGGAAGAGAGCGCATCCCGAACTGGAAAATGCGAAAGTTTCGGAAACAACAGGGAGTTCAAAGTGCGGACCTGACACGAGTCCCAAATCTGACTCAGATTTGGCATCTGTAGCTGAATCAGATGTTGACTGTGCTGATGAGACAAAAACTAAAAAGAGGAAAACGAAAGGAAAAGCGAAAGTAGTTAGAAAAGGTAAAACTTTTACAGCTAACATATGTAAAACTGTGAGGCGGCAAAGGCAGAGCAAACGCCCTAGGTTCAATGTGGATGACAATGACTGGGAGGATCTGGACTACGCACAGTCTAAGAGAGTCCTTCGACGTTCAAAAATAAAAACGAGAAATCAGGGTAGAAGGACCGTGAGGTACCATGATGGGGATGATGACAGAAGCCTAGAAAACGTGTTAGATTTTGATGATTGCACCTTATGACCTTGAGGGAAAACCAGTTCATTTAAAGAGGAAGTGGACTGGAATTTATGGTGAAAGTTGGCTGTTGAAATTATTATTATTTTTTTTTGTCCTACAATTCAGGGAATATATTTATATTTTTCTATGAAAAGTTATGAATGTGACTAAATCATGACTGTTATTTTTATTTGCACTTGCTTGCCTTTGTAGCAGCATTCAGCACAGGTGCCAAAATATGCTTCGTTTTGGGGGCAGATCTACTTTGACAGTATTTAACTACATATAGCAAGAGTTTGAAATACGTTAAACACTAGACATCCTGGTTATCGAAACCAATGAGCATTACTTTCATGGTAGCAAGTGCCATGCAGTTATTTTCTGAATTCATCCAGAGGTGGTAGTTTCTAACCCCTGTCCTGTTATAGTGTAACAATTTCACATGACCTATGTTTACAGATTCTCCTAAACATTATGTGCATACCGACATTGCAATCATGGGAGGTGTGACCATGATCAGTGGGCAAGGTACCTACCACTTTTTTTTCTTCCCCTGGCTACTTGAGTAGAATGCATTATACTAGACTTGGTCATTTTTATTGAAATTGTTCCCAGTTTTCTTTCCAAATGCTGTTGGGCATCTGTCTTTCTCTGTCTCTCTTTATTTTTAAGGAAAATATCATCACTTTTATTTTATAAACTTGAATTTATAAAGTGCTGGTAAATTATTATTATTTTTTTTAACATTTTGATTGTATATTTTAAACCTCTAAGGCCAGACCGTAGTCCTAACATTTTCTTTTAAATTGTGCACTAACAAAATGCTATATAATTTCTTTCCAACATCTCCTGGTTTCCATGTAAGGGGTTTAACCAAACTCTTGGTCTTCCATAGTCTTACTCTGTGAAATAGAGGAGTTTGTGTGCCTTAGATTTAGGAAAAGTTTGTTCTTTGATAGAATGTACAGAACTAGTAGAGTATTTAAATTATATGTAGTTCCCTCCATTTCTATTGAAATTGTAGGGTTGAGTTTTGTTAGGTGTGCAATCACATCTCATCTGCATAGGAAAATAGTTAAATGTTATTCTCCATCTCTTTGTTTTAGCTTACGCCTGTCACGTGCAATCCCAAACATCCTTTGCTGGGGCAACTAAGTGTATCTGCATTAGAGACCTCTAGTTTAAATTTAAGAACCCTGTCATGTTTTGTGGGAAAATAATTTTGGAATCCATTTAAATCAAAACTTCACATCATCAAGTACCATAGTACACTTATTTTTTCGAGCCAAATATTTTTACTTGATCGGCTGTGCTGCTCAGACAGTGTAGGGACCCATCCCGAGCTTGTTTGTGCCTGAGATGGACTTGATACCAATGGTTTACATGTTTTGTAGCTGAGGGGTATGTTACAGTACTCCCACCTGTAGTATTTATTGGCCCTAACTGTCTGGTTTCACATAAAATTAATGCTTTACTCCTGTGTATCCTTAAGTAGCAGATACGGAAAAGCATCAGACTCTGCTATCAGAGTTAGAGAATGTTTCTAAGTGTTGTTACCTTTTAATTATCTTCTCCGTTTGACATGGTAGAAGGTGTTTGCTTCCCTGACGTAAAGGGAAGGGTGTTTTTGGACATGACCAACTGAGATGAGGGGGGACACCTGCGGCTAGCGAGCCAGCGCCACGTCCGGCTGCGGTGCGCTTCGCCGAGCGTGTGTTAAGTGTGTGGGGGACAGTTTGATGCAGGGTGATTATCCTTGATTATTGACCTGAAAAAATTAATGGAATGCTCTTTACTTCCCTAAATTTAAGAAATGGTGATAGATGCCACATCCATTAATTTATTTAAACTCTTCTTAAGCTTCTCTGTTTTATATTTCTTCTCAGGGTTATAACTCCATGTTTACCATCATTTGCAAAAAGGTACCAAAAAAATCCATAAATAAGTATGGAATACATTTATAAGTACGTAAATTCTTTTGGTAAATGATAACTTTGACTATTTAGGCTTCATCAACATAACAATTCTTATGTTTTGGACTGGATTAACTAGTCATTGATTGGCTGGTCAACTAATTGCTAATTTTTAATTTTGTCCAAAATGGTGAGACCCTTGTTTATAGAAGGAGTATTCTAGTTTCATCCGGAAAAAAACAATTGGCCTGGTGACATTGAAAGTATGTTGACAATGGTAGCTTTTCAAGTTCTGAAATAAAACTAAGGAATTAGAGAATCATTTTTATGGGTTTTTTTGGTTGTGGTGCTATTCCCAAGGTTCACTTTGAATATGTGACACACACACTCCTAAATACTTTAAGAAAAATTAATAAATAATTAATAGTTCAAAATGTTTACATTGAGCAGTAGAACGTTTGACTTTTTTTTCTACTTTACACAAAATGCACAGGGATTTAATGCACAGATGTACTTTAATATGTTTGAGATCAGTTTGTATTTTTCTTGGTGAGAAAAGATAAAAGATTACAAATGGAATGTGAACTGATCCAGAAGTAAGTGCTGTAGCTCCTCATTGCACTTGAAGTAACTTAATGGTATATGGGGAAAAAAGACTACTGTGATTGTGTATGTCTGAAGTCCTATGCTTTATCCATTTATGGTTTAAAAAAAGGTTCGAGGTATTCAGAGTTGATTTTTGATTTTTTTGAAAGACTAATTTACCAAGCATATTAAGAAAAAATATTTCAAATATTAGAAACTAGGTGAGGTTTTAAGAGCATTTTTTTTTTCATATTCTACTTATTCAAAAGGGTATACTGACAATGTCTATTAACTTCTAAATAAAAGGAAAAGTTCATCCCATTTTCAGGTAATTCCTAGGGTGGTGGTTCTCCCTTTCTAGGGGAAAATCTCTGATTAAATCCTTTCTCAATTTAGTAATTCTTGGAAAGGATGATAAAGCAGCAGGTACACCTTCTAAGTTAAAACACAAGTTTCTTTTAAATAGTAGAGTCATACCTGAAAAGGAAATTAGTTTTATAATAAGGAAATAGGGGGAAAGGACTTATTTTAGGAAAAGGCACTTCAAAACTTAGAAGTGCAAATGGAATAAGACACAAACCAAAAAAATACCACCTGAGGGTACTAGTGATCCAAAAATCTTTCATACTCCATTGGCTGATGACATCTTAAGTACAGATCCTTATTTAGAATAACACTGGGTCCATATTACACTCCCTGTCTCTTGTAGCCTTTTTTTTTTCCATTTAGAAATAATCAGAACACAAAATTTATTTTAACTCTATCATTCTAAAAACTAAACTGAAAATATTTTATTCTTTTCTGTTGGTGCAAATTAAATTTGATCGTACTACCAGAAAAAAAAATGAGAGGTTTGTGTATCAGAATGCAAGAACATCGTTACAGTCGCATACAGAGTTTTTGTTTCCCCTTCTACGCAATTGATCTTTCAAGTAACTTAAATGGCTAGAAGAGGTCTTTTCGCCTTGCCCCTTGTTGTAGCTGAGCTGCCGACTCTCCATTCTTTCCACCAGTAAGTCAGTGTGTTTACCAGCATCTCGTAGTCATCACCAGTTCTTCAGTTTTCTTACACTGTGTGGAAGTTACAGTCCAGTGATTCTAGTGTGATGGAGCACGACAAGCACCTTCACTGCAGAAGGGATTTCCGTGTGTTCATTTATACCTCTCACTTCTGTGGACATCAGGGAATAATAAAGCAGAAACCCTAGGAAATTTGCAACTTAACAGTTTAAAGATTGACTCTTATTTTAGTATTTGGGAACAGAAAGAAAGACCAAACAAATTTGTCAAAGTTAGAACATGGAGCATTGTGGAAAAATCTAGTCCAGCTAGATTAGTAAATGCTAATCCTATTTATAGCTCAAATAGTGAATTAATGGAAAGGATCAAAGTGTAAAGAATGTTATGATGAAGGCTGTGTTGTCTCTTCTCACATTTTTAAAGAGTATTTTTATAGCCATTTTCTTAAATTATAGATGTTGCCTAAGGATACACGGGAATCCTCAAAGCTTATAAGGGGGACTTTTTCCAGTCACTCATTCTGCCAAGCTTGTTGTTCCCAATGTATTGTTAATGCGGTAGAAAAATGATGATGACTCTTACTTGGTTGCTCTTACGGGTTTGATGGAGGGAGGATGGGGAGGGGCGGGGCAGTCCGGTTCAGCCCTACAAATTTGCAGACTGCGTCTTTGGCAGCATGTAATTAACTATAGACTATATCTATTTGTCAAGACTAATAGTTTCATTTAATATAAGTCTCAGTATTACAGATTACTTTCTGGTCATACTTTAGTTTTTTAAGTTAATTTTAAGGTAAGTTTTTTAATCATTTATGAAAACCTTTAATGAGAATTTGGACTGCTAAAGAGAAAGGGACATTCTGACTGACCTAACCGAAATGAGATTGGCCACTTAGAGACTAGCTCTACCTAACGTCGATTCCACAAGGAAAATGTTTAGAAATCATCACCCTTTTCAGTCAGTGGTTAAACGTGAAAGGAATCTTTATTTATTTAATATATTGAAGTTAATTTTCTAACTGTTGATCCATGCTTAAGCCCTTGAATTGTACATATCCAGTTCACCTGTAAAATTCTAACCTTTTTCCTGGAGACTGTCGGAGGCACCTCTTTAATTTTCTACTCCCACACAAGATCTCTTGTTTAACTTCCAAATTAACTCATTACCATATCTAAGTCTTAGCATTTTCATCTAGAAACCAGTTTTTCAGTCAGCTACTAGCTAAAATAGTAGTACAATAAATTAAGGCTTTTCTTTTTTAATTAACTACAAGCTTCCTAGCTGTTCAATTCTGCAAGGTCTGTACCTGTGGTCGATATTCCTTGTAGCTCACCTTTACCTCTTAAGCAGCCAGCTTCCTAACCTGTGTCCACTGTGATTTTCCTCATGCGAGCAGAACGCAGGCCACGGCCTGGGTGAGGCAGGGCAGCTGCAGGGAGCCCTGAGACCTGCACAGGGGGCTGTCACTGGGTTGTCTGTGACTCGCTGCTGTTCGTTAGCGAAGTGATTAAGGAGTCCGGAAACCTAGCAGCCCCCTCGGTAGCTTACCCTGCCTGCCTTAGTCTGTGGTGCTCTGAGATGTTGGTTAGAAAGTTCATTAAGCAGATGAGCTTTAAGATCCCTTTTGTACTTTATAGAGCTTTCATCAGATTTTCATAGAAAAAAGTTGTAATAGTCATCACAAATCTCGTGAGAATCGCGAGAATGTTACCGATTATCTTTTAGGGACGAGAGGAAGCTGTAGATAAACTAGATGAGAAACAAAACAAGTCAAGGTTTTGTGGTGCCCTCGCCGAGTACTGAAGACTTAACAGATGGTTGAGTTCATCTGTCAACCACGAAAGTGACCAAAGTAGTGAAGAACAGCTCTAGACTACAGAGTTTTCTGACAGTTTTTTGACCTGACGCTGCCATACTGTGGAAGTTGACTTCTCAGTGTTACCAACTTCTTCTAGAAAAGAATAAAACGTTAAGCCCAGAGAGTTACAGAAAATACTTTGTCCTAAGTCTTTCTCTAAAGAGACTTCTTAGTTTAGGGGATCCTTTTGGAAACTTATGCTTTAGAAGGGATAATTATCAGTGATAAATGCTATTTGCTTCCTAAGTTTTGTCATTTCATTGCTTACCAGTGAAGGGCAGACAATAAAGGACGTCTTAAACCAGCTCGGATACAGGCTTGCTTGGGACAGGTTGATCCGCAACTGAAAGGTTTCCCCCTGTGACGGAAGTGATTTAACACCGAAATGTCGGTACTTAAAAATTATATGAAATAGGCCAGTGTATTTTCATTTTGATTCAGACATTTTTATCTCGTTCTCATTTGTTTTTAATATGCCAATTAAAGGGCTCATGAGATTAAAATTCTTTATGCTTCTGCAGCAGTGGTGTATGGTGTACTTTGGATTTAGAAAAATAATATATCAAAGTATCATAATTGGGATATGAATCATCCTTAAAATATAGAAACTAGAGACTACTGCTTCCAGTCGAAGTAATGTCTGCATCTAAGTTTCTATTCACAGACCATCTTAGAATACAGTGATCTGTGAGTTCCAATTTAAAGTGATCATCTAGGGAAACTGACCTAGTACTGCTACACATGGAAATTTTCTGCTGTGGTTTTTGCCATACCCAAATGTGGGATCATTTATAGGAAACCCACAATGCCTCGAGCACTCAGTCAGTGTTCCAACACGTAACTGACGCAAGTCCATGTGGGACAGTCGGACTTGTGGAATTGTACCGATTTGTTAGTATTAAATGACACTATCACAACTGTATCGTTAGAGTAGCAGCCTCCAAAATTTTGAAGCTTGCGTACTAACATAAATTGGACTTCTTCCTAACCGTGAATTCTGTATATATTTCTAAAAACTGTTTGTAGTTTTCCAAGGAGAATAAAGCACTTTATAGTTTATCAAGTTCTCAGTAATAAAATTAACACTGACTTACATGTATGCATTATTTTTTTGAATTCCCAACAGTCGCTCAGATTGTTTCTATATGAAATTCCCATTTTATGTTCTAAGACTTTAGAGGTAGTTTCATCAAGTTGGAGTTTCTGTATGCAGTATAATTCCCATCTTCTCCCCGTTCTGGACGTATTTCTTTGAAGTTCAAGTTTCCTTATTTTTAAAAGCCTGGAGTTTCTTCTGTCAATTTTAACTGTCTTCCCTTATTTTGAATCACACGTAAGCATTTAGTAACTGTTCTAGGGTTGGTGTTTACTAGGTTCTAAATGCAACGTAGAGCGCTCGTATCAGCACGTTAGAAGAGAATCCATTGCTGCAACTTAAATCGTGTCTCACAAAAATGTGTGTGGTTCTCATTGGATGTTATCTGTGCTCTTCAACTGGCTATGCTGGGAATGGATCAACTGTCTATTGTTAATGCTTTTTAAAAACGCAAGTGGATGCAGTTAGTTGAGTGATACGAGTATATCCTCATCATACACACAAATTTCACCTTAATTTTGCTACATATTTTTAAAAACGATCTTTTCACTTATCTGTTGTAGCATGCATATATATATATATATATATATATATATATATATATATATATATTCATATTCCAGCTTTTGCCTAACTCTGGTGTAATGTGCTAAAGATTGACATTGGATCTTGGGTTGGTTTGCAGAGACTAATGTTGATAATTTTAAAATTCCCAAGGAAAAATTCTCTGAAGTGGTGAAAACATTGCACTTTAAGTCACTCCCGAACTTCATATGCAGGTGACTCCCAGAGCCCAGATAAGGGGAGTGGCCATGCTGCGTGGGGTGTCGCCATGATCAGCTTAGCCGGCTAAGATGCCGTTTTGCGCTGCCGGGTGACTGCAGATGTTTACATTGAACAAAACCTGGTATCTTTAGAAGAATTTCAGTGGAAAAGCACGTGAATCACATAACTGCAAAAAGGCCTGATGCATTAATGGGGGGTTTCTTTTAGTAAACTGGTTCCCAGCCTTTGGGGGGAGAACCTTTGGGGTCTTGGAGAAAGCACAGGCATGTCTTTGAAATTAGTTTCACAGCCTGAGAACATCTGAAGGGCTTTCCTTCTGAGGGCAGAAGACGTCTCACAATTCTTGCCCGGTCTGAAGAAGCCATTTGCACTTGCACTCATTTGCCCTTGGTGATGGAGAGCGAACATCTCCACTCACAAAAGGAAAAACTCGTAATGTTGGCAGTTGGTACTTTCACTGCTAGAGAATTATAGTCTTACTCGATAGCTGACAAAACCCCACAAAAACCCAAACCCTTTTTCTAGTCCTTAGTAGTGAAACATCTAGTGGCAGAGGGCCCTCGGGGTGTCAGGTGCGGCTAGTATTCCCTGATGAACAGCCTGTCCTTGCAGACTGTGAGCGGGTCCTGGGACTCGCCCTGGCGGGCTTGTGTACTTTGAAGAGTTTTAGGTGGTGCCATTCTTCCTGATTTCAAGACTGCTTTGCCAGTAGAGGCCTAGCATGCAGGGGCTAATGTACCTCAGATGCTTTTTTTCCTCAAAAACATCTGCCCTGGGGGTGTAGCAATTCCTCTTGTGTTTGAGGTGTGAAAATCTGGCTTCCAGTCCACCGACCTGGTCAGTGTCAGGGAGCGGGCCCCTGGAAAGTCGCCTCAGGCCACCTGAGGACTTGCCTTTGTCCAGGGCTTTTGGTCAGACTTTGTCTGGTGAATCCCGTCAAGTTTTCTAGCTCCCTCAAAGGGAGCCTCCCTTGCCCCTTAGCCGAGGTTTCTGTAATATGTTCTCACAGCAACTATACTGACGTGTGTAGAAGTAGTTTTTGAATCTTAGCCTCTCTGTGACCGGCACATACCTAGCTGAGAAAATATTTGAATAATGGTGAAACTAGGATTGAACAATTCCATTTCCACAAAAATGGTCAAATATTTGGGGAAAAAAATGGATCTAGGATTGAAACCACATTTCACTTCTGTAAGACCAATATACAATTTAATATTTTGACTAAGGGAGATGTTGGTGTTAGAATGAAAACCTGAAAGACCTTGAAGCAGAGCTGATGTGGTCAGTGTAGTCACGATGGCATTTCCTTGTTTAGGTTCTAGGAAAATTATTTCAGAACTATTGGCTCTTTTAAAGTAGTTCAACAGAGTGTTAGAAATGGTATCAAGAAATTTACATCTATGTAAGGTTCTATTTCAAAAATTCAGATTTTAAAAAGTACTTTTAGATTAGCTAGCTTTATGATGCTGAAAAGTACCTAGCCCTGTTCTTCCGAGTCTGCTGCTGTTTTAAGTGACAGTCATCCTCAGAGACTATAAAATATGCTTCTGTCCAAGACTTCCTTTTGTAGATAAGGAAATGGAAATTTATATCAAGTCAAAAATGCATAGTGGCATTGATAATGATGACTTATGTTTTTTATTTGGCAATGTGAGTCGTTTTACAATTTATTGTTTAGGAATGTATTGTTGAGGAATGTAAGATCTTGTGTTACAAGGTTTTTGCATTTACATTAACTTTCACTCTTTTCAGAATTTGTTCCTAGAGACAGAGAACCCCATACAAAAGTGAGAACATGTATGCATAATCAGAAGGATGCAGTGCAGATGCCTAGTGAAACTCTGAAAACAAAAATGGTGCCTGAGAAAGCTCCCCGCAGATGTGCTGCTGTTGCTGCAAATAAAATAAAGATAATGAGTAATCTAAAGAAAACGGTTTCAGGACCAGAAAATGTCTGGATTAGGAAGAGTAGCAGAAAACTGCCCCATCGAAATGCTTCTGCTGCGGCTAAGAAAAAATTACTGAATTTTATAAAGAGGATGATACAAGCATAAATTCTGAAAGTGAAAAAGAGCTAGAAGATATTAATAGCAAAACGCTGCTTTTTTAGTCAGTTCAGATCTTGGAAAGAAAAAGCACAGTAGTGACTGTGGAAATGTAGAAGTGGAATTGAAAAGTCGGGGGGCCACAAGTAAACTGGCAGGTGCATCGTGCTCCTAGCTCTAAAGGTAGTTTCTTGTTGGCACCTTTCGAGGAGTTTTCTGAAAGCCATAATCCAGTGAGACAGTGGGAGGAAGGCTTCCTCTCGCGGGCCTTTGTGTAGACTCACTATAAAGATTCTGAGGAGGAAACACTGTGAAGCCTGCATGTGGCTGGAGAGGCAGAAAGAACACACAGACGGCCTCTTGTAAAATTATTCCTTTTCAGAAAGGAAGGGCCTTGGAAGAAATGTCTTGATTCCTTAGAAGAAAATACAGTCGTCCCTTGCTATCCCCAGTGGGTGGGGTGGAGTTGGCTCCAGGATGCACCTACCCCCGCCCCCAAATCCACAGATGCTCAAGTCCCTTCTATAAAATGGTGTGGTTGCATGTGACCCGTGCACATCCCACTGTATACTTTAATCTCTAGGTTACTTATAATACCTAATGCAATGTAAATGCTGTGTAAATAGTTGTTACACTGTATTGTTTAGGGAATAATGACAAGGAAAAAAAGCCTGTACATGGTTAGACCCTGATTGGCCTAACGACATAGTACATGTCAGCAACAATGTGACATTTTTCCCAAAAGAATATTTTTGATTTGTGGTTGGTTGAGTTCCCTTGGATATGGAGGGCCAGCTGTAATGGGAAGTGGACAGGGAGGGTCTATACCAAAAACTTAAAATGACTGAAAAAAATCAAAATCTTAATTTTAAGGCTCTTCATCAGAGTGTAAAAATTCAGACAACCATGACTGTGGTGTCATTACTGAAATAAAACGAGGGCATTTCCCAAGGAAGTGCCGCTGAGCCTGTTTAACTTGAATGAAGCAAATATTTTAGCAAGATCCAGTCCCTACAATTCACAACCCCAAAGTCAAGACAGCTTAAACTAGAAGGACCCAGGGATGCAATGATGGGGCTGTTGATAATCTAGTCTGAAGTAGAGTTGGAAATAAAATCCATAAATGTCATAAAACATTTTGTTTATATTTGAATTCATACTGAATGATGACCACTTGGTAAGACTAATTCAGGGAATATATATTTTTCTATGAAAGCTATGAATGTGACTATCACAACTTATTTTCCTCATGTTTACTTTCAGGTAGCATTTATAGAGATGCCAAAATGTGCCTCGTTATGAGGCAGGTCTTAATCAGAAAATAAAAAGTATAGATGAAGATAAAAAGTCATATTTTTAGATGACACAGGGACATCCTCTTATGTTTCTCTACAGCACCTTAAAAGTTAGAACTTTATGAACACTGAGCAGATTTATTAATCGCATTACGACAAACTAATGGCAGCATGTCTGGGGTATTTCATTGTGGCCTTCACTAGGATTAGAAAACCTGGTTTCGACACTAAAGAATTTCTTTGAATGAGGTTTCATTTGTTGTTAATAGCTATTTGTTGAAATTAAAATTGCCAGATTAAATGAACGCACTGTCAAATCTTTTTAACAACAGAACATGCTGTTGGAAAAATGCACTGTTAGAAGCAAGTTGTTTTCCCATTTAAAAATATCTGTGAATATTATGATTTGCATGTGTAAATCTGAAAAAGTAAAACAAACCTAAAGGTTTCTATTCTTTTCATTAAAAGCCTAATGTAATGCATATTTTTTGGTTAAACAGGTCGACCAAGTGTCTAGATTACTTGAGAAATTTGTTTGTGATTGCATGTCTGCTTAAAAAAAGGCTTTTGTCATTTTCTTTTTCTTAGCATAAGCCAGAATGTTTCTAACCTACAGAATCTGTGTCCTCTGCTTTGTTCATAGTGTACTTTTATCTGAAATACTGATACCAGTTTCTTGTTACTAGTGCAGGTGAGAAAGGGAAGAATTCCTAATAAACTGATATTTTTAGGTGTGTAGGGTTTGTTTTTTGATCTCTAGTGCAATGTTTAAACCTATTTCCAGTCCCATATTTACACTTAATTTCATATTGGGTATGTTATAGCCTCAACAAATACAAATAACCATAAAGTGAAAATATTTAAGTCTCAAGACTTATGGAAAATTTTTTACAATTTCAGTATAATGAAAGGATTTCAATTTTGAATTTATAATTTGTGGTGGGATGAATTTCTGACAGTACTTGAGATTGTATCACCAGCCTTTCATAATGGAATCCCCTTTCAGGTTTAGTATTTAATTTGAACATATATTTGCCTTTTTTAAAGTGCTTGGCCTTAATTTATTGTAACTGCATGAAATAAGCTTTTGTTTGAAAGTTAACATTATTGTAAAATGTTCTCTAAAATGTATGCAGAATTTTAATCATGACCAAATGTATTATCATTACCCCATTTATAATTTTAATCAGGTTTCCAGAAATGATTTCATAATGTTAACAAATCAAACTGAGGATCTGACTGGTAAAAATGATGTTATTTTATTCAACTAGACTAAGAGTGATACCCAGTCTTTTTATTCTGCAGTTCAGTCATTCTATAAAGCCAATTAACCCAGGAGTCTTAATGCAGTTTTAAGACATAATATTGGTAATCTTTATATTCACTAACTATAAGTTTCCTAAGCTCTGATGGGATAGCAATTTGGTCTTTTTGTTTATACCTAAATGTTCAAATTTTGCTTCAAAGCCCAGTCATATTTTGCAGTTATGTGTGAAATCGCTAAATATTGGTTTTATGTAAATGCTTTTGTTGCTCATTGTTTCTTCCACACCTTAAATGTTTCTAGCAACTCCCTGATTTCTTTTTCTTTTTTTTTTTTTTTTTTAACCTTAAGAGGCTTCCCCGACCCCAAATTAGCACTTAACTTTGTGACTATTTGACAGGGTTCCAAAATATAAGCAATGTCGTCTAGTGTCAGCACAACTAAATCGAGGTAAACGGATTTTTATTTTTCATCGCAATACCGGGTATTTTCATTTAAACTATGGCACAGTCCTTTTTTCTCCTGCTTGGAATTGTGTTCCGTGAACGTTGTTTTCCAGCAAATTTTAAAGAAGAGAACCAATTAAACACTTTGCTTATTAATGACAGGCTATTTAAAGCAAAAACAGATTTTGTATTAGAAATGGCCAAGTTTGAAAAAGAGCAACTATTTTTGCATTCTCATAGCCTTTTAGATCAGCCTGACGATCATCAGCTTTTGAAATGTGAATTCCTACTGCCAGAGTAAAGGTCTCATTTTTATAACACCACGAAGCACTGTGTTTCTTCTTGGCTTTCCATCCTCGGGTCCGGGGTTCCGAGGACGCGCCGGGCCCGGGCCAGCACCTACCTGGGGGCGGCCGCGCTGTGGAGCTGGGTGATAAACCAAAGCTCACCCAGTCGCTTCACGGAAACGGGGCAGCGTGGGCGGCCTCTTCCCGGAGCGCTGCAGGGCGGGGTGGGGTGGCGGCCGAGCCCCTCCTCTCTGCGTTCCGTTACCTGGCCTGACGGGAGGTCCCGTCGGCCCCTCCCCGACCCCGGCTCGCCTCTCGCCTCTCTAGGCCAAAGTCATTTCATCTCGGTCTCCTCGTCGCCCCCGGGGCGGGGGCGCGTGCGCAAAGGTGGTGGCAGGGGCGTGGCAGGGCCCGGGGCGGGGCTTAGGGTGGTGGGGCGGGGCTATCTCCAGGGCAAGTACACGGAGGCTCGCAGGGGGCGTGGCGTGGCGGGTTTAGAGGCGGGGCTCCGGCGTGGCGCCGCTCAGAGGCGCGTGCCTGGGCTCGGTGCGCCAGGGCGCATGCGCCATGCCGCGGCGCCGCAGTTGGGCGGGGCTGGTGCACGGGAGGTGATGGCCGCTACGTTCTTCGGGGAGGTGGTGAAGGCGCCGTGCCGAGCCGGGACCGAAGACGAGGAGGAAGACGGGGAAGCGAGCAGGGAGACGCCCGAGGACAGGGAGGTCCGGCGGCAGCTGGCGCGGAAGAGGTGAGACACGCGGCCGCGGTCCCAGACCCCGCCCCCGGTCGCGGGGGCGGCTGCTCGTCGGCGGCGCCGCTTTGCCCCGGGAAGTCCTCGGCGGGTGCGGGGCGCAGGCGGCACCTGCCGCGGTCCGGTCGTGTTCGTTGAAGGAACCGCCTCCGCGCCTGCCTTCAGCATGGGTGTAGGTGGTTTCTTGCCCTCCTGAAACTTCTTCCCGGACGACAGCCCTGTACCTTCGTGTCCCAGGTTTGTGTCGTGTCTTTGGTTCAGGGACATGACACAGCTCTACGTCCCACACTTACGTTAGCATTACGTGTCAGTGGTAGATGGGTGATGCCTTTTAAAAGCACAAATACAGTAATTGGAGAAGATAATAAAGTGAAGAGTTTGCATTTATTTAATCTCCCATCACCCCTGAGTCCCAGCCACCGTGGCTTTTCACCTCTTCGCTTTTCAGAATGCTTCTCAAAAGTTGTAAGGCATTTTCTTGCATATGCTCTCATCACTTATGACAAAGCTAAAAGTTTTTGATACTCTTGATACTGTCAGTACAAATTTGATAAATTTAATCCGATTTCTCTAATTGTCCCAGACATCCGTTTTACAGTGGGTTTTGTCAGTCAGAATTCTAACAAGGCTCACACATTACATCTAGACGTTTTGTCTCTTGGGCTTCCTTTCATTTAGAGCAGCGCCCCTCCTTTTGCACCTCTGCTGAGACTGGTTGTCCTGAAGGATGTCCCACATCCTGGATTTGTCTGATGCTTTCTCTTCGTGTCATTTAACACGTGTCCATCACCTCATTCCCTGTAAAGCTCTTTCTAGAGGCTTGGTCAGATTCAAGTTCAATATTTTGCTGGCAAGAATGCTTCGAAGGTGGTGCTTGCTGTTTCTTACTGCACGCTATGCCCAGTTATCCCTTTTTAGGGATGCTAAGATTAGTTGGTCAGTGGGTCAGGTAGACAGCCTGATCTCTCTTGTAGAGTTCTCCGGAATTTCTATATAATGGTTTTATCTGTCAATTATTGTTGCCTGAATCCATTGTTTCTTGAGGATTGTAATTATGTTCTTTATAAAATTAACATTTGCATTTTACTTAATGCAAAATTACACTGATGGTAAGCATCCTTTTTATCATGATCCAATATTAATTATATTTAAGTTGCTCTAATTTTGTCTTTTGTTTCTTGTGTTAGGGAGGTGCGGCTTCTTCGAAGAGAAACAAAAACAACTTTGGAAGTGTCTCTGCTAGAAAAATACCCCTGCTCCAAGTTTATAATTGCTGTAGGAAACAATGCAGTAGGTAAGTGGGAATGCATCAGACTACACATCTAGTTGAAAGAATAACATCTCCAGGTACTTATGTTTCTTTTCATCATAAAAGATTTCAAGTGTCTGTTGTTTTGTTTAGAAAAAGTCAGAGAATGCCTTTGTATCTGAGTAAAATCTATTCCTGCTTATGTGACAGTCTTTTTTTGATAAACTTAAAAAATGAGATTTAAAAGGAATGTTCTAGGTTTCAGGAACTTACAGACTCAAGGGCTCAGTGCTAGTGTTTGCGGTATTCGGGGTCCCTTAGGCTCCTGGGCTTGGTTTGGCCAGACTGGGAGGGGCAGAGGTGGTGTGTGTGTACATGGCCCTTGGTAGTGCTGGCTCTTAAATGTTTTTGGATTAACGAACTCTACAAATAACAGTGATGGCTAAGTATTTTGAGAACTCCAGTTCTAAGGTTTTTACATGCGTGAATCTGTCTGAGAGGTTAAAGTTAGAACGGCGCGGAGTTCAGCTGGGATAGCGTACACGTGCAGGTACCAACACCTGTGTTATTTAGGGGTTCACTGTCCCGAGGAGAGCATTTGGCATCTCCGTAGGATCCTGTGCCCTCTCTGTATGGTAGCTCCAGTGCCCACAGAGCAGTGCACTCTAAATAACTACTGACTCGTTCATGCAACGTTCTTTGTCCTGAAGCTTTCTGGATGAGCGTCACAGTGTGAGAGTGTGGTAAAGTCTGTCAGTAGACATGTCGTCCCAGTTCCTGGCTCCAGTGCCATCTGCACTGGATGTCCAGTGCCTCAGGACTTGGCCTTCACCGTCTCAAGGCCTCATTTCCTTTTCTGCAAGATGGTGGTGCAAGGCCTATGGCCTCAGATGGCTCTTTTATTTCTAGAATTCTAGACTAACTTAAATGAACTTACTTTTTTTATTTTTGTTGTTATTTTTTAGTTTCAAATAGTCATCTCTTTAGTCTCAGTTATTGGATTTTACAGGGATTACTTATTTTTTTGCAAACTTACATGTGATTAAATATTTTGAAGTGCAGAATTCTTTTGCGTGGTTAGAGGGGAGGCGACCTTCAGCGGGGTGGTCGGGTTTGAGCTCAGGAGCAAAGAGGAGCAGGGATTTCCAAGGTGGTGTTTAGTAAGGCAAGAGTGGACTGATTTTTTTAATGAATAGAAAACACACCTCGAAACAACACTAACTTTTTTCACTTGTTTCCCACAGCGTTTCTGTCATCATTTGTTATGAATTCGGGAGCCTGGGAGGAAGTTGGTTGCGCTAAACTCTGGAACGAATGGTGCAGGACAACGGACACGCACACCTGTCCCCCCCGAGGCCTTCTGCGTGTTTTACCGTCTGAAGTCGAACCCCTCGGTGCGTGGGCCGCGATTTGCACGTGTCAGAAGCAGGCGGCGTTCGTGCAGTGCTCATTTGAACGGCGCACTCCTCTGTGTTTAGCGGTGCACTGAGACATTCTAGAAGCCTGGGCTGGCAGCCACCACTTCATTGCTTAGATAAATATTAACGCGGCACATATACAGTGTGTTGGTGAAATTCTTAGGTGATTTGAAATAGGTTTGTTAGAAATGAGCTGTAAGCATTAGACATTTAAATCTTGCCCTCATTCAAAAAATAATTTCAGTTGGCAACTCAAAAATGCAAAAACGTGTCCACTCCGTCCGAGCAGGGCGTTCGCTTCGTTGCTGTACACCCAGTACTTCGCCAGTTAACGTCCGGTCAGTAAACACATTCTAAATACGATTCTGTGGAATTGTATTTACTCAGAAGAGACGTTCTGTACCCGAAGCTGCGTGATTCCTTGAGGTTACACTTGTCCTGACGCTAAAGTTGGGTTCCCTCAGAACGCAGCATACTCGGCCGTTTGGGAGACACGTCGGGCAGAGGAGGGGGCCCGGCAGGTTAGGTATGTGTCCCCATCTGCTTGTCTGACAGAGCACCATTCCACACTGCTGCGCACTCCAACAAAGGCCAGGGCCTCAAATGATGGAAGAAGTCAGTGATTCCATAGCAGTATAGTGTTGCTTATTTCAGAAGGTGAGGACCAGATGGCAGCCTTGCCAACTGTAGAATTTGATTTTATAATACAGTTGGTTTCTATACATGATCCAAAGTTATTGAAGGGTTCATGAGGATTTTTATAAACATCCAGTTATAAAATAAGCTCGCTTTTTATAACACCTGAGTGGGGGTGTTACTTCAGAATAGGCAGCGACAGTCGGGTAGAGGTCAGGCCTGGTTATACGTACCATTTATTGGTTAGATAGCTCTTGAGTATTCAGACCCTTTGTGTGTAGCTAGTTACATACCCAGTCTTTTTCTCCTCCCCTATCCCGGGGCCGCCTCTTACCCCTCTTGTGCAGCTTTTGTGTGGTCGTCAGTGTATTTGTCAGTATTTTAGTAGAAAACATGGTTGACGTCTGTGGACAGCGTCACAGCCAGGAGGCTCATCCTCTCATGGCATCGCGGCCTTGCAGACGCCTTCACCGTGAGCTTGTGGTTCAGCAGTCCGCTTCTGAAATAATGCCTTCTTCACAGGCTTCGGCGCTGCAGGATGCCATCTGGGCTGAGACCCTGTCGGGCCGCTGTCCTTTACTCCCGTAGCACCTGGTGGTCCTCTGGCGATTACGTTCTACAGGGTTCTTTCTTTGAGTTTGGTCGTCACAACGCACGACCCTCAGAAGGGCGGCAGGGCTGGCATCGTCCCTGTTTTATGAAGAGGGTTCTAGTGGGATTGCCTGGGAGTATCTTCAGCGTCTCACAGTAGCTGTCAGTGTGCACTTTATTCTGATGTTAATTGCCACGATTAGCTTGATTCTTAAATTTTAAAGAAAAATAAGCCAGTAGCAGATTCAGGAAAGCGATATCTAAGGAGTGTGTTAGGATTTACAGAACATACATATTGTGCCAGATTGGGGTGTGTTAAATCTATTTGACCTTAGAAAACTTGCATTTTGGTTTTTCAGGTTTTTATTTGCCAGTGCAGTTGCTACGTTGCTGAAGATCAGCAGTATCAGTGGCTGGAAAAGGTGAGAGCTGCAGGCAGGTGTGGTCGGGCGACAGGAGTTGCCATTTGTTAAGGGTTCGGCATCTCCACACTTAAACTGCATAGTCACATGTCGAAGTGGGGGAGTAGTGGGGTTTTTTCCCTAATAACGTTCTAGGAATTTGTTACAAGATATAAAGAAGGAAAGAGCCTATTTAACAGACGTCAGCATTGTGCTAGGTTGTAGGTCATAGAAGCATGTAACAGTTGAGTTGAGTTCTTCCCACCCGCCTTATTTTGTTTGAAAGAAAAACAAGCTGCCCACGTGAAACAGAACAGGGTCATGGCCAAGGATGAAAAAATGGCCGTGAAATGCACGGCGTTGGGAGGCAGGGAACAGGCGGGGGCTGGAGTCAGGCTGTTGTAACAGCTTCTCTGGCCACCTTTGTTCCTCATTTAATTTGCTCGGACTGAACCTCCTTTAGGTAGACAGTGCTGCCCTTTAGTTCCCAGATGAGGAAAGTGACTCGGAGGTCACCCAGCTAGAAAGTAACATAAGCAAGATCAAGCCTGGGTGAGGGGACTGCAGAGCATGACTTCTGTGTCCCACGGACACTTCTGCCCTGCAGGGCATGACGTTGCCTTGAGTGGTGCAGGCGGGCTAGAGGGATCTTTCCGAACAAAATGATGTGTGTATGTCATATGTGTGTGTGCATACTTAATTTGAATCCAATTTTGTGTTAGGTTTTTGGCTCTTGTCCAAAGAAGAATATGCAGGTGACTATTCTTACATGTCGACATGTTACGACTACAAAACTTCAGAATCTACGAGCAGCCTTCATGCTCCTTTCCTGAAGGCCCTGAGAACACAGAACTTCAAAGAGCCTCCGTGCTGCTCACTGCTAGAACAGCCCAACATCGCGCACGACCTTCCCGCAGCAGGTAGTGTTAAAACAGGTCACCGTTCGTTGTCATGGCTTTTTGGTAGTCCTTCGGATGTTAGAGACCTTTTAGAGGGGATGTGTTCATGACATTAATAGTGCATTGCTGTTTACCCTCAGTTTCTGTAGTTGCTAGTACCCTGTATTTGGTTTGCGTTTAAAAATATTCCAGACAGAGCAGCAGCTCAGAGTTCGTAACTGTTACCCTTCAGGACTGCTCTGTTTCTTTTCGGTCTTTGGTACCTCATCATGCGAGTCCATGCTAGATGTACGTTGCTGGCGTATAAAAGTTAGTGAAGTAGTTTTAATTGTCAAGATGAGGTTTCATATATTGAACCTTGGTGGTTACTTTAATATATATATATTTTTTCTTACCCGCATCCCCCAATTACTTTAACATTTTATCTTTGGGCCTTTGAGCCACGCTTCTCTCATTCAGGCCCGCTTCCACGTCTGGAAGTGTACTTACCCTTCTAATAAAGCTTTGCTTTTCTACTGTAAAAAAAAAAATATATATATATATATGTATATGTATTTTACTTTGTTCTTATTACTAATTATATTTAGCATATCAAAATTAGATTGTCACTTTTCAGTAGTTAATATTATAATACAAATTGTTATTGGTTAACAAATCAGGTTTTTTTCCTTTAAATGTTAAGTTAATTAGAATAGGTGGCTAAATATCTTACTTTATGCATTGTATATTATTTATATTTAATTTACTTTATTATAGTCAAAATTTTAACCTTGTAGCTGTTTAAGATGTGTTTCAGCATATGTTCAGGAAGTGCAAAATAATATTTGCAAACGCAAGAGAATCTTAGAAAAATAATTGGCTTTGAGAAAATATATGCATTATAATGGGTTCAAAATGGCAGTAAAGGCTTTGATTAAAAGGCAGCAGAGACAGCTATTTTTAAAAACAGTATTAGTTAGAGATGACTAACTTAAACATTCTGTAATGGAAAACCCGCGTGTTTTTCCCTGGCGTGTTCGCAGTTCTGAGTTACTGTCAGGTGTGGAAGATCCCCGCTGTCCTGTACCTGTGCTACACCGACGTGATGAAGTTAGACCTCATCACAGTCGAGGCTTTTAAGCCTGTGCTTTCTACCAGAAGCTTGAAGGGTCTGGTCAAGGTAAGGTTTTGCTCACTGACTTAATAGCTGAGTTGTTATAATGAACTTAATAAAAAACGTAAATGTACGATGTCAGTTTAAAACCGAAGTAACATGTAGAGATCCTTTTTTTCTTAACGTTTTCTGATCTGGCAGTGTGAATGTGATCGCCACCCTCTCTTCTAGCAAACCTCTGTGACTTGAGTATTTTGTTCATGTCTCATAGATCAGTTTAGAGCATTGAAATCCCAGGTGGCTGTGTAGAAAGATGGTTTTATTGTTCAAGAAGTTTCTGTCACTGAATTTGGATGGTTATAATTTTTGAGAAGGCATTTAATTTGGATTTAGTCTCGTCATTTGGAAGGTGATAGTTTTTGAGAAGGCAGAGTATGGATCAAATTATCGTAACATTGATTCATCTAATTTTGGTGGGACTGGTCTGTGAGGGGAAGATAAAGCTGTTTCCTGCCTTCGGTCTGTGGACCACACCTGTGGGCTCCTCCCCAGAAAGACGTGTACACAGAACGTCGGCCTCTTATTTCAGGCAGTGTAGGAAACTGCCCTGTTTTCTAAGAGATTTGCTGGCAGTCTGTGGACTCTGGGACCCACTTCCTTAGAGGGACGAGGTTACGGCCGCCGTCCCGCAGCCCCGTTTTATGCTAGGTGGCCGTTGGTGTTGACTTCCCCGTGTCGGAGTGAGCTCATTGCACAGGTCTCGTAAGTTAGTGTCCTTGCTAAACTGTCAGTCCTTCGTGGGAACGGGCCACGGTTTTTCATTCTGGTGTCCCGAGTTCATCATGAATGCAGCCCCCAGTAACCGTTTGTTGAGTTAGCAAGAGTAAAACTGTAAAACTCTAACTTAGAGTACAGTCGGCCCTCGTCGGATGCACGCACTGCTCTGGGCCATTTTGAATAAGGAGGTCGTGCGCCCGTGGATTTTGATACCTGCGGGGGTCCTGGAACCAGTCCCCCGTGGATACGAGGGATGCCTGCCGTGTGTCATTAGATGAGCGAGAGTGATGGTTAACCTTCCTGGCAGATGAGTCATTTTATGTCACTCATCCCCTCTGAAGTATACTCTGATGGTCTCGCTGCTCCCGTGGTCAGCCGGCTCCTCCCACGTCACTGCGCGGGGCACCTGCCGCTCGGCTCACGTGGTGCCCGCTCAGTGCACGGGCGCTCCCGGGACACCTGACTCGTTCTGAGAACTGGGGCGCATCTGCCACGCAGCGTTAAGTCAGCTTTCCGCTTTTAAGAGTATTTTGGAAGGGGAGATTTGACTTTCTAAACCTTTTTACTTCTTGCTATAAACACAACGACTTGGGGAAGGGCGAGGGGGCTGTTTGGGAGAGCGGTCTTCTCGGTGACCAGATACGGTCGTCCTGAGCCCCACTTCCTGCCGGTCTGAAGTGCTGTTTGGGGTGCGCTCAAGCCAGCAGGACGAGGTGCTGTTGGGTCAGCGCCGTGGGTTCTCTTGTGGACCCACAGTGCCAGGTGGCCCTTCGCTGTGGGGCCCCGGCCGTTAGTGCCCCCGCCCGGGGGTGGCCCAGGTAAGCATCCTGCCAGGCTGGCGCAGAGGAGCACAGCCGTGTGCCGGCCAAGGGACGGGCGAGGCCGCACGGGCAGGGGGCCCGGAGCTGGATCGAAAGCTGGGTGAATCCTGGCGGAGAGTGGGGGGCAGCGCGGGCGGCCAGTGGCGAGTTTGGGGCGCCTTGAGGAGCGGTGGCGAGTGTGGCATTGGGCAGCAGACTCAGGGGAGGGCCCGCGTGTGAGGGGGGCCGCACTGGAGCCGGGCGGGGGTCCCGTGAGTCTGGGCGACGGGGGGACCCGCTCAGGTTGTTGACCTGCCTGCCCTTCGAGAGCGGCAGCGAGAGGCAGCAGCCACCCCTCGTGTCCCGAGGGTGCGGGCACCGGGCTGTGTAAGTTGCTGCGACTGAAGTCTTGGTCTCACTTTGTCACAACTTTATTCTCTCCTTCCAGAATGTTCCCCAGAGCACAGAGATACTGAAGAAATTGGTGACAACAAATGAGATCCAGAGTAACATTTACACGTGACGCAGAGGCGTTCGTGACGCCTGTGCCCTGTCCGTTCCGTCTCGGGGAGCAGCTGCACCGATGCGTGTTGGGGGTGGAAAAACAATAAACTTACTTTAAAGTCATTGTAGTTACAGTTCCTGGTTCATGGTGGAACTGTTCGTGTCGGAAATAAACCAGAGGTTTTTCTTTATCCACTGGGGGAGTATTGTATTTGAGTGTTTTGAGGTAATAGAGTTAAACTTTTAAAAGAGCTACAGAGAAGAAGAGGTAGTACTAATTTGGCAAAATACAGTTAATTTGGTACAAAAACTATGATATCTGGATGACGACTGGCTGGTGATTCTTAATATGTAGACAGTTTCTATTTAATGAGTTCTACAGTTTGTTTTGTTTTGTGGCTAAAAATTGATGATAAGGTAACGAAGTTAGGAATTTGCTTGAAATGAAATGAAAAGAAAGTCGCGTTCTATCACGTGGTGGCCGCTTCGCCCAGGCTTCCCAGCGCTTCTGCGAGGTTGGCTGAGTCGGTGTCCCCAGCTCCCGGGGGGGAGGGAGGTCTCTCATTCGACTGTGACCTGAGTGAAGGACTTGAGTCAAGTAGCCACACTACTTCACAAAACTGCAAACTAACATGCATTTGTGAAAATAAATTTTAAAATGGTGTTCGGAAGTGCTCGTCCGCCTTCCTTTTTAGTTATTGAATTGTTTGGTATAGATTCGGGCAGCTCGCCTGTTCACATCCTCTAGGTTCAGTCCGCTCACTGTTCCTGGCAGTGGTTGGAGGTGGCGTGGAAGACACTCTGCCAACTCCTTGAGCTCGGTTTCCTTTGAATAATCAAGTACCGGAAGTTTTGCGCATGGCCACGTGCACGTGTCCTGACAGTAGAAATTGAAGGGTGTTCGTTGTAAAAACATGCATCCACTTGAGACGTGTCTGCAGAGCCCTGAGGTGACATCAGTTGTAAGAATGAAAAGACACAAAAATCTAGATATGTTGAATGGTAAAGCCAGAGTATCTAGGCAGGTAACAAAACGAAACAGTTACCTAGTTTGCCCATCAGTTATTACTGCCTGATACGCACACTTGTCCTTGGAGGCTTAAGTAACCTGCCGGGGCATTTCTTGCCATGACTGCAGAGGAGCAGGAGGGAAGGGAAACCTGCAGGTGCCTTCCCGAGCCTCTGTCAGGTCTGCTGGGGTCCCAGTGGCCACATGGAGAGGCGGTATGGGAGGGTCGGGATGGGGGCGTGACAAACGGTTCATTAACAGTCAGCCTGCCTGTGTTCTGAGCACAGTTACTCGCCCTTCTGGCTGCTAAGTATGCGCACCCCATCCTAGGACACCCAGAGTCCCGTCCAGGGTATCAGACGTGAGGACCATTCTTGTCATCCAGATGTGTCTGCTACAGACAGGCCATCGGTAAGAAATATTTCCATTTGAAGGGCGAAGGCTGGGTCACACGAATAGTCCCGGGCTACGATTCTGGAGTAGTGTCAGACCCCTACTTGGGAGAGAAGAGCGTTCCTTGATGGGGTCGTTTCCGTTCTCTGGCTGAGCTTCCAGTCTCCTTCTTGCCGCTGAGATGCCCTTTTTCGTCACATGCCTTGCCTCGTCCTGAAGAAACGATCTCTGAGAGCAGCTGAGTAGCCCTCTTATCCCTAGATGAGCGTCTGAAATGCAATACCCTTAAAAAGTGTGGGCTTCCTATGTATCTAATTGTGGTCCCACCGTGTTGCAAACGTCGCACTGTCGAGAACTGTGAAGGGTCTGGGATTCTGCTGATGTGCAGCCTTCGAAGCCTGGCACCGATTCACGGATCCTGGAATAAGACACGAGACTCCTGGGTCGGAGACACAGGACTTCGTCACAGCTTGGCAAGAAGTGTGAGCTTCCTGTTCGCGTCAGCCCCGCCTGTGCCCTGAAGTCCAGAGGAATGATGCAGAACCATCAGGGGTGTCCCGTGCTTGCAGTGGGTCTGTCACAGCTGAGGAACCTTGAGCTAAGGGAATCCAAACCCTTTATGCTGGCCGACAAGCAAACCTGCCTTTCCTCTGCAGGAGACAGCTCACTGGACATTAAGCAAATCTGCCCTTGGCTGTAGCAGACACGATTTCTGGCTTCCAAGGGGGTTTTTCTATCTAAACAGCCTTGAAAAGATAGCACCTTGCTGTCCAGTGCAGAAATATGAAACCATGAAGCATTGCCTCCCAGTAATGTTCACTCCTTGTACCTTTACACCACTGTCCATTCTGACCAATCTGACCAGTAGGATTTTCGAACAGCTTGGATGTTGGTATGAAACAGAGGAGCCAGGATGAACCCCAGGTCTGCTCTGAGCAACTGGGAGAATGCAGCTGTGTCGGTTGGGACCGGGCGCTGCCGGTTACAGAGGAACCTGTGTGGTTTGGGTGAGAGCCTGAGATGTCCACAAAACGTTCAGGTGAAGGCGTTGAGTGGGCGTTTGGACGTAGCCTGCTGCCTGGGAGACAGGTCCTGGCTGGCAGCTAAAGCTGGGCGTCGTCTGCAAAGGGACCATTTAGTGCTGTGGGCCTGGGTGACCTCAGGACCAGGGGAAGGGCCCGGGCCCTGCAGTGTCGGTGGGCAGGGACTGAGTGCCTGGTCCAGTGGGTGGAGCCTGGAGGCTGTGGTTTCCGGGAAGTCTGTGATGGACGTGCTGGGGACGCGGAGGGCTGCCCGCTGGGCTTCACGCAGCCGCCACGTCGCGGAGCATGAAGACCGGTGCTTAAGGGGCGGGGTCAGCCGTGTGTCGGGTGGTTGCATGAGTTCTGTGTGCTTTACTTCCCACTGACGGAGAGTAACATCAATAATTACGTAGAAGTATAGAATTTAATTATATTCTCGCCAATAAATCGCATTTGGATGGCAGTGGTTTCTGGAGCAAAGTAATCAGCAGAATGCACAGACGTGATGACCTGCAGTTCTGATTTCTCTCTAATGCCACCACAGGCTCCTTTCCGAATCGTATTCCAGTCTTGAGATCCTGACCTGGGCGGGGAGAGGGGCGGAGAGGAGGGTGTGTGAGACGACGCACTCCTGGCTGCCTGGACTGCGTGTCCTGAGGGAGGCGGGGGGCGCCCTTCGGTGTGGGTCGCACAGTCAGTGGGACTGCGGGGCGTCTGATGTCACAAAGAGCTCCGTGGGGCTAGGCTCGGTCGCGGCCGCGGAAGCAGGAGGCCGGGGCGTGTGCGCGCGCCGTGCGGGGCCGCCCTGGCGTCTGCAGCGCGTCTTGGGGACAGCTCGCTGCCGGCTCTCCGGGCTGTGGCTCGTCCTCATGCCGAGGAGTCACCACAGAGACGTGGGTGCGTCCAGAGGGCGCTATGCGCGGGGCGACGAGGACCATGAGCTCACGTGCAAAGAAAGGAACAGACCCATACAGCGAACACACGAGGGTTTCCAGATGGGAGGGGGGCTGGGGGATCACGAAGCGATTAAAATAGTCACGGAGATGGGAAGTCCGGCACGGGGCACGTGGTCAGTATCTGCGCGGGTGTCAGGTACCAGACTAATCGTGGGACCACTTGGTGAATTCTATAATCGCTGTGCTGGTCACCTGAAACTAAGAAAATAATCCTGAATGTCCACTGTGATGGGAAAAAAAATAGCACAAATATCTTTTTTTAATATGAAAAGCGTCACCAGCCCCTCTCCGGCCCTGTTTGACTAAGAGCCGTGGGAGCTGCATAAACAAGCTCCAGCAGGACCTCGGGCGACCTCGTCTCAGCGTCCGCTGCAGGCCACGGGGCGCCCCGCGCTGGGAGAGGGGGCACGGGCGGAGGCCGCCCAGGTGTCTGAGCCACGAAGGCGCCCGCGGGTCCCCTGCGTGGCTGTCCCGGCCGCCTCTGCTTTTGCCCCGACTGACCCACGGGAGAGCGCGAGTTCCGGGGGGTCCTCGTGCGAGCTGGAGACTTACAGAGGCAGGAGCGTCAGTTCGCCTCCTTAGGGAGAGGGCGAGCTGGCCCGAACCCCCCTTTCCCTTCCGCCGCGCGCAGGAGGAGGGGCCCACGTGCGCGCCCCCCGCGTGCGCGCCCCCACACGGGCTGCCGCGTCTCCTTTCGAAACAGGCCTAGGAGAAGCCCGTGTCACCCCCGGCACCAAGGCGGCTGAGGACAGCGGGGTCAAACCCCGCTGGGCGCGGCGCGGGGCCCGCTTCTCCCGCCAGCCTGCCTGGCCCGAGGCGAGGCCGGGGTGCGAGTTCCCGGCCACGTGGCCGGAGCCCCCCGAAGGCTGGACGCCCTGTGGCCGCAGGAGACTGGCCCCGCCTGGCGGGGCGCAGAGCGGCTCCCTTCCGCCCGGCAAGGCCGTTGAGCTGTGGCGTCCCCAGCTCTGCCCGCGTGTCCCCGTCACAGGCTTCTGGGCAGGGTGTGCTCGAGCTCCGGACCCAGCTCCCTGACACTCGCCTCTTGTCACTGGCCTCCGTCTGGGACCTGGTTGCTCCTGTGCTAGTTCGAAAGCCGGGCAGGGGTGGGCCGAGCCAGGGGCCAGGCCCGTGCCCCCCAGCCTGCTGGGAAGGACCTGGAGGGGTGGGGGGCGTGTGGGCCGTGGCTCAGCATCGTGTCAGGCTGGAGACCCGCAGGTGTTCAGTGGGGTGACACATGCCAAGAGCGGGAGGCTGGCAGTGGCTCCGCGTCCCAGATGCAGGCTGGGGCTGGGAGCCTGCCCTCCGGGTGTCAGGAGCCACCGGCTTGCCAGGGCCATCCCAGGGGCACGGTCCCCCGCCGCATGGAGCCAGGATCCAGACAGCGCTGCCCACGAGGCCTGCCCCGTGGACCCCCAGCCAGAAGCTGGTGCCAGCCCACATGCTGGCGGTCCACGCTGGTGTCTGGGCTTGCCCAGCAGAGGTCGGGTTTCTCCCTCTGGTTCCAGAACGCCTCTGGCTTCGGGATCTGCTGGGCCCAGGCCGACGCCCCAGGCACACGCCCGGCCTGCCCTGCCTCCCCTGGGCAGGGTCTCTGGGCACCTCCGAGGCCTTCTCAGCCCTGACCCCGAGTTCCACACAGTGGCCTGGCCCCGCGAGGGCCCGCGGCGGTGCAGGGCTCCACGGGGTCAGCGGGGTCTCCACGGGGTCAGCACGGGCCTTTGCTGTTTGTAAGAAAACGACCTGTGGCTCGGGCGGCCGTGTGGTGGCCAGACCGCAGAGCGGGGCTGGCGGCGGCTCAGAGACTCCGCCGTGGCTCCGGGCGCGCGGAGCTGGGTCTGAGCTGCTGCTTAACAACCTGGCTGCCCGGGGCCTGTCTCAGTGTTAAAATGTGAGATCGCGCACATACCCCCGTCTATACGTCGTGAACCCGATACGCAACATGACCGATACCAGAACAGCTCGCGTGCATTGGTTTCAAAGGACATGGAGTGATTTCCACCTGCGTGTCCATAGCCAAGGCGAAATTTAAGGGCCCTCTGAGAAAAGGGTAGGAAACCGTGCAGTTATGACCACAAGTTCACAGAAGTGTTTGGACTGTTAAGGGACGAAATCCTTTCTATTGAAAAACCTGTCAACAGTACGTATAACCGCAAGAACATTTCTGCTCTGGGACTAATGATCGGCCTAGAGTTTTGACCAAGTCTTCACCCCGCTGCCGTCCGTGAGGGCGCACACGTCCGTCCACACGTCCGTCCACACACAGGCTGCTTCTCCCCTGCTCTGGCTCTCGCCAGCCCCCCCCCCCCCCCCCCAAGCCCTGCTGTTGCCCGAAGCTGCTGCCGCCTGCGTCCTCCAGCTCTCCGGGACCGGGGACCGTCCGCGTGGGCCCGCCCTGCAGCGCTTCCTCCCCCGGCTCGCCTCAGGCCTCGGCCACCTGTTCTCAGACGGGCTCAGGCAGCAGGAGGCTCGCTTCACGGCCACCTTCGGTCTTCTCATGAGCCTCGGTGCCTCGGTGCCCCACTCCCCGTCCCTTCCCCCACGTGCCAAAGGCCTCTGGGCCGTGAGCTCGGGACGCCTGCAGTCCCTGCTGTCCATCAGGTGAAGTCCAAATACCTGACCCTCCCAGGCTCCTTTGGGGCCACACCTGATGGACCTTTCCCACCTTCTTCCAGCCTCAGCTACAGGCTGCCTTTCCTGAGAGCCACCCACCGCTCACCTGGGCCTGTTCGGGCCCTGGGTTCCCCCAGCGCCGGGGAGCACCTGGCCCGTCGACCTGGCTCCGGAGCCCTCTGTGGACACCATCCCCGGGGCAGGCCTCCGAGGGCGGGGGCGACACTCCGTCAGGATTATGGGGAACTCAGGAGTGTGTGTGTGTGTGTGTGTGTGTGTGTGTGTGCAAGAAACATCTGTAAAAGTGAGAAGGCAAACTGCTCGACCGTGGGCCCCCCACGAAGATGAGATCGGGCCCTGAGGGAGCGGGGAAGGCCGGGGGCCCCCACGAATCGGAAGCGGGGTTGAAGCGCAGCAGCCCGGGGGGAGCATGGCTTTTCTGCGAGCTGGAATCAGGGAGAAATGCCAGAACACACTGCGTGGGTCAGGCGTCTGTGCAGGGGAAAAGGCCACACACACACGCGTGTGTATGTCACTTCCCTGTCAGAGGCGCGTGTGGGCGCACACGCATGCACACACGTGTGCGCGTTGTGGGTCCGATCTCTGCCCAGACTTGGCGGAGATCTAAGGCTTTTCTCTAATTAGAGTTTAGTTCCCCTTCGGGCCCTTGTTCCACCAGCAGCAGGAACTAAACATGCACCAGCTGGTGGCCCTTTGCCTGAGTGTGTCTCTGTGCCGCGGGCTGATTCAGGGCCTGGCCTGGCCCTGGTGTTGGAAGCTGGGGACACACAGGGACCCCAGCGACATGCACGCTCTGTGCCCCTCCTCACCCGATGCGGGGGGGGCAGGCTCAGGCTGATCTTGGTCTTCCATGCTGTTTACACCAACCCGGAGTGTGACTCCTGCCTCCCAGCTCTGGGGTGTCACGTGCTCTGAGGGACCCAGAAGGTGGCGCAGGGCAGCAACGAGTCAGACCGCAGAACACCGGCAAACGCTCCCTGGAGGAATATTTGCTTAGATTTTAGTCATCCTTGTTTTTAAGTGGTGGGGATTTGATAATGTTGTTTTGCTTTTTATTAAAAAGGTTTTTTTCCAACATTGAACATGAATTACTTTTATAATTAGGGGGAAAAAACCCCAAACCAGTGAATTACGAAAACGCTCCACACTGTGTGAGTTTTAGACGTGTCTGGTGTGGATCTCGCTGCGGAGTGCGTTCAGGTATGCCCCGCACCTCTACCTGGTCAGTCCTCAGTATTCACGGAGTCCACATTTGCAGATTCGCCTACGCGCTACACACTTATTTGCAAGCCCCAGATCCACACTCTCGGTGCTCCTGTGGCCGTTTGTTTGGACACGTGCAGTGGCTTGCCCGACACACACGTTTCTGGCCGCGGCTGAACAAGGCGACGCTCTGCCCTCTGGTCTCACCTCCTGTGGAGACGACCGGAGGACGGTGGCAAGGGGCTCCTGGCACCAGGTTGGACCCCAACGCCGGCACCTGTGGTGGGACAGCCTTTGTCACGCAACACTCCTGAGCCTCGTTTCCTCTTTCGTAAAATAAAGAAAATAGAATCCGCCTGGGCGAGCTGCGCGTGGCTCGGAGCCTGCAGTCTGGGGAAGCGCGCAGCGGCTCAGCACGCAGCGTCCAGCATCCTGGAGGTTTAGTAACGACGGCCGGTAACGAGGAATGATGCCCGTGGTTCAGAGGCCTCCAGCCAGAGGCTCCTGCCGGGTGGGCCGCTCTCATCGCGGTGATGGTTCTGGGTCCTGAGGTCTCTGAGGGTTTGGGGTTGTGCGTGGCAGGCTGTCCCGACAAAGCCCCGCAGACTGGCAGCTTCAACGACAAAGACACGTCTTACAGTGCTGGAGGCCGGGAAGTGTGAGATCAGAATGCCAGCCGGTTTGGTTCCCGGTGACACTCTGGCGTGTAGTCAGCCACCTTTTTATTCCCACGGTAGAGAGAGGGAGCGAGCAGCACTCACAGGCCACCAATTCCATCACACACCCCCTGCCCCATGCCCAATCGCCTGTCGAAGACCTCGCTTCCAAATACCAGTGCGTCTGGGATGGGGTTCCAACATATGACTTTGGGGGAGACACAAACATCCAGTCCTCAGCAAGGAGGCAGAACCGCTGTGTGGCCCTTGTCCGTGGTGAGGACTTCTAGAGGGACATCTGGGCGGTCAGGGAAGGACAAGTGCTCCTGGCACTCGGGGGACGTGGGACGCAGGCTCAGAGACGGCCGGGAGGCCCTGGGACACTGGTGTGCCCCGTGCTGTGTGGATCTTGGGCCACCCCACCAATAACACGCTGCAGGAGAGTAAATCCAATTATGCTTATAACTTCTGCTCTGGGTTAAAAATCGAGTTATGTTTTCAGATAGGGTTTTATTTTTCATTTTCAATTACCGTTTTTGCCGACTTATGGAGGCTTTGGAGCTTAAAAGTGCCCTTCTTGGGACGAGGCCACCACATTTGCGTCACAGCCGACAGCCACTACCTTAATCCCTTCATTACGAGCGAGAGATTTATTTTCCCGAGTCCACAGTCTTAGCCGAGTGAAGTATCTAGTAGGATTGCTGTATTTGGGGGGCTCTCTCTTCCGCCTCTGCCTACAGGGCTGGCCTGGAGCCCCCTGCCACACTCCGGGCTGGGTCACTAGGTCTCATTGCTCATCTTCTGCCACTACGCTGAGCCCGAGGAGAGACGGTGGCCCCAAAGCCTTGCCCCTTTTCTGGTGCTATGCACTGAATTACATCCTCCCCCCGCCGCCAAGTTCGTACATCGAAGCCCTGACTCTCAGTGCAACTGTATTTGGAGACTGGGCTTTGAAGGATAACCAAGGTTAAATAAGGTCAGGAGGGTGGGGCCCTGATCCATTAGGACAGCGTCCTTCCAAGAGGAGATGCCGGGGCTCACTCTCCATGCAAGTGCACAGAGAAAGGTCACGCGAGGGCACAGGGCGAAGGTGTCTGTCCACGAGTCACCCCACTCACACCTTGCTCTTGGACTTCCGGCCTCCAGACTATGAGACGTAAAGGTCTTTTGCTGACGCCCCGGCCGTGGTGCTTTGTTTTTTGGCCGTCCGGGTCGGTGGGTACGTCTGGCCGTGAGGAGTGGGGTAAGGGCCACGTGCTGTGGCGCCCTGGGCCGGGCCTCGTGAGCCGCCTCCTCAGCCTCCACTCAGCCCCCCGTTCTGGCAGGACCCAGAAATCCCCGGCTGCGGGGTGCATGGGGTCCACCCTGGTCAGTTGAAGTCGGGCAGCACGTGAATTCTCTGGGCCGTGGCGACTGGTTCGGGCGCGGGCACGTTCTCTAAGCTGACTCTGACACGTGTGTGGAGAAGCAAAGAGTCATCTGGGAAGGAGAGGAACAGAGCTGGAGGGTTAAATGACCTGGTTTCAAGACTCACCGCAGTCCTTGGGTCAGTACGAAGCATGGGGTCAAGGGGTCAGCTGAGTACACGCATACACGGTCAACTGATTTGTGGCAGAGGTGCCAAGGTAATTTTTTTTTTAAATAGCAACTTTATTGACATAATTTATATACCATAAAATTCACCCAGGTAATTCATTGAGTTATATGAAAGACTTAACAACTCAACAGTAATAAAAAAAAGCTCAATAAAAATAGACAAAAGATTTGAGGAGATGGTTCGCAAAAGAAGGTTTACGAACGGACAGTGCACACACGAAGAGGTGCTCCGCACCTCTGGGCTGTAGGAAATGCAAGGCCAGACCACCAATGAGGAGCTACTGTGAACCTAGTAGAAGAGCTAAAATTAACGTAAATTAAAATACCGCGTGGAGGCAGGAACGCTGAGCTGGCTGTTGGAGCCCTCGCACGCTGCTGGTGGGCGTGGGAGATGGCGGCACACCAGTTTTTGGAGTTTCTCATGTAGTTAAACAGAGGCGTACGTGAATGCCACGCTTCCTCGATGACCCCACGGTTTCACTCCTCGCTGTCTTTCCAAGAGAAGGGACCTGGCTCACAGGCAGAGGGCTGGGCACCCCCGTGGTGGGCGCGGCTCCGCGTGGACGGCGGGCGGGGTGTCGATCCGAGCAACCGCGTGGGCGAACCTCAAAAGCGTTAGCGAAAACGCGGCGTGAAAGAAGCCGGGCACCAAGGACCACGCCGTACGGATCCACGTCTGTGAGGGGCGAGGGAAGGCCGCTTCCGAGGCGGGTAGGGCACTGGGCCGGGTGCGCAGGGGCACGAAGGAGCCCTCTGGTGACGGGAGAGTCCTCCGCCTTGCCCTCGCTGGCCGCTGGCGCGACCGCGGACTCGGTCCGCACCTGTCACAGCTCGCTGACAGTAAGTGCGTGAATTCTCTTTCTTTTCAGCGTGTAGATTACACCTCGATCAAGCTGTTACACGAAGTCCGCCCCGGCCTCCCGGTCTCTGGGTTAGAAGCCGCCCACCTGCCTCTCCATCTCGCCTCCGGGCCTTGCACGGGACACGGCTCTTGCTGGCATCTGGTGTGGGCTGGGCTGGAGGGAGGGGACACTCAGTGCCACGTGGTCACTCGGGCCAGGCTCCTCCCCCGCGTCAGCGCCTCCTTCCTCCGGGTGCTCCCATTCTCCGCTTCCAGGTGGAAGGCGGAGGAAGCACAAACTCCAAGCGTTATGCACGAGGTTTTTATGGATTTTATTAGACTCCGCCGTTCACCAAACCACTCTGGACGCAGTGGTTCCGAACAACGAGCGCTTACGGTTTCTCATGGTTTTGTGGACTTGCTGGGTGGCCGACTGGGCCTGGGCTGGCTTGGCCGGGCCGCGCTCCCTGCGGCCTCGCCCCAGGCCTCACCCCAGGGGGCCTGTGGGCTGCTCTCTGCCCACGAGAGGGGGGATGCGATGCGGTCAACACCGCAGGCGGCGATGCCGACCCGCTGGTTCCCGCCGCGCCCCCCGCAGTGGGCTGTGAGGTGACAGCTCAGCCTCAGGAGCCCCCAGGGTTTTGGAACCCCACCCCTGATTGCTTGTTGTCTTGTCCAGCACAGTGAACACCTGCCTCTTCCCCGAACGGTAGAAGCAATGTGGCCGACGCCCCTTTTCTCCCGGGTGGGGGACTCTCCATCTGGGCTGCTGTCCTGGGTGCTTGAGGGGACCCCCCCGGCAGAGTTGGGCTCCGCCCCATGGCGTCCATTACAGCACGTGGTTCCGGGGTTCCTGGCAGCTTAGTGACTCTGCACTCCCTCTCCATGCTCACCTGATCCGTAGGGCAACATTCCAGATCTTTCTCTGGTGTGTCTGGAAGTTCCCTTTCTTCAACTGCTAGTGCCGAGGCCTTTTGTAAGGAAATTTAACCAGAGGGAGGCAGTGCTCGAGGCCTCTCTCGTCTCCGTGGGCTGCGGGTACAAAGATAACGGTGGTCTCTGGGCACCGGGGTATGCCTAGTGTGACTTCTCTCAGTGTGGACCCCATCCCTCTGCAGTGGCAGCCTGGGGCACATACGTGCACAGGGACCGTGAGGCAAGGTGACCTCCTGGACCAGGCAGATCTCAGCCAGCAGCCGGGGCTTCGCTGACTGCCTCATAGCTCTGTCCTACGTCACCTCCTAAGCCTGAGTTCGGGAGCCCCTCCCCCCACCTCTTCCACGCCCAGGCCACAGCCCCTGGGCGCCTCGCGCCTCCATGCCACCTACGATGCCATCCGTCTGGGCCCCTGCCGCGAGCCGAGTCGTGTCTCCCCCAAATTCACATGCTGAATTCATGTGCTGAAGGCTCGACCCCCCGAACGGCAGAGTGTAACTGTGTTTGGAGATACAGGTCTACGCAGAGGAGATTAAGTTAAAATGAGGTCACACAGGTGGGCCCTAATCCAAGCTGACTGGTGTCCTTACGAGGAGAGCGGATCAGGGCACAGGTACACGCAGAGGGATGACCGTGGGGACACAGGGAGGAGGAGAGAGGCCTCCGGAAAATCAACCCTGCCGGCACCTCGATCTTGGCTTCCAGCCTGCAGAACTGTGAGGGGTGGGGGCGCCTGTCGCTGAAGCCGCCCGGCCTGTGGGATTTCCTTATGGCCGCTGAGCACACCGAGACCCCACCCCGCCCTGTCATCCTCTGTCACACTCCCCTTTATTTTTCTTAACTCCGATCACTGCTTTGGATTTGATGTTTGTGTACTTGTTTGTGGCCAGCTCCCCGCCCCCACCCGAGACCTCGCCGACTAGAGCCGGCCGGCACGGGCTCAGCCCACAGAACGACTTGCCGGCCACGGCGGCGACCTGCTGGCTCAGAGCGGGGCCTTCGACTCAGCGGTGACCAGTTTCTTCGAAGGCAGAGGCGGTCCTGTGTGCACACGGTTCCTGAGCCGCAGGCCCTGGCCCTGGCCCAGGCCGGCCTCGGATGTGCACGCAGGCCCCGGGGCGGAGGCGGAGGCCGGGCAGGCTGGCTGTCCCCGCGTCACACCCCATGGCGCTCGTGCCCGGGACTCCAGGCCCCCGCTCTCAGCAGACGGCAGAGGCTGCACCGCCAAGGCAGGAAGTGTGTGAGGTTTGGTGTGTGAGTGTGTGTGTGTGCAAGCGAGTGTGCGAGGGTGTGTGCGAGTGTGTGAGTGTGCAAGTGTCAGGAAATGTGAGGTTTTGTGTGTGAGTGTGGGTGCTAGTGTGTGCGAGTGTGCGAGGGTGTGAGTGTGAGTGTGTGAACGTGTGTGAATGTGAGTGCGTGTGTGCGCAGGTGTGAGTGTGTGATGGTGTAAGTGTCTGTGAGTGCGAGTGTATGTGAGTGTGTGCGTGTGTGAGAGTGTGCAGGTGTGTGTGAGTGTGTGCAAGTGTGCGTGCGAGTGTGTGTGAGTGTGAGTGTGCAGGTGTGTGAGTGTGTGTGTGCGAGTGTGCGTGCAAGTGTGTGTGAGTGTGAGTGTGCAGGTGTGTGAGTGTGTGTGTGTGCACGTGCGTGAGGTGTGAAACGAGGAGAGAGACAAAATGCGGCTGAGGCAGAATGACGCAGCCAGTCAAAACTGGGGCTGGAGGTCAGGTCCAGGCGGGCGGCTTGCTCCCCGAGGGCGTCTAAACGAACACTCGTCTTAACTCTGTATGCCCAGCGCTGCGGCGGACGTCGCCTGGCCCGGCTGCTTAGTTTGGGTGACGCTGGGCTGTCCTCCCCTGGAACGAGTCCGCCTTCCAGCCAACCAGGCGGACCTGAGCAGAGGTCGGGAAGGCCGGGCTTCCCTCCTGGTGTGGTGGACACAGGTTGGTCCTGTGTGGCCATTTACATTAAATGACTTAGAGGGAAACGAAAAATTCAGTCCCTCGGTTGCTCTAGACACACTTCAAATGCTCTGCAGCCCCACGTGACGTTTGGGCATAGACAATGTGAACCTTTCCGGGTTACAGAACGTTCCGTTGGCTGTGGGATGGGGCCGGCAGGGCTGGCAGACCCCTCTCCGGAGGCGTCGTGCCGACGTGCGGGTGGGCTGTCCTGGCTTTGCCATCAGCCAATAGGAGAATGATCTGCCCTGAGTTGCAGGTGAGCTGAGCTCTGGGTGTTTCAGACACATTTAATACTCATAACAATCCTCTCTGCGATTCCCTCATTTCTATGCCTGAGAAGGTGCTTGTCCGTCACCGCTGGTAAGTGACGGAGTCAGGATTCGGACTGGGGTTTGGCGAGTCCCACGCGACTGCCTTTTTCGGTGGCATCTCTCTGCCTTCCTGGATTCCTGGGCTCTGGCGGCGCGGAGGAGGGGGAAGATGATCTCTGGGGTTACCGCCCCCCCCCCCGCAGCGGGGCGCCTTTTACCCGGAAGACTGGGCCGCCCCCTAGCTTGCCGGAGCCCATAGGCTCTGAGGTGTTCACACCGCTTTCCCAAGGGTCCTCGCCATGAAATCTGAGCATTTTCACACGTCTCCAGGCACGTACCTAGAGACAAAGTCACCTGTGACACAAACAGGTTGTGCATTTTGTTAACACTGGCGTTGATGAAACACGCCGGCTTTGCGGTGCCTCCTGGGCCCGGCCCACCCGCGTGCCACGGGGCTCACGCACGGGGCTTCGAGGCGAGGACTGGCTGGAGAGCGTGGGCGCTGGCCCTTCTGGCCTCGCTCCTCCCGCTCCTGAGAGGAGGCTGGACCCATGTCATGCAGTGGGCCCGTCCACGGGTCTCTCGTGAAGTCATTTTACACTTCGTCACCTTTTAAATTCAGTGTGTTAGAACATTTATTGTGTGTGTCTCTTGAAATAGATTTTTTTATTAAAAAAAGGGATTTACAATCCAACTTTAGTAGAGAAGTCTATTTTTGACTTCTGGTGATTTGGGGAGGGTTTGTGCACTTTAATCATCATAGGTGTCTGTCACACCAATCGAGAGCGTCTTAATTAGGCAAAGCCCGACGTAGCGGTCGGTCACACGAGGCCCGTCAGAGGGGCCCCGGGGACAGATTTTAGGATCCAGAACCTCAGGCCTTAGATACAGAGCGGGTTCTGCCCTTCAACCAGGCGACAGTCTGACCTTGGGTTGAGTCCTCCTCTAGCCGTCCGGAGGATGGAAGTGAGACTTGAGGCCGCAGCAGCCCGAGCGGAAAAATGCACAGATTGTACCCACGGGGCCACCGAGGGCACAGGTTTGCGGTCTGCTTCGCCGCCACCCTGAGGGGTCTCAGCGTGGTGTGGGGGCGGCGGCCCCGCCGACTCCCCTCCGCTGCGCCTCTGCATCTTTGCAGCGCGGCCCTGATTCTCCACCTGCCAGGTGATGCTGCTGTGGCTGGTGGGAGGGGCCGGGGACGCCCCGGCAGCGCCTGACGCAGGTGCCTCCCGAGTCCCCGCCGCAGACTCGGATAAATAAATACCTGGCGACTCTGAGGACTAAGGGCACTGCGGGGCAGAGCCGGTAACGACACACCATAAACAGGGTAAAGATGGCCAGTCAACTGCTCTTTAGCGACGGTCTTTAAGCCACCGGAAGTGTTCTGAACAGCACTCTCTTGTTACCCTGAAAAATCCAGAAGGGAAGTTATCTGGGCTGGAAGGAATTTCTGCGTCGCCTCCCCCAGGCATTTGCAGTTCGCTTCTTTGTGGGGAATGTTAGAAAGAACACAAGGAAGGAGAAGAAGGAAAAACCTGGGGTGGAAGGGAGGCCTGCTCCCCATAGCGCCCCGCGATTTCTCAAGTCCGGCTGAGAACCCAGCGGGCTTGATCCGGGGGCAGAGAGTCTGCGCCGCGCTCCTCCTCGCCCGGAAGCGGCGCTGCACCCGCAGGCTCCCTTCGGGGGCGCAACACGCAGCGGCCCCGCACTCAAGCAGCGTGCGCAGTCCCTAGAGACGGACGCGCAGAAATAGCTGTTACAATTGACCACAAGGGGCAGTATTGCCACACAAATATATATATGTATTTTTGCTGGTGGACCTGATTTTACAATCTGCTCTTTCTAAATATGTGTATGTATCCATCATACTCTTCATTCTTCCTTCTTCCAGGACTGGTAAGCAATTAAAAACATACCAAAGAAATCTATATGCATCGGGTCATTAAAAATGTCTGTTGACTATTTAAAAAAATATTTTTAAGGTTTTTTTTTTTTTTTTTTTTTTTTTTTTTTTTTTTTGCGGTTTTAGTGCAACTCCAGCTAGTTGTTACTGATGACCGAAAAGCGACCCTTTCCTGGAAGGCCGCAGAGATATTGGCAGTCTTCAGATTCAGGACGTTTTGTTCTCGAGGAGAGCTTGGCCTGTGGGGAAGGCTGTCGACTTAGAAACTCAGTTATTCTCAAACTCGTGTTCTCCTGAGTGTTTCAGTTGTCGCCTGAGTTGCTTCTGAGCGGACGTTGTCACTAGCCGTGGGGACTACTGAGGGCCGTCCCAGAACATGTGACCCATTTCCCCTCGTCCGCCCTCCCCGTTCCAAATTCAGGTCCCGTCGCGTCCCGCCATCATTGGTCTGAAGGCGCCTCCTGTTACGTGGTGACGTTTACTCAGTCTCGAAGCGCACAGTTTCCCCACTGCCCCTTTTCCAGGCGTCTTACCTTAAAGTGGCTGGAGTGCGAGGTGTTTTACCCCGACCCGGAGCCTGGGGCCCGTGACTGCCGCTTCCACGGCATGTTAACGGGACTCCTGCTCCGATCAAATCGCCGCCCCCGCCTGGGCCGCGTCTCCAGGTGCCAGGGTCCCCTCCCAATACGGTGTCCATATGTGACCCCGTGTGCTCTGGCGGCCACCTCTGAAGAGGCTGGGCCCCAGGTGCCCTCCGGGGAACCATAAATTGCCTGTGTCTCCCGGGCTTCCTTCCAGGCCGCACGTCCACTCCCACGGGGCCACACGCGGGAGCCACCAGGCCGGGTTTCTCGGAGCCTCTGAGCCTCGGGAAGCCGCGTCCGTGTTCCTACAAGCAGAGGACAGGCCCCGAGGTCCGGTCTGGCATTTCTCGTCTCTCTTCTTCGGGCTGAGGACACAGCAGGACTTCAGCAGGGACCGAATCTGTCTATGAACACCACCGAGGGGGACCCACAGGTGGACGCCAGGCCTGCAGTCCGGCATGGAGCATCCAGAGAATTCAGATTTCGTCCTCGAAGGGAGTCCTGGGTCATCTCGGACTCCTGTGGCCACGAGAGCCCCGGCTGTGGCCTGCAGCCCTCTGGCCTCCTGGTCCACTGCGGTCAGCAGCAGGTGGTCAACCGGCTCCCAGCTCCTGTCTGCAAAACCCAGGGCGTTCCCGTGGCCATGAAGGGGAGCGGTCACCCAAGGAAGCGCTGTGCTCGGACTCAGGTGGGCTGTCCCCGAGGCCTCCTGCCTGGGAGGCGGCTGGGTGTGTTCCGTGGGCACACACGCACGCACACGGTGGGGGGAAGGCGGGTCCGGTCGGTCAGCTGGAAGTGTGTTTGGTCACAGGTCTCAGGACACCTGCCTGCAGAGGCGGAAACAGGGTGAAGAGTTAAACATGTAACACATGTATTTAAAGCGCACAGACCTCACTTTTTTAGAGCAGTTTTAGGTTCATAGCAAAATTGTGCTGAAGGCACCGAGAGTTCCCGTATACGCCTGTCCCCCGCACGCACAGACGCCCCACGTCCCCACAACGTGCGTTTCTCGTAACCGAGGAACCTGCGCTGACACGTCACCGTCACCCCGAGCCCAGGGTTTGCACGGGGTCAGTCAGTCTCGTGGTACGTCCCGTGGGCCTGGACCAGCGTCTAATGACGTGTGTCCCTCAGGTGGCGTGGGTTCTGGGCCCCAAACACCCTCCGCGCCCCCTGGTCACCCCTCCCTCCCCCAGCCCTGAGACGGCTCCTCTCTGCCGGGCTCCACAGTTCAGCCTCTTCCAGGACGTCACAGAGTTGGAAGCGCACAGTCTGCAGCCTTGTCAGACTGGCCTCTGTCACTTAGAAGTAAGCCAGGAGCACGTCTTTTCACGGCCTGAGCGTGCGCGTCTCGTTAGCGCCGAGTCAGTGAACACCTGTGTTTATCGCGAAGTCCGGGGCGGCCGGTGGCCGGCCGCAGGGGCCCAGGACCCGGCCGTTTCCTCTCGGCTCCGCGGGGGCGGCCGTCTTGCCCCCTCGTGGTTACAGAGGGGGCTGCATCTCCAGGAAGCACGTCCAGGACTGGAGGGGGGGGGTGCCGGGAAGTAGAGGGGAAGGTGGCGCCAGCCCGGGCTGTCCCCTCTGCGCAGGAAAGCAAGGGGGTTCCCAGGAACCCCTGCAGGGAATAGCCAGACTGGGTCACGTGGCTACCTCTGGACAGCAAAGGGGAAAGGTGAATCACGCTCATGCCAGCACCGGGCAGGGGCCTAGCAGAGCGGCGTGTGGGCGTGCGTGTGTGTGTAGGTGTGCGTGTGAATGTGCGTGTGAGTGTGTGTGTGCGAGTGTGTGTTGCATGGGCACTGGGTGGGCAATGGCAGGTGTCTGTAGGCCACAGAGTTCACGAAAAAGACCATTTTCATGGCAGGAAATGGTGTGTTCGGTCCCTTGGAGGCGTCTAGACAGAGGCAGGTGCTGTCACGTGGGGGGTGAGGAGAGTCGGGGTCAGTCGGGAGGGGGCTGTGGAAGGTTAAGTGTCATGTGGATGGTGCGGATAATCACCGTGAGCTCAGAGAACTGAGGACAGAGGAGCTGTTTGACCCAGGCGCTGAAGGATGGAGGGGAGTTCTAAAAACTAGCTGTTTCCTCACGTGGGAGCATTCGAGATCGCTAATTGTCCTTTAGCGTCCACAGGTCCCATCTTCCACAGCAACGGCGACTCTGGTTCTGGGCTGCACGAGGCTGCCTTGCCCAGCTTCCCTTGCAGCTAGGTGTGGCCAGGGAGGTGAAAGTGTAGATGAAGCTTCCCCATCGTGCCTTAAAGGGGAGAGGCCCTTCCCTTTCTCCCCTCCCACTGGCTGACGTAAGGCTAAGGGGGTGTGAGCCATATTGGGGGCCATGGCTGAAGCCGCCCCTTGGGAGTGCTGAAGCAATAAGACAGAAAGAAACAGCCTTGGCTACTGAGAGCCCTACAGCCGGACTGTTACGAGAGAGAAAATCAAAGGCTTTCTTGTTTAAACCAGTATTAATGTGGTGATAGCTTTGAGCCTGTATCGCAATTAAAAGCGATAAGCTTTTAGTGTCTTCTGAAAGCCGTGTTAATCATACTTACCTAAATCGATGCTCGCCCAGCCTTGCACTGTTAAGGACAATTTATGGCTCCCTTTTTAAAAAAAGGAGTTGTGTGCGTTACGTAGGGGTGGTTGGCGATCCGTGATCCATTTTGCTTCTTTGAGTCTGAATCTCCCTGTGGGTGTCAGGTCTCTGTCGGGAGAGGCAGGATATCAAGGTTGACCTTTCCTCTTTGCCCTCTAGCGCTTCCTCAGGTAGGTTTCAGTTGTCTCTGGAAACAGATCTGCGCTTTTGATCCTCTCAGGCCCGGCCCTTGGGGGCCTCAGCAAGAACTTGTGTGCAGGGACCACTGGGCGGGGCGGGCGTGGGGGGAGGGACGTGTGGAGGGGGCCGGGCGCGGGGGGGCCTCGGGAAGGGGGCGCGAAACTCAGCAGGACGGATGGGAGCGAGGCACCTCGGCAGGGGCAGGCATGGACGAGCGACCTCTCCGTCCTTCCCCAGCACCTACGGCCTGTGCAAGTGCCCCGGACCTCGGCTGTCGCTCGGTGAGGTGGAGGGGACCCAGCCCTGACTGGTGGACGTCATGCTGGGCCGTGGAGAATGACCAGGGGGACGTCTCTCACGCATCCGCAGGTATCGATGGGTTCGCATCTACGACCTGAGTGTTTGCGGGCATCAGTTCTGTGCCTGGCGGGACAAAGGGGTGACAGAGTCAGAAATGGTGCAGACGCAAAGAGGCACGTTTCTCTCCTCTCCTCCTCGTTCACTCTCTGCTCCAGCCCCCGGGGCCCTCGCCGGCCGCGGGACAAGGCCTCGATGCTGCTTGGTCATCTGAAGAATACCAGAATGTTGTAATATTATCCCAAGTACGCAATCCGTAGAACTGAAATATGGAGTTCCCTTGCTGGTGGTGATCCTCCGAGCTCTTGTTTTTTCACTAGCAGCTACTCAGGTTGGCTAGCATGTTTTGCCCAAAGAAGGGGGTGCCCTAAATATTCGCTGAAGGAAGTGAAGGACATTTCTCTGAGATTTCCCAACAATTTAGTCTCTGTTTGAGAGGCAGGTGACTTTAAGTGAATGGACTCTATTGACACCATTATACTTTTGTATCTAGAAGTAGACATACAGAGACAGAGTGACCACTGATCGTAAATATCCAAGGCCACAAAAGTTGTGCCCTATACGAGAGAGATCGACAAGGACTAGAACAAACTGTATCATTGGCTACATGTGGATGACGCTGATTTTGCCCCAAAAAAGAGCTTTTCATGAAATTTTATGGCTTATCTTAGAGCCATACTCAGAATTGTACATTAAAGGGGGAAAATAACTTGCTGAAATCCTACTTCTTCCTCTTAAAAAGTCACTGATTAGCAAAATTGTGAACAAATAGATTTTTGAGCAAGTCAGCAGCAAAATAGTTTATACAAACAAATTACCCTGATGGTGAAGAAAAAGCTCCCCCTAAATGGGATGCTTGGCCATAATAATGAGCTATTTTAGTAGACAACATGGATGGGCTGTTACATAATCTTGAAGGGGGAAAGTTATTCGTGACATGATGTAAATCATGGCGAAATTCAAAAACTATAGGGGAAAACATTGACAAATTTGACTACGCACAAATTCAAAGTTTCTGTATATCGAGAAAACCATAAACCAATTTAAAATACCAACCACAAAATAACCATTGAATGAAAATATGAAGCCAATCTTTAACCTAACAATTTTCCATTGCTAAGAAAAATAGTTGTGGCCTATTGTGGTGGAGGCTGGTGGCTAGTTGTCCTCTGAAATCTATGTTCTTTCTTTCGTTGTCATAGAATTTTAGGGAGGCGTCATATAACTCTCGGGCGGCACCCACAGTCCCTGGCTTCTGATGCCCGGGACCCTTGCACAGTCTCCTTCTCTTAAGTGTGGGCAGGACACATGACTTACTTTCAACCGAAGGAACATGACAAAGGTAGCAGGACGGACAAGATTGCGTGTGTGCTGCTGTGTACAAGAACCTAGCACTCAATCTTGCCGAAGTCCCTCTGGTTAGCTGGACGAAATCCCATGTGACAAAGAACTGAAGTGGCCACTAAGAACTGGGGGAAGCGTCTGAGAGACAGATCACCAGCAAGAAACTGAAGGCTTCATTTCTATAGCTGCAAGGAGCCGGATTCTACCAATGGCCAGAGTGAGTTTGCAAGCAGATCCTTCCCCAGCTGAGCCCGAGAGGAGACGGCAGCCCTGGCCAACCCGTTCTCTGCAGCCTCGCAAAGGTGCCAGAGAAGGTATGCCCAGGCCTCCGACACAGGGAAACTGTGAAATAAGGAATGGTGAGTTTGGAGCTACTAAGTTAGCAGTCATATTATCAGGCAGAATAGGTGGCTAACGCTTAATCCGACCTCGCTGGGTCTCGGAGCCTTCCTTGTAGTTAGGCGTTGCCCTGTGACTAAGTTCTAACCCGTAGCATGGAAACTGAAGCTATGGAAACGGCCGATAAGCACATGAAAAGACGCTCGATGTCACTAATCGTGAAGTCACTAGGGAAATGCAAACCCAGACCACAGGGAGGCACCACCTCACACCCATTAAGACGGCCACTGTCAGCGACACGAGAATGACGAGCGCTTTGGCAAGGGTGTGGGAGAACGGGACCCCTTGTGCACTGTCGGTGGGGGCGTAAGGCGGTGCGGCCCTGTGGGAAACATTATGGCCGTTCCTCGAAAAACTGAATTACCGTATGACCCAGCAGTTCCACCCCTGAGGGAGTATGCCCGGGAGAACTGAAAGCAGATTCTCAAAGAGACATTAGTCCGGTCACGTTCACAGTGGTTTTATGCACAGTCACTGAAATGCGAAAGCAATCCAGTGTTCACTGACAGATCAGTGGATACACAGAAATGATCGATCTATGTGATGGAATATTATTCAGCCCCGAAAAAGGAAGGGGGGCTCTGACAGGTACTACACCATGGATGGACCCTGAGGACATTGTGCTCAGCAGAATGAGCCAGACACAAAAAGGACAAATGTACTGTATGATTCCACTTAAACGGGGTGCCTGGAGCACGCAGGTTCACGGAGGCAGAAGGTCGAACGGCGGTTGTCGGGGTCCGGGGCCGTGGGGAGTGGGGAGTCAGCATTTCACGGGTGTAGAGCTCAGTTTGGGAAGATGGCGCGGTCTGGAGATGGATGCTGGTGACGGTTGCATGACAATCGGCATGTATATAACACCACCGAACCGCACGCTTGCGAGAGCTGAAGGCGCTAAATGCCATGTGTCGTGTATTTTAGCACCACACAAACATTTAAACAGCAACCTGCTTTTTAAAACGTGTCTAAGCCCCAATTCATAAAAAATATGTTTTGTTTTTGTCGTATGCATCAAGAATTTTTTTAAAAATACCCCAAAATCTGTTGGCAATGGTGGGGGCCACTGGGAGATCCGATGAGCGGAGACTCGCTCATTCGCCGTGAGCCTTCTCGTGCTGTTCGGAATTTAGTTTATACTGTACATGGCTTAGTTTTGAAAATTAAAGCAAATTATTGATAATTTGGGGCAGCCACTTAGAATTACTGATTCTTTATGTTTCCGCTGAGATGCTTTGAGGTGCTGGGTGTTGGTTTCGTTTAGAAATCTCTGTTTTTCCAAGAGATAATACTTAATTCTTCAAAAGCAGAACAGCCCAAGTAAATTTTGGAATTTAGTTGGTTTGTGTTATTTTAGGAGCCGTCAGGGTTTCTAAAACACCAGAGAGCCACGATCTAGAAAGCATTGGGGAACAAATGAAGGCACAGAATCCTTCACTGGCAGGGACCATTTCTTCTACCCCTGTGGAGCCTCCCATGGCATCCAGTAAATTCCACGCGCAGTTAAGTGAATGCTTAATGAATTCTCGGTGGGTGGAGGCCATTTTCACAGCCTCACGGTAACAGATCATTCGACTAGATCCTTTTGACAATGTTGACCTTTTAATCATCGATCTCATGGCTAAAAATTGCTAAATTCCCTACTTAGGCAGAAGGAATGTTGAAGGAGACATGACTGCTGGGAGAAAAGAATGCACAGAAGTGTGTGTCCACCTTGGACGGTCGCGCGTGAAGCGTGGGGGTGGGGGCAGACACGGGTTCCGAGGTGCGGGAGCCAGGCGTGAGCAGAGCGAGCGGCCCCGCCACCCACGGAGGACGCGTTAGGCACGCACGGGAGCCCCGGGAAATGCGCCATCGCATTCCTGGACATTTTCATCATGCCGCTTGTTCTTTTCCAGACGGGCGAATGCGTGTACGTCATGGCTGGGTTCTCCTTTACGTGGAATTTTCAGTTCTACATTTTTAGCTAAAACACCCACTCGTTTAAGAGCGGGAATAACGTGCGCCCCCACCGCAGTCAGGTGCCGAAGGCCGGTTTCTCAACCTCAGATTACTGACACTTTGGCCGGAGAATCCTGTGGGGGGCCGTCCGGCGCCCTGCGGGGTGTCCACCCTCTGGATGCCAGCAGCGTCCCTCCCCCTGTTGTGACAGACAGAAGTGTCTCCAGGCATCATCAAGTGTTCCCGTATTATATGTGTGTGTGTGTGTATATTTACATATGTATGTATTATATATATGTTTTATATATAATACATATATAATACATATATATAATACATATATATATGTAAAAATCTCTTTCCTTCTCCTCCTTCGTTATCCCTTTACATTTCCTGTAAGGCTGGTTTGGTGGTGATGAACTCCTTTAGCTTTTTCTTGCCTGGGAAGCTCTTCATCTGTCCTTCAGTTTGAAATGATAGCTTTGCTGGGTAGCATGATCTTGGTTGTAGGTCGTTGCTTTTCAGCACTTTGAATATTTCCTGTCGACGCCTCCTGACCTGCAAAGTTTCTGTTGATAAAGCAGCTGACAGTCTTGTGGGAGCTCCCTTGTAGATAACTAACTGCTTCTCCCTTGCTACTTTTAAGATTCTTTGTCTTTAACCCTTGGCATTTTAATTATGATGCGTGTCTTGGTGTGGGCCTTTTTGAGCTCTTCTTGTTTGGGACTCTGTGCTTCCTGGGCTTGTATGTCTATTTACATGGTCAGGGAAGTTTTCTGTCTTTATTTCGTCAAATAGTTTATTAATTTCTTGCTCTCTCTCTCCTCCTTCTGGTACCCCTATGACACGAATGTTGTTATGCTTGATGATGTCTAGAGGCCCCTTAAATTTTCCTCATATTATTGTATTCTTTTTTCTTTATGCTGCCCTGATGAAATGTTTTTCACTACCTTGACTTCCAGAACACGGAGTCAATTCTCTGCTTCATCTAATCTGCTGCTTATTCCATCTGTTGTGGTCATTTCCAACAGATTCTTTTTTACGGTTTCTATGTCCTTTTTTTATGTTTATTATCTCTGCTGGAGTTCTCACTGGGTTTCTCTATGCTTCCCCTAAGTTCATTGGGCATTCTTATAACCAGTGTTTTGCATTCTGCATCTGGCAATTGCTTGCCCCCCTTTTGCTTAGCTCTTTTCCTGGTGTTCTGTTCTGTTCTCTTCCTTCATTTGGGGCCTGTTTCTTCGTCTCCTCCTTTTGGCTGCCTCCCTGTGTTTGTTTCCATGTGTTAGGCAGGGTTCTACCTCTCTCAGCCGTGGCAGGGTGGCCTTACGTAGTGGGTGTTCTGTGAAGCCAGTGGCACAGTCTCCCGGTTCACCTGAGCCGAGTGCTCCAAGTGTGTCTCTCGTGTGGGTTGTGTGTGCCCCTGTTGTCATTGAGCCCTTATTGCTGTTGGCATGCCGGCGGGTGCAACTGACCCTCAGGCTGTGAGGACTGGCCAGGACTACTGTTGTGTAGGGGCAGACCCCACAGGGCAGGGTTTGCTGTAGTGGGGCTCTGGTGCCTGCTGAGCCTAACCTTTGGGTGCTAATTGGGTGGTGCTCTGATGTGGTCCGAAGCCGGTCACTGGGTGCGTTGGTTCTGGGGCCTCTTGGGAGGGGCTCTGGCGCAGGTCCAGGTCGGCCACTGCCTATGCTCTGCCTGGGGCCACCTAGTTGGAGCTACAAAGTGATCTGTGGTGTGTAGCTGCCTTTGCTGGGCTTGGAGGAGCCTGAGAGAGGCTTTGCGGCACACTGAGGGCAGCTGCCACTAGTCCTGACCTGGGAGTCATTTGGCCAGAGGTACAGGGCACACGGAGGCCAGATGCTGCTTGCTTCGTAGCGGCGGACCTTCCAGGAGTGTGCAGCATGGGCCGAGGCCATCGATTTGTAAGTATCAGCTGTTGAAAGAGGGTTGCGTCTGCGCTCGGGCTGGGTGGGGCGTGTTTGTCGGAGACTCACACTGGGCACTGCCCTGTACCTGCAGGCTGGGCTGGGGGGGGGCTCAGCCAATGAACAAAATGGCGGAGAGAGCGGCCCCTCCGGCTCGCGCCCTGACGCCGGAGAACTCAGCTCCTCCCTGAGCTTTTTGTCCCTGGAGCTCTTTGAGCAGCTGCCTCGGCGCTGGAGATCAGAGCGAGCGAGTTCCTCAGTGGTAAGTCCGCAGGGACTCCAGTTGCCCTTCGTCTCACCCGACGGAAACCCCTGCTGATTTTCAAAGCCAGATGTTACGGCGATTCCTCTTCCCGTCACTGGTGGTCTGGGCTGGGGAGCCCAGTGTGGGGCTGGGGTGCCTCGCTTCTCAGGGGGGACTCTTCTCAGCCGAAATGTCCCTTCCGATGCTCAACCACCACACACAGGTGCTGGCCCAGGACGTTTGGTGTCTTCGCCCCTCCTATCAGTCTTGAGGTCGCTGCTCCTTTATGTCCTTACTTACAGGGGTTCTGTTCAGGTAGTCCTCAGGCGGTTCTCAAGGGCGGTGGTTCTGTGGTTTAGTTGTAATTTTGATGTGGTCACGGGAGGAGGTGAGCGTAATGTTGAAATATTTCTCATCTTGGCTGGAAGTCCTCTCGCACTTCACTTTCTTCAATCAAGTGTTCACCTTTCAATGTGGCACTTTTAAAAATCATTCTGAGAATGATTTTAAAGAAAACCACAAGCCACGAGGCTGGGGTTGAGTCTGGCTCCTGTTGTAAGAGCCTCTGAGAAGTTATGGGACCTCCCCCAGCCTCAGTTTCCTAGTCTGTAAAGGAGCAGCTGATCCCTGTATCATAAGCTCATTGTGAGGATTGGATAAGACAATGTGTATGAAATAATATAAATTGATCTGTAATGAGTACAAGGTTATTATTATTATGGTCTCATCTTCTCTGATGATCGAATACTTTTTAGAAAGATTTTTCTTATATGCACAGAAATCTGCTTCTCTACATCTTATACCGAATAGACCTAGTTTGCATTTTTGGAACAAAAGAAAGTGACTTCTAAGTCCTCTTCTAAGAGACAACCCCCCGGGAAGCACTCGGAGTTATAAAGTACTTCATGTTCACCTGTCTCTCCTCTTTTCCTTTTCAAACACTTGTGTTTCTCTTCCATCTCAAAGCCATGTGGTTCCAACGCCTGGAGCCATCTTAGCTGGACTCCTGGACACTCTTCTACACTCTGACTGTCTTAAAAAGTTGTGTTTAGAAGGGGAGAGAGTATTCCAAACTGATGTGTTATTCTACGTTTTTTCCCTCTTGTTGAATTGTAAGGTTTCTAATGGCAGAGACGTTTTCTGTTGCCTGACTTTTCTGTTGGAATTTTATCAATGCCTCATAAAGCTACGTGCATATGCTGGATGAGTGACTCATGTCCTGGACAATGATGATGCTTCTCTTCAAGACAGTGATAAGTTGAAGCTGGCTCATAGCCTCTTCTGAGGACCAAGTGTTAAATATTTAGGGATTTGGGGATCTAGTAGTTAAACTGTTGACGCCTTGAAACTGGCCAGGGTAGGAACATTTACATCATGGAAATTGGCAAATGCCGAGAACCAAGACCCTGATTTTCCTCTCAGAGAGCTGGTTTACCAGCACAGCTCCACTTGAAGATGAGAAAAACTGTTTGTCATTCATTCCTGGAAAAAATGAGGAAGACACATTGATTTGTTCCCCTTGTTCTAAAATTGAACTATGCTTTTTTGTTTCCTGGAATATACATATTTTTTTTTCTCCAGAAAGAATAAAAAGCAACTCTGAGCTAAATATGGGTGACTGGAAATAATCATATGATTCCCAGACACACGTGCAGTCAGAACCTAGATAACTCCTCCTCCTTTCTCGTGAAGGCTTCGGTTTGGCCAGGAAATTTTGCTGAGAGAATATAAGACTTTGCAGACACTCGGAATTTTAAACCACAGGTTTCACTGTCATCATTTCAGAGGCTTATTTACTTTAAAGAAGCTGTGGGGCGGGAACGTGAAATTCAGTTAATATTCAAGGCTGGTTTTCTGAAAATAACTTGCCATTTGGAAGGATGATAAAGAGTGTTGCTCTCGGCTGCTTGGCTGAATTTCCTCGTGGAGTTCTAAGTGTGCCAATCCCAGGATTAGGCATTGTGTTTCTTGAGGAATAATTCGTTTTCTGAGCATTCTTGGGTTCTGAAATCTCATCGTGCCAGTGCTGATTCCTGCAGGGAGAACAATTCTCCCCTGAGACTCTCCGAGGCCTCAGGCTGCTGAGCCTGATGGATACACCAAACACTGAAGCTCTGAAGTTTTTTCTTTCCAAAATATATTTAACTTCAGTAAACGTTATGCCAAGCCTCTTGCAGATGGCAGACAGTTTGATTGCTGTGGTAAACTCGTCTGCCATTTTTGGGGAAACTTTGGGTGCTATAATCATCCATCAGACCCAAGGAAAAGAGATTTCAGCCCACACAAAGACGTGCATGTGGCCCAGCCTCTCGACTTGGCTGCTGTGGCTTTGTTCAAAGGTGTTCCTTTCTCCCCTTCCCGTTTCAATCTGTCTTGTGTGGCTGGCGAGTTCTGAATGTATTATTCGATGACAAGTCCAGAGAGACCAGGGTGAGATGCATCAGCGTTCCTGTTTCTTCCCTGTCCCCATCTGCCTTCCAGGGCATCTGAGATGCTGATGGGAAGGTCAGTTGACCGTCTTCGCGTATTTGCTTTCTTTGTTTATTTTACTTATTTTTACATTCCGCAGGCACCGTGTGCCTCTAGGTAGCTCATGTCATCGGCCCTTTGGGTGGCGCTAGTTCCGATGGCGACAGACACTACATCTTTCTCGAGCGCCATCCACGGGCCGGGCACCGCCGGGCTCTGCTTTCTTGGGCAACACGTTTTTCTTTCTCTGTATCCATGAGGGATGTTTCCTGAGTGAATTCAACACAGAAATGACAATTCGTGGGCTATAAGAAAACCGTCCGCATGAAAGCTGCCGTTAGTCACCGCTCCCAAGATTGCTGCCATCTGGGTGGCAAAGTCAGAGACAACCCCAGTGGACAGCACCCTTGTTCCCTCAGTGAGCAAGGGCTGCGAAATTGGATCACTGTCTTCTCCACTGTGTTTGTGAACGTTTGCAAACAGCCGGCAGCATGAGCAGCCAACCCATGGTGGGACGTCGAATGAAGTTATTTCCAGCAGGTTTCCTCCTGAGTGTCACTGTGTCGGTTGCTAAGAGTCCTCTGCTCGGACCAGAGCTTCCCCATGTCGCGTGTGCTGTCCCTGGGCCGCTGCAGGTGCCCCACGCTGCCTCATACACGTAGCGGGAGGGAAAGAATCTGGCAGGACGTGGGCGCAGTGGGACCTGGGATCTGGGTCCAGAGGAGAAGCTGAGGAAGCAAACGGCTGACGCAAGGGGCGGTGCTGGAACGTTTAGCCAGACTTGCTCACGGAATGGGCCAGACGCCCCCTCCACCCCAAGAACCTCCCCAGTCGCCGTGTGGGAGGCAGAGGCAGGGGAGGGGTTCTCGTTAGCAGAGGCGAGGGTAGGTTCCAAGGCGCTGTTGGGGAGGAGTTGTGAGCAGCCTTATTTTTCCTGCTCCTTGTCTCCATCAGAGCAGCTGGCCTGTGAGCACCCCACGACCATGGGGTTACTAGCCGGGGTCGTTCAGGGGGATGAGAGATGGCAGGTCTGCATCCGTGGGCTCTGAGGAAGGCTCGTCCTTCACCACGTCACGCTCCCCCCTGGCTGTGGACAGGGACGGCTCTGTAATCATTCCTAATCTGGAGATGAAACGTGGAGCCTCAGAGAGCTCCCTGGACTCCCTCGGCTCCTCGGCGCCAGGCTCCGGAAGGAAGCTGAAGGCTCCCACGCACCGCGGGCTGGGGTCACATCGCGCTGGGCGCCTCCACCCACCTTCCTCGGTTCCTCGCCACCTGTCGCTTGCTGCCTCCGGCAAAGGTGCTCTTCACGCACATGCCCTCTGTTTCTTTAAATACTTTCCAATATTTTTCCCTCTCTCACAAGGACCGTCCGTGCTTAGCTAATTTCCTCTCACAAAACGGTCGTTGGTGACCGTTTATTTTGCTTTCCCTTTACGTTCTCCAGGAAAAGCGAAGATGTTAAGTCTTTTTACAGAAAAGAAACTTTCTGTGTTTGAGTGGGACAAGGCTTCATTGTCGTTAGGAGCCTTTGGGCTGTGAGCCGTGGAGAATCTAGTGAGAAAAGCTTTGCCACCAGAACAGAACAAAATGGAACAAAACAAAACAACACAGCGTGAAGCCTAGAGGTGGCAGCACTTCTGGGGTTCTGCGGCCCCCACGTGTCATCGAGGACCAGGATCCCTTTGCTCTTTGAGACGGGGGCACCTGGGGCTTGTTTCCTCCTGGCCAACAGCCATCACCTGAACACACAGCCTCTGAGAGGCTGACCCATTTCTCCTTCATCATTCTCTTCATCAAGAAGGAAAAGTTTTCCAGGTGCCCCGACTGCCACCCAGGGTTCTCCCGGCCCACACGCTCTCACAGGGGGGCCCTGCCCCCCCCACTCCCCGCGTGCTGTGGACAGGCCAGGTGGGGGGTGCTTCAGGTGCATCTAGAACCCCCTCCCCACGGCCCCTCCTCTCCCCCTTCCTTTTCGGAGTTGAACGCTGGAGTTCTACGGCCTCCTCTCCTCTGTGCCCGGGGTGTTCTAGGGCTCTCAGATAGCTTTCTGGATTTTCCTAAAGGCTCCGCATCCCAACCATGGACGCCTGGGCCACCGGGGCCGGGTTTGCCTTCTGTCTGCTCTCCCTCCTCCTGTCTGCGACTCCCTCGCTCGCCGGACGCAGGCGCCTCGGCCTCGTGTTCTCCTGGCTTGTTCACCGTGAGAGAAAGGCGGCCCTCCCTTCCGCCGGGGCACCGTCTCGGCGGCCTGACCTTTCTCTGCTTAGAACTTAGACAGTTCTCCCTCTCAGTGAGGACGGGTTTTCAAGGGACAGTCTTGTTGAGAGGCAGCAAAAAGGCCACTCGACACACAGTGTTGAGGAAGGGCTCTCGCGTCCAGTGCAACAGCGTGTAAGGCACACGGAAGAGAGCCTGGCGCAGGGGCAGCCCCGGCCGGGAGCGAGGCCGAGCCCCGCGTCAGAGTCAGCCGGGCCCCGACGCCCTGCCTGGAAGGGCCTCCCGCTGGCTTCCCCACGGGGCCTGGAGCCTGCGGGGCTGAACCTGTGACCCTCTCCTAGACCACGCTGCAGATACGGGGACTCTGACGATCCCACCCCAGTGATCCCAAGATTTCCTCTCCCTAGGGTCTGGCAGGTTAAAGCCTCAGGCCCATGGCAGGCAGAGGGGCGGCTGTTTGCGAGGGTGGCGGGTGGACGGCCGAGTGATCAGGACATCCACAGGTGCCTGTGAGCTTCTTAGGGGGTGGACAGAGCTGGGAGTGGGGGCCAGGGGAGGGCTTGGGGGTGGGCTGTGGCCTGGCGGACAGGGCCAGCTCCTCCCAGGCCACCGTGCCCCAGCGGCGTCATAGACACTCTGGGAGTGCAGATTCCTAAACGCCACCCAGTTTTCCAGGTCGTTGTGTTTATCCAGGTGGGAGGCTAGAACATAATTTAACCGAGTTTGTCGACTTGATCGGCCACGTGTACAAGTTCAGACGTGTGGCTTGGAGGCCCCTCTGGTTATTCCCAGCCGGGGCTGCCCCGACGTCCGGGCTGAGCCTGACGGGGTGGTGGCCCTGAGTGGCCTTGACGGGGCCTCCTCCGTTCACATGTCAGCTCGTGCCACGGTTCTTAGCTAGCTGTCGAAGCAGCCGCAGGCCGGGGCGTTACTCCGATCCTGGCTCCCGGATGTTGAATGCTCCGAAGCTAATACATCACGTAATTCAATCGTGTAGTATAACTTTCTCTTCTAGAAGAATAAAGGATTAAGACACGCTCCACGCGGGGCCCACGTACCTCAGTGCCGGGACTTTTCCACGCCGCAGACGTGGCCTTGCTCGTCTTAGCGGCTCTGTTTCCCCAGTGGGCGTGTTCTCCCTGCGCCTCCGAATGGCCCTTGAAGAACGCCACCTCCTGATGAGGACCGGGCGCTTGGCGAGAAGCCACCGCAGAGAATCTGTGCTCAGAACTGGGCCAGGTTCTGCCAGAGGCAGAAAATTATCGGGCTCTCAAAGTGGAGAGGAAGCTGAGGAGGAATACAGATCAAGAGAGCATATATTGAAAAAAAAATGTTTCTCAACAATTTGTAACTAAAAAATCAATAGGTAGTATGTTCACGTGGTTAGAAGTTAATAAACCATAGAAGGCCCTCCCCTCATCATAAACCCTCTAACCTCCCAGTTTTCCCCTCGGTGGGCAGTCAACCTTTCTCGTTTTCTTCCAGAGATATTGTATATGTGTGCAAACCAGCTCAGGTACTTGTGCATTATATACATGCACATGAGGTAATACGCTGTGCACTTAAAAAAAAAAAGACTACTTTTAGAGGAGTTTCAATGCCACAGCAAAATCGAGCAGAAGGCACAGAGGTCTCTCACCTCCCCCCTCCCTCCCCTCTGTCAAGACTCTCCACCAGATGGTGCATTTGTTACAAGTGATGAACCGACATTGGCTCATCCGTCTCGCCCTCGTCCTGAGTCCGTGGTTGACATAGGGGTCACTCTCGGTGCTGTACACTCTGTGGATTCGGACAGGTGCATGACGACAGGTGTCCACCTTGTGGTATCATATGCGGCGTTATTTCACTGCCCTGAACGCCCCCGAGAAGACATGATAACGCTTATCACGTGGGCAGTGTCGAGCAGGGGTTGGCAGAGTTCTTCCGTCAAGAGCCTGACACTAAATATTCGGGCTCTGTGGGCCACACGATCGCTGTCATAGCTGCTCAGCCCTGCTGTCATGGAAGGCTGGGGCCCCAGGTGCTACGTGAGCTAATGAGCATGGCTGGCTTCCAATCGAAACTGTAGTACGGACATTACAATTTGAATTTCATGTAATTTTAACCATCATGAAATATTCTTTCTTTTGATTCGTTTCCCGACCATATAAAAATGTGACACCTAAGCTTGCTGGCCGTACAAAAACAGGCCGCAGGCTCGGTCGGGCCCTGAGCTGTAGCTGCTGATCCCTGGACTAGGGCAGTGACTTCTGACTGTTCACAGAACAGAATTCCTTCCTGAGCTATTGATAGGCATGTGGGAGAACGAGTCTGGGAACTACTACAGACCCTGTGGCTTTCTTAGAGAGTCATAGTGCACATTATTCGCGTATTAAAGGCTCTGAGAAGTCCGGCAGTAAAAAAGAAAACAAAACAGAAAGCCTCACTGACTACATTTGTGCTGTTTAGAGCAGCGCTTTCCAAACGTGGCCATGAGCACCTGCCTCCTCCTGCTGCTTCTTTTCCTTCTTCCCCTCCTCCACCTCCTCCTCTTGTTCTTCTGCCACAGAATCCGTATTAACTTGTCATAGAGCTAGTATTCTGAAGGACTGGGAAAGTTTAGCCAGAGGTCGCTGGAGAGCCTCCCCCCTGAAATGGGAAGGCTTTCTTCAAGGAAAACCTGCTGCTGGTTCAGGCTCGAGGGTCTCTAACCTGCCCCCACCCTCCCCGCCTGGTCCCTATCTCAGTGCATGGCACCTGCATCCATACCCAGCTGCTTGGACCAAAAACATCAGGTTCGCCCTTGGCCGCTCTCTTTCCTTCATACTCCACCCCCAGTTCATCTGCAAGTATGTTTAATTCTACCCTCAAAGCACACTACGAATCCAACCGCTTCTCACCCCCTCCGCCCTCCTCCACCCCACCTGCAGTAAGTAGCGCCTCCTGCAACGACCCTAGACCAGCGGTCTCCAAAGTCGGGAGGATGGGAAGCCCGCTCAACCTTTTGTTTGTATTTACTCATTTCCCACCTGTTGTCTATTTAACAATGCAAATATTGTGCATTGTTAAATACTAAAATCGAACATGTTTATAATTTATAAATAGCGCGCGCGTGTGTGTGTGTATCTGTACCTGTGTGCGTAGAGGGAGGGGCGGAGGATTTGGATTATTTTTGCAAGCCATTTGTCACACGCACACAGAATGAAATCCAACTGTCCTCCAGAAACCGCTGAGATGAAAAAAAAAAAAACGAAAAATCTCTAAAGGCATTGGAGAGTTAACAAGGCGGTGACAAAGTTTAGGGCCAGGACCTGGGAGAGGAATGTCATGCAGAAAGGTGAGCCAGCATTTGTGAGCGCAGCCCCTAGGAGTCTTTCTGCAGAGGAAGAAAAAAGAAGCTGAGAGTAAGAAGCTGATAGAGCTGTTGGTGGACAAACAGGGATAGAACAAATTTTAGCATTCAGGGCCTGCAAGGAACTGGAGTCCCCCCCCCCCCCCCCCGCCCCCGGGCACGTCCACACCCCCAGGGCATTCGGTTTGGGAGAATTCCACAGGCCTACAGTCTAGGAGTTAAAGAGCTGACAAGAAATAGACTGACTTTCCCAAGAAAGAAAGCTCAGCTTTGACTTGTTTCAGTCCTAGATTCAATTAATGAGATTAGGAATTGCTAGTGCCCACAGCTGCCTTTCTCTCTGGAGAAGCTAAATCCCTCCTACAGTTCTGGTTTTTAAACACGGGGTTTGACATTCAATCAAAATAACCTGTGACCGAGGAGACAGAAACAATGATATTTATAAAAAAAGAATTAAGAGCTAAAAGAAACATACCAACAGGAAATCCAAATAGTAGACTTGAACTATGTTTAATATATTCAAGGAAATAAATACAAGTTGAGGATTTGGGCAGGAACTAGAAACTATAAACGAGAAGCAAAAGAAAATCTTGGAAATTGAAACGACAACAAATTAAGACCCCAAGGTTTCATACAGATTAGACACAGCTGAGGAGAAAATTCGTGAACTGGAATAAGAAAAATATCCAGAAAGAAGCACGGGGAGACGAAAGCATGAGGAGCCAGGGATGTAAGGATGCAGGGGAAAGTCCAACACGCACGTATTTGAAGTCTCGGAAGGAAAGAAGGGAGAAAAAGAGGCAGAAGTGATCTTTGAAAGATAGTGACTGAAAAATTTCCACAGCAGATGGCAGCTAGGAAACCCCATAATCTGGAAGGACTGTGAATCCCAAGCAAGATAAACATGAAGGAAACATCCGCGTGCATCAGAGTGAAACGCTGGCTCCCAAAGACAAAAGGAAACCTCAAAAGAACCAAATTCAACTGCCCCGTGGCTGCCGACAAAGACTGCGTGGTCCGGCCTTGTCTTTTCGACTCCGTCTCGTACCACCTGCCACCTTGTTTACACTGTTCTCACCTTTGTCCCCCAGGTTTATTGAGATATCGTTGGCCTGTAACATTGTATTAGTCTGAGGTGTACAACATAATGATTTGATACATGTATGTATTGAGAAAGGATCTCCACGATACGTTTAGCTAACATCGATCACATAGTTACAAATCTTTTTCTTAAGATTTACCCTCTTAGCCGCTTTCAAGTATACAGTAGAGTATTGTTAACTATAACGATCGTGTTGTGCATTGCATCCCCAGGATTTATTTATCTCGTAACTGGAAATTTGTACCTTTCGATGTCCTTCATCCATTCCCCCATCCCTAACACCCCACCTCCGGCAACTGCTGATCTGTGTTCTCTGTATCCGTGAATTCAGTTTTATAAGCGAGATCATGTAGGATTTGTCTTTGTCTGTCTGACTTATTTCACTTAGCATGGTATCCTCAAAGTCCATCATGTTGTTGCAAATGGCAAGATTTTCTTCTTTTTTAAATGACTGAATAATATTTCATTTGCGTGTGGGTGTGTACGTTTTCGTTATCCACTTATCCATTGATGAACACTAAGGGTTGCTTCCATGTCTTAGCTATTGCAAATTCTGCAAGAACATGGGTGCTGATGCCTTTTTGAGATACTGATTTGTTTCCTTCGGATGAATACCCGCAAGTGGCATTGTGGAGTCAAATAGTAATTCTAGTTTTAATTTTTTGAGGACCCTCCATACTGTTTTCCATCATGGCTGCACCTTCCCACCAATAGTGCACAATGTTCTTTTTTCTCCACAGCCCTGCCAGCACTTGTTACCTCTTGTCTTTTTGACGACGGCCATTCTAACAGCGGTGAGATCACTTTTGCCTTCTTGATTGGAGATTCCTTGAACATGACAAGCGTGTTCCCAAGTCAGGACTGCTGTTCTGTTTGCCTAGAAAGTTCTTCCCAGATATGTGTGTGACTTCTTCCCTGACATTGCTTAGGCCTCTGCTCAAACATCTGACCACCCTCAGAACATCTTAGTCCCTCCTATGGTTCCCTATCTACTTCTGCGGTGTTATTTTTCTTCGGTACCTGAATCAATATGACACGTTTACTTATGCATTATTTGGTCTTTGTCACTAGAATGGGAGCCCAGTGAGATCAGGACATTTTCTTGTTCATCTCTGTATTAAATCCACTTAGCTCAGTGCCTGGCCCAGAGTAAGCCCTCAATAAATACTGTCGAATGCATTAATGAATGAAGAAATGAATGAGTGAAGGCTTGGCACTTGGTAGGCACTGTAGGTATGTAAAATCATTCTAAGTCATCCTGTACACTGAGAGACAGGCCACTTCGTTCTGATGGATTTATCGGGGGCACTCGGCCCGCAGCGGTGGGTGACTTCCTCATCAGGTGGGATCAGTCCCTAGGTTACCAAGGAAAATAGTTCTTTACTTGCAATAGAAGATGATTGCTCCCCCTTCTATGAAGGCAAAACAGCAAATTATCAGAGCCTTCTGCGAAAGTCAGCCTCCTTTTCAGAAAGCCAGCGTTTGTTCTGGCTAGGATTATGTGTTTCATGATTTTTAAGTCTAACTTAGAAAACTTTATGACAGCCAATTAATCTATTTTAAAAGACCCGGTCAATGCAATTGAGACTTTTTTCCTGAGATAATTGAGATGAAGCTTGAAAGAGATTAAAAAAAAAATTTTTTTTTTAAAAAGCCTTTTTATTTATTGAACAGCCAAAGGTGAAGCCATCTGTTACCATAACGACCGTCTTTAAGGGAAAGCTGAAAAGATGCCAACAACAAGTAAGTACACCCCTAAAATCCACCAAGATCCTGCAGGGCTGTTCTTTCTCTTGCTCTCTCTTTGCTGCCCTTAGGTGACTGAGGGGTAAACGGCCCCAGGTGTTCGCTGCTGTCATTGATAAGTTCAGGGGTTGAGTGGCACTCAGGGTTCACGGCACCAATATCTGATCTGTTAGATGAGTGTTTCCTGGAGGCAGAGATGGGAGGACTGGACGCTGAGGCCAAATTTCCTCTTGGGGTGGCTTTTGACCCTGTCCTTTCCCTAGGGGCAACTGACACACAAAACCTTCCTATGTCGTGCTGGGTCAGTTTACAGCAGGAATATTTAAGTGGACCTGCTGCCGGAAAAGCCAGGCCAGCTTGGGGCCAAGGCGTGCCATGCTGGCCTCTCATACATGACTCTGGAGTCCACCGCACTCAAGAGTTTCCAGAGTTCTGAGGCCTGTGATGGGAGCCGTAACGTGGGGGAGATGACCACTCAGTCCTAGAGTCGGGCGCTCTGGAGTCTGCTCAGCAAACGGTGCTGGAAAAATTGCGAGCCAGCTGCGCACTGCCCCCCAACCCCCAAAGCTCCTTCTCCATCATTGGGTCGAGCTGAAGCCTCAGGCGGCCGCTGCCTCTTCGATCTTTCCTGCAGGTTTCTCATGGAGACAGGCTTTGTACTGAGGATCATTTTCACTTTGCAAGTAGGTGTGCAGGAGATTGGCTGGCAGCGTAATGTCAGAGACACTTTAATTCCCGAGCCCTGGCGTAGGTGAATGTGGAAACTCTCCAGACGGTGCTCTATTAGATTTTCACCCCAGTGATGCAGGGCGGTCCACGCAGAGGTCAGGATGGATGTGGTAATTAGGGGGAGAGATTGCAGTCGTCAGTGACAGCTCTGGTCCCGGGCATTATGACCAGCTGGCCCCAGTGCAATGTGGCTGACACTTCTGCTTCTGACGAAAAACAGATGCAGATACGATTGGCGTAATTGCAGGAAGGCTCGTTCCTGGGGCAGGGATTCTCCAAAAAGCACTCCCCGGGCAACGGCAGGCTTCTTTCGGTTTCTCTCTAAATGGAGGTGGTTCTCTCACGAGCACTTTAAAGGGCCGACAAAGTCCGCCCTTGAGTGCCGAAGAAATCGGGCCGGTGAGTTGTGCATCTTTGACAGTCCTTACTCAGCAGGTGACGGGCTGGCAGGCAGAGAGGGGCGCGTCGTGGCCGTCTCTGCCTGCGGAGTGAGCGTTTGTTTAACCATGACCCTTGTGACATGGGTCCTGTGTGGACTTGGGACACCGCCAGGGGACATAGCGCACTGTCCTGGAAGGCATCTGGCCCACAGGCCGCTGCTGCACGATCAGGAAGCAGCACGTTCGTGTTTTGTTTACACGTCTTGTTCAATTCCCCTCAAAGCTTACTTCCACTTTCTTGCCTGACTGTTATTCTCACTTCCCTGCCAGCCAAATTAAAGGTCATAGGAAATGACAAAATTGTTCCTTGCCCCAGGTCATTCTGCGAAAAAAGCACATTTCGGCTTTCAAAGAAAGGCACCAGGGCTCCTGGCCTCAGTGGGGAAATGCACCGTTCCTGTGAACTTTGGAGTTGAAGGGTCCAGGCAGGGAGGACACACGCGGGAGAGGCCTTGAGAATGGGGACAGGCTGGAGCGTAAACGAGGTGGAGGAAGTGAGTTCTCCCAGAGGAAGGCAGATGACCAACAGGCCCGGGGCAGGAAGGCCTGGGCAGGAAGGGAAGGGGAGAACGATGCTGCCATCAGGAAGAGAATTTCAATTGCTTTTGGCGTTTCCCATGATGGTGGCAGGTTAAGGGTCCTCCCTCGTCTAACTGCGCAAACGAGTGGCCAACGGACCCACGGCAGCGGGTCTTTCTGCTCGGAGCACGGTCACTTGGGGGGCCGTGTGTGGATCTGACTTTGAAGAACGCCCCCGTTCTCAGTCCGGGGCCTCTGTCGGGAGGGTCTGTGGCTCTGTGGGCTCCAGTGCCGCCTGCATGAAGACGTCCCTGTCACGTACAGCCCCGTGATCTGCCTCAGTTAATCAGCCTCGCCTTTGTCGCCCTTCCTTCTACGGTCCCTGTGTGCCAGCTAACGAGGCACCTGGTGTGTTCTAGAGGCACCTGTCTCCATGGCAACCTTTTCATTGTCTGGACTGCTCCCCACCTCCCTTGCCCAGCAGTAGCATCTGCATTCATCAGTCTCAGCCCAAAGATCAGTCCCTGACCTTCCGTGGGGACCGCAGCTTGGTTCTCCAGCTACTAGAGCAAGCATGGTCAGCCTTCCTTCTCACGGTACCGAAGCCAGCCTTGCTCTTCGTGTCTACCTGGAGTCCAGATGCTGCCTGCCATTCAGAGATGAGCAGGGCCTCCTCCTCACCTTTGCCTCTTTGTGCCTGGTCCGAACAAATACCAACAAGTGTTCAGTCCATGTCGGCTAGAGAAGCGGACGGGCTTTGTGGTGGGGTTCTCTTTCAGATTTTTAAGGAACTGAGAGTTCACTTTCAAAAATGGGTTTGTGGAGCCTGTGCCAAAAAAGAAATATCTAAGACGTTCGGACATCATATCAGAAATAGCAGGTGACTCATACTCTGCTGGGAAGGCGATGCTTTGTTTAAGAATTCTGAGTCCGAAAAAGCTAAGATTAAAGCCTTTAGTCCTTTCCTCCTTCCCTCTATTGATCCATCCATCCATCAAGCATCTGTCCATCCATCCATCCGTCCATTCATCCATCTGTCCATTCATTTTATTTATGATTTCATTTCCCCTAAGTACTGATAACACTGTAAGACAAATAGGACAAGTTTCCAGTCTTGAGAAGCATGTAGATTTTTTTCCTCAAAGATATTCATGGCTATACGATTATTATTCTCAGGGGAAATTCAAAACAACATTTGAAGGTAAGGGAATGGATATGTGTAAATTAGCGTGTCCTTTGATGGAAATGTTACATGTTCATAAAAATGATTGCTAAGGGTAGATTATAATATGAAAAACGGCGTGATAGATAGTATGAAGTGAAAAAGTGCATATAGCACTTGAAATAAGTATATTCAATGAAGAAAAGTCTGGAAGGAAGTGGAAAAAATGTGAACAGCAGCTCAAGCGGTGGGAATAGGGGTGGCTCCCAACTCTTCCTTCTATTTCTGTGCATTTCCCAAGTTTTCCTTAAAGAAACCATTCCCTCTGCACTGCCCCTGCTTCTCGAGTTGAATGCTTCAGCAGAAATGACTTCCCTGTTCCCCATGCTTTCTTCTGACCACGTGAATCTCTGTCAGTAGAGTTTGCTCCACAGGACAGAAAAGATATACTGTCTTTCTGTGATTAAAAAACCATCTCTATATACACAAATACACATATAAACCTGTGTGTATGTAAAATAGATACACAAAATAACATATATGTATACACATGTAAATATAAACACACCCACACAACACACACACACATATGTATATCCTTTTCCTTTTTTCCACCTCAGATGGTTTTTGTCTTATTTCCAGACAAATGAAACCTGGGTGGGCTTTGCCGCTAGACACCCTGTCGGGATGGGAGCCCAGAGACTTCAGGCCCGTCCCTTGAGCATCTCTCTGTGGCCACACTGAAGAATCCGCCCTCGATTTTCTTCCTTTGGGAGAAACTGTTAAAAGGCCCATTTATAAGCGTTAATGTGAGCTTGTCTGTTTCCACTGATCAAGTCACACTCTCCTTGGCTGACATTAGCTCATGGTGTTTACCTGGGCTTCAGACCCTTTGCCGTTTAATAGTCTATGCCACTGTTTCCCCGTGGGCACTTTTCACTGCGTGTCTCTCGAGCCTCTCATTTCATCCGCTGTCTTTCCCTGGCTGGGGGTCCCACGTGTTAAATGACCTCTCCCTGTTCCTTTTGGAGTTTTTGCTGTAAGGCGGCAGGACACGTTTTTGTTGGCAGCCTCTGCACAGGCTTAGACTTTGAAGGCTTTTGACATGCTCCAAGGGCATCTGTATGCGGTCATTGGAAAAGACAGTGACTTTCCTGGCAGCTGAGGTCTGAGGTTACCTCTCTGGAGGTGGCACAAACCTCAGCACCCCAGAGCTGCCAATGAGAGCTCTAGGGACACCCCCTCGTCTTGGGGGCGCTATTAGGCCTCACACGGGCCTCTTGGTTGGTGAGGCCCCCTCCAGCCCGTTTCTGGGCTGGTGGCCACACTGGAGACACGCCCCCGTTCCCGAGTCTTTTCTTGGGCCGGGAAGAGCGGTGCGTGCGTTTTACAAATCGCCCCCTTTACGCGGAGGAAACGGTGACCACCCGTGGTCACACAGGAATCTGTGTGGCTCTCAAATCTTCACTCTCGGCCTCCATGCTTGTCCATTCCCGCATCTCACTCCGCTACACAGCACGAGAGACTCCTGTGCCCCTGGGATTGTAAAGGAGAATCGGGGAACACGGAATAATCGTGGAGATTCTATGTGAAATGAGCCTCTGCCCACTGAAAAGGGGGGGTGGACTTGGGGAAACTTCCAAGAGGGGACAGATTTAAACAATGTCATGACTTTAAGCTCACGAGGACCCGAGAGAGGATTAGAACTTGGCGTCATGCTCGAGAAAGAAGGACAGTGACCCCACGAGGACCCCGTCGGCAGGCTGTCATGCAGTTCCCAGTGGAGTGGTGCATTCTCCCTCATGGGCTGCGTCACGGTGGACTTGAAGGATCTCGTCCGTGACAGCTCTCTCTGGCGTGACGGTCTTATCTGCTGCCCCCCGGATCGCGTATGCAGCCCTCACAGCACTTCCGTTCTCCTGTCCCGGGCTGGGGAAGAAGTCTGTCGCCGTTTGCATCAGACAACGTTGCATTTGGCGGGGGGGGCACATGTGTTTTTGCTTCTCTCTTTTTGGATCGTGCTAAGATATTATAAACTAATAGAGCAGAAGGGGTCTTCTTCATGGGCGGAGTTCACTCTCTGCACCCAAGGCTTTCAGGGGCTCAAACCCTGCGGGGCTGCGAGCGCCGAGCTGAGCTCCCTTAGCCTGCTGTTGGGTGTCGCTTGGCGGGTGGGGGGCCTTGTGGCTTAGGAGGCCGGCGTGCCCTTGAACCCCAACCTGCCGTTGCGGCCCGGGTTTGCCAGGCACACGCATCCCTTCAGAGACCCACTTACATTGCAGGGCGTGCCGGAAAAGAAAAGAAAACAGTGACAAGCCGTCACTCCCCAAGTCTCGTGGCGGGGACAGCTCGTCCAACAACGAAGCCAGCCCTATTCCCTGCCTTTCATTTACTCATACTCCAAGTGACGCCTTTCTAATACCAGGAAAAGGGGAACTCATATTCCTTGGTATCCCCAAAGAGGAAGTGAAACAAATGAGGAAAACAATTCCATTCAAGAAAAAAAACAAAAAACCCACGAAACTGCTTCCGGTGACAGGGACTGGCGCCTGTAGCGCGTGGGGAGCCATCCTGGGCCCCGGGACCATGGTTTGGAGAAGACGCCCTGGCGAGCCCTGTCGCCATCCCTTCTGAGCGATGTCCTGCGCATGGCTTCGCACAAGGTCCTGGCTTCGCTTGCCCGGTTTCATTCAAGACGGGCAGCCTGCCATTGCTACGACCCTTCGCTCCCTCCAAAACGGAGCGACCCTGGCCATGGGCGCCCTCCCCGGGGCTGCAGCAATGCCTCGGTGGGTGTGGGCCCGTTTCCACACAGGGGCTCTGACACACGGGGACGGGAGGGACGAGGGGAGAGGTTATCTCTCAGGCACTTCCTTCCTCCCCAGGTAACTCCCGAGCTCGGGGTTCCGGGGAGGTGGGCTAATTCGTCCGCGGTGACAGTGGCAGGTGTGGCGGGGAGAAGCCCGCACAGCGGCACCTCCGGGCGGCCCCTGGCTCAGGGTCCGTCCTGCCTCGCGCGAGTTGGTCTTGGGGACGCAGATGGCGTGATCGTCCCGAAGGACGGTGTCCGCAGGGGCTTCCGGCTCCGTCATCATGGGCTCACGGTCACAGGCAAGTCTCAGCCAGGGCTCGTGCGTGCGCCGTGTCCCGCCGGCTGGCGGAGGAAACGGGAGGTCACCGAGCGACGCGCAGGCAGGAGGCGGCGGCCTCTCGCCCTCCTCCTGGCTGAGACGTCCTGAACGTCCTGAACAGGCGGAATTCCAGGCGCCGTGAACTTGGGTGGGAAGAAACTGCGTCTTCATTGTCACCGACCTCTAACTTCTAACCGAATTCAGCCTTCCCCGGCGTGGTGGGCCAGCGCCAGACAGCAGTGCCGGTGGCAGTTCCTGTCACGTCGCCACAGAGACCCCGGGGGACTTCCTCTCGTGCCAAGGCTGTCACAGGCATTTAGGAGGAGGGAGGGTTCCCAGTCATCACCCTCTCAAAACGTCGAGCGTGGTCAGCCCTGCTGCTGGCCCGTGTCATCTCAGGTGTGGAAGGAGCACGTCTATTTCGATGTCAGAAACTGAAGAAATGTGTTGATGGCCCTGTGGGTTTCGGGGTCATTGGTTTTCTCGGGAACCCTGCGTGTCTTATTTTATGTACTTGGGAGCGTTCTTCGAGAAGGGGTCCGGAGGCCCCCACCCCCAGGAGGCCGCACAAATCAGGGACTTTGAGTATACAAGGCCTTTGCCCTTTGCCTTGGCCTCAACACCCGGCATGTCCCTCTCCTCACGGAATCACTGGGGTGCTGCAGGTGGAACGTCCCCGACTTCTTGGGGAATCGGGAATAAGTCTGAGGGTTGGGGGGTGTCTTCTGAGCCAGGATGGCACAGCCCCTGCAGTAGGAAAGGTGCAGACTCGGTCAGCCTGGGACCAGCTGGGAGCCTGGCCGTGGACTTGGGCTCCTCCAGCTTCCTCCCCAGGGCCACGCTTGGGGCTCAGACCCCTCAGTGGGGGCCGGTCTTTGGGCGAGTGTTGGGCTTCTAAGCCCCTCCACTGAGAGGTCTCTGGAGTGGAAGTCCTTTTTTCCCTTTATTTAAAGAGCGCCGCTTTGTTATGAAAGTAGTAATGTTTGTTCCTTGTAGAAAATTGATCGGTTAAAAAGAAAAACATCGTCATTACTTTCTGCCGCTCGAATCTGCTGCTAAGATTTGGGGTTGCTCTTTCATACTCCAAGGGACCCGATATGCAGACCGTTTGGGACCTGCCTCTCTTCTCACTTAGCCGTTCATTACGAGCATCTTCTCATGTTGAAAGGTTTTGCCACCCTCTTCTGTCGTGATTAATTTTTATGCCCAGTGTCCTTGTTCACACAGAGACTTTTTTCTATTATAAATGATACCCATCTGTGTCCATGAATCACTATTTACTGCAAGAGAAAGGTGTTTTTTTGGTTTGTTTTTATCTCAATCTATAAAGGCGGCTTTTGTTCTCACTGGCAATACTACCTATGAGATATAGAAATTGAAGTAAAAATTAAACCTTTCAAGGTATGAGCTGGGATAGTTGCCCATTCATGAATGAATTCAGCCAACACTCACAGGCAGACCCCTTGGCCACCCAGGAAGCAGCCGGGTGCTGGGGGAACAGCCCTCGCTGGTCCCGCCCTGCGCAGGGGGAAGTAGGGACGGGAGAGCAGAGTGGACATGGTCGGTGTCCAGGGCTGCCTTCGAGGGAGGACAGGAAGGGACCGTGTGTGTGTCGGAGCCATGAGTCAGCTTCTCAAGGCTGGCTTGTGGTAAGTGTTATGTGGAGTACAGAAAGTTCTAGAAAGCAGGGCACCTGGCCTTGGCTGTATCTCTAATTAGTATCGAGACCTTGGGTTTAACATCCCCACTCATGTCCTTTAACCGAACACCTACTTTTTCCGAGTCTGGTCTGTTTTAAGGATCAAAATAGCTACTTTGGGTAAAAATGCTGAAGAACAACTTATTTCAGTATAAGATGTGGGGAGTGTTTTTGTTGTTGAAGGGAGTTAAGATCTAGACCCCGCTGTGAATAAGAACACAGGGTCCCCGCTCTTGCCACAGGAAGGAACCCTCACACCTTGACTCTGACCTTGCTCACCTTCCACCGAGGACTGAAGGTCCCTGAGACCAGGCCAGGGGCGAAGGGTCTCAGGCTTCAGCCGTGGGACCTGCGAAGGCTGAATGAATGCGTCTACGTGGCTGGTCAGCTCGCGAAGACTTCTTGGTCCCCAGTCTCCTCCACCCCGATGACCAGTGCCAGTCTGGGGCTGTTAGGGGTTGCATTGTGTCCCCCCTCATAAGAGAGGTTGGAATCCTGATCCCCTGTACCTCAAATGTGACTCGATTTGCAGCAAGGCATTTTGCAGAGTTTATCAAGTTAAAGTGAGGTCCTAGGGTGGGCCCTAAGGTGGCTGGTGTCACCACAGGAAGTGAGAGTTTGGATGAAGACACACAGGAGAATGTCATGTGACAGTGAAGGCAGAGAGCAGGTGATTTGCCTACAGGCCAAGGAAAGCGAAGCCAGCCAGCGACCTGCCGGAGCTCAGAGAGGCCTAGGCCAGGCTCCCTCTCGCAGCCTCGGCCAGCCCTGCCGCCACCGTGACCATGGGCTTCTGGCCTCCAGAGCTGCGAGACGGTCTTCTGCTGCTGTTAAAGCCCCCAGTCTGAAGCACTTCGCTACTGCAGCCCCAGGACGCTGCCCCGGGGCCTGTCCAGCCTCCCTCGGCCCCGCCCGCCCACAGCAGCCGGGGCTCCTGCCTGTGCTGGCCTGACCGGATCTGCTGTCTTGGCATTTCTCGTTTGCTTCGAGGCATCCCTTGTTTGGGGCAACTCAAAGAACAAAGAGAAAACCCCACAAAAACCAAACAACAATAACAACCAAACAGAAACGCCAAAGAAACAGCAACTGGACCTCTGGTCCAGGTTCTGCCAGAAGCAGCAGCCGCTGGGGCGGCTTCCTCTCCGGCGGTTCCGAGGGAACCCGCTCAGCGCAGCACAAGCCCCGGGACGCTGAGCAGCGAGCGGGCTGACCGGGCCGTCTGTGTCTGCTGGGCCGATGAAGGGCCAGGCCACAGGCCCACCACTGGGCAGTGCCAAGTTTTGCTTTGTTTTGTTTTGTTTTTATTTTTCCCATTTAGAATCACCTCAGGAGCAGTTAGAAAAATGTCACAACAGAGCTCGACACAGACCAACAGAATGAGACTCTCTGACATCATTGTTTTACAAAGTGGATTCTAGTGGACAGCCAGGGTTGGGGACCATATGTTCAAAGGGTGCGGGCGGAGAGTTCTAGATCCAGCCAATGCCCCAGCCTCCCCAGGCTTCATCCCGAGTCTACACGCACGAGGAACTTTAGGCGTCCTGACTCGTCAGAGGGTCTGTCTTTGCTGCACCTGATAACACCGGGGGGTTCATTTTCTGGGCTGTTGGAATGAAGCCCCGCGGACCGGATGGCTTAGAACGACGGAAATTTTATTCTCTCATTGTTCAGGAGGCCGGCGTCAAGTCGTCAGCGGGCTGGCTCCTTCTGGAGGCGCTAAGGGAGAATCCCCAGCCTCTCTCCCACAGTCCTCGTGTTCCTTGGATTGTAGACGCATCACCCGATCTCTGCCTTTGTCGTCACATGACGTTCTCCCTTGAGTCTCTGTGTATTTTTTTTCCTTTTCCGTTTCTTGTAAAGACTCCGGGCGTTAGATTCAGGGCCCACCCTGGTCCAGGGTGGCCTGATTGAGAAATCCTTGGCTTAATTACATCTGCAAATACTCTTGCTCCCAATCAGGTCACCCTCTGAGGTTCCGAGTGAAATATCTCCTGGTGGGGGATGCCAGTTGACCCAGGACACCTTGAGGGTTTTTAAAAAAACCCTCATGTCCAGACTCCTTCCAGACCAATCACACCAGAACCCCTGGGGCCGGGACACGGCCTGGGAAGTGTTCACAGCTCCCTGCGGATCTGACTTGCAGCCCTGCTCGTAAAATCGAGGAGAGGCTTGTGTTTCCAGTCGCCTTTTATACGAGTGGAAAATCCAAAGTGACATGGGCTCCGTGGGGACCCACCTGGTGGGGGATCGGTACCCGGATGGGGGTGGTGTATGTCCGTGCACGTGGGCGTCTTTTTACGGTAAATGACACCTTGTGAAAGGGCAGTTGTGGGCCTCCAGCCCTGGCCTCAACGGTCGTGTGTTGTTTCTGGCTTTTCTGCACCTGGACTGCTGTGGCTGCGGCCGGGCCGTGTGTGCTGTGACCGGGCAGCGAGGCCGCTTTGTAATCCGAGTCTCTGGTGCTCCCCGAGGGCCCGAACAAAGCGCTTCTTCAGTCCTTGACGTATTAACTGTTTTCTCCTGAGAGGCCGTGAAGTCAGTTCTCTTGGGCTTGTCCGCTGGGTTTCCAGCCGAGAGCTCTTGATCCACAGAGGGTCATTCAGCGCTGCTCCCTGGGTCTTCATTAATCGCAGGCCCTCTGGCCCCGTCTGGCTTCCGTTCCGTCCGCGGACTGCGCCCCTCTGCGTCAGAGCCTGACCCTGGCGGGTGCTCTGTCCCCGCTGCCCCTGCTCAGACCGGGCCGGCCCCTCAGGGGCCGGGACTGGCGTGAATCTGGTCCTGAGCAGGCGGTGGGGTGGGAGGTCCGTTCTCAAGGCCGCGGCCTCATCGCAGTTCTGGTCCGGCTTCGGTTTTTGGGGAGGAGAGTGAACCCCAGGAAGGCTCTGCATGAGGAGGGCTGGCCTTGGGCTCCGCATCTCTGCCTAAGATGGGTCGAAAGTGTCAGAGCATGGATGGGCCTCGGGACGGCGTGTGTTCAATCCTCAGTTTTTCCACAATGAGCTGTGGGACCCAAAGCGATTTTCTTAACCGCTCTGTGCCTTACTTGCCCCCCGTAACGTGGTTTTGACCATAGTTGCTGCCTCAGGGGTGACTCTGTGTGACATCCTTAGCCCCAGTGCCTGGGAAATGATCAGTGCCATCCTTGTGACCTGATCGAAGCTGTGACTCTGAGTTTATCGCATTTAATACTCACCACTTGTTCATCAGAGATCCTGCAAAGGAAATGTCATTCTTTATTTGTGCCCCTGAAAATGTTAATATTCGCGCACCTGGGCATGCCTGGTCACTTCTCCTCCTCCGGGCATTCCAGCTTCCTCCTGCCTCTTCTGCTCTCCCCAGTTCTCCTTGATCCCCAAACTCAAACGCCTCCCAGAGCAGGACAACCCACCTGGGTGGTACAGGAAGGGACGACGCTGTGCACAAAGCCAGAGCCTTCCAGAGTGGCCTAGGGGAGGGGGCGGCTGAGGCTCCCATGGGTTAGTGGGCACATTACTATCCAAGCTGGGCCTTGCACACAGGTCTACTTCACAAATGGGAGCAGATGGGGAGCTCGCGTACCAAGTCTCTGGGAGCCGGGGTGCGGGCTGTGGGGTGTGATTCCCAGGGGAGTCTGTCTTTGTGAAGGACCAGAGGTCACTCCCAGGCGCGGGATGAACGTCCAGTGGGTCTGGAACCGTTCTACGGGCGGCGTGGAGATCTGGACCCTTTCGTGCAGCATCGGCACACGTGGTTTCCTGCGTTTTGCAGTCACCCAGCGCAAAATGAGCACCTTAGGGACAGCTCTCTTGGGTGCTGAGCTGTTTGAGGCAATGAAAGCGACACACTAAATGAGTATCACCTCTGTCCTCAGGGACCGGCAGTTTCGGTGGGGAGCCAAACCGTGCTCCGGAGGTGACAAAGGCTGCAGGTGACCGTGTGTGTCCGCAAGTGGGGGCCTGAGCAAGGGGGAGCGGGAGCGGGGGGGGGGGGGGGGGATGGCAGTGGGGTGGCAAAGGCTGGCGTGCTCCGTGATGGTCGGCGAAGGGGAGGGGCTGCCACAGAAACGCAGGCGTCCAAGAAGGGACCATCGAGGAACCCGGACGTCCGTCACAACTGCCGTGAAGATGAACCACGCACGCGCAGGAGCCGCGGGGCGTTTGTTCCGCGCTTCGAGCTGCGGGAGACAGGGCCGTCCACTCCACACCGGACTTGGGCTCCTGGGACTCTGAAGGGAAACGCGTAGGTCAGGCTTTGTGGCCGCTTCCGAAGCCCAGACCAAACCGGGCCTGGAGGAGGCTGGCGTAACAACGGCGGGCGAGGCCAGCTCTCCCCTCAGAGCAGCCTTCCTGGAAAACACTGGGGCAGCTGTGTGCCCACCCCGGGGGTGAGGCGGCGCAGACAGCTCCTTCCACGCGGACCTCCTGGGCGGCGGGTGGCCCAGGAACTGCCCCCAGCTCTCTCGGGAGTGGCCTTGTGCCAGCTCTGGGCCAAGCGCTGTGCTCTAAGCATGGCCGGGTCAAGTCCGGGTGTCCTCGGGCGGTGCACCGTCTGTCTGGTGGGGGTTCTCACACTTCACCCGCATCAGAACCGCGCGGCGGCGGCGCCCCGCCCCCCGAGTTTCTGATTCAGCAGGTCGGGGGTGGCGCCTGGGACTCTGCGTCTCTAACATGCTACCAGGTGATGCCGCCCCTGCTGGTCTTGTGGCCACACTCTGAGAACCGCTCATCCAAGGTGGGTCCCACACTTGGAAGGCCTGAGCGTCATCTGGCTCAGCTTTTGGAGATTTCGATTCAGGAGGTCTGCTGTGTCCTGGGGTGAACACATGCATTTGGACAACGTCCCTGGGGCTGTGACATCGAGAGCTGGCATTTTGGCAGGGGTGCTTGTCGCTGCAGCTCCCCAGGTCCCCCCACTAGAGAGCTGGAATCTGGGGGCAGGGTCCTGGCCCTGCATCCCTAGCAGGCACCCCAGATGACTCGTGCCAGGCCAGATGACACCAGCTAGGTGGGGGACAGGGTGGGAGCGAGTCTCCTTTGCTCGACCAGAGAGGAAGCGTCTGTTGCCCTGGTCGTCCCCCACCCAGGACTGCCAGGCCGGGCACTGCAGCCATGAGTGTGGTCCAGTAAAAGCCCGATGGTCCTTCGTGTTATGCTTGGCACCCAGCAAGCTGCCCACACACATTCTGTGTTCTCAGCGGTGGGAACGGCCAGCAGTTGTCAGGAACGTTCTGCTCTTTGCTCACGCTCTTCGGGGCTGGGTCGTGGACCTCAGTGTGTCCCACTCCCCAGCTTTAGCGGCTGTTGACTGGTTTCCACGTGAAGAGGCTCAGTGGTCCTGATTGCATTTCGGGTCTTTACCCGTCCATGTCCTGAGAAAGCACAGATACTCTCTGATGGCTAATGACATCCAGTGGCTAACGACGCAGAGGCTTATGCAAATATGTGCCCCTGAAGTCTTATTTTTTGCCCAAGCAAGATTTATGCAACCTGCCGCACTGAGTCATGCTCCCCTCCACCCCCAAAACACACACACTCATGAGCCTGACGAAGCTAAACGCAGGAGCTTGCAAAAACAGTGTCCTAAGTGAAAATGTTCCAGCTCCACCCCATGCACTTCTGTGACGTGTACTTTGGGAGATTCCCCATGGAAGTCCCAGAGCCTGTAGGGAGATTTAGGGGTCAGAGGGCAGGGGAAGAGGACAAAGGAAGTTTTTGCCAAAGGCTCTCTTGCAGGGTGATCACCATGATAAAGGCATGGAGGAAGTGTCATTCAAGACCCATCTAGGAAGTGTGGGATCTGTGCCCTCTCCCTCCTGGGCAGAGCCAAGGGGTGAGGCGGGGAGCCGAGTGTAGACTCCAGCAAGGCTCCCCAACCCCCATAAGCCTGGGACCTCTCAGTTTCTGCGTCTGTAAAACGGTAGGAAAATGTCTCTCTGCGGAGGCAGATCTTGAGGAATCGAGCTGGCCCCGCGGTGTGCCGTCGCCGGCTGCCAGCCCGGCCCTCCCCAGCAACGGTGCCGGGCCGGTAGTGGGGGGACCCCTCCACTAGGAGTCGGGTTTTTTGGGAACGCACCTAGTGAAGCGAGAGGACTCTGAGGGTAGCAGCGGGTCAGGAGATAGAAACGCTTTCTGGCCGTCCGCATGCGTCTTTACAGCTCTCCTGGAAAGTGGGTGCCGGCGGGCGCCTCCCTCGTTATTCATTTCAGTCATGCCGTTTACCCTCTCGTGGTTTCCATGGAGAGAGTCCTCAGCGGTGGCACGTGGATGGGACATGGGGAGAGGGTCCCCTGCTTCAGGGACTAAGCAAGTGCACAGTTGTCCCAAAGATCCTCCTCACGTGGTGTCGCACCCACTTAAGTCCCTGCCGAGGGGCTGGCAGGAGGCGGGGGCGGGGCACGGAGACAGGTGTGCTGGGGGGAGCTGCGCAGAGCGCATGCGCGGCACAGGCAGGCGCGAAGGATGCGCGCAGCGCCTGGGGCCCGGCTTAGGCCGTGCAGCTGTCGGGTTTAGTGATTCTAGGCAAGGCAGTACGTTTGAGGTTCACCTTTTTTTTGTTTAAAACATGACAAAACGTCCAACTTGCCTCGCGCGCGGTTACGGGGTTCTAGGGCAACGGCTTGCATACCAATGTGAGCTACGTGAGAATAAAACCTTCATAACCAGCCATCTTGGTTCTGAGAAGGGCATCGAGTCCGTTTATTATAAAGTGTGATCCTGGCAAAGGTTTCGATGGGTGCCCGAGAAGCCTCCCCTGGAGTCTGTGTCGCCTGTGGGTGGGCAGCCTCTGGGTTCCCTGTGTACGCCCTCGGCTCTGCCCTGAGGTTCTGACTGGGGCTGGGCCTCTTTCCTCTCTTTGGTGAAGCATATCAACCGATTTAGGATAATGTTTAGAAAATTTATAAACTGAAACAGCCTGGACTGCAAAGGAAATCGATTACATAGATACACAGTTATCAAATTTTAAACAACTGTGTTCTCTTCAATGCATTTTGTAATAAAATCTATGAGCAGTTTCTGGTAATGGCTCTGATTTCAAAGCGTCGGTGGCGTGGCGACGGTATTCCGAGGTTTCTAGAACGAATGTCATTGATTGTGACATCGAAGTGTTCGTGATTTCTAATTGGTGACTCAGCCCACGTCTGTCCCTGCGGTTCGTAATGTCCATTCCTGATGGAAGGAAATAATGACATTATTTTCCTATGTGATTCCAGGGACCTCGAATCCTGTCTGTGACACTTTGGGGGTCTTGTGGACCCCCGATGAAGATCCCTCAAATTAGAGCTCATTTACCAGGAATGTCTGTCTGGCTTCCGCGTGACTGCCCTTGCTTTTGCTACCCTCTCCCTCCCTCCCCCGCTCCGTCCTCCTTCTCTTTCCTCCCCCTCCTCTCTCCTTCTCTCTCTCCCCTCTCTCCTTCCCTCACCGCTGTGTTTCCAGCTTTGGCACCTGGTACCCATGTCCTCTCCATATGTATTTTGGAAGAGCGATGGAAATCCCTTCAGCCACAGGCTTGTATGGGAGCCTGTGTTACCAGCCCAGTCCTGTGTGGGGAGCTGACAAAAAAGACGTCCAACGAGGTCCCGCACTCTAGAACCTGCCATTGCGCCATCGTGGGAAGCAGCACATGTGTGTGTGTGTGCGTGTGTGTGTGTGCCCGGAGTGCTGTGGCCCAGAGGGCTCCTGGGTCCTCCGGGTCGCCTGCTTCCGTGTGGCTGTAGAAGGGATGCTCCTTGCAGGCTACGGGGACTTCCGGTCGGCACCCCGATGGCCAGTGCTCGCTTGGCAGTCCGCGCTTGATAATGGGCCCCTTTCCACCATGCAGCCAAGATCCCTTCCCCGGTCCCCACCAGGTGCTGCTGTTCCCACCCCATAACAGACTATGGAAGGACTGGGGTTTGTCTGCGACTGACCGTGCCATCCTCCGCTCCCAGGGCAGAGCCTCCGAGCTCGTGGGGTTTCCACTTGGGACTTGGATGCATGTGTTTGCCATGGAAACTGACATACCCTCCCCCCCACCCAAAAGGGAGCTTTGTGCATTGGGACTTCGTCACAGCACATTCCTTCCTTCTCGCGTGAAACTCCGGACCTTCCTCTGTGTCTGTTGGCCACGCTCAGTTCCCCAGGGCCAGGAGTGTGTTGGTGTGCTGGCTGGACCAGGAGGACACCACTGTGGGCTGTTGGCCAGGCCCAGACCGGTGGGTTAGGAGGTGGTTCTGGCTCTCAATAGGGTTGGGCTGTTCTGGGACTTTGGACTGTATTTTAAGAATAGACACAGGACTCCCCTCAAGGGACGTACAGGGTGAAGGGCAAGGGCATGGCACCAGGTTAAGGGAGTGAGGTCATTTTTTCTGGGAAACTTCTGTAATTTCCACCCGAAGCAGGGGCTGCAGGCCCGAGGAGAAGGTGCCGGAGGCCCGAGGTCTCTGGTGAGGCACAGGCTGGGCCGATGGCCACCAGGTGTCCCAATGTTTTTAAAGGCAGGAGGTCTTTATTTCCTATCAAATCTCTAGAATCTCAAAATATTGGCAACTAATTCAACATTTAAACATTTTTTGTGTGTGATTTTTTTTTTTTTGGTGGGCCAGACGAAATAATCTGTGGGCCAGATTTGCCCTGTGAGTTCTCCTATCTTCAAATTCACCCAGTGAGATGGGACTGTTGGTGCCAGGCGTGAGAATCAGCAGCTCCCGCGTGTAAAGAGGTTTTAAGAAGGAGAAAGCACTTGTAGATGTGTGACATTGTGTTCTGTCAGCTGGAGGTGGCAATTGTGGGGTGGTAGCTGGTCATAAATGTGCTGCTCGATCTTTAAATAATTCTTTGGTGTTCATCCTGAATGTCTGTCTCATTTTTTTTCTTACCAGATTATAAGATCCTTGACGGTGGGCCTACCATAGACCAAAACCTGGTTTCCATCACTACTGGAACAAATTACTATTACTTTTGTGGCTCAAACCACACAGACATACCACCTTATGCTTCGGGAGGGCAGAAGTCTGCAGCGGGTCTCACTGGCTACACCACAGGGTGTCCGTGGGGCTGGCTCCTTCTGGCTCAAGCAGAGAATCTGTTTCTTGCTTTTTCCAGCCCCCAGAGGCCGCTGCACGCCTTGACTCCCAGCCCCACCGGTCTGTTCTTGGCTCCTCCCACGTGGTGGTCCAAGGCTGGAGCCTGCGCGGAGCTGGCCAGGGAT